>JAITYX010000047.1:0-1473750 GCA_021018815.1 Talinum fruticosum | reverse complement strand
ATAAGTTAGAGCTTAGTTTAAAAAGCTCAAGGCGCACAAAAGCGCAAAGGGTCCTGTGGCCCGGGGTGCAGGCTTTGAGGCGAAGGCACGAGCTTTTGGAACGGGGCACGATTACCAAAAATGCTTGAAAATCAATGCCAAGCAATATTTTTGATCGAATATGCTAGGTGATGACATCAAATAAGTGATTAGATATCATTGTACTACAAAAAATACTACAAAGAGTCTTAGATTGTGATAACACAATGAATTCGCTACGATTTTAACCAAAAAAACAAGCAAAAAGAAGAAAAAATAGCACAAATTGAAAAAAAAAATGGGGCAATTTACCCACTTACTCATTGTCTAACAAAGACAGAGACAAGAGAAGGGGAGGGGAGACAGAGAGAGAGAGAGAGAGAAATAGCAAAAATATAGAAAAAAGCCCACTGAGGCAAGCAAGGCGCACGAGGCGCAACTGAGCCCTGGCTGAGGCACAGACTGAGGCGCACAGAGGGCTTTTTGGAGGGGCTGGGCTTCACCCCTTGCAAGGGGCAAGGGGTGGGCTTCGGGCTTTTCTGTGCCTAGGAACGCCCTGGGCGCGCTTTTAAACTAAGAGTTAGAGAGCTCCGCTTTGCCCAAAACGTGTCATTAGAAACCTTAGGATGTCACCTCTATTCTCATGTAATATAATTTGGTCTAAGTCAAGAGCTATGAGAGAAAAAGGCCAAAGTCAGAACCTGCCAGTTTCCTTTCAGAATTGACCACCTGAGGTATTGAAACTGGTTCTTCCTGCTCACAAAGGCTTTTACATGATTCTAGTTGGAGGCTTAGTTTAAAAAGCCCGCCTCGGGGTCAAGCGCAACCCCTAACAAAAATCCACTGAAGTGCGCACTTTGTGGGCTTTTTATCAAGGGGCGCTTAGGGCTAGGCGTGGGCTTTCTGGGTACAAAAAGTATAATTTGTCTAAAAAAACTAATACTTACCTCAAAACTCATGCTTGACTTACCTGTTGGAGACCCGACACTATTGGGAGAAGAAGACAGAAACCCTAGTTTTGAAACGAGCGGGAGAGCTTCCTCCTTCAACCTCCTCCTTGGCTCCACCCTTCCGGCAACTCCCATGGCATTTTCCGGCACTCGACCATTCAACCCCATAAGCCCGGGTATGCTCCTCCTTTCTTCTTTTTCCTTTTTCCTCTTCCTTCTTTTTTCCTTTTCCTTCTCGGTTTTCCTCCTCCTTTCTTCTTCTGTTTCCGTTTTCCTCTTCCTTCTTCTACTCGGGTTTCTTTCTTCTTTTTTCCTCTTCTGGTTTTCGAGCTCTTCTTTTTCTTCTTTTGCTTCTCTTCCTCCTATTCTCCTCCTCCTTTTTCCTTTTTCCTTTTTCCTCTTCCTTCTATGTTTTTTTTTTCGTGCTTTGCCAAGTCGGTGTCCGTCTCTTCTCCCATTTTCTTTTGTCTCTTTGTTCTTTTTGGTCTCCACCTCGAGTCACTCACCCACTAAATATATATTTATTTTATATTTCTAATTTAACTAAGCCACAAGTAGATAAGTATAAAGTTGATTACGTTTTTATTGTTTTTATTGTGATAATTGTAGTGAATTGTGTTGATTATTGTGATTTGAATGGAGGGTCAATCTGGTACTCCTCCTACGTGTTCGGGTTCGGGTTTTTATGTTAGATTCCTATTCTTAAGACTATATGTGGTGCTTTTCGTCATTAAAATGATGTCTAAACACATTTTTGATGTGCTACCTTACTTATTTATCAAAAAATATGCATTGATAATAATTTTCAAGCATTATTCTGTAAAAAGTGCGTCTCGCTCCAAAAAGCCCGCGCCTTCGCCTCGAATTCCGAGCCTCGGGTTTTAGGACCCCGTGCACTTTTTGAGGCCTTGTGCTTTTTTAATCTAAGGTTGGAGGTAAACGTAGACATTCAAAAGTTTATTATGGCATTTGAATCATCAGATTTGAGCTTGTAGAGAAAGATATGCAAACTTCAAATTGGGGGTTCTGGAGCTCAGACCTGCCAAAGTTCCAGAACACAAGACCTGACTTTGATAAGCCATATCTCAACAGCAACCAGCAACCAGAGCTCTTTTGGAGATGAGAGTGGTGCACTTTTTGGTCTCTGTGCTTCAGTCAGGTGGTGAGTCACTCTTATCCTGATTGCCTCAAATAGATTGGCTCTCTTGTTGTCAAGTGTGGTGCATCGGGCTTATCACTTGGCTTCAGCAAGAGTTTATCTTTTCTAAGTTGTTTCTAACTTCCATTGTTGAGCATTCAGTCTCAGTGTTGAGCCTTCAGTTTCTACATATTGTGCATTTAGTTTCTCAGCGCTTGAGCACTAGCTTCCCAGTGTTAGCATTTAGTCTAGGGAAGATGTTTGTTGTTAAGCATTTAGTGTTAAGCATTTAGTCTAGTGAAGTTGTTTGTTGTTCCAGTTCCCTATTTCTACTATGCTAGATACATCACCAAATGAAAAAGACTTAGTACAGACCACTCAAAACCACTCCAAGTCCCAAAGCATTGGCTTTTGCCATTCTTTGACCAAACAAAACAAACAGCTGTAGAGCTCCATATTAGTCATTGCCAGCAGATAAGGAACAAGGCATTTTGTTAGAGCTCTTTGGGGTTGGTTTTCTTGCTTTGACTTTTCCTTAGTATTGGTGAAATCTATAGGCGCAATTGTTGCATTGGGACGACACCTTTGCAAGAACAATTAAGTAGGTCATCAAGGTAATTCTTCATGCCTTTTTTCAGATTATCTGGACTGAAATAAACCGAACAGTATTCAATTGTCACGAGGCATTTGTTGAGTGCAAGACAGACAAGTGGCCGAAGATTTTTATGAAGTAGAAGGTGTATGCTGATAGCACTTTTTGGGGATATATTTAGATTCTTCATAGGATGCTTCTTTGCATTCATTCCTTTTCATTACTAAATTAAAGCACGGGTTCATTTAAAACTTATATATAAAATCTGGATAAATTGGTACAAATTTGTAGATATCTATATGAATTCTATAGATTTTGCAAATATATATGGAAGAAATAGGGATCTGCAGAGCCTAAATAATAATGATGATGGTCCTTAGAACATATTCCACATACAGAATTTCATAAAACATCACAAACCACAAAATACCAATATAATAAAAATGTGCATCATGATTAGAAAAAGCATTCAGGTTTCTCAGCAACTTTTACATTGTGCCTCAGTTTTAAAAGGTGCTAAGTGCGCTTTCAATTGCAATTTACAAAGTCCTCTAGGATTTGCTAGCCGAAAAGGTGCTGCATATATACCACATGTTATTTTCCCTCCTTTCCTAGGCTTGAAACCCTAGAAAGTGGGAGCCTCTGCCTTCGATCTTCGTGAGGCTTTGTTGATTTGGTTTTATCTCTTTGTAGGCTTGTTTATCGAATTTGTTTGATCTACCCCATTGTTGGAGTGTTGGACCAAAGCACCTGTGGTAATCTGTTTACCGCGAGAGCTTTTAGGGTTTTGGCGTTGGTGTCGTATTGCCAAAGAAAGCACACCTATCTATGGCTTCTGGTTTAGAGGATGCATGGAAGAGATTACGATTAACTCCGGATGAAGACCACAATAAAAACATGTTCTCCTTCCTGTTCTTCTCGAAGTCGGATAAGGCGTCTGTCCTCAATGAAGGGCCTTTGGCATTCGATGGGCATATTCCGGTGCTCAAAGAAATCATAGGCTTGGAACAACCAGGAGGATTTGGGTTAAAGCCTACGGGGTTGCCCCTCTTAAAACTTTAGCATTTTTCCTATTGCTAGCAGCACATATATGTGCTTCGGTTACATGTGATAAGGGAAGCATATACTATGGAGCAAATAAGTCTCGTGAATTTCTAAGTAGACATTGATGTCACTAAACCACTAAGGAGAGGAATCAAGACCATTGTGAACGGTAAGACCATTAATGTCACTAAACCTCTCCGGATTGATTTAGGATACGTGAAGTTGTCGGACTTTTGTCATGGTTATGGCAAGATTGGGCATACCCTAAAGGGATGTGATGAGTTTGACGAGTCGGATGGATGAAGCTAGTCTACGGTATGGGGAATGGCGGAGAGCATTCCCTCGAAATCCAAAAGAAAAAGAAATGTTGATGTTGAGAAAAAGAAAGAGAAGAGACTATATACGTAAAAGTAAAGAATCCTCTAAGGCATGGACGAAGCTCACTTTTCCGACTTCGGGAAGTAATTCAGGTATGGGTACAATGACAAAGGAAAAGGAGATAAGGGCGGAATGTCACAAGATGGCAATTGATGAAGTTGAAGTGGTCAAGCCGGAAACGAGGTCTTTAAATGAAAAAGAAGGATGCTGATTGTCAAGGGTACGTCCGGTAAAGTCATGGCAATCGAAGAAGAGGTGAGAATTGGGAGTGAAGTTATAAACCGGTCGGAGGTTTTGGTGCAACCACGCCAAGCACCAATGAGTCTATTGTGTGTTAACCGGCGGGGCCACAAGAAAGGAAGGATCTCCACAGCCTATTGCGGAGAGTGATTCTAGATGAGATCGGGGAGCGGCGACGCAATGAGGAAATTCTATCGAGTGGACTATTTTCGCTATGGGGACAAAAATTCGGGCTAGTTCCGTAGTAAGGCGAACGTCGGGAGGGCCATCGGCTAACGGTTTAGATGATGTTGTTTACTTCGATATTCGGGAGATGGAGTGATGTATTATCTCCCAAAAGATATTATGGCAATATCTACTTCGGGAAAAATTAGAAATTTAGAAATTTTTATAAAGGAATAATGTTATCTTGTAGCTATTTCTTTATCATCTTAGTTACCAAATATTATCTCTTAAATTTTATTATCTTTTAGTTTCCTTATTGTTTTAGGGTACTTCCCTATTTAAACTTTCTTCAATTTCTTGTGAGTTTCGTGGGTGTAGGAATTGCTCTCAAAGCGTACTACATCAAATTCGGTATTAAAGCTAGTTAATGCCGACTAACTTTCTTTAACCTTTGCTTTTTTCTTCTTTTTTTTTTTCCAATTAGCCGACCAAAAGAAACAAAAAAAAAAAAAAAAAAAAAACCACCGTGATACTTCACCTGCGAAGCCAAGGCCATTGTCGGTGGCCACCACGTGCTCCCAACAACTGCCAACCACCACCCACCCTTATATGCGAATTTCCTAATTTTTGATCTAGAAAACCTCAAATTTGCCTTCGATCCATCAAATTCATCCGAAATTGCTTGCGTATTTCCACTCCCCACACACAATTTCGCTCTAAAACCCTCTATCAATTGAAGCACATAGAATCAATACAAGCCTTAATAGATAGGTTCTTCTCCCACACAAAACCCTAATTCACAAAAACCACCATACTCAATTAGTCTTTAGGTTTTGACCCTTATGTACTCTCCATCTTCACCAGCCACTTGCTCGCCGTAACCAGGTGGGATCCGGTGTTCCGGTGCTATTCGCGTCTGGTTGTTGCTGGTTGATGGTTGATGGTAGATGGTAGATGGTAGATGGTTGATTGTTGTGCTTGTGTTGTTGCTTGTCTCGAAGTGGTGTCGTGGAGTGGATAATCTACCACTTTGAAGGTTGGTGGCTCATCTCTATTCACCTTAATTCAACGTGGACCACTAAGAGGTACGAGGATCTCGCTTTACTTTGGTGTTGGTTTGATTTTCTATGTAAAAAATTGGACTCACACTCGATTAATTGGGTTCTCAAGTACTTGCTTAGATCCCGATTTATTATCAACTTTACATTCCCTATTACACTTTGAGACTTCAATAATCCATATCAATTTTCTATTTGGTTAATCTCAAGCACTTTTTGCATTTTGCATTTAGCATATCATTGTCGAAGCAGCCTAGCCTTACCGGTTTGATAGCCTTGAGTCTAAAATTGACCACCACACTCGCGTCTTTGAAAAGTCCATTAGGTATAATCGACCAAGGACCCCACCAAAACTTTCCGTATACTTAGTGGTAGGAGGTAGTGACTGCCGTAAGTGGGTTATCTATAAGTCCGGACAAGCACGTCCGAAGGATGGGAGAGTGAACATCTCTCATTCAAACCTCCACGTGCGGGAGAGCGGGATTGACTCTAGGATTGCTCACGGGAATAGTTTGGGAGCATAGAGAGGATCACCGGTTGGATGCACGTCAGGATGGTCGTTGGATGATGCCTTTAGAGACCGTAGGCTTTCGAGACGGAGACTTCCATGATAGAAGAGTCGTTACGAATTCGCCTTAGGGTTATTCCGACATTATCCGCAAAGTTAAGGTTGATGTATCTACATATGATGGTAAGATAAATGCCACCGCTTTTTTTATTAGATAGTTGCCGAGGAGGATTACTTTAACCGGTATGGATGTCTCGATATTGATTGCGTTAGTTTGCTCGGATGAAACTAGTTAGACCGAGTTAGAAAGTTTTGGCGGATTGTCACTACACAACTTAAGCATATGCGTCAACCCCCATTGCTCAATGGGCAATTATGAGAGATAGACTGAAAGAGAAGTATCTCCCTTCTTTCTATAAAGTCCACCTTGTTGAACTTACACAATACACCTCTAATATTACATCGCTTTGAAGAGTTGATTCAACGTTATGAGTTGGTGAGGACCTTTCCATTACCTTAGGCAATCCGCCTCTAATATGGCATATTACATCAATCACTTTGAAGAGTATATTCAATGTTGTGAATTGGTAGAGGACCCTTCCATTACCATAGCTCGATGTATTCGAGGTTTATGTAGTGACCTTAAGATGGAGGTCATCTTGACTTCTCTCGTATACCCTTATGAGGCCCATCACAAGGCTTTAGAGGTTGAAAAACTTACTCGTGTGCTCCTTTGTCTAGAGTCCAACCCAGTTTATCTCCAAGGCCAAGGCAACCATGTTTTTTGTAAGTGCTTCTAATTCAAAGACCTCTAACCTTCCTCGTCCCCTCTTGGTCACCCATGTATGCCCACACTAGTGCTTCCTAATCTTAAGGTTCTAATGTTGTGCAATGTATTAGCCATTATGCTTCTAAGTGTCCCTATCGTATCCTTGCTTTAGAACATGAGTCCAATGAGCCCATTACCTTTGAGGAAGAGATTGTTGTGCCCAAGGGCAATTATGAGGACTTTGTTGATGTTGAGAACAACCTTCTTAAGGCATATTCACATCTCGGAGTTAGGTGCCTCTTGTCCAACCCAACTATAAGTGATGAGTGGAAAAGAACTTGTGTGTCTCACTCATTATGGCATACCTACACCTTTAGGTTTTTAGCACAAGCACATCACTATAACTCCTTGTCCTAAAGTGCTCGCTTCCTTCACAAGACCAAAGTCATCCTCAACTTGTACCTCCTTCCGGCATTCCAATCAAGGGAACAATTTCCCTTCTTCATCCTAAGCCCTTTGAGAGATTCGGCAACGTTAATAAGTTCTACCTTACATTTTTGGCAAGGAACTTTATCTTCTCATCATATTGCTTCCCGTGCCCTTCCTCTAGTGACCCACCTTTCCAACAAAGATTAAGGAACCGAAGATCTTTATTAATGTCATCCTCGATGAGTTTCCTAGTGAGTTACCGCCCCCTATCGACCTAGTTCCAGTGTCCGTTGAAAGAACGGAATTGAATATCTAGGAGCTATTGTCTAAGGGTTTTGTTCGAGCCCATGCCCTTCTTACCCGAAAAAAAAAGATGGCTTTTGGTGGATGTGTGTTGATAGTAGAGTCAACAATAAGATATCGATCAAGTATAGGTTTCAAATCCCAAAGTTAGAGGATAGCTTGATTGTCTTCCAAGGGCTAGTTGGTTCTCTAAGATAGACTTGCATAACGGTTATCACTCGGACACAAGGGTAAGAATGGAAGTCTACGTTTTAGACACAAGATGGCCTATTAGAGTGGTTGGCCATGCCTTTTGGGTTATCTACCACACGAGTATTTTTATGAAACTCACGAACCATGTCTTCCGGCCATTCTTAGGGAAGTCTTTGGTTGTTTAGTTTGATGACATCCTAATGTATAGCAAGTCTAGAGAACACACCGAGCATTTAAGCACCTTTCACCACTCTTAGGGATGCTATACTCTTTGCTAACCTCAAAAAGTGTCTCGTTATAATCTCAAGTTCTCTTCCTAGGATACATTGTGTCTTCCCAAGGCATATTGTTGATCCCAACAAAGTTAGATCATTAAGGAATGGCCTGAACATCTCTCACTAAAGCAAGGAGTTTCCATGGTCTTGTCTCCTTTGCAAGAGATTCAACAAAAATTTTAGCTCCATCATGGGAATAGACCATTTCAATGAAGTTCTAAAGAAGCCTTTGCCTTTAGAGGGATTAAAGAGAAAATGACCTCAGCCCGAGTCCCTAGACATCCTAATTTTAGCGGTCTTTGAAGTTGCTTGAATGGCCTTAACATCTCTCACTAAAGCAAGGAGTTTCCACGGTCTTGTCTCCTTTTAGAGGAGATTCATCAAAAATTTTAGCTCCATCATGGGAATAGACCATTTCAATGAAGTTCTAAAGAAGCCTTTGCCTTTAGAGGGATTAAAGAGAAAATGACCTCAGCCCGAGTCCCTAGACAACCCTAATTTTAGCGGTCTTTGAAGTTGCTTGTGACACCTTGGGGATTGGAGGTGTGTTGAGTCGGGATGGGGGCACCTTATCACCTTTTTCGGTAAGAAACTCAATGACTCCCGAAAAGTAAAGTATACCACCTTCAAAAAGGAGTTGTATACCTTGCTTTAGTTCCTTCGTCACAGGAGGTTCCTACCCCACGAGTTTGTTTTGTATTCTAACCATGAAGCTAAGTATTGAAAGTCTCATAATCATGTTAATCCTAAGCACACTAGGTGGGTTGAGTACATTAGTGAGTATTCTTTTGTTCTTAAGCACAAATCGGGGAGAACAAGGTTACCGATGCCCTAAGTCGTATTGAATGCCTCTTGCAAACCACGAAGGTTAAGGTTCTAGGTTTTGATAAGTCGGAAGATACATATACGTCCCGACTTTACTCTCATCTCCACGTAACTCTTGAAGACTATGTTGACTTTTTCCTCCATGATGGGCATCTATTTCGAGTTATAAGTTGTGCATCCCTAAGACGTCATTTCGAGATTTCTTGGTTTGGGATATGCATGTCGAGGGTTTCGCTCGTCATTTGGCAAAGATAAAACCATAGGACATGTAGAGGATGGCTTCTATTGGCCCTCCCTTAAGAGGGATGTATCTCGTATTGTCTCCTAATGTCACACTTACTCATTGGCCAAAACCAAGAAGCACAACATTGGGCTTCACACTCCTCTTCCTATCCCACATGCTCCTTGAAGGACGTAAGTATGGATTTTGTACTACGTCGACCTAGGACATCTCGTGGTCATGACTCCATTCTAGTTGTGGTCTATATATTTTCAAAATAGCCCATTTTATTTCCTGTAACAAGACCGATGAAGCGACACACGTTGCTAAGTTAGTCTTTCGTGATATTGTTAACTGGGTGGTCTCCCGCAAATGCGTCGGATAGGGATTTCAAGTTTATGACCTATTTATGGGAGATAGTGTGGTACTAATTTGAAGTTTTCTATGGCCTTCTATCCACAAACAGATGAGCAAACCGAGGTTGTTAATTTGGTGAGCTACTTAGATGTGTCGTAGGGGAGAAACACGGTGCTTGGGATTTGACCTTACCCATTGCTGCGTTTCCACCCTCGCACAACATATTCATGACTTGCATGCTCGGATTCGACGTAAAATTGCTTTATTAATGACAATTTCCGTGAGTTTTGAGGTGGGTGATTTTGTTGTGGCTCGTATTCGACCCGTAACGTTTCCCAAACTCTCCCTTAAAAGCTCCATGCTCGAGCCATATACCTTTACCAAATCGTTCAAAGTGTACTTGATCTTCCTAATAATTAACATATTAGTCCTATTTTTAATGTGGAGAATCTCACTCTAAACCTAGGTACCTCCGAGCCTCCTTGTCTTCCTTTTAGTGCTTATACAGTACTTAGGTCCCTAGGCTCCCTCCCTCTCTCAACATACTAATATTGAGGTTGTGTTGGATGATGAGATTGTATCCTCTTCTCATGGTGGTTTTCATCGATACTTGGTGCAATGGTCAAGTCGTCCACACAATCCAATGCCACTTGGATGATAGAACAAGAGCTTTGCACTTAAAATCCTACTCTCCTGGAGTGCTACCTTCAAGACAACTAACCAAAGTCGAGTTCTTTTTCGATGGGGAGAATCATGCATTGTCTCCTAAAAGATATTATGGAAATATCTACTTGGAGGAAAAATAGGAAAATTAGGAATTTCTATTTACAAATAATTTTATCTTTTAGTTATTTCTTTATCATCTTAGTTGGCAAACATTATCTCGTATATTTCATTATCTTTTAGTTTCCTCATTGTTTTAGGGTACTTCGTATTTAAACTCTATATTATGCCTTAGAGAGGCGAGACTTGAATAATAATTGAGTTGATTTTCCCGAGCTTCTTGTGAGTTTTTATAAGTGTAGGAATTGCTCCCGAGTGTCCTACATCATGGAGGATATTCTTGTGAGCTACTTTGGGGCGTTATTTATCTCCACAAACCCCTCAAATAGGGATTGAGTTATCGAGCTCATTTCAACCAAAGTAACAAGTGATATGAGCTTTATGTTGGTGGCTCTTTAAACAAATGCAAACTAGAAAGACGTCGGGTCCGAATGGTTAGAATCCTTTCTTTTTCGAAATGTGTGTGGTGTTATGTAGCCTATCCCGAATGGTGATCCTGTTCCTAGAGGGCTTAACCATACCCACATCCTCCTTATCCCCAAAAAGCATAAACTTATTGAGGTGAGCAACTTTAGGCGAATAAGTTTATGTAACGTTGTATGTAAACTTGTCGATAAAGTGATTGCAAATCGCCTTAAGGAGGTATTTCCGCATATTATCTTCGAGTCTCAAACCACCTTTACCCCGAGGCGTCGATAATGTTCTCATTGCTTTTGAAGTTTTTCACTCAATGCATTGTCATTCTAGTGTTAATGGAATTGGCGATAAAATTGGATATGGCTAGAGCTTAAGAACGTTGGAGTGGATGTTCCTTCAACGAGAAACACTTAAAACCGGGATTCAGCGAGAGGTGGGTTAATTTGATTATGGGGTGTGTCAAGTCGACCTCGTTTTCGTTTTTACAATAGGGAGCCTAGAGGGTTGGTGAAGCCTTCCCGTGGTATTTGCCAAGGTGATCTTATCTCACACTAACTAGTACCTAGTATCTATTTCTTTTCTCTGCCGAAGGTTTGTCCTATTTTTCGTCCAATGTGGGGACGTTTTTAGGTCATTGTACTTGTCCTGAAGCTCCTAGTATCTCTCACCTTTTATTTGTAGATGACTCAATAATTTTTTGTAAAGTGGATGAGTATCAAGCTGATGGGGTTAAAAGTATTCTAGAGGCCAATGAAACGACTTGGGGGCAAAAGATTAACTTTGACAAGTCATATAGTAAGGGGACCTCCGAGAATCGCAAAAATAGTAGTTGCTCTCTCATGACAAGTATTTGGGTTTTCCTACTCAAATCGGTCGCTCAAAAGGAAGCCCTCTTTACCAATCAAGGACCGAATTAACAAGCGGATGAAGGGTTGGATGGACGAGACATCTCTCCTTGGCGGGTCGCGAAGTGCTTTCAACGGTGGCTCAACCGGTTCCGACGTATTCAATAAGTATGTTGAAGTTCCCGACGAAGTTATGTGAGGAAATCCAATCAATAATAAATAGATCTTGGTGGGGACATTCTAATGATTCGAGGAAAATTCATTTTGTTGGAAAGGATTAACTTTGTAGAGGCAACCTTGATTGTGGGTTGCGCTTTTATTGATAAAGATAGGGTGGAGTCGTGCGAAGATATGTAAGCCCACGTTATTACCCGTAGATATTGAGCTGGAGGAATCTGTTCTTGGTCGGCAGACTTAGTTTAGAAAACCGCGCCCCGTGCACACTTAAGCGTAAGCTCAGCCTCTCTAAAAGCCTAAAGAAGCTCGCGCCTTTTGGGCTTTTTGTCGAGGGTGCGTGCTTCCGGGTTGAGAAGTTACCGTTTGTTTTTATTTTAAAAAAGGCTTATACTTACCTCAAGTTGCGTGAAACTTGCTGGTGAGACTCGACACTTCCTTGCACGAGTGAACCAGCAAAAACCCTAGCTTTCGTGATAGCTTCCTTCCTCTCTCCTCCTCGGCTCCATCCTTCCAGGTGACTCCGGCATTTTCCGACGCCGACCTACTCGCCGACTACCATGTATGTTCCTCCTTTCTTCTTCTTTTTCCTTTTCCTCCTTTCTTCTTCTCGTTTCCGTTTTCCTCTTCCTTCTTCTTTTTCCTTTTTCCTCCTTTCTTCTTCTATTTTCGTTTTCCTCTTCCTTCTTCTTTTTCCTCTTCCTTCCTCTCCTCTCGCTCTTCTTTTTCTTCGTCTGGTTTCGGGCCCTTCCGGGTTCTTCTTTTTATTAGTTTTTGTGTTTCTTTTTTTGTTTTATCGTTATGAGGCGTGAGCCTCTGTTTTTTTTTTTTTCCAAGTGTTATGAGGCACTCCTTTTTTTTTCCTCTCGGTTTGACTCGACCCTTCTCCTTTTTTTTTTTTTGTCTTCGCTTTTTATCTCCACGTCGGTGGGTCAAGAATCAAAATAATATAAATAAAGTTAGATTATATTTTAATTGTTTTTGCTGTGATAACCGTAGTGAGTTGTCTTGATTATTGTGATTTTAATATCTCCACGTCGGTGGGTCAAGAATCAAAATAATATAAATAAAGTTAGATTATATTTTAATTGTTTTTGTTGTGATAACCGTAGTGAGTTGTCTTGATTATTGTGATTTTAATAAAGGATCAACCTGATACGGGTTTGGGTTTGAGCTCAATCTCCTCCTCTACGACTTTAGACCCGGAAGAAAGTATGGCACACAAGATGAGAGCAATAAAAACAGATTCTTTTGCAACATTTATGGAGTTAAGACCACGGGGAGTGTTTCGACTTGAGCAACATTTGGCCGGTGGATATACTAGGTTGTAAGAGGGTCCCCCATTATGTTAAGGAAGAAATTCAAGAATACATAGATAAAAAAAAAAATTGATGGAGAGTTTCGAGATGTGAAAAATGCATCAAAGCTACGATGTTGATGATGATTAAGATGATGAATGTATTGAGTTAATCCTAGAATTGGTGGGAATGGGGCAACGAAGGGAAGTAATAGCATGCCTCATAACTCACCAAGGCAAAAAGGTCATTTGGATGTGTACTTTACTCCTAATGTAGTCGATGTTGTGAAGGGTAAAAAGGATCAAGGGAAGCAAAGAACACTTAATGAGCTATGTAAGAAAGAGTTAAAAGAAAAGGCTAAGTTTTAGGATGTTGGGATTCTTTTCCATGCGGCCACACTTGATAGCTTTGCTATTGCTATGGAATCGGAACTTGGCCCTACATTAAAACCACCTTCCATGTATGAGCTGAGAGTTCCATAAAGACCGAGAAGGCAATGAATGAGGATAAGAAAGAATGGGCGAAGTAGATTGTTCTACTTATCCGATGAATGGCACGCATGATACCACCGTCTAAAAGGATATTGTCAATTTTTGTGAACTCTCCAAAAGGATCGGTCTTCATTAGATCAATGGATGTCTCTGAAGTTGTAAAAGATTCAAATCTTTTGTACAATGTTCTTAATGATATGGTGGAAGAGACCGGAGAGGAGAATGTGGTCCAAGTGGTGACCGATAATGCATCCAATTATGTTAAGGCATGTAAGAAAAATTGTTACTAATGCTATAATTTATAATTTCTATTACTTAAACACTTGTTATAAATTTCTAAAAATTATAATTTCTATTCTAATTTTATTTTAAGAAAATTGTTGATGGCTGAGAGGCAACATCTCTTTTAGATTGATCTTATGTTGGAAGACGTTGGAAAACATATTGGAAAAGTCGAAAGTGCTCTAAAGAAGAGTATGGCTATCAATGCTTATATCCATAACCCTATTGCTTACCCTTGTGAAGTTCTCGAGGCAATTCACTAATCAAGGAACTTGCATAGGCCTATTGTGACTAGATTTGCAACATCATTTATCACTCTTTCCTCTATTCACAAACAAAAAAACAATTTGAGCAAGACGGTAACTTCTCGAGAGTAGGGAAGAAGAAAATGGTAAAAGGATGGTGGGGGAAAGAAGATAGCAAGCTATATCTTGCAAGATAAATATTGGAAGAATATCCTTTATGCTCTTAAATTGACAGGGCCTCTTGTCAAGGTTCTTCGCATGGTTGATGGAGAAAGAAAACCACTCATGGGTTATATATATGAGGCTATGAATAGAGCTAAGGAGGCTATTGCTAATAGCTTTCAACACAAGGTGGAGAACTATGAGATGGCATTCAAGTATATTGATACAACATGGCAATGTCAACTTCATCAACCTTTACATGCGGCATTATTTGAATTTGAAGATCTATTATTCAAATGCAATTGAAGATTATCATGAAGTGAAAGATGGTTTGTTTGCTTGCTTTTCAAGGATGATTCCGGATATGACAATCCAAGAGAAGGTGATATTCGGATGGTGATGATTTTGTATTTGAGGGGTATACTTTGACTTGGCACTTCGGCGAATGAGTCTCATTATGGCACAAGGAGGGGTAGAGGATCATCAAGTACCACTAAAGCTTCAGCGAAGGACAAAGGAAAAGCTCCCGCCCAAGCCTCCGGTTCTAAACCTTCTCAAGTTCAATTTGAATTGATTGATGAAGATGAGGAAGAGGAAAATGAAGAGGAGTTGGATTTGGAATGAGATGATGATGATGATGTGGAGGCGGAGCATGTGGTGTTAGACGATGATAATGATGATGCTTAGTTGACCTTTGGGGGAGGGGGCTTACAAACTACTTTGCTTTGTGTGATATTTTCTATGACTATGCTTGCTTGTTTTGTTTTAGACTTCTAAGTGTGTTTTGAGATATTTGAATGTTACATTCTGGTTCTTAAGACTGGTGTTTTTAGTAGTTAAAATGTTGTCTAAACACTTTTTGATGAGCTATCTTTTTTATTTCTCAAAAAATATGGGTAGGGAGGGGGAGTGTGTGTTTTGGGGGAGTGTGTGTTTAGGGGGAGGGGCTTACAAACTACTTTGCTTTGTGTGATATTTTCTATGACTATGTTTGCTTGTTTTGTTTTAGACTTCTAAGTGTGTGTTTTGAGATAATTAAATGTTACATTCCTGTTCTTAAGACCTTTTAAAAAGCGCACCCCGGGCTCACAAAAGCCCAAAGCCCACCCCTTGCGCCTTCCAAGGGGTGAAGCCCTCTAAGGCACACCTAAGAACCCTCTAAGGCACGCCTCAGCCAACGAGGCGCAACCGCCTCGTGCGCCTCCATGCCTCAATGGGCTTTTTCTCGTTTTTTGCTATTTTCATGTCTCCCCTTCCCCCTTGAGCTTTTTAAACTAAGCTTAAGACTATGTGGTGCTTTTAGTAGTTAAAATGTTGTCTAAACACTTTTTCGATGTGCTATCTTTTTTATTTCTCAAAAGATATGGGTTGGGAATGAATTTCAAGCATTTTTATGCAAAAAGTATGCCTCACTCCAAAATCCCATACTTTTGCCTCGATGCCCGCGCCGCTTTTGTCCACTCAGCCATCTCTCCCCATGGAAAACAAAATACTTTCAGGACCCACGCTTTTTGCGCCTTGTGCTTTTTAATCTATTCGGGCATATCAAACCATATGGCCTTGTGTAGTTAATGGGGGCATATCGAACCATATGGCCTTCATCTGCGAAGTGTGTAGCTCTTCATTCAGGAAAAGAAAAGCAAAGATGTTGCCCGGAGTAGTGACAAGGACTCTAGGGGTTATTGAAGGCCCTTTGGAGTGTTGTGATTCCTCCTACGATTAAATTATTTGGTTGGAGGTGTTGTGCTCGTGCTTTGCCTACACCTAGCAAAAACGGACCCGACCCAAAAATCCTACCCAAACTCACCCGAAAATTTTGCGTTTTGAACACGATTTTCTCAACGTGAACCTGAAAAAAAAAATCGAACTTGAAAAACCAGCAAATTAGTGGGTTCACAACCAACCCGAACCCGTTGAACCTATTGGGTAAAGATAATAAAAACAACAATTTTAGCTTTGTGGCTTGTTGATTGAATGATTTGTCCCCATTATATGATTTTCCCTTCATTTTATCACACTTGTAGTAATAGTTATTATTGTATCACATTATTTGGAGAGACATTACATAGCTATGGCAATAATTTACAAACACTAATAATATTTACAAACAAACGCTAATACTATCACATTATGTATGGATTCAAATGGCGTAATATATTAAAATATTAAAAATGCACAAGTTATATTGTCGTATTTTTGGTGAATCGATTATACCGCTATCACATATACTTTTTTATATAAATAATATTACTATACTAACGTACAATTTTGATGTTATAATTAAAAATAATAATTTTAATTTATTGTAAATCTCTAATTCTCATTTATTTGAAATTGTTCTAGCCGTATTTGAACTATAGTACCTAGGATAGGCAATGGGTAGGGTTAAGACGAAGTCAAAATTTTCCTAGTGAATAAAATGGGCGATTGAGCCGACCAAGTCAACTCTTTCTTAATCTATTTTAAAATGGAGTAACTATGCATAAAAATTCCTTATAATATTAATCCTTATTACTATTGATAATAAATTCAACTAATTGTAACATGTGAATTAGTGTAATACAAGAGTTGAAATAAACGTGAGACCCTTAAACGAGTCATTAATAGAATAACTCGTTATTATCCGACCATTATTGATCCATCCTTTCGTTTTGGCCTCATTTAAAGGAGTAAAGCAGTCAAGTCACTACTCAACTCAATGTTGTCCTCCTGCAAATAACATGATGAAAGTTTTGAATATTTTTCAATATTCGTTTTGGAAATCAAATATGATACTTTTCCATAGAATTATGGGCAATTTCAAGCAAAAAATATGTCAAATTTTTAAAACTTACAAAGAAAAATAACTTGATAAAAAAGGCGGTCTCTCACCGCATTGGATCAACCCGAAACTCCGTATAACCCGATATACCACAGCCCGTATCCGAATTACATCCAACCAGTATTTTATACTCGAACCCGTATACACTTGGACCTTATTTAACTCGCCCGCCTGAATTGACAGGTCTAGATGAAATGTATATGGAGCCATGGAGGAATCGGACATGGAAGCCATTTTTCTTTTTATTTGCCCACATGCTTCATCCATTGGGAAGGTACCCCATTCTCTTCCTTGCTTTGTGAACTAGCTCCTCATACTTTATAGGGTATCTTCTTGTATGCCAAAAGCAAGCTCAAACAAGAGTGGGGGAACTTTATTGTTGTGGCCTGGTGTGTGTGCAACACTCGAAATAGGTATACATTCGAAGTTGACTTTGCTATCAATAGTCATGTGTGGAGTGGAGGGACGCCTTTAATTTGGCCCATGAATGCAAAATGATGATGGAAAGTGAGGAGGAACATGTACAACCTGTGATGTCCTTGTGGCAACACCCGAGTCGGGATGCTCAAAGGTTAACCTTCCCGATGGGGCAAAGCTTGGCGAGGGACGCCTTTAATTTGGCCCATGAATGCAAAATGATGATGGAAAGTGAGGAGGAACATGTACAACCTGAAGTGTCCTTGTGGCAACACCCGGAGTCGGGATGCTCGAAGGTTAACCTTCCCGATGAGGCAAAGCTTGGCGAGGGATGGAGGTGCAGGATGCCGAGGGGATATTGGCGTGGATGCAATTAAACAAGGGTCGGGTTTTCTTGGCCTAGAGGTTCGCGGAGCTTGTCGTTTTACCATACAAGTAGCTTTTGAACAAGGCCCCGAGGATCGCTTGTCCTTGATCTTGAAGCTCAAGAGGAACCGAGATGATTGCTTCGGAAGCCGACCTCATTCTTGATGATATTTATATGCTTAGTAGTAAGTTGATTTCGTTGCTTTTTCTTCGTTAAACGGGAGGGAACAAAGTATCCCACTCTATTGCACATCTTCAGCCCTATGACTTGGGTCCCCAAGTTTGGCTTAGGATGGTCCAGATTGCATCTTCGATCTGGCCCTTGATGGTATTTGTCATAACTTGATTAGTGATGAATAATACCCCCCCACCGGGTTGGTTATCAAAAAAGAGATGCTAGAAGCAAAGTGTCCTAAGGACGATGGCACACGCATTACTAACGAGATGACTCATTTCTTTTATAAAAAAAAAAAAGCTTGAAATGTGAGTGTGTGTGGATAGAGAGATACCGAGAGAGAGAGAGAGAGACTACATCCACTAGGAACTAGCTCTTAGAATAAGAACTAGGAACTCATCGATCATCAACCCCCATCCCTCCCCTCCACCCCAACTCATCAAATGCAAACTGGCGAAAGACAGTAGTCAGCGATGAATCCGGGCAGTCGGCAGCAATGACAAGGCCTGTCGGGGAGACACCAAACGCCAGCCTGTAGTGGCCACCGACAGTCCAGATATCCTGTCCAAATCACAAGGTAGCCATAATTCGACCCAACTATCGGGAATTTGAAGCAATTTTAGCCAAGATTGTATTTTCCGGCCGCAGACCGGTGGAATTAATTGAAAAAGCATGGGAAAGCAAGTAAAGCTCGGCAACATCAACGAATCTAGTCGGAAGCATGGAATTTCTGGATAGTTTGAAATTTCCGGCAACGAAAGCGGCAGGATTGAGGGGCAAATTGCGCATGGAGATTCGCGAATTAAGCAACGACCACCATCACATGGTTCGCCATTGGACAGAGACCCTTGATCTGGGTTCGTCATCTGACGGTCAGCCATGGGCGGTGGAGCTGGGCATTGGCCTTAGGTGAATGTGCAGGTGGTGTATTAGGGGTTGGGGGTTTGGATGGGTGGTTAGAGGAGATGATGATGTGGCAAGTTTTAGAACCTTAGATTAGACTTTAATGGTTCAAATGAATGGTTCTTAGTTCTCATTTTAACAAGCAATTCTCAATGGATACGGTTACTATATATACACATTAATTCAATAATTTATAGGAACACATTATATGATAAAGTTATCAATACCAGTTTAGAACATATTAATTCAATAATTTATAGGAAAAATTTACGTTAGTAGGCAATTCATACAAGGAAAGAAATTTACAAATAAATATATATTTACAAATCAAAAATTGAAAAGAAAGGGAAACTTAACTGCACAAATTTATTAAGAAAAGATACCTTGCCCAAATAAAAGTCTCAAATTCTCCTTAAAGAAGTATTGTTAGGGATTTCTCCCTTTTAACTAATTGCCATATCTCCCACCATCTTAACCTCTCAAGTTTTAAAAGTACAACTATGAGGCATGGTGTCGTTTCCTCCCAACTAAATAAACAAGCTCAACCAAGCCAACCTGAGGTTTTTGTACTTCGGCTAGACTCGCCAAGCATTCAAACAAAGCTTTTAAATAACCACACTCGATTCGAGCGAAGACCAAGCTAAAACCAAGGGCTCGTTTATGGCCTTAGTAGCAAATATCAATCCAAATAATAATCTATGTAATATAACAAAACAAAACCAAAAACAATTGATCATCCCCATACTCCACAAAAATAACATGGAATTGGGGGTCAAAAGGACTCCTAATTTCTACGATTGAGAACTATAACAATAGCATGATAAATCACCTTACCCCCCGACTTACCTTTTAAAAAAGTCCCTCCCATGCCATGAGTTCAAGTAAAACAATACATCTCATGCCCAAAGGCTACCCACGAACATAAAGGCCAACTCTCATACAAAGCTGACGCACGCAAGTCCACAAGAAGATGTACAACAAACTGCAACTCAATTTGTCATAAAAACAACATTGAAAAAAGTCTGAACCCTTTCCTACTAATTATAACAAGAACATTTATGACACACGCGAAGTCCACAAGAAGATGTACAACAAAGATGTACAACAAACTGCAAGTCAATTTGTCATAAAAACAACATTGAAAAAAATCTGATCCCTTTCCTACTAATTATAACAAGAACATTTTTCCGCCATAACTTGCCATTGAGTAAGAGATTGTTTATATAGCAAGGTCTTCCATATATCGTTTACAATATCATTTGCTCCTCAGAAAGATGAGAGTGAGTAAATAGAGTAAGAATGCTCCACATACGGCAAAGTGACAGTTTGAACAAGAAATTTTGTAACACTTTACTTCAAAGATAATTATGTTTCACGCCAAAAGTTGTGTCAAGGGCATTATTGACAAATAGCTCCCATTCCCGGTAGAAAAGCATGTTATGTACAGAGAAGTGTTGGAGACTATGTTGAACACAATAGGATAATATCTACTTCCATCTAATAGCATAGAAATTTTAAATTATGCATTTTACCTATAATTGTTCAGCTGAAGAAGAATTCCAAGACCCAATAGAAGTTGTAACCCCAGAAAGGAAATCCCTTGGAACGGAGACAATAGACCACTTGCCACTGGTCTTAACTTCGTACGTTCCACCTGAGAATAAGATTCAGATTCATCATCAATGACAAGATGAAGTAAAACAAATACACTTGCGGGCATACTCTTTCCCTCCCCAAAAACGGTAGTCTCCACCCTCTTCGTGTTAACCTATCAATCATTGATGTTGGTCCCAAGTCCCATTTTGATTGATTTTTATGTTTCAATAGTCGGTTTCGAAATAGTTCTTCTAATAAGGTAACTTCCTTGGTAAGAGGGTTTTTTCGCCCTATAATAGGAATACTAGTTTCTCTCTTATGAGAGTTGTAATTAATTGGGGCAATAAAAAAAAAAGGATGAAGTTTGACTCTCTAATCACTATAGCACAGGCTATAGGGTCTTCCGCTAATAGTAAAGAAACCCAATCATTAAAGATTACTCATCAAAAATAGTCATGGTTTCAAAGCCGATTGCTACTAAGATTTGTATTAATTATTCGAAAGTTGAACTTTGTGTTTATGTTTTATAGCTACAATTATTTATATGAAATTTTCAATGCAAGTGTCCCTTGGCATTTTATACAACAAATCATTACATTTTCCATCAAACTAAGAAAAAAAGGAGATGGAATTAGTATGTTCAAAAGAAAGGTTATTACAACAAGAAAATTCACAGGTGCAACGACAATGTTAGACATATGCTAATATTAAACCCACTTAAACTAGGTGTCTAAGAAAATCTAGCTGAAGGCAAAAGGCAATCATGATTCTTCCATGAACCCATCCCAGTCCAAGAAAATGATAGCTCCAGATTTCACACCTTGATATAGGTGTTGCACTCAGAAAGAATCATTTGTCTCTCCTCGTAAGAAACTCGGATACTTTTAGGGTGACAAGGGATTTAAGGAGGAGGATCACTTTCCCCTTCTGGAATACTTTTCAAGGTTACTTGAAAAAGGGCATCTTGAGAAGAGAAATTTGGTTTTTAACCAAAATGTAGATCCTTTCAGTTGTGTTACTCATCACTTTAGATGACTTGATCCTCATTAGCAAAAGGAGAGGTCAAGTTTGTTAAATGATTAATGGACACTTTCCATAGTTTCTCATCATGTTCTGGCTGGGAGACAGTCCAATATATCTCAAGTAGAAAAGGAGGAATGACAGAAGATGACAAGTAACAAACTAATGGTTTTTGCGAAAGTAAATTTACCTTTATAAGACTTAGAAATACCTATATCCGCTTCTAAACTTTTGGACATGGACTATAGGATTATGCTCAATAAGATCACAAGGAAAATCAAAATGTGTGGTAGTGGAAAACTGTCATATTCCAGACAACGGGTTCTAATAGGCTGTTTTGCTAGACACCATTGAATGTTGGTCATCTATATTCAGACCACTGCAGGATGTTCTGCAGTCTGCTGAAGCTACCTATGGAAACAACAGATGCCAAGTAGCCTTGTCGTACAGTCTATAAAACAGATAGTCTTGGATCAAATGGATTCACAGCAGGTTGATGGCAGTACAAGCCTGAAAATGGATGTGTCTTGGTATTGGAAGAAACCTAGCAAGGTCAAGGACACCTTCAGGATGGATTCAGATACGATGACATTCAGATCCATACAGAAAATGGGATATACACCTATCAGAGGATATAAATGGCTATGATAAAATAGGGATAAGAGGGATACGAGACATTACTCTTGAATCAAGTATTCAGGGGGCATTTGGCTAGACATTGTTGGAATGGAATGGAATCAGGAATGACAATGGGAGGTATGGGGATGGTTTTTATATTCTTGATTCAACTTGTTTAATTCAATACAAGTACAAATTGATATCTAAGGTATGAGTTTATACAAATCCAAGGGGAGAGAGGTTTAGTAAAAGCCATAACTTGTGGGTTTGTCATTCCATTCAGAATGTGATTCCAGATTAAAAAAAAAAAAAAAACCCTAACTGTACATAAGGTATGGGAATATATGGTACATTTAATGAAAAAACTCCTGAATCAAACACCTCTTCAGAGTATGTCATCAATCTTTGCTTCCTAATGGATCAAAAGTTCCCAGTGAATAGGGTTAGCTGAGTACTTTGGTGGGATTAATACCAAGTGTGTATCCTCTTATCAAACAAAGAAATCAAATGATAACATTTCCTTTTGAGTCTGATTATCCAGCAACTATTAAGGGGGCATTTGGTTCAAGGTTTTTGGATCAATATATGGGGATGGCATTATATATTCCCATACTTATGTTTGCTTAGGATATTTTTTTACCAGAAATCACATTCCAGAAGGAATGACAAACCCACAAGATATGGAGTTTTACTAAACTACCCCCCTTGGGTTTACATAAACCCATACCTTTAGGTATCACTTTTTACTTATTTTGAATTCATACCCAAATTGACGCAAACAAGTGGAATTAAGAATCAAAATGCATTCCCATAGCTCCTGGTTTCTTCCCGATTCCATTCCATTCCAACAAAGTTCAACAAACGCTCTTTAAAAGTATCCCACGGGTGGAGACTTAAGTGAACTGTTTGATTTCCTTGTTGAGATGGCTAAAGAACAATATATATAAGAACAGCAAGAACAAAATGATCTTGATTGCAGCTGCCGCAGCAAAGTTTTTCCAGATTCTGCGGGCTAGAATGCTAAAATATTTCAGCAAGATAAGAACGAGAATGATGTTAGCAGATTAATGTCTTAAAGAAGAGAGTAAAACATCTTGCTAAGGCTTCTAAGAAACTTAAAATTGGGTAATGATAGGATGCAATATAGGCAACTGAGGTTCATAGATTGGGGCATCCCCTTCTTGAAGCTGACTTCCTCCTTAAGTGCTCTTCAAAAGTTTCTTCAAGTGATATTGGAGGTTGCATTTGGTAGTAATTTAATATTATCCTTCTCACATGTCAAATCCCCTAACACCCCCACCACCCCCCTTAAGAATGCTAAAACCACGTCTGGAGCATCCAAAGTCAATCCATGCACATGGAAGACCCAAAATTCCAGATCATAGGTTCCCATCGTTTATCTACTTATACTGTTATGACATGATCTATTTCGGTACTTTGGCTACCAGTAAAACTTATTTCATAACAGAAAAGCTAGGTAGACTTCATTTTTCACTACAGCTTAATATGCCTCGAGCTATATAGTTCAACAATAATATAATGTTCAGCCACCTGCGCTTACTTTGAGTCGCCAAGTTTAATTTAGAATTAGGCATAATTAGACCTGGCAAAATCGAAATACAACCGCCCATATTTCACCTGAATACGAAATACACCCGACTCGTATTTCACCCAAACCGGAATGCAGCTGAGCTGATCTGTTGACCTGTATTTAACCCGCCCTTTTGACAAGTCTAAGCATAATGATTTCTTTTTGGTGGATAAAGAGACATTATGTTTCATTTACATTGTAAATTACATCATAATATATAGATTGTAGAATGTAACACAAAATGAGTTCAAACTAATATACCCCAATGAGACATGAATATATATCAAGCTACACAGAAACTAAATGTTTCAAGCCTGTTTCCTGTATCAGAAACTACTGTATTCTATGTGACACATGGATGATGGAATCATTATATAAGATCACAGAAGCAAAGGTATGTCAGGCAGTTGCAGAAATACGAAATTACCTTTACATCAATATCCTGATCAAGAATATCATTAATAGTACAACCAGCTCCTCGCAGAAGGAAAGCCCCACAACCAAATAATGCCATAATTTTGATATCAGGAAGGTTTCCAGGCTCCGCTGCCAAGGTAATAGACCTAAGAGACAGGAGATAGTGAAAATGGGACCAAATTGACATTTACCAGCAAGAGATAGTGAAAATGGGACCAAATTAACATTTACCAAGCAAACAAGTCATATGACAATTTATCAATGCACAATACATGGATTCTGCTTATTTAGACTTTAGATGAAAGAATGGATGTCAGCTTTAAATATGTGGTAGAAACAGAGAACGGGTTTTCTCAAAAGTTAGAGCGGGCACGTATTCAAAACTTATTTAACAATTCATCATCGCAGAGATCTACTAAGTTTCAAATCTAGGATCGAACCTATGTTACTCGGACTCGACTATTCCCACATTGAAGTGAAGAATACCCGACATAATAGGGGTGACATAATAGGGGTGAGCACGACTGCCGGGTACCTTGGAACCGGACCGGAACGGTCAAACGGGTAAGGTTCAGAACTGGAACCGGTCAAACGAGTAAGGTTCCGGAACCGAAACCGGTCAAACGAGTAAGGGTAAGGTTCCTAAATTTAGGAACCTCGTCAAACGGGTATGGGTAAGATTCCTAAAATCAAACCCCGGAATCGGAACCTAGAACCGTTTAGACGAGTTCGAGTTCCAGTACTGTGTACCGTGCACCGGAACCGTACTAAAGTTTTCAGCATTTTCAGCTTTGAGGCCCATTAAAATTTTTACGTTCGAATTTCAAATGTGTGGCCCAACTTATTAGAAACCCTAATCTTTCTCATTCCTCCGCCATTTCGCTCTCCATCCCTCATTTCATGCCGCTCTATGCTCCTCGACGAGTATCCTTCCTCCTCCCGGTCCTCATCGGCGTCGCCTCCTTCCTTCCTCCCGAGTCCCAACTCTCGCCTTCCTCTCCTCGTCGCCTTCCTCATTGCTGCCACCCCACATGAGCCCCTCTCTCTCTCTCTCTCTCTCTCTCTCTCACACACACACACACACTCGTAGTCTCTCCCTTGCGGCTTCGTCCTCCTCGTCGGTGCTCTCTTTCCAAAATAGATAATTTCTTAAGATCTTGTTGTTTTCTTAATTTTGGTTGTATTGAATCTCTCATAAGTGGATTCAATTCTTCTTTTGATTAAAGTTCTCTCCTACCGCAGTCTCTCCCTTGCGGCTTCGTCATCCTCCTCATTGGTGCTCTCTTTCCAGCGAAATAGGTAATTTCTTAATATCTTGTTGATTTCTTAATTTTGGTTGTATTTTATCTCTCATATGTAGATTCAATTCTTCTTTTGTTAAAAATTCTTTAGTGGATTTTCAGTTTAGACTCCTTAGTTGCATAGATGTGTATTTACTTTGGATTTTCGGAATAAATCATACCTTAGAATTAGAAGAAACAAAAAAGGAAGAGATTCGAGGTGTGTTGCCTAGGGTAAGTGAAATATAAGCAAACATCACAAGGTAGCTTATCCGAAAACAAAGAAAGAAAAATGTAGTGCTTAGTAATAAGACAGACATAAAAGATGAAAATTTACTATTAAGAAATACATGTTTGTGGGTCCTTGCAACAAAGATATAATTTAAACTAAGATCTAGAAACATTACCACTATAGCATTTTATTCTCTCGATTCATTTTTTTTTTAACATTGGAAGTGAATTTGTGTCTAACCTTTTATTGAACTCCTTTTACACACATATACAAGTCTATGGCAACACACCATGTACCAGATGCATGAAGAGGGCGTCATAACTCCCTTATTTGATTTAAATTATCTCTTTTTTATAAAATGCTTCGGTTTTGCTTCGGCTATGGGTATTTATTTATCAAATTAATGTTGCTTGATTTAAACTTGGAACCATATTTACATTTATTTTTCTATTTTTTATCATGCGAGTGCCAACTACAAAAATATGGATGGTGATTTAGTTAATGTAACCATCGAGCCACAAAGTGAAGATGGACCTTTGCCGACAAATGAACTTGAAAGGAAGAGAAAATCTCCAATGTGGGATCATTTTGTGGCCATTAAGAATGCATTTGGTAAGATAGTTAAAAAGAGATGCATTTATTGTGATATAGTTTTGGCACATTCTTCAAATAATGGCACGTCATCCATGAAGAAACGTCCAGTTGCATGTCAAAAGAATCCCACAAAAATTGATAAAAAGTAAAGGAAAATTAATACTTATCAATCTAGCAACAATGCTACATCTAGTCATGTGGTTTGTGAGTGTGAATTTGATCTAGAAGCTATAAGACTTGCCTTAGCTAAAATGGTGATTATTGATGAGGAACCCTTTTCCATGGTCGAGCGTGAAGGGTTTAGACATTTTTGTAGTGTTGGCATTCCTCGATTTAATGTTCCTTTTCGTTTCACTTTGTTGTTACAGATTGTGCAATTTCAAAAAGGGTTCTAAAAGGCAAGTTGAAGGAATTGAGGTCAAGAATATCTCATACTACCGATTGTTGGACTTCTATTCAAAATTTGAGTTACCTTTATTTGACTTGTCACTTTATTGATGATGATTGGAATTTACACAAAAGGATTATAAACTTTAAGGTGATTGATAGTCATAAAGGTAAAGAAGTTGGAGAAAGTTGTTGAAAATGTCTTCTTGATTGGGGCATTAAGGATAAGCTATGTGCACTTACTCGTTGACAATGCTAGTGCTAATGATGTTGTTCGTTGGGTATTTGAAAGATAATTTGTTAAGTTTGTCTTGGATGGTGAATACTTTCAAATAAAGTGTTCCGCTCATGTTTTAAATTTTGATTGTGCATTATGGTTTGTCATTGGTGAAAGACTCCATTGTTAGGATTCGAACTGGTGTGAGATATGTGAGGAGCTCTCCTTCTAGGTCTCGTATATTTGAAATCTGTGTTGCACATGAAAAATTTACTTGCCAAAGTTATGTGTCACTTGATGTTCCTACAAGATGGAACTCTACATACCTCATGTTGGAAGTTGTATGAAAATTTCAAAGGGCTTTTACGAGACTTACAAAAGAAGATGTTAATTTTGTGAATGAACTCAAAGAAGTTGGAGGAGTTCCCGGAAAAGATGATTAGGAAAGAGCTCAAGTGTTGGCTCAATTTTTAAAACACTTTTATGATGCTACTAAAAAGATGTCCGGAACTTTATATTCCACTTTTAACCAACATTTTCATGAGTTATTCTTGATTTTTACTTTGATGGAGTGGGAGCATGATTCGAATGAAGGGCTTGATGATATGGCTACTAAGATGAAACATAAGTTTGAGTTGTATTGTAGGGACTTTAAGAAGAAGACAAATATCATGGTATTGGTTGCTATTGTCCTTGATCCTCGATACAAGTTGAAATTTGTGAAATTTGCCTTGAAACAATTAAATTCATATGATCCAGTGAAGGTTGATGAGATTTATGATAATGTGTATGTGGTTTTTAAGCGTTTATATGATTTTTATGCCAAGAATTCTTCCAAAGATGCAATTGTTCGAGAAACCGATTCTTCTTCTAATGATAATGTGATTGTTACTAGTGATGTTTTGGCGACAAAAGCGAGGCATTATAACGTTTTTCTAAAGAGGAGAATAATGATTTGAATGGGGAGAAATCTGAATTAGATAAGTACCTTGAGGGTCCTCTTTTGAAAATTGATGGTACTTTTGATATATTGAGTTGGTGGAAGGAGAGGGATCATGAAAATAACTTCCCTATCTTAACATCAATGGCAAAAGATATTCTTGCTATTCCGGTGTCTACGGTTTCTAGTGAATCTCTATTTAGTACTTCGGGTCGAGTACTTCATCAATATCGTAGTAGCTTGGGTTCAAAAACGGCTGAAACTTTGGTTTGTTTACAAGATTGGTTGAGGACATCCAAAATATCTATTGAGTTGGAGCAACTTTGGGAGGATGTTCAACAATATGAAAAAGGTAATCTATTAATACTTTGATTTTTATTATGTTAATAATATTGGTGTAACTTACTAACTTGTTTGATATTTTATTTTATATTTCATAGATCTTGCCGACGGTGATGGGGAAGTTATTGATGTTGAAGATACAATGGAAATTTAAAGGCTACCTTATTTTTACTTGGTTGTATTAGACTTTGTAAGACTTTGTAAGACTTTGTGAGACAAATTTGCTAAAAATTGTGGTATTTAATTGTTTACTTGTTGAACTTTAGTTAATTAAATGATTAACGTGAGTTGATGTTTAAAAGTTTTTAAAACATTAAAGTTTTTTCATAAAAATAATTGTGTAAACAGGGTACCCCGGAACCGAAACCGAAACCGGAACCCGAGGTTCGAGGTCGATTCCTAAAATTTAGAAACCGGTCAAACAGGTCGGGGTAAGGCTCCTAAAATTCAGAACCGGTCAAATAGGGTAAAGGTCGGGTTCCTAGTTTCGGGACGAGGTACCGGAACCGCTCACCTCTACGACACTAACACTCGTTCGGAGACGGTAATTTCTAAAAACTTGTACATTTCTGGTCCAATAAGAAAAGGTTTAGAGTTCAAACCCAAGTGTAATTGCGAGAGTCCAACACAAAATGAAGAATCAAAGTAACATACAATGACCAACATACAAATTTTCAAGGGTTCATCAATGCTACACAATAAAACCAAGGAAACTTGGTTTAAATAGTCGACACTTTGGTGCAAATATGCAACATAATGTGAATGCACTCTGCACAACAAACCTCAGATTTATGTTAGCCAAAATATTTAAAAGCTCACCCGCGTTGGAAAATCTCAGCAAATATAAATTGTCCTATTAAAAAGTAAGATGGCATCATCTAGATGCTGGAGTCCAGGTGAACCAAAGAGGAGACTCTGAAATTATCTGAAACAATCAGAAGGGATTAATAGATGAACTTTATGCTGATGTCTAATTCTGATATTTTCCCATGCACTCCGCCACTCCCACAAACCTTTCTCCTGATACCTTCATTGTTTGTTTCCTTCACTATATCCTTTCTATTCAGTGCTCATCCAGTGTCATTTTATAATTTAAAGATACATTCACTACGAGCAGTTTTTCAGGAGTATTAAAAACAGACCAAACCTTGTAGACAAAAATCACATCTAGGATAAGGATGGTTGGTAATGCTGAGACCCTAATTGTTTTAAGCTCACATGACGTCATCATTGTTTGCCCGAAATAATTTAGGGGTCCCTACTGGAATCAGAGGATTGAGATTGAGATCACAGATTTGAAAGGAGATGATTGCCCAAAAAAATTAAGACAAGGGAATGATTGAGGAGGAAAACAAAAGGAATGGAGGGAGGGAGAAAAAGAATAATATATTTCCAAAAGTTACAAAACTAACCTTTAAGGGATTTCAGAGAAATATCAAAGTCAACTGTTTGTATGCCAGAAGTTCAGTGGCATATAAAAAAATAGCCAAAGATTTTTGTAGCCAAAAGTTGAGGACATGCACGTGATCTTTTGAAAACTTAAAGACCTCAGAATAGTTTCTCTAAAGAACATAGCATTGAAATTATTTATATGAAAGCCTAGTCTATGTGAACTCAACTAACATTATTTCTCATGCCCTACATTATATACAGCTATGTATGAGCATTTATCCCCAGGATTATCTTGTATAAGTCAAGAATGGAGTTACTGACACTGTATTTGGGTGATTTACAAGGTAACGAGACTCTCATCTCAAGGAGTTCATGTACGTGTTGCTCAACCACAAAGATGGGACAATGTTCTGTTTAGTGCCAAGAAAGTTCACAACATCATCCCTGAGAAATGAGGATCGAGCCCTCATGACAACAATTATTAAGACCATAAACCTTCGATGGAGGAGATTTAATTCATTTGTAAAAGAAAATTAGCTCAATACTAAGAAGATTGTTGCACCCTCAAGAGAATCTCCAAGCAGAGGCTTTATACCTAGGATTACAATAACTTTCTGCATCACATGCCACAGAAAAAAACAAATCACAAGAAGTATCAAGTGGCCAACCGAATCACTTCTACCTAACCATGAAACAAGCCCCGTTCACGACATGTCACATGTCGGGCTCATAGGCAGTCTTATACACAAAAACATACATTTCAAACAAGACGTCATTGATCCAAAGTCCAACTTTGGCAGTCCAAAATTTCAGTAAGAAATTATGAAATCGAACTCTACATTGAGGGAAAAAAAGACTAAACAGCGAGCAAATGCACAATCATATTTGCAAGATTATGTAGGTCAGAAATTAACAAGGCATTACAAAGAGAATAAAAGCTTCGTTTCAACCTCAATTTCCTACAGTCTAACGAGCAAATGCCGAGCAGAAAAAAGGGAGGGGAACCAGTTTATGACTACTTTCTTACCACATACATGGCCAAGCGAGTAACCAAGTACCAATTGGCTTATCCCAGCGAGCGAGTTTAGCATATGGTCTGGCTTTCTGGGGAAAATACAGGTCAATCCACGAAGTCTCAGAATTTCTCTTGAGGTCTCCATCACCGCCGCTATCTTTGCCACTGGAGCCACCACCACTTGAGTAATTGGATCCATTAGCGACACCCGAAGACGTGGAGAAGAGGAGATTCTCACATAATCCTGTTGAGTGAGGAGGCCTAAGCTTCAAACTAGAGCGCGAAAGCTCGAAGTTGAAGATGCCTCCACTATAATTGCAGGCGTGAGAGTGGGCTGGGGGGTATAGAGAATGGTTAGGATAGGAGAGAGAAAGTTGGAGGAGGCTCCTACGAGCGCTGCGGGAGAGACGACACAGAGCCGCCATTACGAGTAGGGGAAAGAAACGGACCAGATGATCGGCGCTTACACTCCGCCGAACACAAAAGTTTTGAAAGGGCGAACGGTGAATCACATTGAACGAGAGAGAGGGTGTTCTTGGCAGCGACGGACCCACCGTGTGTCAGTGGGATCAACTAAAACCCTCTTTAAAAAAAAACAATTTTTAGAGAAAACTATTTCAGAAAAGTACCTTTTAGCCTAGTGAAAAACATGCTTTGGGGCATGTGAAAAGTTAGCGATACGCATCCTGCTAAGTACTATTGTTTTGACCTTTTCACCTTCAGCTACAAATTTTCTAATTTTATTTCAATTCAAGGATTACTTTCTTTAATTTTAATTTTTTTGATAAATATAATATTAATTTTATTACTATTGTTAGCCTTTATAGTTTATACACTTGTATTCAATTTATTTCGACCCTCCTTCCTTAAAATCTTGGAGTCGCTATAGTTCTTGGGTGAGCCTGGTCACCAAAGGACACTTCCTCCTCCTCTAGGGGCGGAGCTTCGAAGCAAAGCTTTGGCTGGTGGTAGAGCTCTCCGAGAATCGAAAGGCAAAAGTGAGAAAGGATGTCCTCTCGGAGCAACAACATAATGCGTGAGTCTTGTCAACGAGTCGATCCAGAAGCATCGTGTAAATATGGGTGTAAATTGGTGTGGCGTGGCTTTGCAAGAGTATAAAGTCCTAGGATTCAAGATCCAACCAGACCACCTTGGACTCAATTTGAAGAGTCCGATCGGACAAGTGGGTTAATTGAAAAAGCTGGACGCATTAATTAAAGTAGGGTTAGTTCAATTGTACTTATTTACCATCAAATTATATTCTTCTTTTTTTTTAAAGAAAGGAAGTCGTATAAATAACATCAAGATCCAAAGTTAGTACAAGCCAAGACCAAAAGAGAATGGAAAATTGCCATAATCACCACAAAATCAACTCCTAGTCAAACATACGGTAGAAGGAAACACAAAGCCCTAATCAACAATACAAGCCATCACCATTACCACGACCAACATCCGTAGGTATCGACCATTGATGTCATCCGAGTAGGTCACGTTGGAGGCATTCATGGAGTTTCAAGGCTTTAGCATCCGCTTCTAAAATCCATCTAGCTTGAGGAGGAGGAAGCATGTGGATACGAACTAGTTCCATACGATTTTCATTGAGTTTAGCAAGGATCGAAGTCGTAAGGTTCACCTGTATTATGACATGGTTGAGCTTAATCATCCATGATTTCTACAGAAGAACCTTAACTCGAGCAACCACGTATGCAATAGGTTTTGTACTTGCTCGATTCACTTTCTTGACTTCCAAGTCCATTTTTATTTAAGAATGTAGTAATCTTAGGCTTTAGTGAGGGATTCTTTCAAGTCTTCCATCATAGCCATCACTTTGTCTCCTCCATAAACCACTAGCTAGAGATTGCTTGGCGGTTCAAAGAACTCTAGTAGCTATGTATCTCTTTTTGTCCTCCTCGCCAATGGTATCCAATATTGAGCTTATAGTGGGCTTCAATAGGACACCACAAGATTGTGGAAGTGTTCTTCGGATAATCTTGGCCCTGCAGACTTCGATTATCATTAGTTTGTGCAATAGTATGAATAATAGAATGCCAAAAGGAAGTTCTTTAGCGAGTAGTTTGAAAAAACACACCTATTATGATAGTTCCATAAGGACCAGACAAATAATTAAGAATTTATTAATCCACTTTTCATTTTGATTGAGGTTCGAGGCTTAACCAATGTATCCAATCCTAATTAAAGAAATTAGAAACTAGAGATGGTCGCCTCCATTGATGAATTTAAATTAAGTAACAACAGCTAAGGGACAATCATGAAAGATGTGTAAATGGCTTTTATTTGGGTTCCAACGAGATAGGGCACCTATGGTTCAATTGGGGAATCCATCTAACTATTCCATCAGCAAAAGGGAGTCCTTCATAGCAAGCACACCAAATTAGAGTTCTCATCTTGAAATGGACTCGGCTCCTCCATAGAGCTCTCTAACATATCTAGGGGGAAGGATGTGAAGAAGCTGAGGCTTTGTCGAGGCTTTGGATATTGAAACACCCATCTAAGGAAAGTTCCCAAACAAGTTGGTATTTTGGGCCATGGGGATTAGAGGGAAGGGAGTTAATAAGGTTGACAATTTTCAAAGGGAACCAAGATCGAAGTTTATTTATTAAGTTTTAGGAACCACCTTTAGCTAGAGAATGGACTCTAAGGTGCTCGACATTAGCGAGGACGACTACATCTTGTCTTTCAATAAGGGGTCCTCCAGGAAACCACTTATCAAACCTGAAGGAAGTTTTAACTCCATACCCAATTTTGACAATCGAGTTGTTAGCTATCGGCTTCTTCATTTTAAGGAGACTACGCCAAGTAGGGAATGAAAAGCCTTTGGTTCATAGCGATTCCGCCATGGGATAAATATTTCTTTCTATACAATTGAATACAAGGAGTATCTTCATTTTAAACAACTCTCCAAAGATGTATAGCCAAAAGGCATTGTTTCCACACCTCAAGGTTCTTGATGCCTAGGTCACCTTTAGCCTTACTACCAATGACATTAGCCCAAGGGACTCTAGGGAGGTAGTAAGGGGACTCAACCTTACTCCAAAGAAACCTCATAATACTTTTGTGCATTTCTTCAATAGTACTCTTGGGTAGCAATAAGGAGGTTTGCATGTGATATACGGGTAGACACGACAAAACATATTTAATAAGTGTCACTCTCAGCAAAATTGATGAACTTATATGCCATTGAGAAAGCTTAACCTTAAAGTTTTCTATCATGCCAGTAAAATCTGCATGTTTAGGGATATAATAGTGAGAGACAGGAACCCCTTGGTATTTCCCAAAGCATGTAGAAGCATGACAACAGATAGAGGCGGCCAAAATTCTACGATGCCTATGAAGGAGGAATTTGGGGAAGATAAGTCTAGATTTGTCTCTATTGATTCGAAGATAAGAAGAATTACCAAATTCCTCCAGGGTCTCGGTTATCACCTCAAGGGCTTCAAAATTAGCTTAACCAAACAAAATAACATCATTAGCAAAAAAAAAAACATGTGAAAAGCTGAGGCCTTTGATCATGATAGGTTTCCAACTACCAACAACAACTTTAGCCTCAAGCTTTCTCAAATGTCTTTTAAGATGAAGAACAAAGATATAAGGAGAAAGCGAGGTCCTCTTGACGAATGCCTCCAGGACGGCCACAAGCATTCTCCACGGTTCCCTTTCCATAAAATTCTAACACTAGGTAAGGTGATGCAACCCATAATGACTTTATGAGATTGGCTGGGAATTTTAAAAAATAAAGGGTCTTTCTACTAAAGTCTCATTCTAGCATATCATAGGCTTTAGACGGGTCAACTTTTAGAGCCAAAGATTTTGATCTAGACTTGCCTCTACTAATGTGGAAAGCGAGTTCTTTGACTAACAATATATTATTAGTTTGCAACCAAGGACAAAGCTAGATTGAACAGGGTTAACAATGTCCGACAGGAGTGGTTTAATACGACTCACTAGAACTCTTGAAAGCACCTTATATGAAGAATTGCACGAGACTAATGGGGCGAAAATTACTAACAAATTCAACATTAGGCTTACGGGGAATAAGACAGATAAACGTCTCATTTGTCTTTCTTATATTCTTAGGAATCGGTTTGTAGGAATTATCTTCCTCTTCAGACATTATATCAAAAACCTTCTTTTCGAAATGAGACACACTGAGAACCAATTAATAAATCAAAGTTTTTCCGACTTGAGTGAGCTTTAAACCAACTCTTGAGACTCATTGAGCTTCGTTTCAATTGCTCATTCTCCGTTCGAGGCACTCAAACCGAGTCTCATTATCTTGAGTATTTTCGATTTTGTCTTAAGTTTTCTAAATCATTTTTCAAGGAAGTAGTTGATTACCTTTTGAGGATCTATTTTCTCGAGCATCTAATGCATCGTTGTCCGACTCGAGATCAAACTTCTAAGTCTAATAGAGTCATTAAACACTTTGATTCATCATCGGTGTCATTATCTTCTTCGACTCATCATCGCTCCAAGTAGCCACCATAATATTTTTCTTCTTTCTATCCTTCTTTCTCTTTGGACATTCTTTGAGTATACACTCCTTGATGCCACACTCAAAATAATCGAGTTCTTAGTTAAAGACAAATTTGAATAGGATGAGAATTTACCTTTCTGTATTTCTTGTAGAACTCCCGCTTAGGCTTCTTCTACCACTTTCTATACTTCGTCATTTTCTTGAAACCTCGGGTTAGAAGTGCCCTGGGGTCTTCTTCGAATCCGAGGAGCTTAGACTTGGGCCTTGAGAGCAATGTTTCCTTTGGTGCTGACCTCAACCTCCTCTTCTTTTAGATGCAACTCATGGGTGAGTAATATTCCAATGAGCTCATATGGCCCGAGTTGAGACAAGTTATGAACTTCCTCTATAGTTGTTACCTTGGGACCCCATATTCTCTTGGTTAGACTCCTCATAATCTTTCGACAACTTATTTATAAGACATTTTCTTTCCAAGAGACTTGAGATTGTTGACAATCTCAATGAAGCGAATGTACATCTAAGTTATGTTCTCATCGGGCTCTATATTGAACAACTCATACTTATAGAGATAATGACTTATCTTAGCTTGCCTCACTTGGCTGGTACCTTCATATGTAGTGACCAGTGTATCCCAAACTTCTTTGGCTATGTCATATGCGAGATACTTTGTTGTATTCTGTTGCATCAATTGCACAATGTGTTCATAGCCTTGAAGTTCTTTTGTACTTCTCGTTTTCTTAGGTAGTGAACTCGACTTTACCTTAGGCACGATTGCGTTCCTTCCATCTTCATGGGAGTGTAGTTGCCTTTGCAGATGATATTCCATACCTCCTCATCATAATCCTGGATGAAGCACTCCATGATCTTCTTCTAGTATGGGAAGTTTGATCCCTTGAACTTGTGTAGTCCGGTGAAAAATCTTCCTTTATTGAACTCTCCATAGTTAAGAGCTATTTGATCTTTAAACTTGGATTTGTTAGATCCTTTGAGAAAGATAGGCTCTTATATCAATTGAAGGTTTGCTATTGAGAGTTTGAATCACCCAAGACGGGGGTGAATAGGGTGTGAAGGAAATTTTATGGAATTATAAAGTTTTACGCAAAGGAAAGACTTAGAAAACTATTCCGAGTCTAGATTGAACTTAAAAGTGCAGAACACAAAATATACATGGAAACCCTCATGGGGCGGAAAACCACGGACAATGTTAATCCAAGCACCAAGTCAAATCCACTATTTTGAATCCATAAAATACAAGGACTCGACTCTTACGGAATTGCTCCCTTAGATCACTCAATTACAAGATTTTCCTAGACACGTAAATTCTCTTATCTCGTTCTAGTACTTCCTAATCGAGATAACCCTTACAGGTAGGGATAAGCTGAGTTGAGTTACCCTTACGGCTCGATCAAAAGAATTTACGACGAATTGAAAAATGTCGGAGTAATTACAAGACTTTTCTCTTTACAACTCATAGAGTATAAACTTAAGAACAAAGTTGTAAAAGCTAGAAGATTGAGAGAGAGTAGATTTCATTTTGTTCCAGCAACGTTCAACAATCTTCAAGTCTTGTAGGAAGGCTTCTATTTATACACAGGAAGACAAATTAGCCGTTGTGGATCGGTTACGAACTTGGAAGCTTCACTAGTTGATGTAACGGATAGTTTGAGTCACGAGAAAATGAGTCATTGCAAATGTGAACGTTGTGCTTGGGTTCTTAGCTCAAAAGTATTCCATCCCACTGGTTGTGACTGAAATATGGGGTGGAAACATCGTTAGACTCAAAGTTGAAGTTTACCGGATTTGGTAACAAACAATCCTAACACGGTGTTTGAGCCTTGTCTTGAAATAGTGCTTTTACGTCTGCTGGTGTTTAACGGTTATAAGTCGGTTGCTTTTGCTTTTCAAATCAAGATTAAAATACTTTAATCATCCTGGAAAAGCAAATCAAAGTGGTACTCAAAGTATAAAAATACTTTGGTAGAAGATTAGGAAAGAATAAAAGTTAATTCATCATAATTAAGTACTTAATTAGCCTTAACTTGAGAAAATAAAATTTTCTGAGTCTAATATTCAATAAGGTTCAAATTTCATCTTGTGTCTATCTCTTAAATGATTAAGACATTAAGAGAATATAGACACCATGCATCAAATTGATCATGTAAATAATTTCTTTGAATAAACTGACTTAGAAATAAGAATTAGCATAGTAATTCATTTTTAGTTAAATCATGAAGTTAATGATCGGAATAAGATATGTTCATGAAATTATTTACTCATGATAAGTGTTTAAGTTGCATCTAAGTGGGTCGAAACCCAATGAAGTGTGTTCTACTCGAGAGATGCTTTACGAGTAGGTCATATAGTATCGAAAACTTAAGGATAAGCTTCTTACAGATTGAGAATGACTTAAAATCAAAATTATAAAGAAATAGAGAGTTATACCCGAGTCTTCAATCTCAAAATAAATGTTCAAAGAAACAAACATGTTTGATGGTATACCATGGTCATTTTTAGGGCATAACATGTGGACTAACCAAATCAAAAACCATTAGATGATAGTAATAAGAACTTAACCGATTGGATCTAGAGCTATTATCTATGCTCATTTATGCTTACCAAGCTCATTGAACCCACAAATCCTAAAAACTCAACACACAAAATACTCATAATGAATATCTACATATGAGATCCTTATTGGTGTAAAAAGAAAAATCTTGATGCAAATTGAAACCTTTTCAAATAGAATTAAAAAAGTACAACACTCAAGTAATAGATATAATTATATAGCATTATCGTGAACATTGTTAATTGATTCTTTTAGTCCTATGATTATAATTAAAATAAGTCTCAAATTATGCATATAAGAATCATTGTATACCAGATTCTTATGACTACAATCTTTTGTTGGGGAGGAGGGTTGTGTCGACAATGAACATTTTATGCATAAATGCAAGTAACAACTTAGTCACTTCATCCGAGCATAAATAGCAAAGTTATGAAAATTAAAAGAAGTCTCAAATTATGCATATAAGAATCTTTAATAGTTTTCCCATCCTTTCCGTGAACACTAAATTATGAAAATTAACCACAACAGTTTCTAAAGTAAAGTTAATAACACAAAGAACAAATTAGTCACTTCATCCGAACATAAAATCAAGTTCAAATGGAAAAATAAACCTAGAAAAAACAAAACTAGAGGCCTACTAAATTGATTACACAACTAGAAAACACAAATAGTACCGAAATCATTGAATTAACACATACCTAAGTTTCATAAACCAATACAATCTCTTCTAAAATTGTAGACTTGAGTTCAAGAAAAAAAAAAAAAAAGAGGAAGTGTTAGAGGCCTACCAAATTGATTGCACAACTAGAAAATACAAACAATACCCACCACTAAATTAACACATACCTAGATTTCGTAAATCAATGCACTTTCTTCTAAAATTGCAAATATGAGTTCAAGAAAAAAAAAACGAAGTGTTAGATCCGAAACGATATATGCATGGAGAATAAAGATAAAACAAAATCACGAGTCTATCCAAATTCCAAATAAATACCGGAAAATTGAAAAAAAAGAACAACAAATATACCAAAGGGAACTCGAAGAGAGAGACAGAGAACCAAATGAAATTTGAAGAGAGAGACAAGTGAACTAGATGAGGTTGAAGAGAGAGACAGACAAAGAACCATCCGAAAGTTGAAGAGAGAGATAAGAATGGCAAAGTGACGGATTTGAGAAATTAAGGTTTTTATTGGAAGTTGCAGAGAGAGAAGGAATGGTAAATCCAAGCTGTTAGAGGTAACCGATCTCTGCTTAATCTAATTGAACAAACGATTCTAAATAGAGGAATGTAATTAGTCGTTAATGTGAGAAATTAAATTTTAATTTATAGTGATTTGTCTTAATGATCTTTTAATCTCTTTAAGTATTAAGAGTATGTTCAAATTACATAAAAACACACATAAAAAGAAATATAAAGAGAAATAAATAAAAACGAATATAAATGAATATAAACGAACGTAAATGAATTGGCAAATAAGAAACGATGAACGAATATAAACGAACAAAAAAACATAAATAAATTACGTTTTTGATATAAGGCCGAGTAGATCTAAGGATGAATTGGCGTCAATGAAAGATGGGAGATTCGGATTCATGTCTGTAGCAGTAGGCGATCGCTTTGAGAGATGGAGTCGAGTGGCGGTTTGAGTCGGTTATCAATCTATTGTCTTGAGGAAATAATCTCACGATCATTAGAAGCAATCAAAGGGAGATTTAGATTATATGGGAAATTCATACGCTAGTCCAAGATACTTGGTATTTCATCAAAAAATGTAGGATGATTGTCATTTAGCATACCTTTAAAGAAGAAAATAAAGTTGTAGAGTGGATAGCGAGATTTGGGCTTTATATTGCTTCTAATATTCATTAGAAAGGTTACCGTATAGCTGATGTACTTGCTTTTAACAAAAAAATAAAAATTGGCGTCAATGAAAAGTCCACGGTCCACCCGCCCTCCAGAGTGGACCTTTTTCCGCCCTCATTCCAAACCGCTGTCCCTCCAAAATCGAATCGATTCTCTCACTCCTCGCACTCCATGAGAGCTTGAGAGATCTCCTCAAAGAGCGCAGCAATGGCCGCAGCAGTGCACGCGAGTGGAGGAGTGTGGGACTCTATGCTAGAGCTCACCAAGTCGGCTCAGGAGAAGAACAGCGATCCGTTCCATTGGGCGATTCAACTCAGCTCGAGCCTCAGCTCGGCCGGGGTGACTCAGCCCTCCGTCGAGCTCGCTCACCTCTTGGTCTCCCATGTTTGCTGGGCTAATAATGTCCCAATTGCTTGGAAGTTTCTCGAGAAGGCCTCGGCCCTCAGAATTGCCCCTCCTTCCCTCGTCCTTGCTTTGCTCTCTACAAGGTTACTTCACTTCTCTCCCCATACAATTATTCATATCCGTTTGTTAGGTTTTATAAAAATTATGGTGAGATTTCTTCATTTTCATTTTTCCCCTTCTCAATTGTTATGTAAAGAGGGTAACTCTTTTTTGCTGGGCTAATTGGAAATTCACTTTGTAACTGTGCATCTTTTATATCTGTTGGTGGCATATGTATTTTTAGTTGGAAGGTGTTATATGTGCTAGGGATAAAATGATGTTATGGTTTTTCATGTTTTATCCAAGGGAAAGAAGGTTCTTAAAAATCGCCAAATGTTAAATAGGGATTAAAAAATCGCTACACTTTGATGTCGGATACAAATTATTACTTAACTTTATATTGTGTACACACGCTACTAAATACAGAAATTTGGACAATCAACAACATATTTAAATTCAATATGTGGTTAATTTGCAGTTGAATGAGCAACTTATCAAATGAAGAATGATAGATTCTACAAAAAAAGATAAAGAGGGAAAAAGCATGCTAACCACTTTTGGTCATCATTTCATATATTATCTGTTAGCAAACATACTATTGTCTTTTTGGTCCAATTAATAGACTATTTACTCCTAAAGATGTTGTCTTATTCTTGGTACAATTATTATTGGATGACCAGAGAGGTGTTTAGCATGCTCGTTTTTACCTTTTGTTGTGGTTCCTACCTTGAAAATTCTCTTATTTCAATGATACATTAATCCTAGATTATTTTGAATATCATGTTAGCTGTCCTTCCAAATTAAAGACTTCCCTCCAAAAACTTAGGATTTCTTTTACTAATTAGGAATTTCTTTGATTAGTATAAGGTGCGAATACAACATAAAGCTTAGTGATCATTTGTATCAAATAGTAAAGTTTAGTGAGTTTTAACGATTTTTAAAATAATGTGATTTTCAAGAACTATGGAAAAAAGTTGTGCGATTAAAATTTTTATTTTCCCTTCATTCAAGTATTTTTCTTTTGTTATAGTAATTTGACAATTTGGTAGAGTCTTGCCAGATTTATTTGTAACTTCATTCTGTTTCAGTGATCAGATCCTTAATGGGTGTCCCTCCTTTTTGAATATCTTTTGCACCCTGATGGTGTGATTGCTGCTGTGATTGTACTCCTTTTATATCTGATATTCTATACGCATACATATATTAATGATTTGGGAACTGAAATTTTAACCCCATTGGTCGGGTTAGAGTCTTCTCTCAAAGAAAGCATAAGTTGTAGAAGCAGCAACTCTAATATCTTTATCTGTATTCCAAGAAAGTTCAGGACGTTGGCAACTGGTCTTACAGTACTCGACCAGTTAAAATCCTACACTCTTCTCTATATGCCAAGAACAATAATGTATTTATAACTGCACCTGTGATCTTTGCAGGAGAATAACTCTTGAAAAGTTAGCTAGAGAGTTGAGAAATTAAGCTTTAGTGAGGTGTTTGTGAATGCATCATAGATGTTATATACTTTTGTGCCTGCATTTTAGTAAGCTTTTCCTTGACCTGGTTGGGGACAAACAAGTTTACCAAATATATGAAACGGATTCTTGACATAATATCCTTCATATCCAGCAAGAGATTCTTAACTCATGTATTGCAGAATTGGTTGATACTTGCAGTGATAGTGACTGGTGTTAGACATTTTTCTTCTTGCTCTTGAAGCTAATGACTAGCAAAGAAACTCACTTATGCAGGAAGAGTCCAACTCATTAATGCAGAATTGATGAATGTTTCCTCTTATTGTAGCCAAAGTTTTGTAATCCCTACCACTATCATTCAAAATGCAGAACAAATATGCATGCAATTTCTATGGGGAGCCTTTATAGAGAGGAAAATAGCCTTGCTATGCTGGAGACCCTTTGTTTTCCAAAGAAGGAAGGAGGAATGTGGATAAAGCAGAGTTGGCAGAGAAATATATTTGGCACATTGCAACCAAAACTGACAACCTTTGGATTCGATGGATGAACCATTATTATCTTAAAGTTGGAAATATATGGCTATGCACAAACTCGGCAAAGGACAGTGTTGGTACTGGAGAGGAGATACCCTTAAAGGAAGGTTTCAGTCAAACTAATGGATTATGGAGCCACACAACTGTCTGGTTATGATTGGATAGAAATAGAGGTGAGGAATTTACGTGGTATAAGCTAATTTGGCAGAAAAACAGAGTTCCTAAATGTGCCTTTATTTTATGGTTAGTAATGCAGCAAAAGTTGCTTACTAGAGACGTGATGCTCAGATTTGGAATGCAATGTGATAAAGTCAGATTTTGGAATGCAATGCAATCAAGTCTGTGTACTTTGCTCAAATGCAACTGAAGGACATCAACTCCTATTCTTTGATTGTACATAAACTCATCAGCTAATTTACACCCAGACAATAGGACAGATACTCCGAATTCAGATTATGACTGATGAAATGCATTGAGGGGTTTGGCAACATCAGTTGCTACATTTCAAAGGGGCTAGAAGACAGCAACACACAATCCATGTGGCAGCTACCATCACTGGCAGGAGAGACACAAAAGGATTTTCCAAGAAGCAAATAAAGATGCCTTCATTGTTAGTATTGAATGTGGACGTGTAATTAAGAGCAGAGTGTGTGGTATTGTGACACAATAGGGAGTTTGATATCACAGGGTATGCCCTTAGTAACTTGTACATGTTTATGCCTTGAGTTCAGAAATCAATATGCTAACCTTTATCCCAAAAAAAGAAAAAGAAAATAGAGAATGTAATGTGATGAGACTTTCAATAGGGGTCCAGTGGGAGTAGATTAGCAATTGGCTTTGTGTAGGCCCTTTACAAATGGAGATGTGGAGAAAGTTATTATCTCAATTCCTAACTGGTTTTCAAGGAGCTTCTTTAAAGCCTTTTGGTAAAAAATTAGTTAAACTACAATGTAGTGATTTTTTCCTTCATGGGAGATTTTTACAACAAGTGAGTGCTACAAGAGTAGTCCTTATTCCTATAGTTCCCCACCCAACCTATGCTAGGGATTTCAGGCGCATAGGTAATGTCATATACAAATGCATTACAAAGCTTATCCGCGGAGATTGAATGAGGTACCTCCTTATCTCATCCGAGATACCCAATGTGCTTTCATTAAAGGGAGACAATTAGTGCATAATGTGGTGATGTGCCAAGAGCTAGCTGGAGGATACAAAAGGAAAAATGTATCCCCTAGGTGTATGATGAAAGTTGATATTCAAAAAGCTGATTCATTAATATGGAGCTATCTTGAAAAAGTGCTTTATGGATTCCACTTTCCACAAAAAGTAGTCACATGGATTATGGCTTGTGTGCAATCAGTTTCCTATTCCATTCATTTTAATGAAAAAGATTTACCATCTTTCCTAGGGGCAAGAGGTATTAGACAAGGAGACCCCGTGTCTCCCCTCTTGTTTGTGCTTGCAATGGAGCATCTCTCTAGGATGTTTAGGATGTTGGGTCAATGTGCGGGGAGGATGGTTTTAGATTCCACCCTAGATGCAAATCTATGAAGATTAATCATATGATGTTTTTGATTGCCTAATTCTATTTGCAAAAGCATATATTACCTCAACCTCAACTCTAGTTAATACTCTCCACAAGTTTACTCGACCAAGGAAAAATCACAAATTGTTGTTGGAGGTTTGGATCGGGATAGGAAACATGAGCTACTCGGACATAGTGGTTTATGGAAGGGCAATTACCATTCAAGTATCATGGAGTACCAATAACTTCGCAGTACTAGTGGATAAGATTACTAGCAAAATCGGACCATCGGTAGTAGATGCTTCACTTATGCAGGGAGAGTGAGTGGTTCTTATACATTCCGTATTAATGGGAATAATAACTTTTGGGACGAGTATTTTTGTGTTACCACAACAAGTAATGGAAGAGGTTAAAGCTAAATATAGACAATTCCTTTGGGGAGGTGCTAAGGAGAAGAGAAGAACTCCCCTAGTTGCTTGGGACTTGCTTTGCAGATGTAAACAGTTTGGGGGAGGATTGGGGCTGAGAAATATAAGACATTGGAATAAAGCCCTTATAGTAAAATATGTCCGGGCCATAGCAAAGGAGGATAACTTGTTGTTTTCATGGAAATATTTTTCCATCATCAAGCCGGATGCCTAATGCTTCTATGGAGGTTGGTCCGAGGGAGATCCAGGGTCACTTAGTAGGAAAGAAAGTGGAAGGAGGTCCAGCTCAAACACTACTTGATGGTGACAATAGAGTCCCGATTACAACTTGGCCGGATTCCACTCGTGCTGAGTTCTGCCGAGAGCTCGGAATAAAGCAATGAATCTCGGTCCGAGCCGACCCCACTAAGCCCCACTCAATCTCCGAGTGACTTTTGTTCAAGGCAAAGGAAGGAAAGCTAAGAGGTTGACCTGGAGCCGTTCAAGGCGGATTTGCTGGAGAAGCGAGCATAACAAGGTCCCATCCAAACCTCCTCAAACTTGATCCCCACTCGAGATCCAGCCCCACTCAATCTCTCGAGTGAATTTTGTTGTTGTCAATTGATCCGGGAACAATTTTCTTTTGGTGAACAATGATGGTCCGTAATAATTAGAGACAATTGGTATGATGTTATTTTACATTTCATTGGATAGAATACTATGTATGGTTTGCATGACTCGGTCGGAAAAGTTATTGCCACACTCCCTTCTAGCAAGAGGTGGCGGTGAGATAGTTCTCTCCGAGTCAAGGTGTCCTTCAAGGAGTTCACCGATAGGAATTATTAATGATAAAGATTTCCTTCAAGACCAACAAGTCCGAGTCCAAGAGTCTTCCAAGCCTCTGCCGAGTACAAGGAGATATCGGATGGACAAGACTCTTTCTTATTTACGTGAAAGCCTCGTAAACTAACCACTTGTAAAGCTAGTTCCTAGGTTGGAGACCTACCTTTTTGAACGGTCCAATAAGGAGTCTTTGAGGGGTTGTCAAGGCTTTTAAAGTCTTCTCAACCAATTGCAACTTGCCAAGAGGAGAAAGGAGTTATCATTGGTCCAGTGAACTGCATGGTTAGATTCGAAGCAACTTGCGGTTTCAGCTTTTCAGTTCTTAGTTAAGATTAATTTTGTAATTAGTGGTAATTAATTATGAGTAGTTTTAACCTTTCCTTAATGATTAGGAAAGCTGTTTTTGGCGGGAAAAGGCTAGCTATGAAAGGCTTACCCACCGATGTACAAAAAAGATTTGAATCAATTAACCCCCTTTGATACACTTTGCGTATCAACTCATAAAGTTTTGAGTGAATCAACTTTCTACCCCCAAAATCTCCTAGGTGGTGTATCTTGGTTTGACAACCAAGTGGTGATCTCCTAAGTCTTAGAAAACGAACCTCGCTGGATCCTTCCATGGCTAGTTTCTAAGCTAGTTTCTAAGCTGCCCCTTATTGGCTTCGAAGTGGACCTGGTCCTTCCCGTTTGGTTCTATCCTCCTACCAAACACCACCTACCAACTTACTTATCCTCCACTTTATCCAACCCCTATCCCTGATTTCTTCTCCAATTGTTCATCAATTGTTGAGGATATCTGCGACCACATAAAAGCTTCCTATTCCCTTGCCATTAGCTTCACTCAGATCCATCATTTGGTTTTTGAGCTACATACCAGCCGCAGAGAATACGCCCCTGCACCAGGCACATGTGGTGTTGGAAAAAGCTCTGTAAAGTCAGAGCAGTTTCTGCAAGGGTTCAGCCCAAGATGGGATAGGGTCAGTGGTATATATGGTCATTATAACCCCCAATGAAGTTAAAGCTGGCTGGAAGGTGAGCAACACAAGGTGCAATAGGCAAAGATGGTGTGGAACAGAGCAAATGTTCCTAAGCATTCATCCATATGGTGGATCCTCTTGCATAAAAAAACAACATTAAGATTAGCTCCTTCATGGAGGATATAGATATGAGTTGCTCAAAAGATATGGACTCAGGTCTGCAAATGGCTAAAATGCAGCATCAATTCTGAGAACGTAGCAGATTTAAATCATGCACTAATGACTGAAACTGGTGCAAAAGGAGAAAGCAACTGATTTGCTCTGCCTATCTCTTATCATATATGGGTGAAAAGAAATGCTAGATTTTTCAGCCATGGTACTCCAACAGAATTGCTCTATTATAGTATAATCGAAAACTTAAAAGATTGTCCGATAATCATTCTTTGGCTGCTTGGATAGTGAACTACTTACTGGAATTATTGACTGATCTAATGATCGCTATATTTGTCTTGGCTTTACTTAGTTTCATCTTATAGTGCCAGCTTTGACCTGGAAAGATAGCTGGAGGCATATGGTTGATTTGGGAAAGGCCAAAAAAGTTGAATCTAGTATGCTTCCTTTCTTGTTGTGGGTTTTACAGAGAGACAAATTGAGATGTGGTAGAACAGGTTTACCAAAGGCTTGAATAGACTTGACTCATTTCTACTTTACCCTTGTTTTTTTTTTTTTTGGGGGGGTTACTGAGGAAAAATTTCTGAAACTCCTGTGGGAAGTAATGGCTTCAAATTTCAAATGTCATAACGGTTTCTATTATTTCATGATGGCCCATATGCGATAAATTCTTGGAGACACATGGTCTTTTAAAGGAAGGCTAATGAGAAAGTTGGGCCTTTGTCCCACTCATCTTATTCCAAGTCATGTGGAAGGAGCAATACTGGTCATTTCGATGTGACCTTCAATTGTGAAACAATGTTGGTGTCGGACGTTGAAAAATTAAAGAGGAATTTCTTGCTCCCCAATGGAGTTGGAGACTTGGTGAGGTATATTTTGCAATTGCATTGGTGTCAATGAAATGCATAGCAGAAAAGGTAGGCTCTTTGGGGACTCGGGATGGAGATAGAGTCCATTATGCCTTGTTTTCTTATACTGATTTAGTGTTAGAGCAAACATATGCAATTGAACTTCGGGGAATCATAGGTATATCTTTTAGTTGGTGTATGGAGGGGAAGGGAAAACAATCTATATTTATTATAGTTTTTTAATTTATGTAATTGTGATGCATGCGTCTTTCCCTTTTGCATCATTTTGTCTTGTAGATTCGGTAATAAGTGTTCTCTTTTTATCATTTTCTAGGGGTTGGCGGTTTGAAATGTGATCTCAATCAAGATTCCATTGTCCACCTGGATTAATATGAGGTTATTTCTTTTAAGGAAAATTAGATAAAAATAAACCAACCTTTGGGGCAATGGGACGAAAATAAGCCATTCTTTTTTCTTGGTCGTGAACCGTATGACCTTTAAGGGGTATTTTTTATGTCAAATCACCATCGAGTTTGATCGCCTTTGACTCACCGAGAAGCGGACGTGGACGGTGCTTTTGAACATTTCAATAATATATCTACTAAATTTGGTGGTTCTTCCTTTTAATTTGGCTAAAAGAGCGATTTTATTCGATTTAGGGGATTCAATTTTTATGAGAGGGAGGAAAATTAAGTACATAATGTTACAAGTTAAGTCTAACTTGTCTACTAAATTTAAAAGAAGTCAAACAAATACAAGGAGCCACCATTCATCTCTACCAAATTAGCTTTCCGGTGGGTCCAAGGTGGTCAAACTCGATGGTGGTTTCACGTCCAAGAAAAAAATGATTTATTTTCGTCCAATACTCCAAAGGTTGGTTTATTTTCATTCAATTTTCCTTTTTTTAAAGGTGAAAAAGGTTATCCTCAATCTAAGGAAAATCATTAGAAAGTGCTGGGTCTATAGATTGGGAGTCCTAATTTACAATTCTACACCTATTTGAAAAAGTTGACTTTTATATTCATTCTGCGGCTTGCTGAGGCTATGTTCCAGCAAAGTGGAGCCTTATGGCTATTTAACTGTTAAAGTTGTGTCTGGAAAAGATGGACCTAAAACCTTCCGAATCAAGATGCTTTAATGGTGGTGAACACTTTCCATTAGATGCGGAACAAAGCCCAGTTTGTGTGTCCAATATTTTTAGTTTATGAAATTTCACACTTTGTCACTGAAGACTTGAATATTGTAGTTTTGAGTTCAACCATGTTATGGTGATACAGATTTTGGTGCATCAGAAAATGGGGGTTGGGGGGGTTTCAGAGACTCCGAGTTGATTATGGGAAATGTTTTCCCCTATTCCAAAGGTTCTTGTTAAGCTCTGCATGAAAACTAAATTTTATTTTGGCCCAGCTAGACTTGATGTCTCTTATCAGAGAAAGCTGAGTCAATAATGAGCTAATGACTATGTTATCCTGCATGATCCTTTTGTGTAAAATTTTATGCTAAGCATCAACAAGTATCCAAAGGTGATTTATCTTGTGTTTAATCTTTGTTGATTTTTCTTTTCTGCGAGTGCATTCTTGTTACAGCTTCACTAGATTCTGTGAATGTTAATTGCATTCTTGATTCGTTGCAGGGTCATACCAAGTCGACAATTGCATCCTGCTGCATATAGACTTTATATGGAACTTCTTAAAAGTCATGGTTCTTTTGCATCTCAGCTGTACGAATACAATAATGAGAAGTGAGTACAACTTCCCTGAAACTTCTCTGCTTGTCCTTTCTAAGAGAATGGAGATGGGCAGGGGAGACTAGGAAAAAAAGGGGGGAGGTGGGGGCCATGGCTCCCTTCCCCGATAACTGATTTGTATATACTTTGCAGTCATGGTAGCATAAATGTCCTTGTAGCACTGCTGATTGGCCCATCTTATTCAGCACATGCAGGCCTTTGAGTGCTCTATGAGAGTGGTAGAAGGTTCTATTCTTGATAAATATCAACTCAGCATTATTTTCAAATTTTCCCTTTTTAAAGCCATGTTTCTTTTCCTCTAATCCCCTCTCCTCTCACAGTCAGAAGTAGCTTGCCACCTTCTCATGGTCCAGCGTTGCGTCCATTGTCCCCAAACCTTGAACTTCACTAAGTTTTGTATCATTTTTATTCATTTTAAGTATGCACTCTTTTATTTATTCTTTTTCCCTTCTTTCTTCTGGTTCTTTGCATATTTTTTCCGCAATAATGCACACCCCTTTTCGTTAGTTAATTTTTATTACCTTTAAGTTACTCTCATTCACAATTTTTTTGTTTATATTTCTTATGGAGTAATTAGATTAATCTTTCTTTTTGGTGAATATATCAAATTACCATTAAAAGTACCCTCATCATTCTAATTTAATTAAGCTTTTGAACTTGAAAAGAGTTGCTTTTTTGATAACAAAGAAAAAAAGCACCAAAGTAGCGTATGTATACTCTTTGGTCTGATAAGTTAAGAAGTCACAACAAACAATTTATGAGAGATTTGAATAAGTACCTATCCTCAAGCCCTTGGGACTTCATTAACTAACGTATGAGACTCATTAAAAATCAAATATGTATTAATTGTGAATCTTATTTTTTGAAAATGAATTCTACAATATTAACCCCCTTCCACAATTTTCTGGCTCCTCCCTTGGAGATGGATGAGTTGTAGGGGACTTGAAGGTTGTTTGTTCACTTCTTTGGCACATATGTACACGTTAATTGTCCACATCAGCTAATCAAAGCCTTTGTTGTAAGCATTTCGTACAAATATTCAAGAGTGAAAATGTTGCTTGAAGTTGGAAGTAGCAGAAAATGAAGGAGATGGATAGGGGATGGATGTTACTCAAGAAAAAAATATATTATCCAAAGTACACACTTTTTGCAATTTATTGTAGGAGTAATTCTACATACATTTGAGCTCCTAAGTCCTAATTCCTAAACACCCCTTACCCACCCCCTCCTGCGGAAGGAAAAAGGTAGAAACTTAGGCAGAATGGGTTTCCAGTCTATTGGTTGGTTAAGAGAGCATTGGTATTTTGGCAGTCATCATTTTGGAATACTTGCGTATTGGTTTCTGAGTTTAAGGAGGAAATTAGGAATAAGGAGTGAAAAGTCCTGTAGCAATGCACTTTTTGCAGTTAGTTCAATTGTAGGGTTGTAGAGGAGGGACACTCTAACAGGATCTTTCAGACTAGTATTTCTAATCGTAATTCCGTCTGGGATTGATCTATGCTCCTTTCCTATGATTGGACAAGTGTTTTTGGGTTATTCTCTTTCTGATGTTCTGCATTTTTGGCAGGCATTCTTTTTCCAGTAGTTTCTCTTTGGCGGCGAGTTTCTCTTCCTCTTGATTGTACTGATATTATTCATTCTTTTCATTAGTGTAATTTGTTTAATCTAAAACGCTTATTTTACTTTATAACGGTTAGCTATTTTTCCGGTTGCAGAATCATTAAAGCCATAGATGATGCTCTACATCTTTCAGATGTTTTTGGAGTTCAGGCTTTTGACTCAGCTGTTCTGGTAGTGCTGTTTGTGTTTTCAAGTGTGTGGCAGTTACTTGATGCTTCTCTAGCTGATGAAGGGTTGCTAGAATATACTCCAGATAAGAGTTCTAAATGGCTGGCTGGGATACAGGATATGGATATTGACTGCTTTCAGGAGAAGAAATATGGATATCATGAGGGGATGTTAAAAATAAATACTTTAATGGCTATTGAGATGATTGCAGAATCCTTGCAAAATAAAATGACATCCAGAATTCTTTTATTGGTGCGCCAAAATATGTAAGCATCACATATTTATTTGATCTTTGCACGGTCCTTGTGTTGTCCATTTCATTGTTTTCTTGCAAAGTGAATTCAACAAGGAATGTGAATCTGAATTTTGATTGGAACTTCTTTAAACAGAGTCTTTTGTGGGGTGATGCAAATAAGGCTAGAACATGTAGATAATAATATGTTGTATTCTGATGATAAAACGGGATATGTATTAGGAAAAGAAAAAGTTGTCTATCTTGTCTGACTGGAGTCATGACAGAGGATTCATAGCATTTTATCGTATTTTATGTCGTTTTAAACTTAATGGAGACATCATGGGAGGGTTTGATGGTAAATTGACTCTGTAGAATTGAGTTTAGTAAGCCAACACATGTAGATTCAGTCATAGTGAGACGAATTGTGAGCAAACTGAACTAGACATGAACTGCATCTAAAAGTGATCGTTGTAAATCCTATACTTTTTTTTATAAAAGGATGGATTTGGAAGGATGTGCCAAAATTGGAAGAGGAAGTAATGAAAATTGTAACTTGAAAGGAGCAGATGAATCCAATGTGCTCTTTAAATTGAAAAGGCAACTAGAACAGCGTTGCGTCAATGTGCATTACTCCTTATCCTCTGGTTTAAATTGATTCAATTGCTGTATTGATTTTGTTCCGTCTGCTTATATATGTTGAGGAGTATTGAATTTTAATAGTGTGTGCTAAAACTTTTAGAATGAGCTTTGGAATCTTTAAGAAGCCCTATAACATTTAGAAGGTCTGAAACTTAAAGAAAAATGTCTAAAATCTGTAAGGAGTTCTGAAACTTTTAGCAGAGCCTGTAATTTTTTTGGTGAAGCATGGAGATTAGCACTTAATGTTTTATAAGCCTTCTAATTTTTTGGTAAAACTTTTAGAATGAGCTTTGGAATCTAAAACTTACTCATTTATATTTATATATGTTTCGTTTTTTCTTATAAAAAAATTGTTATAGTTGGGCCTGATGATTGAGCAAATATCCCCTGCATTCTACTTTGCTAGTGTTTGGTCCAACTGCATACAGTGATGGAGTATTAGAGTTGCTGATGTGGTGAACTTTGAACACTTGTTTTTTAACATGCAAGCCTGCTATATTGGAGATGGAGTTTTGTGGTTTTTATTTCCCCCATTTTTTAGCTCCTTTGGACTGAACTGAAATGCTCTAACAATGAAACTCATGTGTTGGCTTAGGCCCTCACATTGGAGAAGCTTTGTTGAACGGTTGCAGCTGCTTGCTGCGAAATCATCGATGCTAAGGAACTCGAAGCGTATAAATCTAGAAACCTTTGCACAGATGGTGTCTGATACATGTAAACTCCCACTTTGGGGAAGCAAAACAAACTTACAGCAACAGTTTCATGCTGTGGTGCCCCCTGGATCCTTTGTGCCATCGCCTGCTCAATGTCATGGAGCTAGTTATTCTTCTCTTTGGCTGCCAATTGACCTGTTTCTTGAAGATGCTATGGAGGGGCTTATAGTGGCTTCAACGTGTGCTATTGATACGCTTACTGGTAGGTTTTGCATATCGTGCATCAATCAGAGCTTTAGGTTCTTAGTAATCTATTCTTTGTGCAGAACATCATTTTTTTGGTCTGTGTGCAGTTATAGTGAAATCGCTTCAGGCTCTTCACAGTACATCATGGCATGATACTTTCCTAGGGCTATGGATTGCTACTCTACGTCTTGTTCAAAGGGTATGTCTATCAAATGCTGAGGGCAGCATATCTAATGTTCGTGAATCAGTCATGATTATTATAACTAGCTTATTCTGTTGTGATTTTAGGAATTAAGATTTTTCTTTTTGATTTTGTTGCATATGGCCCTTGAATTTAGGTTTGTAGTGGAAGCAGCAGCCTCTTGAGCTCTAGTCTCGAACAAACTTCTATTTCTAGGAGTCACCTTGGTTACTATTATTAAGCCAAAGCACAATGGCGGGGGCTTACTAAATCAAGAAGTATCAAAAGGAAATCTGAAAAGCATGTATTTATGGGGTAAAAAAAGTGGGAAATGGGGTTGTTGCTCTCTCTCTCTCGCACACACACACACACAGACACACAGAAAAGGGAAAACTCCGTAGCCGTAGTTGATTCCTTTGTGATGAGATCAACTGTTTGATGTGTCAGCAGAAATTCATGAAGTCATTCATCTGACACCTTGAACTATTGCATGTTTCCAGAGGTTTTGAAGCTACCTCTTTGTTCAATGAGATGTTTTGGTTTGATGAAATGACAGAGAAGAAGAGAAACTGTGCCTAGAAACACTTCTTTTCCATTGGCTTCCTTACCAGAGACTTCTTCATTAAAGGCTAGCTCATGTTCCTGCCATCTGCATCTTTCGCCTAATTCATACTTCTCCTCTTTTCTTGCATAGACCATTGTTGTCATTGACTTAGTTGGTTTTGATATAAATTTATATTCTAACAAAATGCCTCCTTTTTCGTTGTGATACTCTTGGCCATCTGTTCTTGAGAACTAGATCTTGAACTGAGAAAAGGATGCATGCATAGTTTTCTTTTGAGACTAGGCAAACACAAAACCCCCCAAAAAAAAAAAAATTTCCTTTCCTCAGAAAAGTCAATTTGAACCACAGGGATCACTTTGTTCTTGGTTTAAGAGCTTAAAGTCTCACAATGTTAAGGTTACCATACCTTCTAACCAGCATGGTCGCTCTGACTTAATTTCTTGTTTTAACCTTCAAAACCAATTCTTGTTCTCCCTCTTGCTACTGCAGGTCACAGTATGGGTAGTATGTAGTTTTTCCCCTTACATTTTTAAATTCCAGTGAGTTTCAAACACACGAAAACAAATGGATATAAGTGTATTTTTGACATAAGTAATACTTATCCCTGTTCATACTTTAACTAATTTTAGTGATGTGTTCCATGATTCCTTTGTTGTTTTTTTTAGGAGAGGAATGCTTGTGAAGGTCCTGTACCTCGCCTTGACACTTGCCTGTGTATGTTATTATCCATTGTGCCTCTTGTGGTTGTTAACATTATTGAGGAAGAAGAATGTGCTCTCAATGAGGAGTCTCAGCTCAGTGAAAAAGAGGATAAACGGGTTTCAGGAACTATTCACCGTGAGTTAGTTTCTAGTTTGCAACTGTTGGGCGAATATGAAGGCCTATTGACTCCACCCACACCGATTGCTTCAATAGCCAATCAGGCTGCTGCAAAAGCAGTGATGTATCTTTCAGGTCTCAGTGTGACCAGTGGGTACCTTGATTCCTTCAGTGTCAGTGACATGCCAGTGAATTGTGGTGAGTAAACCTTTTTTTTTCTGTTTGGTGAAGAATTCCATAATGGTTGTGGAATATCTTCTCGACACTAGTTAGTGACACAACATGTATGTGCCTCAGACATTGTTCAATCCCTTGTTAACGTCCCAAAAATAAAGCAGTCCCTTGGCGCTATGTGATTGCCATGGTGATTTTTCATTCATGTTAAGGATGTGCAATTAATGAGCCGGTTAATGGGGGATTTAATCAATTTTTTGAAGACATAGTATGGATAGTGGTTACTGATAGATGGATAATCTTAGTTGCGTGTACTTTCAGAATTGGGACATAATGGAACTAAACATAGGAGATCCTATATAGGAAATTTAAGAGTAAAACAAGGTGCAATATAAGGCATGTTTGCATGAGAACAGGAAAGTAATATACTAGCATAGCATATAGCTGCTAAATCTAGCTTCTTAAGTAGTACAACCTAAAACGCACTGAAAACATGTGCTAAGCTAATTGCCTCATTTAGAGTAGGGAAACAAGAATAATGAAGTAATATCTGCATTTAAGTTCATCAATAAATTAATGTTACTAGATTCAACTCAAGACTCCTAAATGTTTTTCACTCCCCTGTGCATCTTCAAAAATGTTTTGGGTGTCTCTTGGAAATAGCTTCTTTTCTTGGGTAAGATTGCTCAATATGGATGTTGGCAGGACTCGCATGAGAAGTAGTTGTTGGTTTGACTCAATATGGATGTTGACCCTTTTCCTTTTCCACTAAAAGACTCAGCGGACCTGCATCTTTAGTGGTGGATTCTGTGTGGTGATGCTGTTGGGGATTGCCAATGGCACCCATCAGGAGGAGGAGGAGGAGGGGCAAAGGGTACTAATGAACTCAGAATTAAAATGACTAGTATTTGTTACTAAAAACAACTAAAAAGTAATGATGAAAGACATGAGAAACAAAACAGGACACACTGGCAACAATAGCTAATGGTATCCCTGTGCAATGTTCAAGGACTGTGACTAGGCCTTCTAAGAGGGAGGAGGCGGAGAAAAGGCAATATCCGAGCTTGTTAATTTGTTAATGTATCTACATATATAAAATTTCAGAACTCTTTTTTTTGGTTACCTGAGCATATCATATTCCGTCCAAAGGAGCTGTATGAGAGATATTTGGAAAGTGAATGAATAATGCTTAGTTTAAGCCATCATAAAAAAATTGATGTATAGAAGTATATTGATAATCACATGATATCATATACCATACAATGTTAAGAAGTTGGGTAGAAGTAATGTACAAATGGCACATGGCTTTCATAAATGTCCATTTAACACTGGAGAAAATAATTCTGTTCCGATATTACATCCAATTAAAACAAGTGACGATTGAAATTCCTTATGCAGTAATTAGTACCTAGTAGGATGCAACATAATTATTGTAAAATCAAACATAATTAAAAAGATGGTCCATGTTACAACTGCAATCCAAATAAAAAAACTTATATGTCTTGCATATTAATGAATATAAAAACAAAAAGAAAAAGCACTTGGCAAATAATTAAACAATTCCTCCACACAAACAAAAAAGAAAAAAATTCCAACATGAAAACCCAAAGAGATTTGAAGTTATTTAAGTGTAAAGGGAAAAAGGGTACCATTACGGTTGATCGAAAAATAAAAATTTTATATAGCTACTCTTTCTATTGCTCATCAATATATATTAATAAGTTAAAATAAAAGTTGAGTCAAACCATTGCACCGCAAGAGGTATAATACTAGTAGTTATAATTATGTGCTAAACATAGATCATTGACTGAGATTCCTTTTGTTATCTCTTCTTTTTGGTGGGTTTAATGCTAACTGAACAACACCACCAAGACCAATGTGGGTCCTGCCTTTGCAGGTGTGGGCTAGATGTAGGCAACCATACCCTATAGAGAGATCGATTCCAAGAGACCCACCAATGCAAAGTCAACTATGTTAATAAATGAGCGAGATATACCCTAAGAGTAGATTTTGTGCATACAGGTGACATTAAGCAGTCCAAGTAATAGGTTTGTGAGCTAGTCCACTATGACGAACAAGAGAATGAAACAAAACAGGGAAGAGGCCTCTCAGGCACTGATCAAGATTTATGCTTAAGAACAACACACTCCATAATACTTTTTGAAGGTCCAATAATCACTGATAAAAGAGATGTTTAAATTGAGATTCCAATGTCTCTAGGAACTTTACCTATTAAACTAACATTGTTGTACTGCTCCCTAATCTGCAATTTGTATCAAAATTAATGCCTACTAATATAGCTTAGAAGTTTGAAAGGATCATGTGGGATATTGTTTGGTTTGGGGTTGAGCGTGGAGGATCTTATAATAATCTCGGACCAAAGAGGAAGAACAGAGTTTTTGAAATAGGCTGTTCAAGAACAGGTTGGTGGAGGCCATGGTTATGGCAATTTTCTTTTGAGCCTAGTCACTCTTGGCACAATATGATCAAGCAGTTATATGGGCTTTACTGAGCAATGTGATGCTTTGCCGAGATGCTGTGTAACAGTGCTTACAAATCCTTGGTAGTTTATTTCACAGGAATCTTTGTTCATTTTTCTTGATAAAGGTACATAATAGATCAAAAGCACTCGTTTGAAGGACTTCAGTGTGTGGATTTGATTGCATTCCTGCACCTTTTGGCCTATCCTCTCTTTGTGGTGCACGTAGTTCCTTTTTGAAGGAGCGCACAACGGGCAATCTGTCTCCTAGAAATTTTGCTTACTGGGTAACAAGGGCAGGCACCATGATGCGTGCAAGAGTCTGATTATGCAAAGTGATACTTTGCTTGTGTCATGGGGGTCTAAAGGATAGCCGACTATTATATTAGAAGAGTAATTGATTTGGGGTCAACTTGTCTCTTCCTTGCTTCTAATTCGATTGCTAATGCTTAAATTAATGTGATGGTTGAGACTTGGACTGCATGTAGGAAGGGACCGGCATATGACTCTCGAACTGTTCCCTATCAAACCAATAGTTGCTAGGTGTGATGATGCTCAAGTCTATTGAATGAGCGATGAAGCAAGGATGTAGGGATTAGAATGCTGTTCAATAATGTCAAAAGCTTGTAGTGGATGCTAATCGTAAAGGTTTCTGGTGCTTTTGTGATAAATGGGTATAGAGCGATTGTGGTGGAGATAGTAGAACTAGGTTTCATTATCTTGTTTTGAAGCATGCTGGATCTGGCATTGAAGCACCTTATGAAAGGATGGAAACTTAGGGCCATTGGTTGCCTTAGGGAAGCAAGTTGATCAACATGTCATAGGCTTCCATCAGTCCACTGGACCAGTAGACAAAGATATTGAAATGATGAAGCTGTTTAAATGAAGCAGCCAAATATGAAGATGTGTGCGTGTGTGTGTGTGTGTGTGAGAGAGAGAGAGAGAGAGAGAGAGAGAGAGAGAGAGAGAATCTCCCTTTTTGTAAGATACCACCCCTGGCCTATGCCTAAATGAATTTTTAACCCTTGAGTTGTGAAAAATGATTTTAACCACCCTTCAGCGCCGAGTATAATAATTTTAATCGCCCTCAACCTATGGCTAATGATTTTTCATGTACAATTTCCGGTCATCGTGCTCATGTGGTAAGGAAATGATTTGTAGATTTCTGAATTTGTCGCTAGCATTAGTTTTTTTAAAAAAAAATTGTATTTGACTCTCCTCCATTATTGCAGCAAAAATGAACTCGTTTGCTTTTTTTTTCTTTTATTTCTCTTTTATGGTCGCAACATTTTGTGGATTAATCTACAGTGTAGATTGTGAGAATTAATTTCCTTTATGTGGCATTTGGTTGGATGTAATGCAATAGGGGTGTAATGTAATCAACCATGTAATATAATTAGGTATGCAATGTAATGGGATAACAATTACATTACCATGTTTGGTTACATAGAAAGTGTAATGTAATAAAAAAGATAATGAATTATTTCAATGGAAGAAAATAATAATTAAATTATTGTAGTGGAGATAAATGTTATCTAAATAAAAATTTAAGCTACATATTTAGATTTGAGCTTTTTACAATATTTTCTATAAATAATCAAGTTTTATTTCTTTTATGAAAAATATCAACTATATTATTCTAATGACAATAAATATCGTAACAAAGATAAATATTATCCACATGAAAATATTTTTAATTCAAAATCATATTTGAGATTTTTAAAATCTTTTCTATCATATTTCCCAATTTTAAATTTTTTGGTAGCAAAAGAGATCAATCGGATTATTCTAGTGGCGATAAATGTTTGTGGTAATGAAGATAAATATTATCCAAATAACAAAATTTTAAACTCTAAATTTATATTTGAGCTTTTTTTAATCTTTTCTATCATATAATTAAGTTTTGAATTTTTTTCATTGATAAAAGAATACCAACTAAAATTATTTTATTGATGATAAATATTTATTAAATTAAAGATAAATGTTAACAAGTAGAAAAATTTTGATCTAAAAAATTTAATTTAAGCTTTTTTATCTTTTCGATTGAATAGTTAAATTTTGAGTCCAAAATGTTGAAGTTGAATTTTTCTTTTAATAACCAACCGATATATTATATATTAAGATAATAAAAGAAAGAAAATCGGGTTTTTTCTCAAATTGATTTTTTTGCTTGCCAAGGAGAAGGGAAAAAAAGGATATGGAAGAGAGAGAGAGAGAGAAGTGTGTTAAAATTTGATCACAAGGATAGATGTAATCATGATTGTTTAATAAGTGTCCAAGTAATTGTAATTGCATAGGTAGAGGTTAATGTAATTACAATGCAATTAAAATTGCATTACAAAGTTGGAAACAAACATGATAATGTAATGACCATTACCACTTTGATTGCATTACCACTTTAATTACATCCAACCAAACTTGCCCTTAATGTAAAAATGACCCGATTTGAGAGAGGGTAACTTGAGACTTGTGCTGGAGTGGTCAACCGGCTGAGTGCTGCAAACTGAGCAGCATCTAGAACATAGAGAGAGACACAGATCGAAGAAACACCGATGAATGAAAGAGAGAGTGTGGGAGGATAGGTTTTGATTTAAGATGATTGTCAAGGCGCCCATTGCAAGACCCAAGTCCTTTCGCAAAATAATATTAGGGCTAAATCTTCATTATGCATAAAATTGGGGCTAAACTAGTCTTGTCAAGTTCATTTGCGGCGTTAAAGGTATATAAAAGTTCTATTAATAGGTGAATGGTGGTTAAAATCATTTTTTCATAAGTGGAGGCTTAAAAATCATTTAGCCCCAGGTCAAGGGTGGTATATGTCAAAACCTCAATTTAAAATAAAAACTCCGCCATCACTGGTTGTGTACCACATCTTTGTTCCTGTAGAAAATGTTGTGACCACTGGGCATTGTTTGTCCACTGCATCATTAGGAATTGAGCACAATGTTTGTGGTAAAATTTGTTTTTGGGTTTCTGTAGCTATTTCGGTCATAGAAATAAAAAGAAACTGATGGGTGTTAGGCTTTCTTTGCAATCTTGTGGTACCTTTGGTTGGCAAAGAATGCTCTAACTTTCTGAGGGTTGTCCCAGTGAGCTGGCTGCCTGGATTGGGTAATTTAGCATGGTTCCTTATGGGAGCATATGGCTAGCACTTTTAGGGGATCTTCCCTGAGGAGACTCAATATAAAATGTGCTGATTTGTAACTGAACTGTTTTTGACTGAGCACACCTTCCTTTTTACTTTGTTCTAACATGATTTTTTTAATTTTTTATCTAAGAATTGCAACATCAACAGTTTCTTCTTGAGTTGAAGCAGTAATATGTTCTTATACTTTATTATGTTTAGGATTCGGTAGTTTGTGTGAACACAACAGAGGGTAATCACATGACTCATGTTGGAGAATTTATGGCTATAGGTAGCTGGATTAGTGAGTGCACATTTTGCACTTCCACAAAGAAAGTTTCCGGTTTGGCTATTTAGCTCGCTCTCACTAGAGGTAGTCACTCTTCCAAGTTCTTGTTTTGTTTTACCCTTGTTGTCAATTGGTTTCTTCTCATTAAAAATAAGGGTATTTGATCATATTCAACCAGTAAACTCTTCTCAATAGTTTGTTCTTGTCCCCCGCCCCTCTTTTCTATGGGCTGGGGGAGGGGGACACCTTGGAGGGCTGGATTAACAAAAGGATGTTACTTCACACAAAAAAGTAACACAGTGGGAAAAGAAGGCATCTGGTGTAGTCTTTTTATATCCTAGCGTAGATGGAGGCTGTCAACAAACATAAAACATCAAACCTTACCTGGATGAACCGAAACTATCACCTTCCACATTCTTACATTCCTTCAGATAGAAAATAGCTTTTTCTGGAAGAAAGACAATATAGGTAGGGAGGACATGCTACTCTTGTTGAAAGATTTGTGGGGATGAAATAGATGAAAGATGACTGTAAAGCATAATTTATTTTTACTTCCAGCTACTGGGTATTGTTGGGCGAATGCTCTTGAAAGAATATATTAGAGAAACATCTTAAAGGGAGGTAACTATGAGGCTCTTCTCCATATCATAACTTGTTTCAGCACCAGGGCATAGTTTGTGATGTTTCTCTCTGCCTGCAGCTGGAAATATGCGCCATCTGATTGCTGAGGCTTGCATTGCTAGAAATTTATTGGACATTTCAGCATACACATGGCCCGGCTATGTAAATGCACGGGTCAATCAGATTCCTCATGGTGCAGCTGGACAGGTTACTGGTTGGTCATCATTGATGAATGGTTCTCCCCTCACTCCTGCGATCACAAATGCTCTTGCTTCCAGTCCTGCTTCAAGGTATGCATTCATTAAGTGGTTTTTTTCCCTTTTTCTGTTTTTCATTTTTGGTTTCACCTTTTTTGGGGGTTTGGGGGGAGGGGCGCTTGCGAATTTTTCATCCTCCACTTGAAGTATCTGAAGAGGAGATAGCTTGCTATATTTATGTCTTTTCAATTCTGTAAAGGGGGACATTTCTGTCTGCAGATTGAAATCAAATTTTTGATGCCTGATTTTGTAGATGTTTAAATGCTTCAGTTATGTGTACCTTTTCCATTGCAATGTTGACCAATCATAAGGTTCAAGATTAAGTCTGCTATTTCTTTTTTCCTGAGCAGACTGGTCTGGATGTTATTTACTAACCAAGTTCAGGCCCTATCATGAAAGGAAACCTTTTATTTCTAATAAAAACAAAATTTTGGTCTCAAAGGCCATGTTTGGCTAACAACTAGACCAGTCAATTCGGGCGGGCAGGTTAAATACGGGTCGGGTGTATTCGGGTTCGGGTAAAATACGGTTCGGGTGTTTTTCGGATTCAGGTAAAATACGGACGGTCGTATATTGGGTTATACGGGTTTCGGGTCAACCCAACGGGTTGAGATTGCCTTTTTATCAGCTTATTTTTCTTTTATTAATTATGAAATTGAGCATGGTTTTTGCTTAAAATTGTCAATAATTCTACGAAAAAGTATAGTATTTGTATTTTCTATAAAGAATATTAAAAAATAATCAATACTTTCATTATCATATTTGTGTGAAGACCTCATTGAGTTGAGTGGCTTGACCGGTTGACCCGTTTAAATAAGGTCAATGAAAGATTGGATCAATAATGGGTTGAATAATAATGACTTGTTATGTTAATGATTCGTTTAAGGTTCCGATGTTTATTTTACCTCTTTTAGTATACTAAGGAGGTTTATATGCAAATTTACATCATTTTAAAACACATCGGGAAAGGGTTGACCTTGGTAGGTGTAACCGACCCATATTATTCACTAGCAAAAATTTGACTTTGTTTAACCCGATCCATTGCTCATATGAGGAGTTATGGTTCAGGTTCAGCTAAAACAGCTTTCAAATAAATAAGAATTAGAGATTTACAATAAATTAAAATTATTATTTTTAATTATAACATTAAAATTTTACATCATTATAGTAATATTATTTCTACAAAACAAAAGTATATTGTTTAAGATGTGACTAGGTATATTCAGTTCACCAACATAACTTGTGCGCTTTTAGTATTGTTAATATATCACGTCATTTGAATCCGGATATATTTTTATTGAAATTAACTATGCATAATTTTTGTATATAATGGTTCTTTTTTATGAGGATTAGTCGTCATTTGTAAATGATTGCGATAAATATGGAATGTCTCTACAAATGATATGATATGATAAATAACCATTATTAAAAGAGTGATAAAGTAAAGGGGAAATCATATAATGTGCATAAAATATTCAATCAATAAACCACAAGGCTAAAATTGTTGTTTTTATTGCCTTGACCCAACGGGTCGAACGGGTTCGGGTCTGGTTTGATCCGCAAATTTGGGGGTTTTCAGGTTTTTCGGGGTTAGGTCGAGAAAATCGTGTCCAAAACCCAAAAATTCAGGTGGGTTTGGGTCCAGCTTACTGGTCGGGTCAATTTTTCCAGGTTTACTAACAACTATTAGCCCGTTTGTATAAGCTTTTCTTGAAAAGGTGTTTGGTAAAATTAGTTCTTTTAGGAAAGATGTTTGGTAAAATTTCTTTTATGCCCTTATCTCTCAGCTTGACTTTTAATTGAATATACTTTTTATTAATTATTTTATTTTCTTTTCGAACATAATTATATTTATGTTATTTACAAATTAACTTCATTTATAAAACTTTATTTTCGTACCATTTTTACAAGTTTTATATCCATTATCTATCTAATATAATCTTTACTATATTCAATAATAATAATAATAATAATAATAATTATTATTATTATTATTATTATTATTATTAATACGATTATAATTATGATTATTATTACTCCCTCCGTTTCAAAATACATGTCGTTTTAAGGTTATGCGGGAATATCAAAGAAGCACAAAATTCATGGCAAAGTCTCGTTAAAAGACTAAGTTGCCTCTATATTTTATTGGAAGTGAAAAAATTAATTAAAAAAAAAGAGAAACAAAGCAATTGATAAGGATAAAATTGGTAAACTAGTAATTAATATGTCATTGGAATTGTAAAGTGACAAGTATTATGAAACGAAAAAATTAGTTAAAGTGATATGTATTTTGAAACGGAGGGAGTATTATTATTATGATTGTGATTATGATTATGATTATGATTATGATGATTATTGTTATTGTTATTGTTATTGTTGTTGTTGTTATAATCATCATCGTCATCATCTTATTATTGTTGTTACAATAATAATAATCATAACAATAATAATCAAAACAAATCTCTTAAAAGTTGTCAAATTTTCTATTTTAGATGTCCCAAAATTATTGTCAAAGTTTCTTTATATAGTTAAAAAAGTGACCTTTTATTTGAAATTTGTGAGCAAAAAATGATATTTCCTTAAATTTTTATCTTCCCAAAGTTTGACAACTTTTTAGGGATGGAGGTAGTATTATTGTTATTATTGGTGGTCTATGGTGTAATTTCTCCAAACTTTTGGGCAAATGTGTCATTTTCACAAAGAGCTCTTCCAAAAAGGCTAATGGGAAGAGTGATTTCATAAAGAGTTGTTCTGTTTACCTAACACCCATTTAGCTAAACCCCTCCAGACTGCTCTTTTTCCCCCAAACAGGTTTGAACCAAGCATCCCCAAAGAATATGGCATTGTGAGATTGCTTTCATCTTGATCATCACAGTTGCATCCTTAGTAGAACCCTTAATACTTATCATGTGTTGTCATTATTATTATCTTATTATAGTTTAACCAAAATATTCAAAGACTGCTATATTGCCATTGGCAAGGCATCAGTCAGTTTTGTGACAGTAGAATACTCGAAGGCAATATGACTCATTTGGCTTTTCAAGTGGGCCAGTTGCCTTGGTTCATCTCAATGATTGACGAATTCCATCTAATTGGTGCTTAGTAAGATTCATGGTTCTTTTTTCATAGCCCTGTATTCTTTCTAATTGGTGCTTAGTAAGATTCATGATTCCATCTAATTGGGGCCTGCTGAGGTTAGTATTTATCATAGCCCTGTATTCTTTCTTCATTGTTCTTTTTCCGGTTGTAAATAGTCATGGTAAAATATGAGGAAGGTGGTAAGATATTCTCCTGTCTATGACAGCAGTGAACTCCCTTTCCTTTATCGAGGGATTGAGAAAAATATGGGGAAGTTTGGATGTATAAATCATCCTTGGTCCTTTTAGTGATGGGGATCTGGACCTCCATCATGTTCAACACAAACCAGGAACCTCATCTAAGTTCTCAGAGGCTAAGGAAGTCATGATCTTGGTAAACCAGCTGGCGAACTCAGTATCAATATCTGCCTGAATCAGCCAGGTTTTGCCGAGGCTGGTGGTATTGATCAGTTAGTGCTAGGGCCTGGGAGGGGTGCCACACCTTCTCCGTCATGAAGAGCAAGGTGTCCTTTGTGTTCCAGCCAAGTTTCGACATAAGGCAATCACTAGAGAAGATTTGGTGCATGTGTTTCCAAAATTGTGTTAGGGGGCCTGCTGAGGTTGGTATTTTGTCAAACCTTTGACTCTTGATTTGAGGGACTTTAGGGCATGAAAATATGTCAAAATATTTATTAGATTAGATGCCTAAAGTGGGGATTCAGCTGCCGCAAAGAATTGCTTTTATCCAACACAAAGATGCCTAAAATAACCTTTTACCCATGTTGTCTAGGCCACTTGGAGCTCAAGCTTTTGGAGAGTCCTAGGAAGAGTGTAACTTGCTGATCACCCTCAAAATCGGCAGAGTAGATGTTCCATCAAGTTTCCACCTTAATTACTTGATCAGTTCTCTAATTGAGGTGTCAAGTTCCCATTGGTTTTCAGAATTTTTCTGATTTTTCTGTATTTTTAGTTTTCTGTTTTCTATTTTTCGAAGCTTTATTAAATGAGCATTTTTGCTAAGTGTGAACCATGTATGTGAGGGAATGCTTGCTCATATAAAAGCTTCCATCTCTTTCTCTTGAACTCAAATTTTATGATTGAAAAATCTGAGTTGGCTGAAACTCTCTCAAACTCTAGTCTTGTATGTTGAGGTTGGCTCCTCAAGTGGTGTTGTCTACGTCTTGTTTGCTCAACTTTGTGGTGATCTTTCTATTTCCAAATTGATCAAACAAGATTGTCTTTGTGAACCAAGCTGTTTCAATTTCTTGCTGTCTTGTTTGTTGTTGTGACTAAGTTGATTGATTGTCTTTAATTCTCATCTCCTGGGAGGTTAGATATATCAAGTGGTATCAGAGCTTTGGCTGCACTTCTAGGCTAGGGCTTGCTGCCTAAACACAACCCTTTTGTCCCAAACACAGTCAGTCACACGCTGTCACCATCTCATCTAGCCTGTCCCCATGTCATCTAGCCTTAGTCCTGGCAGATTGTTGAACAAGCCTTGAGGGAGAAGGCTGAATTTGAAGCCAGGAACGAATATCGGCCTCTCAGTTGGGCAAAGTCATGAAGGAGAAGCAAAGAAACCTGAGGAGATCCAGCAGTAGTAGTGTAGGAGGCAAGATAGAGGTAATTCATAATATTTTAAAGTTGAAATCCCTGAGTTTGAGGGTCAGTTAGAGCTGGATGTTCTTAGACTGGTTGTGAACTTAGGAGAGGGTGTTTGAGTACAAAGATGTGTCTTGAGACAAGAAGGTCAAGCTAGTGGCCTTAAAATTGAGAAAGATGCGTTATATGGCTGTAGAAGAGGCTCAACAAGAAGGGAAAATTAAGTCATGGAGAAAGATGCAAGAAAAACTGAAAGCTAAGTTTTTACCTTATCACTATCTCTAGGACAACTACTTGAAGCTTCACTATCTGAAGCAAGAGTCCAAGAGTCCTATATTGGAGGACCTTCTTGATGATTTACATGGCTCCACCGTCGTTTTCCAAGATTGATCTAAGGAGTGGCTACTATCAGATTAGGATCCATGAAGGGGATGAATGGAAGACAGCCTTTAAGACCAAAGCTGAACACTATGAATGGCTAGTGATCCCATTTGGAATCAATGCTCCTAGCTCCTTCATGAGGCTCATGAACTAGGTTCTGAAACCCCTCATTGGCATTTAGAAAACCAAAATTATGATGAAAGAATACTACTATTGGCCAAAATTGATCAAGGACATTGAGCACTTCATCAAAAGGTGTTCTACTTGTCAATTAGCCAAGAGCCATATTCTGCCACAAGGTCTCTACTCTCTTCTAGAACCACAAGCCCTATGGGAAGATATTAGTCTACACTTTATCACTGGCCTCCCAAGAACTCAGAGAGCTAAGGGCTCCATCATGTTTGTGGTGGATAGGTTCTCCAAAATGGCACATTTCATTCCCTGCCATACTACCTTCAGTGCCTCTAAGGTGGCCAATTTGTACTTCAAGGAGGTAGTGAGGGAGTTGCATGACATACCCAAAAGGATGGTGTCTGAAGGGACACTAAGTTCATGAGTCACTTTTGGCTCACCTTGTGAGGAAAATTGGGACCCATTTGAACTGCAGTACAACCACCAAGTACCCCCACGGACTGATGGTCAGATTAAAGTGACCCCCACTTAGAGCTCTAGTGAGGAAGGATGCCAAAGGGTGGGATGAACTTCTTCCCCATGTAGAGTTTGCCTTTAATAGAGCACCAAGCAAGGCCACAATATTGTCTCAATTCCAGGTTGGTTATGGCTACAATCCCATCACACCTCTTGACTTGGTACCCCTCTCTACCCCTACTAAATTCAGCTCGGAGGCAGAGAAGAGAGCCATAGAAATTAAAGAACTTCATGCCAAAGGCAGGGAGAGGATCGAGATGTCTACTGAGCAAAGCTAAATTCCAAGCCAACAAACAATGGCAAGGTTCTCTGCAAAAAGGAAATCTAAACTGATGCCAAGGTGAGATGGACCTTTTAAGATTCCACAGAAGATTGGTCCAAATGCATATAAGGTTGACCTTCCAGGAGAGTATGGGGTATCAACTACCTTCAGTGTGGCTGACCTCAGTCCCTACCTTAATTCGGATTAATAAGGAAGCTGAACTGCCAAGTTTAGGGACGTCCATCATGTTGAAGGCAAGCCAGGAATCTCGACTAAGTCCACATAGGCTAAGGAGGTAATGATCTTGGTAAACCAACAGCCGCTCAACAATGATCAAGATATGCCATCAGACAGGTTCTGCCAATGGTGGTGGTATTGGTCAGTTAGGGCCTGGGAGGGGTGCCACACGTTCCCTCTCATGAAGAGAAAGGTGTCTTTTGTGTTCCATCCAAGTTTCAACCTCAGACAATCACTAGAGAAGAGGTGCAATTCCAAAGTTGAAGGCCAGTTCAGATAGGGCCTTCTGAGGTTGGTATTTTGTCAAACCTTTGAATCTTGATTTGGGGGACTTTAGGGAATGAACATATGTCAAAATATTTATCAGATTACATGCCTAAAGTGGAGATTACATGCCTAAAGTGGGGATGCAGCTGAAGCAAGAATTGCTTTTATCCAGCCCGAAGGTGCCTAAAACAACCTTTTACCCTTTCTAGGCCACTTGGAACTGAATCTTTTGGAGAGTCCTAGGAAGAGTGGAACTTGTTGATCAACCTCAAAATGGGAAGGGAAGATGTTCCATCAAGTTTCCACCTTAATTACTTGATTAGTTCTCTAATTGAGGTGTCAAGTTCCCATTAGTTTTCAGAATCTTTCTAATTTTTCGGTATTGTTTGGATTTTCTCTTTTCTCTTTCTGGAAGCTTTGTAACTGAGCATTTTTGCTAAGTATGAACCGTGTATGTGAGGGAATGCTTGCTCATATAAAAGCTCCCTCTCTTTCTCTTGAACTCAGATTTTTATGAATGAAAAAGCTTTCAGTTGGATGATACTCTCTCAACCCTAGTCTTGCATCTTGAGGTTGGCTCCTCAAGTGGTGTTGTCTAGGTCTTGTTTGCTCAACTTGGTGGTGATCTTTTTGTTTCCAGATTGATGAAACAAGATTAGCCCTTGTGAAACAAGCTGTTTCAGTTTCTTGCTGTCTTGTTTGTTGTTGCGAACTCAACTTTCATTTCTGTTTTCTAAAATCCTGTTTCTGGGTGCTTTGCACTAATATTTGCCTTTTGCTTTATTGGAAGCTTAGCAGAGTTAGAGAAAATATACGAGATTGCAGTTGGTGGTTCAGATGATGAGAAGATACGTGCTGCTACAGTCCTGTGCGGGGCATCTCTTGTCCGTGGTTGGAATATACAGGTGTTGGTTGCGAGTGTGTAAAAATCTGTCATTTCTGTTGGATAGTTTTGTTGCTTATATCTTGATTGCTAAATCATCTCCTTTTTTTCTCTCCTTCAGGAGCACACAGTTGTCTTTATTCTGAGATTGCTCTCACCTCCAATGCCAGTAGAGTATTCTGGAAGTGAAAGTCATTTAATTAGTTATGGACCTTTTCTGAATGCGCTCCTTATCGGAATAGCAGCAATTGATATCGTTCAGATTTTTTCACTGCATGGATTGGTAGGTGGAATATTTTTCTTCATATGATCTCCTCAGTTATGAGGCTAGTAAACCTCTTATATCTGTTTTTTGATGTGGCAGATGATTTGATGCTGCAATTATAGTTTTAAGGTGTTATGGATAGAAAATCTTTAGACTCAAAACTCTCAGCCATTACCCTTGGATTAGCATCTAACGGGTAAGAACAAAAAAATTAAAATGTGACAATATCTATCATCAGACTGAAATATGTAATGTCTTCCCACCATCTCTTTCCACTCTTTCTTCCTTCAATGGCCACACGCTCTTTATTCTGTCACCTCCCGGCCACCAGTAAGGTTTCTTGTGGCTAGGTTACTTCTGCCTGCCACTGGAGACTATAATGGTGGTCCCACTTCCAACCACTATGTCAAACACCCCTCTCTCTTCTCTCTACCTGTAACAATGCATTCCTCCAATTTCCCACCCCCGATTTAAGCTTTCTTTGCCAGCTGCAACAAGGGCCATCAGGCTGTTGCCCACCTCCAGCAAACACATGTAGCAAATCAGGGATGAAAGCACATGCCAAAGTCCTTCCCTTTTCAACATGTCAAAACTGGTCTCACCAAAGATTCCAATTCTGTGCGGCCAAAAACCTTGTCCGGACCTCGATTTAGCCTCTTCCTGTTGAATCACTCCCAGGTGCAACTTGGTCAGCTACAGATGGATGCTGGCTTTGCTAGCAATACCAAAACTATACTTTCTGAATGTTTTGAAAAATTGGGGAGTGGATATGCCCTAAAAGAAAATTCTTACATCTAGGAAAACTGATTTGGTCTCTGAAACAATGAACGTCATAGGCTACATTTCTGAAAGTGTGTACGATTGCTAATGGGAGAATCAGGCGAGAGGGTATAGCTTTTGTCTCATGTTCAAGGCTTATATTTCATCCCGTGAACTTAGTAACAGAAAGAACCACCTAGTGTTGTAATCTGTAGATTCAGAAACTATATTCTTGTTTATGTAGATCTCATTTTTAGTGATCATGTCAGGTTCCTCAGCTTGCTGGAGCCTTGATGCCCATCTGTGAGGTTTTTGGGTCTTGTTCTCCCAAGGTCTTATGGGCTCTTCCAACAGGAGAAGAAATTAATTCCCATGTTGTGTTCTCTAGTGCATTTACTCTTCTCTTAAAGTTGTGGAGCTTCGATCATACACCTGTGGAACAGACCATGGGTGATGTGCCAGCAGTGGGTTCCCAGCGAAGTCCAGAGTATCTGCTCTTGGTGAGGAACTCTCAGCTAGCGGGACATGGAGCAAATCAGAACAGATGTGGGAGGTTTTCGAAGTTGCTAAGTCCACCTCCAGCTGATCCCATATTTATGGATTCTTTTCCTAAACTTAAACGTTGGTACAGACAGCATCAGGCGTGTATTGCTTCCCCACTCTCTGGCCTTACACAAGGCACCCCTGTCCATCAAATTGTTGAGGCTCTGCTGACTATGCTTTTCAAGAAAATGAACAGAGGAACAGCTTCTGGGAGCAGCAGTTCATCTGGTTCAGCAGCTGAAGAGGCAATTCTACGACTGCAACTACCAGCTTGGGATATTTTAGAAGCTCTTCCTTTTGTGCTAGATGCTGCTTTAACAGCTTGTGCCCATGATAAGTTGTCTCCGCGTGATCTTGCGACAGGTTAGTTTGATACAAGCTACTGTTTTAGGGCTATGCATTAAACATCAAAGCTGAACGTCTGGCTTGGTTGGTATTTCTGCATGCTTTGCTTCCTCCATTTAAGCAAAGTTTCACCAACAGAAGTTTCATGAGTTCCTTTCTATTTGTTGAAGTGATAGCAGCATTCTGTGATTGACCTATGGAATGTTATTAATCATGAGTAATTATTAAAATATGCATTAACTCACTTATGCTTAGTTGTTGCAGAGGTCAGTGGCTCGAAACGTTGTTGTTTTCCACCTGCTTCGCGGAAACTTTCTCTCTCTCTCTCTCTCTCTCTCTGTTTGATCTTCTCACACAATTCTTCAAGTTGGAGAATGTCAGACGCTACTGCTCTGAGTGTTTTCCTTTCTCAAACATGCCATGACTAGTGTACCCCTTCTCATTATGCCATAGTTGGTTTCTACTGTATGATTTTAAGAACTGGTGTTTAGACCTTGAACTCCTTAAGATTCGTACATTTAAATTTGGTCTAAGACAGTTGTTTTTTTGATTTCAGGGCTGAAGGATCTTGCTGATTTCTTCCCAGCATCTTTGGCTAGCATTTTGAGCTACTTTGCTGCTGAAGTGACAAGAGGAGTCTGGAAACCAGCATCTATGAATGGAACTGATTGGCCGAGCCCTGCTGCTAATTTATCCATTGTTGAACAGCAAATACAGAAACTATTAGCTGCGACAGGCATAGATGTCCCCAGCCTTGCCCCAGGTATTCTTTTCTAACATTCTTGTCATGCATTGTCGGTGACACTCGAAAGAGAGAATATTTGAGACTTCGCATTCTTTTCATGTATTTTTGGCATTTCTGGCTCAATTCCTCGGCTATGATGGATTGCCTCAGTCTCTTGCAGGGACTCATGTGACAACGATAATGACTCTGTTGATTAAGTGCATATGATTTTTTATCTATGAGCTTTAGTAGTTTACAGGGCTGAACACTCCAATAAAATTTCAAACCTACATTTTTTCCAATTTCTTCAATGCAAATTTCAGGGCTCCTAAACTTTTCAGAGGTATGCTGGAAGTTTTAGAGCTCTTTGACAATTTCCAAGTGGGTCAAATAAAATTAAATGAAATGCCGGTAATCAGTACCTTTGGGCTACTTTGTTACGGTTATCATACTTATTCATGATACTCTGTTCAATTAAGTATTCAAAGATGTTATTTGGTGACCTGATAAATGATAACACTTGATGCACCTATAGAATTCCTCAAAGTCATCTCTTGTCAACTCTTGGTATCGTTATCTTTATCTATATGATATAGTTTTCTGCCTAACCCCGCCCCCAAAAAAAAGAAGATTGCTTCGTACTTGATGACTCGTGATAATTGATGATACTTGAAGCAACAATTGAATTCAGGGAAGTTATTTCTTGTCAAATTTTGGTACGGTTCAGATTCATCTACATGACTTAAACTTGCTCCTTTCCCATTCAAATATGTTGTTCTCTCCTTTTCTCTCTCTTTTCCTTTGTTTTTCCTTTTTTGGAGGTGGGGAAGGGGTTGTTGCAGATGCAGGGTCTGTAGCCTTGCCCCTGTAATTGAATTGGAAACAGGCCATTTCTGATAGGCCCTTGGTTGCAAGGGTATTGATTATGGAGTACTTCATAACAAAAGAAGTCACTGATACTTTCGTAAGATATTTTGCGTTGGTCCACTATAATCTAGAGTTAAAAACATTATCCATTGATGGTTCTTTAGTAGGCAGTGTCAACGTCAATTCCCATTGTGTGTCCTGCTTTCACGGGTCAGGAGAGATCTAAATATAAGTAGTCTTTATCTCTAACAAAAATTCGGATTCGGGTTAATTCGGGTTTGGACAATTCGGGCATTCGGACAAAAGCACCATACCTGGATCCTATCCGAATTGCAGATTTGGACACCCTGACTAGAGTCGAATCCTAACCTGAATAACTGATGTCTGAATCCAGATGTCCAAATTTGGGATATGAACTTTTGGAAATTGGATTGGAATTATGTATTTGACCAAACTCAGATTTCATGTCCGAATCCAAATGTCAGAAAATTTTTTTGAAAATTTTGTAGATTTTAAACTGCATTATACCTAAACTTGAATGCCCATGTTTTTGGGCCAGTTGTCGACTTGTCCAAACCTGAATTAGTCGCAAAATTCGAAAGTGGACCAGGATTTCCGAATCCAAACCCGGCCTGGATGACCGTATCTGAATTTTAAATTTGGAGAAATTTTGTGACTGGACCCGGTTTTTCCGGGTCAGACAAATTCAGATAATTGGGTCAGATGGATTTTTGCCACCCTGTAATCATCTTTACCAGCAGAGAGATCGATTCTTTAGTAAAGATTATTATGCATCTCACAATTGAGGTGATGCGGAAATTTGTTCTCATGTACCAGAAGGTTTATCTGCAGCGTATTTTACACTTGTAAGTTGTGGTGTCTATTGTAGTAGTAATAAACTAATAATGGAATGCTTTGTATCAAAATGTAACTAATATTTGTTATCATAAGCTAGCTGGGATGCTTGTATGAGAGTTTACATTTGCACACAAACTGTCATTTCTTGCTGTAAAATTTTCAGAGATCTATAAGAATTTGCTGACTGAAACTCTCTTTGTTTTGTGTCATTCTACATATGAGGTTCACAAAGCTGCCACCTTTCTTTTTTCCTTGTTTTTTCCCTGGTAATCTCTTATGTGTTTAATATTGAACTAAAACCATGCTTGTCTCTTTGTACTTTGTTGCAGTGGGTAACTCCATTCCTACACTTCCTCTACCATTGGCTGCACTGCTGAGTCTCACCATAACTTACAAAATCGATAAAACTTCTGAACGTTATCTGAACTTGGTTGGTAAATCTGTGGTTGTACTTGCAGCTGGATGCCCTTGGCCCTGCATGCCCATTGTATCTTCTCTATGGGCTCAAAAGGCCAAGCGTTGGAGCGACTTCCTTATCTTCTCTGCTTCACGCACCGTGTTCAACCTCAACAATGATGCGGTCATCCAGCTTCTTCGAAGCTGCTTTTCCTCTGTGCTAGGGCTCAACTCTTCTCCTAGGTGTAGAAGTGGAGGTGTGGGTTCTCTTCTTGGCCATGGCTTGGGTTCTCATTTCTCCAATGGGATGTCCCCTGTTGCACCTGGTATCTTCTACCTACGGATCTACCCATTTGTCAGGGATATAACAGTGATCACAGAAGAAATCCTCTCTCTCCTAATGATGTCTGTTAAAGATATCGCAACTGGTGGAGTATCGAATGATGCCTTAGAGAAGCTGAAGAAAAGCAAGTTCCGTATGAGATACAGGCAGGTGTCTCTCACTTCTGCAATGACCTGTGTCAAGGTTGCTGCTTCTGTTGGGGCATCGTTTGTCTGGATCTCTGGGGGACAAACCTCGTACAGAACGTGATCAAAGAGATCTTGCCGTCATGGTTCATATCGACACAGAGATCAGAGCACAATAGGGGATCGCGAGAATCTGGAGGGCTTGTTGCAAAGTTGAGTGGCTATGCACTAGCTTACTTTGCTGTGCTTTGTGGGTCATTTGCATGGGGAATCGATGGTGGGACCCCTTCCTCAAAATGGCGAGCCCGGATTCTGAAAACCCATCTAGAATTCCTGGCCACTGCCGTTGAGGGGAAGATATCCCTTGGATGTGATTGGGCCACTTGGCGAACATACGTTTTGGGTTTCCTAGGGTTGATGGTCAGGTGCACTCCTGCATGGTTGCTGGAGGTTGACCTTGATGTTTTGAAGAGCTTGAGCAAAGGTTTAAAGCAATGGGGTGAAGACGAATTGGCTGTGGCATTGCTCGCTGTTAGCGGAATACACGCAATGGGTGCTGCTGCGGAATTGATCATTCAAAACTCGCTATAGGTTCTGTATAATTAATTCTGTTAGACAACAAATTTTGGATGTCTGATTAAGCAGGTACGTTTTTCTAATTTTTTTTTTAATGTAAAGCTTGATAGGATCGCAGCAAATAAAAGGTAAAGTGCTTTAGTTTAGATTCATGGTATGCAGGCTTCTTTAATCGGCTGATCAAGTGGTATAAACAGGAGCAGCTGCTCAAAGAATTTGCTACACATGTATAGAATCCTAATCATCCGCAACAAAATATGACGTCAACCCTATGCTTTTGTTTCGTTTTGCTGTCGTCTCTTGTCATTCTTATTTTTAGTTTTGTTCCTCTCTGATTTTCATTGCTTCCCCCTGCATGTTTTAATATTGGTATATTTAATTTTGAAGAAATTAGATTTTAATATTTCGAATTTTAAGTCATGTTCATAATATCCTAAACATTGGGTCGCCGAATTCTAATACTTTGACTTGGTGGTGGAACGATGTGACGGTGGACTTTATACATGTCATGTTTTATCTATGTTTGTTTTAAGGTTTGACCTGCTACGGTGTACTCCCGGTGTGATGTTGTGCCACGTACCACGTAGCATCATGTATCGGCGGGTGCAATTTATTTTGTTACAGTTTCGACAGTTTATTTTCCCAGAAATCATGTCAATGACAAGTGAATATCAAACCCTACATGTTATTATGTTTTCGAAATATTGGATTGTGCACTGTGGAAGTAAGAACTTCATCCTATTCTTCATTCAATGTTCACTACTGAACTTCATTTGTTCATAATCTAATACAGGATTGTTCACCATAGAATAAAACTTCATTTGTTCATGATTTAATACAGATTGTTCATCACGTTTTTTAATTTCAATAAGTACGTGGTTGAGTGTGTTCTCCAATTTGTTCATTGAAATACTTGTGGGTGTTATCGTCCAATTTCTATTTGTTCCTCATATTATTAGATGTTCATTGGTGAAAAGTTAATAAATCTTGCTCACTTTCGATCAATGTTAGGAGAACCGACTTGCTATGTTATGAAAACCGGACCGGGGCCGGCCGGTTCAACCGGTTTGTCCGAGAACCGGTCGCTAGTCCGGTCTGAACATGTTATTTAGCCCGTTGAACAACTGAACCGGCCAAAACTGTTCGACTCGGTCACAGTTCAACCGGTTCAGTTCCGATTGAACTAGGATTTTGCTGGTATTAATCCCAATGTTTTCCGGAAAAAGAGCAAACGGACATATCTCTAATAATGATGTTAGCTCCTCTAATTATTCATCACAGATGAGGCTAGTAAATGGAGAAATACAGTTGGAAAAATGGATGAAAAGGATATCTTTGAGAAAATGAGAGAGTAAGAGAGCTATGAAGAAAGTGGAAGAATAAAGAAATAGAAAATTAACTTGCTGTCAAAGAGAGAGAACACAGAGGACCAAGTGAAGGAGGAGTAACATGAGTAAAAAGATGAAGAAGGAAGTTGCTCTTGAGAGGTGGTTTTGGAATTTACTCTCTCTATCTCTCTCACTCTCTCCACAGTATATCTTTATATAAAAAGAGTAGGGCTTTTACGAAGGTGGAGGGGAGCACGCCTCTTTTGCTTTATCCAAGAAACCAGCGCCTTTGGTTTGTCCAAGAAGACAGTAATTACGAGGGGTTATATATATATATATATATATATATATATATATATATATATATTAGCGGATTTAACCGGTTTAATTCGGTTAAACCATCAATCGGGTCAACCGGTTTGATAAGAGTTAAACGGTTCGACCGGTTGAATCATTGTTCTATTTTGTTGACCGGGTCAATTATCGTGTCGGTTCTCTTAACATAGCCGATTTGGAGATCAACTCGATTTAGGGAGTGGTCAATTGGTCAACCAATAAACTGCTCAAATTGGTTAGACCAGTTGATCCGATTTATCGTTAAATCACTTTAGACTATATTGCGAACTAATTTTTCTATATATTAATATATTTTTTTATTGTATTTGAAACATTTAATGCTAAAGAATGTAGTTAAAGATAAATGTACAATTTTGCCAAGCATGTAAATTGTTTTAAAAAAATTACAAATTATCCTAATGTCAACAGAATTTCTGTCAGTAAGAATTTCGCTAGGCATGACTCTCCAGGCAGGCTTTTATCCTTTTTTAAAAATAATTTCTTTTCTTTCATCATAAAATCCAGTAAATATTTTTTAAGAAAACACATTATCACAAATCACAAAATTCTGTTCAGAAGGACGCCATAAATATTTCTCTATTTAAGATTCTCCCTTATATTGAGTAAGACATGATTGTAATTTTGTCATCTAATTGAGATTGGTGTTTAATTTTTATTGATATTGGATTATTTGAATTTCATTGATTATTTGTGGGTAATAAATAATGTCATAGATTGAAGGTGGGAAAGTTCGACAAAATTTAATTCGTACGTGTTCATTTATTTTTCTTCCTTCAATGAAGTTGAGTTTGATGATATCTAATTGTTGATTGATCATGTTTATAAATGGTAGTTGCAATTATTTTTTCTTGTTAATTTTCTAGTAGCTACTACTGATCATCGTGTAAATGTTTAATCATAATTGTTCATCGAACAATGTTGAGTTGTTTATTAATCCATACCCAATTGTTATATGTCAATAATTGTTCACTACTAATTGTTAATCGGTCAATGTGAAATCATTTGCTCCTAATGAACAAATATTCATAGTCTAGTGAATAAGTAAATATTTTCCCATGATCCAATCATATACTCAAAATAAACATATAAACATAGTATAAATAACAAATCATTTCGTCCTAATGAACGCATAGACCTTTTACGATGAACAAATCGATAATCACACTCGAACAAACAAACATATTCACCTATATAAATTGTAGGCTACTAATGAACAAATGGTCACTTTCTAATGAACAAATAAATATTATCCCATGAAGAAATATTCATATTCTAGCGAACAAGTAAATATTTCCCCATGATCCAATCATATATGTAACTATATTATTATTTTGTTCGGTGAATCGCACTCGTAAATTCAATTGGGTGACTATATTATTACTTTGTTAGGTGAACTGCACTCGTTTGCTTAACCGCGCTTTCTTATGAAGCTCCTTCAATTTTCCAAGGATTTAATGCTTTCTTGACAACAAGTTTTCTCTTCATCATAATTTTCCTTATTTTCTAGTACGTTGTGTGCCTATTCAATTGCTGATGCTTTTTGGTTAGTGATTTGAATTTCGACAGCCTAGTTGTTCACCTAATACAATTGTTATGAATAAATAACAGATATATAGATGAATATTATAACTTAGGACAATGAAGAAACAACTATTATAAGCATGGTACCTCAAAACATATGTCAAACTCACAATAACACACTTAAGGCCTAATATCAAGATTTAGATGTTGAACTCACAATAACCACCAGAACCAATTAGATGGACAATATACTTTAGGACCACGAATAATGAACAATACACTTTAGTACCATGAACGAACAACTATTACTTGGAATAACGATCAAAATCAATATGTTGATGAACAATATACTTTAGAGCATAAACAAATAACTATTATTAGATTAATAATATATTGATGACGATGAACAAATTACTTTAATATACATAAACAATTAAGCCAAACACTATATTAGCGAAACACCATACAAGCCAATTATCATTCATGCTACAATTGAACAATTTATCTTATTGTAATGAATATTTACATAATTTTATTATGAACAAAGAAGAGTATTTTTTTTTCAACTATTAAACTAAATTTGCAAAAAACGATTCATAGAAACAAACTAGTTGCTTAATTTGATATATTATTCATGGAAACTAAATTTTATGCATGAAAATTAACCAATGTTGGAGTATTTTCATTATGCAAGAGATCATACTATTTTTTTCCACATGTAAGTGATTGTTTATGATGTACTCATTAAGGATGAACAAATTCGCCGTCGACCAAATCTTTAGTGAGGACGAACCAAACTAACTTTGACTAAATATTGTTTGAAGATAAACGAAATCCAAATGTTCAGTCCGCAACTCGACGACATGAAAGAGAGAGAGATTGTCGACATGAGCGCCGAAACATGATTGGGTGGAGAGTGGGCGACCGAGCGAGTGTGAAGGAAACGGAGAGGTGGACGTGAGGGAGAGGAAGAAGCGCGATTGCGGTAGGAGATTTGATGAGAAAGAATCCTAACATTTCTTAAATTTAGGTAATTAATCGTGGGAACGATTCTAGCATTGTTCAATTTTTTTAAAAAACCCTTAACGGTTCCATTTGATCCTCGTTGATCTTGGCTAGCACAAGAGCGAGCAAGATTGACTTGTTTTATAACATGATTCATGGTAATTTTCCATGGTTTCTCCAATAAGTCCCTCACCTTGGTCACCACATAGTCAATGGGATTGGGACTACTGGATTCGCCCTCCTGCCCAATTCTTTGAATAGCCTCAATCTCAAGCTCAACCTCAATGATGGGGATGTTGAATTCTGCAGCCTTCATCAATGTCTCTTTTAAACGTTCCAAGCATAGCCATGACTTTATCATTGCGGTGGACCACCACAGATGATCCTGACGAACCATAGGTTACTCCGCGTAAAAAGCACTCCCGCTGCTATGAATCTATTTTCTCCCCGTGCCGGTGATATCCCACATTCAGCTTAAAGTAGGCTTTAATCGGTGGCGACCATAAAATCGTGGGAGTGTTTTTGAGGAAGTCGAGTCCCTGAAGCTTAAAACACCAGTTAGATTGAGCAATGGTAAAAGAAACGTGATTCCGAGAAAGATTGAGTCCTCCGATAGTAGCCGAGAAAACACATCTATTTACGTAATTCCATAATTCGTAGCGAGATAATGATGAACTTATTTCGCCATCTAAGTTCCTGTTTGAGATTCAAGTGCAACCATTAAATCCAGTTAGAAATGAAAAAGTCGGTCACTAGAGTGGAATTATCATTGTGCATGAACTTAACCTATGTACTAGCAGCTATAGGGCAATCTCGAAAGAGATGGAGGTGAGATTTAGAGTTGAATCAATAGTTGGGACACCTAGGGTTGAGATCCGTGATCCATTTAGCAATCCTACTGGCCATAGGGAAACCCTCATAGCCCACACACCACAGTAGAGTCTTCATTTTATAAGGCACCTTACTCTTCCATAGCTTTTTCCATTACCAAAGGTGCTTTTGGGCAGGTAGTAAGGCCTTATAGAGGCTTCGTAGGGTATAATTTCCATAAGATGTGAGAGTCTAGGTGAGCTTGTTAATTAGTGCCTCCGAAGTAGAAGGGCCCGGGAGCTCTTTAATGAGCCTTCCTATATTAGGTGGGAGCCACTTATTAATTCCATCCACCATTATTAATGATAGCGTGAACCTTAATGTCCATCGAGGGTGTACAAGAATACTCTAAAAACAAGATCTAAGCAATGTGTGTTGACGTCATCACGCGTGATGTTGTGCGTATGATACTGTGCATCAAGTATACTGCGAATGCGCACTCGACAAATTACTTATCACTCACCAAATATATACAATTCTTCATCCAACATATATTTTGCTTATACATTAGTAATATAAAAGTATTTTTCATTATTTTTTTTGGGGGGAAGGGGGTCGGATTTCTTCTTTATTTTGATTATTTTCAATGATTATGGGATAAATGTTCACATATATTGTATAATTTAAAAGACATATTGGTTGGTGTTTAAATGCCTTCTAATTTGTGTGAATACCATGCCAAAGATTATCATTTAGTTATGTCAACCGTAGACATGAAAAGTTTCTTTGTTCTTATTATTTATGCATGCAAATATAAAATGATTTTTAATTGTCTTATATTAAAACATAAAATATGATTTTGTTAAATATTCTCCTATAAAAGAAAAAACTTGTACACATGTAACTAATAGGGGATCATGAATCCTTTCTAAGCTCATAAAATACAAGGGTCCTAGATTGAAAAGATAAGTGGAAAGATTAGAGAGTAAACTAATCAGTAGTAGTTTGAATACACAAGGTATAACATCATCAAAAGCATAAATCTTGAGCAAAAACAACGGTTTGTCTTATGGGTTCTCAATGTAAGCCACATAACTTTCAAAGTACATACACTCAAGCATAATCTGTGAAGCCATTTTATTATAAACTCATCTGCCTGTTAGTCGAACGATTTGTGAGAATATTGCAGTATTTGAGTTTTCATCTGTGGAGGATGATGCCCTCATAAGGTCCTCATCATCAAGTTCTAAAGTACTTAAATGTTTGCTAACATTGCTTGGGATGGCTTTTCCAGTGGAAGATCCTTTTTGGATGTCGCCACTTTCCTGGAGTTGGAGGGCAAACTCAAGATTCCATAAGAGATCGCTCATCGAGGGACGATCTACCCCACTATCAGACAAGCATTTGACAGCAGTCTCAACAAACTTCTTCAAGCATTCTGGCTTTATTTCCCCCTTGATGTTGGGATCGATAATATCGTCTATGTTTCCTGTCCTAGCAGATTGCAATGCCCAGTCTGCGAGACTAACTTGCTCCTTTGGAAGGCTAGGGTTGAGGGCAGGACGAGCACACAACGCTTCAAAGAGAACAACACCAAAAGAGTAAACATCAGATTTCTCAGTTAATTGTTGTCTCCTGAAATACTCTGGGTCAAGGTAACCAAAACTACCCTTCACTACAGTGCTGACATGTGTTTGGTTCATGTCAGGGCCCGTCTTTGAGAGCCCGAAATCAGATACCTTAGCAATCCAATTATCATCGAGGAGTATATTTGTGGTCTTGACATCACGGTGAATTATGGTATACTTGGCTCCGGTATGAAGGTAATGCAAACCTTTAGCCCCTCCTATCATGATCTCAAGCCTTTGCTTCCAAGACATGACAGTTTTATTCCCCTTATATAGATGCTCCCTTAATGTACCACGTGCCATGTAATCATAAACCAAGGCCATCTCTCCATCCTCCTCACAATAGCCTATGAGAGACACAAGATGTTTATGTCTAAGCTTTGAGAGCATTTCAATCTCTGTAACAAATTCATTCACTCCTTGTTCTGATGATGGGTTTGACTTCTTAATGGCCACTTTAAAGCTTCCATCAATCACCCCTTTATAGACCTTTCCGAATCCTCCCACCCCTATGACATGAGACTCATCAAAGTTCTTGGTGGCTTTCCTTATCTCCGCTAAGGTAAAGTGACGACAGTTTGCAGCTGCTTCGGTAGAGAGTTGTGCACTTGCCACGCTACTACCTCCTATTGTAGACTTCGTGCCTCCTGAGGTATGAGAGTTTCCATAAATAGGTAACCAGCTAGAGGTTCCAGACTTGGTTCTAGGCATCTTCTTTTTCTTTCGATACATGACAACCACCACAGCTGCAAACACACCAAAAGCAGCTGCCACCCCACTAGCTGCTCCAATTACTTTCATATGGGTCATATCCTCAGGCTTGAAGTTCTTCCTATTCTCCTCTGTCTTAGCTAGTGCCTCTGATGGGGTCGGGTTAGGACCCGCCAAGTTTTTGTTCCCATCACCCACTTTAAATAACTCCAACCCATTGAGGATTGCATCATAGTACTCTGGTTTAGGGTTATCTGTGTCCCTAGGATGAAGTTGAATTAAGATCTCCTTTTTATCATGTTCATGGGGAAGATTTATAGCAAAATCCTTATAGACAGGAACATCCTTGGCTCCGGCCCACGCAATCACATCCACCCCATTAGGAGTGGCAGTTTGATTATTGATAAAGATATTGAAGAACCTTTGGTTTACCTTGGAGTAAATTTCCTCACAAAAATGAAGTCTAATAATATACGTAAATGTAGGGTCTACAGCAAATGCCCAAGTGAGGTTGTAGGCAAGGGTGACATTTGGTTCAGGACCCATGGACCTCCATGTCAAATAAACTTCATCAGGGGCTACATATTTAGGGAAGTTTTTATAGTGCACCCCATTTGTTTCATTATCAAAAGAAGTAACACCAGCCCCAGCCCCAAATAGATAAGGTGTATCATCATACCAAGTCCTCAACAAGCCAGAATCTTTGGTAGGAGCTATGTAATTCCCCCTACATTCAACCTCGCCATTGTCTCTACTGTCGCAGTTTTCCCATCTATACTTTGGTCCGAGAACCCTATCAATGTTGCAGAATCCAGAAGGTCTGGTGTAGGCACTAACTCAATTCCATTCACAAAGCCAAATGAATCAGGGTACTTATCTGATGGCTTGAAAATGATGTCTAATGCGTCACTTCCTTCCATAGGTGCAAGGGAATACTCCTTGACTATGTAGGCCTGAGTCAAGGCCTTCGCAGTGATAGAAGCACTGAAGTTATTCAAAAGGGTAAAATTTCCTGCGGTGACAGAGAAATACGAGTTGCTGATATTGAAGGAGCCATAGATAGCAGGGTAAAAATGAAACCTAAGGAAATATCGAGAGGAAGAATTTATTGGAAATTTGTAGGTTAACTCATCATTGATTATCCTCGCGTTCATATAAGGAACCTCAGAAGGTAGAGAAGGATCTTGAAGTTGCGCTCTCATTGATTGTGACTTTTCCTGAGATGGAAGGTAGTTTGCATCCGGCTGCCATTTCCTGCCGTCCGCATCAGTTCCTTCGTTGCTTAATCCACAAGCAATGGCTATGGCATTGCTAGGGTCAGAGATGGAAAATTTTGCAAGATTGAGGAGAAGACATGCGCGAAGGAGGAGGGCGAGAAATGATGAATGCATGGCGATGATATATGTTGGCGTACAGGAAAAAATAATTTACCTATAAAAGATGATGATTTTCCCTGTACGCCTAAGGAGGATAAGAAAGAATTTTGTCTCTCGTTTAATTCTTCCTTCTTTCCTTTATTTTTATGATTGAGGGTGAAGTTCAATCCATTTGTTCATAGGTGGAGGGGCTGCTTTTTCTTGAGATTTTTTAAAAAAAAATTTCTCCCCCTTTCTCTTTTGATTTTCTCTGTTGCATGCTAACCTGGTAAAGCCAAAGCTTCACCAGGGGCAAAAGGAGGGAGGAGATTTGTGGAATAGTCCTGGAGGCTTTGGCTTGTAAGAAGTGATGGAGGATCTGTCTTTGCCTGTTTTAGAGGAAGTGGAAATTGTTTATTTTGCTTTGGTTTTTCTTGGGTTGTTTGTCAATGGAGGGAGGAGAGAGATTATAGGGGAACTCTGTAGTGCAGGATTTAATGTCATATTTAGAAATGGCAGCGTGGTGGAATTCTATCAATGGATACTTAATCTTGAAACGGAAAACAATGTTAATTATATTTAAGTACACACATACCATATGTCACATGTCTTTAAGGGATTTCTTTATGCAGTCGTTGTATGCAAATTCTTTATTAGCAAAATATTTAAACTTTTAATGAACTTTCCTCATATACACATGGCTAGAAATCTTATACAGTTGTTTTTGACCCGTATTAACGCATTGATTATGTTTATCATATTTGTCTAAAAATTATAAAATATATATTATATATTTTTTCTCTAATTTTTTTAAAAATTCTATTGGTTTAATCATAAAAAATAATATAGTTTAATAGTTAGTTATATACATCTTGACCATCAAAAACTAATATAATTTAATTTTGAATTACATGTAAAATGAGTGAGTTTAATTTTTTTAATTTAAAAAATTACTTTTAGTAAGATATAATTATTTTTAAAAAATAATATTCTAGTTCAAAAAGAATTTTCGTACTAATAGTATAAAATTTTAAATTATTAGTTTATATTATATAATAATTATATAAAGACACTGTTATATTACTATTTTATTATAAATTATAATTTTAGTTTATTTCACATGGGTTAAATAATAATTATTTATTTCTATTAATACACACTTATTAATTTTCTAATATTTTTATTTTTATTAATAATAATCCATAAACACACCATTAAGAAAAAGAAAGGAAAAAATTAACTAATGAATGTAACATTTAATAGCAACCTATGAGTAAATCTCAAAATCCAATATTCATCTTTAAAAATAGAAAATTATATATTGTGTTATATATTTTTTTCTAAACATGTATTAACTTTTTAAGAATTACAATGAATAAGCTTCATGTACAATACATAATACTTCTTAATTAAATCGTAATTGAATCATCAGACTATTTGTCATCTTAAAAAAAAAAAACACACCATCGATTCTAATTGGATCACCCTTTGGAATATTTCCATCGCTATTTTGATGAAGTTTTATAGTGGTACAAACTATTGAATATTGTTTTAAATTACAAAACATTATTATCACCAACACTTTAAAAGCTTATAGGACACATGTGAGCACCGTAATATTTACATTGATTTCCTTTTAAAAACTTATTTATAATTTTTTTCAAGTCCTATATTTTGACTTATCTTGCTTTTTGTTTAAATTTATCACATAAACTTATTTTTAAAATAGATTTATAATTTATAAGAGTATGTAAATAGATAATAAATAAATAGATATTATTTTTAGAGGCATATATAAATATGATCCTAGAGAAAGAAAAATGATATCTTGATCAATTAGCCAATATTAATGGAGCTGTAGTAATAATGGTTTCTTTGTTTATCTATTGATACTAATGCATGATTTAATATGATGATGATTTATGATGATGATGATGACGACGACGATATTAAAAAGGGTATACTAATATATGCTTAAACTAATTGGCCTCTAATTATTAGATTTATAAAGAATATTTTAAATTGATAATCAGAATAAATTTTATATAAGAATACAATGAATTTTTTAGAATGATATTTTTTAATTATTTATAGTAAAGAAGAAAATCAATCGACATACTAAATAAAAATAATAAGATACTTTAATAGTGTTTTACTAAATTAGTTATTTGCTTGTTCATGAATAAGCTCTACCTTAATATTATCAAATTTAAAAAGAAAAAGGAAAAAAAACAACTACTTAAGTACAAAAACCAACCATAAAAAACCAATAAATATAAAAAGAAAAACAAACAACTATTTTGATACATCTTCTAAATCCAACTTCAAAACCCAAATATATATATATATATATATTGAACAACTATCAAGCATTGTATGCCGGTTGATCTAATACAATTAGCCTAATTTTTTAGGTTATTAACAAGGATTCACGCTCAAATCCTATGTACCTATGTGAGCATGTGTGCTTCTGATGTATTAACAAATAAAAATATATACAGGTCACTATTATCAAAAGGCAAGGTTGAAAGAACTCTTAGTCCCATCATACATAATTTATGTAAAAGTTAGTGTTTTATGAAAAAAATGCATTAGCTAATTCTGTTTAGATGTTAATCAGTCATTTACGACCATATATTACGACCGGAAGGCTGAAGGTTTGCTCATGGAGAATCTAAATCACCTTAGAGGGTGGTGAATAGGGCGATGAAGAAAATTAAACAATTTTTGCAACAATTCAGCTCAACAACAGATTTTGAATGTAGATTGGACTCGGAAAAGTGATAATATAGATTTACGTGGAAAACCTGTTAGGGCGAGAAAACCACGAATAGTGCTAATCCAAGCACCAAGTCAAATTCACTATTTTGAATCCACAAAATACAAGGATCGACTCTACCAAAATTGCTCCCTTAAACAATTCCTTACAATGTTTTCCTAGACTTAGAAGTTCCCTTATCTAATCTAGTACTTCCTAACCGAGGTAACATTTACAATCGGGGACAACGGAGCTGAGTTAACCCTTACAACTCAGTCAAGGGACCTTACTTACAAATTAAGAAGAGAATGTAACTGATTATAAGACTTTCTTTACAACTCAAAAAATATTAAATACGAGACTTGGAGTTGTAAATAAAAGATTGAGTAAGAACAATTAATTCAACAATAAATTCAGTTCTAACAATGTGTTTAACAATCTATTTAGCAATCTTCTAGTTTTGTGAAGTGACTTCTATTTATATCCAACCAGGCAGAGTGACCGTTCGGTCTTGATTCTAGACGAAGTCTTCACTAGTCTGTTGTAACGGCTCTTCCGAGTCACTCGGAAAAGATCCGTTGGGATGTGAACGTTGTGCAACAACTCTTGGCTCCAAAAGATGGTCCAATCACTTGGTGGTGACTGAAACTTATGGTGGAAACAACCGTTAAGCCTAGAGTTGGAGTTCTCCGGTTTGGAAACAAACAACCACGACACGGTGTCCGAGCTATGTCCGAAGTAGCTAAAACTTGTCTGCTAGTGATTAACGACTAGAAATCGGTTGCTTTTGTATTTAAAAAAAAAGGTTAGCCTCGTTTGAATAACCTACAAAAGCAAACTACATTGGTTCTCAAAAGTATAAAATACTTTGGTCCAAGATTAGGCATAGATAATAATTAAATTAGAATAATTTAATACTTAATTATCGTTAGCCTAAAAGAGTGGAATTTTCTAAGTCTAATATTCAATATACTCCTAAGGATGATCAAGTAGAGAGAGTAAAATATTAGAGTATAACAACTTAATGCGGTCAAATAATTCTCAAAGAAATAAGTCGACTTAGAATAAGGAATTAATGTTGTAATTCTCTTTGCGTTGAGATACACGATCGAGTGCTCATAATAAGAGTGTTAGAGAAATTATTTGAGCATACGATAATTTTGAGTGATGTCTAAGTAAGTCGAAACACCGAGTGTAGGAGATATGCAATAAGGCGCTTTACGAGTCGGTCGTAACGGAATGAAAACTTAGACAAGAGTTTCTATAGTGCTCGGAATGACTTGAAATCAAAACTTAAGAGAGATAAGATTTATACCGAGTCTTTATGTAATACTTAGAATGACTTAGAGTTGAAAACTGAGCCTTCGAAGCTATTCTTATCATAAAAGCTTAACTTATTAAGACGAAATTTAAATCTCATTGAATAAATACACCTTACTAACATACATTTACCACAAGATGCTAAACTCGTGGTTAATATACCCAATCTCGTAGCGAAACACAATTTTGGCCTCGCATTCCCACTCTTAACTCTCTCATTCATTAACTTTCTCTCTTTCCTCGCTCCTCTCTCTTCCCCTTTGTCTGTTATTGGGCATGAAAACCCCAACCTCATGTGTCAATCTATCTTCTTCTTTCTTCCGAACAAACGAACTCTCTTCTCTCTCGTCCTTTCTCTCGCCAAACACCACACCCCTAACCAACACTCTATTTCCTTTTTTGCTACCACCAGCGAAAATCATGATCCCTCCATTCACCCATCAACTCTCTCTTTTCTCTTTTTCACTTTACCCGATATTAACCACCTAGGATTTGGGGCCGATTTCTTGTTACCCACCAGCACGCCTATTGTTCGACCCTGTTTCGTTTGTGAAGGCCGAAGGGATGAAGGAGACAATCGAGAAGAAGACCAAGGATGAGGGAAGCAAGGAACTAGGCTAAGAGAACGAGAAAGGGAACCAGGATGAAGAAGGAAGAGGAAGCAAAAATACCAAATTCAACCCTTCAAACTCTAAATAGTTCATACCCTAAGGAATCAAGGTGAGTAGTTCGATCCTTCCTCTAAACCACAAATCGTTCATGAATGTTGGTTCTGATGCAAAGGAAACAAAGCTGCATATGGAGTATGAGGCAAGGAGAAATAAATTCGATGGATACTAATGGCTTTTATAGATCTAGGTATTTTCGTTTTATTTGTTTTGTGTTCTTTTTCTTATTTCTTTCCTTCTATTTTAACTTTGATTTCTAAATAAGCATATGTTGTAGTAACAACTTTTAAACTTGGTTGGTCGATGTAGACTAAGCAACGCACGAATCTTTAAAAGACAGAGGTGCTGAATCTCTGCTGGCATAACCATCATCCTCCCCACTAGAAAGCATGAAGATAGGCTTGGTGTGAGCTTAGAGTTCATCCATCCCACAAGGAATTGTCCGCTTCAAGTTGAAGACAAGAACAACTCTCTCCTTCGATTAGCATGCGACACGGTTTGATTGACTCCATTAAACAGAGTTAGAGTTAAGGTTTCGAATTGGATGTAGTTGCAATGGTGCAACTATGCTTGGTTCCTTCATATCAACAGCGGCAGCAACTCTTGCCATACTTGTGGTCATCATTCCGCTAGATGTATTGCTAGCGTTGGTGGATCCTTGAGAAGTAAATCCAATAGTTTGTTCTTTGTAGATTGAGCGATGACGTTTTGGGAGCCATGTGTTCTTCAAAGGTATAGAATGCTGGTCTGTTTGAAGAAAGATATGAGAGGTAGAGATGTCCCACCGAGCATGCCAAAATTTATAAACACAAATTTTGAGTCTAAAATAAATAAAGACTGGAAATTGAGAAACAATATAATTTGTATTGATTTTTTTGAATGGGTATAATCTCTATATTGAATACAATTGATGTAATCCTTTGATTCAATCTCCCTATAACTTGAATTATCCGAGGGTGTTATAGCTTGATCTCGAACGTTGATGAAGAGCTAGATGATGAACGTTGGGTGGTTCTTGATCTAAATGTGCTTGAAAGTCTTGAATCTAAATTCTTAACTTTGATTTCGAATGGTTGCGGACTTTGATCCTTGATGCTTGATAGCTGAATGCTATTTACAATCTGAACTCTGGATTTGCGGATGCTTAATGTCCTTGAAAAAATGAGGGGATGATCTCTATTTATACCGGAGTTAGGATTTGAGTTGGGTTTTGGGCCCAGGCACACAATTTAGTAATTATTTCTTAAAAGAAATATTAACTATTTACTTGCATGTTGGATGGACAGGTCTACATTCAAATTGCCACGGTCTACATGACTCTATGCGAGAGGAATAAATTTATATTAATAAATCACCATTGTTTATAACTAACCCTACTTTAATTTATGACATATTATGTGTTTTAGGAGAAATAAGTTCTAATAACTAATATGTGGCAACACACAGGTCTTCTTACAGATTTTTTAATATTAAGGGTTAATTATAAAATTAAAAATTTAATATGTTTTTTAATAGATACAAGTCAATTAATAGAAATGATTGTGAATCTAGGACACAAACCTGTTCCTCTGCATCATCCGGGGGTTGGAGATACTCATTATCATTGATGAAATAGGGTTCTATTAACTTTTTGCATCAAGAAAAAAGTTGTTTACCTTTCCACACCCCCTCTTTGTGTGTCATAATTAACTTAATCTAACCCCACATTTACCCACCACTTTCTATTGCTAATTTCATTAGTTAGCCATTAATTATCATTTCCGCTGGCATTAGAACCAACGTAAACAGATTTCTTACTACCCACCTCCACGCTTGTGTTTTCGGCCCTGTTTCGTTTGTGAAGGCTGAAGGGATGAAGGAGACGATTGGGAATAAGACCAAGGACGAGGGAAGCAAGGAACCAGGCAAAGAGAACAAGAAAGGGAGCCAGGATGAAGAAGGAAGCGGAAGCGAAAAATACCAAATTCAACCCTTCAAACTCTAAATCGTTCATACCTTAAGGAACCAAGGTGAGTAGTTCGATCCTTCCTCCAAATCGTTCATACCCTATTTTAATTTTATAATTAACCTTTAATTTTAGGAGAAATAAATTATGATGGGTACTGATGGGTACATTTCTATGTTGTCATTTGTTAATTATTACACATCAACATAAACATGGTTATGCCAGCGGAGATCCAAATTCAACATTACTTGCTTTTATTTTCTTACGCTAAGCATTTGAGGAACACATACTAACCAAACAAAATATTGTAGTGCATATGGATCTTGACTAAGCTCATATCTTATGTGTAGATTCCTAATTGACATTTCTATGTTGGCATAGTAGCATCGGAATGGAGAACACCATATGCGATGGACTAACGAATGATATGGCAAGAGGCTAGAAGGTTGGAAGCACACAAGCTCTTTTATCTAACCCTGATTGAAACATTATGGAAATGTTGATAGGGTAAATATTTTTCCCTCACTTATGTAACAAGGGTGTGTTCATCATGAATAGAAGTGGTTGATTGTTGCGTCCACTCTATTTTAGACTTGCACTTTTTAGCCTTGATGTCTTATTGTTTTCCATTATCTACTAGATTGCATATTCCATTTCATTTCAGTTCTTAATTGTACTGTGTTTTCTTACCCAAAGAAGGTGGCTAGCTATAAGTAATGAGCATTTGCAAGGAAGGGGTAAGGAAAATGTTTCTTTAATGTTGTGAAGTAAGCAGTAGTCATCACATGATTATTTCCAGTTGACTTAAAAATTTTTAGGCTTGTTCTAGTTGTAAATAATATCTATTCATCATATACATCCTAGATAACTCATTACTAATAGTTTTTGAAGGTCAAATACTTATGGAGTCTTTATATAGTCTTTGGGAAGCTATTGTTGCTATCTTTGAGAAAACCTATTTTTGTTGTTCTTTTATCAGTTTAGGGGTCATGAGCAATATTCGCTGGCACCCTCTTTCAGTGGTAAGATTCTGTTGAGTTTCCATGAGTCAGTTAGTTTCAGAGTGTTGCTTTGTTCCCTCAAAGCAAAAACTGTTGAACTTTGTTCTCAGAGACTCTAATTGACAAGGCATAGGCTCTAATTTCTGAATTGGTGGTTCCTCATTGCAGGTGGAGGATGGATTTTAGGATATGCTCTCATGATTTGTGGTGATGGTGGCAAAGATTCCCTGTCTCAAGGCTTTGTTTCAGTTTTCTCTCTCAATGATTTAGTATATTATTTTATTGGTGTTGATATCAAGTGTTGGTCTAATATGTGTTTTAGTTATCAATTATTCATGTTTGGTTCGTCTGTGGTGTCTGGATATTGGATTGACAATTGTATTTAACCCGCACGTCCGAATTGACAGGTCCATACGTAATATATATATATATATATATATATATATATATATATATATATATATATATATATATATATATATATATATATACTAAGATTCCTTTTTCTTCCAAATACTAGGGCTCAGGAAAGCCATAGTAAGGGAAATTAACCCCTTCTCGTAGAAATTGTCCATTCAAGGTGTGGGGTTTGTTTGGATAGATTGAACTATTAAAGGTGAAATTCTTTTGGCTTGAACCTCCAATTAGCTTTGATTGTCTCCTTATTAGTTATATTATAGCCTACACTAAATCTATAATTGTTGGTGGGATTCAAAGGCATATAAATTGGTTCTATGCCCTCTGGCCTATTTCCAATATGGGAAAATATCCCTTCCTTTGTAACGTTGAATGGATGTTGGGGTTAGAATAAGGATCAAAGTCAAAGAGTGCTTTGTCCTTCTCTAAAGCAACCACGATCCCAAAAGCATATAACTCTTCGTCATTGGGGTTGTACTCAATCTCAACAAATGACTCTTTGTTGGTGATTGTGGCACAAAGGTTATCTCCCTTTATGGTGACCACTTGTCCTTTGATGATCATTCGACTTTCCGAGCGGTGTCAAGGGCACTGCTTGATGATCGTCCTAGAAAAAGGTTAAACGTGGCGGGAATATCCAGGATTTAGGAGTCTATGTACTAAGCCCCGGTCCAACATTTATAGGAAGAGTTACCGATCCTAGGAACGTTTTCTTAGAGTTATCATATGCTCTAAGGTGCACTATTTTTAGAGAGTTGGTGCTTTCTTATCACTAACCTCTTGGCAATCCTCCATGGGCATGCGTGCACAGCTGATCCATTATCCACTAAGGTTAAAGGTATAAAGTCGTTAATGCAAGTTACCATTAAATAAAGGGCGTTATTATGTGCAACACCTTCTTTAGATAGACCTTTATTACCGAATGTGATGTTCCTTCTCCGGTATTGACCATGCCTACTACTTCCTCAAGTGCAACCTCGGGTGATACCTCGATCTTACTGAGCACATCAATTAAGGTTTATCTGTGTTTTTGAGAGATAGATATCAATTGCCAAATTAATATATCAGCTTTCAGCTTCGGGAGTTGTTTGAGGACAAGATAATCTTCTTTGGCAACCTCTTTCTCTTTTGGGACTTCTTGAGTTTGGTCCGGACCCTATAGAAGCATTATGTCGTCGGACCTGTTAGGAACCGTACTTCATATGCCTTTGGTTCTCCCTAGAAGTCACTATCTTCTATGGTTTGTGTGTCCCGAAGTCATCATCACTTGTCGTCTTTAGTGTAGCGATTCGTTTTGTATACATCCTCTTCATCACTAGCCCATAACCCACATATTTCTCGTTCGGCTAAAGGTAGGCTAACTTGAACCTCACGTTCTCCAATGTCTTGAATGAAGACAGAAAGAACCCACTGGCCTAGAATGGGCTCGGAGAAAATAGCTAGAGTGCTACTAAACGGGTTTTAGTTGTTGTTTGGTTTTTAGATAGCTTTAGGTAGGGAAAGTTGTCCATTACTGGAACATATTCTTATTTTTAAAGGTCTAACATTATTCGAGTCTCATGTCCTCTTACACAATGGTATTTACATAATTTCCCGCAACCAAGTTTTTGGACTATTTTACGGTTTATGATTCTGCTATGATAGATGGAATTTTGATCTTGCCTTTGAGAGAAGGCACCTGTGCTTGGGTACAAGAAGTGTCCATTGGATTGTATAGTTAGTATGCCTATTTAGAGCGTTGACATCTACATCCCTATTAGTAGTACCGAGTGTTAGAACTCTTTTTATCCTTGATTAGTAGCTACTTCTATAGTTTGCCATAGCTTTTGTGGTCGTGATGGATAATTCTTCCTCGATTAACATATCGAGCATCTCTAAGGGCAGTGAAGCTCATAAAGTCAAGAACTTCGGATGTTGAATGTAAGTTGGTCCCAAATTCTTAAAAATGATCTTTACTTGATCCTTTTCGGTGGGTCTATCTACCATGTGGGTAGCCTTTGCCTTCCACCGAGTGAGAAAGTTGGTGAATCTTTCCTTTTCTTCTTGTTTGATTAGTTCCAAGTCTCAAAGAGTAACAAGTAAGTCGAGTATTTAGGAGTATTGACGTAGAAACTCCTTGCAAAGACCTATCCAATTTGTGACCTTACATGGGTCAATGGCATTGTAGCATTTCATGACGTCCTTATCAAACATTCATAGAAAGACGACATAATATCTCGTCTTTTGGTACATTTTTCAGAATTATTGCTCCTATAAAATTTTCTCGCATAATAGTGAGGATTTCCAAAACAAGTGGAATTTAATGTCGGGCATAGTGAACTAGAAGGTAATTTTCCTTTCGCGATTAAAGTGAATTTTGCGATGTCATAATAGTGGCTTTTAAATATGAAGGACTCATAACATTTTTTTTCTATATGATCTAAGTGTGAATCGGACGGAGGTTTTTGGATTTCTTCCTCATTTTCCTTTGCTTCCCCGTCTTTGCCTCCCCATCTTTTCTTTTCCCTTCATCTTTATTCTTCTTTAAGGTTTCAAGTATAAGACCTAGCGTTTCACTTACTGATTCAATTTTTTTCTCTTGAGCCTCAATTTTAGCTTCCATTTTTGCAACAAATTCGTTGATTAAGGACATAATAGGAGACGGTTGTGGTTCATCGACTATAATTTATTTGGTTACATAATCAAAAAACATTCAAAAGTTTAGTATTTTATAATAACTATAATAAACTTATTTATATTAATTTTACTTATTGATGAACAATTACATAATTATGTTAGTCACAACCTCATCAATTAAGTACTTTTTACAAGTACTACATTGTAGTTAATCCTTATGACAAATACTTATCATAAGTTAAAAGAGAACATGCCCATCATTTATGCTAATACACTTTTATATACCCTTATCAAAATTGGATGTTCCCATTATTTATTAACTATTGGTTATTAGTAAATTACATTAACTATCAGTTAGTTGATTGTGTTGGTCGTTATACTAACATAAATTATTTATAGAAAAAGGTGTTTGATTAAACTAGTTATTTCTCAAAAAGCTACTTAAATTGCAAATAGCTTTTGGGATAACAAACCTATTACAAAAAGTCAATCAACCAAACACCATTAAGAGCGGCTAAAAACCATCCAAAAAGCTTATTTTGGTGAAAACCTACTTAAAAAAACTGTTTGACAAACTAGTCATAGAAGCACGCAGACACATAGTACAACAACCCAACCCGGAGACTGCTGAAGCCAGCGAGAAAAAAAAAACACTAAAAAGGAATAATCGAAGTATCCTGTTCTATATACAAGTACAGACATACTTTATTACTGTACATTTAGCATGCTCATAGGAGCACAACTGCAATGGCTAGATGAGCTAACCCTACATCTGACTTTCCAAAATGCCAGGACTGCCAAACCAGCAGCCCAAACATCATCATCCAACACATTCTCAGCAGGTGAATGACTAATCCCCCACGACAACGAACAAAGAGCATGCCCATCTGTACAGTAAAAATCACACTATCAAAGTTGCTTTTCGACATAACAGTTCTGAAAAAACACATACAAACAAGCAGGAACTAACCTTTGTTAGATGAGCCATGGCCATTGCATCATGCCCTGCCCCACTCATCAGTTTTGGCACCTCAACCTCAACATTACCTGCAATTTTCCTGAATGCCGAGAGGGCAGCGGATTTGAGCTGCATACTCAGTTCTGTATCGCACTTGACAGCCTTTGCGTCATGCTAGAATTATTAAAGAGTTTACATCAGCCCCGGCATACACATGGGAAATCACAAGTGCTGAAGACTGAAGAGGCATGCGTCTATGAGGCACAAAAGTCCCCTTTCCCACGAGGACACACCCTACATTCAATGAACACAACCCCCCAACAAAAAAAAAAGTACTATACACTGTCCAGTCTATGAAATGCTAGGACAAGGAAAATCTGAAATAAAAAACAAAAAGAATAGTATAAAAAATTTACCTTGCGTTCAATCATACATGAAACTGAGCGTTTATCACAAATGCTGTACATCCTATTTGATAATTCATATAAAACTGCTTCACGGCCGACATCATTCATTGCCCGTAAGTCTATAGTGAAAGTAACCTGTAAAAAGAAAAACAAACCATATCAAACAACGTGATAGAAGAGCTTCCCTACAGCCTACAATTGTAAGCAAAACGGCAAAGGGGATGTATCCTGCCTGTCCTGGAATAACATTACTAGCACTTGGCCATAATGATATTTCTCCTACAGTACAAACAAGCGATCCAAAAAGAGATTCAACTGTGCTGCATTGATCATCATAGGACAAAAAATCCTGAGGGTGTTTACAAAGACTTTCTAGGAGTACAATCATGTCAGCAGCTGCTGCCATAGGGTCACGTCGCATGGACATGGGGACAGTTCCTGCATGTCCTTGAGAACCTGAAACTGTTACCTGCAGTGACTTTCATGTCAGATCATTGGGTAGGGCCAACAGAGTCAAAAATCCATAGAATAAATCCCTTGCTGGCCAATCTAAGACTGAATTTTTACCCAAAAATAACCAAGTCCTAAAATGTACCTACCAGCCTGAACATATGAATATACGCCCAGTTGCCCATAATAATTTTGGAAGAATCAGAAAATACATTAGCGTGTGAGAAGTGAGGGAAAACGGCCAAGCCAAGTTGTGTGCTAATTATGGGACAGGTTCATCTCTTGCTAACCACAGTGCAAAATTTGAGATTTGAAAAATCAACTCGACAAAGCATTTCTAGCTCATGAAGCTAATTGAAAACGCTGCTGGAAACAAAAGAGAGCGAGAAGAGCTTCCAAGCACTAGCTTCATATAAGAGAGTGTAGCTTAAGAAGTCAGCCAATAAAAAAGCCACATTATTTATCAACCAATGTTCAAATAGAATCCCAACATCTTCCTTAGAAATTTAGCAACATTTCCTACTGGAAAAGGGCGATTTGATGTTCCTCAAAAACAACTAAATTTAAAAAAAAAAAAAAAGACAAAGATGCCCAATTTGAACAATATGAAAACATAAGATGGTCAGCAAAACACGTGGGAGAAAACTATAAGTGAGTTTTAATGTGCCTAAAGACATTGCTTCTAAGATAAGGTGGTTCATTAGATATGTTTGATGGTTAACGAGATGTATGTTTCAAGACACAGATTAGGAATCCGCTTAAACTCAAAATTTTGTCCTTCACTAACAGAAATAGGTATTAAGATTTGGTCAGGGATCCCAGTATTTCTCTGCAGTTAAGTCCCTGGGTTGGGTATGGTCTTCCATAATTGACTCTTGACTCCATCTTTCTCCACAAACAAAAGAAATAAATAAATAAAAATTAGAAAAATTAAAGGCAAAAACAAAAAGGAAATGTCTAAGACTTGAAGTGTCCAAGATATTTAAAATATAGTTATTTATTCATTTATTGAATAGTATCTTCCCGAAAGCAGGTAGCATCTGAATCTACAAATTTCAGTCTACCATACTCTTTATTACTTACCGAGTCATTAGCATAGGGTAACTGTTTCCAGATTGAGAGTTCTAATCATAACTAAAAAGAAAAGAGGATGAATGTTCAACCTTCTCTCACAAAAGTTGTCTGAAAGAATGCCAGGCTGGCCAGGAGTAGGACACAGAAGACATATAGCCGAGGTCCATCTGGTTCATGTGGAAACTTTGGTACTATCTACCCTGTAAGATAAGTTTAACGAAATGTCTTGGTGTGCTGGTCGATAGTAGATATGCACTGTCTTATTAAAAGGATTGCACGAACTTAGCAAGTCATTTAATTCAGGTTATTTTAGTTACAGGCCAGGTCAGAAGAAAATGATGGAATATGCTGGTTAAACCAGAGTCAAGTTGGCTCATTTCAGATTTGAACATGCTAGGGCTGTTTTAGGTTGTCCAATATATTTGTCGAGAAAATATAATCAGTACTGGTCAGAGAAATTTCTGGTCTGGCTTGGTTTGATTTGGTTTGGCACAGGTTAATTTGGCTTCAGGCTAAAATCTGGCTCCTTATCTGATAGTTGATATGGTTCCAAGTTGTTCAGGTTAGGTAATCTAGAATGAGTCAACTTTGTTAAGTCCACAAACATAATGATCAAGCAACAAGGTACATGTACCTTTAACCGTGTTTGTCCAGCTATTCCTTTGACAACCCCAAGGGGAAGTCCAGCAGATTCTAAAACAGGTCCTTGTTCAATATGAACCTACAGTATGAACCCAAAATAGATTCAAACATTGCCAATAGATTTCAAGCAACCAAAAATAAAACATTAGAGTAAATTAGACTATAGAATTGCCAATAGTCATTAAATATACCTCTACGTAACCCCAGACTGACTCAGGTTCATACTTGAGCTTGATCAAATTTTCCTCAGTAGCATTAACAGAATTTTCCTTGAGGACATCTTGCAAAGATCTTCCACTACTCGAAAAAAGGGCAGGGAAGAAATCACAAGTTCAATAACTAGAAGTTAAACATGATGATGAGACAGAAGCAAATGGATTTAAACCTCTTGTCTGATATGTTCAAAGTGGAAGCTGGCAACTTTCCAGCTATAGCAGCACTCCCTAGGAAGGTTGTCTGGAACCTAATACCTTCCTCATCACTGAAGGCAATTACCTGCAAGCATGATAAGCACAAAATAAAAAAGAATTCGCCCCTTTCTATTTACAGAAAAATACATTTTTGCTCAGATTTCCAAACCAGTTACTACTAGAAAAATGAGGAGAGGGGGAACAAAGGAAATAAACTCAACAGAAATTATGCACTTTTCAATGACAGCAGGCACTCTCTGCAAGAATCCTGCAACTAGCCTCGGCACTAACAGCTGTTTTCCTTGACAAGGAAGATACGTTATATACCTCAGGAGAACCATAGTTCTAAATGAATCTGTTTTTTTAAAGTTTGAACAAGGTTCAACTCAGCAAGGCTGACAAGAACATGGAAACTGTGAAGAGAATTCCAAATCAACAATTACGAAGGGAAGTCAAAAATCAAGATTCTAAATCTTTCAAGAGGATTATGCTATACACCATGCTTTAATTTTAACAAGTAACAAGTAGGCAGAGGAAGGTTTCTCCCATACTGACTCTCATTTGGAGTAGAGACGAGGGTAAGGAGAAAACGCAATGACATTGTGACACTGAGTGCATACATTTATTGGTTTCAAGGAGAAGTATCTTCATATTCAATTGTAACTTTTTTTTTTTTGGGGGGGAGTTTGTACATCTTGCAATATAAGCATTATTAAGTTTTAGAAAATAGTACATTTAGTTATATTAGGTGCTAGTTTGTTTTCTTTATCTAGTTAGTTTTTAAGCTGTAAATACCCCTCTTCCATGTTGCCTTTACAGAGTTTGATATATGTAATAAAAATTGAATTTTGTTCTTCAACAATTAGATATCAAAGCTGACTCTCCCAACAAAGGTCTACCTTTGAGGCCAATTGTGACTTCTAATCACAAAGCCATAAGGCACTTAGGCCATATTCCATCTAGCTTTAACTTACAACATTTTAGCTCTTTCCAACTTATAATTAACTTTACAACTATCTTAAAACTCCTTATAACTCCCTACAGCTAAATGGAACAACACTTTAGCGCTCTTTATGACACTTCAATAGAAACTTATTAAGTAAATTAAGTCAATGATTGCCTCGACACACTGTGCTACAGCATATTAATGCTCGTCTAGAGGAAATTGACAAATTGCTAGACAAAAAGCAAGAAGCATTCCGAGACTAGAAATGTTGCAAGGAGAGGACAACTGATTCAACCTATTGTTGAGCAACAGAGGAATATAAGGAACAATTACAGCACAAGGTTCCTATGGTTGTAGCGAAAAGGTAGAAAGAAGCTGAGCCATATTTCATAAAGACTCTAACATGAAGAAGACCAATTATGAGCTCTTCCTATATGCTTCACTAGTGGACATCTTCAAAACCGCAATTTTCAATTTCTCTCAAGCGAAAGCTGCCATATTTGCCCTATAAATCAAACTTGAGTCTGATCTTATTTGCAGTAGATCATCACCATCAAGCCCCTACTTCTTCACTTGATTAAAACTGAAGGTTGATGTACATTTTCCCCTAATATGGGGAAAATGATTTTGAAGCAGAAAGAAGGCAAAAGTAGAGTTACTCAAAGTATAACTTTCTCAGTTTTAGAAAACAATTTAACTCTCTTAACAAAAAGTTGTTAGAAAATAGGAACCCAGCAGAGGCATTTTTTCCCTTTATGTGTAGGGAAGGGGGCGCTTATCCTCCTTTCCAAGGCCCTAGGGTGATTCCATAAGTATTAAGACCCTAGAATAGGTTTGACTCTCTTAAAAAATATTCTTTTGAAGTATGCCAGGGCAAAAGAAAGATAGAGAAAGCTGAAAATTTTGAAACACATGAAAACCCTGCAAGGACTAAGTGTAGTAGATACATGAAAAGCAGGTATTGGACACCATTGGCTATCAAAATCTTGCAAATGAAGTTGTTAAACATAAAATATTTGAAGAGTAGAAGAATATTGACCTCAACTGGGCGCCTCAACTTCTCTAGCTTTCCACTGATTTTCAAAGCCTTTAGGGCTGATATAGCAGATACAATACCAAGTGTACCATCAAACTTTCCAGCATCAACCACAGTATCCTTTTGAAGCGAAGATATAACAAAAGAACATTAACATACTGTCCAGTAAGATTGTGAAAGATGAAGCTGCGTTTGGAAGAAGAGAGGAAAAATTAATTACATAATGAGAGCCCATCAACAGGGCAGCACTACTAGCATTCATTCCATCAACTCGACCATGTACATTACCCATATGGTCCACCCAGCTGCATGAACATGTTGATTAGCCACAATATACTGAAAGCATATACATACATAGATAGAGGAAAATGTCTCACGTCCTCAAACCAGCATCCTCCATCCACTCACGGATAATATTTCCAGCTTTTATAGAAGCTGGGCTCATGAATGTTCTCTCCAGATAACCATCTACATCACTCACCTGCAAAATTCAAAAAATGAATTTTAAGATTGACTAAATTGTCATGATAAGGTTAAAAAAAATTGTATCACATCATGTACCATTTCTAGCTTAGTTTAAAAAAGCTCAAGGAGCACACAAGTGCAAAAGGTCCTGCGGCCCGGGAGTGGGCTTTGATGCAAAGGAGTGGGCTTTTGCGAAGGAGGTGCACTTACTAAAAATTGCTTGAAAATAATTACCAACCAATATTTTTGGTCGAATATACAATAAGTGGTTAGATATCATGGTAACTACGAAAAACACAATAAATTAGCTACAACTTTCACCAAAAAAAAAGCAAAAAAAGAAAAAAAGTAGCACCAAATTGGAAAAAAGGGGCAACTTACCCACTTATTCAATCTCAAAAAGACAGCGACAAGGGAATTGGGGCCGGGGAGGAGAGAGAGAGAGAGAGAGAATAGAAAAAAAAACAGAAAACATCCCAATGATGAACATAAGGCGCAATTGGGCCCAGGCTGTGGTGTCGGAGGGCTTTTTGAGGGGCTGGGATTGATTCCTTGGAAGGCGCAAAGGGGTGGGTTTCACGCTTTTGTGCACCTAGGGCACGCTTTTTTAAACTAAGATTACTAGATAATAAGTACTTGACTCATACCAACACAAAACCATCTTCTTCAGGTTTTTTCAGTTTATATATTTTGGCTTTTCTATAAAGGAGGTGGAGTCCAGTGAAATAGAGCATGATACATAACAGAAAATACAAAATTCAAACATAATCACTCAAACATTGTACACCAAAAGTAATGTAGTCATAGTCCAGCCAATCCATGGAAGACAAGAAAGAAGATTATACAGCAAGATTCACACGGTAACTCTTCCAGCTGGTACAATTACTGTATTTACAAAGCACTCTTCTATCTTGCGAGGGAATTTTTGAAAATCAGATAATAATTTATATAAATCAAATTACAGGCCTGGAATTTTTTGAGGTTGATATTCAAGCTTGTTTATTCAAATTATACTGCATATGTATTATAGCTACTATAGTCATTGTCATCAACAGAATAAAATAATTCATATTGGCACACATCATATTTATTTTATCACGTAAGATTGTCATCGGAAAAGGAATTGTTCGAGTTTCATACCCTTCCAAGCTCATTTAGCCTTGACACGACCTCATCCCTCAGAAATTCCTGATACAAGTCATTCTTTACGGCCTCAGCTTCTTCATTTCCTACAACGGATTATACAAAAAGCACTGAGATACTTTATGCAAACTATCAACGATCCCTTTTCTAACGAAAAACAGTAAATTGGCTTGCATCACCACAGCAACAAAAATCGGTGTCAGTACTTTTTCATATAATAATAAAAAGCCATAAACCACTAGCACCTTTTGTGTGGATTCCACACAAACAGGGTTTAACAGGATCCAGATGTAACATGTGGTTGTGTTTGAGAGGAGATCCACCAAAAAACTAGTATAACAACTACTAGGACAAACCATTACTATATCCTGATAATCAGATCACACACTAGCATATTGAAAGCTATAAGCATTCAAAGTATCCATATAACAATCAAAGGCAATCGACATATCTTCACGCTCAAAAGTTGGTATTTTAACTGGACGAACGAACAGTTTTTACTAAAGTACAAGAAAACATGAGAATACCTAAAAACAAAAACATGAGTATTGAAAAACATCACAATGGATGAAAACCCAAAACTAAAATGATTTTATTTGTAGCGATCAGGAGACGATACAACCACATCTAAGCAATGAATAAAATGAAAAACAGAATTAAAGCTCAGATGGGGGTTAATAATACGACCGGAAGATGATAGATTTACCATGTAAAACATCAGCAGAAGAGGGAGAGACGACAGATGAGAGAACAAAGAGCAGGAAGGGCAATAAGCAGAGAGAAGACGCCATGGATTTAGTGGCGGCGGCCCTCTGTGATGAAAATGGTAGTCTGGAAATTAAGAAAAATATAAGAAAGTAGGACTGAAGGTTGACGAACAAGCGGAAGATGGTGTAGGTGGGCAGGCGCTTTAGGCCGTTCCTTCTTCCTTTCCTCAGTAGCTAAAGCTAAAGCTAAGCCAAGCTTCTGGGGTTCGAGGGAATTGCCTGCCAGCTGCCTGCCTCAACTTGTGTGCTTCGTTCGCCTCTCTCTCTCTTTCTCGTAGCAAGTAATAAAAGTATATACTGGTGGTGGAGGTAGAGGAGGAGGTAAGCAAGCTGCTAACGTCTGTTTCTCTCCTCTTACTCCCACTGCCCTCTTTATGATTGCTAGTGACTACGAAGATTCCACGTGATCCACTCTTATGGACCCCTGTTTAGCCACCCCTCCCCCAAAAAACACCCAAAATCCATATGTTAGCAGTCGTTCTTTTAGGTGGTTAATTGAAGAAGTTGACACTCAATTATTCTTAATTAAATTCACCCATATTCAATCACACGTTTTAATCTGATAAAAAAAAATCACACATCCTAAAAAATCAATATTTGATCACACTCATCCGCTTTTACTCACACTCAAACTCCTTCAAATTATATAAAATTGACCTTCAACCAATCTTAACAATTATAAACCATACTCTGTCACTTTTGACTTACATTCACTCACTTTTATCCCAAAATGCACCTATTTTAACCATCCAAAAGAACATGTCTTATATTCTCAAGAGCATGTGCTAATTTTTTTTTGAATCTGTAGAAGCGAGATTAGGCAATACCATACTCCTTTTTGTTGGATCATAATCCAACGATGAGCTTATGTGTGATTAAATATGTATCGTAAGGAATATTATATTTATAACTCAACCTAAAAGTGATATGATAAGGATACAATTAATTGACCTTTAATATATCTAATAGGGTGTGGATTTTACATGTGTAAAGATCGGTAACCCACTTATATTCTATGATGGGTAGAACGGTAGTTTGTCGAACCCCGGAAGAGTACAATTATTAATAAAGGTTATGATACCCAGTGTCACACGTACGAATTAATTCTCTCCGACATCCCATTATTAGAGAGATTGCGAGACTAAAGAAATATTATAATACCCGAAAAGGCCGCCCAACATATCCTATCCCCACTAATCCTATCTCGCCCATTGACACCTAATGGCCCCTTTTGTCTCTTTTTTTTTATGTTAAGCATTATTTTGGTTAACCCAAATAAGTACCTTAAAGCGGTCTTGGGTTTCATGTAGCGGGTCCGGGCAAAAAATTAAGAGGAAGGAATTAATATGCTTCATCGATTATAGTTACGCGAACTAATAATAATTCGCTAAGAAAAATTCACGAATATATATCCACGCATATATTTTAGTTATTCAACCTACTTTATTTAATCAAAATAAATTTAATTATTTTAACTCATACAACCACCTTCAATAAAATTACGGGTATTACATGGAGGGAGTATGTCCATAAAATTAATCTACTGAGAACTCACACTAACTTTCATTGCTTCGTTTCTTGCATAAATTCAACGACAATCAGTAAATATTCATGGCTAAAAGCTTCAAAACAAAACAAAATTCATGAGTAAAAGTTAAAAATTCGACAAAATAAAAAAATATTCATCATTAAAGTTTCAAATTTGGAAAAAATGGAGAGTTTAAATTATATCCGAATAAAAAGAATTAATAAAAAACAAGGATTAGTGTCTTCAACTCTCTTGATACATCAAAGACAAAAATTATTCATCAATAAAATTTAAAAATTCATCAAATAAAACAATATTCATCTCTAAAATTTAAAAATTCAACAAAAAATACAAAAGTAAAATTTTATCAGCAGAAGTTCATATTAATAAAAAAAAAGCATATCAATATCTAGATCGAACTATAATTTCCAGAATCAATTCAAATGAAATATGAAAATAAAATCAATTCAAATGAAATATTGTACCTATCATCCTTCTACAACAGAAAACTATCTCTATCTCCAAGTGCTCCCATTTCAATTTAATTTATTCTTCCAGTAGCAATATCAACAATGACTGTGTCTTCCATTTCCTTATTCTTTGCAGCTATTCAGTTTAAGTTTCTTGATCAACAGCCCATCCTTTAGGACTAAAGACCCACCATTAAGATCACTATACACTCCACTTCCGTCTTTGAGGTACAAGATTGATTTCTTATTCTTTCAAGTTCTCCTTTTGACTATCCGTCCATCTCCAATGAGCTCGATGCTGTCGGATCTTACAACTATTATCGCATTCTGGGAAGGTGATTTACAGTAAAAAACCTACCGGCATGGGTGGACGACTCGACAGGCGGTGCCGATGAAAGTAGGGAAAGGTAGGAGAGAGAGAGAGGTTGTAGAGAGAGAACATTAGTTGAAATGAGTATGAGTTGATAACTATATGAAATGCATATGTTTCGATGGCATTTTGATACTTTTATTTGGGAAAGTAAGTTCAATGGAGCAATTTATCAAATGAACAAAGAACACATGTTTAATTACCGAATAGGTAATTCACTCCATTTTGAAAGAAAGTTGTGATTGTCATTCTACTATTGATATTTAAGTCATTCGAATGAACAAAGAAGCACATGTTTAATTACTAAATAGGTAATTCACTCCATTTTAAAAGAAAGTTGTGATTGTCATTCTATTATTGATATTTGAGTCATTCGAATGAACAAAGAGCACATGTTTAATTACCGAATAGGTAATTCACTCCATTTTAAAAGAAAGTTGTGATTGTCATTCTATTATTGATATTTGAGTCATTCATTCGAACAAAGAGCACATGTTTAATTACGTAATATAAGCATGTTAGATGAAGTAATCCCTAGGTGTTTTAATTTCATAGATTTCTAAAAAGAGTTAATATTTGTTAATCAACCATCCAATTTGAATTACTTAGCATATTAAGATGATCAATACTCAGTAGATTGCATTGGTTCTTATCATATTAAGGCAATCAATATTTAGTATATTGCATTGGTTCTTATGGGACGACATTTGATTGCTATAATGATAAAACCGTGCATTTTCGGATTATCGACCTTTGAGTCATCTCGAATGAACAAAAACCACATGTTTAATTTCCAAATAGAAGCATCTCGGGTGTTTTAATTTCATAGATTTCTAGAGAGAATTAATATTTGTTAATCAAACATCCAATTCAAATTGCTTAGTATATGAAGACGGTCAATACTTAGTAGATTGCATTATTTCTTATGGGACAACACTTGATTGCTATAGCGATAAAACTGTAAACTTGTGGAGCCGATAAATTGGGCTTTCTAAATGTTGATTTTTTTTTTTTAAGTGGGGCTGGTTTTTTTTTTTTCAAATTTATTTTTGGGTGAGATCCGTGCCTTGGCTCCAAGTGCGAGATATAAGAATCGGACCCCTACCTCCTCCCGCCAAGGTGTCAATTTATTTGCTTAGTAGTTACAAACATCAACTGAATTGTTTTATTAAAAGTAAATATTGATAAATTAAGGAATTTTAATCTTGAATTTTAAAAGTTGCACTTTTTTTAATATTTCTCATCATATGGGCCCTATTCCATTTAACTGTAAGGAACGGTAAAGTTATAAGAAGTTGTACTCGCAAAATAGTTGTAAAATTAGTTATAAAAAGTTACAAGGAGTTGTAAAAGTGCTAAATGAAACAGGACCATGATCAAGTTTTAATTTAAATCATTTAAGTTATCCTGTGCGTTATAATGGAAAATATTATCCCCTATAGGTGAGAAAAATCATTTTCCATCCTTTCTACACCTAATGGCAAAAGATTTGGAAAATCATTGTCCAAGAAAACATTATTGCCCCAACCCATTTTACGAGAACCGAACCATATCGAATCGAGAACCGGACAATGGTCCGGTTAAAAAACTCGTGTTGACTTGTTAAAATATTGAACTGAATCACACCTATGACAAGTTGATATAGCCGAATTATAGTTGGACCGAGGTTTTTTCTAAAAAATGAAGAAAAATATTAAATCAAGCAACCAAGCAAATGCTTCTCGGTCACATAGGGCGGATCTTCTTCTCGACTAAGATTTGGCTGCTCGGTGAAGCACTGTTCATGGAAAAAGAAAGGTAAAGTGATGAAAAGCGGGCAAAGCCACATAAATTTGTAGCATTGGACAAAGATATGATTGAGAACTTTAGAGAAGGGAAATACAGATAATGTTGTGTTTCTAATTTGTTGCCCTCAATATCTTCAATTTTTGAGTTTCATTTAGTTTTCATAATTTAAGTTTTAATGGGCCTGGCCTAAGTTTTTACTTTTGAGTTTTGTTTTTTATTTATCACACACACACTCATAATTTAAATTTTAACTCGTTTGGCCCAAGTTTTTACCTTGTGAATTTTGTTTTTTATTACCACACACACGTGCACACCAAGTCATGGTGATCCAATCCGACTTGATGGAAACGGTCTGATCAGATCCAAAATGGTTCAGCCAGTTGATCTGTTGGCCCACTCGTTCGACCGGGTCCATTCTCTTTATATAGCCCCCAACCAAACACACCCTAAATTTGATCCTAACATTAAAACTGGCCCAAAATATTATAGCTTCTGTAAATAATTAGACAGCCTCAATGTATTCAACAAACTTGCATTTCATTGTTCCTTTAGTTCTTACAAATATGTTCGGTCACTGATGATGAAACAACCAGTAGACATTTACCGGTTAAGTGTCTGTTAAAGAATCACAAACTACATCATACACATGCAAGTAGGACGGGAGCAGGGTTCATATTACAGTCTTCTACACTCTAGAGAAACGTATTTCCCTCTCTCTCTCTCTAGCCTGTGCCTTTCATAGGTGAAAAATAGGAAGTAATACAACTTCGTTTGGATGAACGGGGCTGCTTCGTAGGCTGCAGCCAACCCCAAAGTTCCTCCTGGATATCTGGAGGTAACTCATTGATTATAGTTGGATCGATCTCATCAACATTGTAGTTCCAACTTTCTCTTCTTTCAGTATTCTTTTCTGTACACATTACAAAGTCAATCTCAGCATTACCTACCAGATTTGCAGCGAAAATTCAATTTAACTTTGCAGATTTTAGAGTGAATGTGAAATCATGCAGAGGTAAAAAGAAGTAGAAGATTCCAGTGCTAACTGCTCGACTTAAAGAAATTCAAAAGAGATCCATATCCGATGGATGATAGTGCAAGTGAGTCAAACAAAAAATTTCTTTGATTTGGGAGCTATCAGACTTGCATATGAAAATCTGACATGGGTATGATCATGAAATGATTGCATGTTTTTGGTATAAATTGAAATATGGCTTGCACATACATGTCAAAATCTCGAGTTTCTAAAATTGGGACTTCAGACTTCAGAGCAACATAACCGAGAACCAGAAAGGTACCTGAAGATGAAGGCCTGCAGCTTCTCTGTAAGATGTTATTTTGCTTATGCTCTGAACAAAAGGAGGCAGGCTCAGACCTCTTTAAGAACCTCAAAATTGAAATAGTTCCCTGCATTAGTAGAGATGGTGATAAGTGATAACAGTTTGAGTTGACAAAACAGCATCTAAGCTATGTTGAGAGAACCGACCCGATTATCAGCCCGGTCGAGAGGTGGGTCAGTAAGTCAACCGGTTAGACGGGGGTCAGACCGGTTGACCCCGATTTACCATTAACCCATGTCAGACCGGGTTGACCCCGTTAGATTTGAGATAATTTTCTCTATGTTTTTCTATTTGTGTGTGTGTGTGTATTTAACATCTAATTGCTAAAAATAATAATTTGAGAAATATTACATGAAATCAATCAAATAAAGAGTTGTATACTTGAATGTTTCCCAAAATAAATAAAAAAAAGAAAAGACAAAAAGTTGATTCATATCACAACCCATTTTATCTTTGATAGTACTACCAAAAATCCAAGCCCACAAAATAAATCTTATCCTAAGAAATCCCCCTCCCAAAAAAACACCCACTTTTCTCTCTCCTTCCTCTTCCTCCCTCCTCTCTGCAACATTAGTCAAGTGAGTTGAGCACTTGAGGCCACACCCCCTCCCCCTTTTCTCTCTTCTCTTCCCCATCTCCCTCCTTTCTGCATCATCATTCTTCATCATTCCTCGGCTCCATCCATCCCTCTCTCTTTCTCTCTCTATTCCCTCTCCTTTGTCCCCTGCTCATTGAAATTAATTACTGCAAACCTTGCGACCAGTAATAAAGCATATCGAAGAAGACTGGTAAAAGGAAGCCAGATGTGAGAAAAAGAGGAGAAATTATGGTTGGACAGCGGTTTGTTTGGGTGTTTCTGGTTCAATAGTCCAAGCGAGTTTGTGTATTCTCCAAACCGGAATGGTGTGCGGCTTGTTCGGTCCGGTTTTTGTAACATAGCATCGAAGCTACTGACAAACACCATGCATAATTTGAAATGGCAATCTAATCCAATGCATCATTTGAAATAGGCTCTTTGCAAAAAGTATTCTAATCTTAGAATTGACGAAATCATTATAGAAGTGGTTGCAATCTAATCCAAGGTCTTATAATCGATTCATGACTTCCCCTAAAAGTTCATGACTTTCCCTGTACTTCGGTGACATCCCAAGAGGGAAGAGAGGATCAACAAAAAGAACTCAGCAAGCAAAGTAAAACCCACTCAAAACAAGCTAAACAGAAACTAGAGGAACAGAAAATGGAAAAGACCAAGATAAGCTAACTAGGATTACAGATAAGACAACACCACCTTAACCTTGGTAGGACTCACAATCTTGATCAGGGATAAGTCAAACCATCCTAATCGGGATAAGTCATGCCACCCTAATTGAGATTTGAACACCACCTAATCTAGCCAAGATTAGGATAAGCAAGAGAGAGTTTAGAGGGAAAGAGCTTCAGCTCAACTTTCATTCACAATCAACATTATTTACATTTCAAGAGCTTTTCGTATATATAGGCATCTTAGCTATTCACCTGAAGAAACCAGTATCTTTAAGTTCCCAATTTTGTTTTTTAAGAAGAGTAACCATTTCAACCACCCCACCCCACCCCCTAAAAAAAAAAAAAAAAGAAATATATAGAAGAATTTAAAAGAATTCAAAAGGCAAAGCTTTCTTGCATGGAGAAAGTAAGAAAAGCTAGAAAAGACTTTTACTATAAAAGCAAAAGCAAAAGAAAAATCAGCAGTATGAAGAATCCTTTCAAGAGAAGACTAGTTGCAAATGACCGTGCAAGGCAATGCCGATCTCTACAAATAACAAAAAATTATACTATTGCAATTTCACTTTATTTTTTAAAAATTAAATTGTACAAAACTTTAGTTATATTTCTTCTAATAAAAGAAATAATTGGACTTTTTGCTTCAAAACAAAAGTGAGAAATACATCCAAAAAAAAGTCATGGCTCTTGATTGGTATTTAATTTCTTTATATTTCAGTTTCCTTTTGCAGAAATATCTTGTTGCTTTGGATTTCTAGAGCTCGTTTGGAAAAGAATCAAAGGATCAGGTACAAATAACTATATTAATAATATGATATGTAATTTCTTTGAAAGTATATGAATATATTATTTGATATCAGTGAGTGATTGCACATATGTTGCACTTTGATTGTTTTGTTACTATATATGAATATTACATATTATACATGGACATTTATATATTGTGTACAGAAAAATGATGTTATATAAAAATGATATATTGAAACTATATAAAAAAGTTTTCACAATATTGATTGTCTCTTTACCTTACCCTTTCAAGGAAATCTAAATGGGAATATCATTTTCAATAACCAAAATGTACCAAGGAAAAAGGAGGAAGTTTCTTGGTGAGTTCAAATACTTTTGGGTGTCGTACTCATAGTTACTTGGAACGTGGTACAATCGGGTATGCGGGACGGATTCGGGTACACGATACACCACTTGGGAGAGAATCGGATACGTCGGATAGTCGGCATCCCATTTGGGTATGCAGCGAACCGTACTCAACAATCCAATTCGTGGATTAAAATAAGTGTAAACTTTAGAATCATTGGATAAAAATCTTGCCTCTTGTAGAAGATACAAAATCTAAATAATGTAGAAAATACAAAACTTAGCTCTCATCAACTTAATTTTCAATTCAAATCAATTGACAACAAATGAAAAAAGAGAGGGAAACAAAACACGTGTTGGCAAAAGAAGACTTGGGCCTCAGAGGCCTAGAGCCTACAGCCTAGAGCACTATCCTCAAGGGTAACCCTTCCCCTCTCTTCTCTCTTCGGGAAATCAGGCAGCCTAGAGCACATCCTCTGTTTCTCTTCTCTTCTCTCTCTCTCTCTCTGGGTTAACAGCACTATCATGAATTTGTTTCTAACCTTAACAACACTATCATGAATCAGGCATCCACATCTCTCTCTCTCTCTCTAGGTTCTTTTGGATTGGCAAAAAAAGAAAAAACAAACACTGAAAAGTAAGGTATGTTTCTAACCTTTAACTTCATCCTCTGTTTCTCTTCTCTCTTTTGGTTAATCGACGGGAAAAAAAGGTTGGTACTTATTTGTTCTCTAAAAGTTCATCGTCGTCCATCTTCCTCTCCATTCTTTTACAATTTTTTATCCTCCATCCTCAAATCTTATTTAGTAGTTGGAACGCTCTCTGGTTCGCGGGAACAAGTCAGTGTGCTCACGAATTGCATTTCGATTAGCGCGACCTGGATCGTAGTACGTAGGGGGTGCAGCGAATCCAGTAACTATGGTCCCACTCACATCTGGGGATCTCCCCCCTCTCTCTCTCTCTCAATTGCCTGTCTGTATCATAAACCAAGATTGTACAGACAAAGCACGAGCTACCCAGCTAGGATGGTGACCTATCCCCAGCATTTAAGTTTCCCTCTTCTCCCCTCAAGCCTTTGACCCCTAGTATTTCCAATTTCCCTGTATATTACCACTCCCTGACTAAATACCCGCCATGAGCTTCCAATCTGACTTCAAACCAAAAAAGAAAAAGCTTCGATCTATCAATTTTCCTTTGGCCTCTCTCCACTTTCATCTCCATGGTAATTTATCCCACCATCTGTGAATCTGAACGAAGGCATTGGCATGGAAACCAAGTGGCGACCGGAGATTGATGAAAGAGAAAGGGGAAGGATCTGGTTATATGAGGCCATATTTCTAATCCCCGTCTAATTCTTAAGTTCAGATCTGAACATTGGCTGTCGGAAATGTGCAAAGGGATGTTATTCATAAGTGAGACTTTGAGTTAAACATAACCAATTCGAGTTTTGTTTTAGAATGAAGTTGTACAAGTTTAAGTTTTGAGATCCTGTCTTGTACCCTTCATATTTAAGAGGGATACAAAGAGGTCCGCAAAGGAGAGTACCCAGGTTCAAGTTCAACTCCAAATTTAAAACGCCCCTTCTCTTCTCTACCTCTCATCCCCCAATTTGTTTCATTCCCCATTAACCTCACAACCTGAATTGGGTCAAATGTAGGCAGTGAATTACTCAATTAAGTGGGTGTTTGGCCTAGATTTTAAAACTGTTTTTGGATTCTAAAAACTAAAACTAGGCCAAATACTAACTTTTAAAAAATTAAAATTGTTTTTCAAAAGTGATTTTGGAAAAAAACTCCTTAAAAACAGAAACAGCAAATAGCTATTTCTGTTTCTAGTTTATGGAAAAACTGCTTAATAACCACCAAGAATCCCACTATGTCTCTCTCTCCTCTATCTTTATCTCTCTCCTCTCTCTCTTTTATTTTATTTTATCTTTATCTCTTACTCTAACAAATAAATAAATATTATCTTATACAAAAAATAAATATTATCTTATACAAAAAATAAATATTAAATAATAGTTATTATGTAAATAAAAAAATTAAATTAAATTATAATAAATAGTGTAGACAAAATGAGACCAAACAACTTATTATTCAAAAATATTTTTATATAAATTAGGTCAAACATTTCATACCTTCTTCAAAAAACACTTTTAGAAAAACTGTTTTTCATAAACAAAAACACTTTTTTATAAACCAGGCCAAACAACACCTAAAGTACCATCTAATTTACCCACATGCACATTCAGAACCGAAATCAAGAACACAAGAAAGAGATACTAAAACAGTCCAATTCAATCCAATCCAAACAGAAAAAGAAAGACCGAAAGAGAAAAACCTTAATCCGGCACTGTTCGCAGAGAGGGAAGAACAAACTAGATGTTCTCCACAATTGATAAGATCCCACTAACCCCCCCACCCTCCTCTATCTCTCTGTGTCTCTCCTCAGCCGGTTGTTTTTCCAGACAGGAAAATTATTGAGTCCACTTTCACATACCGGGTGTGAATATAGCATTTCAGCCATGTATATCAAAAATAGAAGACATCTTTATATGCAGCAAGCAAACAACAAAGCAAAAATAGGAAGCAATACAACAAAGATAAAGTGCCTTTTTTACTTTAGATGAAATGAAATGAACAAAGACAGAAAAGAAAGGAAGCTCCCCAAACACTACAAGGGGTCCATGTCAACCTAAAAATGCAGCTCTATATCTGAGTGGCACAGTCGAAAATTGGGCAATTGTTGCCCTTAGTGATGCAATATGTGGGTCCACCGTGGCCTTTTTCTGCCCTACTCTTGCATATTAGAACCTATGTTACTTGGACTTTTTATTTTGCATCAAGTATTTGTACAGGACATTGCACACCAGAACATGGATATTTATACTCAGATCCTTCATTTTAGACCAAAAATGCTCAATATTTTTGAAAAAATTGCCGAATCTGACATCGCACTTATGTTGCACACTCGCAACTTCAACTTGGGTATGGCCTAGCCCAAGTAACATAGATCACAACTGATGCAAATTATTCATCTAATCAACTACCAACTAAAAAATAAAAAATAAAAAAATAAAAAAAACAAAAATATCATCACATGCCGTATAGTAGAAAAAACCATTTAAGTTTTGACCTTCACCATTGACTCCTTTATTGGCTTTTTAACAGGGCTGACTTGCAGGACATGCAGGAAAGGTAGCCCTTCACTAGGCAATTTATTTGATGGCCCAACTTCACTTATTTTCAAGCAAGATTTGCTTTCTAAATGAAAATAGAATATAATTACGCAACATTAAGGGAAAGAAAATAAAAAAAAGAACTATTGACACTTTGATACTGATATCATCCAAAAAGTGTTCCCCCACTTTGCTGAAACAATAATTTAATACCCTGAGGTTTAATAAAAATTGATACTTTTTGAAATTTAACTACTTTTTTGGTTTTTAATGAATTATGCTCTCTATATATGGTAACAATGACAACATCAACTATGTTCTGGTAATGGTAATAGTATCATCATAGTCATTAAAAAAGTCAAACCCATTTAGAAATAGAAACCAAAATAGTTTCTTTAAAACCAACAAAGGATAGTAAAATTGTAAATTTGCTGGACTGTTGGGGCTAAAAAATAAATTTTAGAATAATTTGTCAAGGATGAGGGCTATGTTTGACAGAGTTCATTGGAGGTAATAGCTATTTGGCTTTGGTCAAAAAGCTAATCGGATTATTTGGTGATTACCCTTTTGAACTAGCTTTTTACACCCCTAAAGTACTTTTGTTAGACATGGCAAAAACTGACGGACTTGAAAAACCAAACCCGGCCAAAAATTTTGGTTTTGAACATGATTTTCTCGACCTGAACCCTAAAAATCAGGAATTTAACGGATCAAACACGACGTGAACCTGTATAACCCCTTGGGTCAAGACAATAAAAATAACAATTTTAACTTTTTGGCTTGTTAATTGAATATTTTATGCCTATTATATGATTTTCTTTTCACTTTATTATTCATCTATTATTTATTATATCGTATCATTTGAAGAGACGTTACACGAGTAATTGCAATAATTTATAAACAAACACTAATACTATTTTCTTTCTTAATTTATTTATCATAAAAAAACATTATGTAAAAAAATTATGCATAGTAAAAATTTCAACAAAATATGTATGGATTCAAATGGTGTGGTATACTAAAGATACACAAGTTATACTTGTTGTACTTTTGGTGCATTGAATATGCCTAGTCACATGTTAAATAATTGAACCATAGCAAATAAAATAGGTCGGTCGGTTGAGCCAACCCATGTCAACCCTAATCTGGTTGGTGCATTGAACTTTCAAACATGTTCTGGTTGGTGATCTGTAACTAATGCGACAGGTCACAAAAAGTAGAATATCACTAAATTTGGGACTAAAGGGACAAAGAGTAGAATATCACTAAATTTGGTATTAAAGGGTGTTTTCTTTGACAATAAGCAGATCCATCAAGAATCAAGAATTCATACATTGTTCTGTCACATTTGGTATGGAGCAAAATATTTTTCCAAATAGAACTGTTTTAAGGACTTTGAATCAAATTATCACTAACCACGGATTATGATCGGCAATTTCCACATTGAATGCGTACAAGTAGATATGGTGGAAACGCCTTTTTCTGTCTTATGACTTCATAATGTCAAGCACTCCTCATCCCATCTTGCAATCCAAACTTATAATCCTCACACCACACCACACCACTTTGTAAGTTGCATATAACCCAGATGGGGCAAACATTGAATGCGTATAAGTAGGATATTGTGGAAACGCCTTTTTCTGTCTTATGACTTCATAACGTCAAGCACTCCTCATCCCATCTTGCAATCCAAAATGATAATCCTCACAGTCTCCACCACACCACTTTGTAAGTTGCATATAACCCAGATGGGGCAAATCTTGTCTGATGCCTTGCCCCCAACTTTTGTTTGGTCTTTCTTCATCCTCTCTTACTATTAAAAAGAATATTGCTGAAGGTTTTTCCGCTAGATTTTCTTAGGTTTTCCTCGTTCTTTCTTACAATGCAGAAGACAAAGCCATCGCCTTCGCGCCTCACCAGTGGGTGTTTGCTTTGTCTGTAAGCTATACAAGCATTGATTAACAAAATCTTATCTTATACAGGGAAATCCTACTTCATCTCTCATTACTTCATTACTTATCCAATATTACAAGGTACACATCTAATGAGTCATTTTTTCCTACGCTAACATCATATTTCGGACATGTATTCTCTTAATTGGCCAGCACAATGTATTTGGCAATACAGCACACCTAGTTTGACATGCATGTTGCAGATGCTTAGCTATAAAAGTATTGTTGCCTTTAACCCGACCCTAAACCCGACCTGAACCCACCGAAAATTTTGGGTTTTGAACACGATTTTCCCGCAAAAAGCATACCACAGAAGACACCACACCGAACCCGAATCCATTTGACCCATTGGGTCAAGGCAAGAAAACAACAACAACAATTTTAGCTTTGTGACTTGTTGATCGAATGTTTTATGCCTGTTATATGATTTTTCTTTAACTTTATCACTTTTTTAGTAATGCTTATTTATTATATCATATTATTTAGAGAGACGTTACATAGATTTTGCAATCATTTACAAACAAACATTAATACTATTTCCTTTCTCAATCTCTTTCTCATAAAAAAACATTATATACAAAATTTATGCATATTAAAAATATTAAAAAGCACAAATTATGGCTTTTGAAACAAGAGCTTCGACTATTGCTACTTCCTCGACTCGACCCCGAGATCTCGAATTCTTAACAGACAGAGACTGCCTCCACTACTGTTGCATTTTTGGTGAATTGAATATGCCTAATCACATCTTAAATAATATATTTTTTTATATAGAAATAACTTTACTATAATAATGTAAAATGTTGATGTGTAATTAAAAATAATAATTTAGTTTATTGTAAATCTATAATTGTCATTTATTTGAAAATGTTATAGTTGTACGTGAACCATAATGCCCACCAAATTTTTCGTAGTAAATAAAATGGGTTGACAGGTCAACCCTTTATCGATTTGTTTTGATTTTGAAATGGAGAAGATATGCATAGGGTCCTCATGCAAATATAATAATGGAAGTTTTGAATATTTTTAAATATTCTTCTTAAAAAATACAAATACTATACTTCTTCGTAAAACTATCGGAAATTTTAAGCAAAAGTATGCAAGTTTTAATAATTGACAAAAAGAAAAATAACCGATAAAAAAGGCGCACGTATATTGCCCTACCCGAAATACACTCGACCCGTATTTAACCCGAACCCGAACACACCCGACCCGTATTTAACCCGTCCACCCGAAGGTCTAGTTGCACATAATTTTGAAAGCCTTCTTCCATTTTGATATTAAAGTATATCATCATGTATGTCACATGTATTTTGTTTTCCAAGCATGCAAATGCTTGTGGCCTTATGGCATCCCTATCGATTGAGAACCACTCCAAAACTAAAACACTCAATTTTATTTCATAATCCAACTCTGAAAATTATTTTAAAAAAATCATTATAGGGGTATTTAGAGTGTAAAACTCCTTACAAGATAAGGAAACTCACCAAATATCATAAAACAACTATGTACTACTTTCGTAGATGATAATAAAGCTAATAACTCATGATCTATTATCCTAAAACTACCCCCTGAAAGTAAATCCGAAAATAACATACAAGATCAAAATACAATTATTTCTTAAACCTAATAATTTTACATTGTAAATCATAAATTTCTTGTTCCCTTTTCTTGTTCATTGCATCATTCTCACCCTTTTGGATAAAAAAAAAAAAAGGAAGAATATTTGGTCTATGAACCATACACTTTCTCGATAACTCATGATCTATTATCCTAAAACTACGCCACAAAAGTAAATCCGAAAATAACATACAAGATCAAAATACAATTATTTCCTAAACCTAATAAGTTTATATTGTAAATCATAAATTTCTTGTTCACTTTTCTTGTTAATCGCATCATTCTCACCCTTTTGGAAAAAAACTCAGCCATAAAAAGTAGCCGGTATAATCATAAAAAACATAGGCCCTGTTTGGCAATGAGCTGGTGTTGGCTGATTGGATTAGCTAATTACATTTAGTCTGTTTTAGAAAAAGTGGTAAAATTAGTTGTTTCTAAAATAATATGTGAGACAAAAAGTTAAGTTACAAAAAGCCAATCCCAAAAAGCTATTGAAATTAGCTTTTTAAAAATGGCTTTTGAGGGCAAAAACTATTATAAAACGCCAACTTACCAAACACCTTAAATAACTTTTTGACCAAGTTAAAAAGCCAACACTCCATCAAGAAGCCATTTTTTGCCAAAAAGCCATTGAAAAAGCCATTTGCCAAACATGGCCATAGTCAATGACTATCACTTTGACTTTAGACTTTATTATGATCTCCTCTTCAAAAACATAGCCCCTATAAAAGTTTCCTTTGTGTGGGAAGCTTGCCATGGAAGTATTTTAACTTGCGATAATTTACTAAGGAGATTTTGGTGAATAGACGTCCTATGTGCAAAGCTGTTTTGCGATCTACTAATCATTTGTTGTTGCATTGCCCTTTGCTAGAGCATTGTGGAGTTAGCATTTAGTTGTTTGGGAGTCTCTTAGGGCTATTTCAAGCTCTATTAGGAACCATCTTGTGCCTTGGGAAGGCTACTTTGGGAGAAAAGCTAAAGAGAAGAAAGTCTTGCTTATCCCACATGCCATTTTTCGTAGCATTTGGTGTGAGACAAATAGGAGAGTCCTTGCAAAGACATCTCGTCATCGCTTTAAGGACAAGATTATCAAGACTCTCTACTTTTAGGATAATTGCTATTTTTGCCAATCTTCTTTTGATATTAAAGATTTTGTGGATAGTCTACATTTTGGTTGTACGCAGTCCTTTTGTAGGAAGCTTACTTTGCATCCATCCTTTTGATTTAATATATTATTCTGTTTTCCTTATCAAAAAATATAAAAAACAATCTCCTCTTCAATCTTCTCTTTAATCTTGGAAACCTAGTAAACTTTTATGACATTATTAACTTTAGGTATCTCTATTATGTCTAATGGAGCCTGTTGAAGATGGTTCTTCAATCTCTTCCACTTTTTCTTCAAAGAGACAAATGCTAATGCTCAACCGGTTCCTCTCTAATTCCAACATATTTACTTGTTGGTGCTCTACCAAGCATCTTATCAATCTTCTTAAGAAGTTTGTCCAAAAGCACTAATATGCATGTACCCAAGATGTTCATTGGTTTGACTCATAGATTAATGGATCGATCATGTTTAGCTTGGTTTATTTGAGAAGCTTCTATGAAAGAATCAATTTAGCTCCAAGTGCTTGCCTGCTTTGTACTATGTCTTCTTTGCTTACCATAATTAAGAGACGGTAACTTAGAGGGAATCCATAGCTACGGCCAGAGTTGGGAGGGAGGGTGGTGGTTGGTATGAATTGCTCTAGAACAACTCCCCAACTGTAAATGAATGTCATTAAAAATCACAATCACCCAAAACTAAAACACTCAATTTTATTCTATAATCCAACTCTGAAAATAAAACATTATAGGGGTAATACTTATAGCGTAAGACTCCTAACAAGCTTAAAAAAACTCATCTGGTATCATAATATAACTAAAAAGCTACTTTCCTAGATAACAATAAAACTAATAACTCAACATCTATTATCCATCCTAAAAATACCCCTAAATTCAATCTTTGAAAATGACATAAAAATATCAAAATACTGTTATTTCCCAAGCCTAATAAATTTATATTGTAATCATAAATCTCTTGTTTCCTTTCCTTGTTGATAGCATCACCTACCCTTAAGTGTGTGGCGTCTACCATGGGGTTACGTGTTACAGCATGTCTATATAAACAAGCGAAGGCTGCGTCCGAATCATCAAGATGGGATCCAATAATAATGAGCTTTAACCAAGAGGCCAGTTTGTCACAAATGTGCTAGGGAGAAAACTAGCTGATAATGAACCAAATAGTCACTTTCATACCTGATGGTCCTGATCCTTCTGAGATTTTCTCATTTCCTTGTCATCCAAATCAGACATGTGAATTCTAACCGTGTTGTCCTCACTCTTAGTGATCACACTCAACCCAGTAGTGGCATCACCCCTAAAGCAATCACAACCAATCATAATTTGACAGAAAAAAAATATATGAATCATAACTCAGCGACAAACAGCAGGCTCTCTCGTACAATAATGATAAAAGTCATGAGAAACTATTAAGCAAGATCAGGTGTCAGAGGAGGAATCTTAGACACAAGGACATGTTCACGTAACAGCTTTTTATAAGGGTAAATAGTAACTACCTGATAAGTGCACTATGCTTTGCATTGGCATGTCACTTGTGTCTTGGGAGGAAGCACCGGGAACAACAAACTGGCTTGGAAAGAATTTCATGATTGTACAAGTTCCCTATCCAAAGGCAACAGAATCAAATGATATGATTGGAGAGTACTGGCAATTAGATTCAGATGACAATGTATGGAACGCAGCATAATTTTGGATCCCTTCACCCAAAAAACTTTTCACCATAATCAAAACTGCAAGAAAGTTGATAAAAACAAGGAACGCAATATAATCCAAAATCACATAAATGCAAAACTGCCCTACTCAAAACCCATTCTGCGTTATTAAAATAGCTTTTAAATGGGTACAGTACGGGCATAAGAATAAATTAGTATCGACAAAGATTGGGTTTCGGCATAATTTATCCCATATTTAACAACTTACTGAAACTCATTTAGGCCTTGTTCCATTTAGCTTTAGCTTCCAGTTGCTTAGGCTTCTTACAACTCCTTAAAGTTACATATTATTTTTCACATCAAAATTTGTTGTGAATTCATTTTTCTACCGTTAATGAAATTTTTTTTGTTGGTAATATTTATATACATAAAGGGTGTCTACTAGGGATTGTCGGGGGATATGTACGTGGCGGATATAGTTATACGTACACTCTATTTTCCCCATTCCTATACTTATACTCTCATCGGATACTTCGGGTATATCGGGTTTATTTTGGATAGATGTGCAAGGATTTAAATAATTAATACCCATCGGGTACATTAATTTAATTTTATGTTTTAAGATATCCACAAACAAATTCCATAAATAATTAATTTCAAAAAGTATCATGTCCATTTGAGCTAGTTATCATGAATAATATTATAAATATTTTGTTAAAGTTTTGAGTTTACAAGTGAATAGATAGAGACGAAATCATTAGAGCTATTTTGGCCCCGTTCTATTTAGCATAAGTTATAAGGAGTTGTAAGGAGGTGTAAGAAAAAGTAATGAGTTGTAAGTTGTAAGGAACTATAAGGAATATAAAATATTGTATATAATTCAATAAAAATGTTTAATGTATTCATATGTTTATCTTTATAGTTATGTGCAACATATTTGTATTATGTAATTTATAGAATTACAAAATTTATATATTTGTGACGCCAAATGCATATCATGTTTAATGATTTTTTTAAGAAAAAAAGAAATTATGTTTGATATTTACAAAAAGAATTTTTACAGATGCATAAATGATATTCATGAAATAGATAGTTAAAACTGACCTTAATTTTACAAGTTTCAAATAAATGTCATCAACTACTAATTTTAGTAGTTGAGGACATTTATTTCAAACTTGTAAAATTGATGTCATTTTCAACTATCTATTACATAAAAATCATTTATGCATCTATAAAAAGTACCTTCATAAATATCAAACATAATTTCTTTTTTCCTAAAAATAAAATAGAAGAAAATAAATCATCAAACTGACACATATGCATTCGGCATTACAAATATATAAATTTTATAATTTAAGTTAAATTCATAAATAAAAATACAAATATGTTATAATAAATATAAAAATACACTAAACAGTTTTATGAAGTCATATATAACATTTTATATTCCTTCCAACTTCTTCCAGCTTCTTGCAAGGAGACACCTCGCAGCTTTCCGTGCATCTCCTCACAGCTAAACGGAAAAGGGCCTTAGTTACACAACCTTACACGAGTTGCTTTATCTTTGAATCTAAGACTATTTATGGTAGAAGAATTTTAAAATAACCTACACGATTATTTTCATGTGCTTTTCTCTATAATAGAACTAAAAACATTTTTACCAGGTGTTAGAAGAACTCGATGACCGATTAATTGTTTGTTCCTGAAATAATCATAACTTCTGCTGTTAGTTATCTTTCTAAAATACTCTTATAGAGTTGTTTATGTATAGTTTGTATATTTTTGCAACTGATTTAGAACAGAATATCAGGTTACTTGATTTTTATAATGCAACCAAAGGAATCAAGAATGGATGCATGACATTCTACAGTTCATATTTAGAGGTAGACGTTGCTGGAAATTTTTACTCAAAGTACATCAAAAATTATCAAGAAACCTCTATTAATTTGAGATTACCACATGTAGAACAAGATTAACATGTACTCCATCTGGGGAAAAAAAAAAAAAAAGCACTATAGAGATTAAAACTCAGTAGAAAATATTAGGACCTCAACTCTGCTTGGAAGGATTGCAGAGACATAGGTTGATTCCCTCATTAACTAATTTAAAATTTTGATAAAAAGACCTTTAAGAGAAATTTATGCTTACTTGTGGTATAGCTAAAATTTTGCTTGCTGAAACGGAAAGTCCAGTTATTCCCCATACATTGTTTTGTTTTTTGTCACCCCTCACACTATACATGCCCATATACTCCCGTAAACCAGTATGGAATAGGCTTAGGGCATCCTCTTGAATCTTGGAAGTTCCATATCTCAACTGACATGACTTTGAAGGGAACTTCCTTTGAGAATCTGTGTCAGTTGACTGCAATGATTGATCATGAGATAAAAACATAAAGGTATGGTAAAATGAGGTGTATTCATCCAAACTGCAGCAGGCAAAGAAATCTGAAGCAAAACTGAGCTTCTACCTTGTATGCTCTCACGTGCAGAGTTAGTGTGTGAGCTATCCTCTTATTCTGGTCCAAATCAGCAAGAAGACGCTCGCTAAGTTCTTCACAGAGTTGTTTAAGCCAGTGTGAAACCTGAGTATAATTCACAACATTATACTTCGTCAAAAACATAAAGGTTACATCTAACAGTCAAATATGCACAAAACCTCACTGCAACAGACATTATTCCTCAGCAAGAGTCTTCATAATGGCTCCATTCATTTAAGAAAAGGCACATTAGTAATTTGTTGATTACTATCCCCCATGTCATTCGCTTATGTTGAGTTTAAAGCAGAAAGCACCATAAAAATAAGGTATAAGGAGACAGAAGCTGCCAGCTCAATCTGTTATATTGAAGTTCAAACCTTCCAATTCCCTTGAACACCCAATCAATATGCAAAGGGGACATGACATAGGAAGAAGTGTTCCTGTCTGAAAATACCTCTTCTCATACTCTATAGACTCCAAAGACATTGTCATTGATACACACACTCCACAAATTACAAAGTAGTCTTCCATAAGCACTTCTTGGATGAAGTTTGTTGTCAACCAAACCTTCAGAAAAAATTGAGATGGATGGCCCTTAGAGTTTTAAGCCCTTGAAGGCCTTATGAAAGGTGCCCTAAAATTTTCACTGCTCAATGTCCAACAAAAATCTGGAGCTTGAAAATCTAAAGATATCAGCTATATGGAGTGTGCACTAGAGATGGATTTTTGAATGACTTTTAGGCTTCATTGAGGTATTCCTTCCGATGAAACTTTCTTTCTAATATGTGTCATGTTTATTATCCAAGAGGAGAAATACCTTCAAGAATTTTACATCAGACCCTCATAGTGAATTGACTAAGTTATAATTAGAACATCCAAATATAAGCCCTTTATAGCACTTCAAACATCCACACTCAAGAAGCAGAGCAAGTCACATTGATGTTCTCTAACTTCTAGAGGAACAGTAAAAAGTGAGAGCACAACATAGTGAGGATTATAACTTACTGCCTCTATAGATCTCAAGGCACGTGGACCTGGAAATGTCTTACCAGAACCATGACTTTTAGGTAAAATGCGACCTTCAACCTCTTCCAAACTTATCCCTCTTGATATATTCCACAACCAAGTTCTACCTTGCACATTAAAAATAAAATTCAAAATAAAGGATTAGATGGTGTCACTTCAAACAACATCGATCAAAAGCACGAGAGAAATTTTTCAAAAGCTAATAAAAAGTACGTAGAAGTCAATCAATGATTAAGAAGAAACTACGAAACAAGTGTTATTGATACAAAGGGCTAGGATCCTTTCTTTTTATGTTTTTTGGGATCAACAAAGAATTATAATAAAGTGATACCTAGGGGTTGTCACCCATGTAAAGAAAGAGGAAAATACAAAAATCATCACTCTCATGCTTTCATGAAAGAAATTATCCGCACAACCCAAAAAAAAAAAGTCAAATTCCATATACAATTACACAGTTGACTGCAGGTATACCAAATTTAAAAAAAAAAGAAAAAACAACTTTGTTTTTCATTTACAATTATGCAGTTGACTGCACGACCACTTCATTCCGTTCAATGAACTCCACCAAAATAGCCAAAGGAATGTTCTTCCAAATTCCAAGAACGTAAATTTTGTTCATCCTACTTTCCCAAGCCACCACACAACTTTGATACTCCTTAGTTAACCCAACTAAGCCCCATCAAATGAGAAAAATGCCAAAACAAAGAAACCCACCATTAATGTGGAGGGAGGCGGTCTGCTCCTTGAGGCATACAGAAAATGCACTTGCAAAGTTAGACTCTCTATGGTTTGTCGGCTTTACCTACAGTAATCTTCTTTCACCTCTGATTTGGTATCAAACATATGTCACATGTCGTGGACCATTTTCGAGGAACAGAACTTTACTGTGCAACTGACTTTTCAAAATGAATTGTAAAATGAGAATTTGCAAGAACGGGTTAGAGAGAAGTTAGAGAGAGAAAGAGCTTCGTCTTGCTCTCATGGGAAGAAAGGCAAGGAAGAAATTTGCTCAGCATTAAAAAATACAACCAAAACAACCAGAGTCTACAACTAAGCCCATATCAGAAGCTCAAGCGAGATCAGCGGGAACGAATTTACTTCCAAGACTCAATAAACAGCAGGAGTCGCCAACCAATGGAACAGTGGAAGTGGTGAGGGATTCTTCTGAACCAGGGTATGATGATCCTCAGCAAAAGTTACCAAAGTTCTTAGGGCACAATGAACCTCCCACTCAGGTCACTGCACAAGGGACTCCATCTGCTCTGGCTTTAGAAGGTAATGATTTTGACATTGAGAATTTCCCGCATTTGGGAATGAAATTGACATATGTTGAACCCCTTGAGCATAATGGAATGACTACTTAGTGCATAGAATCGGGGATATCTCTTCAGAAATGGCTTTGTGGTAACACACTGTTGTGTGCTTTGTTCTGGGAGCAAACCCACCTCTTCATGTAATAGAGTGTTCTACACCGAATAAGGGGGAAAAGGGGGCTGGACAAAGTTGTGAGGAGGACAGGGGGATAATCATAGCTAGATTAAATCTCACCTTGAAATTTCGACAAAAAGCCATTTATAGTTAAACCTTGGTCGCTTGGCCAATCAAGGATGATGATGATGAATCTGTACCTGTCTAGGCGAAACTGCGTGGCCTGGACCTGAAATATTGGAGTAGTGGTGGTCTCAACAAGATAGCTAGTCTTGCGGGATACCTTTAGCTACTGACAAGGCCACACAGGAGAAAGGTAGAATAGGCTATGCTAGAGTGCTTATAGAGAAAAGTTTGAATAAAGAATTCCCTGAGAAGGTTATGTACATGAATGAATGGGTGATGTGGAAAATCAGGTAGTTGAGTATGAGCGGACACCAGTCAAATGCTCAGTTTGTGCAATGTTTGGACATGCTACCACTGATTGCAGGAAGAATAAGAAATTGGAATGGAGAAGAAAGGTTCCAGCCCAAAATAATAAAGATGATGACAGTCAACATGACAATGGTAATGACAACGGCAATGAGGAAAAGCAGTCACAGAGTACTCAAGAGGAGAATATATCAGCTGAAATTGGGGGCGCTGCAAAGGATGCTCTAAATAACTCTAGTAGTGAGATATTAATTGGGGTAGTCTCAACTAATGATCATGGATAGCATACCCATATGGAATATAAGAGTTTCTTGCAGACTAATGAAGTGATATTGATGGGTTTGGTAGAAACTAAAACAGTGATGGACAAGACTCCTAATATTAGGCAAGCCATTTGCCCACATTGGGAAGTTTTACACATGCAGTGAATCAAAGAAGCAGAATTTGGATTCTATAGGATCTAGGGAGAGTAAATATGCAGGTTTTGACGACACATAAGCAGCACATACATACAAGCATACATCTACATGACAATACCCATTACTTACCTACAATTGTGTATGGCTCGAATGATGCACCTGAGAGGCAAGTCATGTGGAGCCAATTGGAGTTGAGTGATAATAATGATGAATTGGAGTTGGGTGATAATAATGACGAAGCCTGGATAGTGGGAGGAGTTTTTCGTAGTTACCTCCACTTGGATAAAAGGCTAGGTGGGGATCCTGTTACTGTGATGGAGGTTTATGACTTTGTTGCAACAAGCAGGGGAGAACTCCCATTTATGCAAAGTCGGACAATGTTTTGATTAATGGGGAAGGCATTTCAAAGTTCCCAGGGATTGAATATGAGCTATTGCCCCAGGTCTATCTGATCAAGCTCCACGGACAGATAGACAAAAGAAGGTCATCTTTTAAGTTTTTGCAAGCTTAAAGCTCTTAAGAATCTACAAATTGTAGATTATCCACAAAATCCACAATATCAAAAGAAAGTTGGCAAAAATAGCTACTATCCCAAAAGTAGAGAGTCTTGAAATCTTATCCTTAAAACGACGAAGAGATGTCTCCACTCCCTCGAAGACTCTCCTATTTCTCTCACACCAAATGCTCCAAAAAATGGCATGTGGGATAAGCACGGCTTTCTTTTCTTTAGCTTTTCTCACAAAGTAGCCTTCCCAAGCCACAAGATGTTTCCTAATAGAGGTTGAAATAACCCAAGAGACTCCCAAACAACTGAAGGCTAACTCCCACAAAGCTCCAGCAAAGAGGCAATGAAAAAGCAAATGATTAGTATATTTCAAATCAACTTCGCACATAGGACAACGATTCACCAAAATCTGTCCCTTTGTAAATTATTGCAAGTTAAAATACTCCCATGGCAAGAAATAATAATTTTATAACTTTAAAACATGAAAGCCCGAAACGGAGAGAAAGAGTAAGGCAAAAAAGGCCCAGTGCAAAAGGTTTTCACATAAGGTATGCATTACGGGTAGAGATAAATCATAATCTAAGTCTATTTGGACACAGGTGATGAGAAATATGGTAAGAGGACTTCCTACTCTTGCCTAGTTCCCTATAATAGCCTCATAGATAGCATGTCTCTTTTCAAATCCAGCAGTTCCTAAAGTGCAGTCAGACATGAAAAATAATCCTATGTTAGGCCGCAAATTCTTCTCAAAGAAATGTCCATGACCATTAACCACGGCCAAAATAGGAATTCTAACTTTGAAGGCTTCAAATTTCAATAAACACCAGAAGCCAACAATGAATAAAAATGGAAGGTTTCTTTATCTTTTCATATCCCAAAATTAGAAATATACAGGAGGATTACTGGTTAACATTCCATGTTCAGCACAAAACACAGCATCAAATGTGCAATATTCTTGAACCTCTTGTTGGCAACTCCTATAGCTCTTCATCTTCCAAACGAAATTACTAGGAGGGGGATTGTAGATATCTCAACGAACCCAGTATTAATGCCATAATGATCTTGCAGCTTCTGCTCTGAAAACTGCAACAGATCTCCGACAGTATTGACCTGCAGGTCACTTTGCAAGGAATCCCCAAGCTTTCCTCCAAGCTGCTTCCTGAAAATAGTTACTGAAATTAGACTTAATAAGCAAACAGCCAACAATCAAAAACTTTGTGATCAGAACATCAACAGCTTGTATAGGTAAGTTAGCATAGGAGAAAATAACCCGTAAGGATATATTTTATGACTTCATTAAAATTTATAGTGAGCTCATTGCAGTAGAAGCCCTGTTAGAAGCACCCAAAATAATTCACAACTTACATTTTCTTTATAGGCAAGGATCCAAGAAACTCTTTTACAGAGGCAGATGGCACAACTGTCTGCTGAGCTGGTTTGTTTATGCCACTAGCTAATTTTGCCAGCATCTAGAAGAAAGACAGAGGTCAAAAGACAGAAAGATAAAGAAAAGATATCTACGCCAGTCTGTGTGTCACACAAAGCCAAGCAAAAGACCAGCATTTTTTATGGACAAGTAACACACCCTCCAACCTTATTGTGAGCAATGCCTGCAGAACACGTAAATTCAGTCTCCTTCAGAACTTCTCTCCTGAGTTCCGCAACAATAAGAGCCCCACAGGCGAGCAACTTGTCATTACGATCAGCATCACTTCTTCGAAGCCAATTCCTCACACTTTCTTTGACATCAGTTCCTTCCTGAACCAAACACCAAACTTCACAATCCGAAACACAAAGAAACCAATCATAGTGATTGAACACAAGGGAACCAATAAAAGACCTTCAAGCATATGGGTGAAGAGCGCAGAATTTCAGGAAGTAGAAATATCAATGGATCTAATCATTATTTGGGCAAACCCAAGTATATTATGTACAGTGCCAAAACTCTGATTTGCCCCCAGCATGTATACCACATATCAGATGCCAAAGTATGAGCATAATTACATATGACCCTTAAAGTATAAAAGAAAATAACGGGAAAATCCTAGCTTCTGACTCAGAGTAAGGGAAGAAAATTAAAAAATAAAAAGAGTTCGAGTTTACAGAGGCAGTTGTGATGAGTGTAACAACACGAAATTTACGAAAAGCATTATTATGGATGTTGTGTAATAAGCCGTCGCATAATCTTTTCTACACATATTATAATGCGTGCAGGAAGCACTTAGGTAAAGAGATTATGGGGTGGAAGATGGCTCCTCAATCTTTTCTTTTCTTTTTTTTAATCACGAAAGGGCCATATCGCTTCTGCTTTCCTAGTGATTATGATGTGGGCGATGGCTCTCAAATCTTTTTTCTAGCATGATAGAACGTGTGATGGTGTTCTTTCAAGATATCCCTCCCGTTTTCTCTAAGCACTTGCACCAAACAAAGATGCATCTCTCAGATTTTTATGACCAGATTTTCAATGTGGCTGTTTAGACTCCTGTCTTTATTCGAGATGGATTCCCTGAAGCCCAAATTATCACTATGTTGATCAATGCTTCAACATACTAGACAGGGAAGCTTTGAGGAGCGCTTCTCTTGATATGGTTACGGGAATCTCAATGCAACTAGGAATTTCACCATCAATCCTTATTTGCCTAGCTCTCTTCCTCTCAAAGCTACTCAGCTACACCTGGTTTAAATAGTGATTCCCATGAAAGATTATTGGAAGACCACATGTCCTAAGGCAGTGTTCTTTTGAGCGGGAGGCAGCTAAAGGCAAGATTTTCACCCGTGAGAATCCGCAAATGCAGGCGTTCTGGTTAATAGGTGTTTCATGTGCAAAAGGGATCTCAAATACATTGATTATTGGCTATTCCACTGCTCTTTTGCTAGATCAGTTTGGGAATTAGCATTGAGTTACTTGGGCCATACTTTTGTTATAGAGACATTTGTCAAGCATCACTTACAGGCTCGTTTTTGGGCCGCGGGGGTAGTTTTGGAAGAAATATAAACTACAATGCCATTAATTATTTGCATATCGACAGCTAGCAGCTAGTCATCTAAGTTGCCTCGTAGTCATCAGTTGCTGGAGCTTGCTAACTGTCAGCTTTACCTCTCTCTTTTATACTAGCTGTCGAGACAACCTAACAAATAATTTAAACCTAGGCACCTATGCCAGCCCTCAACACCCCCACCATCATAACCCTAAAAATTGAGCTTTGAAACATTTCAATTTGTGGTAAAAGCCTCGGAGAAAAGACCCCCTTTCCCCCTTAGTTCAAAAAAGAGGGCCCGGACACACCTAGGGGCAACTAAGCGAGGGTGCAGCCCCTTGCACTTAGAAGAGGGTCAGCCGAGGCCAGGCTTTTCGAATTTCAAATGACGATTTTTTTGTTTCAAAAAAAAAGAAAAGAAAAATACCTTTATTAGCGTCAAGAAAGGGAGACTCTTTGTTTTCAAGTGATGTCAAGAAGCCGACAGTCATAAATCCTAGCTCAAAAGCGCTCCTCGATGAGAAGTGCCACATTTCTTCTTCCTCCTCAGCTCCTCCCCTCCGGCGAGAATTTTGGTGTTTTCCAGCGAAAACTCTCATCCGGTGCTCGAATTGAAACCCTAGCCGCCACGAAGTACTCCTCGACAGGCATGCTCTCTTTCTTCTTCCTCCTCTAGATCTCCTTCTTCCTTTTCCTCCTCTACCACCTCCTTCTCTAGATTTGGAGAGCTACTATGCTCTTTTTCTTCTTTTCCTTTTTTTTTCTTTTCTTTGTTCTTCTTAAGTTCTATTTTGTTTTTCAAGCACTCGAATCTTCCTCTCCCTCTCTATGCATAGCTGGAGGATGATGACGATGTGGAAGTGGAATATGCGATGCCACATGATGATGATGCTTAGTTGACCTTTGGGGGGGTGTATGAACTACTTTGCTTGGTCTATTATTTTCTATGATTTCCATCTATGCTTTCTTGTTTTGTATAAGACTTCTACTACTAAGTATTATCTTAAGTGTGTGCTTTGAGATATTATAATGTGAGATATTATAATGTTATATTACCGTATCTTAAGATTACATATGACGTTTTTCGTAATTAAAATGAGGTCTAATCACTTATTTGATGATCTATCTTATTTGTCAAAAAAATTGGATTGGGAATGATTTAAGAAGTGCGCCTCGCCCTAAAAAAACCACACCTTAGCATCAAAGCCGGTGCCCCGGTGCCTTGGGCCCGGGATCTGTATGCACTTTTTTGCACCTTGAGCTTTTTTAATCTAAGCTTCCCTAGTCATAACTCCTAGATGAGAGGGAAAACGAGGGAACAAAATGAAATCTATGCTGTCAAATATCTAGAAACCACCACAATCTCACCAACTCAAAAAGAAGGATGATGCATTAGAGGGGCACAATGGCGGCACCGGTGCTTTGATACTGTTGACGTTGCCGGAAATGATGGCAGCTGTCACTTCACACCTAGACTTGCCGAGGAAGTGAGATTTGCATGTCATCCACATGTCATGGTACATCTCAAAACTCATTTTTTGTTTATTTGTTCCCAACTTGTTTTCCCTTTGTGGCACGTGTCAGACCGAGGTAAAGTTATGTGTATGTATGCACTTCTTAAGTCACTAGAGCATTCCAAATGCTGTTTTTGGATAACTTGGATAAGAAGCAATAGAGAGTTTCTTACAGTGTTGAAATTTCCCTTAATCACATCGGGACAATAGCTCACTCTTTTCTCTAGGAGATTTCATATGAAACTTTAGATGTTGATAGTTTCTTTTTAGCTTTAATGACCTTTTTTAGGATGCATGATTAGACTTCAAACCCTTTGGATAACATCAAAAACGGAAGTATCAACACTGTAATACCCAAGACTAAGAGCATAATTAAATCAAATCACCTGATAGATATCCTAATATTTCAAAGATGTAGTTAAATAAGTTTCATTACAGGTGTTCATCAGCGAAAACCAGATTGGGACTAGGTCAGCTTGGACTGAGAACCTAAATAAACTAGCATTTACACAAACCTCAAGCCAGCAAATTAATAAAATGAAGGGAAAATCTCAACATTGGAAAGACCAACCTGGTGATTTTGAGGCTGTGTAGTTTGTTGGGATTTCGCAACACTAATATCAAGGCTTTAGTGCATTCATGGGATGTATGACCACTTCAAATGCAGCAAATAAGTACCACACAGATTTTTATGGCATCATAGCATAAAATGAAGGGAAGACACAAACAACCATTACAAATCAGGCTGACTCAGACTTGCACTTCCATGAATCTCAAGCTAACAAATGTGGGACTTGGGAGATTGGAGTCAGCTGTGAACACTAAACAGAATTACTAGTTGTCCATTGATCTGAAAATAAATAGATAATGAGTTGAACAATGGTCGGTGAAAATGTGAGAAGAGCAGGACCTGTGGATAGTAAGTGGAATGTGAATTTCTATTTTTAAAACTTTATTTGGTCTTTGGTTGGGTTCACCACTCTGATCCTATAGCCCAGACCAACCAAATAAGGAGATTGTTGGAACATGGATAAAACCAAATAAAGTTGGTCAAATTGGAACAAGGAACTTCAATGTGGTCTAAGTTGGACAAAATAGTATACAACCCTATGTTTCACTACTTAAGATCAGTAGATTACAAACATTGATATGATCACCTGGATTTACACTCACCTTATGTGATTATTCATAGTCAATTATATCCAATAACAAGTATGGTTTTATATGAAGCGTTTCGACCTTACGGCCATGGGGAGAAAATTCATAAGTACAAGCCTTCAACTAATTTCCATGCCTGTGTTCAGTTTCCACAAAAATGAGCACTTGATGCACTTCAAGAAAGGTATATATTTGACGATTGTTGTTTGGTTGGAACTGCAGTCTTCAATATCTCGAAATCCTCCTACTTAAGGAGCCTATGAAGCTTCAGGATGATAAAAAAAAAAAGGAAGGAAGCCCAACATAAGGAAAATAGAAAATAATTCAAATTTAGAAAATTAATGCATTTTCATGTTATTTTCGTATAGGATATTACAGGGCATTTTATTTGTCAATGAAGGTGTTAAAAAATGTTTAGGTAATGTTTAGTTTCCTAATCTGTATGGGATTGTTTTAGGTAATTTCCTAATTTGTATTGTCCTAGAATTTTATAGTCCGACCCATTGATCATTGAATTGAATGAATACAGGCAAGATTCTGCTTTTTCCTCTTTCCTTCCCTCTGATTTTTCCATCTTCCCTAATGTGCCTCTGCTCCCTTTTGCCTCTTTATCTCTACCCAATTGTTATTAGAGTATACGAGGATCCCATTCTCTATCACATACGTATCAAACCCTAATCCATCCACACCTTGCTACTACCATTGTCACTGACGGCAGTACCCATAGGATCAGAAAATCTTCCAAAACTTGTCTAGATGAGAACCTTTACATCACATTACTGCAAGACCCTACTGATTTTTATTTTTTTTGTGATGAGTAATCACAAAATATGTATAAAAAGACACCGAGAGGTAAAAAAGGGGAAAACACAAAATAGTCAAGCCCTCAAACTCTTGAGGGTAATCATATTAACAAAATCTGAAAAAGTCAACTTTGTACCGCGATCAAGAACTTGACTCCAACTATACAAAGTTCTCAAAAGTAAAACTTGAAATCATCAAAGGACCTTACCTTGCCCTCAAAAATCCGACAATTCATCTCCTTCCAAGTACTCGACCAAATAGCTAATGCCATCAACTTACCAAATTCGTACAACCCAACTCTTCTTCAACCTTCTTCTCCATGCCACCAAAACATCTTTTACCGTTAAAGACCCAACTAACCCATATCAAAGAGAAAGAAAAATGACATATAGCGGAGACCCACTAACAATGAACAAAAAGGTGGTCACCATATTCTTCTCTGCTAGGCACATTATCCACCTACTAGCCAACTTAAAATGTATCCTTTTAAGCATGTCCTCTATCGGAATCTTCCCTAATGTGGTCGGCCAAGCAAGAAAACATGCTTTGGTGGGAGCTTTGGACTTCCAAACTGCCTCATCTCTAAAGTAGAGATGATTCGACCCTTCCAAAACCTCTTTAAAGAAACTCTTAATGGAAAAATGCCCACTTGAATCATGGGGCCAAATAATCTCATCATCACCCTAAAAATAAACCTCTATATTTGCAAGCAAAGCTAGCATGCTCAACCCTCTCTCTTCTTCACAATCATTCGCGATTCTCAAGAAAGTTAAATTCCAATGGTTTTGGATGCCATTCCAGGAAACTACTTCTTGCACTCGTAGCCTATTTCAAATGAATTATCCTAAAGAGATTTGGGAATTGAACCTTGAGAGGTTGACCTCCGCACCACACATATGCCAAAACAAAACCTTCAACCCGTTTTTCACCTTAAAATGCACAAGAGAATGAAACTGATCCAAACCACTTGAAATAGATTTCCAGCAGCCAACCTCATGAGCATAAGGACACATTTTGCTCCACCAGCCACAATTATCGACACCATATTTTGTAGCAATCACATCTTTCCATAAAGAACTCTATCCCCAGTGCCACTTGGCACAAAAAGCTTCGTTCATTGAGCACGGAGGTCTAACACCAAGGCCACCCCTATGTCTAGGACGACCAACATCAACCCAACTCATCCAACGAAACTCCTATTTTCATCATTAGTAGAACAAAGGAAGTCTCTCATCCAACGAAACTCGCAGCAATGGTAAACAAAGACACGAAATAACAAGGAGACTCCATGAGGTGCTTTTCAATAAAGCTTACCCCTTTACACAGCAACTTAGATTTCCACCCGGCCAATCTCCTTTGGAACCCTCAGGCTAGAGAAAAACACAGTTGCTTCACCATTGACTAATACCGAACTGCGAATGATGGATATACAAAAGTACATCCAACTCCTCTATTTGCAAAGGAAGCCGATTCTTTCAAAAGTAACCATAACGAAGTCCTAAGAAACATGGCCGTAAGCCCTTTCAATGCCAAGCTTGCAAAAGGAGCCCCTTGGTTGGATTCGAGATAAGAGTCAATCACTCATTAGCAATCAAAACGACATCCAAAATTTGACAACCATGAATGAAAGTATGTTGTTTCGAGCTAACAATTTTTCCGACAACGTTCCGTAGCTTTGAAGCAAGGACTTTTGCTAAGATTTTACACACTCCCCACCAAGCTAATACGCCCAAACTTCATAATGTCATCCGGGAACCACTTTGGGGAGAAAGCTAATGAATGTTCCATTGAGGCTTTTTCAAAAACACCAGTCTCATAAAAATCATCAAAGAAACCCATAATATCCCCCTTGACAATGGCATGGTCGGTACAAGAACTAACACGGGGTCATCTAAGTCATTGAGGTTAGTTATTGAAGAGTCGAGAAGTGGAGTGGAGTTGGTAACTCTTTTCTTTTCTTTGGAAACTAACACGCAAAAGGGGAATCATGCACTTGATAAGGGTGGGCAAAAGGAGGAGGTAGGGGAGAGTAAGTTGTCTAATGAGGATGTTTGTTAAGACTATTTCTTGGAATGTGAGGGGACTTAATTGTCCGATTAAGAGAAGAAGTGTGAAACAGGTGCTTCGTGGATTTGCTTGTGATGTTTCCATTCTTCTTGAGTCCAAGCTGGACGAGGTCAATTGGCTAGTTGCTCTTAGCCTTTGGGGTCGTCGTTCTTTGGATTGGCGTTACCGTCCTTCTGTGGGCTGTTCAGGGGAATTATAGTCATATGGAACTCCCAAACTTTGGAGGCTATTGACTCTTAAGGTTGGAGTTTTTTCAGTGTGTCTCAAGTTGAGGACTATCTATTCATGATAATTTTGTCTAGAGATTGAGTGGGATCCTCATGATGATAGTGCACCTGTTGGTTTATGGGAGGAGTTGATTGCATTCATGTCTTTATGATAATTTTCAATGTGGTAAGATTTCCGAACTCTCATTGTCTGGAGGTAGACTAACTTCAACTATGAGTGAATTTTTTGATTTTATTAATTTTTGCAATCTGATTGATCCACCATTGGAAGGCGCTCGTTTCACGTGTTCTAGCCATGAGAACATTCCGGTTTTGTCTCGTATTGACAAATTCCTTTTTTCTGCTTCATGGAAAGACCATTTTCAGGGGTTTCATCAAGTTGCCCTTCCTAAAATTACATTTGATCACATTCCCATCCTTCTCTATGTTGGTAATGTTCCTGAAGCTAAAAGGTCGTTCAAATTTGAAAATGTGTGGCTTGAGGCGCAAAGTTTTTCTAACCTTGTGAAAGCTTGGTGGAATGAGTAATGGTTGTGGCTCCACTAGCTTCATTTTGGTATAAAAGTTGAATGTTTTGAAAATGAAATTGAATGGCTGGAATAGAGATCTCTTCAGCCATTGGGACCATAAGATGACAATTTTGGTGGAGAAGATTAAACTTTTGGATGAGAAACAGCAGCAGCACCTTGCCCTTAGTCATGAGGATAGAATTAAAAGACTTTGAGGTGAAGAAAGAGCTCTTTGTTGTATAATTGGAATGACATCTTTTGGAGGCAAAGAGCTAGGCAGCACTAGGAACAGTGATTCTAACTCCTAATTTTTTCATAGAATGGCTAGTAGTAGGAGGAATTTCAATGTCATTCACATCATTAAAGTGGATGGGCAGGTTTATGAGGAGGAGAATACTGTGAAAGAGGCTATTGTATATCATGAAGACCATCCTTTAAGGCCTTTACTTCATGGGATTTCTTATGATCTTGTTGGTGTTGTGATCTTGAATTGAACTTCAAAGAAAAGGAAGCATTGAAGGCAATCATGGACTTAAGGAAAGAGAAAGCTCCAGGCTGATGGGTTCAATATTGCTTTTTTCAGCATTGTTGGAGTCAAGGAGATGGAATATTAGCCTCACAATTCCATTTTTGTCTAAATTGAAGAGTAAATGGCCTTCTAAATGCGGAATTTCCTTACTGACCCTGGAATTTTACTCGCTGGCTTTTGTGCTGATAATGCTAGCAATCTACAGGGCCGGAAATTTTGCTGCTGGAAAGTTTTTGACTTTGCTTCTATTGTGTTTGTCACAATTCAAGAACCTGATGTTGGTATGAACCCATATGATAAGATAATGGCCAAAGCAACTCAGTGCTCACTCCCAAAGAAATCTTGCAAACAGGCAATGGTGTAGCAAATAATCAGAGGAGTCAATATCCTATTTTTGCATGAAGCACCTACTAACCAAAAACTTCCCTGCTTTAGCAGACTATGCAACTCAAAATCTTGCCTTCAGCTGCATCCACACAACAAAAGGACACCTTTATAGCTCATATGAGATCTTGTCTCAAAAATAATCTTCCATGAGAAATTATTATTTGCACCACAAGAAGCAGAGGAGGATTAACAGAAAGAGCGTTCCAAAATTTATGATCCAGTGCATTTCCCAATTTCCTTGGGATTCCAAGTAACCAAGTGAGGGAAGAGGGAACTTTATACCAAGGCAATTTGCAAAAATCCAAATGGATCCATTGTAAGCTACTTTTACAAAATATTGAAGGCACCCTATTTTTTTAGTTTGAGTTTTCGGAGGGTTGTGGCAAGTAGATAGTTGCAGGAGAAAATAATTTTGGATAGGAGATGATATTATTAATCACTAACTCAACAGCGTATCACACTATCTTAACAGGAAGATATTTAGATCAGCAAATAGAGAAGAAATGCAAGCATGCGACTAACTGCCTTTGCAAAAGACACTCCAGGAACCATGGATATAGTATTCCCTTGGCAAATTGTTTCAACAAGTAGATATATTATGACAAGCACAAAAAATAAACTAAGCATTAGAATGAGTACTTAATCCCACCTCATCATGACCCAAAATATGTGATTTAACAGCCTCCTCATTCATGTCTTCAAAGCCCTCTGGAGGAGTCTCTGCTAACATCGTTTCCGCAGCATGAGTTAGATCAAGATACACTTCGTCAATTGATGCTCTCTCACATCGACCTTTCCTAGCAAGAATTGAAACCACCTACACAGCATAATGGACTAAGGTGCATAATCCCAATCCAGATAAACATGATTTGCAAGCAGATTAGCAGAAACAAAAACATCTTTGACATATTACCTCTGAACCAGCATCGCGATATGTACTCAGATCAGCTTTTCCACGTGCAACTGGCACTTGGACCAGCAGAATCTGTGGGCACATCTTTTAGCTTCATCACCTCGCATAAAACTGAAATGTACACATTACAAACAGAGCACAAAAAGTTTCAAATACAAGACGTTCTAAGATTAACAATTCGTACCGCTTCACACCAAGTTTCCGGGCCTCGTAGCTAACAGCTATTAAAGCTCCACCTTTCCATTCATTATATTGGACAACAGCAGTAGGCAGACCCCTCAATTCTGGCTGTTTCCTCTGCTCCACTGATGAAGCAAAAACATTTGTAGACTTCAGCCAAATGTCAGATTAGAAAATATTCATTTAACTTAGAACACCTAGAAAACCCTTTAGAGCATTTGCAATATAGTAGATTACTCCATTTCATTTGATGGAATCCACGTGACACATAAGCAAACATTACCATTTCGCAACTCAAATGACCACAACCTCCACAATGCAAATCCCTCCATTTGGTTCATGTGGAACTCACCACACAAAATGGAGCCCACATGTAAAAAATGAATGGTAAAAGAATTACTAATATGAGAGAGATACAGAGAGGGGACAACCTGGAGGTGCTCTAACAATCCTTGTAAACACCAAAATAAAAAAAGGAATAGAAGAGTAGGTAAACTGCACTGAGTTCATGTTCAGGTTGGTTTAACTATGGAATGGGTCATATTCAGGTTGATATGACCAGTCCGGTCATTTTTGCATTTCTGTTCAAGTCAACTTTGGCTCTATTGCTGGATGTTTCAAAAAGTTAACTTGCAAATACAAGTAGTTTTGTAGAAAAATTCAGGTTAGCCTTGCTTTGAATCGTGAGCGGTGTATGGCCCAAAGTCATTAGGGTTGAGTAACCAATTGCATACAGGTCAGTTTCAATTTGTCTATGAGAAAGGTTTAATAAGAAACAAGCAGGCACCACTGAGTTGAGATTAGCATAATTCTTTCATGTATGAATTCAAAACCTAAAAAGGAAAAAAAGGATTCCCTCCAACTGAATTGCGGATATTGGCAGAGATTCATCCAAAACATCAACATCTGAAAGCAAGAGGTATTAGTAACATAACTGATGCTATCTCTTAGGCAATAGGATGTTTTCTTACTGAACGATGTCACAAGTCCGAGATGATACGATTGCTATGGAACATAAAGCTCCTTAACATTTAACAAGAGCTAGAAGATAAAAAACCATAACCATTGAGCAAATTGTGAAGCAAAAAGAACTAAGGGATAAGAGAAACATCCTACTCTTCAACTCCAATGAAACAACATTGACCTGGTACAAACCAGGTGCTGATGAGGTTATAGGAGGTTTTAAGCGGACACAATTCCTTGACTTTCAATCTAAACCATTATTTAGCTTTAGTGTCGATATATTTCGTTTGAAAACGGAACAGGTGATCAAATATTCATCTGCCTCATCTCTCAAGGCCATCCTTACACATTGACTTCATTGGAGGTAAACTCAGTCCAAAACCATGTGTGGCGACACTATCTTTTGACTCCATTATTTGAATTTCATGGTAAATGACATTTTCTGAAGTTTTATTCAAAGTTTAAGACGTTCCAAAAAAAGATTCTTAATGGGAATCAGGTTACAAAGATGAATCTTCAAATATATTTCCTATGCTGCATCCCTTCATGGGATCCAAGAGGGACCAAGAGAACCAAAACATGCTGCCAACAGCACCTGATTTTTACGCCTGGAAAACTAATGTTGAGGAGTTTTGAATCTTCAAATATATTTCAAGTTAGATCACTTCATGGTTACAACGATAAGGATTAAAAGCTAAATCAATTTTGTTCCACTTCATTTCCTACGCTGTCCAAGCCATCTTGACTGTAAGAAGAGTCATATGAAAGCTTAGGAAGTCTAATTTTTGGTCAATTGTCTAGTCTAGGAAACGCAAATAGATCAAAAAATGTGCACATTATATCTCGATTGCCTAGTTTTTAATGCATTTATTTCGAGTTTAGATTCCCCATTTGACTTTTCGCACATTTTAACAAAATTGAACAAACTAACCATTTTAAAGCACCAATAATGGCCCCCAATAATTTGAATTTAAAAAATGTACATTTAGATGTCATTTCTTCAACAATTGTTTTTGAATTCAAAAATAAGGATAGTTTGGGAAATTAGAAAAACTATAAACTTCCATTTTAAAGAAGTGGACATTAATTTGAGACATCCCAAAAAGGAACAGTGGATGATCTTATTGGGACGGAGGTAGTAACAAATAGACATTACTACATTCAACAATAGTCTCATAATAAGTAATTTCTTAATCACCTAGTTGGTCAGCACAGAAGGACCGTTAAGACAAATAACAACTGATGGATGTAACACATTACAACCCCACAACCTACACACCAGAGTGCAGACCAGTTCCTTTGTCACTACAAAACACATTAGGAGGAGAATAATCATTTGGGGTCCTGAATCCATCTTGAAATTTACACAAGTCCACCACCTGCATCTGTTCCTAATAAGTAGTGACTTCTATATACCAAATCTAAATGTTGATGGATCAGCTGAACAGGCACACATGAGCATTGATACCCAACATTCTAGGAAGGGCTCAAACTCAAAAGAAAGCATATCCTCATCTTTCACGAAAACTTCTAATACCCAACATTGAGGCAGAGGCAATCCTTCTTCCATGGCTCAAATTACATTAGAGACTTAGGCATTGTTCTTTTTAACTTTAGCTTAGAGTCATAAGGCTCCTTATAACACTGTCATTACAATTGCTTACAGCTTTTTACAACTAAATTTGTAACTTTACAACTATGTTACAGAGTCTTACATCTCCTTACAACTAAAAGGAACATGGTCTTAGTAAAATTTTTAAATTTCCTCATCCTCTTCCTGTTCCCAAGCCTTCCCACCATATCTAGATGACACCTCTAGACTGGGTTGCCAAATGATAAATAAACGCAGATGTCTGAGCCTTTTACAACTGCTGATACCATACTATGAACTAACATCCACACCGAGAAACAACCACAAATACGCAAAACAGAGAAGCAAAATGCTTCCCTGCAAGTGTATACATGCAAAACAAGATTTTGGGCTTTCACACAACTCTCCACAAAAATTCAACATGAAATACGTCATAAAGCTAAACTAAATAGGCCCAATCAGGAATTATTATATGCAAATAGAATGAGACAAAATTAAGGGGTCCTGCGGCATGATTTTGAGTAATTGAGTTTGTAATTTTGATTTTCAATATTAAAAAGTTACATGCGAATGTTGGAACTAACTTAAAAATTACTGACAAATCCTCGTAATTCCAGAAACAATCAACACAAAATTGGAAGGCCAAAAGACGTTCTGAAAGAAACCGGTTTCCGTGCTCAAACAAAGACGGGAAGGAGTAAAAGGCTCAAAAAAACGATACGGAGTTCCAAAATCTAAACTATGCAATAAAACGAACAGGCAAAGTGAAGCCAAAGATGATTAGATGTATGAGAGTCAAGAACATGTTACAATTCAAGAATCAGCAACCCTAGAAAACCAACAGGGATGGCAGAGATCGGGATGAGTTGCAAATTATGAACCTTGAACATAGAAGCAATCCAGGTCGATGTGAGCGATGACTCTTGCAGCCGATGATACGGGTCTTGCCACCGGCATCCTCTCTCTCGACTTTCCCTACAATTTCAAAGGCAGGCCCACAATCAGTGACCTTCTCCAGTAAAGCTGGAGGCACAAACCTTGTTGAAAAGCGGTTAACAATTCAGATATGGCCCTCCCTGGAGTACATGTACCCATTTTAGTAATAAAAAAATCGGCCTAATTTTCTACCAGTTTAATAATAATTTTAAGAAAAAAAAGTATTATTTTCATGGCACTCTTTTATTCTCAATTTTTCTCGTTTGCTCGCTCTCGTATTCACGCCACCTCTTTTATCAATTTCAAAGTAATTGGATGCGATTTCTATCGCTTTCAACTAAAAATCACAAACGCACTTGTCGTTTTCGATTACAATCATAATATCACTCTTGTTCTCCCTCGACTTTTCAATTTTGAATCAATTTTAAGGTATATACACTTTTTTTTTTTGGAATATTTTTGACGATTTTTGGTTCGGTTTACTTTGTGATTTTTTATACACACTTGATCGTTTCTTTCTCGCATATTTTTGACGATTTTGGTTCGATTTACTTTATTAAGTTTTTGTACTTGAAATGGATTCCTCTCAAAATGAAGAAAGACGTGAAACACAAAATTCTCCTTGCAAAAGGTAATTTGATCTATGAAACCCTAAAGTCTCTTTAAAACTTTTCGAATATTTTGATTTTGAGCATTTTACGCAATAGTATAGGTTTTCATGCTTAGGTTCGTGAAAAATATTTGGACTATGAAATTTTAGTATACAATAGCATAGCTTTTAGTGTACGATAGCATTTTAGTGTAAATAGCATAGGTTTTGGTATGCAGGTATCATTTGATTCTCATGCTTAAGCTGTGAAAAATACTTAGATTGTGATATTTTAGTGTACAATAGCATATGTTTTATATAAGCCTATTAGCTCAATGGTAGAGCGATGTGGCATAGTCCATGGAGACATGTGTTCAAATCTCACATAGGCACTATGAATATATTTTAAATGTTTCCATGCTCGTTATCATGTTATGTGAACCGAAACTTGCAAAAACCTCATATGTATATGCCCATTCGAAGTTCAAAGTGATAATTTTTTGCAAGCAACGTGAAATCTATTCCTATTTAAATGTATCTCAATTTGAGGCATATTTGTTTACCGTGAATAATAATTTTTCTAGTCTCTAACATCCACGTCTTTCTACCAGTTTCAAAAATGGTGGAGCATTGTTCTGTTAGTGGATAAGGAGGAAGTGTATGGAGAAAAGATGTCCAAAAAGTGAATAGAATTAAGGGCAAGAAAATATTGTGAGTTGTGAGAAGCTAAATGTATAAGTTGTTTAGTGTTCAGGGATTGATCTTGGATACATTCATCATTACTTACTCGAATGAGAAAATCTTGGGTACATTCGTCATCCACTTTACCTAAATTAAACTAAAACCATCACAACAATCTTAAGTCGTTAAAAGCCAACCTATAAAATTCTGACTTGTATGCTCCTTCAAAGTTGTTGTTTCTATTCCCTTTAGTTGAAACTTTAATGTTTAAAACTATGTATGCTCCTCCGAACTAAAATGAATACAAACAAAGCCTATGTAGGAATTGAACCCGCATCTTTTGTGCATTTGACATAAACACTCTTCCATTGAGCCAATAAGTTGCAAAAATCCACTTACAAACAAGAAAAGAAACTATTTGTTGAACTAGGAAATGGATTCAATAGTAAGAAATTCGCAAGTTTTACCATTTAGACTCTAATCGCAAGCTCTCATGAGACAAGGACATCCTGTTTTCATATATTGCGGTTGTTCTCACAAGACTCTAATCTCCCATATCTTAACTCTTTAAGTTCACCTTCATATATAATGGCAGAATTTTCTGCATTTTCTCAATATCTGTTTCTACCATATATTAGTCAAAAGCAACATATAATTGAGATGCTTATTACTAACATATTAGACTGATATTGCTATATTGATTGATTAGCTTGTTTGAAAGTTGTGCTACTTGAGTTATCCCCTTTCGAGGGTTAAAAGCTGGGTTGTGCATTAAGTGTTGCTTCGATCTAAAAAGAAAGAAGCGATTATGACATTCACTACTTTCACTTATTCAAAGAATCAACATTGACCTAATTGGTTTCTCCACTATGCTTATATGCAAGCAATCATGCTCATCATTGAGAGACCACAATAATAGACAAGTGAGTTTTTCTATCGCATCCCTCCGAGCTTAGAAAAATTTTAAAGTAATCACCTTAAATTCTTATTATTATTGGATAACTGACCTATTCATTTGATTTCAACGAACAATTCAACATAAACAACCCTTCTCTAATACTATGCAACCAAAACTTTCTCAATAAAGCAAAACACATATATTCAACCAACTAAACGAATAGGGGCAATACACCTTTAGTTGCAATGCCATAATGCCTAAAAGCAACCAATTAAGCGAGTAAAATCATCAAAATAAAATTTGAGTTAAGAAAAATTAACACTTGATGTATCATATGAGGGACACAATTACAACCCATGTCCTATTTCACTACCATTACGACAACCAAAACAATTAACACCCCATGTGCTCTATGGAGGGACATAATTAAAACTTTTACTCAATTTTACTGTCATCATCTCAACCAAAACAAAACTGGGCACCATCAAGACTACTCAATCGACGCAGACCTCCACATCACCAAATTAGCATAACCAAATCCAACAAATGAAAAGGACAAATTAACCATGAATTATACAAAACCCTGGATTTGATTTTGGGGAGTGGGAAGAAAGAGAGAACGAACATGTCAATAGCAATTGTGATGGAAATATTCCATTATATGAGCCAATCAACTCGAAGCCACTACGGATAGCAATTCCGAGTCAACGAGTGAAGCGAGTCCAAGAACTCAGCCTTGTTGATCAAGAGTGTGATTGAAAGTTTTAATCCAGGATTGGTAGGCCCGGATCAATACAAATGAGAGATCACACATCCCAACTTCATCAACTCGATCCGCACCCGATTCAACCTCCCTCAATTTCGAGTGACCCTTGTTCCCGTTACTTGTTGCTTGAACAATTTATTTGTTTAATGAAACAACTTGGGTCTATAATAAGTTGAGTCATTATGTATAATTTTGTTTTACATTTCATTAGGTAGAACATTATATGTGTTCACAGGAGAAGTTGTTTCGACCGGGTCGAACAGATTATTGCCACACTCCTTAGTAATGAAGATGGTGACATCGGGGAAGAGCCTGTCCGAGTCCAAGAACCCTGCAAGCACATTTCAAAAGAAGAATGGTTTCCTAGCCAAGAGGATGAGTTCTAAGTCTTGGAGTCCTATAAGAACTTCTCCGATAGTAACAATTATTAATGATGAAGAGTCTTGTATGTGGCCACATTTTCGAGTCTAGGAGTCCTAGTAACATCTTTCGGAGGAGGAGGAACTACATGGAGAAGACTTTCTCTTATTTACAATGTTTTCGAGCCTCGTAAACTAGCCCACTTGCAAGCTAGTTACTAGGCTACAACCTATTTTTGGACGGTCCAACGAGGAGTCTTCGAGTGGCATTGTCAAGGCTTTTCAATCAATTACAACTTGCTAAGAGGGGAGGAGAGTTGCTATTGGTTTAGCTTGCTTGTTATGGTCAGAATCGGGATCAGAACACTTTTGCGGTTTTAGTTTTTGTCTTAGTTAAGATTAATCTTGTAATTAGTATTGATTAATCATAATTAGTCTTAACTCTGTCCTTAATGATTAGAAAAGTTATTTGCACGGAAAATGACCCTCTATAAAAGGATTTCCTATATATGTACAATCACAACTTTTGAATATATTGAAATTTGTGATTGATACACTCGTTGTGTTTCAACTTAGAAAGTTTAAGTGAATCAAACTTTTACCCTTAAAAATCCCTAGTCTGTTGTAGCTTGGTTTGGCAAGCCAGTGTTGTTCTTCTAGGTCTTAGCAACCCCTACTGAATCCACTCCCAGGCCGGTTTCTTTGTTGTCGCTTTCTTGATTTCGAAGCTGGACAATATGTCCCTTCTAAGTCGAGTCGGGTTTTATCCCCTATTTCGGTTTCTAACCCCACTTTCCCGACCTCTTATCCCCAGTTTCCTTTTTAATTGTTTTATCAATTGTTAAGAAGACCTATTATCATAGTTGTGCTTCCCATTGTTGGGCTTGGATCTATCATTTGGTATCGAGTTCTTAGAGCCCCTCATGTGACCTATCCCCCTTCAACCCCAAACATTATCCTTATTAGCTACAAAACAAATCAACTACAAAAATGTCATCCGGCCTCGGCGTTGAGCAAAAGCTTGACCGGACCTTGAGAGAGATACAAGACCTGGAGGCCCGGGTTAAATACTCGACTAAACGGTTATTGAAACAACTACAAGACAAGTTTGAAAATCTAAGATAATCCGAGAAGCGAGTGTTCACATTGAGTCGAAGGTAGCTCGATGATGACAAAGTTACAAAAGAGCATGAGTCTTCAAATGAGGAGTTTGTTCATACTCCTAGAGGAAGACATGAAAGGAGGCATGAGAAAAGAAACTTTGACATCAAAGTTGACATCCCATATTTTGAAGGTAAGCTCGATCCTGACATCTTTTTGGATTAGCTTCGGACGGTAGAGAGAGTTTTTCATTATAAAGAAGTTCCGACTCTAAGAAAGTTAAGCTAGTTGCACTTAAGTTGAGGTACCGTGCTTCAATTTTATGGCAAAATGTTTAAAACAAAAGAGTCAATAAAGGGAAAGAAAAGATAAAAACATGGAGGAGGATGAAGAAAGAGTTGAAGGACAAGTTTTTACCAGATTGTTATCTCCAAGATAATTTTCTCAAGTTATAAAAGTTGAAACAAGGAGTAAAAGCTGTTGAGGAGTATACTAGGGAGTTTGAGTTTCTTATCCGGAAGTGTGATCTGTTTGAGAATGATCCACGGACCACGGTAAGATACTTATGCAGGTTAGAAGAAAAGATTGGTAGTGTTGTTGAGTTACAACCATATACCACCCTGGATGATCCGAGCTCGTTGGCTCATAAGGTGGATATGCAAAGGAGATCCAGAGGTAAAGAAGAGTTAGCCAAGACCCCTTACAAACCCAACAACCACGTAAGACCCCCATACTACTCACCCAAAATCAATCCATCCTCAACTCCACAAAATAAGCCCCTCCACCTTAGAATCGAAACCTCCACAAACCCCTCGAAACCTAACCCAAAACCCATTGAAACACCCGCAGGTGTTTTAGGTCTAAGGACTAAGGCATTATGCCTCATAATGTCCTAATAAGAAGATCATTTCACTGGCTGAGTACCAAATAGCCTCAAAACAGTTGAAGGAGATGAAAGAGGAGTCGGACTCAAAATGTTTCTTACAGGAGAGTGATGAGCCTATAGAGGAAGGAGCGAGATGAAAGAGATCTTCGATCCCCGGAAGAACCCTCACTGAGTTTGTTGAGTCGGAAAATCGGGAGTAGAGGGAGAACATATTTCATACAAGATGTACGGTGAATGGCAAAGTGTGTTTATTAATCGTTGATGGAGGAAGGCTGCACCAACGTAGCATCCAAGTCCATGGTGGATAAGTTGAAGTTGCCACTTGTCCCCTCATCCAGACCCACTACAACATTCAATGGCTTACTCAAGGAAAATGTATCCAAGTCACTTCTAGATGCTTTATTTCTTTATCAATTGGCAAGTCATATAGGGATGAGATTTGGTGTGATGTGCTACCCATGGATGCTTGTCATTTACTCTTAGAGAGACCGATGAGTGCGTAAAATGCATTAGATTCTTAGGCGTTTTGATACTTTTCTTTGGGAAAAATCGGTTAATAGGAGTGTGTTTATGCTCCATTTTCTGTTTTACGCTTGTGTTTTGGTGTTTTGAGATGTTTTTGCAGATTTGATCACCAATACCGAGTATTCCTGAGATTAGTGAGTGTTCCGAGCCTTAAGAAGACCACCACGGTCCATCTTTGCGATCAAAACGGCCATTCCCTTCGATTTCTCAAAGTTTGTCATTCCAGACAACCAACACGGGTGGCCCGTTTCCTCGAAAATGGCCCGTGTTGATGGTGAGCATGCCCAGGAGCATTTTACATCGAAACGGGCAGCCCGTGTCGAAGGACACGGCCCATTTTCAGCGTCCCTGTCCGGTTTTGACGTGCCGAGCATCCAACACGGGCAGCCCGTGTCGAAGGACACGGCCTGTGTTGGAGGTAAATTTTGCCGAGACGATTCGGTTTTGACGGTTTCGCCTCTTGATTGCTTCTTAATGGCTTATTTAAGAGGATTTTCAGCCATTTCTACAGCCATCCAGTCCAGAATCCTCCATAGTTCATCCTCCATTTTCCTTTCCTCCATTCCTTCACATCAAACCAAAAGCTTTGAAGATCGAAGAAGAAGATTGAAGCGATTGCTCGGATTCCATCTAAAGTCGAGAGATTCAAGTGGAGCACTTCAAGCCTATCATCTATTTCTTCATTTTGCTGTTTGAGGTTTGATTTCAATGTATTTGACTTTAGTTAAGCTTTCAATAAACATGTGTGAGTAGTTTAGTTTTTCCAAGGATTTGTAATCCGAAACAATGTAGTTTGATTAGTTTTCTATGATTTGTGCTTGAATTTTGCTTTTGATTCAATAGAAGGTTGTGTTCATCATGTTCATGAGTGTTTTGAAGGCCTAGAATACTTATGTTTAGAGATTAATCTATCATGTACTTGAAAGGTGAAATAGAATAATCCGACAACCAACCTTTCTACCTAATTTATGAAATTTGATAAAAGAATAGTAAATTAAGGGATCACTTTGATAATTTGAAATCCTTAACTTTGATTAACTTAAAAGGCATACGAAAGTTGTTTGATAGGTTAATTAGAGCAATTCTATTAAGCATCGAAAGAGCGGTAGAATTTTGTGATTATCGATCCTTGATTTATTTGAATGAATGATTGCACAAATTATGTTTAAATAATCAAATCCATTGTTAGGAAAGCAAATCCCTAGATATTTTTATCCATTGATTCAAGTCTAGATTAATTTTCTAATTTTAATAGTTAGAACTAGTTTAGAAAGAACAAACTCCAAAAACCCGATTAGCTTAGCAATTGAGTAGAGGACTAGTTTAGTGTGTTGCTAGAACAAACTAAAGTCATATAGGGATGAGATTTGGTGTGATGTGATACCCATGGATGCTTGTCATTTACTCTTAGAGAGACCATGGTTGTTTGATAGGCATGTCATGCATGATGGTAGGTTGAATACCTACACCTTTGTTAAGGATAAAAAGAAGATCACCCTTACCCCCTTTAAACCCTCCCAAATCTAGAAACCCCGAGAGTATGTCCAAGCCTCTGTCCTCACCGACTTGTTGAAGTCACATCGGCATTAGTTTGAGTCACTCATATTCCGCCTTGTGCTACTAACAAAAACGTTGACTATATATCTTAGGTAGCTAGTTGTACATACTAAATGCAATTTTCGTTATACAACCATTTTTCTATGTTACAAATTAAAATGTGAGGCTTTTACATGTTTTGTGGTGTGCGATTATACAAATTTCTCCCTTTTTTTGGCGTTTAGAGAAGTCGTAAAGGACAATAAGTTATACAAATTTTCTACATATTCTTTAAAATGCTTGAGATCAATTATCTAATCTAAGCAAACAATGAGCCTTCCATTACAACTGTTGCTTTCCCTTGAATGAGCACTTGTTGTTTTTCCTCATCGACGTGCAACTCCAGCTTTCCACCTCCGGAAGATGCCTATCATACATATTAAGAAATACATATTAGCAATATTCATCGTTGAACTTTACTTTGTTATTGGTATAAAAAATTATTGAGATTGAGTTATTACTAGAGAGGATGTAATGTAGCATATACACTTTAATTGCCTAGCACAATTAACATTTTCAATAGCCAATTATTCAAATTAAATATTGTTTATACTTTGGGGCGTATCTATCTTATTTTTTATCCATACCATATGTATAATAAAAATATATTAAGCAATCTCAATTTGAGGCATTGGTAAGTAAATAAGCTTCATATTTAAGGTGTGCGGTTTAATTTTCAAATTCAAATTGGGAGGGAAAGGTGTTATTCAGGGTTGGGAGGACTTCCTTCAATGGAAGTTTTCAATGGGACTAATACATCTCCTTTGTACTAGGCTAAGATTTACATGGACTGGTGTTGCAAGAATTGTTGCAAATTTCCCGAATATTTTATTCAAAACATCCCTATTCATGCTTTAGATCATGATCCAGTCATTTTATATGTTAAGGGAGAAAACGCATAATGAGATCAAATTATAGAATATAAAGGCACAATGTCTTCCATGATCAAAGGTACATGAAATTCTCAAGAATATTTAGCAAGGGGTAACTCAGGAAACAATCTCATAATGGGGATAAGGAAGCTCGGAGACTCAGATTTAAGAGTAAAGAATGGTGTCTCAAGTGGAAAAATTCTATGGGATTATATCGGGAAAGAAACAACAGCTTTGTAACATTCTTGATGAACTGCAAGTAGTGGGTTTGCAACATTCCCTTTTGGCGAGGTTTTAGACCGCAGAGAGGGACATTTAGGAGTCCTTAAAGGTTGCTGAAATATATTGGATGCAAAGGGCGAAGTTAAAGTGGACTATCAAAGGGGATTAAGGATCAAGATTGTTTTTAGGACTTTCAAGATTAAAGAACATGATTAGAGGCATCAAAGATAAATAAGGGATGTGGATTCAAGATACACGGGGTGTTAAGGAAGTCATCTCTAATTACTATAGAGATATGTTCAGCCAAGGGAAGATTTTACGACAAAATGTTATATTCAAAGAGCCATGCATTCTTTCAAGGCAAGACTCAACCATACTAATATAGTTAAACTGCATAAGGAATTCACACCAAATGGGGTCAAGGAATCGCTCTTTCAATTGGGGGCACTCAAATCATAGGGCCAAATGGAATCCCAGCGACCTTTTTTAAGAACTTTGGCATGCAGTGGGATAACAAGTAATTCAAGCGATTATTTTAACACTTAACATAGAGAAGTGGACAAAGGAAACTAACCGAGACTCACATAGTTCTCATACCAACGAAGGATAACCCGAAACGGTATAAGACTTCAAGCCAATAAGCCTATGTAATGTCATTTACAAGATCGCTTCCAAGTGTTTGGTGAATAGACTAAGAGATTCATTACCAAATTTAATTGTCCCGTATCAAGATGTGTTTTGTACTAGGACATGATATTACTAAAAATTATGTATTGGCACATGAATTGATTTCATACATTAAGAAGAAGAGTGGAGGGAAGAAGTGGGCAGCGGTGAAGGTGGATGTGAGTATAGGATCGGTTGGGATTTCCTTGAAATAGTTACGAGAACAATGGGGTTACCAAATCACTACATTCAATTGATCATGAAGTACATCACTACGAGTGGAATATACTTGTTTTGGTCAATGGGGAGTAGATAAAGAGTATTTCTCTAAGAGCGGGCTGAGACAGGGTGATCCTCTCTCACCGTACGTATTTATTTTATGCATGGAGTTTCTATCGGTAATGTTGGTTGAAGGGCATAATTGTTGGGATTATGGAGCCTAATGGGTTGTTTGGGCTTAGGAATCACAAGCAACGGAGTGGCACGATCATGACATAGTGGACGGACAAGACACAATGCGCAAAAAAATGCAGAGAAATGGACAAAGAGCTGGCACAGCTGTGGCCGTACCAAGGGTTTTTCCCATGACTATTGGTTTTTTGTTTGTTTTTCGTGCGTTATTTGTTTTAATGTATCGGTTAATGCTTGTAAATGCTTGTAATGGCTGGGTTATAGCTATATAACTGAGTGTATCCTCCATTGTTGTAGTAAGAGAGTAGCAAGAGAAAAATAAGTATTAGCTAGGATTAGCTTGAGTGAAATCCTTGTAAAACTACTCGATTTCTAGTGCATCGGTTAGTGATTTTTCCCGATTTAGGTTTTTCCACATTAAAAATCTTATGTCTCATTTCTATTATTTCTTTTGTTCAAGTTATTTCATTGGTTGAGTGAGCTCCGATCCTAATAATTGGTATCGAGTAAGGTGAGGTTGAGAGTTCATCAAACATGGAGGGCAAAAAGTAAAAATTGAGAGGTTCAATGGCAAGGATTTCTCGTTCGGAAAATATAAGTTAAGGACTTGTTGTACCAAAAGGAGTTATATTAACCTCTTGAAGAGAAACCAGTGGATATGGAGCAAAAGAAAAGGGAGTTCTCTGGATCGGCAAGCTCTTGGGACAGTGAGATTAAGTTGTCGCGGAACGTGGCGTTCAACGTGATGGATCAAACAATGACAAAGTTTTATTGGAGGCGTTGTCCAACTTGTATGAGAAACCTTTAGCGATGAATAAGGTATATCTCATGCGTTGGTTGTTTGATTTAAAAATGGTTGATGACACTAGTGTTTCGGATCATACTAATGAGTTTAATATGATAATCTCTAATCTTGCTTCGATGAAAATAAATATTGAGGATGAAGTTAAGGCTTTAATTTTGTTGTCTTCGTTACCCAAGTCATGGAATACCATAGTGTCTGCGGGTAGTAGTACCAGGCGTTTAAATGCATTAAAATATGATAAGGTTCGGGATGTTATCTTAAGCGAGAGTATTCGCAAGAAAGATACTATTGAGTCATCGAAGAATGCATTTCATGTAAGGGGTAGGGAGAAATATGTGAAAAACGGTCGGTCAAAATCCAAAGCAAGGGGTTAATCCCAAAACTCGGGGAGGTTATGTGTTAGGGCTGTGATGATAAGGAACATTTTAAGAAAAAATGTCCTAAAAGTTTGATGACTGTAATTCCATAAATTCCATGGAAGATGTAGGTGATACACTTGTGGTAAGTGCGGAAAATCCTATTGAGTCTTGGGTAGTGGATTCCGGGAATCGTTTCATTCCAGTGTCTAGTAATAACTTGTTTCACAATTTTGTTATGAGAATCTTTGGAAAAGTATTCATTGCAAATGCGAAAAGTTTGGACATACTAGACAAGGGGGATGTGAAGATCAAAACCTTAAGTGGGAGGTTTTGGACTTTGTATGATGTTAAATATATCCCGAGGTTGGCTAAGAACTTGATTTCGTTGAGTCAATTGGATAAGTCGAGGTATCTAATTAAATTTGGCAATGGTGGTTGGAAAATCATTAAGGGGGCAGTAGTTGTGGCTAAGGGTATAAAATCTTGCTCTTTATACTCTACCGTGGGTGTAGCGACTTAGCCGTGCATGCCGAGGTTGACGGTTTGATTGGGAGTCTTCGGGGTGAAAGACTTGAAAGGGGTTACTGCAGTAGTGGAAGTTTGTGATGATGACGAGGTATTTGTTAAGTCTATAAATAGGTCATCAAGTGCTCCACAAGGAAAAGTGCAAGAACCGGGGTAATGCAGAAGGCGATGTTGTTAACGGGAGGTAAAGCCTAAAGGTACAAATTATTTCTTCATTATGTTTTGATGATTAATGCCGGTGAGCCGGTTTTGCAAGGTGAAAATATGCAAGAGATCAATCAATCCAAGTGGGAATTCACATTGGGTGGTGAAAACGGGCTTGAAGACTTGGATAGCGGGAATCCGGAAGAGAAGCTAGTCTAAGATAAAGGTGCTAAAACAGTGAGGCGATGCACGACCTCGGTTGGTCTCTTTCAATGAAGGGGTCGGGTTTCGGTGAATTAGATGGGTGCAACAAGGAGATGAGCCATTAGTCTCCAAGTGGGAGATTGTTAGGATTACTGAGTCTAATGGGTTGTTTGGGCTCCGGAATCACAAGCAACGAAGTGGCACGGTCATGACATAATGACACGAGACAAGACGCAATTCAAAGAAAACCTAAAGAAATGGACGGAGAGCTGGCACGGCTGTGACCACGCCAAGCTCCAGGCACGACCTTGCCAAGGGGTTTTTAGCCCAGCTGTTGGCTTTTCATCCGTTTTCCGTGCATTATTTGTTTTAATGTCCGAGTTAATGCTTGTAAATGCTTGTAATGGCTTGGTTATGGCTATATAATTGAGTGTATCCCCCATTGTTGTAGTGAAAAAGTAGCAAGAGAAAGGTGTATAAACTAAGATTAGCTTGAGTGAAATCCTTGTAAAACTATTCGGTTTCTAATGCATCGGTTCATGGTTTTTTCCGATTTAGGTTTTTTCACGTTAAAAATATCGTGTCTCATTTCTATTATTTCTTTTGTTCAAGTTATTTCATCATTTAAGTAGCTTTAATCCTAACAAGAATATTGGTGAAATGCATACGGATTTAGGTAGCTAGAGATGCACCACAAATTTCGCATCTATTTTTTTTAAGGACAATGCACTTTTCTTCATGGAAGCGTCTTTATAGTCAGTAATAACCTTCAAAAATATTTTGGATATTTTCTACCAAGCATCTTGTCAACTGGTAAATTGCTACAAATCGGAGAGAATGTTGACAAGGAATGTCACGAGATCAAGAAAAGGAAATATTCAAGTTATTGTTCAATTTCAATTCGAGTGGAGCGATTGGATAGGTACCTGGGCTCAACACTCGGTAATTCCTTTGGCCAAAATCTCTCATTTTCTTTTCTGGTGCATAACATACGGAGGAGATTGCAGAGTTGGCATATAGAGCTGCTCTCACCTACAAGGAGACTAGTCCTCCTCAATGCGGTTCTAATATTTGTCAACCAACATATCTTAGCGATTTTCCAAATCCTAAAAAGGTGACAAATATGATGAATGCACTTACGATTAATTTTTACGGGGACAAAGCCAAGCTAGGAGAAGAATTCATTAGAGGAGAAGTGAAGAATTATATAAACACGGAAGAATGACGGGTTTAGAAATTAGATGTGTTGAGCCATTTATCGGTCTCTTCTTATGAAATAATCTTGGAGGCTTTACCAAAACCAGAACCTATTGTTGGAAAAGGTGTATAAGGTAAAATACGAATGTTTCACCACTTTAGGACATTCTAGGAAAGAGGAGATCTGTGGGCAAATCTTGGGGCCGGAGAGGATTGAATGGTGCGGTTAAACAACTAAGGGTCATTTGGCGAGTTGGTAGACGGGATAAGATTTGACTGCTCGAGGATAAATGGATTCCAAATAAAGACATCAAGTGTCGCAATGAGAGCATTGTTCAAGAATGCATAGACAAGAAAGTCTCTTTCCTATTTGAAGAAGGGAGTAGAGGGGGTTGGGATGTTGCCAAAGTAAAAAGGATTTTCACATGGGATACAACTAATAGCTTTTTAGCTTTTGAGAGAGGAAGTGTCAAGAATATGACTCGTTGATCCGGGAAAGGTCAATGGATGGGAAGTACCCACTTAAATCAGGTTATGCTTTCTTTATAAGGAAGAGTCGTAGTGACGAAAGGAGAGCAAAAACAAAACACTATGAGCAGGTATTGGGGGCTGAATCTACTTCCCAAAATTAAAGTTTTTGGTTGGAAGATCTTTAATAATGCACCACCAACGAGGGATAACCTGAAAAAAAGAGGAGCGGCAGAAAGAATAGATTGTATATTTTGTAAGACACCGGAGGAGACAAAGCAACACTTAGTTAGAAATTGTGAGATAGCTAATAGGATTTAGGCTTATAGTGATTTGGGTATTAGGACAGACAATGACAAGCATAGCAAGTTAGATTCATGGCTAAGCAATTGGTTGAAGTATGTGTTGAAGGACAAAGGTGACTCGAAAGATTTTCAAAGTCGTATGGATAATGACAACAATATGGGAAATTTGTCTAAGGAACTAGTTGAAGTATGTGCTGAAGGACAAAGGTGACTACAAGATTTTCAAAGTCGCATGGATGATGGCAACAATGTGGGAAATTTGGAAATAAAGGAATAAACATTATTATCGGAGGCAAGAAATTATTGGAACCGGAAACGTCTTGGCTAATATTAAAAGCGGCATTGCTTTGTGGATGGAAGGACTAAGGAAGGAAAAGCAGAAAGAGAGGAAGAGATAGGTGAATACCACAACAGAGACATGATGTTTAGCAGAGGGCATCCCCCTCAAAATCCAATTGTCCTTATCACGGACGAAGCATGGGATAGGAATTCATGGGAGGCTGGGCCAGCATGGGTGGCACAGGAAAACAGTGTAGGACTGAAAGAAGGAAAGTGGTTGGGGTTTGCCCAATCAGCACTACAAGAAAAATATTGACTAATGGAGGAAGCACTCAAAGAAGCGATCAGGAAGAAGGTCACAAGTGTGACAGTCAAGACAAATTCCATCCAGCTAATTCGAAACTCGAGCACATATCTACAATGCACAAAGGAAAACAAGAGTACTCATCAAAATATTTTGCGTTTACTTTATAGTTTTCGATCGTTTCAAATCATCAAGTCTTGTAAGTCTCGTTGTTAGGGCAACTCACATCCTAGCAATTAAGGCTACGTAAAGGAGGCCTATTTAGTTTACTCGTTATCTCCGTTTCCCCCAAAAAAAACAACTTCTATATATGATATGGACAAATAAATGATGGTTTTTTCAACTTTCAACTATAATGTCATTTTATGGTAATTTGTTTAATTGAATTATGGTGGGTTGTAAATTATTTCACAAAATTGTTTGTACTACTTTTTCTTTTCCATGGAGTACCAAACACTCAAACCGTTTAACATAGAGTAAAATGAAATATGTCTCGATGATTCAAGAACAATATTGCTAGCCCATATGGTATAGTTGGTAACCACGTCGTCCAAATGGCATAGAGTGAACATAAAATCCAGGATACGTAACTTTCATGCAAGGGATCTCAACTAAAATTGCTTCCGCATTTGTTGCTAAAATAATAATTTTCTATTAGTAGAGACCAAAATTAGAAAATTACCATATACGCTTTGAGATCCGATTTTCCAAGCTTTTTGCCCCGAGTATGGTGCTAAGCCACAATGAACACTTCCACACACTGGATCCTAAACATAAGCACCAAATCCAAGGATTAACGCAACTAATAGTATAGAAGTTATCCTTATCAATACGTATATTTTTTTCCTCGCTTAGAAGATGGTAAAAGCACAAAACACCGACACATAATTCATTGTAAAGCTTTACAACGAAAAAGTTAATGGCCTAAATTAATTGAGAAAAAAATTATATATAGATTTATTATGGTTTGGTGTAATAATTTATGGAATCAATAATTTTAGATAATAGATATAGAATATATGCAATTTGGTTAAATATTATGGGGACGCATTCCAAAGACAAACTTTATTTTTCAATTAATTTTCGGTTAAAAAATTGACGTATCGGAAAATAAAGTTTGTCCCCTCAATATTGGTCCCTCGTAATATTTAACCAAATTTCATATGTTCCATAACTATTTATCTAAAATTGTGAATTTCATAAATTATTATATTAAACCACAATGGATCCATACGTAATTGTTTCATTAATTGACCTTGAAAACTATTCTATTGTGAATTAAATTGAAAAGGAATGGTTTGATTTGATGGTTCAAGGTTGTTATGCCATCTGATTCAAGGTTGTTACCATTTGTATTATATTGTATGAAATAATGTTATTCTCTACAATTATTTACAATTACTCTATAATGTCATTATAAACATTCATAACTTACAGGTTTAAATTGATAGGGTGTCACTTGTATTAATCAATATAGTTGATGCATACTCAGACTTAATTGCTGATTGATAACTAATTTTAAAAGTTGATAAATTACATTCTAAATCCTAACATATACTCTAAACTTAAAAACAATTTCTTTTTCTTGTCTTGTGTTAACTCAAAACCTTTATTATTTCCCTAAACTTCACAAAAATATTTAAGATCAGAATATTACAATGTTGGCTAATGAACAACTTTAAAGACGTGTATAAAAATATCTACCTCATTCATCCCCAGATTAGGGCAAAAGAAACGACTATAGAAATCAAATCCAGATTTTGTGGGAGCAGCTCCAGTAACTACAACTCCTCTTCCTCGCCATCTTCGAATTTCTTCAAAATTAGGTTGTAAATCAGCTACAAGCTCTCCACTGGAATACTCTATCTATGCCAATGCATAATCGAGACAATAAGCTATTTTTACAATTAAATAACTTGTAAATTCACCAAGGTCAATATTGTAGGGAGACTTCTTTGAGAAGTAAGATATAGTGTATTCATATCAACATATTTGATATATATAACATAGGTAGAACTCTTGAGAGAAGGGTTAATGTTCTTTGTATTTACCATAAAAAATATCAACGTATTTGATAAATAAGAGTTTGTAAGAAAATTGTAATTGATATTGGAAATACAGGCGTTTATGTGCTAAATATACTAATGTATTGAGTACCCCTAAAAAAACAAAAAATAATATATCGTAATTCTGCATTTATTTATGGTAATTTATTTTATTTTGTAAAAACGCACGCCCTATAAATATGCATGGTCTCGCTTCCAAGAAAACAAAGGTTTCTTTCCACAAAATGCATAGTGTCACCAGTTTATAATCTCGGGTTCACAATATACCCTTCACCTAAACGAAAAAAATGCTTTGTTAGGACAAGATAAAAAAGCTCCGTATGAAGTTGATAATGGATGGCACGTTGAGAGGCATATCATTTGATCAGGTCATGTCCACCTAATAACAGAACTTACTATCGTATATATGGTTATTGGACGTCAATAATCCATATTTGGTGATATTGGATACCAATAATTCCACCTTGTATATTGAACATCAATAATACCACTTTTGAAGGTATTAAACACTATTCCCTTTTAAATTAGACACCAATAATCCCACATTTTAATCACATATGTTGTTTTTAAACCGTCACTCGAGTTCATGGAGCCTTGATTCGACAAGCAAGGATGATGTGTTAGGTCATATGTAAATGTGATCATTATAGATAATGGGTTATCCATCATTGTTACTCGAATAAGACTATGTTAACTCGGTGATAGTTCCCAAAAAAAAAAGAAATAGGGCCAAATATAGAACTAGTGGCGTCCAATAAAATGTGCAATTATTGAAGTTCAATACCTGAAAGGTTAGATTGTTGACGTCCAATTTGAAAGATGTCATTATTTATATCCCATGTCCTAAAATTCGAAATTATAGGTGTCCAATAACTCTTTTATATGCAACTTGCTCTGTACATGAATCGAAAACTAATATAGCAATCATTATTATGTAGAAAATTTTCTTTTGTTTGTGTAAGTTCACTATGTTTCAAAGCTGGGGTTAAATGAGATTCCGTGGGGTCAAATAGCCTACAACCAAACTCGAATTAATGATGAAAATATTCAAACTCTTCAAGTAGCTAATTCAAACTCAATGAATCCGAGCTCAACTAAGTCCTCGGAATTAAACAAGAGGTTAGCTATCTAGATCAAGAAAGTGAAGAAGACATTCAAAACAGATTTTATGGGTCCGGAGCAATGTAAAGAAGAATTTAATCATCCACGCTTCATTAATAGGATTAGCACGCAGCTTTTCGTGGACTCGGTTCTTGAGTAAACTTAATACTTTCTTTAGTGACCTCAATTTTTTTTTATTTTTGTTCAAAGAACGGGTATGTAATAATTTAAGATAGTTTTAAGTTTTTTAGACATTATAGGATTGTTCAAATCCATCCCTCTTAACTCGCTTACAGCTGGAAGACTTTCAGCCATGTATTGACTCGACCTGGTCGATTCATCGAGTAAGACACATGCATAATCATAGGCGAAAAGTTATTCTCCTCGGTGAAGATAGGTTATAGATAAGTCCAAATGAACGCATAAAGTTTAACAAGAGGAGGAGAGAGTAGTCCATGCTCGGTTCCGAATTTCACAGACTGCAACTATCTTTTTTATGACTCAACTAAGCTAAGTCTAGAGTGGCACACTACTTTTAGATGGTTCGATAGGAAGTCTTCTAGTAGCAAAGGCAATTATTTCCAATATTTTCAAAGTCAAATAACAGCAGAAACAAAAAGGGATGATTCTTATTGGTCGTGCGTAAATGCTTAGTTAGAAACTTTTGCGGTTTTCAATTATTCACATAACTAATTACCGTAATTAGTGCTAATTAATTATTATTATTCTTAATCTTTTCTTAGTACTTAGAAAGGTACTTTAAAGGGAAAGGACACATATAAAAGTATTCTCCTTATTTTTGTAAACATACTATTTTGATGAATATTGAATGAAATCTCGCAAAGTTTGAATAACAAACTATTTTGATGAATATTGAATGAAATCTCATAAAGTTTGTGGATTCAAACTTCTACCTCCTTTAAAATCTCCTACGTATTGTAGCTTGGTTTGGCAACCAAGTGGTGATCTTCCAGGTTTTTCAAAGTTCTATGTTGGTTAACTCCTAGGTAAACATCAAAACTACCCCCATTTGATCTCTCGAAGTGCATTTGCATTTTCCGAGTCAATCATGATTACCTATCTCGGATTGTTCTTCGAATTTAGTCTTTCTATCCATTTTCAGATTTCATCTTTCATTTGTTGTGTGAGTGTTTTGTATGTTTCCCTTGGAGCTTGCCCGAGTGAGGTTTGATCACATCAATTAACTTCTTATACGAAACGTTGCACACTTTGTTAGTGGGCATGATCCAACCAAATCTTGTTTGTTAATTCATGTGTCGATGCTAATTCATTCCAATTAGCCATCACATGTGGTCAACACTTTCATTAACGAATTTGTATGCATCAAGCCAATTCGTGACTTAAAAGTTTGATGAGTTGAAGCAATTTGTGTTCATTGATTGAATCATCATAAGTCATGAACCTACGAAGTCACCACTTACACGCGCGTCATGCCATTAATATGATGTTGTATTTGAATATAAAAAGAAAATGCACGTCGCAAAATCATGAAACAGATGGAGATGAAAAACATACAATTAGTTCTTCTTCATATTCCATCTTCACCACGTTGATCGGACAAGATTTAGAATTCGTAAACTTAATGGCCAATTCCATCTCGGGTGAACCACATGTTGCAACCGGTATCAAGGGAAAAGCGAGGCGTATCTGAAAATTTAACTCATTTTCATGATGACAGTCTAAGGCACCTTCACTATCTATACTTGAAATCTTTTCAGCCAAGAGTACTTTTCCCGATTTTACATGAAACTCGTACTTTCCTCCCCTTCTCCATACCGGTGTGGAAAAGAATGGAGGCGGAAGCTATGGTTCCATGCCCACAAATATTCAACCGCAAATCATTACATCATATATGTTAGGATTTTCTTCGTTAAATCATAAATGGGGTTGTCACTACTAAGGAGAAAATAATTTTCTTAAATATTTTTGACAATAATTTTCTTTTAAAGAACGACATTATGGAGAATTCGATTTTTTCAGCAATGTTTGAAATAATGATAGAAAAATGATTTTTTAAAGAACAGAGTATCAGTACAACCTCCAAAAAAAAAAAACATGGTGAATGTATACATGGAAAAAAAGAGGAGGCGATATAGCTATATAACAATTATTATTTGCATAGAACATTGAACTTCCTCGATTTTTAAAATGAAATCAAGTTTTGTCCATGGAGTTGAAGATAATATTCCTCGGACATCATTTTATTTACCTTTTTTGCCAACATGGACTTCTAAGAAGCTACTTTCCAATAAAATCGTATATTCTTTTCTATCGGACACAACTTTAATTCTATGAATTTCATCATAATCCATAAAAAATACCTCCGTAGCGGGGGCAAACCATCTCAATTGAAATTTAGGAATGATTGTTTTGTTGTCATTTTCATCAACACCACTTGTCTCCGGCATCAAACCATCTACCTTTTTCAGAAAACATGTTGCAGAAAGATGAAACTCGTTCGCGACAGATTGCATCCATTCCTCTTCTTTATCTTTTTCTAGGAAGCAAGCTGCGGCAGGATTTCCTGTCAATGACGTCTCCGCAAAAGCGTCAACCTATTGAATGAAATTAGCAACATAACATTAACACATATGATGCTCGCACTTAATTTACAACAACTAAACTACACAAGTAACACATATCATGAATATGTCATTGTCACCCACCAACAAATATGATCTAAAGAGGTCATTAAGATATATGAGACTTCATTTAGAATAACTTAACATTTTTTCTCAATACAAAGGTATCAAATGATGGAGAAGTGAATACCACATAGTATTTGATTGTTGACATTTTCAACGCCATATGTTTCCAATTTTCCGCTAACAGAGTTTATGATGTGTAGGTTGCTATCCTTATGTTAGTTCGTAAAAGCGGTAAACAATGTTTTAGATTTTATTGTAACTAAAAAAACTACAAACGCCTTTGTTTGCCATGAATTTCATCTCAAAACAAATATTTATAGCAAGTATTCTCCTAGTTCAATGCGTTGACAATCAAAAGAAGGTGGCTATTTTAGAAAGACTCCTATAAGTCTGACCAAAAATAAAAAAGACTTTTATAGGGCTTATAAAAATTTAATTAGAAAATAATTTAGAATTACAATATTCTTGACACATTTTTTTCAAGTGTGTTAAAGGAAATATAATGATAAATTTATGTAAGGATCGGAAAACTATCAAACAATGAAATTAGGAATAAAAGAAATAAAACATATGGGACAAGGATTTTCACTCAACCAGGAAAAAACTACGAACCGATGCACTAGAAAACCAAATAGCTTTACAAGCATTTTCACTCAAGCTTTCACTAGCTTATACACCTTACTCTTGCTATTCTTAATCAACAATGGAGGTTTAGCATTGATTAAATAGCCATAATTAGTCATACCAGCATTTACAAGTAATTACACGCGCATTAACTACAAGAAAACCAAAGAAAGGGAAGAAAAAACTCAACAGTCGGGCCATTTTGCACCTGGCACGGTTGCACATGTGCCCACTCTCCGGCCCAAGTTTAGTGTTTGCTTTGTGTTTTCCTTGTCCGTGCCAACGTTGTCATGTCCGTGCCACCTTGTCCCATGACTGTGCCATCTTCTTTGCTTGTAAAACTCGAGCCCAAACCATTAGGCTCCATACCCACCAATCTCCCACTTGGAAACTAATGGTTCACCTTCTTGTTGCACCATCTAGCTCATCTAAACCTGGCCCCATCAACATAAGTGACCGACAGAGGCCTTGCATCGCCTCACTATTTCGATACCTTTACCTTGGACTAGCTCCTTTACCGAATTCCCGCTATCTAAGCCATCACGCCCTTCTTTATCTCCCGATGTGAACTCCCACTCGGAATGATCAATCTCTCTTGCACACTTTCACCATGCAAAATTGTCTCACCGGCGTTAGCCAATAAAACACAATGGAGAAATAATTTGAACCTCTGGGCTTTACATGTCGTTGACAACGCCGCCTTCTTCATTAATCCCGATTCTTGCACTTTACCTTGTAAAGCACCTGGATGATCCATTTGTAGACCCAACAAACATCCTGCCATCCACATAAACTCCCACTTAAGCAAATCCCACACCAAGTCTTTCACCACAAAGACTCCCATTAGAACCGATTAACCCCGATATTCAAAGCTAAGTCACTACAATCTCCGGTAGAGTATAAAGTTTCGATTTGATACCCTTAGCCACAACCATTGCCCCTTTTACAATCTTCCAACCACCATTGCCAAATTTAATTAGGTATTCCGACTCATCCAACTCGACTCACCGAAATTAAATTTTTCGCCAACCTCGAGATATACCTAATCCCTCGCAAATTCCAAAACCCCCACTTGAGGTTTTGATCCTCACATCCCTTTTGCCTAGTATGTTCAAGCTTTTCCCATTTGCCACAACCCTTTCCTAAAGTTTCCTACAACAAAATTATGAAACAAGATTTTATCGGACACTGGAATGAAATAATGCCGCGGAATGGATTTTCCGTACTAACCACAAGTGCATCACCTACATCTTCCATAGAATTTATACAATTTCGGTCATCAAACTTTTTAGGACACATTTTCTTAAAATGTCCCTTGTCCCCACAACCCCAACAAACAACCTCCCCGGGTTTTGGAACCGACCCCTTCCTTTGGATTTAGACCAACCACTTTTCACATGCTTCTCCTTATCCCTTACATGAAAAGCATTTCCCGATGACTCCTCGAATCTTTCTTGCGAATACTTTTGCTCAAGATAACATCCCGGACCTCATCATATTTTAACACATTGGACCCCCTAACACTACTAACGACGGACACTCGTGGTATCCCATGACTCGGGTAGCGAAGACAACAAAATTAAGGCCGTAACCTCATCCTCAAGATTGATTTTTACCGAAGCAAGATTAGAAATGATCATATTAAACTCATTAATATGATCCGTTACAATAGTGTCATCTACTATTTTTAAGTCAAAAACTAACACATAAGATATATCTTATTCATCATCGAAGGTTTCTCGTACAAGTTGGACATTGCCGCCAACAATCCCTTTTTCGTTGTTTGCTCCATCGCGTTGAACGCCATGTTTCATGCCAACGTCAATCTCACCTGTCCCAAGAGCTTGTTGATCCAAGCAACTCCCATTTCTTTTGCTCCATTTCCACAGGGTTTTCTCTAAGGGGTTGATATAATTCCTTCGGTACAACATGTCCTCGACTTTCATTTTCCGGAATGAGAAATCTTTACCATCGAACCTCTCAATTTTTCCTTTCTCACCCTTCATGTTGTGAACTCTCAATCTAACCACGCTCCGATACCAATCGTTAGGATCGGAGAGCTCTCAAATACTGGAATTAGAAACAAAAGAAATAAAACAAAATGGGACACAAGATTTTTTTTAACGTGAAAAGACCCAAATCGGGAAAAACCACGAACTCATGCACTAGAAAACTAAATAGCTTTACAAGGATTTTCACTCAAACTCTCAACAACTTATACACTTTACTCTTGTTATTCTTAATCGACAATGGAGGTTTAGCACCGATTAAATAACCATCATCGAGTCATACTAGCATTTACAAAGAATTACACGTGTATTAACTACAAGAAAATCGAAGAAACGGAAGAAAAACTTAATAGCCAACCATTTTGTGCCCGGCACGGGCATGCCAAATGACACAGTTGCACCCATGCCCACTCTCCGGCCCAAGTTCATTGTTTGCTTCGAGTTTTCCTTGTCCGTGCTAACGTTTTCATGTCTGTGCCACCTTGTCTCATGACCATGTCATCTTCTTTGATTGTAAAACTCAAGCCCAACCCATTAGGCTCCATACCGAACAGCTTTAGGTAGTCATTCTCTCAAGATTTCTACCTACATTGTCACCAAGAAAAATAGTAAAAAAGGAGAGTGATGGGACACAAAGCCGAGGAACAGGGGAAGACACTAAATGGCTAAATTTTGCTAACCATTCAGCGAAGACCGTTAGCCTCCTTAAAAGATATGATTGATCGGAAAACTTGAGACCCTAGCCAAGAGGTTAATGATATCTCTAATTATAAAATCAACTTTCCATGGTGGCTTGAATTTCTTTTTAATCCCATTGATGATGACTTTGTTGTCGCCTTCAATTTGAATATTCTGCGAGATAACCGGCTTTGATAGTTTCTTAAAGCCCAAAATGAAGGGTAAGAGCTTCTGCAACAAGGTTTGAGATAGCCCTAATATTGGGTGATCTAGCTTGTAACATATTTCCTCTATCATTGCGAATAACAAAAGCAATGGTTGCCTTGTTGGTAATAATTGATCCGTCAAAATTGATTTTAACATATCCTCTTGGTGGCTTATCCCATCTAACATAATGTATCCTCTTCTTTTTGGTTTGGATTGGGTATTGTAATTTGTAAAATTTGAAACTCTCAATCTTGCTTTCCATTTGGCATACAACCTCTTTACTCAAATAAGAGCAAAAAGAATTATGATGTTATTGAAGCCTTCATTGTTGAAAATAAACTACATTTCTTGCCTTCCACTCTAGATGAGAAATAAGAACCTGATACACTATTCCTCGCATATGTGGTTGTTACACCATATATTAGTTAGGGGTGCCGATAAATCTATGAAAATTTTTCTTTTTGATAAAATTTCCTTTCCTCATTAAATGAAATCAAGACACAATTAGGTCAATGCAAATCACCTGTGACTATCGATTGTTTCCCTTTTTCTTTTATTTTTTCAATTACACGGATGCACTCTTTTTCATTTTTTTGTTCTTCCAAATTATAAACGAATTGTAAGGTTTCACATTTACTCCTAACCATGCTTATTAAACTCCCGATGTGGATCTTACGATCCTATGATTCTATGATCTAGAAACTCTCCATCGATCCAATTCCCATTAGAATGTTAAATATATTAGAATCTTATGATTTAAATTTAGTTAAAAAAATTCGTCTTAGGATCGTAATATGATTCTACGATCCTATGATCCGATACAAGATTCTAAATAAATTTTATAAATTGTCGACACATAATTTTATTCTAGAATTCATCATAATAGTATGCTTTCGAAACAAAATCTTTCACAAAGTATAGTTGAATTGGTTTTTTATGAATCTTTATAAATGTTTGCTAAGATTTTTATTCGTATAAAAAATTTCATTATTATAAACAAATATTGGAATCTTACGATCCTCGATCTGTTTCTACAATTCCAATTCGACCACGCCTTATCGATTCTAATTTGGATCCCGATTCTAACAACCTTGCTCTAACTGGTTTTTGAATGTCTAAATAGTAAATAATAACTAAAAACTTCAATATTAGCATAAAAAACAAATAAAGGTCATATACCCCCATGTAATATAAATTTCAAGCATCTGAATTGTCTGAAAAATAAAAATATATTAAAAATATTATCTAATACATACACACATATTCACAAATTGATTATTTGAATCAGCCCATTAGTTAATTTATTTAAAATATTGGGCCCAAAAATCGATTACCATGACAACTCAATCAACTATCAAATCAATCGTGAAACTCAATTACTAAGTCAAAAGGCCTAAGTCAACAACCTAGAAGAAATAATTGACAAACACTAATATAAGGCAAGGGATCATTACTGTATAAATAGAGCAATACTCTCTCGTGCTCCAGGTCGGAAACTCATTCACCGGGAGTATCCCGAAGACTTACTAACTCATAAATTCTCTCTAAAAAAAAGACAACATGAACTTCAAGCACGTTTTGTCTACTCCCCAAAGGTCCAACATTCTACTTGATTGAGATTAAGCCTCTTAGTCCCTCTCTAAAGAAGAAATCAAATCTAATTTATCAAAAAAATTAAATCAATTAACTTGATCAAGATTCAAACCAATCGACCCTCATTCAAGTAACAATTCATAATAACTCATGTGAGTAATGACCCATTTAATAAAATAGCTGTATATCTTTTTATATCCTTATACAATTATCATAATAATAATAATAACTATGACAAAAATAAACAATAATAATAATAATAATAATTTAAAATTATAATTAACGGTTATAACATTTATGAGTTATTATGAATTGTTATAGTTAGTATATAATTTTTATAAATATTAGCTATTATAAATTATTATAAATGCGATTATAAACTTAAAAATGAACACATCCTAAATTCTAAGTGCACAACTATCTAATCAATAATAAGTTTTGTTTGCACTTGCTAATGCCTTCCAACGCCCCTAAAAGGGCTCTCGCAGACCAAGATTTTCTCCGAAACGCCAAGAATAAGAATTCGACTACATTGTATTTATAACACGTCATTCCCAAGACTAGCATCAATGTTACAAGTTACACAAGTTTTCTTTCCTTCTTCGCCGTTGCCCTACACATCGTCATTTCCAACACTAGCATCAATGTTACAAGTTACACAAGTTTTCTTTCCTTTTTTCCCCTTGCCCTACACGAAAATTTTCTTATGCATGAGATCGAACACAGGGACCTCTGCTCTGAATCACTAACAGTTGGAAATGGGTTATTTCCAACACATATAAGAGTAAATTTATGTTTACACATAACGCATCAGTCTTCTCCACTATCACCACATCCCTTCTCTGGTCATTTTCAGGAAGTCGGATAGGGTAAGGCTAGGAAGCTCAGCAGGGCCAGCCTTTTTCTTCTTTATTTTTGTTGTCTTCACCATTTCTGAACCCTGAGTTTGTATCTCTGTTACTGAGGCCAAATTATAGAACTGTTCCAGAAAATAACAGCTAGTTAGATGGTGGTTCTGCATAGCAAACTTGCCAATTCACAGCACAAGGAAGACGTTGCCCAAAGAAGTTACTTTTCCCCAAAGATCTTCATTTATCTTATTTTCCAATGCAAATCCCACCAAGGGTAAGGTTTTCCCTTTTTATGTGTGTGTGTGTGTTTTGGGGGGGGTTCCATCCTCATCCCTTCAATGGAAAACAGAGAGGTGGGTTTCCCTCACAACCTCATAGTTTTAGAGACAATAGAAGGCCACATAGTGGGAAATTTAACGGCAGTCTGCAATAAAACCAAAGCTGATTTTTTTTTTGGGTGTATACGCAGATGTCAATCACCTGAATTGGGAAAGTCCAAGTGTTTGGAATTTATAACTAGAGTTCTGCAATTGCCCCCTCCCCCCAAAAAAAAGGAAAGAAAAATGATTCAACTGGCATTGAGAAAAGAAGTCCCATAATAGACCTCACAGACCCAGTACAAAGAGCAATGTATATGATCACTTTTGCAGGGGCGAGGGGTTAACAGAAAATCGCCATCCCACGCTTCCAGAACCAGGTGCCCCACTTTGTACACAGTACTATGCTTCTGAAGCAACTACGACTCAGCTTCTGGTTAAGATATGATCTTTGAATGGAAGACTCTACTTACACAGTTTAGACTTCAATACAAAAGCTACAATGTGTATGCATGGTTGCACCAGAGACTGCTTACCTCACATATACCATGAAGCAGCAACCTATGAAAAGGATCTTGGACCTGAAGTTCTAAAACATCCAACTTGGAGCCGTCCTGGATAAATGAGCGTATGCGTTTCTGCAAAGGGTAGAGGAAAATATTAAATAAGATTTTTCATATGTTAAAACGGTGGTAAAGACAAAACAAAAGGCAACAGTTGCAACATTTTCACACAGTCTGCCTACCAGTTCTCCAAATCAGAAAAAACAACCTATTCATATAAAGCACGATGTTGTTACAAGAATATAAAAAAAAGTAAATCCATCATAGGATTCAATAGGGTTGGTGATGTCTCACACTCTCCACAACACAACCTGAACCTAACCAAATAACCAATTTCATTGAGAAACATGATTCCAATGCAAACATCATGGACCTAACCTGAAATCAACACAAAAACGCTGAGGTACATATAGGTTTGGGCCAACTATTTTATGGACCCATAGTTTCGAATATGATTTTGAAGCACCCTAAATTATTAGGGCAACTCTTTACATGCTCCAATTCCGAGCCTGAGGAGCTCTTTCCCAATTGTTCGAGTGGAAATTTTAAATTTTTGATTTGAACATCCCATTTTGCCCTTGTTTTGTACTTAAACTGGAATTATTTTATTTTTCCCCTCCATTGGTCATCTTCTCCATTAAAACCAAGGTTTCTTCCTTCTTCCATTTTCATTCTCCCCTGTTTCCCCATCTTCACTCGTTCCCTCTCTCATCTTCATTGTTTTGCATTGGGCGTTAAATAAAAGATTAAAGAGAGCGTACAAATTATAATTACTTCTCGATTGTGTTCCTCGAGCAAAATTTGGAGGTCAATGATCTGGGTCTTCTGCTCATTGTTCAAGCTGAGAAGCTCTTTCTCACTCCTCAGCACCAAGGCCAGAGTCCTGGTACTGGTCTCCACCTTCGTCAACGCGTTGGTCTTCACCTCACTCGACCCTCCTGCTTTCCTGAACAACTCCTTAGGGAGAGTTGCCAAGGCGGACCCTTTCCTTGCCGTTTTCTTCAAATCCTCTGTGATGAAATGAGTGGGAACAATTAATGGCAATTGGCAATTGGCAATCAGTGTTGGCCCCATGATCAATGGATGATGGATGGAGAGAGGGAGGAAAAGTGGAAGATGAGAGAGTGAGTTGAAATGGGAAAAGGGAGAAAATGTAATTTGAAGAAAATATATAAAATAAGGGCAATTTTGACTTTTAACTCCGGTCAAAATCATGCCCAGAACTGGATCGTGTAAATAGTTGACTCAATAATTTAGGGCACCCCAAAATTGTTTCTGAAAACTATGGGTCCGGAAGATAGTTGGCCCAAAACTAAAGGTACCTCAGCGCTTTTTTTTTTTTTGGTGCTTTGATAGGTCTAATGTTCTATACATACACAATGTGACCCAATATCAGAAGTTCAGCATCAGAACTGTTCTTTCCCTTAAAAGATGGCTGAACAATGATAATTCCAGGACATTTGAAACCTTCTGTTGTATTTTCATTCAAAGACACCTGCTGAGGCTTCAACCAATTTTTAACGCTTTCCATATGATGCCATATCTATGGAATTGCACAAGACTATCAGTAGTACGAAAGAACATAGAACCATGGAATAAACATACGATACTATCTATCTACGAATACAATATTTTAACCAATTTGAAACGCTATAAGAAGGTTGCCAAAGAACAGGATAAAGTTGCTGAAGTAGCATGATAGAGAGAGCACAAAGTATTATGTCTTCTTTTGCATGATGATTAACTAGAAGTGTAAAAACAACAATAAAAGCATCACAACTGCATCATAAAAGATATCAACAACATTCCAGAAAGGAATGTAGGAAACCTAAGGTTGTATCGATTTTGAAGGCATTTTGTATCATTTTCCTGAAATTTCTTTGGTTGCAAAGTTGATCATCCTCCCTCCTATCTGGGGTCTTCTTTTGGGTGCTTCGTCAAAGAGCACAGTGATTTTGGACCCTGTTGTGGAGAGGTTCCATAAGAGACTCATGGGATGGAAATCAAAGCTTTTGTCTATCGCGGGTAGATTGACCTTTGTTGAAAAGCACATTGTGGGGCTTACCTATCCATTTCATGTCTCTGTTGTATAGTTCAAAGCTATGTACTTTCAAGATTTCAAGCTTTACTTTTTTGAGAATGTTGTATAGTTGGGCGTGTCGTGCTTAATGGTGAAAGAAATTTGAATTTTTGGATTTTGTGTTAGGGATGAATGCTCAAGGGCATCATGTTTTCGTATTGCCCCTATTGTACATGAGTGACATTCCCTTAGTGTCTTTATTGATACAACTCTTGATTATTCATCTCCTCCTCCCCCTCCCCCGGGCCCAAAAAATTCCCTTTCACCACTTGGTGTAGAGCAATTACAATCCAAACTGATAAAAAAAGACAGATTAAACTAATGCAGGCTTTCTAATGCATTAGCAGTGCAACCAGACTCCCATTTTTCGCATAGCAAATACTCTAGATCACCACTTTACTTATTAAAACAATTTCATTACAGTGCTTACTGTGCTCTCTTTGGGGGTCAAAACACAACACTTGCAAAAGCTCTTTAAGAGTCTTAAAGTAAAAAATTGGCTTCTCTAACAAAAGGTGTTCCCTATCAACCTCATTCCTCTCCCTCAATGGAGATCACCTTATTTATTTGGTAGTACATTGCAGCCTCCATTCTTTACTAGAGGATGAACCTTGAACATCCAAAGGGCAGGCAGTACATCATCAATAGCATCACAGACCCCCTTTTCGTGTTGGGAAGGGGGAGATGGAGGGCAGGAGGTAGGGGGTAGGGATCATGGGGAGGTAGAAATGCTGACAAGATTACAACATTGAGGAACAGGAATCAGAACAAAGACCTGATGTAACCAGGCCCACCCAATCTTCACTGCTAATGCTAGGTTAAGACCTCATTGACATAGCTTCACAACTTTAACTTCGCAAAAGAAGGCTGTTTCACACATCTTAGATAAGGTGAATTCGCATGACAGACTTTCACGCCAACCATATGAACTTCCTTTATCCAGTTCAAATTACTTTTTGGTAAATTCAGCAGATCAAAAGAGAAAACAGATAGACTAAAGCAAATATCACAAGCATACAAGTATCTCTACAGCATATCCCCCAAGAAAATAACAGAATCAGCCTTGCTCGTGTCAAACATGGATTGAATTATTAGCCCCTTAGAAACTCTAAACAGAAACATTCAAATGGTAATTTGTTGGAATTGGATAAACAATGTATTGTATCAATTTTCTGTCCTTTTCCATTGCAGAATCCCATCATCTTCAGAACAACACGACGCATTCATTGTGCCGTTTAGGAAGAATTATCCAGTCTCAAACCAATGTGCATAGATGAACATCTATTCATCTACATTGAACATAAGATATGCATTTGGACAATTGCTGTGGCATGCAATTAGATCAGCCTAGTGACATCTAACTTTCCAAGTTTGAGCATTATGTTCTACCTTCTATCCCCTTGCTATTCCACAAGTGTTAATCATCCCCAACAAGAATAAATCAAAATAGAACTGATGCCCACAATATACTCTTTTTCTGAATCTTAGATACTTGAATGAACATGAACCAGAAAACTCACGCCTAGAAATATCGGCAAACATGACCCATGCTCAGGCACTTAAAGAACCACTTTTAGCAGATTCTGTTAGTGTCGTGAAAATAATGGACAACAGCAGAATGCTGACTAAATTTATCTCAACCTTTTTGCTAAATATTGGGCAGTAAATGACACTTAAGTATTATGTCCAAGGAAAGACCACCTCTCTTCTGTTGAATGTATCGGTAAACTCTAAACTTTGAAATATCCACCATAACCATACTTTGCTCAGTTATTACCAACTGTTAGTCTGTTTTTTTATGACTTGCCTGCTATGTCACCCACTTTCAAAAAATCCTCTTTTACATCTCTGACATCCCAAAACAAAAGTACACCCATCTCTGTGTGTATGTATGTGTAGAGAGAGAGAGAGCGCATCTGAGTGTGTGTGTGTCTTTTTTTATTACTTGTCTTTTATGTTATCCACATTCAAAGACTCCTCTTTTACATCTTTGTAATCCCAAATCCAAAGTACAACTATCTCTATGTCTATGTACGTGTATGAAATAGTGTGAGAGAGAGAGAGAGTGTTTACTTAGAGAAGAGCTATCAATGAAGTAGCACGTCACATACAATGTTGTACTGACATGGTGCTTTTGTATCCATACCAGCTTTTTTCATATACTGGACCTCTGAAAAGGAAACAGAATTTCAAAACTTATCATTGTTTTGAAACTTACATTGTTTATGTTATTATTTACTAAGTGCCTGTTCAATTCAGCATTTTCAGGGAGCATTTGACAGGTTGCAGCAAATGAGAGCATTTTGGAGCGGTTTGGGTAGCATTTAGGAGCAGGTTGGAGCATTTCGGAGCAAGTTGGAGCATTTTGATGAGCAGGTAGCATTAAGAAATGCTGTGAAAATTCCAAAACGAACAGAAAGAAACTCTCCAATTTGCTGTATTTGATCAAATACATTTAAAGTACATCCTGATTCCCACTATTAAGGTTTTTCTACGTGAAGGTAGAGATTATTAGAAAATACGACTGAGGCAGGAGATTTGGAATACAAGTTATCTTAAACTAAGATTGAAGAACTTGAGGCCCTCAGAATCTGTGAACAACCTCACTTTGGTGTTCAAGATCTGAGAAACCACCTCTTTGCAAAATTTTTTTTTAATTCAAATCCAAGAAGTGGGAAATTCCATGTCAGACACCTACTCTAGTAAAAAAAAACTTATAATAAGGCTTCAAAGAGCTGATTAGCCAATCTTTTTATCCATATGGCAGAAAAATGGTTCTATGCTATCAATATCAACCAGTTTTAGTTTAGCTTGTTGGCCAAGCACACAATGCAAAGCTCTAATTAAGTGAAACAAGCAAGCATGGCTCAAAGCAACCAAGAAGGCCTCATATTAAACTAAATTTCATCAGGAGGTCCAGGACAAAACTGAACATCGTTATGCACCAAGTGTACTCCCTGCTATGCTTAAACTATAGAACAGTGGGAGCTGCATGGTATGCATTACGCAACTGTAGTTCGAAGGCATTAACTGCTCACATTGTGAGCAAGGATCCACTAATTACATTCCTCTACTGTGCTAATAGACGCATACATCACATATAATCCCTCCCCGCAAAACATATAATAGGCCATGAAGCCACTTTAAGTACAAAGTCAGCATTCATTGGGTAACTTACGCGAAATAGAAGAAAATGATGGACAGGAGAAGCTAACACAATAAACTCTAAATACCATAACATACTTTTATGGATTGTGAAAAAGGGAATGCAATTTTACTAACCAATAAAGTTCTTGTTTTTAAAAACTTTGAGCCTACAAGTCTCGAAATTCATTATAAAAATGTTACATAAATAATACCTCATAACCTTCAATCAGCTCTGATAGAGAGCTACGTCTAAGAGCTTCCCTAGTTCGCCGATCAATTTTATGCCAAGCATTCAGCACCGCAATTTTATCACTATTGACATGGCTTCTCCTCCATTGGGAACTCTGTCTTATTGACTTAACAATGTCAGCCTGCAACAGCAGCACGGAAAGTTGTAGGAAATCAGGACACAGTGTCAAAATCATACAGTTTCAAAACTATGATGCAAGACCTTCTACAAACTCAGTTAACCAGCAGCAGAGAAAATCAAATCACGAATTCCAATGCATCCTATGACTAGTGAATTAGCCAGAAAGTTCATCATAGGAAATCTTGTACATTAGTAATTGATATCCTCCAGGTTCAAATATATTTTGCAATTATGACTACACTTCAAGCAAGAACTTGGAGCCTTCATTCCGAAATTTAGTATGAACAAAACCAGTCATCAGTTTCTCATATGCACAATGCTGGTAGTTAATTGTTATGTCCAGAACTACTGGTAGAAACTTCGAATTGTTCAATAGCTTTTTAGCTTTAATTATTATAAAGAAAAAATTGATGACATCTGTCAGAAATTTCAATATCTCTGTTCAACCTACTACATTATCTAGTCATATGCATCTTTAAGGAAAGAAAAGTTAGTGGGGGTGGGATAACAAGAGAAGCATAGGACCTCTTTATCCATGTCTATGTTCCTAAATTTGTCCCACTCGCCCATATTTGCCATATAAAATGGTGACAGTGGCACCTCGTCACCTGTAAATTGAACCTTACATTATTAATGAACAATGACGGCAACAAAAAAAGTTACTCAAACAACATAAACTGTATAACGACAAGTTACTACTGTGCAAAGAACCTATCCCCTAACATTCTCAACAATGAGCAAGCTATATTAGCGTGTTTGAATCAATGTCTTGCTCATATTTCAAGCGAAAACGACATCCACAAGAGCAACCATCACATATTGGAGATAAAATTTCACAATCATTATATATATATATATATATATATATATATATATATATATGGTACTTCTCAAGCAGTATAACAGACAGAACTGGCTTGTAAGAATTAAAACTTCCCAATCTTTTTTGTTCCTTTTTTTGGTTTAACCAAACCACCCCAGGCAAAAAACATGTTTGTCAAGCAATCACCTCCATCAAGTTGCTAGAGATAAATCATTTATGAAACCACTAGTAGCACCAGAATGGGTCCCTTCATCTACACATGACATAATCACAAGATTTATAAGTTATAATCTTCAGCTGATTAATAAGTTGCCAGGGAGGAAAAAATTAATCACTTAATCAAACAAGGAAACTGGTCAATGAAAAAAGGCCCTATGATGAATATGAATACCCCATGGTGGTGGAGCAAATAAGCCCCTAATTTCTTCGGCATTTAGACGGGGACAAGCTCCATTAATAACCGATCATTCAATAATCTGCGCCAGCGTCGGTTGCTCATCTGCACAGTGAGAAAAATGTAGTGTGAGGAAACCCTACAACATATACAAAAATGAATATTACACACAACGTCTGCAACATGTCAATAGACAACCAGCAACAAGGTTTCGCAGAGACTTGGAGCTGACTCCCATGGATGAATAAACAGGGGCACTTTAAACATAAAAGCATGCGAATCAGCCCAACATACAAGCACCATGATGTATTGGATGTATCAAATGATTTCCAAATTAAAACCATATACAAGTGTATTTTTGTAGGCCAAACAACTAAAGCTCACACAAGGTTACCAAACCAGACTGGTGAATGAACTGGCCAAGACAGTGGATTCAGACTCAAAAGACTAAATAGTTAAACCTGTTTTGGCATGTGGTAACATTGCTTATCAATTACCATAGCCCCAAAAAATATCACAAAAAGGAGCAAAAAGTTTGCATGCAACACTTATATGTCCAACTCAAACGTCTCATGGAGTCACATGCAAGTTTTCCTTCCTGCTGTCTTTATCCTAATCTGTCCCTTGTTTCTCCATTCTCCCCAACAAATCCCCCAGATGGGGATCATGTGGGAGACTTCAAAAGTTGCACTAACCGTGGGTCTGAGCATGACAAGGTTCAATACACCACTCAGTTGTTCAGAAAAACAAAGCCAAGAACCATGCTTATAAGACCAAGACAGCCAGTCATGCCCAGGATGTTGCTAAGATGATCAGCCAGGGAATGAAGGGGGCCCTCCATGGACATCTCCCCACTCAGTTTAAAGCCCAAGCTTTCCAATGAATACAGCACATAATTTGGAATCCAAATGACCAAGTTATGCAAGTGTCTTCTAAGGGATGCAGTTTAGAATTTCAAGTCTCCATTTTGATGTCTTTGTTGCCAGTGTTTTACAGCCATTTCTCCAGAATTTAGGCCATCAAAACACTTCAAAATATTTATCAAATTGATGTACCAAGGTTGGGAATAAGTGGCCATGGGATCTGCTTTTATCCAGCTAGATTCTAACCAAAACACCCTTTTGACCAGGCTGTCTCAATCAATTGCTCCTGCTGATTCTATTTCCATTTGAAGCCTGCAAGAGGAAGATACAACTTGTTTTTTTGTTTCCATTAATGTGTTCATAATTGATGTAAAGCTTGACACCTCATTTACTTGTAATTTCAGCTAATTAGGTGTCAAGTGAAGAATGGTTGCAAGTTGTAATTTTGTTAATTTTTCTGTTTTCTTCCTACTAAGCTAGCTTATCAGTTTAAGCAATCACCTGCTGTATTGAGGGGGACTATAAAAACCCTCACCCGACTTTGTATTGAACAACTTTGATGAATTTGGAAAGCGTAAGCTTTGTTTGTGAGTGTTCTTAAACTCTCAACCTCAAGAGTGGATTCTCTTGAACCAAATCCCTAGTTGTTATATCTCTTGTCCAGCCTGCACGAGTGATGCTCTTCTAGGTCTCTTTGCTTCAATCAAGTGGCGAGTCAATCTTACCCTCATTGCCTCAAAGAGATTGGCTCTCTTATTGTCAAGTGTGGCGCATCAGGCCTATCACTTGGTCTCAGCAAGAGTCTATCTTTTCTAAGTTGTTTCTGCCTTCCATTGTTAAGCATTTAGTTTACTATTGGTGAGCATTCAGTTTACTCCGTGTTGAGCCTTCAGTTTCTCCAGTTTCACAGTGTTGAGCATTCAATTTCCCAATATTGAGCACTTAGTCCAGCAATTCAGTGCAGTTGTTGTTATTCCTGTTCCCTATTTCTACTAGGCTAGACACATCACCCCATTGGCTATCCTCATCAAAGGCATGGAATAAAACTGAAATACAAAATAATAATTCAAGCACTAGAAGGCAACCAGGTAACCTAAACAAACAGTTGAATTTGATCATGTGTCCCTTTATTAAGTCATGTTAAACTACACACAAGGGTTTAATCCGTGAAATATGTTTTTGCAACATTTTCCTGTGAGTCTCTTGGAATTGTTATCTCTCCTTCCAAGGATGAAGGTACGGCTGCTTGCACTATGATCTCTGCTTCCACAAAAATGGGTGATGTTGTGGCTTTGATTGTTTGTAGTAAATTTGAGCATTGACATACCTTATGCAACTCATCAACCCAAGTATTGAATGTCAGAAGTCACGACTACTTGCTAATTCTAGGAGTAACCAATCTACATCTGCTGAACTTTATCATCCAGACTTGAGTTTTTCTTATTGTGGACTCTTTCAATAGCAACCGACCTGCCAGTGCCACTGTCCCCAGCCTCAAATAGGAAAGAGAACAGAAAGCAGAGGCCAATCATGGTCTCAGTTCGGGACTTCAAGTGCTAAAACTCATCCATGGTGGACCTGGTTCTGGATTCACAAGTTAAATAGGTCAAGATAACAACTGAAGATCAACCTCCATCTAGCAACCCCAAGTTACAAACATAACATTATTTGCACAGATGTACTACTTACTCGGTCATCTAGGGAGTATCACGATGCATCCAAAGATATTGTAGGAAATAGAAAAAAAGGAACCATCATTTACCACATATGCACCCATACATATGATCATTCACAGGTACTACTAGAATCATCTTATCCTTATAACACCTAGCATCACCCTATACCGTTAGGTCAGCGCTTTCACCAATGTTGAATTAAGGACATAATATAGGTTAAGTTCCTCAGTGTTCACATTCCAGTCCGATTTAGAAGAGTAAAAAAGTCTCAAACTGAACCTTAACAGCTTAATAAGTTGGTTGAAAATTCTTTTCTAGACTTGCTCTAAAATTGAGTAACTTGCTTCTTACTTGTTTATCCATATAAATTACGAGGTTGGAATTGGCTTACCTGAAGCTAACTTCAACAGCCATATATGTCTTCTTTAACCCATAGCAAATACCAAAACATTAACGTAGTGTTTGGTAGGATTTAATCAACCATGCAATGTATACAAGTTTGTAATTGCGTATCCATTACTTTATTTTGTTGTATGAGAGTATTTCAATCAAACACCAACTATAAAATTATGATTACTACAAACTATGCATTCATGATATTGTTACAAGGTTGATTGCATTACATTACGCCCAACCACATACCACATAAGACACAATATATCCTAGATATGTTTAACACAGTGGATAGAAACAAGTGATTTTCATGTCAAAATTTTCAAGCTTATGTCCAAACGGATTCATTCAAATGGGTTGTATGTGTCACTTTTCAATTAAAAACAGATAGAAATCAACCAGATCCACTATATTTTGTATACAGTTCACATAATTTTATAGCAAACAATATTATCAATAAAACACACGTATTACAATCACGCAAGTTCCAACAGTTGCACAAACTGATAAGAATTGATTTCGAAGGCACTATTTGCAACCATTATAAAGGCCTGTAGAATCTAGAATTATGCCCATAAGAAATCAGCAATGCTACAAATAAGCTTAAGCCAGCTAATCACCAACAAATGACGTAATGAACAAAACCAAGAAATAGATATTCACATTGGAAGTTAAGCTCTCGAGAATCTCAATCTTCTTCTCAATTATTGAGCCCCGAGAAGAATTCACTGCATCTCCTGCAAACCCACGAACAAATGGAACAATATGATCAAAAAGTTCAGTTGGGAAATCAAATTGACTGAATAGCAACGAACTTTCCACCTTCAAAAAGCATAGCAAACGACAGCAAACAGATCAATCTAAAAGGAAAAGCATAAAACGGGCCCTAAACCTTCGAATATGGAAGCAAAAAGAAGAAAATCCTTTTCTTTCTGCAAGATATCGGAGGTTGCCATGGTTTGCAGCTCAAGGAGATCTCCCTCTCTGTCTCTACTCTTCTGTTAGGGTTTGCGTTTGTTCGGATAGAATGTGTGATACGGATATCGACGGAGGTAATCCAAGGGAACGTAGTACAGTCATACATCAACCACGCTTTATAGACTCACGTTACCAGTATTTTATTTTAATTTTAAAAATTTATCCCCTATTTTTACAATGCTATCTCTAAAAAAATAAGATTGTCTCTCAAATTGTATCATGTCACTGATTACATAGATCTAAATCTATGGCATAATTATTGGGTAAGGGAGGGTTCACCAAAGTATTGTCATGATAACAAAGCGATTGAAAGAGATCATTCTTTTTTTGATAAGGTAGACATAGTAACAATATTAATAAACTAAAAACTAGAGCGCTCTTCTCACGGTCTTCCTTGCAAGTAGGTTTTCTGCCCTAATCGAGAATCTACCCACCTTAATAATAAAACAAGATACAAAATTAGATATCATCCTTCTAATTTGACTATTAAGACTCATGTTTTCCTTAAGCACGTAATGCCCCTTAAAGTTCTTTAACGACTGTAATAAGTTGGTGCTATGATGATCTATAGTATCCCTTTCCTGGTAGCTTTGTTCGATGCCAATTCAATGGCTTTATACTTTGTGCAAACCCCATCCGGTTGCCATGTGTCAAGCCTGCATGTTTTCCTTCGACCACCCATGTTGCTCCGACCTAAAGTGTGTTCTTGTCCCATGCACCATCACTGTGATAATCAATGCTTCCTGAGCGGAATGTCCGAAATGAACAACTACATTATCAATTTGGTCTTCTTCTCTTTGTCTCTCGCATCTCCCCTCCAAATGTTCATATCCCTTCCTCTCACTCTCTTATAATCCTTCTAATGTTTCGGATGATCTCCTCTAGGTTAAGTAATCTACTATTAACGAAGATATTGTTTCTTTCTTGCCATATCTTCCAAATTATAGTGAAGATCCATGTCATATTGTGCTTTCTCCATTGACTTCTATCCCAATTAATATACAACATCCAATTTCCAAACCAAGTTTTAAAACATAACCATGTACTATTCTCTACCTTAATTCCTAAATCCCTATCCGCCTATATTCTTTTGGACACTTCACAATCCTTAAATAGATGTCCAATCATTTCTTCAACCCTTTTACAAAAGACACAGTTCCAGTCTCCAGTCAAATCCTTTTTTTTTCAATGTTTCCCTGTAGGTAGAATTTCTTTAATGGCTTTCCAACCAAATAGCCTCACCTTAGGGATTAAATCTAGTGTCCAAAATTTCCCCCACAATTTCTTGTCCCAGTTTTCATTTCTCTTCTCCCTCTCCCGACTTGCTAAAAACGCATTCCTAATTTAACCATATATTCCTGGTTCGTGTTAGCCCCTAATCTACTTGATCTTCTTTCTTACCCAAATTTAACGGCATAGCCAGGATCTCATTCGTTGTCTCCCATTTAAATACCCTTCTAACCTTGTTACAATTCCACTTGCTTACATGAGTATTGATTAAGCTGCAAACTCATTCTTCCCCTAGTTCATGTCTCATCTTCTCATCTCTCGAACAATAGTTTGTCACCTCCGAGGTAACTCGTCCCTAATTACTCTAATCTTATCCGCTCTTCCCACTTTCTAGATCAACCCTCTCTAAATTTCTTCACTTGCTCCACATATACCCCTCCACGCACATAAGTCCGCCTTCCCATTTGTATCTTCTAGTATGGCTTGAATTTGAGACACAAAACCATATTTTTCCTTGTACGATAGAAAAACCCACGAAACCCGACGGTATGTGAGAGTTTGTGTAGGGAAGGTTTGCATATTCCTTTCTAAATTTAAGGGCCTATTCAAAATGGAATTTATACCAACATTTACAACAATTTTCAGCTGATTTCAGCTATAACGACTAATCATTTAAGCTCATTCCTGCCCATTTTAGGTCATTTCAGCTCATTTCACCTATAAAAGTAAACTATTTCAACTCATTTAACAGACTAATCATTTCAGCTTGTTTAAGCTCATTTTAGCTCTTTTCTACTGCTTTCTACTATAACGGTTGTAACAACTAATTTTAACGACCATTTCGAACAAACCCTACGTTGGTTAGGTTTTTATGGGAGCCGTTTTTTAGCCTCGTAGCCCTACATTATCCAAATTTGTTCCCTCTTTCACATTGTTCAACATGTAGAATCCTAATGTTTCATCAACAATCTTTTACCCACACACTTTAGCCTTAATCCCAACTTATGACTCAAATGTGGAAGCTAGAATATTTGGGATCTCACATTGTTAGACAAGATGCACGATTTCAAAATATGGATGGCACATGATATTTAGGGAATCATTGCGGAACATTGGACATCTAGAGAGACGATTGAGGTACTTTCATTTGGTGAACTTTTCTTGTTTCATTGTCATAGTAGTGAAGATAGAGATTATCCGGTTGCGATGGAACATGTTTACGTAAAAGGTGCTTTGCTTGATTCTAAGACCTTATAAACTTGAGTTATGTCCTTAAGGAGTTAATTTAGATGTGGTAGATCTTTCGGTTTAGCTTGAAGAGGTTCCCTTTCATCTTAGGACCTCATAAGTGGCCATTGGGTTAGGTGAAGTATTTGAGGAAGTTGATGATGTTGGTTTCCATGGAGGTTGAAGCTTCATATCATCAAATATAAGAATCAACGTTAAAATCAACCTCAAAGAACCATTACTTCGGAAGTGTTTATAGAAGATGAGAGGGATTCATCAATTTGGATCAACTTTAGGTACAAAAATATTTTCCTAGTATGCACAAAATATGGTGTTGTAGAACACCGAACCATGAGATGTAAAGTTAGCCAATGTGGTTAAGAGCGATCTAGATATGTTGTTGCATAACTTGGAGTAGATCGGGTTCCTATTGCTTGAGGGAAGGTAAAAGAGAATGTATACTAATATACTCGAGGCTTTCCCCCAAAATAAAAGGTTCCTTACCCCAAAAATTAGTTGGGGATTAGTGCCTCATTCAAATGGAGGATCAACCAACCCTAGTACTCTAGGTCTATCTCGAGGACGAAGATAAAGATATGGAACCTACCACACTAAGAATGGGAGCCCTAACTAACATATAGCATATGCATGATATAGTCATAGGCACTTACTCGAATTTGGAGGAAGTTAGGATCCATCATCAATTGAAAACTCGGTGAACTCATGATGAACAAGGTCGGGAGGAGTATGATAAGGTTTTGTCAACTTTTTAGGCCGCACGGGGTTCGAGTGCTTTGGTGGAGGGAGGGCCACTTCAATTATTGCAAGATGAAGTAGAACCATAACGGGGTGCTTGTTTTATAGCTCAACGTTAATTCGAGTGAACAAACACCAATTGAAAGTAAAGACACTTCATTTAATGACTCATTTAGAATGGAACTGGATCAAGGGACTCATTCCCAACCGGACACGCCTCTAATAGATCGAATGTCTTCGGGTAAAAAGTCCGAGCATGACCTCTTCCGACAACGACCCAATAACACAACAAAATATAGCCTTTGTTGTTCAAAGACTATAGTTGGCCCCTTTCTAACCACTACCCATAATGTATCTCCGAGTCCCTTTCAAACAAGTTACCCCAAACCTCTATCACCAACTTGACTACCAACATTAATGGAGGTAGATTTCAAGTTCTCGCCTCCTTAGCTAACTCTCACCTAATAGCTTTAATAAGTACTTGGCGAGAGACACAAATACCCTCTTCTTATTTCCTACTCAAACCTTTATAAACTTGCAAATTGACGAGCTACCCAACTCATACACCTTCCAAACCCATCCTTTCCTCCTCTAAGAAGTCACAAAACACATTATTTTTACCACATTCTAGAGGAGAGATCCAGATGAAGAATTTTTATCATCGGAAGACCATATGGAGATAAGCCTAAGGGCAGCGATTTTCATCCACCTACTACGGATACGACTTTTTATTACGGTCGATTTATCACGGTTAAAACGACAAACCATCATGAAAAATGGACCGGTAACATTTTTATAAATATGCGACGTTATTTACCACCTATGACGACGGTTGTTTCAATGAACCGTCCTTATATGTTAGACTTTGAACATATGACGATAGTTCATTGAAATAACCGTTGTCATAGGGCACATTTGATGATGGTTCGTTATTTGAACCATCATTAAATGTGTTCCACAATTAGATCTAAAAACACGAGACTACAGTACTCGCTCTTTTACATGCCCAGTTCATCCGCTCTATACTTTCAGTCTTATCGCTCTTTTATAGTTCGTCTCATCCATAATATCTCGGATCTAGATCTACTCGGCCGGATACTTGTAATTGGTAAGCTTTAATCGTTGTTGAACCTATTCATCGCTCTTTCCTTTCGCTCACTCTTTTACGTTGTCTTTTTAGGTTGTTGTCCTCTCTCTGTCATTGTCGTTGTGGTTCGACCGCCATTCTCTCGCTGTTGTCTTTCTTTCGGTATGAATGTTAAGACTCTTTTAATTTTCACTTTAAGTTATTTACAAAATTTAGGTAGTTGAATGTGGAATGTATTTGTGGTAATTATTGGAATGTTGAGAATGTGAGTAATGTTTGAGATTGTTGAAATGTTGAATCGTTTATTGAGAATGTAGGTAACATTTGTTTAGTTTGTAAGTTGGAAATTCGTGAAATGTTTGAGATTTTGAGAAAAGAGTTTCGGACTTTAGGATTTAATTTAATATAGGGAAATAGAATGATAGTTAGGATTGTAAATCGAAGGAGTGTATCCAAATCTGTTTATGGTTTAGAGAAATAGAAAGATAATTTGGATATAGGGTCATCCCTCAAAACTTGTCACAAATATGGTTAGAGTTTAGAGAAATAAAATTATTTATGGTTTAGGGTTTGGAGAAATAGAAAAAGTTGTGATTTAGAGTTTAAGGATCAAAAGGGAGAAAATATAAATGTGAATATGTAAAAAATTGGAAAGGTATTTGGATATAGGGATCTCCCCAAATACTTGTTATAAAGATAAATTTGTTATGAAATTTATTTATTTTGATGAGTTGATGTTAGGGTGGATTAATTTATCCAATTATCTAAATTTTCGATTTCCTTTTTGGTTGTAAGTTTGTTGTATTATACATGATCATAAACTAGAGTATATGATTTTTTAAGTTCACCTAATGCATAAGACAATAATGAATATCAATGAAATGTTGATGTCATCCATTTAGTTTGCTTTAGCTACCGTAAGACATAACTAGAACCAAAGTTTTCATAACCCTTGTTGACTTTAACAATGAGGTTGGATTCACTAGGTAAGACATAAAGTCTATGTATAGCGTAGGTCGGTCCACGAAGAAAGGAAAAAGGGATAAAGGATTTATTGGAGAAAAAGGTGATAAACAATAGGGAATTATTACTAGTTTTGTGATTGTTTACCACCTTTTTCTTTGATAAATTCTTTATCTCTTTTTCCTTTCTTTGTGGATTAACCCACGTTATACATAGACCCTATGTCTTGCCTTGTGAACTTGATCTCATTGTTAAAGACAACAAGGGTCATTGAGACTGTGGTTGTAATTATGTCTTGGGTCATTAAAGCGAATTATTAAATGGATGACCTCCACATTTTATTCATATTAATTTTTCCTATGCGTTATGTAAAGCTTAAAAATAAATCACGTCTAGTTTATGATAATGTATAATACATCAAAATTGGAAGCAAAAGGAAACTATATATATATATATATATATTTATATTTATATATTTAAAAAGAGAAATTTAACCACTACATAAAAAAAACAACAAGTTACAACAATAGTCCGTACTAGGAATATATACTAAGTAACATCATCTTTTTAGTTTTTTTCTATAATTTGATAAATGGTATGCTTAATTGTGTATAATTGTACTTATTTTGCTTACCAATCTATGTTTTTCATAAAAATATCGTATGCATTTTATAAGTTTAGAGAACCCATTCAAAAATTTATACATAACAAGTTATCCTAGGTCGCGGTACGTGCACAAATGTGCATATAACGCTTAGAATATTAGCTTGGTATGTATATCTTATCACAAATTTATCAAATGTATGATAAGATTTTGCTACACGATCTAGGGTCATATTATTCTTGAATGGGTTTAGGACCATCTATCCCTATACAAGGATCTTAGACTCATGTCATATTATTTATGCGTAAGTACGTATTTCTCAAACTATATGTGGTGAATTGCTTCTTGTTTTTATGGGTAAGGTATAGTTTACGGTGATAGGAGGAGTGTAGAATATCGTAATGGCGTTAACAACTTTATAGAGATTGTCGTCAAACATGCAACCAAATTCGGAGAACAGATCTATATTATGTCCGTGTTTAAGGTGTTTTAACTTCTCAAGATTGTCCACTAAGTTTGTAAAAGTCACCTATATCGGAATGGATTTGATACAGACTTATAAGGTGAGGTATGACATGGGGAAGAGGAGTTTATGAATAATGGTGCTCGAGAGGAAGATAAAGGGTATGATGAAAATGAAGCCAGCGAGTATGGAATTAGAAGATCGACTCGAAGATCCGGTTCATGGAGTAGAATGTGAATTAGTCGATTAACCACATGTATTGGAGCAATTGTTAGCTGATTTGGAGAAGCTTCTTTACTCGAGGTGTGATAAATATACTCGTTTAGCAGTTGTGTTGAGGTTGATGCACTTGAAAACGACTAATAGGCTGGAGTGACAAATGTTTCATGGACTTGTTGAGTATGCTCAAAGATATACTCCCGTAAGGCAACGTCCTTCTTAGCCGTACATATGAGGCGAAGAGGATGTTGTGTTATATGGGCATAGGGTATAAGAAGATACATGCATGCCCCAATGATTGCATATTGTACCGAAAAGAACATGCACATAGACACGAACATCCTAAATATGGTGTACCTCGATATAAAATGAAAGACATCGATAGAGAGAGTGTTGAGGGACCTCCCGAAATATGTTGTGGTATTTGTAGATAATACCGAGGTTAAAGTGCTTGTTTTCAAGTGCAACTAATGCCAAGAACTTGACGTGGCATGCCGACGGAAGAGTATGTGATGACAAGCTACATCACCCTGTCGATTCTCCTTAATGGAAGAAGATCGATTCATTGTTCCCGAATTTGGTATGAGGCACAGAATCTATGTCCGGGTCTTTGTACGGACGGAATAAACCCCCATGGTGACCTTAATAGCAAGCACAACAGTTGGCCCATTCTTTTGGTTATCTACAACCTACCATCATCGTTGTGTATGAAGCGCAAGTACATTATATTGTCCATGCTCATTTCGGGCCTAAATAGTTAGAAAATGATATAGATGTGTACTTGGCGCCTCTTGTTGAAGATTTCAAGCTACTGTGGGATAAAGGTGTGTTGGTTTATGATGTATACCGTGAAGAGCAATTTACATTACGAGTTACGATCTTCACCAAAATCAATGTCTACCCCATGTATGGAAACTTGTCCGGATACACCGTCAAAGGCCATAAGGCATGCCCCATATGTAAAAAGGGTACTTGCTCCTGTCAACTTAAGCACGGAAAAAAAACGACCTATCTAGGACAACGAAAGTTTCTTCCCTTTTCCCATCAATATCATAAGAAAAAGAATGGTTTCAATGGTAAAATCGAGATGGATTCTCGCTCCAACTCCATTAACAGGACATCAAATATATGACCAAGTCAAGGATCTTCATGTGGAGTTCAGCAAGCCATACCAACCTCAATCCGAAAACACTCGTGTGGAAAAAAGATCAATATTTTTTTATCTTCCGTATTAGAAAGAGTTGTACGTGAGACATAGTTTTAATGTAATGCATATAAAGAAAAACATATGTGAAAGTCTCATTGGCACTCTTCGGAACATATCGAGGAAGACCAAGGACGGAGAGAAAACATGACGCAATATGTGTGAAATGGGAATACGTAAGGGATTATCACCACAACCAAAGGGGAAGAGAACATATGTGCCTTCGATGGCTTATACGTTGAGTAGAAGGGAAAAATAACGTTTGTGTAAAGCACACGTGTGTCAACAATACTTTGTAGCGAAAAGTAAAGTAAGCCTCGTGAAAACTTCAATCTAGCCAAGCACATTTACTTATGAAAAATACATATCAAAATATAGATCGGACATTTTTTACTACATCCAAAAATTCAGGTAAAATCCCTAATTTGTTTAAACTTAATTATAAACTAACAAAGATGTTAGTGCAAAAATGTTTTTGCAAAAGCCAAGCTTTAAACCAAGTAGATTATCAAGTTTAAGCCACCTTCCGAACTTCAAGACTATGACCAAGCCAAGCTCAAAAGCAACTTGTCACATTTCAAACTTCACACAGACAAGCCAAGTCTACACCGGATAGTTAAGCTCTATTTGGACTTAGGAAATTAGGGGGAAAGAAAATATAAAGGAAAAAAATGAAAAGGGAAACAAATCGGAGGAAAGTAATTTAATTTCCACTTGTTTGGAGTGGGAAATAATAAAAGGAAAAAATCTCTTCAAAATAGATCCAAGGATAAAATAATGAGATTAATCCATGTCCAATACTCTAGGTAAATTGAAATTCTACATGTGACAACCCCCCTAAAAACCCAATTCTCTCTCCCCGTTCTTCCCCACCCTGTCCTTCCAAACGTGGTGGGAACGACAAAAATATGACACTTATTCGAGGTTTCCAAGAAGCCATAACCCTTTGCGGTTTGAATGACATGGGTTATGAGGGCATGGCTTCACCTAAACAAATTATCGTGGTGATCATCAAAATGTCCAGGAAAGGCTTGATCGTTTTTGTGCAACTAAACATGGAAGGTATTATTTCCTTGGTCTCAAGTCTATCACCCGCCAAAGCGAATATCCGACCACCTACCCATCATGTTATCTTGCCACCACAACCGCCCAGGCAAAGTCGAGAAAGAAGTAGAAAAAGGGTCAACCTCTGTCATTTTGAAAAGGCTCGGATGTTGAATGAAACATGTGAACATATAGTCCGAAAGGCTTGGGACTGCAGTTGAAACCTCCAAGGGCATGAAAGAAACCTCTTTTTTTGTAGGAGGTTAAGAGGTAGACTTGGTAGTAGCACACCGAACCTCCAACATCGATTAAATCGAAAAGAGAGGAAATTGATCGGTTGCAAAAAGAGGACCCCTCATGTGAAAATATACGTAAGATAAGGGAACTCAACAATGATATTGACAATCTGGAAATCAAGAGGAACTCATGTGGTTATAAAGAAGTCGACAAGCTTGGATTACAAGGGTGACCGAAACACGTCTTTTTGCATAAAAAGCTACCAGTGCATGAACGGCGAAACTCAATTTAGTACCTTCTAGATGGGAATGGCAACATATTAGAGGAGGAGAAAGAATTTGAGAAAATGTTTCGGAGTATATTAATGGTCTCTTTGCAACTAACAACCCCTCACATATGAAGGATCTCCTGAAACCGATTAAACCCAAAGTGACAAATACCATGATTCCATGAATGAAGTCTTATTGAGACCCTTTACAAGTGATGAGATTAAAGCGACGTTTCAACAGATGCACCCCACAAAGGCCCGGGGCCTAATGGTATGCCTGCACTTTTCTTTCAATCCTTTTGGCATGTTGTAGGTGGTGATGTTATTCAGCTTGTCTTGAATATTCTCAATAATGGCGCATACCCAAGTGAGATTAACAAGACCTTTATAGCCCTAATCCCAAAATTAAAGTCCCCTAAATCTCCCTCGGATTTTCGACCCATAAGCCTTTGTAATGTGATCTATAAAGTGGTTTCCAAGACCATTGTCAATAGGCTTAAAACCATCCTTCCCGACCTTATCCATGAGTCCCAAAGCGTTTTCGTCCCAGGCGATTGATCACCGATAATGGTTTCGTGGCATTTGAACACTTTCATTACCTCAAAAGCATAAAAAGACTGGGGGTAAGGGGTACATGGCACTCAAACTTGATATGAGTAAAGCGTATGATAGAGTGGAGTGGGGTTTTTTTTTTTTTTTTTTAAGAATATGCTTATTCGTTTTGGCTTCGATGTTGCGTGGGTAGCTCTTATTATGGGATATGTTACAACCTGTTTCCTATGCGACACCGATTAATGGGCATCCAATGAAATGGTTCCTTCCTCATTGGGGACCGAGGCGGAGCGACCTATTATCGCCATACCTTTTTATATTATTTGGCGAAGGGTTATTTTCTCTTATTGTTGACACTGTCAAGAAGAAGCTACTACATGGCATTCGAATATGTAACCGTGCTCCAAGTGTTTCCCATCTTTTTTGCGGATGACTGTTCGATATTTGTGAGCGCCAATGAAATTGAAGCACATAAAGTTCTCGATATCCTTTCCATCTATGAACGATGCTCTAGACAAGTGGTCAATCTAGATAAATGTGAAGTCTCTTTCAGCCGTAATGTGTGCGATAATATGCATGAAATCCTCAAATGGAGATTGGGATTTAAGGCAATTGAGACTCATCCTCGCTATTTGGGTCTCCCTACTTTCATCGGGCGATCCAAAAAGTCGTCTTTCAAGGAATCCAAGAGCGAGTCCGGAAGAAACTAAAAGGTGGCAGGAGAAAACCTTATCACAAGCGGGGAGAGGCGTCCTTGAAGGTTTGCTCTTGGAGAGACTAAGTCACCCTAGAGGGGGTGAATAGGGTGATGGGGAAAATTAAACAAGTAATGGAAGAATAAAACTAGATATGACTCGAGTCTAGATTAGACTCGAAAAGTACTCGACTCGTAAAGTTACATGGAAACCCTCATGGGGCGTAAAACCACGGTCGGTGCTAATCCAAGCACCAAGTCAAATCCACTATTTTGAATCCACAAAATACAGTAGAAAGACTCAACCATAATTGCTCCCTTAAACAATTCCTTACAAGATTTTCTTAGACTCATAAATTCCCTTATCCGATCTAATACTTCCTAACCGAGGTAACCTTTACAGCTAGGGACAACCGAGCCGAGTTAACCCTTACAGCTCAGTCAAGGGACCTTACTCGGAAAGTAAAAGTGAGTGTTTGTAATCGATTACAAGACCTTACAATTCAAAAAGATGTTAAATATAAAGTTAGAGTTGTAAGTGGAAGATTGAGTATGAATACAATGACTTTTGCTTAAGTACGTGTATTGACAGTTGATTCAGCAATCTTCAAGTCTTGAGAGTTGGCTTCTATTTATAGATAACCAAGCAGACTAGCCGTTGTGACTATTTTCTGCTCGGAAGTCCTTTGTGACCGTTACAATGGTTTTTCCGAGTCACTCGGAAAATATCCGTTGAAGTGTGAACGTTGGGCAACGACTCTTGACTCCTTTGGAAGTCCCAATCCACCGGTGGTGTCCGAAAAGTAGGGTGGAAACCACCGTTGAGCTTAGCGTTGCAGATTTCCGCTTTGGAAACAGACAACCCCGACATCGCGTCCGGTTTTCGGTCGAGGTAGAAAAAGCCTTGTCTCGCTGGTGATTTGAGATTTTGAAGCCGGTTACTTTTGTATTTCAAAAATAGGATAATCTCGTTTGAATAACCTATAAAAGTAAATCAATTTGGTTCTCAAAGTATAAAATACTTTGGTCTAAGATTTAGGCATAGATAATAATTTAATTAAGATAATTAAGTGCGTAATTATCCGAGTCCTCAAAGAGTGGAATTTTTGAGTCTAATATCCATTATACTCAAATTCCATTTGAGTCGATCTAGAAGTAAAGCAAGTCGGATAAAGAACATTAGAGTAGAGAGACTTGATCTTGACTATCAATGTTCAAACCAAGCATGCCGACTTAGAAAGATGAATTATCACAATAATTTAAGTATACTTAGATCATGAAGTCGGACTTGAGTTTATGCACATTATAGCAAATGTTTGAACATGCAATATATCCGAGTGTTATCTCGAGTGACTCGTAACCGTGTGCGAACGAGTATGCTTTCGAGTCGATCGGAATCAAGTGAGAACATATGCAATGATTTACGTAACACTCGTAAAAGATTCAATATCACTCGGAAAAGTTTCTAAGACACTTAGAATGACCCGTAATCAAAAAATTATAAGAGATGAAGTCTTATACCTAATTCCTTGATGGAACTCGGAATGATGTATATGTAAAATCCGAGTCTTCGATCCCGCTTAGAACGGTCGCCCATGCTATTCCCACTTATGCTATGCAATGCTTTGAACCGCTAAAGAGCTTTTGTGATGATCTTGAGAGCATGTGCTGCAACTTTTGGTGGGGGCAACGTGGCAATGAACGAAAACAACATGGATCGGTTGGAGCAAAATGTGCCGACCAAAGTGTTGTGGAGGGGCAAGATTTAGAAATTTCCATAACTTTAATATTGCTCTTCCGGCTAAGAAACGGTGGAGAATTGTGACTAATCCTCACTCCCTCATGGCACAAATTATGAAGGCTAGATACTTCTCGAGGACCACATTCCGGGAAGCTAGTCCCGATCACCGATCCAGCTTATTCATCTAAAACCATTATGAAGAGTAAAGAGCTATTACATAAAGGGACTCAATGGAATATCTCGCAATGGAAATTCAGTCCTCATTTGGAAAGATAAGTGGTTGCCGTCCACCTGTGGGAACCGCATAACGAGTGGGCCTCAATTGTGCCTGGATAGCAATGCAACGGTGAGCGAACTCATTGACCATGACTTGAGGAAGTGGAACACCCACTTGATCTAACAACTCTTTACCCTAGATCAAGCCTCGGAGATCCTCAATATCACACTCGGATGATGCCCGTAAGTCGATTATATGGTATGGCAAATGTCTATTGATGGTAAATTCATAGTACGCTCGGCATACCACCTAGCAGGAAAAATGAAATTGGAGATGGCAGACCGGAACATCCTTGGTCCAGCTCACATTTCGATAACAAATGGGACAAAATTTGGAGAACAAGAACCCAGATGAAAGATTCATAATTTTTGTTAGAAAGCTTGTCACAATGCACTTCCAACCGGAGTTAATCTGTGGAAGCTTGGGATGGATGTAGACGTGTACTGCCCTTTTGTGGAGAAGAATATGAAACACCTATGCATCTATTCGTTGATTGCACAGTTGCCATTGAGGTATGGCTGAAAAGTCCTTTCGGTTAAACCCGACTGTGAGAACCCACCGTGACATAGGCGACTAGTGTCATCAAATGTTGAAGTCTATGAATGACGAGCAAGGGGGCCTATTTCAAACTCTACTATGGACATTATGGAATGCACGAAACCAAGTGGATTTTCCATAACAGGAGATGGGCTGTGGAATTCATTATTGATAGGAACATAGATCAATGGAGAAGTATGATGAAGGAAATGGAAAAATTAATGTACAGAGTTAAGTATCCCAACACAACCTTGAACATTTAGGAGGCACCCCACCCCTATGGCTACTATAAGATAAACGTTGATGCATCACTAGCCGACAAAACTTGGAAGGGACTGGGAACTACCATTCGAGACGATTGTGGGAATGTTATACTCACAGACGTGCACAAAGGTTCACGACAATTGGACTCGCTTATATATTTGAAGCTTATGCAGCTCGCTTTAGATCGAAGATGGCGAGAAGTCTTGGGCTGAATAGAGTTATTTTGGAAACAAACTCCATGACAGTTGCCAATGCACTCCTTATTGTGGCCACTAGTTTTCAAAGTATTCACTTCCATTTCTCTAAGAGGTCTTGTAATAAAGTGTAAACTTGCTTTATAATTTCAAGAAACTCGGGTTTGGATGGGGGAGAACCGAGTTATATTAGGTCATTAATTGAGGTAGAGAAGACATGTATCTCTACTCCTTATTAATTGAATGAAATCCCCACTTTCAAAAAAATAAAAATAAAAATAAAAATAGGCACATCTAAATGCAACGTGTACAATATTCCGATATTCGAGGTTCTATAATATCATTTCGGGTAGGGGTGAGCACTTTCGTGTATCCTCGTCCCAAAACCGGCAACCTAAATTTAAACTTGTTTGACCGACTCTTGAATTTTAGGAAGCTAAACGGGAACTCGTTTGACCTGGTTCTCGAATTTCAAGAACTTGAATCCGAACTCGCGAGGTTGGTTTCGGTTTGAGGGTATCTTGTCCATATCATTATTATTATAAAAAGAAAACAACTAGAGGTATTTATTGGTATTACTTAGAATTATTTAATCAATTATAGATTGAACATCATATTAACAATTAAAAGTGAAAATTAGTTGAATCTCATATTAATAATTAAAAACTAAAAAAATTGAAAATGTAGAAACGCTTCTAGGTACTCCACAATTCTAAAAATTTAAACTTATCTTTAAATCATTTAAACTCTTAAACTTATCTTTAAACTATTTAAACTCCAATTTGAGGGTTTATTATTGGAACCGAATAACTTTATAAATTTTAGAAAACTTGCTCCAAAATCTTATATGTGTGACCAATTTCGTTGAGATTCCACGATACTCGTGGCCGTGGGACATGCTCACCTCGCCCCTAATTTCGGGTACTATTCAACTATTGAAGATCGATTTGAAACCAACGTCAAGTGTACATTTCCAAATAGTCTTATCCAGAAAAGAAAGAGCTGCTCATTCCATTACTTGGTGACTCGAGTCGCTATGGCATTCCAATTCTGTGCGTTAAATCTACCCAATTCTGCAATCAACGCCCACTTTTCCCAACACCGGTCTCTCACGTCTAGGCATCCGGTGGCAGTACTCGCCTTAGATAATCTGGCATCCTCTCCTACCATTCAGGTATAGGGTCTATACTTTCTTTATCGTTTGCCAATTGCCATTTAATCTCCACAAACTTTTTCCCCTCTATACTTGATATCGGGTGCTTTATATCCTACTGAGATTGACTTTCTCGGCAAATGCTTTGTGGGTATAAAATGCAATTCCTTGTTCTGCACTTGGCGCTCGGCACTTGGCAGCATCCATAATTTTTGGTTCTTCCCAATTGCATGTGTTACTGGTTTAGTTGGTATTGTTGAGAATCTGGGATAGCATTTGAATTGCGAAACTTGCCTGTTTGTTGGTGGCTCGTGGATTGGACGTGAACTGGATTATATTAAATTTTGGGGGGTGCGTCATGACAGATTTCGAGATAATGCCAATTTGTGGAAGACAAATTAAGGAAACAGGTTGTGTCGATCGATTATGTTGGATATTTGAGCACCATTTCTATGCTTGATGTTTGAGACATGCTATCTGCTGTTTGGACTTGCATGTACTTGAGTATGGTTCCTATGTGTTTACTACTGGAACTAAAGTGCAGCTACTCTTTGCATATTTGGTACTTGCGTGGCTTTTGTTTGACCTCAACTGCTACCAACTATGCTTTTCGAAGCTGGAGAGCATTTTTAGGCTTCCAATTGATTAGGGAATGGGCCTAGCATGAGTACTTGTTCTGTGAGCCAATAATGCTTCTCCGAGGCCTTTCCGTTTAGATGTAAGGAATTGTAACACGAAAAGGCACTGTAAAGCTGGAAGTTATAATGTTGTAAGAAGTTGTAAGGAGTTGGAAGACAGCGGTAAGGTTAGTTATAAGAAGGTGTAAAGAATTGTAAGAAGGTGTAAGCTTCTAAAAAGAACCAAGCCTAAGTGATCCTTTGTATAGTGGTTCGTAGATTGGAAGAGGAATCAAGTTCTTATACCGTTTAGTCTCGTAGTATTCTCTAATCGGTATAGATGAAATTGGCGGATAGTGGAGCTATGTCTTTAATGTTGGGAAACATGATTTACCTTAAATGTAATTGTTCGTTCATTAAACAACATGACATGCTATCCATTGGTGAAGAGAATGTCATTTGGAATTGCTTTCCGAATGTGGACCAATAATTTGATCTTTTAACTAGTCAACTTACTCAAGTAAAATTCATGTTAGAATCATTTCAAGTATATCATTAACAATTTCACTTCTTTCTCTAAGGAAAAACAAGCTAATTTAGAGACAAACAATCAGCTCAGCTTCCAGCTCTTAACTTTTGGTCTAGGGCTCATTTAATTGATTTTGACCTTTTCTCCTTTCTTCATGTGGTTTCCCTAATGTGTGGCATGTAAATCCTGCATGATGCCATATTTAGGAGGTTTTAACCACATGTAGGCACAACACACATGCACAAAATCCATGCATGCATAAATAGAATCCCATGAAAAATTAAGTATATTTGATCCTGTGGATTGAGGTTACTAACAGTTATTAGTAATCTGTTTGCAAATGCTTGATTTCTTTCAAATGTTGTTTTTTTCTGTCCAAGGAGCCGCAAAGGGCAATATAATACAATTTTAATACAACTGGGGGAACCGGGGACCTAGTGAACCGAGGACCTCAGTCTTGACCTCTAGTCCAAGACTTCGTTGGTATTTCTTTCAAGTGTTGTGGATAAACAAGTTATTGCTTGTCTTTTGTTCACATGCTACATTGCCTCTCTATTGTTATTTGTTCAATCTTACAAAAATATTATTCGGCTTTCCAATAAGCTATATTGACTGTCGAAAATTACTCTGAAGTCCATACTTTGGTGGGCTAAATGTGTATACATTTAAATCTTATAAAAGTATGCAGACTGTTGGTGGGAACCACAGAAACAATAATGACAAATCCTATGGTGTACTGGATGGCACTGAGGAGGAGGATGACTGGTTTGATCTTGACACAGATCTTTATCAGTGGACAAAGGCACTACGTCCTGTACAGGTATGAAGTATTTGTCTTTGGTCATCATACCATCAGGGATCATCATTAGTAGCATTGTTTATAATGATGGTTATTGCTTGCTGTCAAATAAACAGTGGTATCCTGGTCATATAGCAAAAACAGAAAAAGAACTTAAGGAGCAACTGAAATTGATGGATGTTGTGATAGAGGTACGAGATGCAAGAATTCCAACGTCTACAAGTCATCCTCAGGTGGGTCATTTTGGTGTGTCTGTAATCATGGTCAGAGAAAATCATGGCTGTTTTTCTGTGTTACATAAGTTGATGAGAAGTCATGTTTGTTTAGTTTTGTTGACTGTATAGCTCTTTATCTATTTCTCACTAATAAATTTATTTAAGTTAAACAGATGGACTTGTGGATTGGGAATCGCAAAAAATTTTAGTTTTGAATAGAGAAGATATGATATCCATGTCAGACCGCAATGCCTGGGCAGCCTACTTTGCACGGCAGGGAATAAGAGTTGTATTCTCTAATGGGCAACTTGGAATGGTATTTACACAACTGCATGAATAACCTTCTTTCGGTTGAGTTTCTGAACATTGAGGTGACAACTGTGTGATGTGGCGCATGCAGGGCAGCATGAAATTGAGTCGCTTGGCAAAGTCACTTGCCATTGATGTGAATGTTAAACGTCGGTCCAAAGGCCTACTTCCTCGTCCTGTAGGTCCTTGAAACCTTTATGATACTTTTACGGTTTAATGCACTATTATATGTTGTTGCATATGCTAGGTTACTCTTCATCTTTATTTCTGATAGAAGGGGGATATATTTTGAATGAACTCTTGGCAGCAGGTTCGTTGGCTATCAAATAATTTTTTTCCAACTAAGAAAATTCACAAGATTTTGGGAGCATGGATAGTGGAAACTTTGAGTTTTACTGAATGATGGTGGGATTATTACTTCTTGTTCCCTTTATGATAAATTGCTGTTTGAAATTAAACATTGTGATGAAAGTTATCCTAGTTCTATAATCATGAAGGTTGCCATGCTTCAGTATCCGTATAGGGTGCTGATGAACCGAGGGAGAAGAGCTGCATGGAAGATACTTTGCTAATTTCTTAATGTTTGTTGGGTTTTGTGTCCCAAATTCTGATTATGGCTTGTCTTGCTTTCATTCTTCACATGCTGCCCATTTACTTCAAGGCCCATTTTAACTCTCACTAAAATGCTTTTGCCTAGCTTCTGTCACCCGTGGTGTTTGCCACGACCCATGGCCATATTGCCTTTTTGTTTGCTGCTTAATTGGTTGCCATTTTATGGAGGTTAGTGGTGCTTTAGTTTTGGTTTTTATTAGCCAAGTTATGAGATCAGTTTTCCGGTCGGAGCATGCCAAAGATCACTTGTTCATTGACCACTCTAGCCTATTTATAAGGAGGTTCTTCAACCATTTGAGGTTCTTTTTGGCTTGGCTTGGAGTCATTGTTCTGTGCTACCCATTTGCTTCATGACCTCTTCATGGTCTATTTCTAATTCTCTCACTAAAATCCTTTTACCAATGTACTCATGCATTTTTCTCTCGCCTTTCACCATGGGCTACCCTTGGTAATACCCAAGGCCCGTGGTGTCCTTTACCCTTTCAAATAGTATGGTTTGAGGAGATTTGCAGCTTCTTTGGTGTTTGTTACTCGAGCATTTACAGCAGAGATCATGAGAAGTTTTTAGCCACGACATGCCAAAGATATCCCTTTCAACCATCATTCAAGCCTATTTATTTGGTGGTTCTTCAATCATTTCATTGATGCAAACTCTTATCTCATGTGGGTTTCTGGCCAAATTTATGTGCCTCTATGACACTTCTTTGTGTGGTCTGCCTTACCACCATTTGTGGCCAATTATCCCACTTTATGGCATTCGAAATCCCAAGGCACCTTCCCTTGTGGCTTTGTTGTGAGGCATTCTGGTACCATTCTATGTCTCCGTTTCTTCTATATTCCGGAGTTAGTTGAGAGAATTTGTTGTATTAATCTCGTTGAGCTTTTAGGCCATTTGAGATTTTGTCTCTCTTTGTTTGATCTCTTTGGGCGCATCGGTTTGAGATAGTTTATACTCATAGTGGATTTGTTAGTCGTTGCCCTACGTGGTTATGTCCCGACTTGGGTTTCCATGTAAAAAATTGGCCCACGTAAAAATTGGTGTCCTTTTCGATCTTGTTGTTCTTGCCTATCCTTCTCTAATATCTACATCATCTTTCCACATTGGCATATTTATCGCTCCATGTATTTTTTCTAACAATGTTTTCATTAAGTGATTAAAATCAACATAAGGACTATTCAGAATTCCCTCCCCCATCGCCCGAAGAAATTCTAAAAAAGAAAAAGGAACAACCCTTGGATGCGAATTGATGTGGAAAAACTCCTCCTTACCATGTCAATGTGCCATGACAGACTATGGGGCTAATCGGTGAGGTCATAAGAGGCTTGGGCCTTTACGGTCAAGTCCCCTCAAGGAACGTTACCACTATAGCCTTCGCTTCCTATGGCTATAAATACGAGTTGTGTCACCTCATTCAGGCCACTCGGACACTATAAAAACCCAATTGACATAGCATATTTTTGCTACTATCTCCCGACATTTCCAATTCTTAACTTTGATCATTGGAGGGGCTTTACCTAGGGTTATATCCGGGGTCGGCCTTTCTGCGAGGTATCAAGACCAAATGTAGAGCTTAGGGCACACAACCACTCAACATTCCTTCCTCCATGGATCACATTGCTCTCGCCATTATCCAAATCACCCACAAAAGTTTCTCCAAAAGCGATTGGGGCCGTCCGTGGGGATGATTAGCTTGTAGTGACGATCATTGAGAGGACTTTGTCAAAGAGTGAGCAACCGGTAGGAAAGAAAGAGCAAAGGATGACTACTTTGAAGGAAGGAATGGGCAAAGGCTACCCTCGAAGAAACCCACTCCACACGTCGTTCTTGCGAAGAACCTTCCTCGAAGTCTATGTTACTATCTTTGGAGAAGTACATAGACCTCATGGAGCACAACCTTATGAGGAACGTTTCGAGGAGGTGAGCTTGACAGAGTGAACAAAGTTCGGTCATTCCAGCTTTCGAAAAAGAGGCTAAAGAGGCCGGTCTTCAACAAGAGGGCTCCCAAGGGAAGACAACAAAACAAATTCAGCCCGAACAAGCTATGCAAGCGAGAGGTCAATGAACGGTTTGCCGGACTCTCACATGGATTCCACCCCGTATGCCACGCGCCCCTAGGGTCGTCATGGATTGAGCATAGGGAGAGGGAGAAGTTTCCACGGGCCGACGATGGGAAGGTGCCTACTTGGAGCAATCTCCTCACCGAAGGCGTTCCCCTTACTAGGAAAGGGAAATGGAAAGGGAACGGGTGCGGAATTATGTCAAAGAGCTTAGATTAAAAAAGCGCACAGGGTCCCGAGCTCGGGAGCGGGCTTCGTGGCAAAGGCGCGGGCTTTTTGGAGCGAGACGCACTTTTTACATAAAAATGCTTGAAATTCATTCCCAACCCATATTTTTGATAAATAAGTAAGATAGCACATCAAAAAGTGTTTAGACAACATTTTAACTACTAAAAGCACCACATATAGTCTTAAGAACTGGAATCTAACATTCGAATATCTCAAAACACACACTTAGAAGTCTAAAACAAAACAAGCAAGCATAGTCATAAAAAATAACACACAAAACAAATAGTTTGTAAGCCCCCTCCCCCAAAGGTCAACTAAGGATCATCATTATCATCATCTAACACCACATGGTTTGCCTCCACATCGTCATCATCATCCATCTCTAAATCCAACTGTTCTTCATCTTCCTCCTCTTCCTCTTGAAATTCCTCACCCTCATCTTCATCAATCAATTGAAATTGACCTCGGGTTAGAACCAGAGGCTTTCGCATGAGATTTTCCTTTGTCCTTTGTCCTTCGCTAAGCTGGTACTTGATGATCCTCTACCCCTCGTGCCATAACGAGACTCATTTGCCCGAGAAGCCTGAGAAAAAGCCGCCAAGTCAAAGTAAGCCCGAGAAAAAGCTGCCAAGTCAAAGTATGCCCCTCAAATACAAAATCATCGCCATTTGAATCATCTTCTATTCTTCCTAACAACCATTCATTGCTATTATCAATTTCTTTCAAGAGGATGGGATCTTTGGAGCTATTCTCTTGTCTGTAGTGCACGCTTTGATTTGATAAATATCAAATCATTCAATTGGGATTGTGCCAATCTATTTCTCTTCTTGGTGTGAAGCCGATAACAAAGTAAGTAGACATAATTATTCACTAATAAACTAATTTACTTAATAGCCTTATGTGTTGAAAAACACCCCAATTCTTCTCACATCTCGTTGCACTACAAGTGAGGCTAAGAATCCTCATGGCAAACTTCCTCAAATTTGGTGTCGATGATCCATATGTACTCCCCATTCAGTTATTTACAAAAATAAATTAAAATTAGTAACTTTGTAAGTTTCATTTGTTGTGAAGATTAGCTTTGGCAATAAACATTCTTACCGGGAGGTAGTTTCTTCCTTTGCCTTATAGCCAATGACTTTCCAAAGATACCCTTGGCTTTCTTGTATAATTGCAATTCGGAAGTCACCTTGTCTTGGATTGTCATATCCGGAATCATCCTTGAAATGCAATCAAACAAACCATATTTCATTTCATGACACTCTTCAATAGCATTTGCATTTGAATAATAGATTTTCGGATTCAAATAGTGGCCCGCCCATGTAAAGGTTGATGAAGTTGACATTCCCATCTTGTATCAATATACTCGAATGCCATCTCATAGTTCTCCTCCTTGTGTTGAAAGCTATTAGCAATAGCCTCCTTAGCTCTATCCATAGCCTCATATATATAACCCATGGGTGGTTTTTTCTCTCCATCAACCATGCGAAGAACCTTGACAAGACAAGAGGAGCCGTCAATTTAAGAGCATAAGGAATGTTCTTCTAATAGTTTTATTGCAAGATATAGCCTCTTATCTTCTTTCCCCACCATCCTTTGACCATTTGCTTTTGTTCCATTCCGGAGAAGTTACCATCTTCCTCAAGTTGTTTTTTTGTTTATGAATAGGGGAAAGAGTGATAAATGATGTTGCCAATCTTGTCACAACAAATTCCTTTGATTAGTGAATCGCCTCATCAAATTTACAAGGGCAACTGAGCTATGGATATAAGCATTGATAGCTATACTCTTCTTTAGAGCACTCTTGACTTTTGCAACATTTTTTCCAATATCTTCCGACATAAGATCAATTCAATGTGCGGCACATGGAGTCCAATAGAGATGTTGCCTCTTATACATCAACAATTTTCTTAAAATGAAATTAGAAAATTATAATTTAGAAATTTATAGAATAAATACCTAAGTAATAGAAATATAAATTACAAGTATAACATTTTCGTATTGGCCTTAACATAATTGGATGCATTATAGGTCACCTTCCGGACCATATTCTCCTCTCCAATCTCTTCCACCGTATCATCAAGAACCTCGAACAAAAGATTTGAATTTTTTACAACTTAAGAGACATCCATCAATCTAATAAAGACCGACCCTTTTGGAGAGTTCACAAGTTGACGCATGGAAAGGAATGTCGGCGTCATAAAGCCACCTAGCTAAGTCTCTACAAGCCTTTTCTCTCAACTCTTTCTTGCATAGCTCATTAAGTGTTCTTTGCCTCCCTTGATCCTTTTTTCCCTTCACAACATTGGTCCGCTTAGGAGTAAAGTACATATCCATTGGACCTTTTCGCTTTGGTGTCTTATGAGGCATGCTATTACTTACCTTCTTTGCCCTATTCCCACCACTTCTAGGATTCATCTCAATACATTCATCATCTTCATCGTCATCAACATCGTAGCTTTGTTGCATTTTCCTCGACATGTCAAAACTCTCTTTCAATGATTTCTTTTTATCCATGTATTCTTGAATTTCTTCCCTAACATGCTCGGGGACCTTCTTACAACCTAATGTATTTCGATATCCACCAACCAAATGTTGTCTAAGTCGAAACACTTCCCCCATGGTCTTAAATCCACAAAGCAAAAGAAACTATTTTTATTGCTGTCATCTTGTGTGCCATACTTTCTTCCCGGGTCTAAAGCTCTAGAGGAGATTGAACCCGAACCCGAACCGGTAACGGGTTGATCCTCCATTCAAATGACAATAATGAACACAATTCACTCACTACAAACAATTATAACAATGAAAAAAACTAAAATATAACTCGAAACACAATTCACTCACGAGAAAAATAAAGAAACACAAACACAAAAACAGAGAGACAGAAAAATAAAAAAAGAATCACAAAAACGAATGAAAAGAATAACCTAGAAGAACCGAAACCGGAGGAAGAAAAAGAAGAGCACAACAGGAGCGTAAGGAAGAGGAAAAACGAGGAAAAGGAAAACGGAACTAGAAGAAGAAAGAGCGAGGAAAAAGGAAAAAGGAAAAAGAAGAAGAAGAAGAAGTAAGAGGAAAGAAGAATAAGAAGAAGGAAAAGGAAAAAGGAAAAAGAAGAAGTACTCGGGAGTTGGCGACTAGGTCGGCGCTGAAAACACCAAGGTCGGCGTCGGAAATGTCGATGGAGTTGCCGGAAGGATGGAGCAGAGGAGGGAGGATGAAAGAAGGAAGGTCTCATGAGAGCTAGAGCTAGGGTTTCTGCATCCTCACTTTGCAAGGAGGAAGTATCGGGTCTTCACCAAGTAAGTCGCATGTGTTTCCTGGTAAGTAAAAGCTTTTGGAGGGGCTGCACTTGACCTCCCAAAAAGCCCATAGGGGTGCGCCTCGAGCTTTTCTCGCGCTTAGGGTGCCCTTTTTAAACTAAGGTGAAGAGCATAATGTATCCAAGCCTTAGTACACAAACTCCTAAGGAGCTAACGAGCAACTACAAAGCAAATTGTAGAGGAAACCAGGGATAAGAGGTTGTGATCACGAGGGCTAAACGGACAGAACACAAAAATAGTTCCTGGCTGACTTAGAAGGGACAATCAGTCCAAGCATCGAAACCAAAAAGGGGCAGCAAAAGGGACAATCAGTCCAGCTTCGAAACCAAAAAGGGGCAGCAAAGAAGCAAAGAAGAAAGCCAAGCCGGTCTAAGAATGAATCCAACAGGGGACTTCTAAGACCTAGGAGATCACCCCTTGGTTGCCAAACCAAGTTACAAAAAGTGCAAATCACTCAAACTGTCTCGAATTGTAATTTGGCATCAACTACCAATAAACGTAATGATTTTAATTCACGAAAAGATTTCTTACAGAGTGAAGCGAGGAGGCTTTATATAGGGGCCTTTTCTCGCGCAAAATACCTCTCCTAATCATTAAGGAAAGATTAAGGCTAATCACAATTAATTAACACTAATTACATCGATTAGTTAGAAAAGTAATAGAACACGTAAACCGTAAAAGCGTCCGGTGGTTGCGTGACGAATGAGAACTCTTCTTTTGCTCCTCGCTTGATGTGGCCGATGAAAAGATTGATGATAATTGACACCGCCACTAGAAGACATCCTATTGGACCGTTTTAAAAAGTAGCCTAGCTTGCAAGTTGACTAGTTCGGAGGACTCGGAATTGTGGAAGACCAAGAATGGCTTCAGTCTCTGAGTACTTCTTCCGAGTGGTGTCTTGAGCTTGCCTTAGCCTTTTCTTAGACTTCCCTTTATCGAGAGCTATCCCACCAATCATTAAGTACAAGGCTTTGCATTCCTGGGCGAACTTCTTCAAACCAGTGGGCACTTATAAGGAAGTGTGGTACCCTACTAGCAATTGATAAATAACATACAAATTGTCTCAAATTATTACGGACTTAAAATGTTCATAAACAAATACTAAATGTTTCAAAATAGCTAAAATGGAGGTAACTTAGAAAGGATTCTTGGATTCTTGGTGCTGATATAGTTGATGAAGCTAGGATGATATAGTTGATGAAGCTTGGATAATTGATTCCTCTAAATTGCTCTAGTCCTACTAGTTCTAGAACAAGACTCTTCCTCACCTCCTTGATTGGCATGGCTAAACTCTTGGGCCGCTCACCTAGGCATGGATCTCATGACTCGGGTGAGGCGTGGTGTGCTTGGTGTGTCAGTACGGGTTCGGAGCTTGCAGTTTGAGATGATGGAATATATCCATCATTCCCCCTTTCTTGAAAAGAGTTTGTCCTCAAACTTGGAAACTCCTCTTCTCCATTGAAGTAAGGCTTCAAATCAGCCACATTGAATGATACTATATCCATAATTCCCCTGTCTTGAAAAGAGTTTGTCCTCAAACTTGACAACTCTTCTCCATTGAAGTAAGGCTTCAAATCATCTACATTGAATGAAATGTGGTTGATACTCCATATTCTCCGGTAGGTCGACTTTGTAGGGATTGGGTCATACTTTGCTTTAGTACTTCGAAGGGTCCATCTGTCCTTGGCATCAACGTGGATATCCTCTTGGAACAAAATCTTTCTTTTCTCATGTGAATCCACGCAAGGCCTCCGAGTTGGAAATGCGTTTCTTTTGATGCCTCTCAAGCACTAGGCAAATATTGGACTTTTCGAGTCCTCTCTTTACTTTGTTTTGGATGTCTATGATCTCTTTGGCTCGTTGTAGGGTGAAAGGGTTATGTCCATAGACTACCCGAAAAGGTGAGAAATCGGGGGCTTTGCTTGGGCTCATTGGGCTCGGTGTAGGCAAATTCAACATGAGGTAACCGTTCGTCCCACTCTTTGATGTTCTTCTTGATAAGGATGGTGAGTAAGGTATTCAAGCATGAAGTAACAGTTTGTCCCACTCTTTGATGTCTTTCTTGATAAGGATTCCGAGTAAGGTACCCAGCTTTCTAACCTCTGTCTAACCATCAGTCCGTGGATGGCATGGATGGCATGTGGTGCTTGAACTTGAGAACAGTTCCCATCTTCCTTCACAAGGTAATCCAAAAATGACCGAGGAACTTAAAATCTGTCTCGAGACCCTTAGTTTAAAAAAGCGCGTCCTTGGCGTGCTCGGGCGCGAAAAGGCCGAAGCCCACCCCCTTGTGCCTTGCAAGGGTGAAGCCCGATCCCTCCAAAAGCTTTCGAGGTGCGCGCCTCGGTCGCGCCTCAGCCGGAGCGCAGCTTGCGCCTTGCTTGCCTCGAGTGGGTTTTTTCTATTTTTTGCTATTTTTCTCCCTCTCTCTCTTCTATCCCCACCTCTCTTGCCTCTATCTTTGTTAGAAAATTAGTATGTGGGTAAATTGCCCCATCTTTTTCAGTTTGTGCTATTTTTCTTTTTTTTTGGTCAAAATCGTAGCGAATGCATTGTGTTATCACAATCTAAGCCTCTTTGTAGTATTTTTCGTAGTACAATGATATCTAATGACTTTTTGATGTCATTATCTAGCATATTCAATCAAAAATATTGCTTAGCATTGATTTTCAAGCATTTTTAAGTAAGTGCGCCCTGCTCCAAAAAGCCCGAGCCTTCGCCTCAAAGCCCACGCCCGAGCCCCGGGACCCTTTGCGCTTTTGTGCGCCTTGAGCTTATTTAAACTAAGTTGAGACCATACTTACGAGAATACCATGCAACTAGACAACTTCTTTAAAATACAAATTAGCCGCTTTGGAAGCATCATATGTAGGGCCTATTTGAACTTACATACAAAACGCACATAAACATAAACATAAACATAAACGAAACGAACATAAACGAACATAAACGAACAGAAATGAATTGTTAAAATAAGAAACGAACGAACATAAAAGAACATAAACGAATATAAAATAACATAAATGGACATAAAACATAAATAGATTATGTTTTTCATATAAAGTCGAACAGCCCGGAGTGTGACAAGGTATGAAATGGGCCATTTTTGAAAACCTCGTCAACTACTACCATCATAGAGTTTTTGGACCTCTCGTGCTCGGGCGGTAGACCCGGGATAAAGTAAAGGCTAATATCCTCCCAAGGGCTTTTTGGGACCAACAATGGCGTTTACAAGGGTAGTGCATGCATGACTTCCGGCTAACATCTCTTAACAAAATGGTCGACATCTTTGGCCGTCTTAGGCGAGAAGTAAATCTCCGAAATGACCAGCAAGAGCTCCTCCATGTAGCTCTTGGATTGGCAATTCCCTATATCTTCCTTTAGGAACACAGAGTCTTGTTCCTATGAACAGATAACCTCTTTCCAAGCTATGTTAAGAGAATTGATCCGATCTTTGACCCGGTCGGAAGAGTGGGTTAATGGTTCAACCGGTCGGACCATTTAGACCGGGTTAGACCAGATTGAAGTGGGTTAAATCGGCATGATCCGGTTGATCCTAAAAGTTTTTCTCTATATTATGTATTCAATTATTTTTTCCTTATTTTGCCTAACATAAATGTGAAAAGATCATATGAAATAAATTTGAGTCTTCAAATTCTACCTTTTTCGATCATAAAACATAATGATTTAAGCAATAAAAAACACCTACGTCAACATCTTCGACGAGTCACAAACTAACATGCACAACAAAAGCAATATCCATTGTGCATAAGTCACAAACCAAATAGATAAACAAGTCTTGTAAATACTAGATAAATAACAAACATTACAAAAACTCCCAAAGTTAATGATCATCATTGGAATCAAATCCTTCACGGTAGTCACCAAAGGAAAACAAGTCCAATCCCGGGTACATAAGTAAATCATCATCATCACCATTGTCTTCGACTCCATCATCATCTCCATCAAGATCAACTTGCAAAGTACAAAATAATAAAGATTAATGTTATATGATATTATAAATTATTTAGTTTCTAATGAAGTATATATGTTATAGACCAATCGTGGCCTTTGGGTTGTTAAGTGTTTGGTTTGCTTGGTCATTATGAAGCATTTCTTCCAACTCCTCATAATCCAACTCGTTCTCGGAGTCATCCTCAACAACCCAAAAATCAATTCTTTCCATACAATTAATATCAATCGGATCATATGCCCTTTTCTTGTTAGAAAGCCTAGATTGATATAAATAAAACATTAAAAACTTTATTATGCACATAAACACTCATTTCAAAAGCAAAAATAAAAGTTACTTACCTATTCTTCAATCGAAGATTGTAATGCACATAAATAAGATCATTTAACTTCTCATGCTCCAATCGATTCCTCTTCTTTGAAAGTATGCGCTAAAACCAATCCAATTTCTTTCACAACCCGAAGAAGATGTGGTTTGACTAAGAAGCTTTATGGCCAATTTCTTAAGATTTGGACAATCATGTCCAAAAATCTCCACCATTCATCTAACAAAAAAGAAAACAATTAAAGGACATAAACATGTAGATAGTTGTAATTAGGTTCTATTATCTCAAATTTTTAAAAATAATAACAATAAATGACAACTTAATTAGATGCATATGTGCTAGTACTCTTGCTATTGACCAAAGCGAACTCTCTCCCAAATCCTTTCTCACGTTCACAAAGATCTTAGTCTCCTCAAGAAGCTTAGTCTTGCTTCCCACCCGGGATCTTCGACTCAACAACCTCAAGTAAACCATTCATTGCCTCGAGGCTATTGGCAAAAATTACTTTGATCATATTGAAATGTCTGGGTCAACCAATAAGCCGCCCCATGAATGTTCTTGCCCATGAATGTTCTTGCACAATTGTTTATCCCATCTCTCCTTCACAATTTCAGGTATAGGCTTATACAACCTTTTCTTATTGTTGAAGATCTCCTTAATTGTCTTTTTTGCCCTATACATCCCTTCATAAACATAGCCTAAAGTTGGCTTCTCATTGGAGTTAACAATACGAAGCAATCTCAAGAGAGGACTAACAATTTTGACAATTACCAAGCAATCATTCCAAAACCTACTATCTAGAATGATTTCCTTTATTGCTTTTCTTTTTGATGTCTTAGAAGGTCTCCATTCATTAAATTCAGGACTAGTAACCATAGCTTGTAAATCTAGCTTATAGTCATAAAGACTTTTCAAAGCAATAAAAGTGGTGACAAACCTTGTCCGCCCGGACGTAATATTTCCGTCTACCCTTCTCTCTTCCTTAACTAACCTAATGGCCATTTGTGTGATTATATACAAAAAAAGTCACCTTAGATGCATGTTGAGCTAAACTCATTACATGAGTCATTTTGCCAATATCTTGCAATATCAAATTCAAGTAATGAGCAGCACAAGGAGACCAACAAATATTTCCATATTTCTCATTCAACAACCTCCCAACAGTTTTATAATTACTACCATTGGCAATCACAAGATGCACAACATTTTCAGGACCAACCATATACAATTTTCACAAACAAATTGCAAAGAGTTTGTGCATTAGTGAGAAAACTAAAAGTATCAACAAATTTAATGAAACAAATTCCTTTAGGGCTATAAACAAGGAAATTGATCAAGCTTCTATGTCCACCATCTAACCATCCATCACCCATAATAGTGCACCCACTTTCGTTCCATACATTTCTATAAGAGTTAGTGATCAACTTAACTTCATTTTTCACTTCTCCTAAAAGTTTGACTTTCTAAGCATCATAACTTGGACCTTTATACTTAAAACCAATTGAAGCAATAACATTCTATCATTTGTTGATAGTAATTAGAATTGGCATAATTAAAAGGAATGCAACAATCATAAAAGAATCGAGCCACACACAAATCAACTTACCTCTACTTTTCCGGACTTTGCAAGGAAGCTCGATTGAAGGTTTGGAACCCGATGCTTCCCCGGGAGGAACAAAACTAGTCACTCCGTAGTAGCCTTCCTCTTGTCCAATGAACTTGCTTTAGCTTTAGATTGGCAAGTCTCACGCTCATTACTAATTTCCTCCCATGCATTTCAAAGTTTTGTCTAAAACAAGATCTAAATGGATTTGGTTCTTCATGAGTCATTTGTCGCTTTAACTTTTGTTGAGCAACCTTTTTCAATTTTTCAATCATTTGATAGCGAACATCATTAGGAACCTTTTTACATGCAGCCACATCTCTCCTTTGTCCATCTAGATGCATTTTCATCCAATTAATACCCCTTACTTTGATTACTTTTTCACAAAAATTACAAATAGGCAGTTTTTTCCCATCACTTGATTGAGCCATTATAAAATACGACCATGCCGGATCAGATTTTTTACGAATTGACTGAGCATTAACATTTGATGAATCCGGACTTGGAATAGAAGGTGTGGAACTAGAATCCATTTTTACCTATTGCAATTTAACAAAATTTAACAAACTTTCAGCATATAATATTTACCCCTTTTTACCTACTGCAATTTAACAAACTTTCAGCATAAATTCTAAAGAGTAAATTACAAACTAACAAACTTTGAACACAAACTTTCGACAATTTAACAAACTCGAAAGCAATCTACCTCTCAAATCATAGTCTTTCAACATATAAACATTCAGCATATAAACTCCCCCCAAAGCAAACTAGTAAATTCTAAACTTTCAGCATATAAGATTTACCCCATATTGAACGCTACCCTCAAATGCCAAGAAAACTAGCAAGCAAATTATAGTCACTCCGGAATCATTACCACAGGCCATCGAGCACCACCAGAAATCATCAATTAAGGTAAATTCTAAAGAGTAAGGACATTACAGCCAGACCAGAGTAGAGAGAATAGAAATAGCTACAGGAGCAGCAGCGCAGCAGGCAATGAGAGAGGAGAGGAAAACAGCACAACCAGAGAGTGGAGAGGAGCGGCTCAGCACCCGCACCACATGCCACCGAGCCGAGAGCAACCACGAGAAGAGAATCGGGGGAGGAGAAGATTGACCGAGATGGGAGTGAGAGAGAGCAAACCCGATATAATAAAGAGGCTGGCGGTCGGCGACCACCACCGCCACCAAGGCAAGCGAGGAGGAGAGGAGAACGGGCAGCTGAGCACGACAAGTGGACGAAAAAAGGGACCGAGAGACCAAAGAAAGATGAGTTAGGGTTTTTTCGTAAGCAATTTGTATGCGCCCTAAATTCCTGGTTGAACCGCGGTTCGGAGAGTTCTCCTGGTCAACCGGAGTTTACTGGGTCACACTGGTTTTTTCGGGTTCGACGAACGAGCCAATCTATTAAACTACCCGGAAAACTCACCGGTTCCGATGTAGGCCGGTTTTCGTAACATAGTTTCCAAGTTGAACTTGCCATAGGGGTGCTTACAACATTTCTCAAAAATTTCTTTGAAGTCGACATATCGACTCTTGACCAACTCAAAACCAATAAATCTAGATGGTAATAAGTACCTCCGGACAGGGCATGAGCACCTTTGTGAAGGTGTCTAGCCTTATGTTTGATCTTGAAGTGGTATAACTCCAAATACTCAACCCACTTGGCATGTCTTGGATTGAGTTTATGTCTGTCCTTGTATGTACTTGTACGTACTTGAGGGCTTCATGGTCTCGAGTATAAGATGAATTCGGAACCAATGAGATTGTGTCTCCGAGTGTTCAAGAGCTCTAATTAGACAAGTAAAAGAGAATTTAGGGTTGTAAGGAGCTTAGCTCAACTTTTCTTAGTCGAAGATTCAAATTTGATATTGTCCCTTACAAGTGAAGGCCTACGCATATTTATAGGGCCTTTGATCTAGGTTACATCACTCTAATTCAAGGGTTATAAATCCCCTTTTACAATTAAAGGCTTTGATGCATCCAACAAAAATAAAGGACGAAACATGGACAAATCCCATTTTACAATTAAAGGTTGTGATGCATCCAACAAAAATAAAGGACAAAAACATGGACGAAAGCAATGCACAAGGATGGCAGTAAAATAAGAGGGGACCACAAAATCAGCCAATGGAATAGTCATCACAAAAATAAAGGACAAAAACAAGGACAAAAGCAATGCACAAGGATATCGGAAAATGGGAGGGGACCATAGAATCAGCCCAATGGAATAGTGATCGTAGTTGTTATCACCTCATTCTCTCTCGCTTGCTTTCTCGATCCTTAAACTATACCTTTCTAGTCGTGGTGATGATGCCCAAGTAGATCCGAGTGTAGCTAGAAAAAGGTCTCGAGCTTGTCAATTTAGAAAGATCAACTTAGATTCATTATCTCCAATTAATTTCGGTCTTGTCTTGTTTGGCCCCTTACTCCTGTTTGAGGAGGCGGACAAGTATTTCTAGGTGTTGCCAAGCCTCTCTGGAGGCTTGGGTAAGAAGTGAAGGCTCAACTCCTAGTACTTGTTGATCTAAGGACTCGCGGTGGTAACACTCGAACTCGAGTGCTCGGACGTTTGCGGCTGGCTAGTTGTTCTCCTTATTAGTTGAAGCTTGACTCCTTATCGGTTGAAGTCAACTTGGGTGCTCTCCCCATCGTGGGACATTCTAGGGCCCTTTCCCCGTCGCTATTGGGTAGACAAAAGTATTTGTTTGTTGTGGTCGACTACTTCAATAAGTGGGTGGAAGGCATAAGGGAGTGGCATGGCCTCCATAATAGCTAAGGAAGTTCAAACGTTCATCTAGAGGAACATTTTTACAAGGTTTGAGGCTTGCTTTATTGAGCATAGACTCTAGCTTGAGCTCGGACCGATAGAGTCACCTTACAAATTAATTCTACATGGCATGTGGAAAAACTTGACAATGCAAAGGCAAATGAGCGGACGAGTCGTTCTCTAGTTGGTAAAGTCAATCGTAACAACAAGAGAAACTCCCTTCATTTTAGCGTACTGAGTTAGATTGGAAGCTTGGAGCCGGAAGTTTAGGTAGGTTAGATTGGAAGCTTAGGTAGGTTAGATTGGAAGTCGGTACTTGGAAGTTGCATTTCACACCCATTGGTCGACCACATTCGAAGAGCAACTCAACAACTTGGTCCTTATAGAAGCTTTGGACTTATTATCATTGATCCGAGGAGGCTCTTTACTCAAGTAGATGATCACCAAGATTAAGGTGGCTAGAGGGTTAGGAAGCGACCTCTTCGGTAGGTAGGTGATCGGGGGCTACTGGCGGCACAACACGGAAAATTAACTTCTAGATGGGAAGGGGCATACACCATCACCGAAGAAGTCTAACTAGGAACATACTCGCCTCACAAATGACCCGAGAGTCGCCCTTCCAAGGATTTCTCACAATGATAACCTCAAGAAATATTGTGTTTTAGCTTAGTAGTTGTTTGTAAAGAACTTGTTGTAAGCACCTTTTCGCATGAGTAAATGAAAAGAATTCGCCTAATTAGCATTCTAGGAATAATTTCAAGTTTTAAGAGCAACATTATATCCACTAGATTTAACTAACGCTCGGTATTTTCCCGCGTTTGTTGCACTAAATGCCTAAACCTAACATGCATAATGTGTGGCACTCTTAGTTGCTTTCACAACATAAACTTTGAGGATTAATGCTCCGCCCTATGAACCTAGTGAGTGCTTGACGTTATCACTTATCCCCGCAAAGATTTCTTTTTACATGTTAGTGCCTTTCGGTATCTTTCAACCGCCATTTTTCAAATTCCGTGGGCAAGTGACAAGATCGGATACCGGCCATAAGATTAATAGCATAATTCAAAGTGAAAATTTGAAGAGTAAATAATCGAAATGGTGGTGACAATAAGGGAGGAATATGTAACTCAGCTATAGTAGGACCAAATGTAAAATATTATTACGAAAGCATCAAAAACGGTTCAAGTTGCATACAAAAAGTTGAAAACAAAAGCTTCAAAGAAGAGTGACTTTAGTCCTCTTCCTCCTCATCTCCCGAAGAACTCTCATCATCCTTGTCCCTTTTCTTTTTATCCTTGCCTTCGTCACCACTTGTTCCCTCGTTCTTCCTAGAGTCACCTTCACCCCACTTTCCGGCCCCATCTTCACCTTTAGCCTTGACTCGCTCGATCGTCATGGGCTTCGTTCTTGTGGACGGCAACCTCCGGTGGCTTTGCCATCTTGGGCACTATGGGAAGCCAACGAGCATGAACAAAGTTTATCTTGCCGCTCATGGGTAGGGAAGGTCGTCACAATCACCTTGTCGAAAAAACCTTCTCAAAGTCCGACCCCACACCGTATATCTTGACTCAACCTCCGTTTTCTACTCGATCTTCATTTCATACTTAACCAATGGGTCTTTGGAGCTACCATGCTCGGCTTTGTCATCATGGGAGGGCGGCCTTCATTGAGGGGCTACCCCGGTAGGTGACTAGGCTGGTCGGATAATTTTGGGTGTTCCCTTAGGGGACTCATGTTAGTCCCAAATGGGTAATACCCTATGGGGGTTGAATAGGGAATAAATTTTGTTTGACACTAAGATCGTCATTCTAGAATGAACTTTGAATGGAAATAAATAATGCAGAAATAAATGTGAGAAAAAACATATCATCTGCTCACGATCTTGACCAAGATTCAAATCCTAGGTTGGTGACTCGCCTAAGGATTCTTTCCTTAGGATTAACCTCTACTTTTTCGCTAAGGATTCTTCACTTAACCCTCCGACTAACCACTTGAGTTCACTAACTCTTCCGGTCCTCGTAACACCTCACCAGGTATAGTACACTCACAAAGAGTTTACACTTAAACCCTTTGCTACAAGAGGATACGAATGAGAAAAGTATTTAACACACAATTACAAGAGAGAGAGTTATTTCAAAGTGAGCTTAGGTCTCTTGGTTGTGGTCTTCAAGATTTCTTTTATATCTTTCAGCTTGGGAAGACCGTTACACTTGGATCAACTAGCCGTTGTGATAAATCTTAAGAATCCGAGTCGATATGAGATAGGGACTCTTGACTTCGTGAATTTTGCATTTTCCTTCTTTGTAAGGTTCTTCAATGATGGAGTTATGCTCCTAGTTATACTCCTACTTTCGGCTTAAAGGATGGATTCCCAAAGAGTTGCCCGATAGAGAAACTTATAGATCTTGGAATAACTTTAGTTAGGAAAGATAATTATTCTTCTATATATTAAGAAGAGTGACAATAAAGATAATGTCTCCACGTAATCCGAGAGCCGGATAAGGTAAGTATAATATACAAGTATATGCCAAAATATTATGGATAGAAATAATCCCATTAATCACGGATTTTCCATGCAAAAGAATATAGATAGAAATTCAGTTAAATATAACAAAAGATATCCTTACAAAATCCTACCCAAAAATAATTAGAATAAAATCGGCTATTTACTGAAACAATCAATGAAGGAATATTTTGACCTAGGAACTAATCAATATAGCAAGTCTAGCATGGATAAATTTAATTAACTTAATCAACCCGGAGATTGCTAAAAGAAAATATTATGTACGGATAATATGGGTACTCGGATGAATGCTAGAAATACAACTCAAGTAAAGACGTGAAGCAACAAGTATAGTCCGAATTAGCTCAAAATAACTAACATATGGTGGGTCGGATAATATGTTTGACTCAACTTAAACCAACAACTCGGCCACAGCTCGACCATGCAATGGTTGATGCCGCTTTCCTCCGTAACATGGCCGGAGGAGGTTGATCCCTACGATAGAGCGCCTCTCGGTGATTCAACAATAAGAGGTCGACCATTACCCATAAGCTCAAGTTGAAGGTGTTAAACGCCAACCTCACTCTCCGATGATCCTACCAAAGGGTACGCAAAATAGTGTTTGAGGAAAGAGATTTGATTAAAAAATTAGAAATTTTTCAAAAATTCCAAATTCAACATGTGCTAGCCAAAGGGACCAAATCATTGAAGCCTACAACGAAGAGGTCAATATTTTGCTATCAAAAATCCCGATCGACCCTCTCGTGCTAAGGCCTTCACATGGATTGACATTTTGATGTCGTTCACCCGCTTTTTCCAGCAGGAGCGTACTAGGGCCAAGACCTTCACACAGGTCGGCTATTTCATGTCGTTCACCTCCTTTTTCACCGGGCTTCCTTAGCCCCTTAGCCTTCCTTAGCCCCTTAGCTTTCGCACGGTCGACATTTTGATGTCGTTCACCAACCTTTTCTCGTAGGCTCCTTTGGGGGCCTTTGCGCCGATCGGCATTTTTGTGCCATTCACCCACTTTTTTCTTCCGCAAGCTCCTTTTGCACAACCGAGCTACCTTTATAAATCAAAGAGAAGCGGTAATAGAAACAAAACAACGCTTTAGGAAAACAATGTATTCATAATATTCATTAAGGTGACCAAGTATAAGGAAGAGCTACCGCAAACAAAACACAAAGAAAGAAGAAAGAAACGCGACATGACTCGGATGATCATATTTCACTATTAAAGTTGGCGGTCCCGATGGCCGATGTCCATGTCAAGGTCAAGGTCGTCGGGGTCGTCGCCCTCGCCATGCTCGGGGTTGTCACATTTGGCGTCCTTATCATCTTGGGCTCATTGCCTTTATGGTTGAGTCCCACCGTTAGTTGGGTTGAGGCCTCGACAAAGGTCGAGGTTCTCATAGTCGTCATCTTTGTGAGGGTCCTTGTTTCCATGGTTGTCATCCTCGTTGAGATTGTCACCCTCATCATGCTAGTTGCCATAACGAGTCTCATCAAGCTTGGCTTGTCCTCGTTAATCGTCGGGCAAGTCCCATTGATAGTTGGGGCTAAGGGCTCCGTCGCCGGCATGGTCAATGTCCTTGTCATGGTTTCCCTCGTCATGGATAGGGTCCTCATCATGGTCGGCGTCTTTTGAAACTCGTTGGAGACTTCACCCGAAGATTAACTTCACATCCCACCTACATCCTTGAGATGGCGAACACATGAAATACGAGGTGGTAAATGATGTGGAAGAATTCCTCATTGCCACTTTAATGTGCCGTGTGAGTAGTGTAAGGGCTAACCAAGTAAGTTCATAAGGTCTACTCAGGGAATAGGGTAAGCTTGTTAGAATTACCACTATATGCTTCGCTTATTATGGCTATAAATACGAGTTTACCTCATTTAGGCAATCCTAGACACCATAAAAAACCCATATACTACATTACGACATTTCGATTCCTAGTTTGATCATCGGAGGGGCTTTCCCCAAGGTCCAAACCCGGGGTCACGACCTTTCTACAGGCATCAAGACCGAATGAATGGAGAGCTCGGGGCATATGTAGTTCCATGGGTTTTCCGTGAGTCCATTACTTCTTGTCATTATCCAAATCACCCGCAAAAGTTATGCAGTTCCATGGGTCCTCCATGGTTGCATTGATCCTCGTCATTATCCAAATCACCCACAAAAGTTTCTCCGGACACAAATCAGAAAAAGATTATCGAATAAGCAGTAATTTTATCTCGAAGAATAGTATTTGATTGTATTGTATTTTTCTTTAAGAATATTATTTGATTGTATTGTATTTTTCTTTAGGTTAGGAGTTAGGATTATAGAAGTTGTTAAGATATTTTAATTTACTTGGATTCGAATTTGTTTATTTGCTGATCTTTAGTTTTATTTTAAGAAATACTTCGGAAAAGTATTTTAATAGGATAGCTTACTAGAAATCGATTTTATGTTGTATTCTTTTCTTTTTATCCAAGCTAGGAGTTTAGGTTAGCAAGGAGTTTAGGGTAGGAATCGCCTATTAATGCTGCTGTAGATTCATCATTTGGCGGAAAATTGAGTTATGAAAAATCAAATTTTTTTGTTGTGTAGAAAATTGGTTCTACATTATCTTTATTGGCTTCCCCATGTGCAATAATGAACTTCTTCTGTAAACCGTTTTGCTTATGACAAAAGAGAATCCCTTTCATACCTTGTCAATAAACCCTGGGATAAATGGCAGATTTAAGCCTTAGTACTACGTGCAATCTTGGGAGATACGAAGAAGAGCTTTGCTTGTTAAGAGTGCAGATTATATCAAGAAAGCCAACACCAAGCAAGTGTTGATATTGGACATACTGAGTGTGTTGGGGCATGAAATTGCACCAAGGACAAACCATGTTGTGCTTCTTCTTCTGATTTTTGAGGGGGATTATTTTTATGCTGATGCAAAAGAAAGAGAGGAAAGACATCTTTTGATTACTTACGAAGCGCTCAATGAGCAAGAGTATGTGTGCCTTCTTTTTCTCCCCCATATCACAAAGGGAATGACTAGAACTTGGAAGAAAAGCTTAGTGGCATGTTACTTTTTTTTGGTGGTTGTTGCTCTAAACCATATTGATGGAAATATTCCATCATCTGAATCAGGCAATATAGGGGATTCCGCAGGTGACAATTTTGAGTCACCAGGACTCAGAATCACAAATCCAGGACGTGCATAAGAGTCTTAGCGTACCCAACGGAAATCCCTCATCCCAGTTTCATCACCATGATAAGCACTTAAACTTACCCTCACTCAGTTTTCTGAGTTACCCTATTTTACTCATCTACCTGAACATCTTGGGTTACTCTTTTGGACGGTCCAATAAGGTTTCTTCAAGAGGAGTACCAAGTCTTTTAGTACCGACAACTTACCAAAGTGGAGAGCAGAGTTATCATTAGTTATCATTGGTCCAGAGGACTGCATGGTCAGAATCAGTAGCAGAGCAATTTGCAGACTTAGCTTTTCTGTCTTAGTTAAGGATAATCATTGTAATTAGTGCTAATTAGTTGTGATCAGTCTTAAATATTTTCTTACTGACTAGGAAAGCTACTTTTGGTGGGAAAAGACCCTCTATAAAAGGCCCTCCCCATCCATATACTTCAACAACTTTTGATGAATGTAAAAACCCCTTTGTGATACACTTGTGAGTGTGTTTCTAACTCAAAAAGCGCAGAGTGAATCGGCTTTCTAACCAAATTCCTAGTTGTTGTAACCGAGTGGTGTCTCGCTAGGTCTTAGAGAACGCAGAGTGAATCGGTTTTCTAAGTTGCCCCTTACTCGTCTTAGAATACGTAGAGTGAATCGGTGCTCTTGGTCAATCCTGTTACTTGGTCTTACATTCTGTCTTAGAAAACGCAAAGTGAATCGGTTTTCTTCGTCGCTTGAAACTATCCCGTTATTTGGTCTTAGGTAGCTAGTTTCCTTCGAAACTCGATTACCAACACATCCTTGACATTTCCTTCCATTCATCCATTCCAACTCCCCCATCGGACCCATTATCCACCACCTCCCAAGCTTCCGCCCCTATATGCCACTAAAGCCTAACTTAAACCCCCGACTGGATTCCGAGCCCGGGCTTGGTGCCATCACATATGGTAGTAGAAAATTTGCAAATATCTTGTGTGGAAAGAATTGGGGTGCCTGAAGAGATCATATAAACTCAAGGGCAAATGAAGGTGTATAATTTGTAACTATTAATGAAATGTGCTTTATTATATTGAGTTATAGCTTATTAAGCATGCGCAATATGAAGGTGCTTCACTGAATGAGACATATTGCATTATAGTGTATTAAGCATGTGCAATATGAAAGTGCTTCACTGACTGAGATACTATGTAAGTTAGCACCAAAATGTAGTGAGAGAAGGTAGGACTGGATCCTGTTAAGGGAAATTGTCTGAAGCAAGATTTAGACCATTTAAACATGTAAGAAGGCATTTAATGCCCTTCAGTGGATATAATGGACCTTCTCCCTCTTATAGAATATCCTTTGATGGTACTTACTTACGGCCTGTCTAGTGAGAAGATGAAGATCTATGTGAGTGATTTCAAGGGAAGTACTAAAGGGTTATGAAATATAGGGGAGGGTGACTGCCCATGATTCACCTAACTACTTAATGAGGGAATGATTCCTGCAGTCTTGATGACACATTTTGGTGTACTAAGATGGTGGACCTCATGCAACAACTGCTGTAGTCTTGATACTTTAAGCTTAGTCTTCCCAGACATGGGTGTGAAAAAAAGGGTTTGAATGTAAATTTTTGTGGAAAAATCAGACAATACGAAAATTCAAAGAGACTTTCAATGTCTAATCCCCTCCTCGCCCCCACCAACCCAACGGGTGTATTGGAGAATTTGAAGTTATATCTGTGTCAATATCGGGTCTGGCCATTAAAATAAGGAAAGTTTTATGGCCAGATTTGAATTTTAGATGAAAGTAAATAGCGGTATTGACTACAAAGCCCTTTTTGGATTTGGACGAATTCCTATAAGCACGTTAGACAAGATTTTTCGTAGGTTTCTTATTAACACTGGTTGTGTTTTATTTGTAGTTTGCTTGTGCACCTCATTCATGGAATTGCCTTGTGATGCAACCAAAGAATAAAGGAAAGATAAGAAGATATTGATATATCTCTATATTAGCTGATGTGAAATATATTTTGTTATTTTTATTATTTTCGTAGGTTTCTTATTAACATATTTTAAAATAGGTAAATATGAAGATATTTAGTAGTATTTTATTGAGATTTAGTTTCCTAGTCCATTAGGATAATGTTAGGTTATATATTTCTATCCTTTTATATTCTATATCTTATGTTTACGTTTACTAATATTAGTTAATCCCTTAATTATATAAACCCGTTTATGTAGTTGGAAAAGGCAAACTAGGAATGAGAATTGATATTGAACTTTGACTTTCTCTATGTGAGATTGTTTGGCTCTGTTTGAGCCACCTTTTCTTCCCGTAGGAATTGCTCTTGGAGCGCCCTACATCTATCCCTTTGTAGGAATTGCTCTCAGAGCGCCCTACATCAAATTGTTATCAGAGCTTTCCAATCCGCGCCCCTGTTACTTTCCTTTTTCTTCTCGTTTACTCCCAAATCACGAGCTACTGCTTGTGTTGATTTTCTTGGCCAATTTGCTGTTGTCCATATCAGTCAGCTGCTGCTTATAAACCGTTCTTATGCACCACATTCATGTCTATTGCTGCCATAGGTGCCAACTGTTTGGTAGTTTTCCATTGCTTGACTGAAGAATATTGCTCACAGCGACAATGGTTTGGTGTGAGAAACATCACCGAACTTTATGTGTAATCATTCTTGATAAAGAAGTTCCTGTTACAAAGAATGTTTTGTACCGCATTTTCTCTCTTTAGGGAATGTAAAAAGATTGCTACATTTCAGACAATGGGGGATTTTCATGCTCGAGTGAAATCTTACTTCCTTGAAGACACTGAAAATGCTTTTGCAAGCTTCAAGGGTGTCACATTTATGAAGGTTGCTGTGAACTAGGTCTATATTTGCTACTGAGTTCATATGTAGTTCATATATTTTGTTATTTTTTATTGCGTAGGTTTATTATTAACATATTTGAAGATAGATAAAATAAAGATACTTAATAGTATTTTATCGAGATTTAGTTTCCTAGTCCATTAGGATAATATTAGGTTATACATTTCTATCATTTTATATTCTATATGTTATGTTTAGGTTCCTAATATTAGCTAGTCTCTTGATTGTATAAACCCCTTTATGTAATTGGAGAAGGCAGACTATGAATGGGAATTGATATTAAATTTTGAGTTTCTCTATGTGAGATTGTTTGGTAATGTGTGAGCCACCCCTTCTTCCAGTAGGAATTGCTCTCGGAGTGTCCTACATGTATCCCTTTGTAGGAATTGCTCTCAGAGCATCCTACATAAACTTACCTTGCTCAGCTGAGTGAGTGACTATAATTCCAGCATCAGCAGCACACAAAGCAGGACTATTGTGATCCTGAATATAGTCCCTGAATATAACTTGTGACTGCTCTATACATGATTCACAATTGGAACAACTGTTGTTGACCTTGCAACCAAATCCGTTTTCTTATGGTTTACAAAGGCTTCATCTTGTGACTAAGGATTCTGATTATATGTCATAATTATCTGGTCAAGCAGGTACGAGCTGGAATTGTGGGGTATCCAAATGTTGGAAAGTCATCTTTGATCAACCGTTTATTGAAGCGGCGTATGTGTCCAGCAGCTCCTCGACCAGGTGTTACAAGGGAACTAAAGTGAGTACATTAATTATTTTCCTGATGTCATAATCCTGGATTATAAACAGGGAGAGATGTGAACAGCATATTCACTAATTCAAATGGGGCTGTGCCACTTTAAATGAGATCAAGTTTGTTTGGGTAGCAAGAGTAAAAGCATTCTTCCTCACAGTTACTGGTATTGCTGTTGGTTAAACCTTAACTGGTTCTGAGTTTAACTTTCTCCCCAATTATCTTCAACAATGTGTTATCATAGTTTTCTTTTCATACATGATCTAGCAAGATATTTTAGCATTGAGCCTATTCTTGATCTCCACACATTTTTGTTTTTTAAAGGCCCAGGGGCCAGGTCCTCTAGGTTTGAAGATCAGTCACTCTCTCCCTTGCAAGAGGGAGAGTACTCATGACTTTGATAAAATGGTTTTGGTTTTAGGGTGTACTATAATGATATCTTTTGCTAACAGGAAGTGCTGATTCTAGCAACTCTTGGCACCCCTTGTCTCTTGCAGTGAAGATGTTTTATTTCTGCTTATTTCCATTTATTTTATTTTTTTCAAGGTGGGTACGGTTTGGGAAGGAGCTAGAGTTGTTAGATTCTCCTGGTATAATCCCAATGCGGATCAGTGATCAATCAGCTGCTATAAAGCTTGCAATTTGTGATGATATTGGGGAGAGGTCATATGATGTCACCGACATTGCAGCTATACTTGTGCAAATGCTTGCTAGAATTCCATCAGTAGGTTGTAAATATTTCATTTTGATAATTTCCCTGTTAGTTGAAACTCCTGTGTTCCATTTAGCTTCTTATCTGGAAAAAAAGAAGAAAAACTGCAGGTTACTGATTTCTGGAGTTTACTCCCTTGTTAGGTACCAAGGCACTTTACAATCGTTACAGGATCGAGACTGATGGTGTATCTGGTGAGATGTATGTAAAGGAACTTTGCTATAGTTTACTGCTCCTTATGGATTTATGTGTATATAATTTGGCATTTGTTCGGCAAGAGCCAAGCATATTTTATTTGGATCGGCCACAAGTCTGACATGATTACACATCCAAGTGTTGGACGCACCCATTTCCTAAAACTTATGCTTGTTTTTATCGTAAAATGAAGTGTGCTCATGTCAGATGTTGAGTGCCTAAGACAAATAAGTGAATGTCCAATTTCAAAATTGCTGATCATTTGCATCAGATGCATTGCTGAAGTGCCTAAATTCTATCTCCCTCTCTTGATTGCAGATTTGTTCACAAGCTTGCTTTGAAATTATTTAGTGGGGATGTCCACCAGGCTGCATTTCGAATTCTGACAGATTTTAGGAAGGGCAAATTTGGTTGGGTTGCACTAGAGAGGCCTCCAGGTAGTTCGGCTTGTCGCGCACATCCATGGACCTTTTAATGAAAAACTGATGACTGTTTGAAATGATAGAGAGATCCAAGACCATGCATTTATAATACTATGACGTGCCTATAGTTGATCTTGGTCAAATTGCTGCACATGGGCAATGGTTTCTTTATACTTATAATGCAGCATTTAGTGGGGGAGGGAAGACAAGCGGAATGAATTTTTAGATTTTGAGGCTCGGAGTTTTGCAAGGTTCTTCCTGCATGAAGGCTACCGACTGAGATTGCTCTGAAATTGCATGTTGCTGTACAGTAGTTATGGCTTTTGCAGATTGAATTTAGGGTGAATCTTTGGTCTTAGAAGTTAGACGTTGAATGTTGTCCAGGGAAGTAGAAATCAATGCGTTTGCATCAATACTTGTTAATACAACAGCTGTGCAAGGGCTAAGTGATGTCTGTAAACTTAGGCTGTTGATTCAAAGTTCAGACGCCGATTACTCAATTAGAGATTTACTCCTTTCAAATGAAAAACATTTTTTTTTGGATCCAAACAAGGGGAGTATTATTAATCAACGCGACTAATCAGGGACACATTTTTAGCGGCCAACTCAAACGCGGGAATAGGTCCATCTCCAACCCTATGTTCTAGAAGAAGTAACATAAGGTTGTAGTTGGGTTATTAAGTGAGCCATCATATTTCCCCGGGTAAACATGGAAAAACAAACAAAAATCAAAGGACTTACAAAATTCAAGAATATCATAAATAAACAAACTAACTTAACTTATGAGCCTAAACCAACCTGCTTCTTAAGCATGGAAAAACAAACAAAGATCAAAGACTTACAAAATTCCAGAATATCATAAATAAACAAACTAACTTATGAGCCTAAACCAACCTGCTTCTTAAGCATGGTAATAATTGAGGCACAATCACCTTCAATCACCAACTTAGGCCCTGTTTGGTTGGACAAAACCGGAATGAAACTTGATTCCTCCGATTTGAAGTTCCTTTTCGCTTGTTTGGTTGAGTATTTTGGAGGTAAAACTTGAAATCATCAGGTTTTAAGTTCCCCTTAAAACAAGGGAATTTGAATTCCCCAAATAGGAGGAGATCAATTATCAATCCCTCGGGTATCGGTTTATAATTATTAAAAAAGAAAAATTAGCCTATTTGCTATATTATTATTATTATTATTATTATTATTATTATTATTAGGTTTGGGTATTTTGTTGTTGTTATTATTATTATTATTATTATATATAATTTTTTTGTCATATTGTTTGATAAAATATTATATAGTTTGAAAATAGGTTTATTAAAAATTATAAATAAAATTTGTTAATCATTGAAAAAATTACAAGATAGTTAATTAAAAAATTAAATAAATATAAGACTTAATTATCAACAAATATGATAATGAGCTTCAACTTTTATTGAATCAGATGATATTATTATTATTATTATTATTATTATTATTATTATTATTATTATTATTAACAACAATAATAATTTACGACATAAAATAATTTAAAAATAAAACAATTTTGATTTCATTCCATGGTTATCAATCAAACAAGACGAAGTGAAACTTGATTTTATTCCTTTTGTCTACCAAACACTTGAAGAAAATATTTAAGTTCCATATTTAACACCTCGGTATCATTCCTTAATTTCATTCCATTCCACTTTCGCATACCAAACAGCGCCTTGGTATAGTTATGTTCCAATGCGAGCTTCATCCTGAACAAGCATGTTTTAGCTTCCTCCAATTCTGGACCAAAGAAAACCTAGCCCACGGAAAACCCCACACAACTCCACCGGCCCAAACAATTGCAAAGTACTGCCCCCAACCATAACCCCAATTTCCAATGTTTGCTCCATCCATATCAAGCTGCTTCGAGGCTTCCACAATTCGTTCCTCATTGCTAATTTTGGGCTAGCATGTGGGAGAAGAGACAGATAAGCTTCCCTATGCTCATTGACAAGCTTGATAGCTTTGTAACCGAGGTCCCCATAGAGGCGATCCCCATCACCAAATAGCCTTCAATGCCAAGCATTACACACCTCCTAAATCACCCCAAGAAGTCCTCCTATTCGTCTCCACCAAGCTGGTCATGGGCTAAAAAATGAGGTCCGAGTTAGATGCAAAACGACACCCATCATTGTTGAATTTACTACTTTCCCAAATAGCCACACCTTGAGGACAACGGAATAACGCATGATAATCATCTTCCTTGGTGCGAAGGAAGCTAGTGTGCGCCTGGCCACCGCACACCCCCTTGAGAAAGCTAATGCAGTTGCACACCCCACACCCCCTTAAGAAAGCTAGTATGCGCCTGGCCAACCCTACACTAGAAGGAAACGATCGTGAACGCAGACACCGTGCGAAGATTTTGATTCGGCCATGTTCTCCACAACGCCTTCCAAAGGGCTTGAACCCTCTCCACCACTCGGTCCTGAACCATCTCCACCACTAGGACCTGACTCATCCTCACCATGCCAGCTACGGATACAATGATACGCCGATTTTACAGGGAACTCGCCCAAGGTCGGATAGTGCCACAAAATACTGTCAGAAGGGAAAAAAGAACTAAGAGTTGTGGATTTAAGACAATCTACATCAATGGGCAGAAAAATAAGCTCTAGCATGTCCTCCCTCCATTGCACTTCATCTCTATCAATAAACTCTGACCTGTAGGAGGGCATACTTAAGAGTCTGACCTGGTAATCACTCTAGAAGAGTGAGGCCTGGGTAGCCATTTAGAGTCTTGAACCCTAAGCGAGAAGTCGTCTCCAACTCTCCATCGCAAGCCTCGCGTCACGACCCAACCCACCTTCAAAATGCTACGCCAGGACGTGACCCAAGAAGAGCATCAAGGAGACCCAAGCAAATAGCGTGCTTTCAACACCTTGTACACCAGGTTGTCGCAATTGTTTATAACTCTCAGACTTATCTAGCCAATAACACCAAATTGAAATCTTCCATATCTAAAGCCCAAACCTCCAAGAGTCTTATTATCACATAATTTCTTCCTGCTCACCTAATGGATTTTTCTCAAATTGACTGAATGACCACAGCAAAATCTATTCACCATCGCTTGAATCTCATCACAAAGCTCCTTTGGGGACAAAAAACACTCATAGTGTAAGTTCGGATAACTTGGGTCACGACCTTTACTAACACTTCCTTTTCCACCCATGACAGGTGACGATCTTCCCAATATGATCTTTGATTGGTAAGAAAGTTTTCTTTTTCGATCTTCCAATTCTCATAGGTACACTGACGTATTTATCATGGTATAAGACCTCCCGAATATCCATTTGAAGCGTTACTACATCTCTACGCTCGTCCACCACTCCTTTGCTAAAGGAGACACTAGATTTTTCTAGATTAATTTGTTGATCAGAAGCTAGCTCATAAATATGATCAATAACTACTCTACTTGGTCCACACTATCTTCACAGAAGATCATAGTATCATCGGCGAAAAGAAGATGCAACACCACTGGGGCTCCTTCACAAATCCTATGTCTTACTAGTCTACCAGAACTAATTGCATCGGAAAACAAGTATGATAGGCCTTCAGCAACAAAAAGGAAGAGATATGGGGATATTGGGTGTCCCTGTCTGAGCCCTCTAGAGTGCTTTCCCCATTAATGATAAAAGACATAGAAGCGGACTCGATCCAAGAAATCACAAAGTTAGCCCAATTTGTCGCCAAGTCCATCCTCGGCATAACTTGTCTAAAAACCCACTCGACCCTCTCATATGAAAAACATTGAACATTGTTGAATTGCATTAAATCAAGAAAATTTTTTATATCAACTTATGCTAACTTTTCCTTAACCAATTTAACCGACAAATTTATGTCAGATGAATTTTTTTCAAGCTTATGATAATATTTTTCGTTGCCTCAACTTAAAGCTGACAAGTGATCCATGAATCCATTTGGTTACATCCCAAAAGATTTGCCAAGAAGCTCTTCTTATTGAACCTTAAGAATGCAACGTGACAATTGAGATAAAACCCAACCATAGATACTCAGACTGAAGACGTGAGTGCTAATAAATGTGTCATAATTAGTTCCTCCATATTCAACCACAACAAAAGAGGATATATAATTGCATACGTTGCACGCTGAGAATCCTCAAACAATTGCATATATTGCATAGACTGAGATCAATATGGATTCACAACAAAAAATACTATGATATTCATATTCTTTACATGGTTTTCTGAGTAGGACTTCTGCTTAACTAATATAGCTCACAACTATCACCCTCCTTCCCCTCCCCTGAAAAAAAGGACAAAAAGAAAGAAAACACACACAACCCAAAAGAAAAGAAAAGAAAAGAAAAGAAAAGAAAAGGGTTCCCCCAACTTCCATTGATACAAGCAGAATAGGAGAATACCCAATGTGGTCATCTCGCCACAGGGGTTTTGCATGGAGACTCGTCGTTTCTAGACCAAGACTCCTCAATCCAAGAGGCATTGAATTTGATATGACCTATTTGAGATCCTTCACCTTCTTTTTCCAATAGCAAACAATATCTCCCAAACGTCTCTAAATTTACTTGAAGTCTAAAATCTAGGCTTAACAGTAGCGCCATCTCTAACCTGTTCATTTCTGAAGTGCTTACTCCAGCAACTTTGGCGTAGTATGCATTATTAAAAAATCTGCAAAAAGGGGAGTTATATGAGTTACAATGGCAACTCAATGAGTGTTCAAACAATTGGATCGTTTCCAATGTAATTGTGGCCTAGTTGATGTGATCACATTTTCAGTAAACAGTGTTGTAATAGGTAATAAGACAGTTTCTGTGAAATAGCCGATTAAAACAACAAAAGCTCCAGCACCCAAATATAATTAGTCACTAAAAACATGATCAATTTGATCCTTTCATTTATTTAATTTTATTTTTAACATTAATGGTTCTTTTAGCTTGATGCTATTGCCCACCTCCCCTTTTGCACTTTATCTTATTGCAGATGCTGGGTACTTTTGTTCTCTTAAATGGTTGGCCATTCACTATTTTCACTTATTTTTCAAGTTTTACATTGTCTTTAAAAGAAAAAAGTATTCCTAGATCTCCTGAAACTAGCCTCTCTGCTTATCAAGGTTAATGTTGCCTACATTTTCCCCATACTCTATTTCAACGAGATTCAGACTGGAGTGGTTGTTCTGTCAAACATACTTAAACAGGGATTAGCATTATCGAAATGGCTGGTTCTATGCTCATTGCTTAATGTGGTTCGCGTCCCATGCCCATACAGATTAGCTCCAGTACAACATATAAGCATTTATCCAGATGCAGCATCACAGCCCATCTCCTCATAAAGTTGAAATTACAATCGCTTTTGCCGTTAGGGTTCTCTTTCCAGCATGGCAATCACAATCCCAGACAGCAATTTCCGGAAGTCCTAGGAGGTGGTATGGTGGCTAGGCTTCTGCCAAATTATCTTGCAGCTCCACTGCATCTGGAGTGGCAAGACAATTTGGCAGAAGCCTAGCCACCACACCAACTATATGTGCCAGTAATATCTAGGTTAAGGATGTGAAATAATGAGCTGGAAAGAGAACCACAAATGACAAAAATCCACTGTAATAGATCAATTTATGAGAAGATATGAGCTGATGCTGCAACTGAGTAACATTTTTTATTCTGATCTATCATGATATGGGATGCAACACACATTGAGCTTAGAACCAGCCATTTCAACAGTTGCTGCATTCCTATGTAAGCATTTTTGCAGCTAAAATTATAACAGGCTGTTGTGACAAGCATCTTCAGGCCTTGCATACTACTTTATATGAGCTTCTCGGCTTTCTTCTACTGGCAGAAGCTTGACAGTTTTACTTTGACAACATAATTGATAAATTGTAGAACAGCATAGAATACTAGGTTTGTTTCATATCATTGCCAGGTCCTGGTAGAACAATGCGTAAACTTCCAGATAATTCAGAACTTTGAATTCACAGGTGAACCTGTCAAATTGAATTCCATCCCTCACAACTCGGTATGAGAATAGAACCTACGCCCCCTAGTGGCCCCTTCTCTCTGCCCCCTCCAAAACATCAAAAGAGGGGAAAAACACCACAAATAAGAAAGCCTGAAGTCCTCAAAACACGCAAATTCTGCAAGTGCATCAATAAATTGTGATGCAAGAGCTAAAGGTCTTATTAACCAGTTATAAAGGAACAGCCCAATGATACCAAATCAGCATCCAAGTGCCAGTATATAATTGGACTACAATGCAACAAGCAGACAATGTGTCCAGAGATTTGCAATGTGAAGACAGAAAAGGGGGCTCTCTATTAAATTTGTGTTTCATCACTTGCATGTTTCCAGTATTATCTTAAGGTCATAGTTCATATGAAGAGACTTCGAATAAATCTAGAAAATTTTCACTTTGTTTCATAGCAAATGCTCACTTCTTAAGGCATAGTTCTAAAACAAAAGCTTTCGAACAAATAGGGTATTAAGGCAGAGACTATTTTGGATTTTGGCATAACAAAAAATGGATGTGTTGCATAGCAAATGCTCACTTCTTAAGGCATATTTCTAAAACAAAAGCTTTCGAACATCTTGTGCTTTGTAAATGCATTTTGATCCTGTGTTGTAGTTGAAGCATTGTCAGTAGGTTGTCATGGACTCCAAAAAGAAAGGTGTCGGTTATTCTAGAATGTATTCTGTTATTATTAGTTGTTTTCTTTATCAGTATATATTAGGCTTACATTTGGGATATATTAGTTATGGAGTGTGTTTGCTGCTATCTAATTAGGATTGGTTATTGCTATCTGTGTTACTGGTTTTAACTCCCTAGCATTTTATCAACAAGTTCTAACTTTCTCAAATTGAGTTATGATTTTAACTTAGATCCTCAATTTAGATGCATTCTCTACACCAAGCCCAGATTTCCATTATTTTACAATTTTTTAAGATGTATAGGGATGATATCTCATGCTCCGCACATCCATTTTTTATAGTGCCAAAAGCCAAAATAGTCTCTGCCTTCATCCCCTCTCCTTTTTTTTTTCAAATATCTGGGTTATCACATGTAAGTGCAAGCATTAGCCAAATTATTCAACACCGAGAACATATGAATCCTCAAAGACGGAGTTGAAAAACAGCACTTACGCATCATCAAAAATTTTGTTGCCACCATCACACTAGTGACCAGAAGCCGGTGGACATTGAGGGATGTCAAATAAGAGTCTGTTCGGCGAATATATCTAACAACATAGATGTAGGCCACAATGAAGCATGATGGGCTGCATCCTGCATACTTGAAAATTCGGTCAATATATTGTTGAATGCTGACAGGTGGTGCTCTTGAACCATGAAACACAGAAAGGACGTCTTTAATCTGTGCTGTCTCCAGTAACATTTCATTCTTCTGCACAGAAGACTCTAGAAGAGTAGAAAGAAGTGATAAGAACCTTGGCGTTCCCAATACTCCTTTTCGTAGTTCTTTCAGACCCAATTTACGGTAAATCTCAGCGCCTGCATCATCTGTATCAAGAGCCAATACTCCCATTTTCAGGCACAGCTGCAATTTATTGAAAATTTTCATGAGTAAAAATGGGCAGGTTTGAGTCATCATTGTAATTATCTCTAGACTACTCTAATCCAGCATCACAAATGAAGCCTCTAAGTTCTCAGGTTTCAATTTTCTTCAGGATGGCCGATGCATATTAATGTCAAGTTAACAATTGCTAGGGCAACTCTTGTACAAACAACTACTAGGCAATACTTATCATACAACGATAGTAATGCATGCAAATCTTCCCATTGATATAATGATCCATTTGGAAGAACACATTCCACATCCAGCCAAGAAGAGAGATAGGGAATTCATAACATGTGTTTAATTCTTAAACACACAAAAACCAAAAAGAAAGAAAGACAGAACCAGTAACGTTCAGGGGTTTGCTCAAATCTGTTACCTCTATAAAGAATCACATAATTCGAGGTCTCATTCAAGGAAAATGCACATTCATCGCACTTTGTTTCTTTCCTTTATTTCTGTTCTTTTTTTTACAAAAAGCTGGGAAATTAACACATAACTTTTATTTTATTTATTGTAACAAGTTTAACACCTCTTTCATATATTTTGTTCCATAGGTTTATTATTAACATATATTTAATAAATACAAGCAGAGTCATTAAATGCATTGGCCTTTTCTAGAATAAGCTATGAAAGGATCACATAGGTTGGCCGACTCTTAATAAGCTGCTAAAGTTCCTTTTTTCCCCCAAAATATTAGCATATAGCAGGATGAATTCTATCTTAAGTGTCACCACAACCATACATTTGCAGAAAAGATAGCACTTCTTTGATGAAGGAAGTGCGGGTGTTTTGTCACTGAAGCTTCTGCTCGTGATATTATATTTCAAGAGGCCACATAAGCATAACGGCATAGATTGTGAAGCAGGGAACTTCGACAATGCATATTGTGAAGCCAAATTAAATCGAGGCAAAGAACCACTGGAGCTACTTTGGATTCCCAATCAAGAAGATTCTTGGACAAAGAGTTTTGAAACTAACTCCTGAATCTCCAATCAATCTTCTCCAGGAGCTGATGTTGCAGTTACATTACATGCATCCCTCTCACAAATATAGGAGCAAATATCTGGATAAATGTGATGTACCTCTAAGCCTCAAAGGAAGATCGGCAAAAACTTGGCTCAAAAGAAACAAAACCAAGAAGCTAAGGTTGACACCGGAAGAGTGGTTTTGAGAGATTTGTGGAGGGGGAATAGTTAGGTGGCTGAGATTTATGAGGGGAAAAGAGGAGTAGAAGAGAAGGAAGCCCCAAAGTAGCCCGTGAGAGACCTCGGTTGAGTGATCTTGGGACTTTTGAGGAGGGGAAGCAAGGGGGTTAGGGAAATGGCGGGAGGGGACAGTAGGTAGGCTGCATTTTGTGAGAGGAAAAGTGGGGATAATAATGGTGAAGGGATAAAAAGAGGGGGATCAAACAAAGAACCATAGGTTTCGGTTTAAGCTAAACAACAAGGAAAGTAAAAGGGGATAAGCTAAACCAAACCAAGGTAAGAATATCTCACTTTGAAAAGGTTTAGACTCCTCAAGGGATAAGACAACACCACCCAAAGAACGTACTTGAGCTATCCTCGAACACCACTCCATCTGAACTAAGACTGAAGATAAGCAAGGATGACTCGAGATTACCACCGCCTTGGGAATCTTAGGGCTCTTAATGTAGTACAAGATAAGGCACACCACCCTAAATAATACTAAGAGACCTAAGATTCCCAAGGTGGTGTTACTTATCTTTGATAACCTTAGTCATACTTGCTTATCTCTGGTCTTGGCTCATATGGAGCGGTGTTCAAGGATAGCTCAAGTTCCTTCTTTTGGTTGGTGTTGTCTTATGTGATGCGTGGCAAAGTACTTCAACTCCTAATTTGATCCATGTCTAATTGGTAGGAAAGGAACAACTCAGATTTTCCAGCATAGTTACGTTTTTGAGCTGAAATTAAGCTGATTTGGAGAGACTGTTTGAGTTATTTTCTGGATGAGTTTTAGGGCGTGGAATATATGGGAAGACTCCCTGATGAGTCTATTTCGAAGCCTGGAAGTTAGTTTTGTCAGTTTCCTTTTGCATTTTGACAGATTGCCTAATCTTTCAAGCCTAGCGCAGATTCAGTCCCAATCTGCACTGTTTTCTTTGGTTGAGCAATTCAGCTACAGTTACTCTTCTTTTGGGGTTCATTTCAATTGGGCCTTTAAGTTGAATCCTTGGATAAGGTTCTTATGATCCTGCACGTCCAGAATAGGGCTTTACACTTGAAGTTTCAACCTTTGCAAAACCGGCAATTTTTAGTATGTGCTGAAACTAACTTTGCTGTCCAAGTGTTCTGTCCCAGCTTTGGAGTCAAGATTGACCTGTTAAGCTTCTTGGAAGGGTGTATTATTATTATTGGAGGTTTCCTTTCAAATAAGGAAAGATTCTTCAAGTCAAATTCAAGCACCTTTTTCCATCTACAGTTTCTGCCGAAAGTTGCTGTTTTCACCCACTTGCATTCTGATTGGACCCCTGGGCGAGCTACCTACTTGCTAGCTTGCCTATTTTTTTGTTTATTGTATTTGGTTGGCTTTAATTTAATCAAAGCATGCTGTAATTCTTGTTGCTAAGTACAGTTTGGGCTGGCATATAAAAGCCACTCCTCCCTCATTTTGTAATCAGAAAGCTCAAAGCTTTCTCCAACCCCCAAATCTTCTAAGTGTTTGCAAGCATTTTAGGAGTAGGAACTATCTTCAATTTGTTGGTGTTTCTTTATGCAAATTGATTGTGTTTCTTTGGTTAGGTGGTGGATTCCTTTATCCTAACTTAGATTGAGTAGCGGTGAGCCTTATCTCAATCATATCCATTCAGTTCTTCCTTGCTAGTTTGAAGCTAGAGTCTTTCACTCACTAGCCCTTCCATTTTCAGTCCATAGCAACTCATCGTAAGCTCAATGCTTCTGTCCGCAAGTCACCAATAAGTATTTGAGTTGCTGTCTGTCTTTGCTGCCCACATGCCATTGCTCATTGCCCAGCCCCTTGCGTGGTGTTTCGCCTAGCCCCACGGATCATTATGCCTTGAGGAGTATTTGAGGAGCCCTAAACCTTTTCAAAGTGAGAGATTCTTACCTTGGTTTGGTTTAGCCTATCCCCTTGACCCCCTCTTTTTATCCCTTCACCATTATTATCCTCACTTTTCCCCTCTCAAAATACAGCCTACCTAGTGTCCCGTCACGCAATTTCCAGCCCATTTCCCAACCCCCTTACTTCCCCTCCTCAAAAGTCCCAAGATCGCTCAACCGAGGTCTCACTTTGGTTAGAGCTACTTTGGGGCTTCCCTTCTTTTCCTTCATAAACCTCAGCCACCTAACTACTCCCCCTCCAAATTTCCGCTCCCCACTTATCCCCTCTTTCCCCTCCAACAAATTTAAAATCACTCTTCCGGGGCAACCCTTGCTCCTCAGTTTTGGTTCTTTGGAGCCAAGTTTCTGCCCATCATCCCTTGAGGCTCCTAGGTACATCATATTTGGTATCAGAACTCTTGGCTACCCTCTTAGGCCGAGATCCCTCACCCAAACACAAACCTATTCCACAAAGAGCCTTGATCTTCTACCACCATGCCCTCTTTTGAAAGATTAAGGAAATAGAATACTTTCCTTGAGAAGGAGTTGGCCAACCTTGAATTGCCAAAGTTCTATGACCAACAAGAGGAGTTATGGTTTTTCATGGTGGAACGTCTTCTCTCTCTATAACCGTGAAGAACAAGTGAAGTATAAGGTTGTTGTCAAGAAGCTTCGAGGCCATGCACTCTAATGGTGGGAAAAGTACAAGTGTAAGAGGAAGAAAGAGGCAAAGTCAAAATCAAAACATGGGAGATGTGATATTGCGGGCCTTGAGCGGATACAAGGATCTAATCATCCAAGAGAGGCTCGGAGAGAGAATATATTTCACACAAAAGGAACAATACATGGAAAGGTGTACTCGATCATTATTTATGGAGGGAGTTGCACCAATGTTGCCTCATTGAACACGGTAGAGAAGCTAAGTCAAGGTAAGGGCCTCGGAGTTAATCCTCGCTGTTTGATATCCTTTAGTATTGGGAAATCATATGTTGATGAGATATAGTGTAATGTTATACGTATGGATGGGCATGTCATATACTATTGGGTAGACCTTAGTTGTTTGATCGAAGAGTTATTTATGATCGGTTCAAAAATACATATACCTTTACTAAGGATGGCAAAAAGATAACCCTAGAGCCACTTGATCCCTCACAACCTGTCAAAACCCTAACTAACTTAGACACCCGGTCAATCCGAGCTCCTTTGACCTACAATCTATGCATCATGAACTCGGACTCCTGAAAGAGTTGATTCTTCCGGATCAAAATGAGACAAAGTCCTCGAACTCAAACACCCCTTAGCCGGAGCACTTATCGCTCGTTATGCTCATGTATTCCCGAGAAGATACCCCTTGGCTTGTCCGCCAAATGAAACATTGAGCACCACATAGATATTATCCCAAGTTCTATTCCTCCAAACAAACATGCCTACGGAATGAACCCTAAAGACACCTCGAAGTGCAAAGACAAGTTGAGGAGTTGGTGTCCAAAGGTCTTGTGAGAGAAAGTCCGAGCCCCTTGTTGTGCATTGCTAGTACCAAAGAAAGATGATTCTATGAAAATGTGTATAGATAGCCGTACTATTAACAAAATCACCTTTAAATACCGGCATCTTATACCACAACTTGAAGACATGTTGGATGAGCTTCATGGTTCTAAGGTCTTCTCTAAGATTGACCTTAGAAGTGGATATTATCATATTCGAATTAGAGAAGGAGATGAATGGAAAACTACCTTCAAAATCGAAGGAGGTTTATATGAGTGGCTTGTTATGCCTTTTGGTTTGACAAATGCTCCAAGTACTTTCATGCGTCTAATGAATGATGTTTTTAGTCCATTCATTGGGAAGTTTGTAGTGGTCTACTTTGATGATATTCCGATGAACAAGTGAAAATGAGGAAGAACATTCCGACCATCTCGGACAAGTTGTTCAATTTTTGGAAAACGAAGCCGTATGGTAATTTGAAGAAGTGTTCATTCTTCGACTTAGAAATCAGCTCTCCGGGTTATGTTATGTCAGCCACGAGTGTAAAGGTGGACGAGAGCAAAATAGAGGCTATTCTGTCATGGCCTACTCCAACAAGCATACATGATGTGCGAAGCTTTCATGGGCTTACATCTTTTTCCAGGAGATTCATCAAAGACTTTAGCACCATCATTGCTCAAGTGCTCGGTTCTTTTGTTTGGACACATCGAGGCTCATAAGTCTTTTGAAGCTATTAAGGCAAAACCGACTCGGCTCATGTATTAGCTTTACCCAGCTTTGATAAAATATTTGAAGTGATAAAATATTTGAAGTCGAGTGCGATGCCTCAACTGTAGGCATTGGTGGAGTCCTTACTCAAGAAGGTCGTCTTATAGCCTATTTCGATGACAAGTTATGTGATATAAAAAGAAGATACTCTATTTATAACAAGGAATTCTATGCTATCATTCAATCATTAGAGTATTTGAGCCATTACACTCAGCGAAGCCCTCAAGTATATTCGGGGTCAACACAAGTTGAATTCTCGTCATGCCAAGTGGGTTGAGTACTTTCCGACTTTTCATTTCACAATCAAGCATAAATCCGGAAAACTCAACGAGGGCGCCGATGCACTATCAAAGAGGTACTTACTCTTGTTTCAACTAGAAAAGTTTGTATGAGATGATAAGGATTTTGGAACTTTATACCAAGAATGTCGGGCACAACCTAAGGGTGAAATCCAAATTCAAGGAGGAAACTTATTCAAGGGTATGTACCTAACTCGGTACAAGAGAATTGATCATCGGGAGGTCCATTTTGGAGGTCTAGCTGCCCATTTCGGAGAAAAGAAGACAGCTCAAATGCTCAAGGAGAATCAAGGAGCATTATTTGTGGTCAAGTATGGATAAGGATGTTCAAGACATCATCAAGCGATGTGTAGTATGTCAATATGCTAAGAGTCATTCTCTACCCCAAGGACTTTACACTCCACTACCCATCCCAACTCAGCCATGAGTGGATGTAATTCTTGATTTTAATATGGGTCCGCCTCGAACTCGGACGGGAAAAGATTTTATTCTAATGGTTGTTGATCGATTATCAAAGATGGCTCACTTCATTGCTTGCAACAAGACCAATGATGCCACATTAGTTGGTGACCTTTATTTCAAGGAAATGGTGAGATTGCATGGGATCCCGAGGACAATGGTCTCGGACATGGATTCAAAGTTCCTTAGTCATTTCGGGTCACTTTATAGAAGAAATTGGGAACTAAACTGAAGTATAGCATCACTTGCCACCCTCACTGAGGTCACCGATAGAACTTTGGGAGTCTTACCTTGATCAAGTCTAATGCTAAGGCATGGGATCAACTTCTTCCATATGCTAAGTTTGCTTACAATCGCACAGGCAGCAAGACTACCAATGTTTCTTCATTCAAAGTTTGTATGGTGTGGATCCAATGTCACCACTTGATGTCACCACTTGATCTAACCGAGAGTTTTTTTATGAAAAGCCTCATATTGATGCAATCAAGAAAGCTGCTCAGATTCAAGAGTTACATGAGAAGGTGAAACCAAAGATTAAGCAAGCTAGCGCTAACAAAGATCACAGGAAGATGGCGGGAGATCTCGTTTGGATCCACCTGACGAAGAAGCGCTTTCCTTCAAAGCGCAAGTCTAAGCTCATGCCAAGGGCAAATGGTCCCTTTGAAGTGCTCGAAAGAATCAATGATAATGCTTATAAGGTGAACTTACCCGGAGATCGTGCTGTCTCATCCACATTCAATGTTGCTGATTTATCTCCTTACTTGGAAGATAATTCACTCGAAAATTTGAGGGCGAATTCTTTTCAAGTCGGGAGGATGATAGGAAGAGCACCCCAAGCTGGATTCTAACCGATAATGAGAACCTCCCGAGCCACATGACATTTCCGAGTCCTCACTTTTGACACAAGCCTCAAGGGAGTCGAAATACTTGTCGGAGACAGGAGTAAGGGACCGGACAAGACTTGTCTCAAGTTATTCAGTGATAATAAGTCTCTAAGTTGATCTTTTACGAGTCAACAGTCTTGTGAGCTCAAACCATTTTTGTAGCTATACTTAGATCTACTTGGGCATCATCAGCAAAGCGTAAAGGGAAAGTTTAAGGATCGGAATGCAGAGAAAATGTGGTGATATCTACTTCGGCTCTTAACATCCTATTTCGTACTTTCCTCAAAATTCTACTATTTCGTATCTGTTCACGTTGGCTGATTCTGTGGTCCCCTCCTATTTATGTTGTAATTATGTTACTTTTTGTCCTTTATTATTCTGAATGCATCGAGCCTTTGGATTGTAAAAGGGATTTATAACCTTGGATTAGAGTGAAGTAACCTTGATCAAAGGCCCTATAAATATGCATAGGCCTTCTCTTGTAAGAAAAACTTGATTTTGAATCTTCATCTATATGCTAAGTTAAGTTGAGCTAAGCTCCTTACAAACCTAAATTCTCTTTTGCCTGTCTAATTAGTAGCATAATTAGGTTGAAGACTCTAGTTATACTTAGAGTGGTGTGACTGTGTCTCTAAGTGTGATTAGCGCCCTAGCTTTATCCTTGGTGGTGTGACTATATCCTTAGATAATCCTAATCTATCTTGCTCTTGTTATCTCGACATCTGGTTACCATTGTTAATCATCTATTCTAGGGTGATTAACCGTTCTTGGTCTTTTACTTGTCTTGTTATCGTTTTAGAGTCCCTTCGACCTCCTCGGAACTACGCATAATTCCACTCGTTTCAGGAGGTGAGGTGCGTAGGTGAGGCATGTAGCCTGTCGTCTTGGCACATCACCTTAGATTAAATGTTTAGACTTAGGACTTAAGGGAATATAAATATGTAAGCCTTGCTTTTGCAAAAATCGGTTTTTGGTTGAATGAGAAAGAGAGCTGAACTTAGCTCTTCCCTTTGAATCCTCACTTAAATATCTTAGTTTAAGCTAACTAAGTGATGCTCAAGTGAGTTTTAGTCTAATTTAGGGTGGTGAGCCTTATCCCTAAATTAGATTAAGAGCCCTAAGATTCCCAAGGTGGTGTCACTTATCCTTGGTAATCTTAGTCATCCTTGCTTATTTCCAATTTGGCTCAAGTACCTTCTTTTGGGTGGTGTTTCGATCCCTTAAGGAGCATTTGAGGAGCCTCCTAAACCTTTTCAAAGTGAGATTTTTCTGACCTTGGTTTGTTTTAGCCTATTCCCCTTTTACTTTCCTTCTTGTTATTTAGCTTATACCGAAACTTGTGGCTCTTTGTTCCCCTTCTTTATATCTCTTCACCATTTTTATCCCCACTTTTGCCCTCACAAAATACAGCCAACTTCCTGTCCCCTCACGTCACTTCCAGCCCATTTTCCAACCCCTCACTTCCCCTCCTCAAAAGTCCCAAGATTGCTCAACCGAGGTCTCTCTTGTGGTTTGGGCTGCTTTGGGGCTTCCCCTCTTTTCCCTTCACGTCTTTTGCTCCCCCTCTTTCCCCCTCATAAACATCAGCCACCAAACTACTTCCTCACCAAATTTCAGCTCCCCACTTATCCCCTCTTTCCCCTCCACAAATCTCCCAAAATCCCCCTTTGCGAGTTCAACCCTTGCTTCTCGGTTTTGGCTCTTCTGAGCCAAGTTTCTACCCATCTTCCCTTGAGGCTCCTAGGTACATCAAAATGACTCCAGAAAGGATAACCTCTAACCTCATGAATTTTTCCAAATCATTTTAAATTTCCAACATCTTGACTGACAAAAACCACTGATACGAAGTTACAAATAATGAGCCAAGTTTCTACCCATCTTCCCTTGAAGCTCCTAGGTACATCAAAATGGCTCCAGCAAGGTATACTGGACGGTAAGAACAGTAATTAAGTCTAAAATGGAATAAAAACTCTAAAATCATTAATTTTGCCAAATCATTTTAAATTTCCAACATCTTGACTAACAAAAACCACTGATACAAAGTTACAAACAATGAGGATGATGACAGTGAACCAAGTGGTTACCTGCCAGATACAGCAGGCATTTTCGGATCTCTGAATAATTAAGATTGCTCTCCATAGAAAGCCAGCCGAACCTCTCAACTCAATAAAATCAACATAATTCAGAAGGAAACTAAACCACCTCATAATGATTGACAAAATCCATGTAGCGATAACAAAAAGGTCAGTCTGGTCACACCCTGAGAAGGTGGGAACTGACTGACACTGGCTTGAAGTTGAAATAATTTCAAAGGATTAACCTCCCCACAAGGATAATTCAAATCATTAACCCCCCAAAAAAAAAAAAAAGAGCAGAAAGAAGTCACAACCCAGTAACCCTCAAAGCCCGACTCATTTACGTTACAAATAAGGTTTCATATTGCTAACATAGTTCTTCTCTCCTCCACTCTCACACCCCCCCAAAAAAAAAAAAAAAAAAGAAAAACCACCATGATTGAGTCCCCAAGAAACCCAACCTGGAAATATATAGAATTTTCAATTAGAGTCGCAAAAATTCAAGCCAAATTCCTTCTGTTAACACTGTTCCACTTCCACAAAGCCCCTAAGAAATCCAATCAAATAGAAGTTTGTCTTTAAATACACCTAATCTTCCGACATTTTGAGATCTACCTCAATCCTCTTGAGGACGTTCCTATGGTTAACCTCATCAGCGACTTCAATCAACCACCGAATAGCCCAACAAAATCATAGCTACAATCACACGTAGAACACTCGAGGACACTAAACACCGACAAAATTAATAATACCCATTTCGTATTCTCTCTCCAACATCACAAAACCAACCCAGTAAGGCAACCACGCAAGATCCACCACATAGCGTATCCGCAAAGGGGAAAAAGCTAATCGAAAAATTGACATTCAACAACGATACCTTCAGCAAATGTACACCAAATAAGGAGAAAATTGTTCCAGATAGCTAAATAATTGCATCTGGAAGAAATGCATTCAGTAGAAACAAAGTTGATGCTTACAGGTTCCGAAGATTTCCTCAAATCAGCAGGGAGTTGTTGCTCCGGCATTGCATCAGCCGCCAAGAAGACACCCGCCAAGATTACAGGGAGAGAGAGACAGAGAGAGAGAGAGAGAGAGAGAGATGAGGTTCTGTTTCACGTAGTAGCCATGAACGATCTGTGACTAAACAGCAACAGTTCAACCGGAAGAAAGAGAAGCTCTACCTATGATCAATCTGGGTCTGAGCTGTGTTTGGGTACAGGTACAGTACCAGAGAGAGAGAAAGATGCCGAAGTTCCAACAATATGATTATTTTTTATTTCATAAAAGAAAACTAAATGATAGCTTTTCGTTGGATCAAACTTTTTTTTAAAAAAACAAATATGATTATTTTTCTATTTCTATCTTTTTTTCTAGTTATTAATAATTCCATTGCACTTTATTGTTCTTCTTCCCTCGTCCTTATGGCCGGTTTTCCTACCACCCTTGTGTCCTTGCATTTATGGTTGAGCATGCAACATTTTTAAAATTTTAATCTTTTTGAATTTTGGATGCAAACAACTTCATCCTTGCACAAATTATATTATTCATTTGAATATGCCCTATTTTATGTACCCAAATGTGATAATATGTAAAATGTAGAGTGATTAAACGTACGCTTTAAAATATTTTACAAAGTGTTTTAAGATTATGTGCGTAATTTATAATTGAAATACTTTACAAAGTGTTCGAAATTGGTATTCAATGTACACATTCATGTACAAAGTTTAGCCTTGACCGTTATCAAAAAATTAAAAACTTTGTAATGTTTTTTCAACTTTTACTCTTTTATTCTATTTTTTCCCTCATGGACTAAATGCTAAACAAATTTAGTTTATAGAGAAGTATCCAATTATGTCATAATCTAACAGCTTAATTTAGAGCATCTGCATCCATGATCTAAAATTTTGGATTATATGTGAGTGTCTACACCTTCCACATCATCTCATAATCCAATTTAGTGGAACTCAATCCATTACCTCTACACTCTTGGTTCACAAATATACATATTTCATTTATTTTTTTCTTTAAATATGGAAACACTGGTAAAAACAAAATAAAATAAAAAATAAAAATGATGCAAGATGGAAACGCAGGCAGATTGAGTACACGAGCGACCATGCACGCGGATCGACCTCGAATTAAATGAAATATGCGTTGCAAGCAATATGAATTGGTCACATGGACAAAATTAGATCACATGATCTTGCATTGCAATTGCTCTTAAAATCTTGAGTATATTAGTTAAGCTTTTCGTTTAATTTTATCTTCTAATTTTATTTTATATACAAGTCATTTACACCTCTTTTTAAAATATATGCTCATATTTCATAATATCTCAATCACACAATAGAGAAAAACGATAAAATCTTACGCCTAATTTGGTAAAATTATATTGTAATCCTTGGCATGTCTTGTAAGCTAGACTTAGAGAAAAAAGCTCCCTTTTCTTTTTCTTTTTTTTTTTAACTTCATAAATCTAACTTATTTCCATCTCCACAAGGTAAAAAACATACTTATCTTTGCCTTACCTTGTACCATAAATTAGAAACTATTATATAACAATTCCGAAATTTGAGTCTATTATCCCATAGCTCAACCACTTTATCCTCAAAATACAAACAATATATTATTGAAAACACTCGTATTCACTGGTAAAAAACTCAAGCCAATTTTAATGTGACTTGATGGAATAGAATCTAACTATTTATCCATGCATTTATGTTACTATAAAAGAAAATGCCTTGCATTAATTAGCCGTACATATTAAATACAAATTGCATATTCATTGACTTGTAACTAGCCTAAATAATGTACTTCGCATGGCCGATATATTTTTGATAGATTTGAAAACAAACTATAAGTCAGCACAATTTGTTTAAATGAACTGATCTCATTTTAGAAGAATATGAAATAAAAGTAAAATGTAATTAGGGAAAGAGCTCAGAAAAAAGGTAATTATTGTGAAAATAATTGATAAAACCATCTAATATAAAAATTACTATTTAAAGATGTTATAATCTATATATTTTTATTCCTTTCTTTAACGGTAATAATTTCATTTTTACATCCTTTAAGTATGTTACATAATAATTATCATTTATTTTGCATTCAAGTTAGTGTTATGAATACCACATCACATGCCCCAAACCAAAAAAAAAAAGAAAACAAGAAAGAAAAGCCCAATTAAACTGTGACACTTGTCAAACTCATGATGAATGGCTCAACTTTGTATCATCTATTTGATGATGATATATGATATGATATAAATATGATGATTGTATCTCACAAGTTCAATGAATACTTCAGTCAAAGAATACTAAAAATCAAAGCTGCAAAAGGCTGAAATGGTGGCCCCCAGGAGCCTACTTGCTCGCATGACCTGTCGGAGATGTCAGCCATGCTTGCCGTAACCAGCACCGACTACATGCCACACCTACGCCATCCGACGCTTCATCGCTAAACCGGCCAGGCTTTGGAACCCGACACCGGCTATGCCTTAGGCGATCTGTAGTCGTGGAGCGTGCATCCGATCAATCAGGAAGAGGTTTTATTTTTGCCTTATTTTAAAAATGCCAACCCATTTTGCCTATAAAAGGAGGGGACTTGGAAGCTCATTATGCACATCTTCACAATTCCTCTTTTTGCTTCTTTTACTAGCTCTTGAGCTTGTTTTCTTACTCTTTCGGAAAACTAGTGTGGATTTCTTAAAAATCCTCATAATATGTCTCGAAGACGTCCTTATCCTGAGAGAAGGACAAGGGCTGAAAGCTTTACACAAGACTTGTTCCCGGAGAGGGGTGCCCTCATTGCTACTAATGGTCGATTGTTTAAGAATGTACTTAATGGGATCTATTGGTGCTACCACATGTACCGTGTAGGCCAACATGTACTCGTCCGAGCTTCTTGGTAACCCCGAGTAAGGCCAATGATGCCTTCTTGCATGGTCGAGGTGAATATGGTCATGACTCGCCTTAACATGTGCTGCATTCAACTTTTCCCAGTCTTCCTTACCACTCGACCTAATCGGACCGGAGCGGTCGGTTGAACCGATTGGACCGAGAACCGGCCAAATCAATGGCCCGGTTACTTTTAAAAACGTTCTCAATATCAACCAGGAAAAACCGTTTGAATCCGATTGACTCGAGTGACCCGGACAACACGTCCGACCCGTGGTTAGGACGAGTTTTTTTTTTTTCCTCTTCATATAGCGACAAGGTCTAGGAGAGAAACAACCGGATGGAGGCATGGCCATGGCCAAGGCCATGAGGGGAGGGGGCTGCGAAAGGAAGAGAAAAAGAAAGATGGCGAGGAGGAGAGAGAAAGAGGATGGGGGAGGAGAGAGCAAGGGAATGTGGGGAGGAAAAGGAGTAAAGTGAAAAAATGGTGTGAAGGGAAGGGAGAAGGGGAGAGAAAAATAAGATTCAATCCGATCCAACTAATAAATCGGGTCAACCGGTCTAATCCGATTTAAAAGATCCAACCTCGTTGAACCATTGACCCGCTCATCCAACTGGGTCGATGATCGGGTCGGTTCTCTTAACATAGTACTCAACTTGTACTTCCTTAGACTAGTTTGAAAGGTCTGAAACCCTACTAGTAGTGACTAAGGATGAGGTGTTTCCATCAGCACACATAGATTACTCATTTGGATGGGCTACCGAAGCTCATATAAGTACGGATAGAGTATGCATATTGAAATGTTTTGAAAACATAACTTTATTTATTATTAGAGGACAACATGTATCATCAATTGATGATCACCACCTAACCTTTAAGGGTCTAGGGTCGGAGGATCGATCCTTAGATAGGGCCCCCGATGGATATTCAAAACATGAGCCGAAAAAAGGTGGATAGAATAGGAAAGGAAAGAATAGGCGTGGTAGAAAGGGCTCGAGAAACTTGAGCAACCTTTCTCAATGACTGCCTAACATGAGGAAGCAAATTAAGCACCATTGTCAGGTCAAACCCTCAGGGCTCCCTTGGCGAGCCAGCTATGAAGTCTCTGTTACAGGCTCCACTTGGTGAGCCAGCTATGAAAGCTCTGTTAAAGAATGAAACTGGAGCCACATTTGATGGGCACCATTAGTAACATTTCTCAAGTGCCTAACCCTACAAGGACCCCGCCTAGAGCAGGTTTAGGCAGGGTAAGGTATATGCACTCTCCAATCTTGAATTATAACTACAATTTTAAAATAGCACGTCGGTCATAAGGGTTTGAAAGCTAGTGTATCTCATCAAATCTAGCAAATATGTTACCAAATCAAAACAAAATAAATCGACAGGATCAACAAATTCAACTTCTTCAAATCTCTACTATTCTAGATTCACGTCAATATTTAGATGTAACATCGGCTTATCAAACAAGATTATTATCTATTCAACTTCATTCAAATATCAGTTATTCTAGATTCATGTCAATATTAAGATCTAACATCTGCTTCTCAAACAAGATTATTGAGAAGATAAGTACACAACACCATTTTCAACTGCGCAAATCCTGGGAAAATCCATTTTGATCTTCTTAACAAGTCAAATTGGGTTGCTTATTTTGCCGAGACCCATCTAGTTTAGAATTGATCTGAGTTATTGAATGCAAGTATTTTCTACTGGTCTCCAGAAAAGTTCCTCACTTTTTACTGTAATCCACATCAATGTCCACAGTACTTTTGCTTCGAGGGCTTACTCCATACCCAATTGCCTCTTACCTAACTGGTCTTTGTCACCTAAGTTGATATGTTCAGACAGTCGCCATCTGTAAGATAATCAAAAGATAATCGTCTAATGGCCTACCCACTACAATGCAACTGTCAAATAGTTTGCTAAATTCACTTTGTTTCTGTAAAAACCCAAGATTATAATGCCTTAAAAATCAAAATCACAGGAATGGCAACGAAAGCAGCAAGCCAGCAATGGCATGTGGTGCAAACTCTTATATGGTAATTTCTGTTTCGTAATGATTTAGTATTGAAGGGCAGTCAAGGGGGGTAACAGAAGGTATCTAGCCAGAAGATCTACACAAACCAAGTTATTGGAAGTTCCAATTCCACACTACACAATCAAAGTTCATTCACAATCTATAAACCTGCCATCAAACAGGACAAATGAATTCTTCATACGGGTGTTGCATCAAGAGATTTACAAGGGATGAAGCATATATACGTTATGAATATCAACATCGTTGCATGCTACAGCCAAAGCCATCCAACTTGATCGAGGTCCACTATACTGCTCATGTAAAGCTGTCAAAGGGTGTCATTCTGCAATGAACGTCAGCTGCACAATTACAATAGCTGTAGTTAGAGCCTGTAGAAAATTCATGGCCCCCTCCCACCCATGTTCTTTTTTTTTTTTGGTTGGCGACGGGGTTATGTACTCCCAAGTCAGCCAGTACAAGTCACCATCATGAGTGAGGCAGGATATTTTAATCCATGAACTAGCTGCTTTAATCCTAAGAAAAGTGCATGATTCTTTCTCAAGGTACATGATGGAGGTACTCCATCTTCAGAGACTCTCAGCAAGGTTTCAGACCCCTCAACTCTGTCCCAGGGTGTGCAGGATAGCTGAAGGGCAAGGGAGTGCAGAAGGAGATGGTTGCAGTGCAGATCAAAGATGTCATGGTCATGTTCAAGTCAGGCATGCACGAAATGGTGCAAATCAATGAAGAGGACTGTCCAAGCTTGATCACCATGATCAGCACATTGAGTTCCTATTCTGTAGCAGAATTTTTCATTTTCTGGACATCATTTGCAATTTTGTTTTGTAATAATTGAATGGTTTTAATTATGTTTTAGGCATGTTGTTAGTATTTGATTACATGTGTTAGGGCCTTGAAAACCTAACCAGAAAATGTAGCAACTCGAGAGCCCGAAACAGTTGGCAAGTTCGCTGCTAGCAGATGATTCAGCAAGCTTAAACAGCTAGGCAGGCAGCACCAGTAAGTGTGGTCCAATGGGAAGCTACTTGGTGTCTTGGATGTGATTGGCCCTCATCATTGCCCACTCTTTTCCAGCAATAATCCGGCAGGTCAAAAAAAGGTGCAACATGGAAGATATGCAGCATTTTTGATTGGTTACAACTCCAATCCAAACTCCCACTTTTGTGCAGTTTCAGTTTTTGCAGTTTTTCAATTTGGCTTAAGCTTAGTTTTTGAGTTTGACGTAAGCTTAATCACTGTAATTAGCTGCAAGTTAAGTATGGTTATCTATAATCTTTCCTTCGCAGCTAGGTATGTCACTTTGGAGGGAAAAGGCCACTATATAAGCCCCGTCTCAGCTTTGTAAAAGACAGACAGTGAAGTTGAGTAAATAGACTGCAATTTATGGAATCAAACTTGCCCCCTTGAAACTCCTAGTTGTTGTACCTTGGTCTGCCAATCAAGTGGTGATCTACTAGGTCTTTACAAGCTTGCTGGTGGTGTTTCTGTATCTAAACAAGTTTCAAGGCAGCCCCTAAACTGTCCTAGGTGTGGTTTTTCTGTATCATCTAAGTCAATCAGGATTTAGCCTTGTTCATTCAGCTCAGAATTTTCCATTTTTCCAGATATGCTTGTTTGAGTGAAATCTGCTCGATTCCTTTGAGCTTGCTTGAGTGTGAGCTTGAATACATCAAAGGGTATTAGAGCTTTTGCCTACCCTCCTTGGCCGAGCTCATTCAGATTAAACACAACCCTTAGCCAGAACACAAAAACAGTCACAAAAGGTTCTTTTGTAACTTGCCTCACACCTGTAGGTGGCCTGAACAGGAAACAAAAGGCAAGAGCTGGAGGCAAGAAACAACTACCTAGCATCTGAGTTAGGGAAACTGATGAGAGAAAGAAACCTGAACCTGCGAGGGTCCAGGGATGCAAGTGTCTATACGGTGGTTCAGAAGAAGTTCTGGAAAGTCTTGAAACTTCATGAGAAGATTTCTCCTACCCCTAGAAGAAGACATGGCAGAAGACAAGAGAGGAGCAACTTTGAAACTTCAAGCCAGTCAAGAGAGAGGTCTGAATTCAACTTTCCTTCTTTGAATTTGGGATGTCAACTTTGGTATCAAACTCGAAGAAGGAAAGTTGAATCCAGACTCTCTCTTGACTGGCTTTAAACAGAGAGAGTCTTTGACTACAAAGAAGTGCCGAACTCCAAGAAGGTTAAATTGGTAGCTCACTGTCTGGTGGCAAAACCTCCAGAACAAGCGTTAAAAGAGGAAATGAGTAGATCAGGACATGGAGAAAGATGAGGGATAAGCTGAAGGAGAAGTTCCTGTCAGATCACTACTTGTGGGACAACTTAAGGAACATGTAGAATTTGAGACAAGGCTCAAAGACAGTTGCAATTGAGCATCTATTCTGGAAGTGTGATTTGTATGAGGATGATCGACAGACATTTGTGAGATACTTAACAGGATTGGAGGAGAAAATAGCCAACATTGTTGAGCTATACCCTTAGAGCTGAACTCTCTAGCTCACAAGGTGGACTTGCAGAAAAGGATCAAGGGGAAGAGTGAAGTATCCAAAACCCCGAACAGAACCTACACCTACTCCAAACCCCCTATGTCTCAGCCACAAACACACCAACCTCATCCCCTCAACCAAAAACCCCATGCGCCTCAAGCCCCAAAACACCTCAGAAATCCACCCCTAACCCTTCGAAACCAGGAGATGTTTCAGGGATTAGGGCACATTGCCTCCACAGGTCCCAATAAGATCATCACATTGGTTAAGTGCAAAATTTCAGGAGGAAGAAGAAGAAGAAGAAGAAGGACCTAATGAAAGAACTCTCAATGGTTTGGCTTCTAGACCTGAAAACCAGGAGATGCACAGTTAGTGGAAAAGTTTGCTCCTTGATCATTAATGGAGGAAGTTGCACCAATGTGACTTCCAAGACTATGGTTGACAAGCTCAAGCTTCCATTGACACCTCATCCATCCCCATATAGCCACTGAATCAGGGCGAAGGTATCCATGTTTCTTCTAGATGCCTTATTTCTTTGCCAATTGGAAAACATACAAAGATGAGATTTGGTATAATGTAATTCTCATGGATGCTTGTCATATACGGCTAGGAAGATCATGGTTATTTTCCATGTGCGTGATGCATGATGGTAGGCTGAACACCTACACACTTTGGAAACCCAGAGAATCTTAAAGTTTCTGTCTCGTCAACTAATTTCTCAGATCTCAACTCCATGAGTTTGAGCCATTTAGAGAGTGGTTGTTACTTGGACAGACATAACAACCCCCTTCTTCATCCCACCCTTTGCTAACACCATTGCTGCCGGAATATGTTCATGTATTCCACACTGAGATACCCCAACAAGAGAACTATACAACACAAAATTGACCTTACTACAGGTTCAGTTTTTCCAAACAAGCTAGCCTACAAGATAAACCTTAAACCCAACCCTAAAGACACGGTAGAAATCCACTAAAAGCATGGTTAGGGAGAGTCCAAGATCATGTGCAGAGTTAGTGCTTGTCCCCAAGAAAGATGAAAGCCAGAGGATGTGTGTGGACAGGCAATAAACAAAATCACCATCAAGTACAAATTCTCCATTCCTAGGCTGGAAGACCTGCTTGATGAATTGCATGGAGTCACTGTCTTTTCTAAGATATATTTGAGTAGCTACTTTCACATAAGGATCTATGAAGTAGATAAGGCTGCCAGTATGAATGGCTTGTAATGCCATTTGGCCTCTCTAATGCTACTTGGTGCCTTGGATGTGATTAGCCCTCATCATTGCTCACTCTTTTCATGCTGGCGAAGGTGAAGAATGTTTTGACTGGTCACAAGTCGAGTTCAAGCTTCTACTTCCACTTTAAGTTTTTGCATTTTTTCAGTTTTTCTTAAGCTTAATCACTGTAATTAGTGGCAGGTTAAGTATGATTATCTATACTCTTTCCTTAGCAACTAGGTATGTCACTTTGGAGGGAAAAGGTCACTGTATAAGCCCCCTCTCAACTTTGTAAAAGACAACAGACAGAGAAGTAGTGAAGTTGAGAAATAGACTGGAGTTTGTGGAATCAAACTTGCCCCCTTGAAACTCCTAATCGTTGTATCTTGGTCTCGCAATCAAGTGGTGATCTGCTAGGTCTTTGCAAGCTTGCTTAGTGGTGTTTCTGTATCCAAACAAGTTTCAAAACAGCCACTGAACTGTGCTAGGTGTGATGTTTCTGTATCACCTAAGTCAATCAGGATTTACCCCTTTGAGTTGTTCATTAAGCTCAAAATTTTCCATTTTTCTAGCTACTTTTCTGTTTTTCCTGTTTAAGTGAAACCTACTTGATTCCTTTGAGCTCGAGGGTGAGCTTGAATACATCAGCACACTGACATATCAAGAAGTGCATGCATGGATCACTCATTTGGATAGGCTACCAAAGCTCATATAAGTACGGATAGAGTATGCATACTGAAATGTTTTGAGAACATAAACTTTGTTTGTTATTACAAGACAGGATGTATCATGAACTGATCATCAGCACCTAACCTTTAAAGGTCCAGGGTCGGTGACCGATCCTTAGATAAGGGCCCCAAGTGGCTATTCAAAACATGAGGCGAAAAAAAGGTGGATAGAGTAGGAAAGGAAAGAACAGGTGTGATAGAAAGGACAACCTGGGCAACCTTTCTCAATGACTGCCTAACCTGAGGAAGCAGATCAAGCACCATTATCAGCTATCAAACCCACTCAAGGATCTTGGTGAGCCAGCTATGAAAGCTCTGTTAAAGAATGAAACTGGAGCTACATTTGATGGGCACCTTCAGTAACATTTCTCAGGTGCCTAACCCTACAAGGACCTCACCTACAGCAGGTATGGCAAAGTAAGGTATATGCACTCTGCAATCTTAAACTACAGGTTACAATGGCACAGAAGATGCCACCGTAAGACCCTCAATTGGAAAGCGCCAAATGATCTACTGTTTCACAACAATAAGAGGTCCATTGTCTTCTAATCCACAGTAAAAAGCTGTCCATTAGTGGTCCTTTTTAGCTCTGTTGAAAATGTAGCTATGTTTGATGCTAGACAGATATTCAGCTATATTTAAAATATTCTGTTAACTTTCAGATATGTTATAGGAGCCAAATATACATATTGGCAGGTATTAGTTAAATCATGGGCTTCCTTTTGAGGAGTATCTCAGCTAAACAGGTAAAAATATCACAACCTTCTTAACGCCTCATCAAAAGCACATGTATAAAGAGATAATAAGTGCAATCCAGACTGAAGATTACCAGGCATGAAGTTTCTGACATTTCAAGGCCTTCATTGCTGCCTCAGCAAAAACTTGCGCAGCCTCCGCCTCAGCTTCTGCAGCCTCTGCTTCCCTTGCTGCCTTTTCAGCTTCAGCTATAGCAGCCTCTGCTTCAGCAACTGCTCGTGCAGCAGCTGCAGCAGCTTCATGAGCTGACATGGTTTTCATCTTCTCCAACTCTGCAACAACCTGAGGCCTAGTAAAAATTTTAAGTTCTTTTCTCTCTGACCTGGGAAGATCCTTATATTTACTGTCCAAAGAAGAACTTCTCCTGGCTTCTGAAGATGTTAAACTTGATGGAATTTTATACCTGTGTTTCACCTGAATAATCAAAACCCAGATCATAAATCAAACTAAGTTGTTTAAGAAAGTGACAATTTATCAGTGAGGGGAATCCCCAAAATGGAATTGGACCTTTCCATTCAGATAGGCAAAATATCGATCATGCACATTTCAGTTTATTAGTTTTCAGTTAGCCAAATGAGTAAAGGAGCCCCCCTCTCAAGGGTCAATTTTGGAATGATATGTCCTATTTGCAACTCAAAAATTGTCCATTATTTTAGCAAAGTACGCTCCTTTTATTTGCTTTAAATGATACTCAACATATTGAGACTTTTTAGTACAATATGCAACATGATAGAACCCAAGAGAACACAAGAAGTGAGCTCCTAAATTCAATTACCACAGTTCTGATTGCTGCACTCTTTCACCATGATGATCACATTACAGCCCTAAAATCATCACCTTTGCAAGAAATATTGTCCCCCAAAAACAATAGGAAGAAAAAGGCACAGAAAAAGGGGTTCCAGACAATGTGTTGCAGTTCTTACAATTGATTACAAAATCTTGTAACTTCCTAGAATCCTAGCATGTGATTTAAAAGTCTAGTAAAGGAAACCTCATAAATTTTCTTTTTTAGGAAAAGGCAAAATCAGAAATTCAAAAAATCTTCCAACACTCGTCCAGAAATTATCCTTATAGATGTCATCACTCAAACAATCCATCAAGATTTTGATTATTAAAAAAAAAAGAAAAGAAATAACAATAGAATGATAATTTAGGAATTTTTCCGGATTCTCTGCTTCTACTCAGAAATCTGTCCCGGCTAGAAAATTTGCTACTTAGAAAGGCTTGTCCTTACTTATGGAGTGTGTTGCCCAAGTGAAGAACATAAACTATAAACAAGTATGTTTTCATTACTTGAGCTCAGTGATGTATGAACATGGAAGCAACTGATCTCTTGTCGTACTCGCTAACAAGTTACATCTTGGATTTTTTTCTTATGAAAGTTGAAAAAGAATGCAAGTATAGAAAACAACAATGATCAGTTGGAAGCTGACTGTCAGTATCATGCAGCTAGGTGGTAGCTATAATTGTACAGAGAGCATCTAGGAAGAAACTACATTATGGAAAAGAACAATGATGAGCTGCTGATCGTCAGTATCATGCCAGTTGGCTTATCAAAGGATTTTTTTTTGTTTAAATTGACGTTTTAGACTATATTCAATTGAATTCAATCTTAGTCTTAGATTCGTTAGTTAGTCGTACATTCATAATTCCATTTCAAAAACAATGTTAAACATGGATGATGTATTGACATATAGTGGCGTTCAACCTATGATTATATCATATCCTTGCTTATCACTTTGCTAACACAGGCATACATTTAGCCCTCTCAAGACTACTTTTGAGGAAGGAACTTCAAAAGATTTTACCGGTTCATTTCATACATTAACCTAGTTGTTTATGTCATTAGCTTCTCATTAAAAGGAAGGGGGACAGGAAACCTAAGGGTAGGCTTTATCTGATCAGGGGATTAGATGGTAAGAAGAATAAAAGGAATGATTTTTGGATTTTAATATCCTGAAAATTGGGCATGTTGCTCATATATCTCGAAATATTGATTTACCCACAATGTCCCAACCATTGACACTAATATTTGTTGGCATTCCACCACCGAGTTTTGGACAATTTGACTCGGTGGTGGAATGACGTCTCACTGGAGGTTTCTGACATGGCATATTTACTTTTGCAAATAGTTTGACTTTTTTTTTTAACTTACACATAAACAGAGGATAAATTCATGTTGACCCACTCTCTCCCACTTAACTCTCGTTTTCCTTCCCTCTCTCTTCTATGTCCTGCCTGCCTTAACTCAAACAATTTTCATGCATCCTCTGTGTGTGTGTGTGTGAAATTTTGATATCCAACCCCTAAATTCATTCATCCTATTTCAGAATTCCTTCTCACGTTCCCTTAATTTAAAACCTTTGATTGATTAGCCAATGAGTGGATGAAGTGCGGGGTGAAGACTATTTGAAGGTTGGGGGTGGCCATGGCTATGGAGGTGTTGGTGATTGGTTGTCTGGAATTCCTCCCTAGGCACCGATGCAAAGCTAACGAAGGGACTGATGGCGATGGCCAAGAGGAGAGGGATTGAGGAAGATGGGCATGTCTATTTTTGGGCACAAATTTCTCCCTTTTTCTAATTCAATTGGACAAATTTTTCACCTACAGCGAGTTCACTTGATGCAAGATCGTCACAACCATGGAAGTTGTTTATGCTCTCAAGAGACAGGGGACGACTTGGTTTGGTGATTAGGAATATGGGTTGGTTTGATTTAGGGTTCCTGTTTTCAGGATTTTGGGGAGAGTAGACAGATTAGTGGTTGAATTTTGGACCAAATCATGAGGAGATGACTGGAATTAAACGTAAAATTTTGTAGGATACATTATTTATATTGAATTGATTTGAGGTTTGTCAAAAATGGATGTTATCTTTGAACAAATTGCAAAAGTAGTTTTAAGAAGAGATAAGCAAATGAACAATTTATCTTAAATTTTGCTCTTATGATCTGAAAACTACCCACATTTCTGATTAATTGAGAATTGATGGGGAAGGAGAGAGATTAGGGAGAAGGCATAGAGGAGAGAGCAAATGTCATAAGGATAGGGGATGAGAGAGGGAAGGAGAGAGAATTTGGGCTGGGCTAAGGTGGTACAAGAAGGTAAAACGATATTTACAGATTTGTAGATTACACACAAAAAAGGTCAAAGCTATTAAACAAACGCCACACAGACTTCGCCGCCATGCCATTCGACCACCGAGTTAGATTGGGCAATAGTGGTGGCGGGATGCCAATCAATATTAGTGTCAAAGGTCGGAAAGTTGTGTGGGTAAATCAATAGTTCGGGATATTCTGAGCAATTTGGCCAAAAGCTCAAAATCTTACAATCCAAAAATCCTAAAAGAAAAGCAAAAACCAACAATATAATTAGTATTTTAACATTCGTATACATGTAAAACGAGTTTTTCATGCTCAATTAATTCATGGAAATATCAAAGATGCAATATGAGCATTTTATGCACTCTAAGGGTGGTATACATGTAAAACGAGTTTTTCATGCACTTTAAGGGTGGTATACATACAAAGTCATTTCAATTATAACACTGCCACCCCTTCCTTGACAACCCCCCCAAAAATACTGCTTGGGCAGGGCGATGGGTTATGGATTTGGATTTGGAAGCATGTGAAACATGACAAGAATAGTGTAAAAACTTGAAAGTGCCACAAACTTCTTTTGTTTAGGAGATGCATATGAAGTTCGCTAGGAAAGTTAAATCAAAAGACAGATCTTCTAGTCAATGATGAGCCTAAAACAGCATGACAGCCCAGTCATGGATACAAAAGAGTTGTTCCGCAATAAAATGGTTTGAGCTAAAGCAAACCGAGTTTTCACTCTGCAATAACTGTGATTTTGCTACATGATAGCTACATTAGCACAATTGCACAATGGTGCGCATGTTACAGCAGTTGCAGCCAAAACTGCATTTTGAGTCCTTGAGCCCAATTTTAAGACTAAATGACAGGTTTTAGTGGAAAAAGTTATGGAAGCTACAAAGGTTAACAAGAAAAATGCTAGATGAGGGAAAGAAGCTTAAGAACCTTCTGAAGGAGAGCCATATTTTAAGCAATGAAGCTGAACATTTATTAACATATAAGCATATTCAATCTGCTAATCTTGTCATTCCTTCCTATCTCTTGGTTCACAGAGACATGCATCCAATCCTCACGAGGCTAAATTTAATAGAGAAACTTAATAAAAATATCTTGTTTGTTCTATACTTTTATTGGTGACTGATCTTATGCATGTCCTTGGCCTCAATCGTACTGTCTCATTACAGAACATAAAAGAGAAGGATTTTCTAATCAAGCAAAAATAATGGACATTAAATATAAAGGAAATGAGAATAGAGGACATACACTGGTATATGGCAATTTTTTATATATATATTTTTAAAGATATAGATTAATGTAAGGTATTTTAGAAGGTCAAAACAAGGTTATTGAGGAGTTTTAATTTCCTATATTTTAGGTAGTCCTACAAGATATTTCTAAGTGCTCAGGCCATTATAAATTGATGGTTTATCCTAGATTAATGTTACCAATCCATGAATTAAATTATGCAACTGAAGTGCAATAGAGATCTTTTTCCTCTCTGTTTCTCTCATTTTTTTGTCTTCCTCTCTTAATCCTCCCTCTCCTTCCCCAACTCCTTTCACTGCAACTCTGCTTCCTTTACCCAAACTCTATTAATTTTGGTATCAAAGCATCCCCAATGTCATGTATTATATAAGAGTCACACATTTCCTCATGTTAACATCAACTATTCATAGGCTATGAAGCATGATCATGCTCTAACACTAGCAGAGCAGTTATTGCATCCCGCCCCAGGGGTGGGGTAGTCCTCCAACAATAAAAGAATTTCGAGACATAGGACACAGGCTAATCTTCAACTATAATTGCAGCATAATCCTTGTCCTGTTTTACTTACTACTAGCAATAAGATACTCAAAAGTCCAAAAAGAGACAGAGCAGAAGAGGCTTTTGAGAGCATCAAAGTTAGGAATTTTTCCTATCTAGACATATGTCCATTAGAGAACCATAACAGAATTAAGGTAAATGAAAGACACATGACTCTTTAATGAGAATTGGTTATGATGTGAGAGAAGGAAACAATAGATTTTTTGTTTAATGTAAATGTATTAGGTTTAGGAAATAATTATAGTTTTGATATATTTGATTGTGCTTTCAGTTAAAATTTGGGGTGCTTTTTAGGATAGTATATTTTAGAATACAAATCATATTAGGATCAAAAGCCTAATTTTTAGTTATGTTAGAATATTAGGCTAGCTTCCTTGTCATAGGAGTTTTTGGACCATAAATACCCCCTATATTACTATTTCATTTCAGAGTTAAGTTTGAATAAATTGAACTGGTTAGTTTTGAAGTGGCTCTCCATTATTTTGGTATGAGAGCGGGTTCCATGTCAACCAAGCTGTCCTTTGGGACTAATCGTGATTTTTAATCAGCTTCTCCATAAATCCTAAGTTTTGTTTCCCAATTCTCATCACACAACAGTTTTACAGTCTACCATCCATCCAAGATCGTAAGTCAGGAAATGGCTATGGCTAATTGGCAATATAGTCCTTCTTTCTGGAAGTATTATTACTCAAGAGAATTCCTTCATACTGATTTACCAAAATCTCTGGGTTAATTTATACATGAAAATAATCAAACATAATTGCTGAGTTTAGAGAACTATCGGGAATGAGAAACAGAAAAGATGGAAAAGCTTGTTACCACATCTACGAAATCAACATCCAAATATAGGAAACTAACGCCAAACTCAGAGATCAGCAATGAAGATTTTAAACTCATGGACACTCTAAAAGAACCAAAAGACATCTTGCATTTGCAAGGGTCTCTAATTACATCTCTGGTCATATTTGCAAGTGCTCCTAAAATCCAAGCACAAGATGTTGAATTTCATGTGGAAGTCAATGGAAAACCTAAAAGATAATGATGTTGTATTGGTGTTAGAACGCTTAGTTGTCAACCTTCAAGAAAAGGAGCCTATTCTTTTTAATAAGTGTATCACAAAGAAGATGAATTTTGAGGGCTTGTTGAAAGCTTCAACACTTCACTTGGGATCTACAATTTTCAAGTTTTCTCAATCTAAAGCTACACAGTTTGCGCCATACATCACAAGAGCTAGATGTCAGCCACATATGAATAATTAATTCCACACTCATGATTCTACTTTTCTTCAAATCTGGGGGACAAGTTTTTCTCCAAGAGGCAGAGAATGATGCAATTGGTGAAAATGGAAACAAGAGATTTTCGGTTTATACTTTATATATACTTGTATTAGGTTTAGGAGGTAATTGTATTTTGATGTTTTAATTGTAATTTGAGGATTAAAACTTGGGGGTTATTATTTTTATAATAGTATACCTAAGAATATAAGTCATGTTAAGATTAGAAAATAATTTTTGGTTATATTAGGATATTAGGTTAGTTTCCCTGTAGTGTTCAGAGTTTTTAGACTATAAATACCCCTATACATTCCCCTCTGGGGATAGTTTAGAGGCCGAATGATTGATTTCCAGAGGAAGACCAAGGTTAGATTCTCCCTAGGTTGTGTACGTTCGTGAAATTTACCCATCCAAAAAAAAAACCCTATATTGCTATTTCATTTTCCAAGTTTAATTTGTATAAAAATGAGTTGTCTAGTTTTGGAGCGGTTATCCACCAGCTTACCTTTCCACTATTTTGGTTACCAACACTACAGTGTAAGGTGGATTACCTGCAAGGATGGAGGCAATCAAAATAATCATCATATGTGGCACCTACCTCCAACTAGCTTCACTATGCAATATGTTAGCAAACTGTACATTTTAAGCTTCAAAAGACAATTTACATAAACAGAAACATAAAATTAGATAATACCTAGACTTGCTTCCACGTCAAAATCTTGCCAAGAAACCCATGTAACAATGTTAATGCCCATGTCAGGTCTATATCACATGTACATACTTCCTAGATCACAAATAACATTCTATAGAACAATTATAACTTTGAGCAATAATTACCTTTGACAACTGTCCATTTGCAGTCATAAACTTCAATTTTGAAGTCAACAGTTTACTGAAATTTGAAGGTGCCCAATAACGATCCTACAAGGATAATCACATGAGCCACAAATGAGATCACATGAGCACTAGCAACATAGTAAACCATCAAATTGGAAAGGATTGCAAGAAAGTGACTAACAACATCTTAAAGCAGCTCATAAGCATTTGATGGAATGAATAAAGAAAAAAACATGAAGTCATCAGTAGAAACCAATTCCTTCTTAGCCAAACAAAAGCACAGACCTTAGATTGCAACCAAAAAAACCCTATTTAAACTGAGAGAAGAGGGGGAAAATTGGAGGGGGGAATATGAAACAGAACCTACCCTCTTAGATATCTTCTCAACAATAGGGTCTGCAGAAAAAAACACTACTATGATGGGGACCTGGAGGAATTCCCGTAACTAAGAGCTAGTAATGGAGATGAAGAGAAAAGGAAGGAAGCTTAAAATAAGGAATATAGGGAGTAGTGTTGTATTTAGGAAATTCTTGTATTTTAGGTTATTATGTGGTTTAAGTTACTACTTGGGGGAGGAGTTTTCTTATTTTGTGCTTTACTTGTTAAGTCACTAGGTTATTTTTTTATCGCTAGGGTTATCTTGCGATACATAAGGGGTTGTGAAGTCTTGTTTTGATCACCGAATAATTGAGTTATGCACAAAGATGCTAATTTCCCCCTTGCTTTCCCTCCAAATTTCCCTCTTCCCCTCTCAATTTCCCTTCCTAATCTATCAAATTGGTATCAAAGCTTTCCCGTTTTCCATCAAATTGGTATTAGAGCTTCCCCATTCTCTATCAAATTTTTATCAGAGATGCAGTCTTTAAAACCCAGGATCTTACTGGTTGCTGCAGTCTTTAAATCCTTAAATTTTTATCTTTGACCCAGAGACAAAAAAATGGCAAAAGAATAAAACTTTGTTCCAGAAAAAGAACAGGGAAAAATATTCAGATCTGCTTGAAGTTTTTGTTCCAAAATCTAGAATATTGTGCTTTGCTGATGTCGTCATACTGCCAGACAGCTGCTTGCTAGCGTTTTTCACACTTGAATTTGCAACTTCCCATGTTCAAGCACCCAACTCTTCCATTCAGATCTGAATTCTTTGCCTTCTCAGTGACATGGACATGAATCACAATGACCCGGAGCATGGTAATCATCAATTATGTCCAATAAAGAGGATTCTTTATGACGTGTTCACATTGTATGGATATGTGAAAGAGGTCTGAGGTCATACAATATAAGCACTCAGTTGATTTTCATGCTTTTGTTAAATTTTACTCATGGATAGATGCAAGAAAAGTCTTGCATGTGCTTCAAGGAACATATATGATGATTGTTGTGAGTTGAAATTATGGTCAGCGTAATCCCAAAATCCTCCTAGTCCTAGAGGCTATGAAGCTGACTTAGTGACCTATTCCATTTAACTTTAGCTTACAAGCCAACTTTTTACAACTCCTTAGCTCTTTTCAGCTTTTTATAACTAATTTTACTTTATAGTTCCTTCCAATTTCTTACAACTCCTTATACCTTTTTATAATTAACTTTACAACTACCTTACAATTCCTTACAGCTTTGGTTAAGGCTCCTTACAGCTTTGGTTAAGGCTCCTTCCAACTAGGCCTCAATCTTTGAAATCTAGGGATACCTATCAGGTTACTGGTTTACATGATGCTTCCAAGTATCATAATGTTGATGCAACTTTTTTTCCATATCAGGACTTCCAAAATGAAAAGGGAGTTGTGAGATGTGATTCTTCTGTCCAACATCATGTTTCAGCTAGTCAGGTTGGAAAAGAGTCGTTCAACACCAAGTTTTCAATACCGTTAGATCAGCAGGTTGATGAAATTGACAAAAGACTTGAAGCATTTGACAAGGGAAGGAAGAAGTCAACCAAAAATGATTCTGTTGAGATGCTTAATTCTTTTGATACTGTGTATGAAAGAATGGAAGCTGGGTGAAACAAAATTAAGAGACTGAATCTCAGTTATAGTAGGATCAAATGAGGTCATTCCATCACAAATTGATTCGTACATTTCAAGCAAGCTGAATATATATATATATATATATACACACACACACACACACACATACTGATGGAGATCTAGATCCCCATCATGATCAAGGCCAAGTGGAAATTCTATCTAGCTCATCCAAGGTCAGCAAGGAGGTCAGAGAGGTCCTACCAATTGTAAGCCACTGCCTACTCAGGACTACCTAAGGCAATCGGTGATGGAGACCAGGCTTCCCCTCCTGTTCAGGGAGAATCAGGGACCTTAACTAAATCCCCAAAGGCTAAGGAAGTCATGATCCTAGCCAACCAAGACAGATTAGGAATTGCATGAGTCAGTCAAATCTGTGCTTGTGACCTTGGTCAGCAAGTGCACAGGGCTTGGAGGGGTGTCACATCTTTCCCCTCATCAGGAATAAAGTGTTTTGTTCCTAGGCCTGTGGAAGATTTGGTGCAAGTGTCTTTCAAATTTAGTGGTGCCAATTCAGTTCAGACAGGGCTTGCTAAAGGTGGTGTATTTGTCAACCTTTGACTCTCAATTTGAGGGACTTTAAGGCATGGAAATGTGTCAAAATATTTATCATGCAACATGCCTAAGGTTGAGGTGCATGACATGAACTTCTTTTAACCAGCCATGAAAAATTAGACTTTTGTCCAGCAATCCTGTCCACTTGCACATATTCCTTTCAGAAGTCCTAGCAAAGTTGGCAACTTGCTTCGTAACCTTAAAATGGGAGTAAATAATGTTCCATCCAGCTGCCACATCATTTACTTGCTTAGATCTCCATTTGAGGTGTCAAGTTCCCACTAGTTACAGATTTTTCTAATTTTTCTTTTTTTCAGTTTTCAGTTTTCTATTTCTGGCAACTTTGTAACTAAGTATTTTGGCTTTCTATGACTTGTGTAATGTGAGGGAATTATAAAAGCCCTCCTCTCGTACTCAGATTTGATGAATTATGATATGCTTATGCCTTGCTTTGTGAGCTGGCTTAAAACTCTCTCAAATCCCTTTGGTCGTATCCTAATTTTGCAGGTTAGGTGATGTTCCATAGGGTCTTTTAATATCTTTTGGTGGAGTTTCTGTATCCATGGCAGAGGTGGAGGTCTCATAAGAGGCATGATAGGGGTAACTCTGATTTTAAGGTTGAAATTCCTGAATTTGAAGGGCATAAACCCTGATTTGTTCTTAGATTGGTTGCGAACTTCGGAAAGAGTGTTCGAGTATAAAGATGTGGCTGATGACAAGAAGGTCACGCTACTGGCCTTAAAGCTTAGAAATCATGCTTCAACTTGGTGGTCTGATTGAAGAAGATGCTTAACAAGAGAAAAGAGAAAATGAAGTCATGGAGAAAGATGGAGGAAAAACCGAAAGCTAAGTTCACCACTATCTCAAGGACAACTATCTAAAGCTTCACCATGTAAAGCAAGGTTCCAAGAGTGTGGAAGAATACACTAGGGACTTTGAACATTTGCAATGGAAGTGTGACCTCAAGGAGGATGAACCACAAACACTAGTGAGGTACCTCTCAAGGCTTGATGACAGAATTACTCATGTAGTTGAGCTCCATCCCTACACTTCCCTTGATGAGATTAGTTCATTGGCTTATAGGGTGGAAATTCAAAAGAAAGCCAAAGGGAAGGGGAGATGTTCAAACGTCCAACCAGATCCCCACCATATCGGATACCAGCCACCAAAGCCACCCCCACCTCCAGCCCCTAAAACCACAAAAACCTACCCCTATCCCAGTGAAACCAGGAGATGTGGTTTAGATGTCAGGGTTTAGGCCACATTGCTTCATAGTGTCCTAACAAGAGAATGGTAACTCTAGCTGAGCACCAACTCAGTTTAAGCAAGAAGTGGCCAAGGAGGTCTACCTGCTTGAGGATGTGAAAGAAGTAGAGGAGGGACTAGATGAAGGGGAACTGCGCTGGTGATTAGGAGAACCCTGACCAGCTTTGTGGAATCACATCAGCAAGACCAAAGGGATTCTATTCCACACCAGATGCATCATAGGAGGGAAGGTATGTCAAACAATCATTGATGGAGGGAGCTCCACTAATGTGGCATCCAAAACTTTGGTGGACAAGCTCAAGCTGGATGAGACACCTTATCCCAAACCATACACCATCGAGTGGCTCACCAAGGTAAGGGCCTCCAAATCTCTTCTAGATGCCTAATTTCTCTATACATAGGCAAGAGTTATAAAGATGAGATATGGTGTGACATTATCCCCATGGATGAATGCCTCTTATGTGCTGCTAGGGAGCCCTTGGCTATATGATATCACTGTCACTCATGATGGAAAACTGAACACCTATTCTTTCACCAAGGACCACAAAAAATCACACTCACCCCTCTAAAACCTTCTCAGATCCAAGGAAACTTGACTTTTTCCTGCCTTGAGTTTGAATCCCACAATGAATGGAGCTTGTTGAACCAGTCACCTTTCTCTAAAACCGTCCATCCCCATCTCCCTCCCCAAACCCTCCCTGCTCACTTGTTGTGAGCCATTCCCTCCTCGCTTTCCCTCTCCAACAACCAGCCATCACAAAACTAATCCGGTCCGTGGTCCTGTTCTCCCAAGCAAATGTGCACATAGGATGAACCCTGAGGATCCTCAAAAATCCAAAGGCAGGGTGGTGATATGATAGCCAAGGAAATGATCAAGGGCATTGAACAATTCCTCAAAAGGTGTTCTACATGCCAACCAAAGACTGAGACTGAAGTGACCCACAGAGCTCTAGGAAATCAACTTAATTAGAGCTCTGACGAAGAAAGAAGCCAAAGGTTGGGATGAGCTTCTGCCCCTTGTAGAGTTTGTCTTGAATAGAGCACCAAGCACCAAATTGTTTATGGATGCAATCCCATTCCCCTTCTAGTCATGATTCCAATTCCAACCCCCACCAAATTCAGTTGGGAGGCAGTAGAGACTCAAAGAAATCAAGGGGCTCCACGCTCCAGGGGAAGAAATTGAGAAAGTTCATGAGCAGACTCTAGGCGAACAAGCACAGGCGGGATGCACAATTTTAGCCTTGACTCCCCCAGATCCATCTAAGGAAGGAAAGGTTACCTAAAAGTCAAAGCTGCTGTCAGATGGACCTTTTGAGATCTTGGCGAAGATTGGTCCAAGTGTTTACAAAGTTGACCTTCTACCTTCAATGTGGCTGACTTAAGGCCTCTCTTTAAGGAAAGTACTGAATTGTTAAGTTTGATATCAAACCCCTCTCAAGTGGGAGAGTATGATGGAGATACGTAAACCCATCATGATCAAGGCCATGCAGGAACTCTATCTAGCTCATCCAAGGTTAGCAAAAAGGTCAGAGAGGTCCTGGCAATTGTGAGGCATCCACTACTCAGTTCCTCCACAACTCCAGCAATCAATGAAGGAGAACAAGCTTCCCCTCCTATTCAGGGAAAATCAGGGACCTCAACTAAATCTCCAGAGGCTAAGGAAGTCATGATCCTAGCCAACCACCTACAACACAGATCAAAAATTGCATGAGTCAGTCGCACAATGTGACTCGTGACCTTGGGTCAGTTAGTGCACAGGATTTGGAAGGGGTATCACACCTTCCCCCTCATCAACTTTGTAATTGAGTATTTTGGCTTTTTATGACTCGTATAATGCGATGGAATTATAAAAGCCCTCCTCTCCTCAGCATATACTCAGATTTGATGAATTATGATAAGTTTATGCTTTTGTGAGCTGCCACCTAACTTGGCAGGTTAGGTGGCGTTCCATAGGGTTTTTAATCTCTTTTGGTGGTGTTTCTGTATCCATTGGAGTTAGGAGATCTGCCCTTGTGTTGCTTAGCTTGTGGTGTTCCTGTATCAAACTAAACTCACTTGATCTAGCCCTTTAATTTCAATTTTGCTAGCTCAGTTTCTGCCCTTGTGTGTCACTGATTTCAGTCCACCAACCTCAGTGTTGCTGTCCGTCCAGAATCAGGATGTATGCTACCTCACTCCTTGCACTTTGATTTCTCCTCCAACCCTGTGAGCATACATACATCATATATATCGGTTTTGCTAACCGTTGCCCTATGAACGACAGATAAGGACTATTTATATCTATTTTAGAGCTAATCTTCTGTAATTAAATTTTATATAAAACGTAAATGTTTATCCAATGTTTTTATATTAAATAGACTATTCTTATTCACCTAATTATATTTGTGTATTCGATTCTTGCCTTATTATTATTTTTATACTTTCTTAATGACTGAGATCCACAAAGCAAGCATGGGAAGTGCCATTAATTTAGAATTCACTAAATTGAGGAAAACTTGCAAAGCATTTAGATGTCGGTTTATATTCACCAAAAAATAAAACATCCAGTCATCGGTTTCTTTTATTGTCTTCTATCTAAACCATTTAGATGTTTGTTGTTTGTTGATATTCACCAAAAATATAACTTCACTGCTTTCCTGGGAAAACTTGCAAAGCAAGAAAGCATCCCATGCACCGTTACGGAACAGAACTAATGTCGGTTTATATAGTGAAACAATTAATTTAAACAAACAGTGCATAACAAGCTAATAAAAAGTATCCATTCAAAGCCATGACACAATCAAATGCAAAGCATTGTCTATGCATTACAAAATATCAGCATATCAAGCAGTTACTTCCAAGTAAGCACAAGTCAAGTATTCGAGAACCAAAAGGCAACAACTTTTGACAGAGCTGAGGTACCTCTATGTACATGGCAATTGCATTCTTGTCAGAACCCTTTGACTCCTTCAGAGTTGTTATAGCCTCCAAGATAAGGTTATCCAACCTAAGAAAGACAAAAGAAAAATTATTGGTCGATAAATATTTAATGATTAACAGTATTAACCAGGTGCCAGATGCATAATTAATGATTTATAAAATTGAGCACCACACAATCCCAATACATGAAAAGAATCGTCATTCATTACTATACTCACTCGATTCCAAGGCAACCAAATTGATTAAGGACTTCATCTCATAACAAATGGAAGTTCAACCCCCCTTCCCCCTTACACAAACTTCCAAACAGCTAAAATGTTCTACAAAAGGAGCATAAAAGGGATCAAACATGATAAAAATATCAGCCGGGACCCTAGTTTCAAATAATTTGCAATATGCTTGAAATAATCAAAAACCTTGCTTTTCTATGATGATGGGACATGCTGGAATGAAAACTTCACAGGCTTAACCTCTATGAAAGATACCAATGGATGAGCTCCATGACAAATGACGTGCGAGATGATGAACATAAAAACAAGGAGATTATATTACAGATGCACATCAGGGAGGTAACTATTGAATATTTGAATTCAGTAAAGAAGTTTATATGCACCACCTAAGAAAGGAACCTAGGATGGGAATGCTCAACAACAGAACATATCATCCACTTTGATTTTTGTCTTGAGAACACTTTCTCATCCCCCTCTTAAGCTCACACGGTTGAAAAGTTATTGTTTGTCACTAGTAACCCAAACCTGGATCCCCAACTTACAATGGAAATAGAGAAGGTTGACAAGCTTATTGAGCACTATAAACCAAAACATTACTCACACAAGTATATAGAATGAATGAAGGAGAAAAAAAAATTCAAATCCAATAATTGAACCAACCTTGAGTTTCCTACTCCTTAAATCCCACAATGATGTCGTGCTTTTTATTTTGGTTCGCATGAACCATGACCGTAGCAATTGTTACAATATGTCTAAAACTTCACAAAATTAACTTCCAACTCAACTAAGATTTAGGTAAAAGAAAAATATTGATAGAATGATAATTCTAATATCATATAGGAAGTACAGGTGTTAAAAAATATTCATATTTTGAATAGATCAGCTAGAGAATAATCATACTATGAAGTATGAAGTGTTATCTTATGATGTGCACAATCTATGAACATGAATTATTCTAACATGAAATAACATAACAAAAATATCACAACTAAACCATCAACATGTGCATATATTCTGTAAGCCACATTAGCATGATGGTAACCTTGTATACGTTTTCTTGGAGTCAACAACCTGAGGTGTTTCGGTGGGAGCAGTAGGCATAGCTTCAATAACTTTTTCATCACCTCGAACATTTTGCACTGATGCAGTCTTGTCATCTAGTTTTGATATATGAGGATTTCTTTTAAGTGCAAGTCTGGCCTTTTCGCGAGACCCTAATCCGCTTAGGGTCACATTAATATTTCTCCATTTATCCTGTAATATATTAAAAGAAAATGTCATTAGCAAAGTAAGTCAAATCCACCTAAAAAAAAAAACAGAAATTCAAATTGAACCAAACCTTTGCAACCATCCATCAATTTATACATGTATCCAGATCATATCTTTACACAATTGCAATAGCTAACAGAAGCCTCAACAGTTTAAAATCATACCTTAAGGTCCACATTGGAACGGGAGCGCAGGACATGACTGAACTCTGGATCTCTGAGTATTGTTTGCCATTTGCCAGCCCCATGCTTACGTACTCCAGCTTTCAGGGCCGCTTCTTCTTCCGCTGTCCATTTTTGCTTAGGAGCTCCCATCAGCAAGAGTGCAAGACACTTTGCAAGCAAACCATTTACAAATATTAATTATAGTTAGATATAGAATCTAGATCCAAGTGCTATATATTCCAGAAAAATGAGCAAAGCTTATATTATTCAGGGAATCAATCATGCCCACATTGTTATCATTACTTGTAAGTCAACTGACAATGTTCAACAATCTCCTAATCATAGGGGGAGATCATTTTTAAAAAGTACAAGCAAATAAATGGATGAAAAGTTAGTTAAATGGACATATGCATCAGCCCGGCAAAAACAGGCAAACACTAGAAAATGGAACGATCAAATTCAAAGCTGTACCACCAGACAAAAGCGGCAATAAAGTCAGGACACTGTAGCTGCCTGCTTTGTATGCAATAAGAGAATCATTCATGCCCACAGCTCACCAGTTATTATTCACTTATTAGTCAACAGATATGGTTTAACAATATCTTAACCATACAGGAAAAAAAAATACAAACAATTACAATGATAAAAAACTTAGTTAAAATGGAAATATGCATCCATTGCCGCAAGGTAGGCAAACAGGAAAACACTGGAGAACATAGGAACAATCAAAGCTCCAAATTAGACAAAAGTGGCAGCGTAGCCAGGACAGAAAACCTTTAGTGTCTTCTCTTATGTCGCCGATGTAAGGGCTGTTCTTTTTTAAAGCTTAAGCTGCTTACTTGACACCTATTTTATAACTACCGCATAGTTACTTAAAGTTGCTTCCTTACAGCTCCTTCCAACTTGCATCGCAATTGGTGCTTACGGCAAAAAGATCAGGCCCTAAAACATATTATTAATAAACATTGACTGATAACACGAACACAATTTACATTTTTAAGGATAACACCAAGACGACAATTATCATTTGATGGGCATCAAGCCACTACCTCACTCACCACTGCCTATGCTAGCCAAAGGGGAATGCATTCAGCCCCAAATTGACAAGGATGGGTGAAAGTAAATCAAGAAATCCTAACTAGCAGGATTTGTACCCCAATTTTCACATTTTTGAGACCCCTATATGTCCCTTAAAGGCCAGTTTGAAATTGCAAGTAAAACGAACAGCAATATCAGCAGAAGCAGAAACAAACAGAAAAGAGCATAAACGATTAACAGAAAAGAGCAAAAACAAACAGAAATGAAGAAGAAGAAGAAGAACAATAATAATAATAATAATAATAATAATAATAATAATAATAATAATAACAATCAGAATAATAATAATAATATCGACAATAATAACAAAGTCAACAGTAATTATATTAACAATAATGATAATACAACAACAACAACAACAACAATAGTAATAATAATAAAAATAATAATAATAATAATAATAATACAACAATAATAATAATAATAATAATAATAATAATAATAATAATAATAATAATAACCTCAAACAGAAATGAATACAAACGAACGTAGTTAACAGAAAATAGAAATAGACGATAATTTTTATGTAACTTCGAACGAGTCCTATGTGAGGGGAAAAAAAGGGTCTTGGGATTATCCAAGGAAACAATGTGGAAAGCAAGCAATTTCCAACGGTCATCAAATTCGGGTCCAGTTTTGAAATTTTGACTTCTTTGGGTCATATGTTTTGATTGACTTATTCTGCAAATGAGATATGCCTAGAAAGCTGACTTCCCAAACTTTCCAACATGTTATCTTGCACCCAAAAGGAGCTCGGGATCAAAAGCTATAGCCATTGAAAGTCGGACCTCAATTGCTTTCGAAACCGAAAGCAATGTGTCTAGTGTGACTTTCAACCTTTGTCCTTGTTTGTTGTTCTTTTTGTCCCTTACCCAGCCCTCGGATCAACTCCTCGGATCAAGTGTAAAGGCCTTATGGCCATTAGATTGGATGGGGAACCCTAGAACTCAAGGTACTATATATATAATGCCTTGATTTGAAAGGATTTTTGCTGAAACTAATAAGAAGTTGAGTTTGGCTCCTTTTCCCCAAACCTTCTCTCACTTATCCTAATTTGGGCTAGCGTAGGTGGCGATCAAGGAGTCTTAATTATCATGGTGATTTCTTATCCCTAATTTTGATTAAGATCCCTAACGAAACTTAGGTGGTGTTTCTCATCCTAAGTACGGTTAGCTTTATGCTTGTTTGTGTTACTTTGCATGTTCCCCTCTTTCAACCCATCATTTTCGTCCCCACTTCTCCCCTCACAAAATAATATCAATGTACCGTCCCCCCACTCCATTCTCGATCCCCTCACTTCCCCTCCTCAAATCTCCCAAGATTGCACTAACCGGCTAAACTTGCGGTATGGGTTGTCTTGATGCTTCCCCTCTTTTACTTCCCTCTTTTCCCCTCACAAACTTCAGCCGTCCGACTATTTGCCCCTCAAATTTCTGCTTCCCCACTTTCCCCCTCTTTCCCCTCCTCAAATCTTCCAAGATCACCCTTCTCGGGTTAACACCCCCTTCTCGGTTTTGACCTTTCCGCCCAGATTCTGCATCCCCTCTCTTTTTCTCTAGGTTCCATCATCATTCCACCCTTTTGTTTGCTCTTAGAAAATTTCCAATTCTTATCTAGCACCCAAATGCAAAAACATAATAAGTACTGGAATGCATATTACATGAAAATAAGAAAGCAGAGGAAGCAAATGCGAGCAATAATTATTGCATTATGTCAAGGCAACAAGGAAGCAACTCTATGATCCTGAGCAACCTGCACTAGGCATATGCAGCTAGATAAGCCGATGACTTATTATGTCAAAATCACTACTATGACAAAGAAGCCATGCTAAACAATAATGGCACCGTAGAACTGCAATTTATAGGAAGATGAAGATCATCTAAGTTCTCATTTAAACCCAATACCATAATTGAAAGTTAATCCCCAAAGGAAGCCAGCTCAGACATAAGATATTAGATTAAAAAGTGCAAGGCGCACAAAAGCACACATGGTCCTGACCAGGAGGCAAGCTTCGAGGCAAAGGTGCGGGTTTTTTAAGCTGAGGCACACTTTTTGCATAAAATGCTTGAAAATCATTCAAATCCATGTTTTTTGATGAATGAGTTAGATAGCACATCAAATAAGTGTTTAGACATCATTGTAACCAAAAAAAGCACCACATCTAGTGTTAAGCACCACATCTAATCAAGACAATTCACTACAATTATCACAATAAAAACAATTAACATATAATCAACTTTATACTTATCTACTTATAGCTTAGTTAAATTAGAAACTGAAAATCATTATATTCAATGAAATTAGAAACTGAGAATCATTATATTCAATGAGTGACTGAGATGGAGAGAGGAAAAAACGAAGAGAGAAAAAAAGAAAGGGAAAAGAGACACACTGAGATAATTATAAACAGAGAAGGATGAAACCGGAAAACATGAAGAAAAAAAGAAAGAAAACAAAGAAAAGACAACGGAAACAGAGGATAAGAATGAGGAAGAAGCCAGAAGAGGTGGAAGAAGCTGAAGAAGAAAAAGAAGGAAGGAGGAAGAGGAGGAAGAATGAAAACTAGAAGAGGAAGAAAGAAGAAGAAAAACTGAGAAGAAGAAGGAAGAGGAAAAATAAGAAGGAAGAGGAAAAAGTAAAAAGAAGAATAAAGAAGGAGCATACCTGGGCTTTGGGGGTTGAAGGTCGGCAAGCGAAAACACCACAAGAGTCGCCGGTAGGGGGAGCCAAGGAGAAGGATGAAGGAAGAAGCTGCTACGTGCGAGTCTAGGGTACCTTTCCTCTTCTCACTAGCGGTGTGGGTCTCAACAAAAGTCACAAGCATGCTTTTCGAGGTAATTGAACTCTCTCGAACATGCTTTTGGAGGTAAGTAAAGGTCTTTTTTGAAAAAAAAAAAATCAAGCAAATGTTGCTAGCCTAAAAGCCCATGCCACGTTCGCCTTACGCACCGATAAAAAGCCCAAAAAGCACGCGCTTCGATGGCCTTTTGGAGGGGCTGTGCTTGATCCTAAACTAAGGGCAAGGGTCAACGCCTCGGGCTTTCCTACGCCTAGGCGCGCCCAGGGTGTGCTTTTTAAACTAAGCATAAGATTGTGAGTAGAAAATGATTTTTTTATTTTTTTGGGGGGGAACATTGGATCCTTGAAGATACCATGTTGAACTATAGTATCAGATTTGGCAAAAGAACTAAGATTATTTTGCCCCAATTTCCCACAATTTCATAAATATCTATAGAAAAATTCAAAACCACAAATTCCATACAAGTCCTGGAATATAGACATGTCAGTTGAATAAATATTCATTGACAAAAGACCAACTACAAAAGCAGAATTGAGTACAAACCGTCAGGGAAATCAGTTGTGCGACTAACAAGGGGGGCAAGGGTGTGCAAGTTTTAAGTGGCACTTGCCAAGTAGCCATCCAGCATGGTAAGTTGAATCTAGTATGGGTCTTCATGGACAAATGAGCTCTCTTATGCAGATTACAGCAGAATATTGTCACATATGGAGCAGTTACTTGGAGACATGACACAAATACAAGAATTGTAATTACCAACTAGAACTGTTTATGGCCATGTGATTAGAATTTCTTAGTTTACACTAAGCTTTGAAATATGATGTATCTAGAGCTGTGTTCCCCCTAAGGTACTCAGTGTGATGATGCCTTTCATCAGTACAACTACACATTGAAATCTTGGCTTGTTTTCCTATGTCACTCTTGGATCCTCTTATGACTTTGCCATTCTCACTTGGATCATAGAAGGTGATATGAAAGAAGTTAAGAATGAACAAGATTTTAGTGTTTTGGTGGTGTACAATAGTGTTGAAATGATTTAGAATGGTCCTAAAATAGCCTAATAATTTTTTGAATTATCACTAGGTTTGCTAAGATATTATTTTAAACTTTCTGAAAATTTTCCAAAAATTGCAAGAAACCATGCATAATAGCCTTCATTTTTGGGCCTTAGAAGGAGTTGACCCCTGTGCCTCCGAAACCCATTGGGACGTTTAACGTTTCCTCTTTATGAATTTAGAAGATCTTGATAATTACTATTTACGACGTTGCCATTGTTTTTGGATCTTAGAAGGTGATCCGAAAGTAGTCAAAAATGGGCAAGATTTTAGTGTTTTGGTGGTATGCAATGCTCTTGAAACAATTTAGAATGGGCTTAAAATAGCCAAGAGTCTTTTGAATTATCACTAGGTTTGTTAAGATATTATTTGACAAGTTCCCGAAAATTTCCCAAAAAATTGAAAAAACGATGGATAATAGCCTTCATTTTTCGGTCTCGGAAGGAGTCGACCACTATGCCTCCGAAACCGCTTGGAACGTTAAGAGTATTCTCTTTATGAATTTAGATAATCTTGATGATTACTACTTATGATGCTGTCATTGTTTTTTCGATCTTAGAAGGTGATTCGAAAGTCGCAAGAATGAGCAAGATTTTAGTGTTTTGCTTGTGTACAATGTTGTTGAAATTATTTAGAATGGGCCTAAAGTAGCGAAGAACCTTTTGAATTACCACTAGGTTTGTTAAGATATTATTTGACAATTTTCCGAAAATTTCCCAAAAATGGCAAAAACCACTTGGATAATAGCCTTCATTTTTGGTTCATGGAAGAGTTGACCACTATGCCTCCGAAACCCCTTGGAACGTTAGAAGTATTCTCTTTCGCATTTAGATGATCTTGATGATTACTATTTAGGACTTTGCTATTGCTTTTGAATCTTAGAAGGTGATCCGAACGCAAGTCAAGAATGAGCAAGATTTTAGTGTTATGTGCAATGATGTTGAAATGATTTAGAATGGGCCTAAAATAACCAAGAACCTCTTGAATTATCGCATGGTTGTTAGGATATTATTTGAAAACTTTCCAAAAATTTCCCAAAAATTGCAAAAAACCATGGATAATCCTCTAAAATCCCTTCGGACGTTTCAATATCCTCATTATGATTTTAGATGATCTTGATGATTACTACTAATGACGTTTACATTGTCTTTTGGATCTTAAAAGGTGATCCGAAAGCAGTTAGAGCAAGATTTTAGTGTTGATAGCCGGAAACCTTATGAATTATCACTAAGTTTGTTAAGATATTATTTAACGACTTTACCAAATTCCAAAAAACCATGGATAATAGTCTTCATTTTTGGGCATCGGAAGGAATTGTCCACTACGCCTCCGAAACACCTTGGGACGTTAACAATGTTCTCTTTATAAATTTATATGATCTTAATGATTATTACTCATGACGTTGCCATTATCCTTTGGATCTTAGAAGGTCATCCGAAAGTAATCAAGAATTAGCAAGATTTTATTGTTTTGGTGATGTATGCTATTGAAATGTTTTATAATGGCCTAAAATAGCCAAGAACCTATTGAATTATCACTAGGTTTGTTAAGATATTATTTGACAACTTTTCGCAATTTTCCGAAAATTGCAATAATTATGGATAATAGCTTTCATTTTTTGGTCTTGGAAGGAGTTTACCATTGTGCCTCCGAAACACCTTGAGACGTTAACAATGTTCTCTTTATGAATTTAGATAATCTTGATGATTACTACTTATGACGTTGTCATTATTTTTGGATCTTAAAAAGTAATCCCCAAGCAACCAAGAATGAGGAAAATTTTAATGTTATTCCTAGTGTACAATGTTGTTGAAATGATTTAGAATTGGCCTAAAATAACCGAGAACCTTTTGAATTATCAATAGGTTTATTAAGATATTATTTTACAATTTTCCGAAAATTATCCAAAAATCGCAAAAACCATGGATAATAGCCTTCATTTTTGGGTCTTGGAAGGAGTTGACCACTATGCCTCCGAAACCCCTCGGGACATTAATGCTAATCGCTTTATGAAGTTACATTGTCTTGATGATTACTACTTAGATCACTATGTCTCGAAACCCCTTAGGATATTAACACTATCCTCTTTATGAATTTAGATGATCTTCCCGATTACTACTCTTAGTTTAAAAAGCTCAAGGCGCACAAAAGCGCAAAGGGTCTTGAGGTGGAACGAGGCGCACTTACTAAAAATGCTTGCAAATCATTACCAAGCAACATTTTTTGTCAAATGTGCTAGATGATGACATCAAATAAGAAATTAGATCGCATTGTAATTACGAAAAATGCCACAAAGAGCCTTAGATTGTGATAACACAACGAATTCGCTACGATTTTCACTGAAAAAGCAAGCAAAAAAAGAAAAAAATAGCACCAATTGAAAAAAGGTGCAACTAACCCACTTACTCACAATCTAACAAAGACAGAGACAAAAGAAAGAGAAGGGGGAGGGGAGACAGGAAAATAGCAAAAAAACAGAAAAAATCCCATTGAGGCACGCAAGGAGGACGAGGCGCAACTGCACCTGGCTGAGGCGCAAATCGGAGGGCTTTTGGAGGGGCTGGGCTTCACCCTTGCAAGGCGCAAAGGGGTGGGCTTTGGGCTTTTGTGAGCCAGGGCGTGCTTTTTAAACTAAGCTTGGATGTAATTTAATACCCCAAATTCGTGTTTACCAATTTGGTCTTGCATATAGTGAGAATTGGGATTATTGCTTGGCCTTTCGACAACTGCTATGGCCTATGAGCAGATAGCATACATAGCACACAGCACACAGCAATTCAGCTAAGGACAAAGAATGATATACTTAGGCAATGAATCCATCATGGGACTGGAATTAGCAAATACTCCCTCCGTCCCATTTTGAACTTCCTAAATGCAAAAGCACACTTTTTTAAGGAGGATAAATATAAGCCAATACCATGTTAGTTTGGTATAAACGATGCAAAATTATTGGTTAACAATGCATTTAATGATCATTGAGGAAGATAATTTCGAGCCAAAAAAGTTGTTAAAGAAGAAGATAAAAATGGGACGGAGGGAGTAGCATTGAACAGGATCAATCAAAATGAAGTTTCAGTAGTTAAATACAAAGCTTCACGTGTCTTGTATCTAGAAACATATTTACAGTTAGCAGATTGGACAACTGCAGTTACTGAACAAAACAAACACAGCCAATATAGGATTCGAACAAGCAGCCCTGTGCAATGACACATTGCTCTAAAATTTTCAGCAAACAGATCTGTTCAAGCTGAGGTGTATTGAGTATAAGAAAAAGAATCAAAAAACCCACCCTTAGGCCTGTCTAAGTTGGTTCATAAATTTAAAAGACAGATTCCTAGATACTACTAGCTAAGACTTCTCATCAAAATTTAATTGATCTAGATTACACTTTTGGTCTGTGTTTAATCGAAACAAGGAGCTGCATATGTATCTAGTTTCACCTTTTGAAACTCACATCCAATTGGCTTATCATAAACATACAAATTCCTCATTCCCACACCATCTCTATATTCTTTCAACCAATCCTACATCAGAACACTAACCATTAAATCCACTAACAGGCTCACTAATAGCATATTTCAATTTCCAAGAGGGTCAAGCTTCCAAGCAAAGAGATAAATTATTTGATCTCAGCTGCTCATTCCTCTGATTCACCGCCTATTCAACATAATAGAACTAATCTCCAGGCCCTAAACCCTCTTATAACCCAGATGACCGCATCACTTTCCACCAATCTCATGGTAATCAAGACTCTATTATTCCAAACCAGAATTGCCCACGTCCAAAACGCACAAACTCCATATCTTGAGCAACATAAACGAGATAAAATATAGTTGGAATCCAAACCATAATTGCCCTCTAAAACACACACCAAAAGCCTTTCAAGGCAATACCCATAAACTCACATACATACCCCAGCTAAAGAAACGGAAGGAAAAGGCCATGTCAGCTCATCTTGTAGCCTCAGCTTTCCAATCCATTAGATAATTGAATGATTAACAATCAAAGGCTTAAAATCTTAATAACCAAAATCGGATTGAACAGACAGAAAGTACCTTATCTAGATGAAGATAGAATCAATCTTCCTCTTGAAGGGCTCCAGGTTCACAAGCCTCATCAGATTCTTCACAGAGACGCCGATCACATGAAGAGGGCGGCGGCGAGGATGGAGGGCACGCCGGGGTTAATGGTCGTCGGAGATTCCGCCGGGAATATGAGAAGCCAGGTTGGATACGACGGGAACCGCGACTTTGGACCCTCTTTTTTTTTTTTTTTGGGGGGTGTCGGAGTTTTACCGTAGATATCCTACTCTTCCTGCTCCAGGGGCAGCCCAATATACCATTTAATCAAGAACGAAGTCCGTTAATAAACGTCTATCTTGGACGGTTCAAAAATAAATTAGGATTTTTTTAGCACATCTACAAATTTCTTTTTCAACGGGTGTGTAAAATCAGTTAATTGCGATATTGGTTAATTGATTTTCGGTTTAACAATTTATTGAACCGTAACCGAACCAAAAACAAGTTAAACGAAAAACACTCGCTCCAGGGCAGCCCAATATACCATTTAATCAAGAATGAAGTCCGTTAATAAACATCTATCTTGGACGGTTCAAAAATAAATTAGGATTTTTTTAGCACATCTACAAATTTCTTTTTCAACGGGTGTGTAAAATCGGTTAATTGCGGTATTGGTTAATTGATTTTCGGTTTAACAATTTATTGAACCGTAATCGAACCAAAAACAGCTTAAACGAAAAATCGGTTAACCAAATTTTCGGATCGATTAACCGATTATTTGGTTTGGTTACTTGGTTAACCTTCTACAACTAAATTGTTTTTTAAACTTTAGAAAAAATTGAAAAATAGTTATACAACCGAGAGAAATCAACGCATCGGACATGGGTTGAAGACCACTTAGACTAGAAAGTGAGAAGAGGAGATCCCGATGTAGGCCACTCGCTGCGTCATTGACCGTCCTCGGAGCCGCAATCGATTGTTCGTCGTTGGGAGAGTGGAAAGGCGGCCCGTAAAAGGCAATCTTCATGAGAATCGTTGATTATCTTTTAATATGTATCCTACTACAAATTCATTTTGCCTTTTATTTTCTAAGTAGTAAGCAAAATGAGAGAGAAAGAAAGGAGTTTTACGAGAACTTGGAGTGTCTTAAGGGATTTGGAAATTGGATTAATTGAAATGAGGGATGTTGGATAGAGAGAGACATAAAGAGAGCTCGGATCTGTTTCGTAGGCAATGCAAACAAGAGCGGAACCGAAGGGAGGGATGGTGGAGAGAGAGAGAGAGAGAGAGAGAGAGAGAGAGAGAGAGAGAGAGTTCATATCCGTGTGGGAAAGCACAAGCAAAGGCAATAGTTGAGAAGAAGCGGTTGGGGAAGTATATATAGCTAGGGTTTTAAAATAAAATATAACACTTAAATTCGATTAGCCACGATTAACCGTCGGTTAACCGGTTTTAAAAACCTAAACCAAAAACGAACTGTTAACCAATTTTTTTCGATTTGGTTAACCGATCCGATTTTTGTAAAAATTTTATTCGGTTAACCGATTATTTAGTTCGTTTTTTATTTTTCGGTTCGGGTTTTCGGTTTCGATTCTTTTTGCACACCCCGTGTAGAAACCACGGCCGGACCTGGAGGGCCCATCGAGTCTCTCTTTTAAAGGATTGATTTTGAAGATGGTTTTAGAAAGTCGATTTTTTAATGTGGGGATGAACCTTTTATTAAGATTTTCGAATTTTAATAAATCAAGTTGAAATGAATTAAATCGGATTTGATTGGCGATTTTATTAATCATTTTATTTTATCAATTATTTTAGAAGTCCCGGGATCTTATTATTTTCTAATTAAGGAGTAAATGATTTTAGGGATATGATTTTCTTTGTGGGGCTTTAGGGTCAAATTGGTGTGAAAACACCAATGCGGACCGAAGCCACCACCGCCATTCCCACGATGTTGGCCGTAGCCTCGCACCGGGGAAGGCGAGCACCGGCTAGAGGCCATGGCTAGTGAAGCCAGCCTCATTCTCCGCCCTATGGGTAGATCCGGACCCTAACGTCATTTTTTTCTACAACCGGAAAATACCGAGATGTGAATTTGCATAGAATAAAGCATAAAACAAACGAGCCGCCGATCGGTTTTTAGATAAGAAAAACTAACAAAAACAAAATTTGCTCTTTTAATCTTAGTATGAGGAAATAAGACTGAAATAGGCTAAAAGATGACTTCATCGGTCATGAACCGAGAATCGAATTCAGGGGTGAGGGTACGGAACGTAGAGACAAACCCTTTCGTTTCACCCTTCCAAAGACGGCCATTACTAGTTCGAGTAGTGTGTTAGTAAAGATGTAAGAAAGCAAGCATACAACATGCAAACGAAATTAAAGCAACCAAAACATAGTAAAGAAAGTAATAAAGAAAAGCGATAAAAGAAAGAAAAATGGGAAATAAAAGATTACATCGGTCCAGGAGAAAACTAAAGCGATTACATCTCTTAAACCACAATACGGAAAACGAATAAAACGAAATAAATATAACCGTTTGAAGGCTGAAATATGGCCCTCGGGTTGTTCCACCTTGCCGATCCGGATCTCCTCACCGGATCTCTCGATGCAATGGTGACAATCCGAAGAAAAAGGCTAGTTTTGTGAATTGTATCTAGGGTATGGTAGTGATCAGCTGAATGAGTTCCCAAATATCGGAATAATTGAATATTCTTTAGCTCTTTGCACGGATTCAACGGTAGTAAGTCAAGAAGATGAATATTCAAGTTTAATTTTGATAGAGTAACATCTAAACGAGAGTATTCTTGTTAGCTTTCTGCAGCGTGATGCTAAGGCAAGAAGTCAGTATAGGAATGAGAGACATATGTCTCTATTTATAGGAGAGGGCCTAGGTCACGAATAACCTAGGGTTTGCCTCCATTCAGTCGTCCAAACAACTGAAATAAAACTGGGTCATTCCTTAAGAGATATAACGGGATCGGAAGATGATAATACCGGATAGTACCGACTAAAAGAGAGAAGGCGGGCGCCGGTCAACCGGACCCTCCTAGGGTTTCGTGCCCTAGTTGTGCCTCGAAGACTTTCCAAGCTCAAAACGCAGCGTTCCACCATGCTTATAGAAGGTGGGCGTCGGCCTCACGACGTCGTTTATTTCTCTCCACTTTTACTCACCCTCTCTCGCAAATCTCATTTTCTAATAAATCTACACAAAAGAGCCTCTTTGCGCCTCTTTTCTTCATTTTTCCCTACTGTTACTCTGCTAAAATTCAGTCACGATCCATCTTTTGCATTAGTAGAAAATAAAAATCATTATTTTTTAGGCAGTCCATCTTTTGCATGTTCACCAAGAAAATCCATTTTTAGGTTGGTTCAATTTTCATATTAGCAAAAGGCAAAAATCATTGTTTTTAGGTTGGTCCCTTTTGCATATTAGCAAAAAAACCATCCCTTTTTAGGTTGGTTCGTTTTTGCATATCAAGTAAAACAAATCATCTTTTTTTGGTTAGTATTATTACATATAAGCTAAAAAATATCCCTTTGGAAACATGAGTTTGCTTTTCTTTTCAAGTATCTATGGAATGAGCAATGTTCACTATCCGCTTCTAAAGGATAGAAAAAAAAAAAAAGAAGCTGGTCTATTTTCGTATATTAGCAAAAAAAAATCATTCGTGTTTTAGGTGGGCCCACTTTTACATTAGTAAAAAATAGTCATCCCTTTTTAGTTGGTCCAAGCATTCTCATATTAGCCAAAAAAAGTCTTCCTTTTCTAGGTTGGTACATCATTTGCATTAGCCAAAAATTGAGTCATAACTTTCAGTGTCGGTCTATTGTTTTTCTTTCTACATCTTTTCATAAAAAAAGAGATCATTCTAGGATGTTATGTAAATTGCATTTGTCCTAAACTTGAACAAGAAGCATTAAAACCCCAAGTCCCCTTTGTTTCCTTGAAATAGCCACTCTCGAGCACCTTTTTCTCTAGATATGATAGGGAAATTCTTCGTCTACCAAAGGGATCCTAGAATTAGGTAACTGGAAAAGTTTTAGATTGAGGATCCAACTCCGCCACCTAGCCCACGGACAGGAATGGTACCAAGTCAACGATCATCATATCTAAAGATGGAAGAGACCCCTTATTAATAACTTTAATAAACCAACTTAGTAAGAAAATGGAGGCACACGATAATAGACTTCGTGCTATAGCTAGAACTATTGAAACTTTAGTAAAAAAAAAAAACTCGAGAAAGAAACGAAATCCAAACCGAAAGAGGTTGACCCTTGTAGGATTTTGGCAACTACATCTTCGATGATGCTCAATTAATTTGGGAATGGCTCCGCTATTCGAATCGAGCCTTTCTGCAAGACAAAATCCAATAAGATTTTGGTTAAAGAGTTACTCTAAATGAGCAAATGAAGAATTTTAAACCAATCAGCCTACCGAAGGGAAATAGCCGACGATGAAACATGATTTTCGGCCTCAAGTAAAAGGTCACCTCAATTCTATTCGCTTTAAGGGTGTCATTCTCGTTCGAGGAAAGAATCTTGAGTAAGCTTCTCCGCTCTAGTTCTTCTAGCAGGATGAGCTTTTCTTCTAGACATTTTGAAGACGAGATTTTTGAGAACAAACTAGTTTTCAAGAAGAAGCAAAGTGAACAAAGCACAAGAGAAGAGAAAGAGCAAGAAGAAGAGTATGTGTGCAAAATGAAACACACCATACACCTCCTTTTATAGGAAATTTCAGTCAAGACATCCAACCACATAAGACAATAGTCAAGCAAGTAGTGGGGAACCAAAGGAATCCGACAGGATACGCTGGGGCCATGCCTACCAAAGGTTGGTCGGCGCCGGCCATGAGGAGTTGAGAGGTCGAATCGGCGATAGCTTTTGTAGCCTAGCTCACCTTCTTAGCCTATACAGCTTTGTCCAGTTAAGGCATGTGATATTTGTCCCCTATGCATGCAAGTGGGAGTTCCCGGCACTAATCGGCTTTTCCAAAACAGCTTTATTAGTTTGTTTTCAATTGTATTACGCAGGTAAAACACCGAACTTTTGTTAATTCGATTATGCACTAACAAGCATGTTAGTGAAGCCGATTATTTAGCCAAACTTCATATCAAAGAACGATCGATGTTTCAAGCATCAAAATATGCTAAGCTTCAGGCTCTAATCAAGCCAAGCTTAGGATCCTTTTACCGGACTTTAGATTGCATGCATCGCGACCAAGTCCAGGCTCCATTTTAGAATTTAGGTTCGATTATGACCAATTCCAAATATCACATAATATCTTACAACAAGTTGAGGTAAGTACCCTTTAGTGTCTACTTTGACCTTCGTCTTTTAGACTCGATCAAATTGGGGGCTAACCGTAAACACTTAAAAAGTGTCGTCCCTTATCTCTTTATTTTTATATTTTGTTTTGTTGGCCCGATGATGAAATCTTGAGTCCTGTTTGAGGATTTGAATCTCGAATTGTGATCGATTGGTGCAACATAAGCCGATAAATCACAAAGAACCCCAAGCACCAAATGAATAGCCTTTTGCTTGGGGTCGGTCGACAAATCCTCTTTTCTTTCGGACGATCCAAGAACCGAGCCGAGCCTTTAGAGAAAATGGAATCCAATACTGTGTGTCTGGGAAATTCCAACTTCGAATACCGCATTTTACTTTTGTCCAAATCGGACAAAGAGTCGAAGACCCGAAGACGGTGTTAAAGTGTTGCATTTCATGATCACGAGTATCAAAGTGTTGCTTTTAAGCTTCACAAGACAGTCCACACGAGCCTAGAAGCTTCTCCCTCAAAACGACGTCGTGGCCGACACCCGCCTTCTAGAACCATTAAGTGGAATGTCTGCATTTTGACTTGGAGAGTCCCTTGGAGACACACTAGGGCATGAAACCTTAGGGGCGCCCGGGTGGCCGCGCCTGCCAACCGAATTCTATTTGGTTTATCACCTTCTTATCTCGGTTTAATCTCTTAGGATTTGGCCCGGTTTATTTTTAGTTGCTTGGACTGGCTGGATTGAGGTAAACCCTAGGTCATTTGTGACCTAGGTCCTCTCCTATAAATAGAGAGCCTTGGCTCACATTCCTATACTGGCTTCCTACCTTAGCATCACGCTGCAAAAAGCTATCCCGAGTACCGATACCTAAAAGTCACTATGCCAAAATCATTACTCACCTCTTACCTTCTCTTTATTCACCGCCATCAAATTCGTGAAAAGAGCTAAAGAATATTCGATTATTTTGATTTCTAGGCACTTATTCAATCGATTGTTACTATACCCTACACACATATCTCACAAAAGTAGACCCTTTTTCCTTTACTTGTTGCTTGTCGCATCAAGAAATTCGATGTCGAGATCCGGATCAGCAAGGTGAGACAACCTTAGGGCAATCATTCAGTCTTCAAACGGTTTATTTATTTTCATGCTTTTTATTGTTTTCCGTGTTGTGGTATAAGAGATGTAATCGCTCTTTTTAATTCCTCTTCGACCGATATAATTCTTTTAGTTTTTGCTTTTCTTTTCTTTACCGCTTTCTTTATCGTTTTATTTATTATGTTTGGTTGCTTTTATTTATTGTCAAAATATGTTGTTTTCTTGTTTGTTTTACAGACATTCCAATTCACTACTCGGAATTAGTAACTGGTCGTCTTCGAAGGGCGGAATGGAAGGGTTTCCTCGCCCCGAATCCGATTCTCGGTTCAAAGACCGATGGAATATATTTTTAGCCTCTTTTAATCTTAATTTTCCCATACTAAGATTTGAAGAGCAAGCTTTTGTTTTTGTAAGTTTTTCTTTCCTAAAACCGACTCGTCGACTCCCTTATTTTATGTTTTATCCTTATTGAATTTGTATCCTGGCCTTTTTCTGAATGTAGGGGTAAAAATTAAGGTTTTAGATATGCCAACCGGGTGGAGACCGAGCCTAATTCCATCAGCCATGGCTCGCACCTTGGGGACGAGTCGGTCGAGCTTTGGTCCGGATTAGTGTCTTCACACCGATCCGACCCTAAAGCCTCACGACAGTAACTTAAACCCTAATTCTATTTATCCCTTAATTAGTAAACAATATCTCGGGAATTCTAAAACTAATTCTCAAATTAAATGGTTAATGAAATCGCCATTCATCTTTGATCGATTCGCTTTCAATCGATTTAATAAAACTCGAAAATCTTAATAAAGGTTCATCCCCACATTCCAAAATCGACTTTCTAATGCCATCTTTAAAATCAATCTTTAAAAAAGAGAGACCCGACACAAGTGGGGAAACTCAGTTGGTCCCGACCAGCTGCGGTTCCTACAGTGCCCTCGCAATTAGGTTCGGAGATATTTGGGTAATGTTGGGGTTCATTCGGTTTTTAGGATGAATCTTTTTCTTATTAAGAGTTTTTGCTCCCAATTTGAATAATTTCTTACATCACGGTGCCTATAATGCCCCCAATCACCATTACCTAATAATCTATAATTAGAGAGTATTATGTATGACCGCAACGGAAATTAACGATTGGAGACGTTACAAGCATCCTAAGAATAGGACTAGGCTAAGTCAACAAAATAAAAATAAAATACGATTTGTATATCTAAATGTTACATGTTGGTTGGGTCCCGATAATGATAAATATTTACAACCCAAGTGGTTAAGCCACGCATCATGTTTAAACAAGACTCAAAATAAAATTTAGTGGCTTGCTTGCATATATTTTAATACAATCTCATATGCTTGTTAACATGAGAAATTACACAAAATCTAATAATCTTCAAGATTAATCCTGGGCAATGGTTGAGGTGAAATCATTGTGAGCATCTAAACACCATCGAACCACAAATGCAACATATCCAATTATGTTTTGCCTTCATCGGTCTTGGTAGGTAATTCGGTGTTCAACGATGGTTTTCCTAAAACAAAAATAGTAAAATATTTCGAAAAATGAGTCGAAACTCGATACGAACATTCTTACACAGTCAAAATTGCTTTGAAACATTTTAATTAAGCGCGCACATTTCAATTCATTTTAGTCCGAAATAAGAGGAGAGAGAATATGAGTCAAACTTGTTTGCTAGTTATTATCTAGAAGTGGAACCCCTTATATAATTGATGCAATTTTTGAGTAAGGTGCACACCTCCCGGGCCGACCGAGAACCCGAGTTGAAGCTGTGTGGATGGAGTTAAAGGACGTAAACCCCGACAATTTATAATTGATAATTAATAACCGATGCGATACTACTTTATTAGGTAACAAAACTTGATTTGCAAATGATTCATTACTAGTTATATATATAAGAAATATTGAGATTTGTTGAAACATGTAAATTTTCGAAAAGTATAGGCAATGAATGTATCCGAATTGAAAATCCTTTTCTCCCCCTTATAGAAATTTAAGTTACCAACTAGTCGGCAACGAAAGTGGCATTGATGCTATTACAAATAGATTTTTGTTATTAATAACATTTCACTTGAGTTTCAATAATTAAATTTGTGTAAGTGTTTACAATTTATTCATTTCCTTTATTTATTACGTAATTAGTTAAACTAACATTTTTATTACTCAACTCTATTGCATTAATTTCATTTAAAATCTTCTCTACGTCACACATTCGTTAAAGAAGCTAATTAGACTAATCGATTATATTCACGTTATTTAATTCGTTAGCCGACTCGGATTAAAAGATATATATGTATACACACTTAAACATTTATCGTAGCTATTATAGCCCGCTTAACAAGCATAAAATATGCTCCTAATGGTTATTGTTATTGTTAATATCATTATTGTTATTATTATTACTATCATCATCATCATTATTATTATTATTATTATTATTATTATTATTAGCTACAACTAATCCGATTAGTTTGCCAAGCCTAATGTTATTTTAAATCCTTATCACTAGCTCACTTTTCCCTTCGTTACCTTCCGTAAATTAATTAATTCACTCTAAATCAGTATATCCCACAAACATTGTTTTACTGGTATATGCATCCCTTTCCTCAACAACCTTCACATCCACATACACAATTAGATACACTAAATTGCCCAAATTTTTCCATACCTCTACACTTACTTATTATCTAATTTCAATCTCTATACATATTCTCTTTTTATTGCTTAAATATATCCAATTCCAAAACACAATGAAAACCATCGAATTACTCAAAAGTCACATCAAAACATTCCCAACTTAATTCACTAAATTACCATTCTACAAAAGCAATCGCAATTATTCATTTTCACAACACAACCATTTCACCAAAATACCAAATCACAATCATTCAAACTAATTCAAAATTTTCTTAATTCAACCTTTAAATTTACACCATAACATCTTTCTAAAGCTATATAATTCATTTAACAACTACAATTAATAGGTAAGTAATGAAGAGAGATGAATTAGGGTTTATGGTTTCACCTTCAACCCAAAGAGTGGAAGCCCGTGAAGAGGAAGGGGGTGGTGGTGCACAACCGGACTTCGGCGATGGCTACTGGGCGAGGACCGACGACGAGCTCCGGCGGCCGAGCTCCGGCTGGTGATTGGCCGGTGGACGAACCGCAGCAGAGGCCCATGAGAGAGGGAGAGAGAGAAAGAGGGAGAGACGTAGACGTCCCTTGGGCGGTGCTAGCGCCGACTTCGGCCAACATTGGTGGCGTCCGGTGGCCGGAACATGGGGCGACGAGAGGCAAGTAGAGGCAGGGGATGGGCAAAGCGAGAGGAATGTGAAAGAATGAAATGAGTTGGATAATTTGAAGATATGTGATTTTAATTTTAATTTTAATTTAATTTTCTTTTTTTTTTATCATTCCGAAGCCATTTACGGATTTTTCTTATCAAAAAAATCAGCTTTGTTTTATTTTTATTTTTACTTTACTTTATTTTTATTTTAGTTAAGCCATTATTTTATTTAAAAAAATACATACTAATAATATCACAACTATCTTTTCCAAATAATAAATTACTCCTTTTATTTTATTTAAATTTATCATTTCTTTTAATTTAAAATTAATTAATTTTATTTTAATGTTATTTATAAGTTGTAAATATAATGTTCACTTGAAATATAATATTAATGACCTTATAACCATATGCCTTCACATTTATATTCATTACGTATATAAATTTCTAAATTTTCTCTTTTAAACATATGTGTAAATTACAATCATTATTATGAAATTTTCATTGGAGGGCACTTCGTCACCTTAGCTGCATAACATACTCATAAAATAATTTAAACGTCGAATTGAAGTGTGCGCGCTCGATTATATAAATTTTACAATTAGTAAAATAAATAATGTGGTTTTATGGTCGGGTTGTTACAGCTTTTCCTCCCTTAAATAAGTTTCATCCTCAAAACTTGCACGTTTGGAAATAAAGTTTGAAGACTTACCTTAGAACAAGTGGGGATATTTATTTCTCATATCTTCCTCAATTTCACATGTGGCTTATGAGGAGGTATGGTAGTCCACAAGACTTTAACCAAGGGAATGCTCTTATTACGGAGTTTCTTGACCTTATAATTCAAATTTGCGAGTGGTTGCTCCTCATATATTAAATTATCATTGATTTCTAGGGCTTTGTCACAATATTATGGCTTAGATTGTGTACATATTTCATGAACCGCAAAATATGCAAAACGTTATGTATATACTTGAGTTCAAATGACAAAGGTGACCTATAAGTCACTGGATTTAACTTCTCTATAATCTCATATCGCCCAATATATCATAACACATCCTAGTTTGACAATATAATCAATTGTCATATTACCCTTGAGTAGTTATTGGAATTGAAGTTCTACACTTGAGTAGTTATTGGAAAAGGAACATATTGATTGCGGTTGTTTGTATTCAATATTGTGCTCATCACGCAAGCTATCGACGCCTAGATTATGAACCCCGATACTCCCTCTATTTCACAATAGGGTAATGATATGTGACTTGCATGAAAACACCCTTAAAATGTCTTGTCTTTATCTATGTTAATGTATTTTATGATTTGAAAATACTTGTTTTTCTTAATAATTATGATTGTTTATGATGGTAAAGTTTTAATAATCGTCGATTACGCCGAAAAATATCAAATGACATCCTAATTAGATCAACCCTATTTAGAAGGTGTGTCATACACATAATTCCACTCTATACAGAGAAGTCAAATTATTATATTATCACTTCCAGTAGGAATCCATGACGAATACGGTTTTGCAATACGGTTTTCCTCCAAACTTGACCATGAACACTCCATCAAATACACACAATGTATTTAATGCAGAATCACCATTGACCAAAAGCATCATCCATATGGATATGGTTATTTATTTTTTATTCGGAAGACCCAACAAAAAAAAAAAAAAAAAAAGAAAAGGCGGCTCACAGAGATAATACAAGAAAAAATAAAAATGGAGGAAAGGAAAGAGAAACGGAAGCGATCATATTCACACCATTCCCCGAGAGTACTTCTATCTCGTATGTGGATGCCTTGCCAATTCGATTGAGGCTTTGCAAACAGAATGCACTTATCTTTACTCGCGGACCTTGTCCGACATATATTGTCGGGATGACACATGCTTGCCCTCGCGATGGACATTGGGTGACATAATCGGATTCCGTGGTCTTCCGGCTTTTCTTGCCCAATATTATGCTTCGATCTTCTTTCTTGATCGTAAATTTGTTCTTATGAACATCTCCATTTTTGTAGCGATCACTTACGGAATCAAATGAGGAATTGGCTGAAAGAATTGGTAAAATACAAATGCATTGCCTCTATTACAAGAGTGGATGTACATGGCAAGGTTTTTTTATCGATCGTACATTTCATTATTCTATGTGTGCATTTGGAGGTTACTTGGTTAACCGCAACGAGATGTGTGATTCGCGTTGCACATTGAAAGGTGCATGAGCATACATAGAACCGCCTCGTGAGTTGAATGCATCTTTGTATACTTGTTTTTAGTTTGGATATAGTCATCGGTTCCGTCCGGTTTTAACATTTAGTATTTTGTTCTCAAACACCCTGAAATAGGGAGTTCAGCCTCGAGCACAAGCAACAATAACCAAGTGCTCTTCAGCGACCTTTTCATTTGCAACAATATTATTACCTGTATATTCTTGTAGTGCAATAGTATCCACAGGAGCCTTTTCAAGGTTACCCACCTCGAGCTTATGGTTAAGGGGAGCCACGGGGTTATTGTCAAAGTCGGCCTCAAAATCAACTTCAAGCTTAACACCGGGGCATGCAACCTCCAATTCAACCCCCATAAGTACAACTTTAACCACAATCTCAAGTCCAACCACAACTACAATATTTGCCCCAGCCTCAACCTCCACCCCTGCCACAACCACAATCTCAACCCCATCCACTAGGACAAACTCAACCTCACCCCCGACTTATAACCCGACCACCACCACAACCTCAACCCCAGCCTAGAACCCCAATCTCAATCATGACCTCTACCCTAGCCACAACCACAATCTTAACTCCACCCACAACTAGAACTTTAACCACGGGGTCTTCTATATGCCCAGTCTCAATTATTAACCGAGGATAATCCATATGCTCACCCAAAGCCTTGACCTCAACAACTAACTCCAGTGCCACACTTTCAACAAAAATTTCCTCGGATGCTCCCAACCTATCCACATTCCTAGTCAAAGGTACATTCAAACCCCCAATCGAATTCCCGGACTCATCTAAATCCGTTTACCCAACGAAATCAACGAAATCAGCCTCATAATGTCGTGATCGAGTGTCAATCTTATCCACTCGCCACAGCTACCTCCACGAGCACGAGTTGAGCTACATATTTGATGCAAACTACTAGTTTGTCAACAATAGTTTCGGTTCCCTAGTTGGTCTAGCCAAATACGGGGACATCTACCTTTACAAGCTTTTCATGTATCCAACTCAACCTTATAGTGGAACTCCTACCTATCGACTTCAAAGTAATGGTCCAAGCTTATCTTCTTCTTCCACTGGAATATTTTCAGCCTCAACTAATGCTTTATAGGCCCTCATCTCCACAAAGACTGGGTTACCAATGCCCCAATCTATGGCGCATCTCGATAACTTTCAGCAGACTCGCATTGTTGGGTCATCATCATAACCATTTAAGGCTACAAGGACCAATACCATTTCCCCGGCCCACCTTTCGGTGCTACTAATAATTTCCAACCTTTTATTCCTAGACGCCCTTCCGTCTCAATTCCTCATGATAATTCACCCGAGCAACTTCCTTCCTATCCTCCGGGAAATAAAAAAGTTCCATCTTGGAGGGTTGGTTATATTGAAGGTAAACTACCCGATTCACATCCTTATACCACATAATGAGGCCCATTCATGCCTCACTGGTTCTAGTGTTCCTGTAGCGATGGAATTTGGCGATCTTTTAGTTCATGGGTTGGGGAGATTATACGATTGCTCCCAGGTGAACAATACTAGAAGATTGAAATAGGGCACGTGACCTAATTAAAACTCAGTCCACGATAAAGCAAATTGAACTCTTTCTTGACACCCTAAACCTTGTGAGAAAGATTCCTTAAATTACGAACCATCCCGGAAGACTTGTACATTTTTCCCCTTTTTGATTCAAGATGCCTCTTTTCTATCAACTTCCCATACAAATTATATAGTGGACACAAGACTCATGGTCCCAGGCCAACTTGTTGGTCATACCTTAGGCAAACTATTCTAGCAAAATGTAATCGGAATCTAATAAGGAAACTAATAAACAATACTAGGGAGCTTGAATATCTAACATTGGCAACGTGCTCCTAGGTGAACCCAAATGACATAGCTTCCATTATAAGTGTATGCAATTGTGACTCATCACTCATGAGATTGTCTCCAAGGAGGGGCGTCATCCATTCCGTGAACCATGTTTTATAGTTAGTGGCGGAACTAGCAAATATATTTAAGGCCACCCTTTTTAATATTTTTAAATTTTATAAGTATTATTATTTTTTATGAGCATACCCTTTAACAATTTTATGAATTTTTTAGGATTTAAAAAATAATTTTTAACATTTTATTTACCAAGGATGTCCCCGGACACCCTTAACAATTAAATAGCTCCGCCATTGTTTATTGTTCCCCGTCTCTCACTTCTCGTTCTTAGTTTGGGCACATACCTTTTGAAGTGATTATTATAGTGCAACAATGGAGCAAACAAGTAATAGAATCCGATCTTCGGTCTCGTATGACCAAAAAAAAAAAAATAATAGAATGTGATCTTAATAAAGAGTATGTAAACTAACATTTTAAATCAAATAACTTGATTTGAATTTCAACAGACTTTGATTTTTTCTTTATAAGTTGCCGACGATAAATTTATTCACCTAAACATTAACTCGACCTTAAAAATTATCCCTATTCAAAGTTGAATACAATTCAATTATCCAACTCAAATTTAAAGGATCCAAATCTAGAAAAAAAGCTGGTCCAAGCTAAAAAAAAATACGAACCAAAAAAAATTGGGCACCTTCTTATTTGAGCCCAAAGAAAATTTTATGGCAGTAGCAGAGGGCATTTGCTTGCCAGCTGCGTAATAATACTAAAATAAAATAAAAAAGGGAGAAAAAATTCTTGGCTCAGAAACTAGAAAAAGGAATAAATCATAGCCGTTGCTTTTTTATCCGTTACACCCGCCTCGAATTGTGATGTGATAGGGTTTTCTTCTCGAATCCTGCCCTTTTATTTTGAATTCAAATCCCTCTTGCCCCCACCACCCACGAAAAGTAGCCGTTTCTTCCCATCTCTCTCTCTATTAATAATAATTCTCTCCTTCCCTTCCCTCTTCCCATTTTCGAATTTCACCATCTCTCTCTCTCTCTCTCTCTCTCTCTCTCTGTAAATCTTCTCCCTTATTCGTATATTCTTCATCCCCTAAAGCATCGAAAATGCGTGAAATCCTTCACATTCAAGGGGGTCAATGTGGGAACCAAATTGGAGCCAAGTTCTGGGAAGTTGTGTGCGCGGAGCATGGCGTGGATAGCACTGGGAGGTACCAAGGTGACACCGACCTTCAATTAGAGCGCATCAATGTCTACTACAACGAAGCTAGTTGTGGTAGGTTCGTCCCTCGTGCTGTTCTCATGGATCTCGAGCCCGGCACCATGGACAGCGTTCGATCCGGCCCTTACGGCCAGATCTTTCGCCCCGATAACTTCGTTTTCGGCCAATCTGGGGCTGGGAACAACTGGGCTAAGGGGCATTACACTGAAGGTGCTGAGTTGATTGATTCTGTCCTTGACGTTGTAAGAAAGGAGGCCGAGAATTGTGACTGCCTACAAGGTATTCGATGAAATGCCTCAAAGAAAGTCCTTTTTTTGGGTTGTTGATTCTGTTTTTGCTGTTTTGTAGTTGTTATTAATTTGTTTGTGGGAAATGCAGGGTTCCAAGTTTGCCACTCGTTAGGAGGAGGGACGGGATCTGGGATGGGAACCCTTTTGATTTCAAAGATTAGGGAGGAGTACCCGGATCGGATGATGATGACTTTCTCTGTCTTCCCCTCTCCCAAGGTATCTGATACTGTTGTGGAGCCTTACAATGCTACCTTGTCTGTACATCAGCTTGTGGAGAATGCTGATGAGTGTATGGTTCTTGACAATGAAGCCTTGTATGATATCTGCTTCAGGACTCTGAAGCTCACCACTCCAAGCTGTAAGTAATTTTTGATTTGCCTGTTTGACTTGAAATTGTGTTATTTTGAAATTGGGTAGTTGAGCGTGATTGCCAAAGTTCTTTCTTGGAGGTAAAAAACTTGCTTGATGTTTGTTTCTAATGGGAGTTTTTGAATACTCTACAGTTGGTGATTTGAACCACTTGATATCAGCAACCATGTCTGGAGTAACATGCTGTCTGAGGTTCCCTGGTCAGTTGAATTCCGACCTCAGGAAACTCGCTGTCAACCTCATCCCATTCCCCCGGCTTCACTTCTTTATGGTGGGTTTTGCTCCCCTGACTTCACGCGGGTCACAGCAGTACAGAGCCTTGACAGTGCCCGAACTGACCCAGCAAATGTGGGATGCCAAGAACATGATGTGTGCTGCTGACCCAAGACACGGCCGGTACTTGACAGCCTCTGCCATGTTCCGAGGCAAGATGAGCACCAAGGAGGTGGATGAACAAATGCTCAATGTTCAAAACAAGAACTCATCTTACTTTGTTGAATGGATTCCCAACAATGTGAAATCCACTGTTTGTGACATCCCACCAGTTGGGCTGAAAATGGCTTCCACATTCATAGGGAATTCGACATCGATCCAAGAAATGTTTAGGAGGGTGAGCGAGCAGTTCACCGCCATGTTTAGGAGGAAGGCTTTCTTGCATTGGTACACAGGAGAAGGGATGGATGAAATGGAGTTTACAGAGGCTGAGAGTAACATGAATGATTTGGTGGCCGAGTATCAACAGTACCAAGATGCTACCGCTGATGAGGAAGATTATGAAGACGAGGAGGAAGAGGCACAATACGAATAAAAACTTCCTGTCATGCTAATGTAATACTTTGATAGTTATCATGGTTGTAACCTCAACTTCCAGCTTACAGTTGGGTAGTAGTGTTATCATTTCCAGTAGTAGGAATCAGAAAACAGTATTCTGAAAGTTTTATTTTGTAATGGTTTAGTCGGATCTGCAAAGTTCAATGTTATATTTTGCATTACTAATTGCACCAATCGTTTTTTGTCATATTCACAAGAATTTTTGCCCCTTCCAAGTAACACTTTCAAGCGAGGCAAGTCTCGTAGCCATCCATGGATTTCTTAAATCTAATCCGGTAGAATTGTTCATTATCAGTCAATATGTTTCAATACGCCTAGGAGGTGGTGTATTGATGCGGATTATTTTGGTGGATTAAGCGAATATTTGTTCATTCAAGAATTTCGATTTAAGTATGGTACCTTATAATTGTTCACTTCAGTTGATAGGAGGATCAAATACCCCCAAATTGAGAGGGTCCAAAGATAGAAAATGTCAATCCCCTTCATTTGCTCCAGTTTCTCATGTGTTTGTAAATAATCACTTTGTGAAGCTAATTTGCTCGCACTTGACTACAAGGATTATAGATTGAGTTACAAGAATCTCTCAATTTCATGAATGTTATCATTCACATATACTATCCACTATCCATAAGATACAAAGAAACTAGCCATCTCCAAAGGGACTTATTGTTCGAGCATTCACTTCGATTTCATTTTTTTTAAAAATCACTTATAATGTTATAGTAATATGTGCTAAAACCGATACCGTAATCAACCTATATTATCTAAAAGAAAATAAATATATCAACCTCTATGCCACACTATAACTCAACTAGGGATGATAACAGGACGGAGATTCCTTGACCTTGCGGGACCTGCCCCGAAGCGGGGAAAATTCCCCGTCCCACCCCCACTTCCCCAACCAGAAAATTATGTTGATATCCCTCAATTACAATGCTCATTATAGGTAATTTATGGGCAGAAAGGCAATTACAATTTACAAAGTGAAATCCTAGACAAGTTTCAGTTGCCTCTCCTGCTGCCCCATTTCACTCTCAGCCACGCAACCCCTGTCGTTTAGCTCTGCTCTCGCTCCCACCAGTCGCCTCTGCTGCTCATTTCACTCCTCTCGCTCTCCAGCATCTATCCTCTCGCTCTCCAATCGCAGAGCAGTCGCCTGGAGTACAGTCGCAGTAGCCTCTCGCTCTCCCTCCATCTCTCCTCTTGCTCCCACCTAGTCTCTCCTCTCGGTCTCAGTCTCTGTCTCTCTCTCCACTGCCCGCCTTTCTTTCTTCAGTTTTTTTTTTCTCTATTTTATTTTCTGATAACAGGCATATAGCAAATAAGCAATGGGTAAAATATAAAAAGAGTTTCCCAAAAAGAAAAAAAGAGGCCCAGCCCACCCTTGTGTTTGGCATGGGTGAAGGCCCAAGGGCAGTTTGGTCAGGCAAAGTTATCTGTCGTGGAAGAGCCGAGGGGTAGTGTGGCAACCTCGGCTCCAAGAAAAGGGGCAAAGTTAAAACCCTAAACCCACAGCACAAGGAGTTCTGTTTGTTTGCCCTAGTTTGTAGTTTCTCTTCTGGGATACTCTTTTCGAGGGCTGATAATTCCAATTCTTCGATTTCTAGGTAATGGGTTTCTTTTCCTTCTGCTAATTGTAAACGAAATTGGCCAAAAGTTCCAAGCTTTATTTCTCGCAATCTCAACTTTCTAATTGGGAAAAAAAACTGATCTTTGCCTTGATCTGTAATTTGTTGGTATATTGAAACGATTTTTCTGAAAAGGGGTTTCTAATTTCCTACTTAATTACTGGTTATCTTTTCAGTTCACAATGGCCAACAGCGGAGTTCCACCAGGCTTGACCAGAGATCAGGTATTTTCAATTTTGTTCATTCTTTCATAGGAAAAGATCAAATAGGGAAATGATTGAGTTTTAGATTCAATTGAGAAAGAAACAACTTATCTGATAAAAAGCATTAGGGATTGTATGACATTAGTGGTGATTAGAGAATACTGGAACTGTAGATTCTAGAACTAATTTACCTTTCTTTTGTGTGAGTGTTCTTCACTGTTACGGATAATTTCTTCATGTTGGGTGTAGTGGCTCAGAGACAGATCCAGAAATTTTATACCCCGATGTCTCTCTTTTGAACTCCCGAGAATTTTATATGTATCACTTAATTTTAGGGTGTCCCCTTTAAAAATTTTATCCTTTTTTCGGTTAATTTTAACATTCCAAAATTTCTGCAAGTACCGGGTGCCGCAGAGACCTGTGCCTACTAATGTACCTGCCACTGATAATGCATAGGAACCTGAATCTAAGAATGTGTAGTTAATGGGAGCTTTGGCACCTTAGAGTGTGCCGTGTGCCTTATCGGCGACTTTTCTCCTACCTATATGAGCTTTTGAACCTTTTGGAAGTCACGGCACTCTTAAGCCTGTGACCCATGTTTGTTGCCCCTCTATAGAATTCACAACAAGGTGTCATATTCCCCAGCCCTCAATTTGGGGTGTTTGGGGGAGGGGGGTTGATATGAATAGAGTGATTTTTATCACAATCTTAATGTTCTTATTTCAAAGGATAGCTTTTATTAGTGCACCTCTACAGTCAACATAGAATTCTTTAGCTTATCTCAGAAAATAGTTAGTACTAGCATCTCGTTTAGGAGTTCCAGTATAAAACATGCATCTATTGTGGTACATGAAGGCAACTGTTGTGTAGTTTCTTTTTCTCTCTATTGAATGATGTGGGTATACTTGATTACTCTCAGAAAATATGTGCAGGTCTTGTTTATGGCGGAGAAGGAGATGGAGTACAGGGTCGAATTATTTAACAAGTATGTAATATTGATTTCTACGTGCCCCCCCTCCTCTTTCCAGAAGCCATGTGAAATTGCTCTCTCATTATTACAGGCGGAGGATTTGGTTGTCTGTTGCCATTGGGCGGAGTCATGGATGGGAAATTTGTGATTCTTTCTGTTCTGTTTGCTTTTTCTTTAGCAGCTATTTAGGAAATTTAGTAATGTTGAATTCTAGGTTTGCATTTGTGTACTTTAATTGCAACCCAAATATGGCATGGGGGATATTTTTTCCCTCAACAAAAATTTAATTGACGGACTGGTGTGCTTTATCTTCTCCAGGCTGACTCACACATGCTTTCTCAAATGTACCGAGAAAAGGTATGGAGACCCTCCCCCCTCCCAAGTTTCCTTTCTTTCAATGGATGAATAATCTGGGAAGAAACTTCAGATTATTGACATCAATTTTTGTTCCCCACCTTTTCTAGCTACAAGGAGTCTGAGCTAAATATGGCTGAAAACAGTTGCATTGATCGATGTGTTTCAAAATATTGGCAGGTAAACCATTTAGGACATTAAGCATCTTCTTTTCTTTTTCTCTTGCTAGTTGCAATTGTTCTTCCCAATTTTTCTATACTTTCAAAGTCATCTTACAGAAATCTTTTTTGGCTACTAGATCCACCCTTGGAGGTGAGGGTGGGGGTGGGGGGCGAATGGGAGAGTTTTTGGAAGTTATCGACTCAAATGTTTTGAACATGAATTTCCTAACCCACAGGTGATTATTGGATGTTTCCAATAGGCGGCCTATGACTTGGGGTCCTTGACCATGCTTCCTTGTCTCACCTTGTGGGTTCCTTGGCTAATTTGATCCTAAATAATCTGATAAATGACTTCCCCTAGGGGCTAAGGTTTTGTTTTTGCTGTTTTCTTTTCAATTTGATGTGTGCAATTATATCTATAAACTGCTCGTGCGCAGTTTATCTATATATAAGATTCGCATTTTCGGAAAACAGAACATAATGGCTGTTCAACCCCTTCTGCGCTCCTTGTGTATAAGACATGAAAGGCCAATATATTGTTAATTGCTACTTATAGAGAAGATGCAAATAATGATCAGATTACTCATTACTGTGCCAGCAAGTGGGTGTTGACTAGCTTTAGCCAGGAAAGTGTTTGGGGTACAGCACCATAGGCCTGGTTTCAAATCCAGGCAACATTGGCATATTTGGCTACTTACAAAGCTCTTCCAGTGGGGTGGGGGTAACATTGTTTGCAGATAATGGATCTTATTGGAGACAGTAAAGTTCTTAGAAACCGCTTCCGAAGTTCCAGGTTGGTGGGGATAACAATGTCAGGAAATAATGATCCTGTTGACGACGTCAAACATTGGCTACATCTGTTCTGCGGGTGTGCCTCCTATTTGTGGAGTCACTCGAAGTCGTGACCTTACGGGTGGACCATTAAAGCAAAAAAGGGGGGTCTTCTCTGTCCCCTTGGGCATTACTGATTTACTATACAGCTCAAGTGGAAACGCCTGACCTGCTGGGCTTTCCTGGGGAAGAGCACATCTAGAATACTCAGCGTTCTAGAATATTATCATTCCTTGGAAGGCCATTGTCACCTCTTTGCATTTCCTTCTAGAGTATTCTTCACTTCTATATTATTGAGTACTGGACCAGACTATCAGCTAAGAAAATTCAGCATGTCATGATCAAAATAGCTAGAGATCCATCAATGCGCTTCTTTAATTTGATCGGCCACTCAAGTCTCCCAAATCTTATTATTGAAACAAACCTCATTTTTACTTGGCCTTATAGCCTACAACCGAGAGGTTATTACGTGATTTTCAGTCTTAAAGGAGCAATTGTTTACTTTTACGGTTTTACCTAGCTTTCTTTTGACTTTAAAGAACTTTATTGTGGACACGTTCTTTAAGGTTTTACTATTCTCAAAGTGCGAGTTTTTCGGAGGCTATCAATGAGCATATTCATAGTCATTTTCTGAATTCCTATCAAACTGAGACAAAGCAATCTGCCCTGAAGATTCTGTGTGGACAATTTTTTCGCTTTTTACTAAAATTTGAACCACACTGTTGGAATTTTTGGCATGGTTCCGACAACAGTTGCTCTCGACGTGCTTTGGTAAATGATTTCAGTATCTAATCCACTTTTTCTTGTGTGTGTTTTTAGGTGACTAATCTGGTGGGTCAGTTACTTGGGACTAGCCAACCACCAATGTGAATTATGGTCATGTGCTCCATTTGCCTGAGAAAGTTGTGGGGACAAACAGTTGACAAAATTACTGCTTTATTGTTTTAGTGTTGTGCTATGCTGTGCAATTCTTCCCTAAGATGAGAGCTTTTTGCTTATTTGGAATGGGAAATATATTCATGTAGCAAATGATGGTATAAGTTGAAACTTGTTTCAGCAATTTTTGATGGAAAACCAGATCTCAATCAAATACTTTTGTTTTTAAATGTGTTGAAATTCTCTTGTTTGTTGATGAATCTCAGCATTAGAAACTTGGTGAACATTCATGGAGATGAACATTTTCCTGACAGGCTGTGAAAGAAGAGTAATTAAGGTACTGTTGGGGTTGATTCTTTTTGTTTGGATCTTTCATTTATTAAAACTCTTAAGAAAATAAATATTTGACATCCAGTGGAATTTAGTAGATAGAAAAAATGCAAAGAAATTTAATCTCGAATAGAGTCTACTGAGGAAGATAATTTCAGAATCCAGACACGTTCTTCGTCAACTTGGTCAAGATTCACAGATTTTTGATTCTGGAGACGAATCATTTGTGGATCTTGAGATGTGTGTGTGTGTGTGTGTGTGTGTGTGTGTGAGAGAGAGAGAGAGAGAGAGAGAGAGAGAGAGGAGATTCAACTTCAAATTCCATCATCACTGTCCAATTCAGCACCACAAGCAATACAAGGAAGACATATCTTGCTCTAAGGACGAAAGCAGGCATACAAACTTTGTATTAATAGATATGATTTTATAGTGCAGACACAACTCAGCCCTTCGGATAGATACAGTTCAATGTTTAAATAGATACAGTAAATATGGAACTTGAAAAAGCAGAAAAATATGAAAAAGCCCTATACACTTTCAATGTTTCTTCCATTTAGCCTCCAAGGACGTTCCATCTTTGAGCGTCTCTTGGGCATCGTTGTCCATCCCGAGGCTGAAAAGGGCAGCGGCTTGGAGATAAAAGGCAGTTGGCCACTCAGAAGATACCACTTGAGCTTGCATTGCGTCTGCTAGCGCTTGTTGTGGCATATTACTCATCAGGTAAGAAAGGCATCTTCTAGCAAACACTGTTGGTGACACCATCGTCCCATCATCGATAAACTAGCAAAAAGGAGCTCGAAAAATGATCATCATGAAATTATCCAAAATTAACCTTAGCTCAACCAAATACTGCTAAATCATCTTTGCCAAGTATAATCAATTAATTATAAGGGAAATTACATGAATCATGTAGAGCATTACTGTTAAAATATAGCAAAGAAGTACTATAGGAAGGAGAATGTAGCATGATCCCAAAGATTGAGACATTTCTTGGCTCAAGGCTCACCTGTGTATAACTCTGAATGGCAGTAGCAAAATCTTTAGTTCTAAAACCAGTGTCTCCACGTTTCTTGCAGTTCAGCGTTTCTTGAATTTGACTAGTCCACTCTTGAAACGAAAGCTGTAATTAAGCAAGTTTACAATCTTATCAACTGTCAGTTGGGATAAGCATTTCAAGTAATCTGTCAAAAGTTGCACTTGTATGAAGTGTGGTAAGATCACTGACGTGTCTGTACGTTTAGGCACACTATGCACAAGCCCAAATAAATGACAGGATTAGCCTGGCTTGCCTGTACTTTATAATGAATTAGCCAAGGCATTCATCCCGTAGTACTTATATAAGCTTGTAGCATCATACTTATCTTGCAGCCCACCAATAATTGTAAAATAGAAATTCAGACCTAGCCATTGTGCAAATCTTCATATACTCCCCCTCTCAAGACTAGCAGAAAGGGATATATTGGACTCTAGAGATTTGGATAAAAGCATTTTCGTACATTATAAAGTAATATGAGAGAGTAATGTTAAGTGATATTGAACATGAACGGCTTTAATACCTCATTTGCAATCCCCTCGTCATCCTTGTATCCGATATCTTCTAAAATTTCGTGTACGGCTGTAAGATCCAGTCTCGAACAAGCTTCACCGAGAGGAGTTAATGACAGTGTATCCTTCGGTGATGCAGTGCCATGTGAGATACCCATCAACACATGTGAAGGGACCTACCAAACACCATGAAAAGATACCACCTAGTTAAGAATTCTGCTGTGCCTATGTTCTATGCAGGCAAACCTTTAGTCACAGGCAGTCTATCTCAAGTTCTCAACAAATCTTTCATTCATCTAATCTGATGTAAATTGCTCTATTGTATACTAATACAGTACTATTGTATTATCCTGAGAGGGTGAAGAGGGAAATTCCAAGAGCTAGGTTTTAGAGAGGGGCAAAAAGATGGGGCACACCTCAGTTTCTTTCTGAAGTGGAGCAAGAGCTGACACAAGGGACCTAGCATTAGGCCTCTCACGAGGTTCATACTGTAAGCATCGTGATGCTAACCGAACTAGTTCAGTTCCATCATCATTTGAGAAATGGCCCTCCAAGTTAGAGTCGATCAGCATCTGAAAATTCTTGCCTCGTATCAGATCAAGTGCCTGAGAACAGAGAAGACCAGGTTAGTGTCCACAATCATATCAAACTATATGAGAATGGACCTTTAGGTCTGATTTACTAGAAGCTAAGCTAAAGGCTCGACTGTGCATTTGAGCTGAAACAATTACAAGCTATTTTTCTAAAAATGTATTTGACTTTCCTCTCCTTGATAAACTGCGTCAGGTTGGACTACAAACAGTGAAAAAAATTATCGACCAACACTTTAGTGGAAGAGTTTAAAGGAGTTCAGTAATCCAATGCATTTCTGTAATGCAATATTTTTGCTAAAAGATCAAAGCATAAAGAACAATCAGGTGCATAACTATTAAGCAGCAGGAAGACCATACATAAAAATAGGCATAAATCGAATGTGAATTGGGGGGGCTTCAGACAATTTTTTGTAACAAAGCCTTCAAGAAAGAAAGAGGAGTTATACATGGCTAGGTGGTATATGTTTTCCACTGAGCAGATCAAGCAGTAAGGTTCCAAAACTGTAAATCACGCTCTCTGGGGAAATTCGACCTGCAACATCAAATGAACTGTATCAGATTCTTGGAGAACTATCGTCAGTGATGATCTTGATAAGAGCAGCCAATATAATGGTATTGAGTCTATCGGAAGCTCCCTATTCAGTGATGATCTTATCAGGAAGCAACCAGGTTAAGCCAAAGTTTCTCATGCGAGGTATGAAGAATGGTCTATGTTTATAAAATTATGAAGTATAATAATTCAAGGAGGGCCAAGATAAACCTGTCCTCATGTACTCTGGGGGAGTAAAAGCCAAGTTTGTGCTGTAGCTTTTGCCATCTCGACTATTTTTCATAAGGCCAAAAGTTGAGAGCCTGGGGTTACCATCCTGTCAAAAGCTGAGTCACAATGATGGAGAGCAAAAGAAAACTACCACAAGCAAAGGGAACAAGGTTGACCGAACTCTACCTGGTCAAACAGAACTCTATAAGCATTGAGGTCATGGTACAATGATCTCCCTTTGCTGCTACAATATTCCAAGGCTTGGGCTAGATACAATGCCACTCTCAGCCTCATCGCCCATTTCAGGGGTTGATTTTCCCCTGTAGCATATAATCAATAGGATTAAACGCGAAAATGCCACCAAAAGAACACATGTTTTCCAAAATCTAAACACCAAATCTGGTTTCACCAAACTGGGCTTGTGTCCTGTCCTTATGATTAGCTACATGGATACTCGACCGACAAAATAGCTTCATTACCATGCTAAAAGTTTACACTAGATATCAGTTGCCTATTTTACTGAAAACCACATCTAGTTTTGTCAAAATCTCTTGATGGCTGATCTCAACATCAGACAACAGCTCTATCATTGCTAAGCGGAGCCACAACGGCAAGAACAACCACCCCCGACACAATGTTCCCCATTGTAACAGGGTTCATGGTGGACATACCCTTACCCCAGCCAAGAAGGCATCCCACACCTTGTGAATTCAAATTTCAAAGAGCGCTCAAATTTAAGCACGAACAAGTTGAAAACATATAACTTATTTGACCCAAAAAACAAAAGGAAAAAAAGGGCAAAGCAGTAGAAATGTAAGATCAAGCTCATAATAACATGATAAATGCATAAAAATGAGGATGAAACTATAAGCACTCACAGTGAAACAGATGCTTAGAAAGAGTCTCATTGGGCATGAACTCAGCCACTAGCAATCTCTCATCACCCTCACAGCAGCATCCAATCAAATTGGCCAATCTCTCACTCCTCAGCTGCCCCACAGTCCTAGCTTCCTCCTGCACCCAATTTACAATCATAAACATCAAACAACCAACTCAACCAATCAATTAACTCCTAATCTATACCAATTCCACAGCAATCAACAACCCATCAAAGTCACAAAGAGAAACACTTAAACACATAAAGCAATGAAAAATGGAAAAAGAGAAAAGAGGTAAATTGATTTGAAATACCAGGAATTGACGAGTGTCTGGCCAAGCGGACCTATGGAACCGTTTGATGGCGATCCAACGGCCATCTTCGAGCCTGCCTCGATATACAACATTGGGAGCTTTCTCTCCATGCTCAGATACTATGTTTTCTGAGGAAAACCCAGAAGTGGCAGCCCTCAAGTGATCCAATTTGAACTCAATGAAGCTGGGTAAGGATCCACCCTCGTCTTTCCCCCATTCTCTAAACAAATATCAACAATGACAACCCATAAATCAAAACCAACAAAAAAGACAGCAAAACCCACAAAAAGAAAGATTAAAACTTGCTAAATCAGCTAGAAAATCAAGCTTGAACTAGATTTGAGCAGGGAAAAGCAAGGAGATTACCAAGATCGGAGGAATGTGGGACGTGAACTTTGTGATGAGAGTGTGTTCCCCAGCAAGATGAGAGCTTCGAGCAACCAATACCCATTTGCTTGCTTTGCTCCTTCTACTAATCTAGAGAGAGAGAAATAGAGGGGGAGAGGGAGTGAGGAATGAAGGAGAGAGAAACCCAGATCAGAGCATTTTAAGGAGGGGTCTCTGAGTCTCTTTCTTTCAGGCAGAGGCAGCTGATTTGTGGGGATGGGGGAGTGTGCATTGGGAGGGTTTTACAGTGGGGAGGAAAGGAAAGGAAAGGAAAGGAAAAGGGAAAGGAAAGGGGAAAACAATCATACACAGGGGTGGGGATTCAGAAAGGGCTACTGCTCAAAAAGGGTAGGGAGAGAGAGGGAGAGAGAGGGAGGGATGAATTGCAATTGCAACAGTAAAACGGACACAAATTTGTCCTTAAAATCTGTTGATGCTTTCTTTGTAAAGTAGGAATACTTTACAGGAACTAAAACATGGATTGGAGTATGAAATGATGTTTCTACCTCTATTTTCTCCAACTTACTTTAATGAATTAATTAATTATCTTAACCATAATTATAAAGTTAAGTAAGCTGGTTTAACAAATTTTTAATAAACCAGAAAAGAAATAAAGCCAGCTAATTTTTGTAAGGAAACAATTTCCCACATGTTTATATGGCATTTGTTTGGATGAAAAAGGTTCTTGTTTTTAGGGGTTGGAAGAAAAGGTTGCTAAAGAGATGAAAAACTATGAAAAAAAGGAAAAAGTCGGTGTAAATTATATATATAAAAAAAACAAAGAGTCACCATGATATGTAAATTCAAAAATGTATTAATTTAAGTATAGGATATTTTGTTGAAATAAGAGGAATCGAGCACGTTGGGACCTCGATTTTAATCATGACATCAATACTTCATTGTTTATCCAACATGAAACTTATACTAAAGATTTCTTATGAAGTGTTCACTAGATTTTTACCTCCTAATATTCATTTTAAGTCTTAACTAAACAAGATACATGTGAAATAGGATGGACCAATTTTTTCTCCAAAAATATATCATCGTTATATTTTATAAAAGAAAAAATTATCTGCTTTTACGTATTAATAATTTGTCGTTAAGTTTAAAAAATAAAATTAATAACAAAAACCCTCGGTTTAAAGTTTAAGCTCTATCAAAATATGAAAAAATATAAAATTAAGGAATATTATTTTTTTCCTAAAAACAAAAATCTTCTCACACTATCATGGTGCGAGTCTTGAAGGCGTTAAGGGTGTCCCATAAAAATTTAAAAACAGACTTATATTTGGACCAAAAAATTTAAAATTATAAATAATAAACACCCTTAAATTTGGCCCAAAAACATTAAATACTTGTATTTTAAATTTTTAACTTAGCCACCACACTATAGTTTTGTGCCAAAGGGAGGGGAATGTATATAATTAATAAATGGTTGGTACATGTGTCACAAGATAAGCATTATTTTTAAATTGAGGTGATGAAGAAGCATTGAAGGATGGGCAAGAAGAAAGAAAAAGGACTTGAGCTTTGAAAACCTTACACAAGATAGGTTGACCATGATGGGCAACCCAGCATTCTCTATCAAGTGTGTAATGTAAGCAAATTTTTATGAATAAAGGTGGCCAATTTTGTGCTTTTATGATACCCACAAAAATAGTACTTCCTCTTTGGTGAAACCCTATGCATATGCTCGAGCTAGGTTGGTTAATACTTAATTAACTCTTAATTATAAGAATTAAAGTTTTAGTTTGTTTAATTACATCGTTTGCGGTATAATTTAGTTTATACAGTACATTGTAAGACTCCTTGCAATAAGTAAAAATTAAATTGGCCAGTTGCCGAATGAATTTTAAGCGTATATTTCCTGTAAAAGGATTGTCTACTTACGTAACGTGTATTCATCATCATTACAATTAATTTTTATAATTTTTCAAGGAATTTTTTTAAAAAATAATTGATATAAAAATAATTTTTAGGGCTTGTTCGAAATGTCGTTCATACCGATATTTAACAGACTTTCAACTCATTTCAACTCATTTTAGCCCATTTGAGGTCATTTCACCTATAACAGCTAACTATTTCAATTCATTTCAACTCATAACAGATTATAATGGTTAATCATTTTAACTCATTTAAGTTATAACAGCTTATAATAACTTATTTTAACAGATCGTTTAATAAAATAGATAACATGCAAGAGTCGAGTTGCATTCACATTATCTTTTTGGTCCAATGCATGATTTAGTATGAAGAAATCAATCATCTATATATACTAAATATAGAATAACTATTTTAATATATAAGATTGAAACGAGAACTTAATCTTCATCCTTCACCAAATATTTAATGCTTTACCCGAAACATCGCTTTACAATCATAATAACAATAAAAATGAAATATTTAATGCTTATTTATTGACTTACAATAACCAAAATCAAAGGAGTTGAATTGAGGAAAAAGGCAAACAATAGGGAAGTAAATTAGCAAAAGTGAGGTGCCCAAAAAGGAAAACATATATGCCTCCAATTATGAAGAAAATGACCTAATTGGATGCACAAAGGTTCTTTTCTTTTAGGGTATTCTCTCTCTCTCTCTCTCTCTCTCTCTCTAGGATTGTTTTTTTTTCCACCTCAACTTCGTCACTCTCTCTCATTAAATCTCTAGTATAAAAAAAAAGGAAGGATAATAAGAAAGTCTTCTATTTTGCCATATCATTAATATGTTGTATATGCCCTAGCCTGCAAAGACATTGTAGCCCTCAGATGCTTGCAAATTATAGCTCTCTTTAGCATAACTAAGGACTAGGAGTAGGAGGTACTAGTTCGTAGCTATCTCAAGTACAACAATAAGCTAGTCTCGGGTTTATTTTCTCATGTTCCCACCAAATTATACATCTCGAAACACCAATGGGTTGAGTTTATAAACTTGAATTTATGTTATAAACATATAATTGTCATATGTCCCTTCTCCTTAAAACAGGGAAACAAATATTTGTATTGCAAGTTTCTAACTCCTCCTATGATGATCTTTTAGTATAATTACCAAATATTTAACCGATGTTTAATTCAACATTCAACTTATATCAACCATATGTCATATTTGCATGGGAGGCTTCTATTTTTGAGCTATGGGCTTGATTGCTTGAAGTCTTCATAAAAGGCTTAAAAATATAGTAGTAAAACACTCAAAATTTAAAATCATCATTTCTTATTTTAAATATTTTTTATATAAAAGAAGACTTATATATAATCAGTACCATATTAGAAAGAACCAAATTGAACTCTCAAAAATAAGGACATAAAAAAATATTTTTATATTGCATTGTAGCAATATTCTTGACCAAAAATATATAGAAATTCAGTTGGCTAGTTCATATTTACCTTTAAAAAATTTTTAAAAATACCAAAAATAGCCACATAAAATAAAGGAAAATAGGTTGCCTTAGATAGCAAAAAAAAGAATGAAGAAAATGGAGGCTTAAAAGTAGTCACGTGACATGGAGATTGTCAGGGAACCCAAGATGGACAAGAAGGGCCAAATGATTCTGGTGGAATTGGACTTTACCCTGAATTATTTAATTTAATTTAATTAGATTAATTTCCCAACAATGCCTCATAATTGTACCCAAGGGAGGATGATCCATAGTGGATGTGTGTATTCACTGTATGTACGTACCATGATGCTCCTCAATAATTGCATCATTTAAAGTCTTACATTGGCATATTTTTGTCTTTTTAAACGCCCTACTCAAATAAGATTAGTGGGTGCGAACTGCTAATTAGTACAATTGATAAAAGTCTTTGAAAGTTGTGGTCAAAAACATGAGTTTGAGTCATGCTAACTGTTAATAAGCGTGTAGGGTAAGCTGGGTCCTTGATTTCCGACAGATCCTTCACCAGAAGTGAGCATTAGGTATCAGTGATCACATGTCAATCAGGCCAACCAAGTAAATCTCAACCATTGTTTGAGCTTGGAATATTTGGATGATCAAGTCTGAAATGGAGAAATTTTGGTTTCTTGAGTTCTAGGGAAAGGGGAGAAGAAGAAAACTAGACCTTTTTTGTACAACACCAGCTTGTGACGGGAAACATATTGAAGGTCAAAGACATGTCAGGAATCATTAGGTATCAGTGACGCCAGTCCAGAGAGAGAGAGAGAGAGAGAGTAGGAGCACAAAATATGGACCCCATTTGCATCACTTTGCACCAATGAACCATTTGCCTAACTAGGTAAACTGCAGGAAATTTCATGTGATCGTGTCTGACATGAAGCTATCAGACAAATTTACAAAAGATAACAACCCTTGGCACTATTATTTGATTCCAATAAGGTATAACATATACCGAAATACTATCTGAATCTCCTCAAACCCTGCTGGGACGAAATCGAGATCTATACTGGGAGTTGTTGCTAATACAATACAGATAGAGAAGATTGCCTTCTTTCTTAGTTACAACAATTCGGTACTGTTTTTACTGTTCTAAAATACAAAGGTGAAAGGAAGAAACAAAGAAATGGTAGATAGTACTAATTACAATATAGGTAGGGCAAACATTCTATCAAAAGAAGACATTGCATAGCTATGCTGTGGCCATCTTGATCTACGCCGGGGAATTAGATCCTCCATGGCCTTTATGATCCTTAATTTCACTGCATGATAATAGAAGGTGCAGAGAATTTCATGAACAAAAAGCCTAAATAGTTGCGAGTCTTGTGACATTCCCGTTCTTGTCTTTTGTGAAAGTCAACAGAAACTAGGCCCTCCCTACAGGGGAGTGGGGCGGATACGAGACATATCTTGCAGGAACCTCGCCTTGATGACTTGATGTCTTCATTTGAAATGGTACCTCAAAGACATCTACCTCATTGCCAATCTTTTCAACAGCAATGTTCGGTCCTGAGAGCTCGGCTGGCCTTCTACAGTCTATAAAAGATATGCAAACAGCAAATGCTTGTAGAAGTGAGAGGGACGAATTGAATTCCACCGAGTATATACTTTCCTTAAATGGTGCCACACTCAGCATAAGTTGATTATCTTGACCCACCTGTAGACCAATGTTTAAAGAAAATACCAAGAATGCATCAAATGATGTAGCTAGAAGATTAACTGGTGATTAATTGTCTGTATAGTGGGTGGGTAACAGGAGGAAGATAATTACCTGAGAGAAAAGCTGAAACTTCTCCTCATATTCAGTTCGGTTTGTATAAACTTGCAGCTGACAACCTAAATCCCATCCACCACAATCACATGATCCCCCAGATCTCCACCGTTGGGCCAGCTTTGATATTTCTCCCTTACTAGGTATTGTATGAACACCGCCTGGAAGTACAACTGTTGTGCTAAAATTAGGAATTTGCAGATCTCGATGATTCTGAAGATTATCATCAGAATTCTCTCCCAAAAATGCCTGTGATGAATCCAACCAACTGTAGGTGGATTGGCCATCTTTACTAGGATTCACACTGGTTACTCTGGGAAGCTTGACAATGATGGCTGCCAATTCATTAGTTGGATGAAAATCAGTTCCATGCTGATCTCCATGTCCAACATCCACAGCAAACAAGTCAAATTCCCTAGTGATGTTACTATTTGCAATTTCATGCTTGGTTAAAGAACCCCAGGAATCTGAGACCTTCATTTGAGCCACAACATTTGGTACATAACCATGACCGTCGCCTTTCCCTCCTTGATTCAACCAGATTCCGCTCTTTTTCTTGACTTCACGGACAGTGAAGAATGTATAGGCCCAGGTATGATGACCCTTTCCTGGAACGTAGGACTTTCTCACAGTAGCTGCTAAAATGTTACTTTCATTGTCAATAGCGAAAGAAAACAAAGGAAGCCCATTCTTGAATGATATCTGCAGAAGAGCTTGAAGTGAGGATGATCCATTCTTTGATTTGGGATGCGCATCACAAGAACCTGTCATATTATTACTTGCACATCTGGGCTTTACTTTCACAGAGGGTCTAGGACAAAAATCTAACTGCTCATGACCTGATTTCATGGTAACAACTGTGGAAGATGAGTGTTTCTTAGATGGTTCAGGGCTGTTTGATGCCCTGGATTTCAGAAGGGGATCAAACAACCTTCTTAGAGGACTGGATCTACCTCTGCTATTACTCAATGGCCTTTCACTTCTAGGATTATCTGAGAAGACAGAAACTGTAGCTCCCTCAGAACCTGATTTAGTAACATAGTCTGTTGAAATTGACCTGCGAAGGGGTGAATTTTCTCTGGACCCGGCATTCTTTATCATCTTGCTCATTGCAAAACTCAATCTGCGTATTGGTGATGGGTTTCTTGCCTTCGGAATGGACTCTGAGCTTTTCCTCACATATAATTCCTCTAAAGATTTGGCTGCATTGACAACCCGAAGCCCAGCAATCGGCTTCTTCTCCTCATTGTTTCTGCTCCTGGATGGACTGCTAAACCTCCTAGCAGGAAATGGCAACAAGTATGATGCCTCAGCAGGAGCTTTGACACCCTGTGTACTAATCTTGGAAGGACTGTTAAGCATCTTGGTATGATGAAGAGATGATGCTTGTGATGAATTTTTCACTGCTTCTGCATTCCAGGGACAAGACCCAGTGGGCTCCAGGTGCTTAAAGCTGTCATTTTTAGAAGGCGAGGAACCCTCATCATTGTTTGTCCCTGAAATGATCTTCCAGACTGACTGTACCGGAGACAGACCATTTACTGTAGTGTCAGACAAAATTGTTGCACCGGAGCAACTATTTTCCGGCTGATCTTTTCGCTTGCTAACAATGTGTGGTTTCTCTCTTTGAGAGTAGTCCCGATACGCAGCATTCAATTTGGTTTCTTGTAATGTCAGCATTTCTTTTGCAGATTCATTGCCTTGAATCTTGATTTTTCCTTTCCAAGGTGGTGCTACCTCATAAGCATTGGAGGTTGGTTGGTGCACCATTGCTGAGACAGACTTCAACTCTGATTCCGTCCTCTCACACCCTTGAACTCTCCCAGAAACCTTTGGTTGCCTGCTCAAATTATTACCTGTGCCACCAGCAGATTCCTGGGACCCTCTAGCATTTCCTTCAAAACCGTCACTGCCTTGGGACTCTCCCCCTGGCATGTACCGTCTGGGGATGAGATTGTGACACAGGGTGGAACATTCTTTGATGAGAGGGGAGCGAGTGTGACCTCTAATAGCAGAGGACTTAGCATCTAGAATATGTCTTTCCTTCAGGGATGCTCCAAGTGGAGACTGTAGAGAGAAGGTGGGCATCCTCTGACGAGCAGGGGAGTCGATCTGGCCTCTGCTAGAGTGGATTGATGAGCCATCTGTTGTTGAAAAGAGAGAGGGTTGCTTCTAGATGGAGAAGACTCGGTGTATTTATGAGGCATATGTTTTTTACTAGACTGCCATTTTTCCAGATGCTTCCAGTCAATAACACCAACAGTCAGTGCTTTCTCCTGAAAATTCTTCCCTTTCTCCAAGTAATTTGGCAAGTTTGACATGTATCTCACCACCTCATCCTCTTCGAGGGTCATTCTATCCAAAACCTGACTTTGTTGACCACCTAAATGTTTACGCAAGGCATCATCTGGATCTCTTGTAATCTCATGATGAAAATGAGCATATGACAAGTTGGGTTTCTCCGACATCAACATATCTCGTAATTTTGTACCTTGCCGAATACAAGAAGAAACAGCTCTTTCCGCAGTACCCCCATATCTATGATCCCTGGGGATACTTCTTGGATCATTGGGATGTTCCATACACCATAAATTTCTCAACAACTCTCACTGCATCTAAGATATTGACTAGGTCAATCAAACATGTCCTACAGTCATAACTTTGTCCCAGTGGTGTTTGCTCAATCTGCGGTCCAAAACTCTCTGCTTCAAGCTGCCCATTGCAACACCAAAATAAATAAATAAATATCATATAAAAAGGCACTGTAAGATCTACCACTTTAACGAGAAGTAAATTCGACAGGTGCAGGACTCCAGATTTTTATAGGAAAATAAAATTTGCAAAGGTATTGTGGAAACTAAAAGCTTCATTTAGAATCCGCAAATAGCTAGAGAGTTTGCCTTGATTTGGTACTGCTCTCGTGGCCCGCACCGAAAAAGTGCTTTGCCCTTAGATGTCCAGTCAACTGCTGCGCCTAACGCATTTCGGGGAGAACCAGCTAGCTCTGGGTTCGAGTGGCGTTTCACCCCTAAAAACATATTCTCGCATCTAACCGCGTAAAGGTGCATATGCTAGAGTCTAAAATGAGTCTCCAGCATGCAGCTGGAGATAAAGCACATTTGTATGGATTATGGAATGTGTAAATTTTCCCAAGTGACAACTAAATGATCAATACAATGACTTCATCTTTAGCACCAAATTACAAAATTTATTGCCCAGTGAGCAAATCCATAGAATCAACTTACTTACAGTAACAGGAGAACCCACAATTCTCACTTTAATTCAACAAAAGATTAGTCTCTAACTCAAACTCCGCATTATTACGGGTATTGTTTCACCATACACAACTCAAGAATTCAACCCCAAGCTAGATGTCGATTCTAGTAATGAATATATACAGAAAATTCTCCTTAGCAACACAAGTTATAGCCTCATAGGTGCATTGCCATTGACTAGGTTATCACGAAAGTGCCACAGATTGACCAAAAAGTGGTGTGATTTGAAATAAATTATGGTTGAAAGAAGACAAATGCCACAATGGAACGATTGACATTAAGCAAAGAAGATGTGAGTGGTCCAACTGGATCACATATATAACAAAAAGTAAATCTCCTACTCCTAGCAGGGAGAAATACCATAATTGGTTACATCCAACAGAAAAAGAAAAGGCCCTCCCCCTTCCTCCCTCCCCTATTCCTCGGGGCTACCTTGCTTCACATTCCACAACCATATTCAATTATTCAAGTCTAAACTTTCTAGAAAACTAGAAGCACAAATAAGTGAATTGAAAAGAAAAAATGAGACTAATAATAAACCTCAAAAAGTTTCCCCTTTATGCTGATGCTTCTACTAACTGTAGAAATTGATTGTAAGAGCACTAATGGAAAACAAACAACCAAATTCACAAGTTAAAATAAATGCTAAAGGAAAAGGATAAGGATGAGGGGTTTGATGCAAAAAACAAATGAAAAAGCTTCAACTTTCAAATCAAAGTATTTTTTTAAAGTAAATGGATTGATGCAATCAAATCAAATTGAAGAACACCAAAGGGTGTTTTTCCCCCTTTTGTTCTTTGTTAAATTCATGAAGATGAAATTAAAGATTAATAAACCGTGCGCCCCCATGGTCATTATAGCATAGGCCAAGATGATAAGGAAAAGGTTCAATCAAAAAATCCTTGAAAATTGAAGTAATAGAGTAAGAAATAAAGTAACCAACTATCATATTTTCTGCCATTTTTCCAGGAATAAAAATAACGCCTGATTCCCACATGGCTACTCCCTCTAATATCTCTCTCTCTCTCCGTAAATTGTAGCCAAAGACCCCAAATACTACTAACCACTAACCCAAAACGAAGGAAAAATCCTCACTAATGCATTGCAGCTACTAAAATCAGCCAAAACAAAAGGAAAAAAAACTCGCATTCTCCGATTAAAAAGCAATCAGAAAACGAAAATTGCAGAGGAGAACAAAAGCAACACACATGAACAGTTCTTAAACCGATGAACCAACAGGTATCAAAGTATCCGTACAAAGAGATGGCGAAAGCGCATACCGGCCAAAAGAATCGAAATGCCGTCGGAAAAAGCCGTCGACGACGATGAGAGGGAGAGAAAAGGAAGTGTCGGTGGGGTGGCTACGGCGGTGAAGCCTATCGGAAACTTCAATGGAGAAGGAGAGGTGAGAGAAAGTGACGACAAAGCTCGTTTGGTGATCCAAATACGCTTCCTTTTCTTGTTCTGTCAATGAAGGAGATAGAGATAGAGAGAGAGCAGAGAGTGAGAGAGAGAGAGAGAGAGAGAGAGAGAGAGCAGAGAGAGCAGAGAGCGCAGAGGAGAGAGAGAGAATCTGAGGAGGAGGTGCGAAAAATCGGTTTTTCTGAGAGTTTCAACTGCTGAGCTTTCTCACTTTTGCTCAGTAAAATGGGGGAGAGAGAGAGAGGTAGAGAGAGAGAGAGAGAAGACTGGCAGTAGTAGTTTTCATCGGACGGTGAGGAGAAGAGCGGAAAGGTTGCATCAAGGAAGGCGCGTAGATTTAGCAGCGGGCCCCATTCTGCTGGGTTTTTTTTTGAAATGCTGTTTTTGTTTTTTATTTCCACTCCTGTGTAAGGTAAATTTTGTGGTCTAACTGCTATCCAAAAAAAAAAAAAAAAAAGTTGGTCTAACAAAACAAACTCTATTAAATTTGTAAGATCCCTAATAAATGGTGGTTAGATTCAATTTTTAAAAAATTAATTTTGACTGGAAATAAATAAAGAACGATACATATAAGAAACGAATATAAATGATTAGAAATAATTTTTTAACTAAAAAACGAACATAAATGAACGAATATAAGCGAATATAAACGAACATAAACAAACATAATTTCATATAAAGTCGAACGAGCCAGAATAGCAACAAACGATATTGAATATATTAACGATTAATGCTGAAATAAAAAGACTCTTTTCTTAATCAATGAGATTCTAATTTTTTTGGCTATATTTGAACTTTGAGTAGAGTCGATTTTAGTTTCTTTCTTAGTCAATAAAGATGGAATGTTTATGGAGACCATTCTCCATGTACAGCTTAGTAAAGTCAAGAGCCTAACCAAAATTAGATTTTATTTGGTTAATTGAAAGTTTGAAAGTTCATGACTTTTTGTGCGTGTGTTTGTCTTTTTCTGTTTGAAGTTACATAGAAAACGCATATAAATATAAATATAAATATAAATAAACATACAAGAGTAGAGAACAAAACGAACATAAACGAACGTAAATGAGTTACTTAAAATAAGAAACGAACGAACATAAACAAACATAAACAAAAAGCATAAAAATAAATAAATTCGTTTTTCATGTAACTTCCAATAGATCTTGATTTCCCATTTTATTCATGTTAGTGATTTAAGTTAACTATTTGATTAAACTAATGATTTGAGTAATGACAATTAACAAATTTAATGAGTAATGACAAACAAATGATGCCATAAATTGTCTATGAAAAATAAAACTATTAATTAGGTGCGTTTACTGATTGTTGACTTTATATGATTTGATAGTGGGTGTTGGTAATTTTAACCCACAAGTCAATGGACTTCATTCAACAACTTTGAAGCATGGTTTACTATTTTGACAAAATATTAATTACTTTTCTTTTCTGTTTTTGGTGTACAAATAAATAGTTGAATAGTATTTTTATGTAATTAATATTTATAATTAGTAAGTCTTGTGTGAGACCGTCTTACTTTAAAGTTATTGTGAGACGTAAATTTTTATGATGACTTCAAAAACATAGAGGGTGACTAATAGTTCATTTAGGGGTAACTCTAATAAATTTACCTCTTGATGAATTATTAATCGGGCTCCGAATTTAAAAGTTATTATAGTATAAGTAATTAGTCATATTAAAACATTTAAAAATTCACCACGTCTCACAATAACTCTTATGTGAGACGATCTCATATAAGAATTTGTGATTCATAATTTGTTCCATCTTTTTTGTTCTACAAGTACACATAAATATTGTTATTAACATATAAATACTTCCTCCGTCTGTCCCCCAAAAAAGTCCTATTTTTCCTTTTCACGGTGCCCTAAAAATAAAAGTATAATTTAACTATTACTAGTATTAAAATTCTCCCTATACTCTCCCGACAATAGAAATTAATGTATTATTTAAAATTTTCATCACCCAAGCAGAACTATTATTATGGAAAATATGGATTATAATAATATTTTCAAATCTTTAATACATAAATATAATTTTCAAAAAATTTATCAAATGTGTTAGTTGACACTCGCATAATTTCAGTTGTTATATGTACGAAATGTTAGCAATATGAGTTATTGGAAATAGTATAACTCTAAATGAGTTTTTGGTATTATTAATTATTTAAAAAATGTCATCTTTTTTTAAATTTTCAAAAAGTCATGCATAATTGATTTTGTATTTTACATATTCCTTTCGTCCCAAAATAATTGCTTATTTTTTACTTTTTGGTCAAAGTTTACAAAATTTGACCAATATTGAATCAAAATATACATTGATTTACAATATAAAATTATCATCAATGGATTTCTTTTAAAAAATACTTTCATTATAATATATATTTGTAATTTTTTCTATTACAAAATTTTAAAAATCAATCATTAAAATGATACATTGAAAACCGTAAAATATCAAATCATACAGTTTTTTGAAACGAAAGGAGTATTATTCATTTGCTTTCATCGATTCATGTTGATGTAATTTTGTGGATTCACTCACTCGCTAGCCTCCCCATTTTGGAATAATTGGCTCAAGAAATAGTACAATCCAACAAGAAATGTTATTGAATCATTGATGTCCTATCACATCCTATGATACTATATGTTTGGTTTTTGATATTGTATATTAGTCACAAAAAAGTTATCATTGACCTACAAAGATAAAAAAAATATCTTTATTTAATGTGTTTATTTTAACGTTTATAACAGGTTAACAATTCAGTAACAACTCATAATATCTCGTAATAACTAAATGCTAATTATAACAACTCGTAATAGTACTAAGTGTAATCCCTCATAACAACTAACAACTAATCCCAATCCATAACAGCTAGTTTTTAATAATTAAAATAAAATATACTTATTTATTTAGTAGACTTGAATCTAAATTTTATTTAAGGGAAAGGTATATCTCAACCATTTGATTTGAACTAAAATAATGCATGTCAAGAAAAATATGAATCACATGTTACAATGATTGTGCTTGACACGATGAAAATCAAATCCCAAATTATAAGATCATAACTTGTTCTTTAGATCTTCCTTGCAGTGCCAGAGCTACCTTATGCCGTAGCGCTGGTAAAATTTCGTCCGACCTAACTATCCGACCTAAAAAATTGGGTTTGAGTATGATTTTTTATCCGAATTTTAAATTCGGACATAAAATTTTCATATTTCTATTGTCCGAATTCGATTTTCACCTGAATTTACGCTTATACGAATTATCCGACTTGAAAAAAATCGGGTATCGAACAAAAAATTCCATCCAATAAGCGACCCAATTTCAACCGAACCCGAATTTTTGCCGACGTTATGCCCAAAGTGCCTGAGGCACTATTGATTGGAAATTATCAAAAATTTATAAAATCGTTAAAGTTAACTAATACTTATAAAATTCAAAAGTACTCAAAAGAATACGCTGTTAAATAGATTTTCTAACTCATCCATTACATCTTTCGGTCATTTCATAAGCTATACATCTACATAAATAGATCAATAAATTTCAAAATAAACTCAAATTAAAAATCTTGTTGCAAGAACCTTAAAAATATGAGATTATCTGTCCTCTTTGTTGGACAGAATCAAAGATCCAATGAATAAAATGCTTCTTTTTTTTTTTTTGTGAATATGATCAAAGCAAGAATAAAAGATACATTAATTGACACTTTGACCTTTTGAAAAGCTGGATATCCCACTAAACTAAAAGAAGAACCTTAAAGTGTGGCAAATTCAAAGGTGAGTATAAATAAAGAGGAAAAAGAAGGGTAAAAGTTTGTTTTTTCTTTCAAAAAAAAAAAAAAACAAGTTCACTAAAATTAAGCTTGTTTTTTTGGGTGGAATTGGGTGGATATACTTAAAGCAATGAGAGGAAAGAAAGATATCAAAATGTTTCAAAAGATGGAAAGTGCAACTTTATTCATAATATACGTGTCTAAAATAATGTTTATATTAATATTTATAACAGTTTTTAATTCATTTCAGTTTATTTCTACTCATTTTTGTCCATAACAACTAATCATTTAAGCTCATTTTAATTTATAACGAGTTATTAACATATAATCATTTCAGCTCATTTTAGCTATAACAGTTGATTTTAATAACCATTTCAAACAGGACCTATATAACATTTAGATAATTGAATTCATTGGTATTATTATTAGGTTAAAAATCTAAATTTACATGTTTAAAACTATATGAATGAGAGATGAGAAATTTGATATATCGATCCATTATCGAATATAACATGACTGTTTTTGTTAGATATTGTGTTAAAAATCATTAATCATCTAAATATAATTATTACTCTGTGTATCACATTACTTAACCCGTTATAATTTAACTTGAAAAAAAAAAAACCAAAATTAACTTTTGTATGCTTTCTATAAAGTGGAGAAAGTGATGCTAGGTTAATTCTCTTCCTTTAAATTTACTTGTTTTGATTACAAGAGTAGTACTTGAAAAGTGAGCATTTCTTTTGTCTTACAAAGTTCTTAAAGAAAAACAATAATCACTCTCTTTTTTTTTTTTCAATTTTTATGAAAAACATTACATTGTCATTTCTAACATCTGTATAGTTTTCTCCTTTATGGATAATCAAAATATATTATTTTTCACCAAATTTGATAAATTAACTTTTCTCAATAGTTATTGAAAAGAGACAATTTAAATGAAAGCTAACAGATAAACTCTAGGGAAAAAAAAAACAAATTAATGTTTACTATTACATAAATATAGTTCATAATTATTTGAGAATTAAATGAGTCGGAGTTTCGAAAAGATGCCAAAACTCGGTTTGCTTATTTTCCTTGTATTTTCTACTAATTCCTCGACTCTACCTTCAAGCGATTTTCAGCATTTCGACATTATTAATCGAAAAACAAACGAAAAGGAAAGGGAAATCGAACATAAAGCTCTAATGTATACGGGATCTCACTTTATGAATCACATATCGAATCGGTCTAAATTATATATTATCTAAACTACAAGACTGACATATCTTGACTTTTACTTAATCATGAGAATACTCGGTATAATTCTTTGAAATCAATGTTTGCTTTCTTTTTGTATGCTAGAGGGCAACAAACCTAATTTGGGGCCCCATCTAGATTTCTAGGGTTCCTCAAAACTTCAACAAAAAATGGCAATAATTTAATTTCTAGATCTAAAACTTGAACCACACTACTAAGCAACTTGGGAGGTAGCCACAAAAAATTCTCATAAATTTTTTTGACAAAGACATCTACCCAACCATTGAAAGGAAAATGAAAGCTTATAAATACTCCTCTATATCACTTTCTAGTTGGTGGCAAGGCTACCCTTTTAAGTCATAGCACATAGCATATCAATTTATTATTGGATTGACAAATGAAAATAATAATAATAATAATTTAAATTAGAAATTTAATGCATTGTTAATTATTTTTTTCCAAAATAAATCTGACATGACTTTATTCCCCAGGTAAAATGTAACATCAAATTAGGGGGTTTATATAGCTTTCTTGTGGCTTTGGCATCCACCCTACATTTCTAGTATTGGGAAAATGTCAATTTTAATATGTTGTGTTGTGTTGTTCTAATTTTGTAGAGACTTGGTGGAGGTCAACAAGTGGTCCTTGATTCTCATAAATGAGATATCTGTTTTTTAAGGTATAAATTTGGTTCTTTTTTTAATCATGTCTTTTTTAAGTTGGGTTAAGTTTTAATGGAAATAGTATAAAATATTTATTAAAAAATAAATAGCAAAATGTGCTCACGTGCTAATAACTTTGACCATGATCCATTTAGTTTTAAACTACAATTTCTTATAATTTCTTACGACTTTTTATAACCAATTTTACAGCTATTTTATATAGAACACTTGTTTATAACTCTATACGACTAAATAAAACAAAACCATTGTGTAATAAACTTTTCAATTCGGGTTGTAGTTGATTATCGTAAAATACTATTTAAAATTGTTTTTGATTTATTTTCTTATGGAGTACTTAACCGAAGGTAATTTAGAAACAAATTTTTACAGCTAGAAATAAGGCTTTTATGACCGATCCCATTAACCTTCTACTTATGCTTATTTTCGAGGATGGATTTGAATTTGGATAAATAATAATGTAATAGTGAGTACTCTTTAGAAGTTTTACGGTTAAGTAACTAAGAACTTGTGCTACATTAGGTATTCTATCGTGTTGACATTTCTTGGACAAGCCATACATACATAAACTTTAAATTGACGATAAAACTTCAAACTCGTTAATCTTGGTCAATATTATATATGTTACAGGTTTAATATTCCGGAAATGAGAGAATAATTTTATTCTCACTAGCTAAGATTGGCTCGTTACGGCGAATTATTTTTTGAACAAAATAATGCATTGAAAATTTTTTAAGTATTCACTATTAGACCCCAATTCACAAAGAAAAATATGATGCATTGAAACTATTGAAGGAAAGCCCTAGTTTGGACTTATATAGTTGTATGTTAATTTTGGACTTATATTTAAATCTATTAATATATAATACAAACAATTATATAATTTTTAATAAAATCTTAGCTAGTAATAAATTTAAATATAAGTTCAAACTCAATGATACAAATGTCATTACAAAGGGTGGGGGTAGAAAAACTTGCAAAGGAAAAAGAATATAATGCCCAACACCATTCATATAAATTTCAATAGAAAACAATTAAAAGAAACATTCAAAGCTCGGACACATGGTTGTAAACAATTGTAAAATAAAAATTAATTATGAAAAATGGCACGCGTGTTCAGTCTGTATGACGATTTGCCTTCCGTCCGTCCGTATTAACATCAAAAAACAATAATCATAATTTAGATTAGGAGGTGTTAACATACAATATGAAATATATATGCATATTTTCTTACCTAGAGAAATAAGTATCTTTCGGATGTCCCAAGAAACAAAGTTCTTCCTCCCAATCAACCGATGTAATGAAGTCAATGGGTCGTTCGACTTCACCTTGGTGAGGAGGCTCCATGACAAAACCCATGGTTGATCTATATGGAGATTGAATATCGCATATAATGAGAGATCACCATATTCCTGTATTACAATATCAATTTATTAACAATATATATAATATATATATATTTATAGGTGACAATGTTCGCAAGAGGCCCGTCGATTCGGGAAGGCGGCGGAAAGATCGAGACGGCGACACCTGCCCGGAGGTTCGGGAAGGCGGCGGTGAGAGAGAGATGGTGACAGGAAGGCCTCCCGCCCGGCGGTCCGGGACGGCGACCGATCATCGACATTGATGACGAGACCATGCGAGTGAGTAATAGAGAGACCCCAGTGTATGATAAATGTATGCGGCAACAACAAAGAGACCAGGTTAGTGAGAGAGAGTTTGAGCGAGAGAGAGAGATACTACCTTTGATTTAGTTCACCCATCAGTCCTAATTGAATTAAGGGGTTTTGGATATACGGGATTTGTCCAATTGAATGGTAAAAAAATTTGATGGAAATGTTTGGGATATACGGGGATTCATCTCTCACTCTCTCTCACTTGCTGTGGAAATGTTTGAATTTGATGGTGCCTTTCAATTTGATTTAGGAGGTAAAAAAATTGAATTTGATGGTGCCTTCATGTGTTTGTGAAAATGTCTAATCATCTCTTACTCTGTCTCACTTGCTGTGGAAATGTTTGAATTTGATGGTATATTACGACCAAGGCTTTTGTTCTTGTTGTGGGCTATAGATTAAACTTTTGTTGATTATGTGATAAAAAAATTGAATTCAGGTATGATAAATCTATATTACTATTTGCATAAAAACGTGAATGAATTGTACCTTGAACAATCTGAATTTGCTTCCTTCTTTAATAACTTGGAAGTGCTGTCAAGAGATAAAGTAATAGTGAAAAATAAAATTAGATTATAAATGAGTCAAGAGCAAAATAAAGAATGTATAGGGAAAAGATGAATTAATGAAGTGGGGATAAAGCCTCTGTAAAATTATAAAAATTTGACAGAGATAATTAGTTATTTGAAGATAAGGGGATTTAATGTATTAACTGAAGTGGAGAGAGAGATGGGAGGGTGACGTGAGATAGAGGGGTTGAGAGGAGAGAGAGAGTTGTTGGAGAGAGAGAGGGGGAGTTAACTGTGTGAGGAGGGGGAGGGGGTATAACAAAAATTGTAAAAATGAAACTGAGAGAGTGAAAGAGGGAGACGTAGCCTAAGAACAACAGTTATAATTACTCCAAGTTAATGTGATTTTTATTTATCTAAATGATAAAATTTTAAAATGGATAGCTCTGATTTTTCAGCATATAAAATCAAAGGTTGAAAATTAGTTTTATTCCTATAATTAAGGAGAGAGAGGTCAACCCAACTATCCTTTTATATATTAATAGATTCCTTTCAAAAACTTATGCGTATGAAGATGTAATTTTCAAATATCACACTTGATTATTTTTTTGTAAGTTAGGTAAAGGAAAAATTGAAGGAAAAAAGGGAAATTGATGGTTAGAGCTATAAGTCTATGTGGATAATAATTATATGAAGAAAGGGGACTACAACAATAGTGAAAACAGGAAGAAAAGATAAAAGAATAACAGTAGTAACTAGTGAGTGAATACCTAGCTAGTTTTTCCAATACTTATATCAGGGACCCGAGTTTATAAATTCAATGACATAATATAATTTGGGAGAGAGAGCTCTAATCTTTTCTAGAAAGAGGACAATATAGAAACAAGAAGCAAATTTTTAAAAATTAAAAAATACCATATATGGTAACTTGTGATAAAAACTCGGGTTCCCGATATAATTTATACTAGTTCTCCCGTTGGTTAGTTGATGATTTCAGTTAAGAGTTTACTTTGGGAAATTATAATCAAATACACCTAAATATATCTACCTTTTTACTTACCATTTAAAAAAAAAAAAAACTATACCTTTTTACAGTAGGCCATAATTTTGCAATGAATGACCTAAAAAATGGATCCAAAATCATTATGGATCCTTCTAGTGGGAGCTTTACATATATACATTGATATTATTAATTATTACTTGCCACTAAAAAAACAAAGTAGAGAAGGGAAAAAAACACACATAGTATAAAAAAAATTACCTCTAAAAAAAATCAACAAAAGAAAAAATATATACATAAATTATAGACAAATTAATCAATCAATTTTTTTGCTCCTACCATTGTGTTTTTTTGGGGGGGCAGGGACATTTATGCCGTCCTAATCTTATGTAGGAGAGATTAATTTAATTAATCACGAGATTAATTGGAGTAGGGGAGGAGCTAACTCACATGATTGATCTACCAAAAGGTATATATGGGTACTTGTAATTGGTTTTTTACTTGTTTTATTTTCGTCCTCATGTGAGGCTAAATTAATCACCGCATTTGTGATCCGTTAATTATTTATCTAATCATAATTAGGTACTTAGGTTAGTCTTTAAAGTGACATCGTTTTACTCCTACATGTTTGGTGTCCACTATCATTTAATTATTTACGGGTATACATTTTCAGTAATAAAAAGAGTCACTTTTTTGTTTTAATTTGAGCACGAGTGTAATCACGAGTATTCATTATAAAAGTTTTTTTAATAAGATACTTTTGTGAATTTGAACTTGTACTCTCCTCTCTATTGGGTTGAGGCATGCTACTATCTTAACCAAAGACTTTATTGGTATATTCATACTTGATTTGCTTATATATATACTGGCTAGAACTCACAAATAGTGGCAATATTATCGGGAACAATGGACAATCGTTAGTAGAAAAATTTATTTAAAATGTAGTATGGTAACCGTAAAATTTTGTAAAATAGTAAAAATGGACACCACAAAACAAAATAGTACTTATTAAATTTAATAAAATTTAAAAATATACACTCATAAATAGAAACAATGGATCTGTCACTCATGGTAGATGCATTGTTTCATTCTCGAGTGTGATTACAGTGAAATCATTTTCGATTTAAATTGATTTTGAATCAATTGAGAATGGTTACATTTATTAAGAAAATTAACCATAAAATTTAACAAAAATCTAGATCGAGTTTATTTTAGGTCAGTTTAATTCAGTTTGTAACCAAATTCGATTATCCTATATTAGATGTCAAATCAATGAACTTAATAAATGTCGTTTGGAATTTGAAGTTTTGAGTCAGTTGTGCCAGCCTAATTGGTGAGTATACAAAAAATTGGTCCTCCAAAGAAGGGGCCTGTAAATTTGGGCTTCCACCACAATGAGTTTGGGCCATATCTTGGGCCACTATATCATAGAACAGAATTCAGGGCATCTAATTCCAGTCCAACCCAACCAAAGTCCAATTTTCAACTGGGGGTATTGAGCCCAATCATAAACTCTAAGTAGTATGTTTTGCGTGAGATCGTCTTATCTAAAAGTAATCGTAAGACGAAAATTTTTTATGGTGATTTTAAATACAAAAAGGAAGGTGACTGATAATTCAATTAGGGATGACTAATAACAGTTACATTTTCATAAATTATTAATCACCCTCGAACTAAGAAGTCACTCTAGTATAACTTATTAGTCACATTAAAATCTTCAAAAGGTTACTCCTAACAATGTTCGTCTCATAATAAATTTTATGTGAGACGGTCTCATATAAGAATTTGTATTGTTGATAAATGAAAGGTTAACTTTTATGGTTAGAACTTAGGATTACGTATAATATCTCAATCTCATATATCAATAAATATTTTACTTTTTTTTACGTACGAGAGATATAAACGTTAAACGCTAATGCAAATAGTAGTAGTTAGCTATTTAAGTAAGAAATTAGAGAATATGGTTATATTTTGCCATATTATCCGTATAAACCCAAATTGCATGACCAATTTTCACGTATAAAAGCGTTCTAGAAGCAAAGAAACCCTAGCCACCACCTCAAATCCACCGCCATTGAATTCGCATTAATTCCCTCTCCAGAATTCTCACCTCTTCTGTTCTGTACTGTACTGTTCCTCTTCAGTGTAGTACAATTTTTATTTTCCAAATTTAACCCAGATTTTCAAGTACCCAAAATAAAAAATAAAAAATAAAAACTCATTTGTACTACAACCAAAAACCACCTTTCTCTCTCTTAAAATCCACCCCAACACTGTTGAACCTGAATATTATAGCACCTCCGGGGAGAAGAGGGAAGAGAGAGAAAGATGGATCATGGGCATGAACTTGGCGGCATGGGAGGAGGAGGCATGATGATGGGTCCACCCTCACAACCACCGTCGTCGATGATGGGGCAAAACGCCACGATGATGCCACGTCATCACAAGATGATGATGATGCACATGACATTCTACTGGGGGAAGAACGCCGAGATCTTGTTTTCCGGCTGGCCCGGCACCAGCGGGAGCATGTACGCTCTTTCCATCCTCGTCGTCTTCCTGCTCGCCGTAGTCATCGAGTGGCTCTCACGCTCCACCCTCATCAAGCCCGGCGCCACCAACGACGTCGTTTCCGGCGTAATTCGGACTCTCCTCCACACGCTGCGAATGGGCCTCGCTTACCTCGTTATGCTCGCCGTTATGTCCTTCAACGGCGGCGTTTTCATCGCCGCCATCGTGGGCCACGCCCTCGGGTTCTTGGTTTTGGCCACCCGGGTTTTCGGGTCGGGTCGTAAGGATGAGAAGCCCTCGGATCTTCCTCCCATGAGTTGTTGAAAATTGTGGGGTCCGGTGGATTTCAGAAAATATGTAGCTGTCTTTTTTTTTTTTTTTCCTTTTTTAGATTTAGATTTTTCTCCTCAATTTGGTAGGTTCTCATAAAATGTTCATTTTAGTTTCTTCAACACATGCATGAATTAAGAAGATTTTTAAGTGTCAAATCTTCGGAAATGTGGCTTGTATAATGTTATAGTTTATGTACGTAACAATATCAACTAGCATTTCTGCCTGTTCAACTTTTATATAGTAGAAGACAATACTAGTATATGCTTCAATAGAAGATCGGGATCAAACTTAAAATTTATTTTTGATATCTTGATTTATGGGTCAATTATTTTGTATTGGTGTGCCTAGTTTTCAAGTCCTTTCACTTTTTTTCAACCTTTTAGCTTATTTTAAATGTTTTTCAGTTATTTAATAATGTTATTTATAATAATTTTTAACTCTTTAGTCTATTTTAACTCTTTTTAATTATTATTTTTTTCAGTTATAACTCTATTCTTTTTAATTTTTTCATCTGCTTTCAACTACTTTCCGCTTTCAACTCCATTGTCCTGACAAACGTACCTTACTAACTTGACCAATGTCTCAGTGGTTGGTGCAAATTCTCAATCCATGTTTCTGATATTAGATGTAGAATGTAAATTTTTAAATGGTGCTGAATGTATATAAAACGTGTGATTAGGCTCACAAAACCCTAGCATATAAAACGTTCTCAACTTAGAAGGACAAATCTAACGGTCATTGGATTGAATTGGGAATAGATTCGTGACAAATTTTTCCAGATGGGTTGGGCAAGATTCTTGACACTCACTCCTTATTAACTATTTGGACTATTTTCATATCTTATGTTTTGATTTATTGATATTGATTTAGGTTCTTTTTATTTAATTTTAGCTCATAATTTGTAATTATTTTTAATTTTTTATAATTAAATGTATAACCGTATTGTAGCTGCTTACAACTCATATTCTTTTCAACTTAATATAATTGTGTTCTCGGTAACCATTAGTTAGGGCATATTATAACTTATTTTTTCAACTTATTATGAGTATTTATGATCATTAGCATTTGACTTCACGATGATCAGCACTAATCAACACTCATTATTTATTAACATTGCCATCAACACTTAATCATATATTTTCTAATTATAACTTCTTAATATTCAACAATGATCAACATTAATATGTATTTATCAACACTCATAATCAATCTATTAGCATTTATTCGCTCTCATCAACATCGACTAGATTAATCAACCATAAGTTACTTATGATAAGTTGAAAAGAATAACCCCTTAATTAAACAGTTTTTTTTAAAAAAAGTTTCTTAAGTAAACACTACAAAATTAATCAAACTTGTATCAAATTTTAATAATTCAAAAGCGAAATCCTTAAACTAATTCCTTCCAAACTATAACATATGATGAGTTGTGGACCTACCAACAATACATAAAAATTTCAACGAGCCAAAGATAATGAAAATCTTAAAGTACGGAATCCGACCCATGTAGGGGACCCGAAATTAGTGTTGACTAGCCCTCAATGCCAAGCAAGAAAAGGTAATAAACCTAATAAGAATCCGATCCAATCTGCCCTCAAAAAGGAAGAATATATGTTTGAAGTTTGATATCACGATAATGATGTATGTCTCTAATATTCATGCAAGAGCCAAGACGAGGGGGCTGGATCAATTCTTTTTCTTTTTCTTTTTTTTTGATAGTAAGTTGACTCACCAATGAGGTCGTGACAGGTCAAAGGGAGGGGAGGGAGGAAACCGAACCCCAAACTTCATTTATACTATAGAATAGATTCACGGGAGGGACGACTTGTATCTTTCGGTATTCAAATCCGGGTGGCCACAAAGCTGAGGTAGATGTGATTCGGAGACTTGTGTCAATAAAGTATAATGACGTACTCAAATTCCCATGTGTATAAATTTTTATAAAACCTAAGATTTGAGCTAATAGTTCCCCTATGGAGAGAGAAACTTATACCATAGTTTATGTAAACCTCCTCATCATGTTTATATTCTTATTAGCATAAGTCTTTTTTAATTTGATCCTTGCTCTAATTAGGGATGACAGTGGGGCGGGAAATCCCCGAATCTGCCGGGGCCCCACCCCATACTGGAAAAAATCCTCGTCCCCGGTTCGAGTAAAAATCCCCATCCCTGTCCCTGTTTATAAAATTACTATTATACCCATAAATTTAAAATTTTTTAGGCCATTTTAGTGCAAATAAAACCCTAAGTATTTACCCCCGTTTTCCAGCCACTCCTTCGGCCTTCTTCCTCTCCTCCTCTCCTCCTCTCCTCCTCTCCCTTCATGAATCCTCTTCACCTGAGTTCCCTCTTTGTCGCCAACTGCCATTGCCGACCGAATCTGTTGTCGGCGGCGCACTCCTCTCGTCGGCACGGTCGCCGTCACACCCAGACCGCCTCCCTATCGCCAATTGTTGTCTTCTATCTCCCACATACTACCATTGCCGACCGAATCTGTTGTCGCCGGACCACTCCTCTCGCCGGCACGGTCGCCGCCACACCCAGGCCGCCGTCCCACCCAACCACCGTCCCACACCCCATAACCTGTTCTTGCACTCCGCCATATGTATGAATTCATGATTTCTTATTTTTAATTTTGATTGTTCAACTTTCTTTAAAAGTTAGTAAAGATTTATGGTAAAAACTTAAATAAATGATTGAACTTTTTTAAGGAGAAGTAAAATGGGGGAAAATTTCAGCCTTTCCCATTGAAAAACAGAAAACGGGGAAAAATCCCCATTGGGGCCAGTTGGGGAGCAGGGCCCCAGCAGGGGCGGGCGGGGACAGGGGGAATTGCCCTCCGCAGCGGGGGTGGGGGACGGGGTCAAGCGGGGACAGGACGGGAATATGCCCCGTCCCCAACCCGTCCCGTTGATATCCTTAGCTCTAATCGTCTTTCACCACATGTGTGTACATGTACTTTTCATTCATAAGTTTTATAATGAGACAGTTTTATAAATTTTATTTTTTAAAGTCTATAAAGTGTTTCTGTGAACATAAATGTTGATAGAAAATAAGAATGTATACATTTGAATCTCTTAAGACATTCGTACAAATAGAAGCAATGATAAAAATTGTTATTTGCTATCGTTGTAAAACTACTCCTTGGTGCGAGAATAATGTAATAACCTTCATTATATTTTGAGACCATTCAAGTCCGACTGTATGTGCCAGTTCAATAATATAACATGCTTCTTTATTATAAAAATGGGTCATATGCCATTGGACCACCCCTTTTCGATTGAGTTATCCTCCATAGCCTTACCTCATCTCTCTCTCTCTCTCTCTCTTCTCTGATATCTCTCTGTGTATGGGTGTGTTGGTCCCTGGCCTCGATCCCTCGATGAAAAAGACAAGCAGGTGGGCAAAAAAATGAAAGTGACGGGGTCAGCGATGGCAGAGATGCCAATAAAATTAAAATAATTATGTGGAAAAAAGAAATATATATATATATATATATAAAACGCTAAAAAAACTCTAGATATATCCCCCCCAACATCCGATGCATGCATGGGAAACTACGTACATGTTGAGGTTATAGGATATACAATTAAGTTCTATAATGTATAGTCTTTAGGATAAATAAGAGTTTTGGCAGCGATCGAGTTGATGGAAGAGATCGACAAGAATGCATGGACTCACGTGATGGATGAGATTCTTCTTTAATTTTTATTGATCAGGACACGATTATTATGTTTAAGTCCCTTTTTTTCAAAAGAATAGATTATTACGAAATTTAAGCAGCGGTTTAAATTAGGATGTCTTATCGAGTCTAGAGATATTTTTACATCTTTTCTTTCGTAAGAGCTTACCCGTATACTTGTCCGATGATAACATAGATAAAATCTCTTGAGAAAAGGGCGACTTAATATTATTTGTACTTACCATTTAAAAAAAAGTAGTTGTTCAAAGTCTAAACTCTAATATATGTGGCATGGAACTCTTCTTTAGTGGAGATAATTTTTGAATATAGTATTAGAATCTTTTTGAATGAGATATATCAATATCGAATCTCAAGTGCCTCCATATTAGTTATTGTATAAGGTAAAGAGAATCTTTTGTTATATCCATATTTCAAGTTCAAAGGGCATTCACGTGAGTAAGTGTATTATAGAATAAACTCATTTTTGACCCATTAGCCATTAGCTTGAACTCCGACAAATAGTTAAGGATGAGAGGTTTCATCGGATCTTAAATACTTATATATCATAAAATCTTAAAATCGGAGAGAATGACATAAAAGGACTTTTGCATACAAGTTCTATAACCTTTATACAGTGTCCTTTGTTTGAAAAACTTTATTGAATTTGATAATTTCAATTAATTTTAAAAGTATTTGCACAAGATCGAGTACTAGAATTGTTAGGATCGGGGCTCACAAACAATTGAAGTTTGGACAAAAGAAAATAAACAAGAATTGGGACACAAGATTTTTTAACATGGAAAAAACCCAAAACCGGGAAAAAACAACGAAAGATGCACTACAATGTTGAATAGCTTTACAAGGAATTTCACTCAAACTCTCACTAGCTTACATCTTTCTCTCTTTACTGTTCTACTTATCAACAATGGAGGATACACTCATTTTATACACATAATAGGACCTTACAACATTTACAAGCCTTTACAAGCAATAAACACGCATTAACCGACCTTAATATGCATTAACCCAAGCATAACCGAAGAAAAATGGCGAAGAATCAAAGCCCCGAGGCATCGGGCAGCCGGCACGGGTCGTGCTGGCCAGCACGAGCCTTGCCGACCAACACGGCCAGCCCTCGTTGGTCGTTGCCCAAGTGGTCTTTTGTGTTTCCTCCCGAAACGCCCTGTGCTCGATGCTCTACGCCCATGTTCCAATCCTAATAGTTACTTCCAATAATCCTAATAGTTACTTCCAATAGCATGATTCGATTAGCCAAAGAGTCGCTGAAAATTAGCAATCTGCTCGGACATAAAGTGGTGGAAAAGGAAGATGCATCAACACGTTGTAGGAACCACGGCCAGCCGGGGCCCGGGCTCGCCGAGCTTCCCCACTTGTGTCGAGTCTCTTTTTAAAGATTGCTTTTAAAGATGGTTTTTGAAAGTCGATTTTCGAATGTGGGGATGGACCTTTTATTAAGATTTTCGAGTTTTATTAAATATGATTTAAAGCGAATTAAGCAAAGTTGAATGGCGGTTTTATTAACAGTTTATTTTACAAATTATTTTGAGAAGTCCCGGGATATTATTTTCTAACTGAAAAATAAATAAACTAGGGTTTATGTTTACGCCAAGAGGCTTTAGGGCCAAGCTGGTGTGAAAACACCGGTTTGGACCCCGAGCCCGCCTACTCGACCAGCCTATACCTAGTGGTGGTCGGCGCCGGCCAGAGGCCACGGGCTGATGAGATCAGCCTCTACCTCTACCTCGACGTGGCAGATCCAAATCTTGTTTTTCACTTGTTCATTCAAAAAATAGTCGGGAAGCAGATTTATTAGAAATAAAGCAAAAGAGGAGTCACCGAGTCAATTTTTAGGAAAGAAAAACTAACAAAAACAAAAATAAAGTTTGCTCTTCCAATCCTAGTATGGGAAAACTAAGATTAAAAGTGGCTAAAAATGACTCCATCGATCTTTGTACCGAGAATCGGATTCGGGCGAGGGTACGAAACGTAGGGATAAACCCTTCCGTTCCCCGTCCGAAGATGGTCATTACTAGTTCGAGTAATGAATTCAAATAATGTAAAACAAGCAAGCAAGCAAGCAACAACATACTAAGCGAAATTAAAGCAACCAAACTTAGCTAAGGAAAGCGATAAAGGCGTAAATAAAGAAAGCGAAAAAGAAAGCAAAATGAAAAGAAAAGCAAAACGAAAAGAAAAGAAAGGGCAAAGCGAAAAGAAAAGCTAGAAAACTGAAAGATTAAATTAGGCAAGGAGGAACTAAATGTAATACATCTCGAATCCACAATACGGGACGCGATAAAGAAAGAATATAAATAAAATAAACCGTTGAAGATCGAATCTGTGCCCTCAGGTTGTCCCACTCGCCGATCTAGATCTCGAATGCGGATCTCTTGATGCGACGGTGGTGAATTGAAAAGAGCTTTTGTGAGTTTTTGTGGAGATAAGTATGGAGATGTGTGGAGTATGATGGTGGATGTAGAGAAGGAATAGGCTGAAAAGGGACCAAGAGATCGGAATACCAAAAAGAGTATTCAGTAACTCTTAGGCGAGTTTCAACAACGTGATGCTAAGGCAGGAAGTCGTGTGGGAATGAGAGGTAAGACTCTCTATTTATAGGGAGAGGTTAGGTCAAGGAATGGCCTATGGTTAGCTCTCGTCCAACCTGTCCAAAATTAGCGACAAAAATCGGGCAAGATATTATGAGGATTGAACCAGGATAACCAAGGGATAAGACCGGATAAGAGTCGGTTCACGGCATCGGCCACAAGAGGCTTTCTAGGGTTTCGTGCCCTAGCGTGCTTCCAAGGGAGTCTTCGAGGCACAATGCATCGTTCCACTTACTATTTTGGGATGACAGACGTTGGCCATAGCACCTTTCCAAAAATAGAAAGTTTCCATTTTTGGCACATTTCATTTTTGATGCGGGATACGTGCTCCTAATCTCGGGTGGACTGTCTTGGAGCCAAAACGCAACACTTTGATGCCTGTGATCATGAAATGGAGCATCTAACGTCATCTTCATGTCTTCACATACTTATCCGATTGGACAAAAGTGAAACACAATGTTCTAAGCCCGGAATTCCCTGGTATGCGGCACTGGACTCCGTTAGCTCGAAGGATTGGCCCGAGTCTTGGATCGACCAAAAGAAAGGGGGATTTTTGGATCGATCCGAAGCAAAAAGGCTATTTATGTGGTGTTGGGGGTTATTTGTGGTTTACTAACTTCCGTCGCACCAATCAAACACAATCCATGATCCAAATGCTCAAACAGGACTCGGGATTTCATCATCGGACCAACAAATAAAAAACAAAGAAAAGGATGACACTTTTTGGTGTCTACACACGTATAATTACTTAAAGCCTAAAGAAGGCAAAGAAGATTTTTGCACAATTAGCATAAGCAACAGAAAACTAATCATTCGCTTGTTTTATATAGCAACCTATGTTATTTGATGTTAGAATAGCTGATTGAGTAACCCCAGCTTGCTGGAAATGATCTTTTATCTCATTTACATGTTTTCCTGGTAATTTGGGTGGTTGGTGAATTCTTTTGTGTCATGTGGTGGTGTTGCTTTTCTTCTGTATTTTGTTTCTGTGTTCATGAATAGCTTGGCTCTTGTAAAACCCTAAGTTTATTAAGATTCCGACTTATCAACAACCAAAAAGAAAATATATGCTCCAAAACTTTTAAATTTTATATAAAATTTTAGATAATTTTTTAATTAATTGTTGCATGAGGCATAATAATCAAAGACTTCCTTCCACCCTTGTGAAGATCATCAATACTCTAGCTACATTATTTTTCCAATAATACAAATTCCCACATAAAAGTTGTTCCTTCATCAACCATTCTAGGACATATTTGGATCGATAAGCAGGCGCACCTTCATACCTCCGGATCTCGGGAAGGTCTAGAAGGTTTAGGCAGGGGAGAATAGGAGGTGCCAAAGTCCAACCGATTTTCTCCTACACAAGTTTTTCAAATGAGAAAATTGTATCTACATCGAACTTAAGGGGAGGAAGGAAATAGAGTGAGTGCCCAACAGATTACTCAGTGAATCGGCATAAATAATGTATAGATTGTCTAGTCATGTAAAACCATACAACACATGGGTTTGACCTTACAAGTGGTAGGTGCATAGCTTATCCATGTGTAAATACCTTTTGAACAAAAACATGATACTGAGTATAATTCCCACCTCCTCCATCAAAATGGAATTTGAGGAGGCATCACAAAATACTGGTTTTGGGTAGGATGGGATGCCATGGAACCAGAGGAGAGGAAGAGAGTTTTAAAATGGAAAAATCTTGTTGAGGAAAGATTTGGAAACAAATCTTGATGTATTTTTTAGGACCCCTTTTGAACTTTTGAGAAAAAGGAGGGACACCTTGGCAAGCAGATAGTACGGGTCAATAATTTATCGGTTCAAGTTGAATTTTTGGATTAAGTAATATATAATTAAATAAAGTTATATTATAAGGAGAAATAGTTTTATAGAAAATTTTGAGTATGGTTTTATTGATTTAGATTGATTTTAGGGTATGTCCGAAATGACAGTTAAAATTAATTGTTATATGTAATATAGCTTAAATTAGTATAAATGAGATGAAATGAATTGAAATAATTAACTCGTATAGCTATTATGAGTTGAAATAGTTAGTTTTATAGGTGAAATAAGTCGAAATGGATCAAAGTGATTAGTTATAATTATTATAGGTGAAATAATTGAAATAAGGTAAAAGTTGTTATAAATATTAATAACAGTCTATTATTTTTTAGTTTATTTTTTTAATAAACCTAATTAAAATGTGGAATCATATACGTAGTGCTGACAAAAATTTTCAAATTTGGGTCAAAATCGGATTTGACAAATTGGTTATCGGATGAAATGTTTTATCTAATACCTAATTTTTTCGATTGTATAATCCGAGATAAGCTTAAGTTCGATTAAAATCGGATCGAATAAATTCAATTAATCGAGTCGATGAAATTTTACCAAGCACTCCATATATGCATACGGATTATTTAATTCGAATATCGAATTTGGCTAGTCAGTTTTGCCACACCTAGGGCACACATGTCTCTTTCTCCTTTTCTATTCTCTTCCAAATTCCTTCCCTTTATAAATTGATGTTTTGCCCCCGTTTTTTTGACTTAGCCTTCTTCTCTGATAATAATATTCGCAGTTTCCTCTAAATCTCTCTCTCTCTCTCTCTCATTTTGCCTTCAACCTCCCCCTAAAAGAGACACCAGTTTGCCCATTGTGGGCTGTGCCTTTTAGGCTAATTTTACTCCCAATTCTTTCTTTCTGTTCTGTCATTAACTCTCAGAGAAGTTCAAAAATACAGGGAAAATGGAGAATAAGAAGCCTGAGGTGGGTTCAGCTTCATCAATAACTTCTCAGCTCTTTGGGTCATCGTCGTCTAATGATATTTTTGCTTCCATTTTTCCTCCACAGGTATAATTTCCCACCAATCGTCCCCTGTTTTCCTCTGTTTTTCTCCCCCCAAAAAAAAAAAAAGAAGAAAGAATTTAATTTGCTTATAGTAGTTTTTTGTATGAAAATAATTTGCTCATGGGTACAAACTCTATCTTGACATGGGTACTTCATTATTTTCCGTTGTACCTCAAATTCTCATTAATATTTATAATTTTCTTGGGCAAACACCTGTAATATATGGAGATGTAGAGACAAGGATGTTGAATCAAAGGACTCACAAAAAATATTACAATATAGCAGAAGAAGTTAGAATTTTAATTTTAACTATTAAGTTAAGGTTTTGTTCTTTTAAATTGATAAGTAGGCTAGTACTATATCTAAGTCGTCCGAACTTTTCCATGAGATAGGGGTTCGGAAGATGGTCTACTTACCGTATAAAAAAAAATTATTGTAAATCAACTTACATCTCCTGCTAATACCTCCACCCCTAACCACCCTTAGTGGCGGTTGTACATGTTTTGTCTTGTTGTGGCTGTTGTTTTGTTTGCTTTTGTTAGTTTTTTATTATGTTCGAAATCTTGGTCTGTTTCGATAGTTTGCCTACTTTGCCTATTAACACAAATTATCAAAAAACATCTTGTAACATAAGCTAATAACTCGGAGATACCAGATCCATAGTTTAGCCTAATTAATTACAATATAAGCTATCCCTCCATAGTTTAGCCTAATTAATTACAATATAAGCTATCTTGGGGATATCGGATCTATCATTTAGCCTAATTAATTTCATTTTTACGAGTGAAACATATTGATTGATTTGTATCTGCTCGTATGTTGGTTGTTATCTGGTTCTAGGCGTTCATCTATACACGTTCCTTAGTTTTTTTAATTGATTCTATTTAGACTTTAAAATCTGTTGAAAATTACATAAAAATCATCATTTATTTTTATTTTCTATTCATTTTTATTTATTTCTTCTTTTTGTATTACTTCATTTATATTCATTTCTATTTTTATTTCTATTCATAGGGGTGGAACGAAATTCGGTCGGCTCAGAGGAGAGAGAATCGTGGGAGCAGAAAGAGTACTCAGGGCCAGGGAATCAGCCGTGGAATACCAAACAAGGTATTTGTTATTCCAAGTATTTTGAGATTAATTCCATCATCCACAACTCCTTTTTTAATATTTTTGGCCATTATTTTTTGAGAATATCCTACAACTTTCGAGTGTATTGCCACTATCCTATAAAGTTTTCTTCATGAAAAAGTTGATTTGGTATGATCAAACATTCACATTATTAATTACAATATTTGTTACTAATCCACTCAAGAATCTATTTTATTTTTAATTATTTGATCCGAATGATTTTATATTCGACTAAATATATGAACCCTAAGTAAGTTAAAATAAATCGAATTTCAATAAGCTTGGTCCATGTTTACGACATGTATGGTTCTTGACAAGTTTACTGGACTAGATAGACGGCAAACTCGATAAAACATATTTCTTGTGAGTATTTCATCTACATAATCAACCCCGATATGAAATTTAACACTAATTAAAATCAAAACTAAAACATTCTTTCAAACTCTTATGAATTTTTTTAATATCGACAAGGGACTTTTATTCAGCACCTGTTGAAATGGTTGTTAAATTCAGTTGTTATAAGCTGTGATAATAGAAATGAGTAGAAATCTGAAATGATTGTTATAGCTGTTACAGTTGATGAGCTAAAAACTGTTATAAATATTGTTATGAGCGTCATTTCGAATTGACACTCAAGAAATGTCATGACCCTCGAGAGTGATAACTCATGAGGGATTATTAACATTATTCCGACCATTCTCTAGACATTAACCAGTAATTAAATGCGCTACTGTATGCCACTCCCTCCTCCTAAGTTCGAGTAAAAGAGCGTTATTTCCTCATCCTCATTTGCATGCATCATATTTTCTCACAGCTAATAACACATACAAACACGGGCATGCAAGCCATGGCAATCTAGGAAGTAAGGAGAGGAGCTCAATTTACCAACAAGAGGGAGCTGATCCATGTAACTTGAGCTCCTCTCTCTACTATGGCGGCCAAGATATTTACTCGAAATCTCCGGCTCTTCCGACGCCTGGTGGTTCGTGTTCGTACCCTCCGGTGAGTCCCCGTTTCGAAGAACAACAATTATTTTTTTTTATTTGATAAAGTTATAATGTATATATACTTTGTACTTGATAGTCGATAATTTTTAAAATTTTGATTTTTTGATGTGATCTCAGTACAAGAAAGATGATGGGGAAGATGACCCAAGTGGTGCTTCAAGGGGTAACTGGTGGGAAGGTCTGGTTCAATTTTTACATATAGATTTACTGACTGCTATTTGATTGTCTCCTTTTTATTTTTTATTTTTGGTGGGAAATATATTTGATAAAATCAGGCAGTTTCTGAAATTGCAGAAATGTAATTTATTTTTATTTATTTTTTATTTATTTTGGCAGGATCACTTTACTACTAGCACCTGAACAACTATTGTGTTTGAATACTGTGGCTGCAAGGTACAGTAAGTCAGAGAGTGACTGTGTGAAATGAGAATAGGCTTTTTCTTCTTTTTTTCTTTCATAACAAAAGAAAAGGCTTTAATTGTAAAGACGGCTTCCTGAAGGGAACGATTTCGATTTTGTTTTGACGTAGTTTCTTTCTTTTTTGTATACAGGAAATATGTAACTCGCAAATTTATATACGCGTGAAATAAGAAGAAATGTACCACATGAATAGTTAAAGTCTCGTGGAAACTTATAGGAGGGTTGATTCAATTTCTTCTATGATGATGCCCTTCCTTCACCATGTACTTTTCATCTTTCTTCTGTTGTTAAACCCTATTTTATGGAAACAATGGTTTAGAAATGATATTATGAGTGCTTATTATAGATATAAAGTATATTTCTGGTTCTATTACGGATTTATTTTTTAACATAGAGTTGCGAGAGGAACTTAAGCTCTATAAAGTCGAGAAGCACTCTAGCTTTAGTGTCGAGAGAAGAATCATTTCAGTCAAAAGTTGATTCCAATTGATATTGAAAACTCGATGCGCATTTTACGATTTATTGGTAATTAAGGTCTTGTTTTATTTAGGTTTAGCTTACAACTGCTTATAACTCTTTACGCTTTTTATAACTAACTTTTCAACTATCTTACAACTTCTTACAACTTTACAACTTATAACCTTACAACTCTTTACAACTAAACAAAACATGACCTAAATATGATATCGATATTAAGAGAGTGCTAGATTAATCATACGCAGATCAATCAAAAGGATTTTCTTGCTCGATTAGACTGAATGATTTCATTTCAAGAAGTAAAAGCATGCAAAACTATACAAATATATACAAGAAGAGCCAAGGGGACTAACACCAAAAGAGGGATACAAGCGGCCAATGTATAGACACTATGACAACCCCATATACCTAACTTGATTTGCACCAAATTCACCAAAGCCAACATCAAGAAAACACAACCAAACACCGAACCACCAGCGCAGGCCAATATTCCCACCCTCAAGGCCACCGTGTTCACGTGCACCACCCCGCCTACAGCCCGAGCCATGCCAACCTCACCGTCACCACCACCTTGTGTGTCGGTTGCCTTGATGGCTTGCTTGAGGGCTGAGGCAATAAGGCTAGAGAAGAGAAAGCAACAAAACGAGTACACGTGGAAGACTATTAGGCCCTCGGCCATCGAGGGCTTGGCCGAACATGCTGATGTGTCACTGCTGACGAGGGTGTAAGTGGGGTCGGTGGGGTCCGCATTTACGATGCCCAAGAAGAGGGCTAAGGTGAACAAGGAGTTGACATTGACAATGCCATCCAGGGCCATTATATGGATAGGTGTGGTGCCACTCCCGGGGTCCCTAATGGGGTTGATTAGATCCCCCATTTAATTTTTTTGCACACAAAATTGGGGAAATTGAGTTCGAGACGGATCGATGACGAAATTTTTTATTTTTGGGCAAAGGAGACGGAGATAAATCGATTGAGAGATCGATTCATGGAGGAAAGGCATTTTTATGTTGGTTGATGAGGTGAATTAAACTTCAAAGCAAAAGAGAGGATGACTTGCAAGAAAAAGTTTCCTTTGTTTTTAAGGGAGACATAGGGAAGTCAAGAAACTTGCTTTTCTATGTGAAAGACACCCCCAAAAAAAAAAGGCTAAAGACAGCGCCAATGTCGGGGATTAGTCCGGAGCCTCTGCGTGACTCATGGAGTGGAAATACTACCAACTGCTCGATAACAAAAGGCAAGTACGGAAACACTCGTGTTGTATTCTTTAATAAGAGTTCTGTCTAAAACATCATCATTTTTCAATAAGAGTTCTGTCTAAATATCATGTTTGAGGATATAATTAACTATCTAAGATCCACACCAAAAAAGAAATATCTAAGATTCTTATATGAAGGATGTAAATCGGTGACGGATGTCAAAAAAGGTTCAAATTTATGGGATTCTTATATACATAATTTTTTTCTCCCCTAATTTAAAATATAATCAATTTTTTTTATTGGTGGGGCCTTGGGACCCCAATTCTATATATTAATATGGCTCTCTACTGGCTGAATTGTAAGAGAGTATAGTTTGAACATCTTGAATCATGATTTTATTGTTGCCTTTTAAGAACTTGAACTTAGATATGGACTTTTACTAGCCGAAAAATCTTAATGCCATGCCCAAAACTATTGATTTCTTTTTTCTCTTTGATGCAAAAACTATTGATTTCTTTTTCTTTTTTTGAGCGGTAGAATTTGAGCTGAGTCAAAGTTGAATATGACGAGAGATATGACGATTTTATTGTCATCTTTAATAATAAGAATTTGGGCAGAGATGTGGGCTTTTACTAATAGAAGATCTCAATTCCAGGCCCAAAACTATTAATTTCTTTTTTGTCTTTGATGGAAAAGCTGTTGATTTCAAGAGTTCAATTGGGGCAAAAAGAATAAAAAAATATATACTATTACCGTGAGCGGCAGGATTCGAACCTGCGCGGGCAGAGCCCACATGATTTCTAGTCATGCCCGATAACCACTCCGGCACGCCCACAAAGTTGTTAGCGAAAGGGCTTCACCAAGACTTAGAAAAACTTGGGTAAAATTAATCAATTTCCATAATTACGTTTTCACATATTGGTTACACTTTGGTAAGCATAATACTATGAAAATTTATATTCACTAATTGGATAAATGAGTCTTGAGTATTAATTGATTTATCTCGTAAAAATTTAAAGGATTGACATTTAAAAGATGAGTAAAATTGTAGAAGGTCTTATTCGGTTGATTGGATGACCCCCGATCTACACAAACACCCAAAACAAAAATGTCACATTGTATGCATTATGTAATGAGATATTTATTGTAGGAAATGAAGACAATCAAATCAAAGACTTAATTCATCGAGCCATATAGTGTTCCTTCGTGATTAATGAATGCTAACTAGTATAATATACCGGTAAAGTCTTCAGAAATTGTTATCAAGGATTTTGGTTCAAAACTTCAAGGCACACCTGCATTGGTCTTTACATCTTATATGAACCCAAAAAAATTGTCTTCCTGAGTCCTAACCCAAATTAAGACGAGGTTTTTCTTAAAGAAACATATATTCCAAGTGAATCATTATGCAGAATTAAAATTATAGGACATTTGAGTAATTTACAAGAGCTAAGTTTTCAATTTTGTATTTGAAAGTTCAATATGACTACCAAAAATGAAAGTTCTGTATAGTGGTGTTTGAGTAGTATCCCTCTACACACCACAACATTATCCTCGTTTTGTGCAAAATTAGGAAGCTTCATCAAGCATCTCATTGCATGATTGTTCAAATTTGCATGGTTTTTTCTTTTTTTGTATGCAAAAGAACGCGTTGATTGCTCATCTTACTTGCACAATCCCACTTCTGTGATCTTTGTTTGCATTCATTCAAGAATGTCACTTAGAAATTAATGAATTCAAACTTTTCTGATAATTAGAAATTTTGATTTGGACTTAAACTCATTACCATGGATTGTATTGGTTTTTGACCTTGCTAAGAGATTCCAAAAATATGCTGATTTCTGCTTATAAATTTCAGCAATATTCTAAAGCACAGCATAATTCACAATGGCACATTTCAAATGTTTCTCTGTTTTCTTCTTCATCTATGCCCTCTGGATTTCTTCCTTGGGATCATTGTTCGCGGAAGTTAATGATGATGATATCAAGGCAAGTTTGTTGCTCTCCTTCTTTCCCTTCCATCTCGTCTACATTATTTAGCAGAGCACATTAAGAAATATAATGATTGCTTTTTGGTTTTCTTTTTTTTTTTTTTTTTGGGGGGTTGATGCAGGTTTACATTGTGTATATGGGATCAATTCCGAAGGATAACTCTGTTGCACTTGATCAACATCACCTTACTATCCTCGAACAAGTCCTGGAAGGCCGGTAATTCACCTGTTCATCTTATATGCACATTTATGCATTGTTGTGTATCTTCATTATAGCTAATGGCCTAAATTTTCAATTCTGTTTTTGTCCCCCTAAACACCTCCAAAGTACTGCAAAAGAGTCCGTGATCAGAAGCTATACAAAGAGTTTTAACGGGTTTGCAGCTAAGCTGACTAGGAAAGAGAGCGAAACTCTCAAGAGTAAGTGTACTGAATAACCTTTTGCTCTTTCACCAAATGCAATGTTCCTATGATTCTTCAAGAGATGGCTGTTTTCTTTCTTCTTTTGGATCAGAAATGGAGGGAGTGGTGTCAGTGTTCCCTAGTAAGAAACTTCAACTTCTGACATCGAGGTCTTGGGATTTCATTGGTTTCCCAATCACTGCACAATTAGATGTGGGTTCTGACAGCAGCAACACAATAATCGGGGTGATCGACACTGGAATCTGGCCTGAATCACCAAGCTTCGATGACAAAGGCTTCAATCCTCCCCTTCAAAATGGAGAGGTGTTTGTGTTGGCGGGAAAAACTTCACCTGCAACAAGTAAATCTTCTTTTCTTGCGCTTAATCTGACAATAATACATTTTACACAAACACATCTCAGATGTTAGTTATTATCAGACTGTCGAAAAATCATTACCTAAAAAAGTTGCAAAATGGGTACATGTCTGTTGCAGCAAGATCATAGGGGCTCGAACATACGTGGGAAATGAAACTGCAAGAGACACCGATGGTCATGGGTCCCACACGGCCTCAACAGCATCAGGGAGAAGAGTAAAGAACGAAAGTTTTTATGGATTTGCCAATGGAACTGCAAGAGGAGGAGCACCCTCTGCTAGGATTTCAGTATACAAAGTGTGTGGTTTAGAAGGGTGTAATGACGATGCACTTCTTGCTGCTTTCGATGATGCTATTATTGACGGGGTTCATGTGATCACCATTTCCATAGGATATGGCACACCCCAAAATTTTGATAATGATGGTATCGCGATTGGGGCATTTCATGCAATGGAGAAAGGGATACTTACTGTTCAGGCTGCCGGGAATCAGGGAAATGTGAGTGGGACTGTCAGTAGTATTGCACCATGGTTGTTGTCTGTTGGAGCTAGCTGCATGGACCGTCATATCATTGACAAAGCTACTTTGGGCAATGGAAAAACACTAACTGTATGTTATCTTAAAACATTAACTTTATTGTGAAATATTTTTGCACATATCATTTGGAAACAATCTCTCTGCTTGTCAGGGATAAGACTGTAGTATTCCTGCTTTGTCATTGAGTATCAAGTTTATTCTCAAGAATTTTTGCACATATCTTTTGGAAACACTAATGCGGGTTTTGATTTGGAAAATAAACAGGGAAATTCAATAAATCCATTTACATTGAAGGGAGATAAATTTCCTTTAGTGTATGGAAAAGAAGCAACTAGCTCTTGTGAAGAGTATGATGCAAGGTGTTTCAACCGTTCTTTCATACACTTCTTAAATATTTGCTTCACCCTAAAAAGCCTACTAATCATGGCTAAGATTTGGACTATATACAGGGAATGCTCGGACATGTGTCTAGATAGCAGCTTAGTGAAGGGAAAGATAGTAGTTTGTGATGAGATGAGTGGAATCTATGAAGCTGCCAGAGCCGGAGCCCTTGGAGCAATAGCACGCAATCGTATTGAGGATGTCTCATTAGTTTTCCCTCTGCCTGCAGTAGCCCTTGGATCTCAGGAATATGAAGAACTGCATTCCTATCTTAACTCCACAACGTATGCATGACGTACTAAAAAATCCCTCTTTTTTTCCGCCTTTCGTTTTCCCTGGATCATTTTAATGATAAATATTCTCTAAGCAGGCACCCTGTTGGTAAAATCTTGAGAAGTGAAGTAATCAATGACACCACTGCCCCTCATGTTGCTTCATACTCCTCTCGGGGACCAAACATAATAGCACCCGACATTCTCAAGGTCTCAATTCTCTTTATTTAAATTTTCTTTTGGGGGGGTGTTTGTCAAGGTCTCTTGGAATCAGTCTCTTTGCATGCAAAGGTAAGACTGCCTACATTTGGATCACCCAAAATTCCCTCAGATGGGACCCTCACAGGGTGGTGGTGTCATAGTATCTGAAGCTTTGTTGTTTTGCAAGTAATCTATCATGTTCTGCATTTTGTGTCACAGCCTGATGTCACAGCACCAGGAGCAGAAATTTTGGCCGCTTTTCCACCCGTTGCCTCTGTATCTGGATATGCTGGGGATAAGAGATCAGTTAAGTACAACATTTTGTCAGGAACCTCCATGGCTTGTCCTCACGTAGCTGGTGCCGCTGCCCATCTGAAGTCGCACCATCCTGATTGGTCCCCTGCTATGATCAAATCTGCCCTCATGACAACAGGTCATATTTTTCATGTTTTAAGGAACTTCTACTCTAATTTCACATTAGTTCTCCCTATCCCGGAAAAACTAAAGTATTTGGGTTCCAGACCAAGAATTGAAATGTTTACGCAGTCCATAGTTTGGTAGTAGTCTTCCCTTATTTTAAGCTGTAGATGCTAAAAGTTATCCTTTGTCGTTACAGCTCATGTTATGAGCCCTTCGAAGAACCGGGATGCTGAATTTGCGTATGGATCAGGCCATTTGAATCCTGTGGGTGCTTTGAATCCTGGGCTTGTTTATGACAGTACTAAAGATGATCATGTAAAATTTCTGTGCAAATCAGGGTATGATGAGGCCAGGGTTAGACTGATATCGGGTGATAAGAGCACCTCTTGTTCAAAAAGAAGGATGAAGAAATGCTCGCCAAAGATGTCAACTACCCTTCAATGTCAGCTATGTTTGAAGCCGGGAAATCATTCAGTGTTAAGTTTCTGAGGATTGTCACTAATGTCGGTATTGCCAACTCTACCTACCATGCTAAGATCATCGAATTAGGGTCGAAGATTAAGGTGAAAGTGGAGCCTAGTTCTCTGTCATTCACGACTTTGAAGGAACAGAAATCATTCAATGTAACTGTTGTTGGGGAGGCATTATCAGGTGGAGTTCCGGTATCTGCATCATTGTCTTGGTCAGATGGTATCCATACTGTTAGAAGCCCCATTGTTATGTACTCTAAAACAGGAATTTAGTCTCCTAATTTGGCACCGGGAAAATGTTGATTATTTAGCTGTGAAATAAACTTCTATTCCGATTACATTATAAATTTTGCCAGGGTGGATTACTTGGATTTATTTTATCTGCTATTAATTGACAAAAACAGACAGAATTACATACTCTGTAGACTTGAACATTGTGAAAATGGAGGGGATTATTCTTTTGATTTCATAGACTAATTAATCATATACATCAAATCTAACCTCTTTATCCTATCCGAGAAGGCCTTTATTATAAGTACATGATTTGACAAATGAATATAAACATGCATCAAATCGACTCAATGACTCAACAAATATTCTCCATACACAACAATGGGACTCCTTACACTATGAATTCCATCTGACCACACAACAGATGCAGAGAATGGACCTTCCGATAATCCCTTCCCAACAACGGTCACATTAAAGTACTTTTGTTCCTTCAAAGATTTGAAAGAGAGAGATTTAGGTTCCACTGTGACCTTAATTTTTGGGTCTGATTCAACCTTTGCATGATAAGTACAATTCGCAGCTCCTACATTAGTGACTTTCCTCTGAAACTTGACTGCAGAAACTTCCTGTTTCTGAAGCTTAGCAGACATGGAAGGGTAGTTCAGATCTGCTGGGGAGGAATTCTTGTTAGTCTTTTTCGGGCAAATGGCTTTCTTATCACCTGATATTAGTCTTATCTGCTTATCACCATAACCTATGGCACAGAGATATCCAATGTAATCATCCTTTGTGGTTTCATAAACCAGCCCCGGGTTAGCAGCCCCCGCAGGGTTGAGATGTCCAGATCCATAGGCAAATTCTTTATCTGGGTTCTTTGAAGGGCTCATAGGGTGAGCTATAAGAAAGAACAAAAACAAAGGCTTTTAACACTGTTTGACACACTAAATGAACAAAGTGAATTAAGCAAAAATCAAGAAAAAATTGAAATGAAGAGTACTTACCTGTAGTCATAAGAGCAGATCTAATAGCTGCAGGAGACCAATCGGGATGCAGTGATTTCAAATAAGCAGCAGCCCCAGCTACATGAGGACAAGACATCGAAGTTCCAGATAACACACTGTATTTAAGTCGTCTCTTGTCACTAGGGCTTGAAGATAAAGAAGCAATAGGTGAAAATGCCGCCAAAATTTCCGCTCCTGGTGCTGTTATGTCTGGCTGCAGTAGAATTACATAGAAGTGAACACAAAGGTCATACAAGTTAAGCAGTTAACCGTCAAACTTTGAGTGAATTTGAATGGCAGCCACCTTAGGAATATGGGATGCAATTATATTTGGCCCTCGCGAAGAGAATGAGGCGACCACAGGAGCATTAGTGTCATTCATAGTTACACTTCTCAAGATGTTTGCCGTAGGTGTTCTGACAAACAGAAAAGTAACAGTTGAGTATCGTATAACAACTAGAAAGTAGATGATAGTAAAGCATTTAAAAATAATACATGTAAGATATTCTTGCAAAAATCAAAGTTTTTCAGATGGGTCTTTTGGAAACAACCTCTTTGACAGCTTATATCAGATATTAGTTTGTGAGTCCGCCTTCTTATACCACTCTTTTCTAATATACAAGTCAGGTCTATCATTTCCAAATCAACTCAATGTGTTTGGCATAGTATAATACCGAGTGGTGTTAAGGTATAATATGAGAGTATTGAACTGATCGAGTCCTAGGCCAACGGCAGGCATGGGGAGAACAAAAGACACATCCTCAGTTTGGGCTTTTGCAAGAACCCCAAGGGCACCAGCCCTAAAAGCTTCAGTGACTCCACTCATCATGTCACAAACAACGATCTTTCCCTTCACTAGTTTGCTATCCAGGCAAAATCCATAACAAGACCTGCATTTTCAACATTATTAACCATAAGACACCCTTCACTAATTCACTGTTTTTCTCAACAAGGGACCGAAAAACATGCAGGAAACTTACCTTGCAAAAAGATCTCGACAAGTAGTTGAAGCAGCTTTTCCATATACCAAAGGGAACTTGTCTCCCTTCAATGTAAATGGGTTGATAGAATTACCCTGTTGTCAAAAAAACGGAACAAGAAAATAAATTGAGTTACCTTGGTTTTTAGAGACACTCAAGCAAACATTCTTTGTATCTCATATCATCTTGACATCTCAATGTCATGTTGTGTTCGTATCTCATATCAATATCGATACTTCTTAGATGTAAGGGGACTGTATGGTAGGAAAGTACATGATATCAGTGTGTTTTTCTAGAAATTATTTTCATTCCTCTCAAAATAGAACTTGTCGATGGGTTATATACTCTAACACCAAAACAAAACCGAAGGAAAATGAGCAAATATCAATCAATCCAATAAGACATGAGAATAATTAGATCAAACATATATACCTTAAGGGTCTTCCCATCCCCAAGAACAACCTTGTCAATGATCCTACGGTCAGTAGTGCTAGCAGCAACAGTCAAAATCCATGGTGCAACACTCCCAACACTCCCACTGACATTTCCATCGTTCCCAGCAGACTGAACTGTAAGTATCCCCTTTTGCATTGCATGGAATGCACCTATTGCCAACCCATCTTTATCGAACTCAATCGGGGTCCTCCAATGGAGATTGTAATGATGTCAACCCCATCAGCAATAGCATCATCAAAGGCCGCCATTATGTCTGAAACCTCACATCCTAAGAAATTACAGACTTTGTACACCGCGATCCTAGATGAAGGAGCACCTCCTCTTACAGTACCCTTGGCAAAACCATAAAAACTTGCATCCTCTACACTTCTCCCGGCTGCTGTTGAGGCTGTGTGTGTGCCATGGCCTTGATCATCTCTCGCGCCCTCAATGTATGAGTTCGTGTCATCAATATATGATCTCATGCCCTCAATGTATGATCTCGCACCTATAATTTTGCTGCGAAATTGAAATTTTTTCTCAGGAATGTTGAGATGTGAAGTGCTTGTGAACTACTCCTCACGTTTGCAGGTGATTCTAGGATTGAACTTCACTTTTGCTTATGTGTGCTTCGCGGTCAAGTTAAAAACTTCATATGATATGAACTCTGAACAGTTGATTTGATGCACTCAAGCACCTTAATTATGATATCTATCTGAATCTAAATCTAAACACATACCTAGAAGTCCGAGGTCAAGATGTAGCAATCTTATCCCTAAACTACAGAGAGGCTATCTCGATTAAGCCTTTAGAGCAGGACTACTAATCATCTAGTTCTATACAAAATATATATAGAGGTCATTAATTTAGGGAGACCTATATTACTTTGATTGTTGTATCCATGTTGGACATTTAACACTCAAACTTGGCTATAATGGACATTCAACCCTTCATTCTAAATTAAAAAAATGCATTAAATTCTCTTAAAAATGGTCGAGTCTAATACAACACCCATGTTGAACACTCAAACAGTTCAACATAGGTATGGCCACATCCGAATAACTAACATAGAGTGAGATATTTTTCTTTCATCAATTATAATTCAAGTCAGGGAAAAAAAAAAAGGAAATTACTTGTTGCAAGTGAAGTTGGTTCCACCCTTGCAAAGACCTTTCCATTTCTTAGGAGGAGGACCAAAGCCTTCATCGCTGAAACTGGGTGATTCAGGCCAGATTCCAGTGTCAATCACTCCAATTATAGTATCACTCTCAGATTTACTCACATTTTTACTCAGAGACTCAGGAAATCCCAAGAAATCCCAAGACCTTGTTGTCTGTAGTTGCAGCTTCCTATTTGGAAAAACAGATACCACTCCCTTCAATCCTGCAACAAATTAGATAACAAAAATTTAAAAAAATGTATGTCCCTTGAAAATTCACTAAAAAAATGAAAACGAAAAATGTATTTCGGCAAGGCACTTCTTTAATTAAATGTGTATTTTATTTGCTTAAATTATATCAATATCAATTCGGAAAAAAAAATGGTATGATTAAATTGAAGAAAGGTGTTATTGTTTACACTCGTCTTTGTATCTATTATAATTTTTTTCCTTTTTATTTCTATAAAATTATGCATATAATACTACTTCTCTAACATCATTAATCCAATTAGAGTGTTGTTTGTACCATTAGTATAACCGATGAATACTAAAATTTTATAACTAAGTAATCGTAATTCTTGAAAACTTGATGATTTTTAGGTTGTATATTATATCAATTTAGACTTACACAAGACACTTATCTTGTTACAAGACTTCTATAATTACCCAGAAATGAGTTTGTTATTTGAGAACTTACTCTTGAGAGTTTGACTCTCTTTCTCAGTTAGCTTTGCTGCAAACCCATTGAAGCTCCTGCTGTAGCTTCTGATCAAGGACTCCTCTGCAGTACTGTGATAGTTTTTTTTTTTTGGTTTGAAACCAAGAATTAGTCCTTTGGTTATATAATCAGCAATCAGAAACGACAAAGATCTTGAACAAAGAATTATTTTAGGATACTCAGTAAAGTTTTTAGAAATTATTATCGAAAACTTAATTTTAAATTCTGTCTATACCGATCCTTGCCCCTCATATACATTCAACAAAAAAAGAAAAATATTTATTACAGGACAACTGTAGGGGTTACCTGCTCTCTATAACTTGTTGGAGGATACTGAGGTGGTAATAAGAGGAAATAGTGTATTCCTCTGGAGCAGAGCCCATGTATATAATATAGGCCTACAATTAAAAATGACCATTTTTACCAGTCAGAAACAAAGACAAAGTAAGACATAAAGTTCAGATAGTTCAACTCGTAAGATACCTGAAAATTGATAACGTAGAACGACTCAAATTCCTAGCCCCTCGCTCCTTTATATTATGTTAATAGGTTTTCAATTTATGTCCTTAGACTCAAAAAAGGTATAGACTTGGTCACGTTTATAAAATTTTAAATATATTAGTATGTCTCGGTTAATATAAGGCAAATTCTTCTCGAATTTTACTGTTTTTGTTAGGTTTGTACAAAGCTAATGTCCCAAATTTATTTTTTTTGGGGGAGGAATTTTTCCTTTTAAAGAGTATATATAGTACGAGTACGATCATACCTACTATTTCATTAAAAAACATAGTAAATTAACATGTACTTATGCAAGATCTTTAACATGTTAAATATATATATTTAATTTTTAAATACATTTATCTCAAATATCACAGATATTCCTTACACATTAATGAAGGATACGATGGTGTAAAATCAGTCTTTTTATAAAAAAATTCAAATATCATTTCAACTCTAAACAAGAAGATATGTAACTTTTACACTCTAGAAAAGAAAAGAAAAACTCATGACGACTAAAAATTTTAAAATTTAAAAACAAAAACAAATATCATACACAACATAAGCTTTAGAAAGACTTGCCTTCCTATCCTCATCAGCTGCAACATTCGATAACTCCAAGGAAAAAATGCAGAGTCCACAGACGATGAACAGGAATAAAACTGGAAAGTCCTTGAAATTGGCCATTGCTGAATTTCTTGCATATTAAAATCCACAAATTATGGTCATATTTATAAGGTAAAAACAGTAAATGTAATTCCGAGGAAATTTTGGATATTGACAGTGTGATTAATTGTTGACTACAAGTAATTAGAAACATATTATTGAATTTTATTTCTTTCCATTTTGACAAAGTAGCAGAATCTGTACTGACAGTAACCAGCAGTTAATTAGGTGCAGTTAATCTATTACCAGATTGAGAATTAATCTGATCCCTAAATCAAGGTAAAAGCTCACAACTTTAAATGGAGAGTGCACGTAATAATTTCTCATGAAAAGGGAATACCCAACTGATTTAACGCTGATATATGCTGCAATATTACATTATTCTGACAGAATTCCATGTAACTGTTGATCTTTTTTTTCTGAAGCAAACTGTTGATCTTAACAGTAGGGAAAGGAAGTTGTATTTCATGAGCATTCTTCAGGGAAGTTGTATTCGGATTAATGATGTTTTGCACAGTTAATCAGGTGATTAAAAGGATAGAAATAAAGAAAGAAAAGGAATGTAAATGGATTTATGCTTCTGCCGCGTGTTTTACATGTGGTATGAGAGAGAGAAGAGGTTTTTGTTGTTTTAGTTTAGTTAGAGTATTTAACTATCTTTACCTTGTATTATCCTTTCGGGTTTATACACCCAATTACTTAATAGGAAAAAAAAAGTGTTAATCTTAAACACTACTATCTTCATTTCACAATATATATTATTTTATTAAACTTTTTTATTTCACAATATCTGTCACTTTATAATTTTAATGATATAATAATTACTAGTTTACCAATTTCGTCCTCATTAATTGCTTTTTCTCTCCATTTTCATTGACTTTCTTTATTTCTAATAAAACCATGGGATAACTTAGTCTTTGTACCTAAATTTTGTCACGAATCTTGTATTTATTTGATATTCCCTCATAACTCAAAAATGATAAGTATTATGAAATAAAAGAATTACCTGATTAATAGGAATTGAACGATATATAATTGATTTTTTTTTGTTTTATCATTAATAAGTCCATAGGCAACAAGCGCGTGGACTACACTACACCCTTTATACTAAAAGGATAGTTCATCTTAGGATTAAAACTTCTTTTTTTTTTTTAAAGCAAGAGTGTAATCACTTTTGGTCATGAACATTTAATGGAAAAACTATCTCAACAAGCACTTTTTAGATATTTGAACTTGTGTTCTCCTTCACACCAGGGTGAGATATAAATTAGCTTTTATGGCTACATGTGGCTCCCCTCCTATTATCCAAATCCATATCCCTAGAACTTCACCATCAAGAAGGGTGTAGAGGTCTCATATAAGCCTTATTCAAGCAACAACGTTTGAAGTAACTTTTAGCGTTTTGACCAAGTCAAAACACTAATCAACCAAATATTAGTGTTTGGTAAGGTAGTATTTTAAATAGCATTTGCAATAGCTTTTAGCGTTTCAAGTAATGTTTTTGAAAAGCTAAGAATATTAACTTTTCACATTTGAAAGAAGCATTTCATATTTTTTGACAAAAAAATCCCTTCATTAATTTATATTTGGCAAATTATTTATATCCTTTTACATCAATTTACAATAATCAACTAACTCAACCGCTAAATTTACCGAACACATTTATTCAATCGCTCAATTGAACAGCTTATCCGCTAACAATTAAAATCTAACAGACTATCAACTACCTAAACAGGTTATCAGCTATACAAATAGCTATCCGCTACTCAAACAGACTCACTATAGTAGTCTTATCCGTAAATTGTAAAATTATAAAAGGGTGATTCTATTATACCTTAAATTTATAAAATTATGACTACCTAATACCTCATATCAAGGAGCAGAGGAAATTTGAAAGTGCAATTCCACGAGCGAAGAAACCTAATTGGCTTGAGTGTTTAATTATTTAGGTTGTACAGCAATAAGTTAAGCATTCCTTTTTAGAAAGGAAGCATTATATTAGGTAGTCAATATTATGTAAATGTAAAATTAAACCCTAAATAAAAAGTCACTTAAATTCATGTATGATTTGAAGACTTGAAACAAAAAATCAGCAATAGCTTTATGATGTGCTCTTAACATACACTCTTGCACGAAATGCCTAATGTGCTTGAAGTAGAGATACCGCTCTACTCATACATTTCGCAATAATTCAATTTTAATTTAGAGATCACACTCAAAATTTTTAGTTTCTAATGGTTTGTTCAAAATATCCGTTAAAATCAACTGTTATAACTGAAATAATAGCATAAATGAGCTGAAATAATTAGTTGTATAGATTAAATGAGTTGAAATAATTAGACGTTATAATCGTTATAATTGAAACGATTTGAAAGCTATTATAAAATATTTATAATAGCTTTTAAATCATTTCAATTATAACAGTTGTAACGTCTAATCATTTCAATTCATTTCAGCTCATTTATATTTTATAGACGTTGTAACCGTTAGAATATATTATTATAAGCGTTATATCGAATAGACACTGAGTATCACGTTAAAAAATAAATTTAACCCTAAGGTAAACTAACCATATGGCTTATTTACTACTATAACATACATCACTAGACAAACCTCAAAGACCCTTTTTAATTTTCAACACATAAAAGTGACATAAATTCTTAAAATTCACACATGATCGATGGATCCTCAATACATAAATTATTCATCCACAAAAATAGAGGGCGAATTTTTTTTAATTTTATTTCTTTACGAAAACTAAAACCATCATCGTCATGTTCATGATCATAAACATTTTAATGAATCATCTCCCTCTTTGTAGAGCTTTTTCAGCAGAATCCATCTCCTCTAAGATCCGAGCTTTCCTCTTAGCCGGAATAGGAGTGGTGGGTCCAAAACTAATATAATGCCCAGAAACTGCATTCAGCGCTGAGTACATATCCCTGAACGAGGGTCTTCCCAGGAGCGACTTCTCTCTCCTATACTTAGCCACCCATTCATTCGAGGCCGCCCTGAGCTCCGCCACCGCCTCCGCCAAGTCGGGGTCGTTCCTGTCCATGTTTATGGTGCTCCGGACCTTGTTGATCATCTCCTGAGTCTCCTTCACGTACTCCTCGTCTGAGACGGCTCGGGCGGCAGTCGCGGGGAGAGAATGGCAGCAGCGAGGGCGGTGATCGCGAGGTGTCTCCGGGTGAGGGTGGCGGAGAGTGGTCGGGTGGTGGCGGAGGGGGTGTGGGTTTGGTGGTGGTGGGGGGTGGAGAGAGGGGCTTGGGGTTGGAGGTTGGGGTGATTAGAGTGGGGAGGCCATGACTTGGTGGGATGGGAAGAGGGAGGGGAGGGGGAAGGGGGAATATGGGGAATTTGGGTGCTACGTGTCATGGGCTTATTGTCCAACTTATCTCAAAGATTTGGACTTTATGGATAAGAAGGCCCAAGTTGGATTTGCATATGCTTCTAGACTTTTGTGTTTTTTTTTTTTGTGGGATCAATCATATGCTTCTAGCTGGTTCTGTGTAAATGGCTTCTTTTAAACCCCCCCAAAACAAAAAGGTTATATTTCTCGAATTGAAAATTATAATGTACTCGTGGGATTACAGACCATTAGATAGTCTTTTGGGATTGATTAATATATAATTATATATTGATTATTATATAATTGTATATTGATAATGTATATCAAAATCAAAAATTATTAAATATAAAATTAAAATCAAAATCGATTAATATCACAAAAAAAAAACTTAATTATACACTTATCTCAACAAAATTGTTGAAAAATTGTAAATTTGTGAATAAACTAAAGAACACGGAAAAAGTGTTATTTTTTAGATAAAAGATTTGATATGACAATTGAAGTTTATTTGTGGACTTTAAAATTGGGTTGAGAATATGGGTAAATATGTACTTCTAGGAGGACAAAGATGGATTGGTCTCAAATGCACGATTTATTCTCATAATTAATAAGCCTTAAAGAAACAAGAAAATAACACAATGATCAATTCAGTTGATAACTAGCAGAAGAATATCTAAGTGTTGATGATATTTGGTATAATACATGGTTTGGTTGAATAAAATTAGCTTAGTTAATTTCAAAATATGTCATCTAATAGAAATTTATTTTATTTTTGAGGTAACCTAATGATATAATATATATGGTTTAGAAATAAAATTAAACTTTAACTACTCTTTTTTATCATAAATTAGTTATATAATATACCGGATTTATAAGGAAAACCCACGATCCGAGCCCGGGATTGTGCGGTGTGAAAAATTAAGACTAAATTTGGTTGCCCATTTGGGTAATCAAGACTGGATTGGAACATTTGGTTGCCCAATTGGAGTATTGAGCCTCCAGTGGTATAATTGCCCGAAAAAAAAAAGAAATACGAAAAAAACTGACAAAGACATCTTTTATTATTAATTTTGATGGGATTGGGCAAGTTTTTTAAAATAACAGCTATGATAATGCAAACAATAGTTGGACTTTTTTTTGGGTCAGGCCTCTATCTTAGTTGCCGAAGCTACTGCCTTGAGGGTGGGATTATAGGAAATTATCAAACCTCATTAAATATATTATTCAACCATCCTGTCAAGTCAATTTTATTATTAAGGGTATCGTCCGTCTTTTGAGGAATTTCATATGGTGCAATATCAATCATATCCACAGAAAAGCTAACGAGTGCAGGTGATTAGTTGGCAGATTATGGGCATTCGTTCAATTCCCTTCAACTTGGAACTTCTTCCTCTTTCTTGTTCTGTTGTCTATTATGGATTACGATAATTAGATAGAACCATTGTGAGAAGGATTATCTAAGCTTTGTAGTGTACTATTTTTACTTTTTATAATTTAAAAATGTAATTTTCAATAGGCTAATCAAACTATAGTTAAAGAAATCCCAACTTCCACCCACTCGGTTTAACAAGAGGGAGATGAGAGATCGAGAGGAGTTAGAAAATAAAACACTTGGGTTGGAGCATTGGAAAAATATGGTTCACTTGTTTTATTACTATAAATTTTACCTAATCCTTTTTTATAATTACACCTAAAAAAAAATCTTGGCCCCAATATGATTATTATAGTTAAATGTTTTTTACCCTCTTAAGAAACTATCTTTGACTATTATTTTTTGATAAATATAAAAATATATGTTACGTAAAAACAAGATATTTGTCTTAATGGTAAATTAATAAAAATTTATTTATTAATATAGTAAAGAAAAACCATCCACAACTATCATAATGATATTTTTTCCGTGAAAAAGAGACATTTATTAATGAAAAGTTATATGACATTTCAAATAAAAATTATGTAACGATAATAGATTTAAAATATCATAATAAATACTGATCATCTTTATAAAGTTAATAGTAAATATAATGTTGACTGACTCTAATTTTGTAACATCGTTATAGCCACTAACTGCATTCTTCAACAATCATAATTCAATAAAAAAAAGTATATTTTATCTCTTTAGATAATTTATTCTCGATGACATAATAGGAGGATTTTTTTAAGTGAGTTTGAGTTTGATTCACATATTTATCGTTGTCATTTGTCAAACATAGTGTTTATTATTTTCCCATTTAATTGCATAAGCATGACAAATGACAACCTGATTTCTGAAAATTATAATTCATATAATGAATTATCACTATCAAGAACTCTATTTACCCATTATTTTCTTAAATAGTAGGAAAACCAAGTTGCATACATATATATATTTTGAAGAATTCATTACAACCCATTTTTCCAAAGTGCTTGTAGCACAGTTGGCATATCTGACGTCTTGAGTGTGCCTTTGTGCCCTCAGCTTTTGGGTACGAGTCCTGGGGGAACACTTTCTTACTTGTGTGCTTTGGAAGACTGTTAGGTGTCAATAGGCTTTGGGCCTAATTCCCCCACCCCTTGCCCGCCATCAGCCTCTAGTAGGGGTTAGTTGGAGGCGAGCCGCTTACCCGTGAAAAATTTACAACCCATTTTGCGGTTCGGTGAGCAGCTTCGTTGCCACCTTGCCTTACCCACACAACATCCCTCAACTCCCCAGTTTCCCAATGTTCTAAAATATCATCTAGAAGCATAGACGATACCCCATTCTCATTCATTTATTATCATATATCAAATATGTCGTTAAGATTTTAACATTAATAAATAGAAATACAATTATATTTATAGGACGGTTATAATACTAACAGAATCCCGACATTATTAACTGCAATCCAACTAATAATCAATATCACATTATTAACAAATTAATTATTATTTTAAGAATCATATATTGTATATTATTATTGAAGAGAATTTAATAATGTTGGAATAATGATGGGTAAGAATATTAATGATATGAAAGGGATGAATGATTGGGGAGGGACAGAGGAGCAACGGATGAAATTCAACATGTTATATGTTAGGAGGCGTGGAAAGAAGTTCCAAAAACATGTATGCATAGCCAGACTCCTCTCTCTCCTCCGTTGCCAATTTGCCAGTATTTGCCATCTCACTGTATTTTTTCAAACTTGTCGTCTTCTTCCACACCATCTTGTCTTTTGTTCATCCATTACTTTAATGGAAATTCTAATATGTGATTGGAGGCTTTTTAGTTGGAGATTCGGATTCAACAGCCAAAACAACTTCATCTGTGCCTCATCAAGGAATCTATTTAATCAATTGACAAATTAAGCTTATTATTGGAGCTTTAATTAGAATCGGTCCAATCAAGTGAGTATTACCCTAATGATAAGCACTCCACATTTCTATTGCATCATCGGAATTCAAATCTTGGTGGAAACAATTTCGCTTACTAGGTGTGCGGGAAGTTGGGATGTGTTGTGGGTTTGAACTTTGAGCCCGAGCTTAGTATGCTTATGCCTCTCCCCTAGGTCTTTAAGCTCAAGTAGATTTACCTATGAGATCCGACTTTTATATTGAGGGTGATTGTTGTATTGGATGTTCAACTACGGTCATATGAATGTACTCATGGGCCATAAGTTAACTCATGATTGGATGAGAAGGAGAAATAAGGGAAGAATACAAGTAGAAAAAAAAATTGTTAATGGACTATCTTACTCGAGTGGTATAGAGATTACGATGAAATTTTCATATAATTAAGGGGTCAATCTCTCTCCAATATTATCATTTAATCACTTTCTTCAATAAATAAAAACGAATATAAACAAACATATAAAATAGCGAGAATGACTATAAATGAACATAGACAAATATATAAAATAGCGAGAAACAAATATAAACAAACAGAAATAAGTTATTAAATAAAAAATAAACATAAACGAACGAAAATAAAACATAAAAAAATATATAAAAAATAAAATATAAATAAATTTTATTTTTCATATAAAGTCGAACGAATTTAAATTCTTTTTCTCAAAAAATATACCCCAAATATAATGTATTTTAAAAGACTTGAAAAAACATACTTAAGCAAATTTGACATTGAATGTTGGTCGTAGCGAGTGGTGGTGGTGGTCTCAACATTTTAAATTAAAAAAAATAATAGAAATATATATATATATATATATATATATATATATATATATAAAATTAATGAATTAATTTTGGCCGGGGGACAGTCCACCCCATCAAAGTAAGCGGTTTCAAATAGAGCCCCCATTTCGCCATCGTGTTCTCCGTTTCTTTTTTCTCTCATCAACATTTTTTCGCCAAATTCAACCTCTCTCTCTCTCTCTCTCTCTCTCTCTCTCTCTCTCTCTGCCTCCCAATTGCTTTGAATTCTACTCCGTATTCTCTGCAAGAGGACTCCCCCACGCTCTTCTCTCTCTCTCTCTCTATTCAATTCTGTAAGTACAATTTTACCGGGATTTTCTGTTATCCGATTCGCGATTTTGCAAGCTTGATTGATTGGTTTTTTTGAAAATTTTGAACATGGGTGCCATTTTTTTGATGATTGAATTTCTGGGTTTGGATCTGAATCAGGGGGCGTGTCCGCTAGGGTTTCTGCTTAATCTCTTGTGGAGAAGAAATGGCGAATAGGGTAGATCACGAATACGATTACCTCTTCAAGATCGTCTTGATCGGAGACTCCGGTGTCGGCAAATCTAATATACTCTCGAGGTTTACGAGGAATGAGTTTTGCTTGGAATCTAAATCCACCATTGGTGTTGAGTTTGCTACTCGTACTCTCCAGGTCAATCTCTCTCTCTCTCTCTCTCTCTCTCTCTCTCTCTCTCTCTCTCTTTGATAACTCCATTGTCGGTGTTTCCTGTGATTTGAATTTCTTTGCGGCTTTGACTTGTTTGTGTGTGTGTGTGTGGGGGGGATCATACTTTTGAAATCAAATTGACTTGATTCAGTATGCATTTGAATTCTTCTGGGTTTTCTCCAACAATACGTATCCTTTCTGGGTTATGTTTTCTTGATCAACTTGATTTTCTGTGATCTAAAACATTGGAATAATGGGGTCCTATAATTCTCACCAGGGTTCAATATTTCATTCGCTCTCTTTCAGTTATTTCTTGTTAAGTTGAGAATTGATAGAAGGAGCGAAAATTCTCATAAAATTACGTGTAGGGATATTTGCTTTCGACCTTGTGGATGCCCCATCATGGTGGTTAAGAATTCTCATTCTTCAAAGTTATTGGGTAGTTGCTGATTGATTTGTGCATACAATAAACTACTAATAATCAGACGATGATTAACTGCCTAAGAGAAAGGATGACGGTTAAGTCATTTAGTTTTTCTGCTTAAGGCTCAATTTATTACTTTTTGAACATTGAGTAGTTGTGTTATTTGATGTAAGTATTCATAGCTTTGTCGTAGCTTAAAACTTGGCTTAAGTGTCATCATCCATTTCTATAAAGCTAGATCGGGGATCACGTTTGAGTTGCAGTTTCCACGCTACTGGCTCTATTAGAAAGGTTGAGTTTTGATGTGTCTGTATTTGTGCTTGGGTGGATCTTTTCGTTGTCCTCGTTGATCATATCATTTGAACTGTCTTGCCCTCTTTTTTGACCTGTTAAAAATGAATCACATATTGCTTGAATAGTAAAGCTTTTGAATTTCAATGGCATACCCTATGGGAAGATAATTCAAATTCCAGCTTAATTGTGGAGAGAAAGCTTCTGAGAAGTGGTGAATGTATCCGCTGCATAATTAGAAAAATTTTGCAAGATCACTTGAACTGGCTCTGTTCACAAGAGACTGGGTGTCAGACCTGCTGGATGAATGTATGGATGTACTTTTCTATAAATCGAAGGCATTGGTGATTTGGCTATCAGTTCATTGCTCCAGTTTTTTATTCTGAATCATAGCTGACCAATTTTACGAATCATGATTATTGAGTTGCTATTTTGTACTGACCTTGTCTTTGTGGACCCGTGTTACTGCCTGCCTGTCTGCCAATTGGCCAGCATGGAGTTTTATTTCCCCCAAATCCTCACCGCCTCCCGCTTTTCTTTCTTTCTTTTTTTTTTTTAAACTGTCACCACTCACAACACATAATTTAGCATTACTTCACGCTAAGTACGAGTCTATGACTTACAATATTTCTACGTGAGGATGCTAATAAATTTGTCATCAAATCTACCACTATGTCCAGAAAGTCCCCTACGCCCGCTTTTATCAGTATTCCATCTGAAAATGTTCTCTTGCTGTGAACTCGTTCATGGATCATGGTGCATAGTAGTTATTGTCTATGATTGCTCTATTGAATTTACTCTTTTGATCGTGATGTAGAAGAGGGGAATTGGACTCTATGATCTGTTGATGAGGTACTTATTTGGAAACCCTCTGTTTTTAACAGGTAGAAGGAAAGACTGTCAAGGCACAGATATGGGATACTGCTGGTCAAGAACGTTACCGGGCTATTACTAGTGCTTATTATAGAGGAGCTGTAGGTGCTCTTCTTGTCTATGATATAACCAAGAGACAAACATTCGATAATGTTCAAAGGTGGCTTCGCGAATTGAGGGACCATGCAGATTCTAATATCGTCATAATGATGGCTGGAAACAAATCAGACCTAAAGCATCTTAGAGCCGTGTCAGAGGAGGATGGCCAGGCCTTGGCTGAAAAGGAAGGTCTGGCATTTCTTGAGACATCAGCACTAGAAGCATTCAACATTGAAAAGGCTTTCCAAACTATATTGTCAGAGATTTACCATGTAATAAGCAAGAAAGCATTGGCTGCCCAAGAAGCTTCCAGCAACGTTCCTGGCCAAGGTACAACGATCAATGTTGCTGATTCATCGGCAAATCAGAGGAGAATGTGCTGTTCCACTTAAAAAGGTTAAAAGGAGATAATCAGGAAAGAAAGAGTATAGCTAGCAAGCATCAGGCCTTGTCTCTTCTCTTCTGCTTTGTTCTTCCCATTTTTTCCCTTAATTTTTTTCGTGTTTATTTTTTGGGGGATGAGACTCTGTAGCATACTTTCCTTCATTGAGTTGTGATGAAGAATTTGTGAAATTGGAAAAACTACAGTTACTTGTTCTTAGTTCAGAAGATTTCTAATTCATTTGTTAATTCATTGCCTTTCCCTTGAAATCTGGATTTGCAGTTGATATTTGACTACATAAGTAGCTGAAAAATAAGTTTCTGAGAATTTATTATTTATAGTCATTCCCGCTCAATCTGTACAGTGATGTGATTTATTTGAAATGATGTCTGGCAAAACTGCCTGATATCATGAAGGATTTCCTTAGAGTCGAATCCAGGCTCCACTTTTACATGGCAAGACATTGCTGTTTTTCCTACTGTGATAGACCAGACATGCAGACATTGAACCTCAGAAACACCCTTTGCACTTTTGAGGGCATTTTTGAGACTGTCAATGTCGATTTCTCTGGGTGTCCTCTCCATCAATATCCCGAATACATTAGCAAGCATGGACTTGGTGCTAATCAGAACACCAACTGAGAAACCCAATGTGAATATGAGATCGGTAACCACCCAGCTCGGCTTTACCCATATGACTGCTCCTGCAATCATCTCCCCAACAGATAGAATCACGCCGCTTGCCACATGCAGGTAAGCTCCTTGGAGATTTATATTCATTTTGTTGGTCTCTTCGTGAGGATCAGAAACGACCTCTCTGTCTGTCTGGGGTAAGGCGGTGTACATATGCCCTTTCTTAGATTGTGCATTGTCGGGATTAGAAACTAGCTTATTAGTAGACTCCCCATGAGAATAGTGGTGACTTTCACCGTCATGGTGGTGATGCAAATGATCATGACCCATCCATGCCAACATCATGAGGTCAATGACTAACCCAACTAATGCAACCATGAACATGACTTTGCCATTTATGGGCTCGCTTTTATGGAGGGCTCTATCAATGGCTTTGAACATCAAGAAACCTGAGATGAGCCAGATGAGCTGCACTGACAGGAGGGTTCCTAAGACCTCAAGGCGATAGAACCCAAAGGACTGGTGGGATGTGGGTTTCCACCCAGAAGCCCAGACCGCGAACAAGGAAACGGTGAACCCAGCTACATCACTGAAGATGAGGGCTGCATCTGTAAGAACCGTGAAGCTGTTGGATTTGATGCCTCCAATTATCTCTGCAACCATGAGAAGCAAGTAGAAAAGATCAACCCGGCTAGCTTTCGAGTTGAGATTGACCTGCCCTCGAGCTCTGCTGGGTTTTCTTGAGAGAAAACGCACAAACAGATGATGCACAATCTCTGACATTGCTGTGCAGGACATTTAGCATCGGATCAATTTGCAGCTCCGGATTGTGTTCTTTGGATTCACCATGGATTTTCTGGTTACCCATTTGTTTTGTTTCAAGGGTGTTTTTCTCCTGTTTGGTAAGTTCAATGTTCAGAATTTAAATGAAAATTCAGCATTATTATTAACAAAAATGAAAAAGGTAAATTCCCAAAAGGAAAGGGGAAGCAAACTAAAATCAACTGTCAATCACAATCAACAAAAGTCTTTCTCCCCCACCCCAAGCCCCCTCCTCCCCCAAAAAAAGGGTAAAGGAAAATTTTTCCAACAATTTATCATTTCAATAATCATGATTCTGAATAATAACAATTAGAATGACTGAAAAAAAGGGGAAAAGGGTGGGGGTCACCTGGGAATAAAACTATAAAAGTATGAGCTTCATCTGTCATTGATATGAAACTATGAAAGGGAATTTTTTTCACTATAATTGTTCATAGGGAAATATGAAATTAAGAGAGAGAGAGAGAAAGACAGAGAGAGAGAATTTGCAATGCAGAAATAAGTTTTCAATTGAAATTTTCTTAAAATATAATTTTTTCCAGCCATTTTCTATCTAAAATCTGGATTTCTTGAGCTCAAATATTAGCCAATCAAGTTCTAAATTTATTTTTGTTATGTAAGGTTGAATTTCTTTCATCATATGAGAGATGCAGAGTTTTTCCCTTTTCTTTAGTTTCCCACAAACACAAATATTCTGTATTTTTTTTCAAATATTAATATTTGAGTTTTTCTTTTATTGGGGGCATTGCCTACCTTTTTTTAAAAAAATAAAATAAAATGGGTCGTTGCCTACTTACATATTCTATCAAACTTTTTAAAAAATGAAATATGTAAGGAAAAATAAAGGCCAAATGACTCAAATATGATCTATGGAGGATAGGAAAAATGCCTCCATTGTTCAAAAATAAAACAAAAAAGGTACCATGAGATTTCCTTGCTCCAAGGGGTGTCCTATGTTAGGCCCCCTTAAAAAAGCTTTTTTTTTTAATGTAAAGAACTGATTAATTAATAATTTTTTCTTTTTATTTATTAATGAAATTAAATAAAAAAATTTCATAGACGTAAGGTGTAGCTGATCTATCATTTTCTTATAAAATGAACAATGAATATTTTTATCATGATATTGATATGTAAAAGGCTATAATACATTGGTTCAAAATTCACTATAAAACTATGAAAGTAATATATTTTAAAAATTTTTAATTGTTTGTTAATTGGAGTCAAATTAATATCAATCAATATATAAAAAGTAGAGTTCTTTTATCACAATTTTTTCCACTAAATGTCGAACCGTTTTTAATCAATTTATTTTTGGCATAAAAACAACAATAATTATTAAAACTTTGTTAATTTAGGGAGTATTCGACTTTAGATGAAAAACAAAATGTATTTATATTTCATGTTCATTTATGTTATTTTATATTCGATTATATTTGTTTCGTTTCTTTTATATTCGTATATGTTTATGTTTCTTTTTACTTCTATTTTGTATCTCTATAATTTACATATTTGATATATATATATATATATATATATATATATATATATATATATATATATATATATATATACACCCACCCTTGAAAAAGGTCAAAAAGAAGAAAGAGCAGAAGAGGTAGCTAGGGCGTGGTCAACCTTGGATGAAGTGGATCTAACAGGGCGAAATCACCGTCGTTCTTCCTCCGAGACCCGCCGCCCATATCCTCTGCAACAGAGGAAAGAGAGACAGGGACAGAGACCCACAGCTCCTCTATCTGTTTTCCCAGTAACCACTTTTCCTATTTTTCTATTTCAATCATTGACCCACAAATCGAAACCTCCTCCGCCGAGGTCAAAAACGCAATTGAAATTTCAAAGGGGAAAAATTACATATTTTCTAATCAGAGGTGCTACTTTGAGCGACCAATTTGAAACCCCAGATATTGTTTCTCTCTCATTGGGTAACCGGGAATTTGATTTTTGATTGTGGGTTTGATTTTTTAACGTTTTGGGGAGGTTTTATCGGGGGGCATCGAAACCTCAAAGCTGAGATAGAGGGGAGGGAGTGAGGCAGAAAGGGGAGAGAGAGAGCGAGGCATCGATGGATTCGGCGGTATTAGACGACATCATAAACAGGTTATTGGATTTTCGAAACCCTAGGCCTGGAAGTGCGAGGCAGGTTCAGCTTTCCGAGTCGGAGATCCGGCAACTTTGCGCCGCTTCTAAGGATATTTTCCTCCAACAACCTAATCTTTTGGAGCTCGAAGCTCCCATCAAGATCTGCGGTATTTTTACTCTCTCTGTTTTTGGGTCTTTTGTTTTTTTGCCCCTATGTTTTTTCGCCCATTGGGTTGAGAGATTATGATTTGGCTTGGATATGTTGTTTTAGCTCTGTTATGTTTTGTGGGATGAATGGATGAAGCAAGGTTTGTTTTTTATTTCTAGACTGGGTTTTTGCTGCTTTGAATGTGGTTAACTGGCTATGTAGTCTATTGAATTCATGGATGAACTTGGTTAATGTTATAGTTGTTGGGTTTCTTCTGTTCTGAAGGAAGCAGTAAGGATAGTGTTCTCTTGAGCAATGTTGACATTTTCTTAACGTGGTTGTTGTGTGTTCATGTAGGAGTCATTTTACACTCGGGCATGGGTAGGCTGAATCGTTCTTGTTGACTGGTGGATGGTTGACTAGTTTGCTAACCAATAAGCTATTGATTACAGTCGTTGCATGAGTAGGATGGAACGAGTTCCACTTAGTTGGGGATGCCGGAGCATTAGGAGCTTGATGATAGTTGTTTCTTTCTCAATCTGGGCACTTGAGATGATGCCTAAGCTTGTTTACCCTGGCAGTGAGATGGGTGATTGAGTGGAAAAGATTCTTGCATTTTTATATGCAATGAAGTTCGGAAAAGTTTCGGCTTTTGATGATACAGAATCTGACGAGGTCCCGGTCACCCTAGTTAGGCTGCTTTTTAGTTACTTTTAGAGTTACCTTATTTTGTGTTTGTGTTAATCTAACAAAACCCAGGTAAGAGAGGAGAGAACGGAAGATTGAGATTTAGAAAGTAGCTCTACTTACTAGACAAGTATATATTACATCTTCTCCTGTTATGCTGCCTTTGCTACTAGTACACTGAACACCAATTATCAGGATCCGTTCTTACCAACTCAAAGCTCAGCTCATAGAGATGCATTGTATTATTGGTGATTGGAACTGAAGCAATAGTCATACTGACCTAGTGAAGATGCATTCTTAAGGATCGATCTTGGTACAGCGAAATAATCCACATAGACTATGATGACATTGTGGTTCTCCTCCTTAAGTTCTTTGGTTGCAGTTTGGAGTTGATAATTGTGGAATGCTGCAAAGTCATTCCTGCATACAACTGTATTTATTCTGTTTTTATAAATAAATTATGTGAAAAAACCTATTCACAGCTAAACAATATTTGTTTGGCTGTATCGGAAGAAATACACGTGTTAGTTCAAAGGGAATAAATCATCACGAACTTTAAAAAGAAGGGAACTCACTTTGACGACATTTATAATGGTTTGCATAACCTCAGGGACCGAATTATGGAGCTCTTCTACAGTTCTCCCTCAAAAGCTGCTGCGTTATAGTTGTTGCCTCCTACAAGAAATTGGGTATTTTCAAGTTTTTTCTTGCACTCTAGATAACGAAAATTAGATGTCTTCACTAGTATGAATCTAACTCAAGCGACATAAATGGAATAAGAATTTTATCCATTAATGTTGTAGAGAACATAACCTTCCCAAACAAAATAATGATTGGTAGATGAGTGCAGTTATATGTAATGTTAGTCATCACAATGATCGGTTGAATTTTTTTTTTTTTTTTTGAAAAAAAGTAATGAATGTAGTTGAGTTAGTTACCTGATTTGTTGGAGATGTACGTATACTATTAAAGTGAGATTTAAACCAATCAAGTTGGACCAAGAGAGAGAACTGGAGGTAACCCCTGCAGTTATGCTTTTAGCTGCTAAGGTTCATGGTCGCGTGTTGTCTTGGTTTATGATCCTGTGAAGTGTGAGGCTTAGCTGCATGGGAATATCATGATCATTGGAACAGCTAGTCTATAACTGTTTTGTGTTATTCATGAATTTCATGTACTATCGTTGTACCTTGATCATCTTATAATCTGAGTAATCTTCTTTGTCATATGTTCTATTTTCTTAGATATGAATGGTGATTTTTCTTTTAAAAATTTCGATCAGTATAGATCTTAGAATTGACTGATCTCTTTTGTGTTTTCCAAACAGGTGATATTCATGGCCAATACGCTGACCTATTGAGACTTTTTGAATATGGGGGTTTCCCTCCTGAATCTAACTACTTATTTCTTGGGGATTATGTGGACCGTGGCAAGCAGAGTCTAGAAACAATTTGCCTTTTGCTGGCCTACAAAATCAAGTATCCAGAGAATTTTTTTCTTTTGCGAGGAAACCATGAATGTGCTTCCATCAACAGGATTTATGGATTTTATGATGAATGTAAACGCCGCTTTAACGTGAGACTCTGGAAGACTTTTACTGAAAGCTTTAATTGTCTTCCTGTTGCTGCTGTTATAGATGACAAAATATTGTGCATGCATGGTGGTTTGTCACCTGATCTGACCAATGTGAATGACATAAAGAGTATTCCCCGCCCGTCTGATGTACCGGAGTCTGGCCTGCTTTGTGATTTGCTATGGTCGGATCCCTCTAGAGAGGTTAAAGGTTGGGGAATAAATGATCGGGAGTGTCCTACACCTTTGGTGCTGATAAGGTGGCAGAATTCTTAATGAAGAATGATATGGACCTAATTTGTCGTGCACATCAGGTTATTCATTCCCACATCTTATTCGTTTTAAATTCATCTCAACATTTTAGCTTACTATGATCCTTGAATCCCAGGTTGTGGAGGATGGATATGAATTCTTTGCTGATAGGCAGCTTGTTACCATTTTCTCTGCCCCCAACTACTGCGGTGAGTTTGATAATGCTGGTGCGATGATGAGTGTTGATGAGAGCTTGATGTGTTCATTTCAAATTTTGAAACCATCGGACAGAAGATTTCTTTGATCAGAGGGGTGAGATCTTGACATTCTAATTCTCGTGAAATGCTTGAAATAGGGCTTATAAATTGATATTTTTGTGTCATTTTGGCATGTTCATTCCATTCTGTAAGCTTATGTGTTTGCTGCCAAAAAATGCACTTATGTGACAGAGAAGCTGAAGGATTCTTCTAGTCTTTTTATCTGCCATGCATTTTTTTTTTGGGGGGGTAGGTGTCTTTTACGCTTGTTGTAGGATCATTCAACCACATATGTGGTTTGATGTTTTCATCTACTGCTGGAGGCCTATTATTTATTTTTTCTTCTATAAATTGATGAGCTAAACTGCTAAAGTATCTGTTATGACAGTCCTGTGCATATCACTAGTGTCCCTTTTAATAGACCGTTTACTCTTGTCTCATTGTGTAACAGCCTGCTCCCAGTCCCCAAATTGTACTCTGAGCTCGTGAGGTCATCAATTTCTGCTTACATAGAACTACCTGCTCCCCATGTTGCAAAGCTGTGCAAGTCCTCAGTTTTGCGAATCCTTGGGGACTTTTGTGATGAAAGGCTGTCTTTGCTTCTCCTTGAGCTCCTACTCTCTGCATCTTTTATTCTGTCTTCCAATTATTGATCTTTAATGTCCTTTGTGATTTGGCCCTTCATGAGATAAACCATGGTGGTTTGTACACTGGGCTTTGGGTGCATTTCTTTTAGTCTCAGATGATTCCATGACTGAATATTTGGCTGAAACGATTTCAAACAAAGTTTTTCCCCCACTGTGTTATACATAGAATTTGGGTCGGAATTGGCTCGCAGTCTCAGGATTTTATTTTTATTGATTAACAGGCCACTTCAATTGGAATCATAGTTACCCACTATATTATAATTCCTGTGGCTACCTTGTCTACTATCAGATCCATGGTGATGACAACCCTTTTACCACATAAATGCACCACCATCTTCTTCTCTTCCTAAGCTCCCTGCCTCTGCCTCCCTCCCTCCCACAACCAAAAAGAAGAAAAAAATCACAGAAAAGGAAATAAATTGACAATACAAGGAAAAGAATTTACATGTTTCAACCAGTGTCAGCCAACTTATTTCTGACCTTGCCCTTGAAATTCAACTATCTCAGACTTCTGTAGTCAGCTAATGGTCTTTCTATCCCCTCGTCCCTTTCTATGTCTAAAATCTTAAAATTCAGGGCAGGAAAGTCTGTGGCTAGCGTGTCTCAAACAAGGTCTGATTATGAATGTATCCATGGGTTCAACTATGGAGAAGGTAACTTGTAGCTGTGGTGTCTGCACCTGTGGTTCATTATCTTTTACAATCTTATGATAGTGCATAGCACACACTTGGTGTACGTCTGTTTAATGGCACCTAGATACATGTTCCTCTCCTTTCTTTCTTTCCTTTTTTTTTTTTTAAAGTTTCAGTAATGAGAAAATTATCAATCAAGAGATCAAATGATGCAAACACTAAGTGACCAATTATGGTCCTTCCATTTCCAAGAAATGAACAAAGTACCCACCACCTACCGAGATACATGTAAATATTAGCCATAAGGGTTTGCTCATCAAAAACTCAAAAGTACGTGCTGCTTTTTGGTCCAACAGTAGCCACACACCTCCTTAATATATATCTGCCCCAGGAAGCTACCCACAAGCAAACCATTAACAAATTCCACAACTTCTAAAGATAATTAACAAAACCCATTATCCAAAGAGCACAGAGTCTTGGTCTATATATATCGTTGGGTGCTTGGATGCCTTGGGAGGTCCTATTTCTTGCTAACCAAATCATCCACATAATGGCTTGAGGAATAGTCTGGGATATCACCTTTGACTTTTCTGCAGAAAAGCCCCTTCCAAGCCAGAAGATGATCTTTGACTGGTTTTAACGACTATCCAAGGAAGACTCAGCATCTCAGAGCTGATTGGTTAAGGGCTGTGGCTAACTCTTTCTGTGTTTTTTGTTTCATCATATGAGATTTGTATAACTATAAAAGAAAGAAAAGATTGACAACACTCCGGTGGTGTTTATCAATCAGTTTGGGTGATGTAATCTCCTTACACATGGCAACTCCCCTGAGATATAGTGAAATCATTTTTTAATTCTCATTTTTTAAAAAATGATTTTAAACCCCCCAAAGTGTAATACTACTATTATAATTTTTACCGCAATCTAGGAATTAACACATTATATGATTTCACTGTACCTTAGAGGTTATGTACTTGTGTCAATGCCATTCCATTTTATTCACCTCATAATATATGTCCTGCATGTTCTTGTTTGTTGATGTTCAATGCATCCCATTCCAAAGCGCAGATAATTGATTTTTCGGGTGCTCTATGAACTGATGTAATCTAGGTTATTCACATCCTTGGTTGTTGCCTACATCAGCTTTTGCTCAAAGCATGTAACTACATCCGAAAATATATTTGTATAGCTAGATATTCTGATTGCCCAATAAATTATTCTAATTCTTGAATCTGATTTTTTGCTTTCTGTTTTGCAGATACCTCTGTTTCTTAGGCTCTTTTCTTTTTGATTCGGGACAATAGTTGAGTTCTAGGGCATGCAGTTCTTTCTTCAGAAAGTTGAGGATACTGGTGTCATCCTGTTTAATCTTCAGGAGAAGATTTTTCACATTGGAAGTATTGTAATTGATTCTGGAGTTTCATTCAAGGCAACAAGAAGAGATTACAGGGCATTTATAAATGTTCCAAATTTCTTATTATTATGTTATTTTTACTCTTTTAATTTTTTGAGGTTAAAATTTCCATGGTGCTGGTGTATATACACTTGGTCTTGTAAATGGCCATTCAATCTGTACATTGTTGACACCAACATATGTACCACTGATGTCACTGTCTCTCTCCTGTTTAAGTTCAGGAATGCCACTTGCAAATTGCAATTCAAGGTTTATTTTCCCTGTATACGTAGAAGCTGTCCCTCTTTTTTTCTTTCTTTTTTTTCTTTTTCTGTTTGTCATTGACTACTTGTCAAAGAGAACAGTAAGGATTAGGTAGACAGCAGATTTGGCAAAGTTGACACAAAATTTTAACCAAACAATTTGTATCCGTGTTTGACATTTGAAATAGCATCATCTGAAAGTGGATCCGAAATGTAAATGGATTCGGATTAAATTGAATTTTAACCAAAATTTTTTACAAAGTCGTTATTTTAACTTGACCCAAATTTAACCTGAAGTCATTTAAAATATGATCTAATTCAAATTTAACTAGTCCTATATTTGAAACAAATAATCTGTTTACCAAGTTTAGAGTTAAGACCTGCGCATGATAAAGTTGATGACTGCTCTTAGAGTAGGAGAGCTAATCTCCCTTAACATAAGTGCAAACCCTTTTTCTTTTTAACATTTTTGTGTAGTGTTTATTCTGTTTATTTCAACTATAAGATTTAGTAGTAACGATAATAAATAATATAAGATATAAACAAAATTAGGAGTTGAGTAAATATCATGAGAAGTTACGTAGAAAACCAGTAAATTAATAGTTTAACGTTTTTAAACATTAAAATAGACATAACTTAATAAATTGACACTCTTGAACACTACAACAAATATATCCTTAGTAGAATAGAGCTAATATCTTTATTATACTACATCCTTTTAACGAGATTATTTTCTGGGGTCGATAAAGTCTGTAAAATTTGTTATCCAATACTCCGTATTTAGGTATAAGTTTCTCCTGAAATAGCATACCATACCTCCTTTTTCTGTTTTTATTTTATTTTTTCAAACGAACTATACCCTGGCCGCCTAGTGTTCCCCTCTCAAACAAAGAGGTCTCTCTCAGCTTGCGCAAAAATTGAAGCCCGCGATTGCGAGCCTCCTCCTTCATCTTGCTCCATTCAAGTTCCAGACTTTGTACAGAAATCAATTCAAGGGAATTCAATCTCACCTCTCTCTCTCTCTCCCTCAATCAAGATCAGACAACCCTGAAAGATGTTTTTCCACATTATACTCGAGAGAAACATGCAGCTGCACCCTCGCCACTTCGGCTCTCGTCTTCGCGATAAACTTGTCTCCAAGCTCATGAAAGAAGTTGAGGGCACTTGCAGGTTTATCTCTCATAAGTTTATCAATGTGTTTCTTGGTATTCATTTAAGAAGGAGAAAATCGAATTGGGTATTGGATTTTTCAATTGTTTAATTTGATTCTGATTTGGATTAATATTGGGCGATTTTGATTAGTGGCCGTCATGGGTTTGTGGTCGCGATTATGGGAATTGAGCATGTGGGCAAAGGCTTGATTAGGGATGGAACTGGGTTTGTCACCTTCCCAGTCAAGTACAAGTGTGTTGTGTTCAGGCCTTTCAAGGGCGAGATTCTTGAAGCTGTTGTAACAATGGTGAACAAGGTAATATTACCTCCCTTTGAAGCCTTCTATCAATTCAAACATTTGATGGTTAATTCTGCAAATATGAACTCAAGTTAATGATTAATGTTGGATTTTGGTAGATGGGTTTCTTTGCTGAGGCCGGGCCAGTTCAGATCTTCGTGTCTAACCATGTGAGTGTCTACTCTTCAAGTGTGAAGCTTTTTGATAATATTATAGAATGGCATTTCTTTGGGTTTTGCTTTTGTTTCTCTTTTTTGAGTTGAATTTTGATTGAGCTTGCAATGAATTGAATTTATTCTTAAAATCTGTATTTGGATGTAGCTGATACCTGATGATATGGAATTCCAATCTGGGGATACACCAAACTACACAACGTCAGATGGATCAGTATGTTTCCTTTGATTCCCATATGTAGAAGCAGTTTTTAATAGAATTTGAATCTCTGCTGTGTTAGAGATTTTGACTGTGTGGTTTTGTGTACCTTTTGCAGGTGAAAATACAGAAGGATAGCGAAGTTCGGTTAAAGATAATTGGTACTCGAGTAGATGCCACAGAGATTGTAAGTGTCCATCTTTGACGCAATTACTCATGCATTAGCTTGTTTGTTTTTTCGCCTCCATTTTTTTTTTACCATTATATGATCCTTGAGCTTAGTTTTTCCTGCCTATGTTATGCAGAAAGTTTGTATGTTCCCCGTCCAATGGTAATTCAGGCATCTTAGTGGTGTCAAAGTGTTAATCGTCTAAAGTGTGCTGATGGTCTATCTTGATGGACTTTTTTTTTTTTAAAGATTCCCCCTCCCCTGATTGGGAGAGTGCAAATTCATGTCGTGAAACTTTTCTAGTAATTAGAGATGAGAATGTAGGAAAGTAGCTATGGTACGGGAGACCGGAAAAAACCATCCCTTTCAAGTTTGGTTCTTGGTGGAAGCCCTGGGGAAAAAGTATAATGGGCCTGCCTATTCCCTGTTAAAATACCGGGGGAGAACGTAGGAAAGTCCCGCTGCTGAAAATTAGTAATACTGCATGCTGTTTCTCTTCCAGTTATAGGCACACAAATGACTGCTGTAATGCTCATGGTCTCATGCCCAGCATAAATATTTCGTGTTCTTATCTTGAGCAAATCTGGTAGCGAATTGGTGAGAGTTACATTTATGAATTATGCGGAGATAAGTGCATGGAAAATTTAGGGTGTGTGGAAAGGGTTCCATGTGAGGGTTTTAGTGCCTAAGAAGCTCTCAATGCTAATATTACTTGCCTCTTGGCTTGCATGGGAGTATGTACTCTCCATTTGTTTCAAGTGATTAATTGTAGGGATTCTTCTGGTCTGAAAGTATTATATGTAGTTAGCTCTGGAGCGCCGTATAAAGCATTTTCTGGAAAATATAGAATAAAAAAAATCTGAATATGTTTGTGATTAGCTGTTGATGAAAAATCAATTGTTACTGTAATATCTTCTATGTTACTGCTTTTGCCTCAAACCATAAATCCATAAAGCTATACTCTGCATGATAATGTTGGTGATTCTATAAGCATTGTTATATTCACCTTGTTGATTTACCGTCTTGTACGGGTGTCTTACAGTTTTGCATTGGGACCATCAAAGATGATTTCTTGGGTGTAATCAGTGACCCAGGCGCAACTGCATAACACTGGACTTAGCCGAGTTTGTCTGACAATAGCTTTTTGCAAGATTCATTATGTAGGAATCGGGATTATCACAAAAGTTGAATTAGTTCAATACAATGTGCTTTTATGGAGGAGATCTTAATGGAGATCATGCTCTCACTGTTTATCCCCGGGGGCAATTACTCATGATATTCAACGTGTTTCTATCGAGGTCTCCCCTTGTATACTAGTATTGAATGTTCCTTCACCCTTGGAGCTGTAAGCGGCTTTTATGTTTGACATTTGAGCTGAGTAAGGTAGCAAAGTGATTCAATGTTTTTGTTCCAATGGTTTCATTTTAGTTATTTACTTAATATTTTTGTACGTCTTTTAACCCATATAGCCAGTTAAAATAGATGCGGGAGTTCATGCAGTTGCAACATTTGATTCTACTGGGTAAAACCGATGCCCATCACAACATGGTTGAGACATGAATATAGCATAAATATATCCACATCTTGACCCTTTAGAGCCTCCTGAGCAGGAATGTGGGATCTGTAAATTAGATTCCTCAATCCTCATACTCATCTACTCTTTTATTTGGGTGATTGTTCGAAATCCTATTGCCAATTTTCGAAGGCATTTGACAAGGAAAGTTGTCTCCAATGGCATTGGTATTTGGTTGGATTACATGGTCTAGGTCTTTAACTCATATTCTTGGGCTTGTCAGCTCAAAATTGCACGTGAAGAGAATTTTCCATCAACCATATATTTTCCCCGCAATGTAAGTGAAGGACAAACAATTGAAGTATAAATGTATAAAGTATAATCAATCAATTAAATTGACTCCTTGTTGGTTCTGTTGTGTATCATCACAGTATTGTAGCTATAGGTTATGAATACATAACAAGGCAACCCACAAAATGAATGTCTTGAGAAGACATTTTTGAGACTTCGATAAACATTCTGTTCCTAATTTTCTGATCACTTGGCTCCCTCTACACTTTCAAGCACAACAAAATTTCAAGGAAATGCCGGTTTCATCTCTCTTTCACATCCTCACAGGGATTGATCCATCATGCTTGATTTTAAGTAGACTGCTCTCAATGTTTCTCAACACTGGCTTGTAACTGAAAAATTTAACCAAACACAACCTCGGACTTGTTAGGTTAATATAATAAATCAATAGCATAAGCTTCTATCTTGTAAAGTTCTTCAAGTATCCTACAAAGGTCAAAAGAAAAACTTACAGGCGGGCAAGGCCAGTATATGCTCGTGTAGCTTGTTGGACTTGCAAGGAGAGCTGCATGACCTCAGCAGCTAGACCCTCTGCTCGGGTTTGTTCCCTTGCTAGTTGACCCTACATACAAATTCAAGCAAGTTTAGACTAGACTACTTTTCGTCTATACCCTAACAAGAGTAATGCTTTTTGGTTCATGCCAAATACCAACCTTGAGGTTGAGCACTTCCTTTGTATAATCAACTGTTGTGGTTTCACTTCTTCCGTGGGTATTTGCCCCAGATGAGCCATTTATCACCAGACCATTTGAAGATAGTATACTGATCTGGTCTGTTCTCAGCTTGTCCAGCATTCCTCTGAGCTCTTCATTTTGCTTGAGACATTCTTTCACCTGGGATATTACAGTGTTGAGAACACCAGTTTAGCAAGGCTGACATAGTCATCATTTACTCATGAACAAAAACCACCACCACCTATGTTACTTGGACTGCTTCATTTTCCCTCAAGTACATGTGTTGGACACTCGACACTTAGACATGGGTGGATGCTCAACACTTCAATTTAGACCAAAAATGTAAAAAATGTTTCAAAAAACTGCCAAGTCAAAAATGGGTATAATCAAGTCCGAGTAACATAGACCCCACAAAGTGTCAATTTGACCAAATAAGGATTTGGGAGATCAAGATGTAGATAACCTTGCTCACTCCATAATAATAATTAAAAGAAAGGGTCTCGTGTCCATGCTTATACGTGGACGTCATCCAATGTACTGTCAATAGTCTGAAGTGACTACAATAATCTATGACATAGAATGAGAGCATCTACCAAAGAGACTGAAAAAAAAAGTCTTACTCCCTACAAGACCAAACTCTTGCACAAATTATACCATGCTTATACGTACATGTGTTATTTTATTTTAATTTTCTAAAATCCATCCCCTATTTCCATGGTCCTTCTTTCTAAAACAAGGACAAGATTTCCTCCCCCAAAGTATGCCATGTCACCAGATCCATGGTATAAGTGTTGAAACTCTTGCACACCCAAACAAAGAGACGTATCTGAAATCTCCAAAACCTAAACTGGTCCCTGGATCAAGGACTCCTTCAAAATGATACAAACGAGTCAAACGACTCATGGTCCAAAGATACGGGTGTTCATCTGATGGACCATTTAGAACAATGTAAGATTTCATTAGTTTCATGAACCACAAAAGTCATCAATCTGTTTGTCTGCTTCAGTGGATCTGATCTATGTAACCTTCCATTTTATCACATGAAATAGAGATTTCAAGGCACAAAAATGGAAATCTTGCATAGTGCACAAATGAAAGCAAGTCAAGATAACATATTGCTGAAACTATCTAAGCAGCACTATGACAAAGTGACAAATTTGTACTACTAAGAATCACCTGATTCTCCCAGTGTGATACCACGTTCATCGACTCCTGATAGGCAGATGTCAAATTGGAATTTTCCTCAAAAAGCCTCTCTATCTCTGAAGATTGTGAATCAATCTGTCAAAAATTGCCATGATTGCACTTTGAGAAATGAGACCAAACACAAATTTCCCTTCTTTTTCCTTTTCTTTCTTTTTTTTTTTTTAGGGGGAGGGGGAGAAGTTGATATGATTTATACGGAAGGGATAACTAAACAAGGTAGCAAATATTACCTCTGCCAGAAGCTTTTGCCTGCCACTTTCCAATCTCTCGACCATTACTGCCATAGCATGCAGCTGGCTCTCCAGCTTCTCCTTGTCTTGCTAAAAATGTTCAAAAAATATAAAATTATATATTACATAAACAGAGTTTCCAAAAGGATTAACATTTGTTTCACGCCCCAATATTGCAAATCAACACTAAGGTTTTGCATTTCTTAGTCAAATTAAAAGGTCCATCAAGTGTTTTGCACATCCCAATTAACAATTTTCCATAAGAGAGCTGTATACAAAGAAAAAGGGCAAATTTTATTATGGAATGACAATCATTACTTTAACTACTAGATTCCCCTCATTTTTTTCTATATATTTTCAACCAATTTCACTATTGAACGCCACCCTAATCCTCTTCTGTTGATGCTTGTGGTGTCAGACAGAAGCAGCAGGTGAGGAGCCCCCACTCCTCTCCATGTCTCTCTTTGATCCTTTTAATCCTTACTTCCTCTGAGGCCACCACGACAAGGTTCTGACAAATACGAAGAAAAAGGTTTGGTTCCATGAGAAATTGACAGCTTTCCATGTGTCTCTTTGCAGCTAATAATGAACAAGCTATTGATACTGGGCTCTCAGAAAGGCTTCAAAAGATAGGGAAGTGAACACTGAAAGGCTATTGTAAACCAAATATAACCAAAAAGATTGAGAAGGCCAAGGAAATCTCAAGAAATCCTATCACAACGTTGAAATTTCTGATCACCAACTCTAGAGGTTTTGAGGTCTGTAGAAATTGGATTGCAGTGAAAAGATATTAGTTGTTTCCTACATAATGATTTTGAAGATTTATGTAAAGGCAAGTTACTGCAAATAACACATAAAGAGACAGTTCCAGAGAATTCTTAGTTGGCTAAAAAGATGTGGGGTCAGCGGTGTTCAGATGCTACTCATACTCCTAGATTGTTCAGACTAGCAACATCAGCTTTGCTCTGTTTTGGGTATCTTCTCAAGACTGTATCATCTGTAAAGCAGTGCTCTTTTGATTCATAGCAACACATTGTGAATTAATGCAGACTGCAATCAAAAAATATTTGTTCCATAGAACATAAACATATAAATTCACCAACACAAAGCAAACAATGTGTTCCAGAGAATCAGATTTACCAAGGAAAACGACTTGTGTGATGGTTTTTCTGCAGCATCTTCTGCAACGTATATAAACAGAAATATGAGACGAACAAGTCCTCTAAACACTTACATATTTACAATCAAGAGAAAGCATTATGGTATTAATACACCTGCCTAAAGGTCCTAGGCTCCTAGGGAACATGTTTCAATTAGGGTGAAATTCATCCTCTTGTTCAGCAGAATCCAGCATAATTTCAGAACCACTGCAAGGAAGATAAATAATCTTCGTCTGCAGATCCATTAAATTTATCCTCAGTAATATGCCCTAACTCGACTACAATATATTCACTCAGTTAAAATAGGGCAAAAGGGAATCCAGCATGCCTTTGGAATGACAAAGTAACCTTCTATCAAGGTTTCAAATTGCAGGTAACCATCCCATTTGAACATTTTGACCTCACATATGTAATGGAATGTTTCATCTGATACTACTATAAGAATTGAAACATAAAAATAGAGCCTATCAATATGTAATGGAGTACCTGAGGCGCTTTTTGTTAGATTTTCAAGCTTCAATTCCAACTCCTGTTTCTCAGATGTCAGAGCAGACAAGCGAGCTTGCTCTTGAGCCAACAACTGTTGGTCTTGTTGCCTCAATTTTGACTCTCTCTGTTACAGAGCTCGCATGAGTACCCTTTATAAAATACAATAAAAACAGAAAAACATCAACTTTCTTCCTTCAAATACACACTCACCTCTAATTCCGATTTCAAGTTAGCTATTTCCTTTTCAAGAGAATGAATATGATCCAGAGAATTCCCCATGGGGGCCATGACACCTACATTACCATTCATAGCTTGTTGCTGCATTGAATTGAGCTCCGCTCGCAATGCAGCTGCATCTTCTTCAGCCTATTTAAGACAACTACTTATTATAAAGACATGCCAACTCTTATGGAACTCACACAAAAAGAAAAGGCAAATTGCATACTCTGTATTGTTCTTCTTCAGCCTCCTTTAAACGCTTTTCAATGTCCGAAGCTGCGCTGAGAGATCCTCCTACACTAAAATACAAGAGTTCATAAGTAAATGATACAGAAGCAAAACACATTTTTTTCCTAAAATACTATAACCAAGTCTCGTTCTTCTCAAAGTGTATACCCGTGCAACAACAGCTGCATCTTTCTCCATTGCAACATCCCTAAGGGCTTTCCGCAGTGACGGCACGGTGTTCTGCTCCTGCACATTAAATAGAAACACATAGACATCAACATTCACATCTCCTATTCAACCAAAGCTTATACAACCAATTAAAATCAACAAATTGATTAATGTTGTGAAAGTATACAGATGCCAACCAAATCATTTAGACGACTTTGCAATGTCTCACACTCAACTTCCTTTGCTTCAAGCTGCATAGGAAAAGAAGAACAACCATAGTAAATTCTACAAGCCCGAGTTTCAATTGGTGCCAGAGGTAAATGACAGAACATTTGAACCCGTTAATTGTAACCTACTTTAAAGCTCAATCTCCTATTATGCTCTTCCAACTCGGCATTCTTCTTCTGTAAATCCTTCAGTTGTGCTACTAAGCTACCAATATCATTCTGCAGCAAAAGTCCAGCAATGACAAGATAATTTTCATCTAAAGCTACGAGTAATTGACAGCAATTAAGGATATCAACTTGTGAAAAAGTCGGCAACTTTAAAGAGTCCAATTCTTCCACAAATTATCACAAACATTAGTGATACTAAAAAAGTTGCCCAAAAGCCAAATTCATCGTGAGTTATTAAAAAAAAAAAAAAAGAAGCTGTAATTGAATGAAGAAATAACCAAACCTCAGAAAGCTTGGATATGCTCTCAGATCTTTTGATCCCGCCATAATCTGCAACAATGCCGGAAAATTTGAAAAACCCTAATGTGATCAACCGGTTGTGAAATTGGGGAACCATTTCGCAAATTCAAAATCAAAATGAAAATACCAGGAGGGTTAGAAGTGCTGCTAAGATCCGAGCCAGAGGAGGCTTTGCTTAGCTTCTCTGCGGCCCTCTTCTGCCGTATTTCCTCCAACTACAAACCCCGTCACAAAAATCAAAAAGATCAATTTTTAACCAGATGGGCACACGAATTTACTCAAAATAACAAGGAAACAAAAACAAAAACAAATCAAAGACTTCCATGATGGAATAGATATTGAAGATGAAGATAGGATTCGTAATTGTTTACCGTTCGTCGACCAAGAGATGCGTGATGTTGGGCGTTCATGGCGTTCGGACAGAAGAAGGAATGAGGAGACAGAAAGAGAATCGGCAGCGGCAGGTGCACCTCTAGAAACGGAGAATGATCGAGCCGATGGAGGTCGAGACTTTTGTGTTTTTATTTTATTTATAATTTATAACGATTTTATACTATTGAAATGTGTGGGTGGTGTAGTTGGTTATCACGCTCGTCTCACACACTAGAAGTCCCCGGTTCGAACCCGGGCTCAGACACTTTTACCATCTTATATTTTTAAAACTTGAAAAAAAATTGTATGGTAAATTTTACATCTTGAATCAAAGTAAATAACTTATCAATATCATTCTCTACTTGAAGTTCGATAGTTGGTTTATTTACATGTATAGGATTAGTACTTAGTTTTAATTTACTATCTAAAATTAGCGCTTTATAAAACTATGGACTGACTATCCAATTAAAAATTTGCTTTATAAAAGAAGTTTTTAAATGTGAGAAATATTTTGCTTGTTTTGGGGGATAGACCTAGGAAAACAAATCTGATCTAAACCAATATTCAACTCGAAGTCCGAAGCAACTAATCGAATTTGATTTGAAACCAGTCAACTTGAATATGTTTTCCAAAAAAAATTTTCTTTTCGAAATAAGCTTATTGATATAAAAAAACGAGATTCAAAATCCGTCCAATTCGAAGTTGAAACAAATTTAAAACTCGTTAATCCAAAAGGACTTATTTAAAATTAACTCGATCCGAAACCGAATGGATAAGTGGGTCACCGAGTTGTTAAGCGGTTGCGAGTCTAAGTGGCAAATATCCGGACTCGGCACTCAATCACTGGTTGTATGCTCGACCTTGCCCTTTATCCGTGTCTCTCTCCACACAATTTTCACTCAAATGCGAGCCATCGTTATCTCAATTTCAAAACCCTAACCCGAAACCCGAAGCAACTAATCTAAATTTGATTCGAAACCGGACCAAATTCAACTTGAATATTTTTTCCAAAAATTATTTTTCTTTACGAGATAAGCTTATTGATATAAAAAATAAAACGATTCAAAATCCACCCAATTCGAAGTTGAAACAAATTCAAAACTCGTTAATCGGATATGACGTGTTTAAAATAATTTGATCCAAACCGAATGGATGAGCGGGTCGTCGGGGTTGTTAAGCGATTACGGTCTAAGTGGCAAATATACGGACTCGACGCTCAATTACCGGTCGTACAATCGATCTTCCCTTTTATCTCTGTCTCTCTCTACATAATTTTCACTCAAATGCAGAGCCACCATTATCTCAACTCCAAAATCCTAATCTAAAGCCCGAAACAACTAATTTGAATTTGACTCGAAATCAAACTGAATTCAACTTAAGTATTTTTTCAAAAATTATTTTTTTATGAGATAAGCTTATTGATATAAAAAACTAAAACGATTCAAAATTGGCCCAATTTAAAGTCGACACAAATTTAAAATTCGTTAATTTGATATAACTTGTTTGAAATTAATCTGACCCGAAACCAAATGAAGGAGCGGATCGCGAGGATTGTTAAGAGGCAAAATATCCAAACCCGGCGCTTTATCTATGTCTCTCTCTCTCTCACACAATTTTCACTCAAACGCAGAGCCGGCGTTGTCTCAATTCCAAAACCCTAACCATAACCCTATCGCTGTCTCTCCCATCGCCGACGGCGAAGATGCAGAACGGGAACAAGGTGAGATGGGGGAGCTAGAGGAGGACGATGGAGAGGAGGATTTGGGCTTCCTACTTCCCCCAAAGCAAGTCATTGGCCCCGACGAAAACGGCATCAAGAAGGTGATCGAGTACAAATTCAACGATGAAGGGAAAAAGGTCAAGATCACCACCACCACTAGGGTTCGGAAACTCGCCAAAGCTCATCTCAGTAAAAAGGCCGTCGAGCGCCGATCTTGGCCCAAGTTCGGCGACGCCGTCCATGAAGATGTTGGCGCTCGACTCACCATGGTCTCCACCGAGGAGATCCTCCTTGAGCGCCCCAGGGCTCCAGGTTTCATCATTTCTCGCTTTCCATTTCGGTTGAATTTGGGTTTTAAAGTTCGTATTTTTGACGTGTTCTTTTCTGGGATCAGTGGAGCTTTGGTCATTATGATTAGGTTCAATGTTTTTGGTTGATCATATGAGCTAGTTTGATTTAAAATTGTTTCAAAATTTTCAAATGTAATTTGGGTGTTGATTTTTTTGATATTATGCTGATTGGAATTGGGTGCAAAATTGGAACTTTGGGTACCTGAATTCTGGCTTGACAATGGTTTTGCTTCATTTAGCTCTTAAAGTTGTTATTTTGATGAAGTTTTTACTGTGATGTGGTGGAAATGTGGGGAATTGATTGGATTTTTGGCTGCTGCTAAGAAGGTTCAAGTGCTGAGGGATTGAGGGAGGAGTCCTCTTATCTGTTAAATGTTTGTCCATTGGAATCGAGTGGAAATTTGCGATTATGTTGTATGCATTTGGTTCAATGGAAAGTGTGATGTTTAGTAATTAGTATCAATTTGATGCTGCATATATTAATTGTTTTGAGAGGTTGGAGGATGAAGTGGTGCAGTTGATATGTTTTGATGCAGTTGTGCTCGGAATTGGATGAAAATCGGATTGAAAGGATTATTTTGGTTGAAGGGGAGGCTTGTAGAAGTTGATGAATGTAGTGATGTTCACTCACGGTATTAGAATTTATGCTCATCTTGGCTTTGATTGACATAATGTTAGGAGTCATGCTACATCAGATGGCAAAGATTCTTGGATGGAGTGGGTAGATATGTGAAAACTTGGGAGGATTGGTTGACACCAATTCGAGAGCAACAATGGAAATATAAGGATGTGGTTACCATCGATGTCTTTATTTTTCTGTTTTTAGACTGTTGAATCAGCTCTTCTAAGTTCTAATGTGGGCGCAGTGCTGAGCAATTTAGGTAGGACTTCTGCAGGCATTTGGTGGGGGGTGCTTCTGGAGTGAGCCCAATAGAGGCCCAGTCTGTTGATCACTAACATGTCTCCCACACAAGAGAAAGATGTTGATTCTAGGAACTCCCACTTAAAAGTGGTAGCTAACCATTGAGACAAATCCTTGTGGTTTTTATGTATGTTGTGAGGAGGACATAACAATGTAGCAAATCTGCTTAAGAATGAAGGTAATAGTACAGATTGTCATTTGAATACAATTTAAACATCCTATCTACTGAGTGTGTGTCATTGGAATAAATTGCTAAGTGTGGAGGTGTAGTCTATTCTTATGAAAAATTTCAGGTCTCCTCTTTCTTTTGGTTGAGGATGTTGTGGGCTTATTATCTCTGTTTCCCAAGTTTCTGGTCAATGGAAGAGTAATTTTTGAATGGTCTTAGAATATGCAAAAGATGATGGTCAATTCTGTCAAGAAAATAAATAACTAATGTTAACTTGGCTACATACTGGCATCTAATTTTTTACTTGTGAGATTGCTATTTTAATGATTATTTTGACCAGCAATTTCCCCCTTTCCTTCCCCTCCTGGTCCTCTGTTGGATTTTCAATTGGAAGACATGCTCAACCATGCAGTTAGATGTATCTGATTATGTGTGTTTATAGAGGGCAAAAATTGCAAGCTTCTGATTTGGGTTTCAGTTAGCTTCTCCCTTGTGCTAGCCAACTTAATTGATGGATTTCCTTATAGTCTCTCCTTTGGATGGTAATAGGGAATGTATCCTCGATTGTTGCATCAGCCATTTGTAATTAGTGATAAGTTAGCAGTATTCCTTACTTCACTCCGTTGACAATAAAATTGATCACATCTTAGTTGGATGTTTTAAAGTACCCATGGGTGAAGGATAGGTTAATACAGTCACGCCACGGCTTATCTTCATGAAAGCTCCACTTGCACTGTATGTCCATAATATGGCATTAGAAAAGAAGGTAAAATGGACATGATTTCCATACTGGTGCATTGACTCAATTGCTGTGCATATGTTTTACCCCAAGTAATAACTTTAAAGTGGGTATATAGCCTTGTATGAGTAGAATATCTGACTGTGAGTGGAGAATCGTGCCTACTCTTATTTTGGTTATACTATGTATAAGAAAATGTGAGGGCTGGGTTCAATGGTGTTATTGTCAATTCATATTAGCCATTGTTATTTTCTGGCTACTTTAAACCCTAAATGCAGGATTTCTCAACTATCTTTATTACGGCCTTTTTGACAGGTACCAAACCGGAAGAAGCAAAGGCCGCAGCAGACAACCCATTCGGGAAAGGAGGTGCAGTCCTTATGGTTTGTAGGACTTGTGGAAAGAAGGGTGACCACTGGACCTCTAGGTGTCCCTACAAGGATCTGGCACAACCTTCTGAAGGCTTTGTTGACAAGCCTCCTACTGATGGACCACCTGCTCCAGGTGCTGGCACGAAAGGAGCTTACGTTCCTCCAGGAATGAGGGCAGGTGCTGAAAGAACTGTAACTGACATGAGACGCAGAAATGACGAAAACTCTGTCCGTGTTACCAACCTCTCGGAGGATACTCGTGAGGCGGATTTGCATGAGCTCTTCAGGCCTTTTGGACAGATCACCCGTGTTTATGTTGCAATTGACCAGAAGACTGGCTCAAGTAGAGGCTTTGGATTTGTTAACTTTGCAAATAGGGAAGATGCTGAAAGAGCCATCAACAAGCTCAATGGTTATGGGTATGATAATCTCATCCTCAGAGTTGAATGGGCCACACCTAGGGCTAGCTAGATTGTTTATTTTGTTGTTAAGATAGTGTTTCTTATCTCATGCTGAGCTTTCCTTTTTGAAAATGGTTGACAAAAAGTCATATAATTATGACATTGAAGAATATGACATGACATAAATCCATTTGTTCAACATAAATACCCATTTTTTGTGCTTGGCATTTGATCTGTTGTCAAAATTCACTCTCTGATGATATTGGTTGTTGCATCTGCTGCTCAATTGCACAAAGTATTGCTTTGTTATAGAGTGAGCTCAAAATCCGATGAGGTGATGTGCCTACTCGAAGGATGGTGGAAGAGAGTGTGGATTACATCGTAGTAGGATCTTCAAGGATCCAAATGTAAATAACCTTACTACTATGACCAAGGCTAAATCACATTGTGTTAAGGTCATTCTTGGATCTTCTGTATTCATATAGGAAACCGAGGATTCTACATGAAAGCAAGCCAAATGTTAATGAATTATTGTTATTCAATTGAGGCTTTGTTTGAACTTACATATAAAAAGCATATAAATATAAACGAATACAAATTAACATAAAAGAGCATAAATGAATATTAACAAATACAAACAAACATAAATGAATAAGAATGAGTTGTTAAAAAGAAAAGAACGAACATAAAACATAAATATATTATGTTTTTCATGTACGATCGAACGTGCCTTGATTAGGTAATGAGTTAGACTTTGATTAGGTAATGAGTTAGACTTTGACAGGTAATGAGTCAACTAATCTATAAGCTACATTTGGATTATGTATCATGTGACTCTATATCATGTGAATAGAATTTATTAGATGTATACTTCCATACACTTGTCCCATTGATGTGCAAGTTAAACCATGTGTTCATCTGTTCCACATTTCATCTGACAAATTTAAGTGCTTGTCTTGTTCCTTGTTAATGGTCTGTCCTACATTTCTATTTTTTAAAGGGAGATATAAGTGCCCAAATAAATAAATAAATAAATTTTAAAAACTATGTGAAATTAGGGTTGAAGTTCTCAAAAAGATGTATAATGAAGAGGATGAAGGGGTATATCAAATATGCAAATGAGGACAAGAATTGGCATTCATTCCATCAAAAAAAAAAAAAAAAAAGAATTTGACATTCATATATTGCTGTTTGTTGCCCCCTTCTTTGGTAAATAGATTTTTAAAATTTCATTCTTTTTTTGGTGAATGGTCACTAAGTAAGAAGGTATGTAAATTTTATAAGAGAGTGAAATATTCTATGAAATCTTAATTTTGAAATTATTTAGAAATCATAACATTTGAAATACAATATGGCTCTTTTATTTGTAGTGCTTTTTTTTTTTTAAAACATTGTCACGAGTTAATTTTATATTGGGTTGAATTTTGAAAGAGTATTTTATTGGGTATATAATACTTATGAAATTAACGAATTTTTTAATTGAGCTCGTACATAATACGGTTTTTACATGCTCACATATATGGATTAAGGATATATTTGCTCATTCATATATGTATCAAGGATATATTTATAGGACACTCTATAATTTTAACAATGTCGTCAAAAATTTCACTGTATAATATTATTTTATATACCTTAAAACGAATTGTCCAACAAATGGTCTTGAACAATAGTTCATTTGCTATTGAACACGCTCAATTTTATTTTGTGTTATCTTATTGAATCATATTTTTTGAGACTTCTAAAATACTATTTAAAAAAAAGTGAACTAATTTTTCTTAAAGAGTGTGGGAGACGATGCCACGACGGGAATTGATGACCACGTCGTTGTCGTTTTCCGGGTTCATCATCATATGATACCATCGACAAAGAAATCCAAGAAAAAAAAAGAAAAAGAAAAGAAAATCATCCACAAACCTCCGACAGATTCCCTCTCTCGTTTGACAGTTAATACCCCTCCCTCTCTCTCTCCCTCTCTAGGCTGACACTGTCGAACATCACATCACTACTCTCTCCGTCGATGGAAGCGTCTGAGAGAATCGGAGCTTCGTCTTCCATGGCTTCGCTCCTCGAATCTTCTTGGCAGGTCACCTCGCTGTCTCTTGCGCTCTGTTTCGCTTTCTTTCTCTGTGCTATTCGATATCTTGATTGTGATGAGATATGATTTGTTTTTGTCTCCTTGTTTTGGCTCATAGATGATCCTAATTTCATCAGTTTCGGCATTGCTGAAATTAGACTGTTATTTTGTGCTCAATGCGAGATGTTGATTGTTACTTATGCGAAATTAGGATAAATTGTCGAGAGGCTGGTTTGATTTGAAGTTACGAGTTGATTAAAATTGGACTAATCTTGATATGAATGTTTCTACTTTTAATTTCTTTTTATCTGTTTCTATCGCGGTGTTTTGACCCCCTTATCCTGGTTTCAGCTGGTTAATCTAGTTTGAGTAGTAGCATTGTCGAGATTGGGTTTTTGAATTGTGTTATAATGTGTATTACTCATTTGTTAGTTATGGAAAGATAGGGCAAATTGATTTAGAAGTTAGAACTTGTTTAATTTGAAGTGACATACAGATTAAGATCAGACTGTGCATAACATGAATGTTTCTACTTTTAGTTTGTCGAATTTCCATGGGAAAGTGATTGATGCAGACATTTTGCCACTTTCTGGTGGCTTTCTTAATTGTTGAAAACTATACTTATCGTGTGATCATCGCATATATTTTTGAAGAAAATTTGACTTTCGAGAGAATGTGGCTATGTTGAAACGTAATACTATTGTAAATGTGATGACGTCTAATGTATGGGTAATTATTTCTTTCTGGTTAGTTTTGTACACTTGTGAGAAACTATTCAAGCTTGAATTGGAGAGGAGTTGTGGATGGGATGTCCTTGAATTTTGATATGTGCTACAGCAAAGATAAATTGAGGTAATTGGTAGAAGTATGATAAAATGAGAAGTTCTGAGGCACAAACTGAATTGTTGGCAAGTTGCTTTATTCCTATCACCAAATAGTTGTTTTTGATGGACTATTCACTGCACTATAATACCTCATAAAAATCTTAAAATGCACTTGGCTCTTTAAGTGTAGTGTACCCCTAATGCCCATTACCTTTCCTGTGAGAAGGCTACTTGTGAGCTTATTGGAAAAAAATTCTAATTCAAAGTTTTCTCCTTTAGTGGTCTGTCTTCTCAAATCTAAAATAAAGGATATATGAAGTATTATCCATCTCTTGAGTTCCTTAGGCTTATCCAACCATATAATCTCCCTAATTGATCTTCTTCTTGTATTTATAGAAGTAGTGGCGGACCCAACGGGGTTAGTGGGGTCAACTGACCCCCTCTCAAAAAAGAAAATAAATTTTTTATATAACAGAAAATAATAAGAAAACCTAGCTAGCTGAGTTGGTAAGAGCCTTGGTATTCAAACGGAAGGTCTGCGGTTCGAACCCATCTGTTAGACCTACCCAGAACTCTTAATATGCAGCAGCTGCCCTTTGTATAAAGCTTGGGAGGATACCACCTATTGGCTTAAAGAATTTTGCATATGAATGTCTTGGTTTGGCATCGCTACAGAACTGAAAGTCTGGAACTTAGTATAACAACAAAAAAATTTTGGGTCTTCTACAATACCATTCCTTTGATCTAGCAAGCAATGCAGCCCCTGTTTACAGTGTGTTCCTGTTCCTTTTCAGTTTTGTGATTTCAAGGCGGCTTTTTGGCTACTTGTGTTTCTTTTATTCGTTAAGATGAATGAAATTGTCTGACTCAAAAAAAAGATGAATGAAATTGTCGGAATTTCATTTCATCCTCATGTGCAATGTTCATCACCTAAGCTAGGGCTGTAAAATCTGAAATCCTGAAAGTAGCATTTTTGACCTCAAATGATAATTGCAGATCATGGAGAAGACCACCCAATGCCAATCCCATTTGAATGTAGAGATTCAAATGTAAATAGCCTTATTCTTGCAAGCTTACATTTAAATCTAAAAAGAAAAATGCTCGAGTCTAATTGAAAATCAGGCGACAAAATGTCTAAAAAGGTATACAACTTTCTGATTGCTTTTCTTTTGATTCCCCTCCCTCTCTTTTTTTCGTTAAGGTATGTGAGTGAAATTCACTGATTTTTCACGTGTTTGGTTCAGAATCACATATCCAAGGTATTATCTCTCAAATCTTTATGTATGAATTTTGGTAAACCTCACCAACCCACTCCCCTACCCCGTTTATATATAAATCCGTAACATTAGAATCAAAATCTTCTAATCAAACAAGTGATATTAGCAATTAGAAAATCAGTGAATTCCGTTCCATTCTAATTTCTTGAACCAACAACCCCTAATTCTCGCTGTATCTCTTCGTACAATTAATATCAGCAACAAAAAGACTTGGTACACCGACTATTCTAGTTCTACAATCAACGCTCTCCCCCTCGTCTGTTCTTTTTATTTGGGGGGATCTGCGGTGATAACTTTAACTAATCATTTGGTCAATGGAAATGTTCGAAGTGAAGATCATTTCATACTTGAGACGAATATTGCTTTTGTGGGAGTGCTCTCCAACCAATGTCTTGCCTATAGAAGCCTTCCGGCCAGTCAATTACCTCGATGGCTTGATACGCTCTATCCCTTGCCTGTTGAAGATCATCCCCCTTGGCTGTAACTCCAAGAACTCTACCCCCAACTGCTACTAGATTTCCATTTGAATCCAGAGCAGTTCCTGCATGGAATATCTTGACATCGGGAGAAACTTGCTCTGCTGCTTCTAAATTCCGAATGACAGTCCCCTTCTCGTAGCTTCCAGGATATCCTTTACTTGCCATAACCACCACCATTGCAGATCCTGGTGACCAATCTACTGACACCCCTGTTAGTTCGCCTCTACAAGCTGCTAGAAGAACTTGCACCAAATCGGATTTCAGACGCATCATCAGAACCTGTGTATTCATGGCCCACCAACAAAGAAGAAAACAAAGGAGATTTAGTAGCTACTCTTAGAGCATTGATAGTATAATATCACTCGGAGGTTAGTTGAAGTCTTCATGGGAAAAAAGAGGAGGATGGGCGCACATTTTATGGCTTTCGATGCCAAGGGGCATACTGATAGGATAGCGAGGGGGAGGGGAAGGGAAGGTTGGCTGTATATAGACGTATGCAAACCCTACCACAGATCTATACCATGCCAGGATTTTTGTCGTACGTTAAAAGGAGCATTGGCTTGTAATAGGCAGAAACGATCACGGTTGGGCAACTTTGGTTTCCAATTGTAATATCCTAATCCAAAAGGCTAACTAAACTGCCTTCAACTTGTTTGTGTAGTAATGGCCAACAATGATTCTCAGTTTCACATCAATCAACAGATAATGGGTATAAGTGCCTACATCTAAAGTCCTACCCTAGGGTAGAAGCCCTTTGAGACGGGCTTGGGTCATAGTAGAGTATGGTATGGAATCCTTAGGACTGAAAAAAATGCTAGCTTTTCAAACAGCAATTCAACAGTCCACTCCAAGCCTCCTAGGTTTTCCGCACAGCAATATCTCTATACTCTCAATGATATGTTGTACATACTAACCGATTTTTCGAAACATTTTATAAGCTAGGGATTGCAAAAATAATGATGAATGAATGATGCCAGACCCAATAAAAATATGCATAGGCTTGAACATTCTATTTTTAGTAAGAATCAAGTGTATAAAACCATAATGAAACCTGCATTACATTATAAAATAAAAGAAAGAACCTTCTCCCGAAACAAAAGGGTGATAATACTTAGTATACTAACCTGGCACTCTGGATCTCCAAACCGAACATTGTATTCGATTAACTTAGGCAGCCCAGATTTCTTTTCTATCATAAGACCAGCATACAGTACCCCCACAAACTTGCAACCTTCTGCAGCCATTCCTTTGACAGTGGGGAGAATTATAGATTTCATGACCAAAGATTGGAGTTCTTTCGTCAATACAGGAGCTGGAGAGTATGCACCCATTCCCCCTGTGTTGGGCCCTGTATCACCATCTCCAACCCGTTTATGGTCCTGAGCAGATTCCAGAGGCACTGCATTCTCACCATCCACAAGTGCAAAGAAGGATGCTTCCTCTCCTTCTAAAAATTCCTCAATGATGACACGGCTACCTGCAGAGCCAAAAGCACCTTTTACAAGCATCGAGTCCACAGCTTCATAAGCCTCATCCAGTGACATGGCCACTATCACCCCTTTTCCTGCAGCTAGGCCATCAGCCTTGATGACAATAGGTGCCCCTTGCTCTTTGATGTAATCTTTCGCAGCAGCTGCATCTGTGAACGTTTGATACTGCAGTAGCCATCAGAAGAGTCAGTAAGCAAAGCAATGGACATACAAAGATGCAAGGGCAAAAGGGGTGTTGGCAAAGTTTGATGGTTTATTTTTACTTGCCCAGCAATTTGGGCTGAGCTGCAAGCTTAACTATCAATTTTTGGCATTCTTAATGGATTCCACATGTTGATAATGGGAGTATAAATAAAACACAAGCATGAATTTGTAAAAGAGTTTATGTCCAACCTTGGCCGTGGGAATATCATACTTGTAGCACAAACTCTTCATGAAATCCTTAGAACCCTCGAGGGCAGCAGCCTCAGATGAAGGGCCAAAAGTAGGAATACCAGCCTTGACAAGATCATTTGAAAGACCTGCAACGAGCGGTGCCTCTGGACCCACCACAACTAAACCAATACCATGCTTTTGACAGAAGGCAATAACAGCTGAACTGTCAGAGACGTCAAGATCTGGTAGACAAGTAGCATCTCCTGAACTGGATATTCCAACATTGCCAGGCGCACAAAAGATAGCATTACAGGATGGCGATCGTTGCAAGGCATAGCAAAGAGCATGTTCCCTTCCACCTCCACCAATAACCAACACACTCACCTTCTCTACAATACAATTATATAATATAAGAATAAAGTACAACATTAGACCCTCAATGGAGAGTCAAGGCATGCACAAATCAAACATGTCATTATGAAGTAATAAGACTTAGTGAGATAGCAAGATATCTTTGATTTTGCAGATACAACCACATAAACCTTCCTTAAACCCTAGAAATGCTAAAGTTACATTTCTCAAGTTCTCCTTGATGATAATCTATTAAAAAAGATGAAACTTTGCTCATTGAGCAAAAATGAACAAGTTTGCATCCACACTTATGGTGGCTTTCCTTTGAAGCCCTAAAATGCGATTGGCGACTTCCTTGTCTGACACTTATGAAACTTACGGACTGCCATCAACTCTTGGGTTTTCAAGTTCATCAACTGGCTTTCTCAACTAGTTCCAACGACAAAATCTACCGAGTTGCTTATTTTTTCAGCACTCAAGTCTAGCCTCACTGATTTTACACCTTCATCCTGAAACACTCAAATTCTATCCCACAATTCAAGCAAGTATCCAATTTTTTATTTTTTTGAATTTGCTACCTACTTTCGGTTGTCAGCAACATCATAATCCTAAAATCCATTCAATCCATTCGTAAACACAGCTATTAATAAACTACACCCATCTGAAAAACAAGTGAAAATTTCAATTTGGAATATCTAATTTGAGTAACTGCATATAATTCATGATGAAAACAAAGTATCATGGATGGTAAATGAACACATTGCATAAGAGGAATCCCATCCCACAAACCTGCACTTGTCCCTCCATTTGCAGAACAGCTAACCATTAACGGCCGCTTCTCACCTCCATTCTTCGAGCCTCCCATCCAAATGTTTAATCCAAAGATCTCATCGCCAAATATCCTAAACGAACCACTCCCAGAAATATTGCTCCTCAGAGAATGCCTATTATTCATCTTATTCAATGGAAAACCTGATGATTTTGCCATTGTAAAAGACGCCCTAGATGCACTAGGGTTCATCTTTTGGCCAAAGAGCATAAATTTTGCTCCTGATACTTGCTTCCATGAGTATGAACCGCCATTTGAGGCAGCAGAAACACACATTTGAGCTGCCAATGATGACATCTGGACTGATGACAGAGAGAGAAAGAGCTCAATATCAGTGACGAACACCACGGAAATTCTCGAAAACTAATGAAAATCGAACTGAACTCTAAGCTGATCCTGTGTTCACTCGAAAGAAAATACTTTCGAAACGATTTCAAATGAACTACCAGCTCAAAAATTCACAAGGAAACTGAAATTAAGCAGATATGTCGGCGCCGGAAGTTTTTCCGGCGAATAAAGGCAGCCAATGTGCATAAGATAAACATGTGAGAGATGACATATACGACAATACGACGAAGGTAGAACATACCGTCGGATTCAAGCGCTAATTCGTCAGACCCAGGCGGCGGAGGACGCAGAGGAAGAAGCGGGGGCTGAATTAGTTGAGGATGAAGTACAGCCGGCGCCGAAGAGAAGGAGAGAGAGAGAGAGTGAGTAACAGTGAATTCCGAAAGGAGAGGGCGGAGGGAAGACAGAGAAAGAGGAGTGACTTTTTTATTTTCTCTCTCCCTCTCCCTCTCCGTTTTATACTCCAATTTGAAAGAACACAAAGAAAAGGTAGAGAATAGAATAAGATACGTTAGGTAAACGACGAAGCCCATGGGTTAACTAGACCCAATATTTATTTGGGCCAATTATAATATGGGCCGAGCCCAGGGAGGTCGATTCGTAATGGGCCGTTGTTTTAGAAACAAATGAAAGTACGGGTAAGCACGATTGTCAAATACCTAACATAGAGGGGGTAATTATGGAGTGCTTCGGATTAAACTGTCATCTGAATTATCAAGGAATATAAAAAATGTTACTAATTAATTTGATGGTTAATGATTGCTATTGGACTAGTTATTAAGGGTCAAAAATATCACCGTAACTTATTGTACTCGTTCCTACACCACTCGATCTAGTGACACATGTACGAATGAAGTTTAATCGGTGACATTTTTAATCGTTAATAATTAGTTCGAGTGGACAGTGGTGATAGTTGATCATCAAATTAATTATTGTCATTTTTGACATTACGAGATAATTCAATGACATTTTAATCCGAACACTCGACGATTACGTGATTTTACTTTTATAAAATTGATCAACGATTTATTCTATCTGAAAAAATTACATATAATTAAAATTAAAAATTGTTTAAGACAGATTGTAGTTTTGAATGCTTGAATCAAAACAAGGAATAATGGATCTTTCATATTTCCCTAAGAAGGAAAAAAAATGTCAATCTATCTTTTGCGTGCAATTAGCTTGGAATCCATATCGGATTCCGATTCTATTTTTGAAACTTTGAGGACAAATCCTACCGGTGTTCACTTTTTCACCCGGCTAAATCAATTTTGTTTAAATTTTTAAAGTTGAAACTGATTTACTAGTTTAAATTTTTTTTCGGATGAGTATCTACAGTGGTTGAACCTAAGTGAAAGGTATAAAAATGCGTTTGTATTTCAAAATCAATTTCTCCACTTATAGGGTCAAAATTGTTCTCTACTAATCTACTCAAGTATTGTTTAAATAAGATTCGTTATGACGATTGTTATTATACAATTTGAATGTGTTTGTAAACCACTTTGTGAGTTCTAGGGCTTAGTCTAGAAGACATAAAACCCGAAGACAATAAGGTTCTTTTCTTTCTCGTTTTCTTTTTAAGAATAACTTCTTATCATTAAAATATGACAAAAAGTTACAACAAAATAATACAATAATATGTAAAAAGCAACACCTAAACCACAAACATAAATAGATTGATTAACAGTATGTACAATCGTAAATTAAAATCCGCACCGTAATAGTACAAATAATATCATTAGACACGATTATTAAATTGGATGGACGTGCAAATATCTACTAAGGGATGAGTTTTCCCCACAAATTCAAAACCATTCGGAATTAGAATAACCGTAGACTGTGAAAGCACCGTCAACGCAAATAGTCTGACCAGAAATATAAGAAGCACAAGGCATGCATAGAAATGCCACCAAGGAAGAAACCTCCTTCATCTCTCCCACCCTTCCCATTGGAGTTCTTGCCTTCACCCCTTTCATATACTCTTCATCATCAAGAATCTATTAGACAAAATTAAACATCATCAATGATACCATATTTTACATAAAAGATGTTACGTATTACTCCCTCCGTTTAATTTTAATTGACGTTTTGGGGCTGCGAGGTAATATCAAGGAAATACGAATTATGTGACAAATTTTAAGTTAAAAGTCAAATTGCCTCTAAAAAATCAATTAAAAAAATAATTTATAAGGACAAAATTGATAAAGTAGTTTCGATATATCATCTGAGTCTTAAAGTAATTTATGTTGTTGACACAAAAAGAAGGATTTGTAGATTTTAAAATCCCGAACTTGAGGTCATGTTGCTTATAATATTATGAACTATTGGTTTACCTCGTAGCATATCCACCTTTAATATTAATATTTTTTAATATCCCATACTTTAAAAGCTAACACTGCTTGTCCCAATTCCGGGACAGCAATCACTAAATTCTCAAAGTATGCAATATTAGAAAATATTAGTGTTAAAGATGTGAATACTACGGGGTTATCGATAGCTCATGATATTATAAATAATATGACCCAAAATTTAAGATATTAAAATCCAATCGTAAAAAAAAGTTAGTTAAAGCGAGAAATATTTTAACATTAATTTTGAGTACCATTTACTTTTGCAATTAAAGGGTTTACCTGTTGAGTGAGAGGGGTTCGGATATACCAAGGAGCCACAGAATTACTTCTGATATTATCTTTTGCCCATTCACATGCTAAGTGCCTTGCTAACTGGTTCATTCCTCCTGCAACCAGAACCAGCACTCATGTTAATATATTTTTTCACCATTTTGAAAATATTGTTTGGTTCAAATAACCCACAAAACCAATACGATTATACAACCCGAGACCTCAACCTTAGTCACTAGACTAAGACTTCATCGAATATTTTTTCTGTTTCTGTTTTACTGTAAATTATATCGGAAGTTTGATCGATACCTTTGGTCATTCCATAAATGGGGCCAACATCTACAGCAACAAGACTGGCAATAGAAGACAAAAAGATAATGCTACCAGAGCCAGACGCTTTGAGCAAAGGATGGGCAAGTTGGCAAATATGGAAAGATGATTCCAAGTTGGTGGCCATTACACTTGCATACTCTTCTGCTGTTACCTCCTCTGTTGGCTTCTTCATGATTTTCGCAGCATTGTTCACCTAAATAATCAACAATGGAACTAAACCGTAATTATAAATGCATAGACCTTCGACCATCGGTTTAAACTTTTTATCGAGATGGTGGTTCTCGAATAACAAAAAGGTACAAAACAGATCGAACTCAGAGAATTTTTACAGTAGTATTTTGATTAGGGTTACGCCATTTTGATCCCAAACTGCTATCCTTGTTCAGTAAACATACACAGTGGATGTACTGTAATTGTACAGAAACTCACCAAGATGTTGAGCTTGCCACTGAACTCAGAAGAGACCAACTCCATGAGCTTCTCTCTCTGAGACCGGGATGTTACATCACAGACAGAACCACTGACCTGAAAACCCTTGGCTTCCCAACTACGTACACACGCTTCGATTTCGGCTTCATTTCTAGCGCAGATATGAACCCTAGCTCCTAACCCTGCTAATTCTTCCACAATTGCATGTCTTCAGAGAGAAAAGATTAAATTTTGTGATAATTATAAAATCGCATAAAATCATATATAATCATTAGTAGACTTTTAGTGACATGTATTTTGATCCAAATATAAACACGGACATGACAGTAGTGAATAATCATATAGTAAAATGCATTATAACTCATCTAACTTTTCGCCGGTTTTAACTTTAGATAATTTCAGTCAACTATACATTTTCCTCCTCTTTTTTTTTTGAATTTTCATCGTATATGCGATATTATCATTAAAAAATATTTTATCAGTTAAATTAAACGATATTAAATTAGATTAAGTAAAATTTTGACAATAAGGTTATGAATATGAAAAGTGAGAAGTTACCCAATGCCTTTGGTGCCACCAGTAACAAGAGCGGCCATCCCCGCAAGAGACCAACGATTATGAATGAAGCTACTCTCGGCGTGGTTCGCCATTATTAATTATCTCCTAAGTACCTGTTTGAAGTTACAAAATTTCTCTCCTTTACACACCAAACTTTATGTGAGAAACACAATATGTGTGAATAATATTTGATGAATTTTTAATAATTCAGCTCAGCTCCATTGTACACCTATATATAATACCTGCCCAAAATATCTTCACTCACCCTTCTTTTCTAGGCTTTTTTTAAAGGAAAATGTGTGTGACAACGAGACTTGTATGATTAATGGTCATTCATGTTGGCTTTCAGATCAGCCATGTGTTCGGGTCATATTATTTTCATCACAGATATATAAATTTTGATCTGTTAATATTTGATTCAATAAATTTATCTTACAAAGAGAAATAATTTTGACGAGAAAATATTCGGATTGGATTCGAGTCATTTTCAATTTTAGAACTCAGTTCAACTTAATTATTTTGTGTATCAATAATTCGAATATAAATTTAAATAATTTAATTTAATTCGTTACACTTTTGTCAAGTGTACTTATATGATTGATAACCTTTTTATGTCGTCCACAATAAGTGGACTATTTGCTTTCCATCCAATTATAGTTTCAAAATTGATCGTCGTGCATATCATGGAGCTTAGATATAGGCTAGATTGTCCCACCAATGGCAAAGGGATTAAGTTTGGATGGCAAGGAGATAAGTGGGCCTGGCGCAGACAGAAAGAGGATAGAGGCGTGAAATATGAGCACAACAATTTATATGTACTCGACAATATCTACTCCTCATCATATATTAATAAATAGTTGGACGAATAGAAAAATATGAGGGTTTTGTGGGCCTAATGTATATCTCTCTCTTAGGAGTATATGTTCCATGAACATTTAAGAATTTCTAAATGGGAGCGTTGCACGTGTCGATTCCGTTCTTTTTAACTATAGCTCATATTTTTACATTATTTTATAATTATTTTATAACTCTTTATATTCTTACAAACTTTATAATTATTTTGGATCATGGATACAAGTGCTTCTAACATCAAATAAACTCATCCCAATTTCGCTTACAAGTTGTGCAAGTGAGTTGGAATAAATTGTGGGCATGCACTCTAAACCCAGACTTGCTATCTATATCCCTATCGAGCCTTCAAGCTCAATTAAATTATTTCTGATATAGGACCCAATTAAAATCCGCGCTACCCTTAAAAAAATAAACTCATGCCAAAATAATTTCATCGTCGCTATTTCTTTTTCAAGACTGTACTTTCTTTTAAATCATCAAAGTATATTATGGAATCATCATCATAGAATAATTCAAAGACACATAAAACATACGAATGCAACACAGCACACCTAAATTGCTAGACATCGGATACCAAAACAAATACATCATGAATCAAAAACACCATAACATCGATCATTCAAATTCTGCTCGATTTATCATTTGCCTTCGACATGTGTTCATGTTCCTCGGCTTTTCACCCAACTATTTAGATTTGATGGATCAAATACCAACCAATTTATGATAAAATTAATTATTAGACCCATTTTGCACATGTCCCTCGGCTTTTCACCCAACTATTTAGATTTGATGGATCAAATATCAACCAATTTATGATAAAATTAATTATTAGACCGATCATAAGAATTTAGTTAGAAGAGGGTTGCAAATTGACCCTACTTGCAAGTCCTCGTAACTCACAGATTGAATCGACGAGCACCTCTTTTTCTTTTGCCCAAGAACACAACTTGTGTGGGCATCTGCTTCTAATCACCAATGGTTACACAAATTTCATACCACCGGTTTCTAGCGGGAGATGCATCATACAAACAGCCCGCTCGTCCCTCCATCTAGAGCATTTCCAAAGGTTTCTATTTCTTTTATGGAGCATTTGGAAGGAAAGAAATGTCCTCACTTTTCGAGACGAAGATTTCAACCACCTCGGAATGTTAATCGGGGCAAAAAGAGCCTTTGCGGAATGGAAATCAAGAACAAAACTATCCCCACCGAGACTACAACATCAAGATGACCGAGATCAAATCAAAGAAAATTCATTTGATTAAATGGAATAAACCCCCGCCGGATGGATCAAAGTTAACTTTGATGGTTCTCTCAGAAATGAAAGTGCAGCAATAGGTTTCATACTACGGGATGACCAAGGTAAACTAGTTAAGGCAGGAGCGGCCCAACTAGGTTTCACATCTATTCCGATTGCTTGAATCTAGTGCACTAAGATATGGTCTCCAAGAGGCAATCAAAGCAAATATTAGTGCTATTCAAGTTGAGGGAGATAACAAGGTCATCATTGAAGCCGTCCAAGGCACTATCACTCCACCGTGGCGGATTGATTTTATCATCAAGGACATCATTCAATTGATGTCCTATTTTAGGAGTTACTCTTCTAAGCATGTGTTTAGAGAAGCTAATTGTGCGGCGGATCTGGTTAGCACACCAGGGGCACAAGGTTTCGATGTAGTCCTCATGGGACTTTTGTCCATCCCTTTCCTTCTCGATGATTTTGGCAAATGACACCCTAAGTAGAACCCTTGTGAAAAGGGCTACCTAGCGGTCTGCAGTGATATTTCTATTGACCCAGTCAAAAAATAAATAAATATAACTTTTAGACCATTTTATAAACTCGGTATGTATTCTCGGTAAAAAAATCTACAACCATTTTGACTCGGAATGGCCGTTGACAGTGAAAGCACCGTCAACACAAATGGTCTGACCAGAAATATAAGAGGCAGAAGGCATGCATAGGAATGCCACCAAAGAAGAAACCTCATTCACTTCTCCTGTCCTCCCCATTGGAGTTCTTGCATTCACACCCTTCAGATACTCTTCATTGTCAAGAATCTGTTTGAAAAATTAAACACTTTATATGAAGATCAATATACAAATCAAAAATTATCTACCTATATATTAAGTTATTAATATCTTTTAGGGCCGGCAAAATTTCATCTAACTTAAATACCCGAATTTGTTCGATTTTAAAGAAAACCCGAGTACTGTCATCAATGACATAAAATTTCTCTATTTTTGTTACTCGAATCTAATTTTGACCCGAATTTAGGTTCGTCCGATCAAAAAAATCAGATATTAAACAAAATATTTTGTTTGAATTTTAGACCGATATGTTCGACCTTAAGCCCAATTTTTACCCGCGACCCTTTTAGTATAAAGGCTTTTATATATGTTTTCGTACTTGGTTAGATAAAATTAATTTTAACTTGGATTTACTTCTACAGCAAGAGGAGTTTACCTGTTGAGTGAGGGGAGTTCGTATGAACCAAGGAGCTACAGAATTAGTCCTGATATTATCTTTTGCCCACTCGCATGCCAAGTGTCTTGCTAATTGGTTCATTGCTCCTGCAACCAATACAATTTAATCTTCTCACAATTTTTTAAAAATATTTTGTATTTCAGGAAATCAGTACAATATAATTCAATAGAAAGATGACCGAGATTTAGACCTTATTTGACAATCAGTTGTTAACGGTCAACTATTGGATTAGTTATTAGCTTTTTATTAATTGTATTAGCTGTTTGCATGAAAAGTTTTGGTAAAATTAGTTATTTTTGAAAAAAATATAAAACAGAAAATACTATCGAAATCAGCATTCTAAGGGTAAAAAAAAAATTAGAACCCCGCAGAAAAATCATTTAACCACTAAATTAAGACTTCATCTGCTATTTTTTCTGACTATTCATTATAAAATCGAAGTTGGATTACTAATACCTTTGGAAGTGCCATAAACGGGGCCAACATCTACAGCAACAAGACTGACAACAGAAGACAAAAAGATGATGCTTCCGAAGCCAGAAGCCTTACGCAGAGGATAAGCAAGTTGGTAAAAATGGAAGGACGATTCCAAGTTGGTGGCCATTATACTTGCATACTCTTCTGCTTTCACTTCCTCTGTTGGCTTCCTTACGTATGTTGCTGCATTGTTCACCTAATTCAACTCAAACATTAGCACCTCATCATCGTCTCCTTGGAAAGACCCCGGTACGAGACACGGACACGACATAAACATAGATATGTTACCAAAAATTTTTCCTAAACGATTAGGATATACGATAAGTAACATAGATATATAGATATACATCACGTTATATATTAATCATATCACTAGTTAGAGCAACACATTCATACATATATACATATACATGCCCTCACTGAGTCATGCATGGAGCTATGTGGAGTCTAACGGGGCAGGACACTATTACGCTTATAAAAATATCTATTAATTTTCAATTTGAGTTTTAGGACATCCATAAAAAAGTTACAAAAAGGTTCGAAAAACACTTCTACTATAGAAGAACATCATAGTTCAAGTTTCTAACTCCGATAATACATTGAGTATATATCGTATCAGATGATTAAGATGGGATTACGTATTTACTCACCAAGATGTTAAGTTTGCCATTAAACTTAGAAGAGACCAACTCCATGAGCTTCTCTCTCTGAGTTCTGGATGTTACATCACAGACAGAACCACTGACCTGAAAACCCTTGGCTTCCCAACTACGCACACTCGCTTCGATTTCGGGTTCGTTTCTAGCACACATATGAACCGTAGCTCCTAACCCTGCAAGCTCTTCCACAATTCCATGCCTGTAGGAGACAGAGAAAAGATCGAATTCTTCCGTAATTAATAACTTAAATCACATAATAAATCCATAAACGTACGTATAATTAAACACAAGTTTCACTCATGCATGCATGTGACGGACACCCATAAAAATTACATATTACTTAAAAATTTAATAAATTTTCTAGATCCGTCACTGATCAATTATGAATGGATTGATGTTGGGGGAGGGGTACCCGATCCCTTTGGTGCCGCCGGTGACGAGAGCGGTCATCCCTGAAAGGGACCAACGACTGCTTCCAGCATGGTTCGCCATTATTACAGAAGAAACTGTGAACAAGTTAAACAGTGTGAAATAATATTTTGATGAATTCTCCCTGAATATTTCAGCTCCTCCTGAATATTTCTGCCCAAAACGTCTTTCCAACATTCTTGTTGATTTTTTTGAAAAAGAATTTTTTTTTATTTGACAGAATTTGTCATTTTCTGCAATTAATAATGATGGTCATATTATAGGTAATTTTATAAATTATAATTTTTTAAACTTTTTAAATCCTACTCTATTTTTCTTTTTCATCAAACAAATAATTTATAGTTGGCTCGAGAATAAAATGTATTATATTTTAGAGAATACAATTTAATTAGGAAAAATAGTGTAGAGATGTTTTTGGTGGGTAGATAACACTTTAATTTGACACATTATTCAACGGTGCTTAATGGTAAAACTTTTTTCTAACAGTAAAATTAGATTGTGGTCTTATTAGAAAGATATATCTTCGAATATTTTCTTCAACCGCACAATTTGTAGGGTTTTTTGGTTGGTATGTTTGTTGGGGATAATGTTTCTCGTAGGAAATATTTTTAACTCATACTTGTTCATTTTTTCGTAGAAAAGAAAATAATTTTTTGAAAAATAACATCAACCACATACTTCTAACCCTGTTAATAACAACCTCAAGCCTAACTCTAATTGTGAACATTGTTTGTTAATAACAACCTCAAGCCTAACTCTAATTGTGAACAAGTTAAACAATGTGAATAATATTTTTGATGAATTTTCCCTGAATATTTCAGTTCCTCCTATCAATATATATACTTTTTTTTATCAGACTAAAAGGGGTGTAACATGAGGACTTCCCAGGAGGTCATCCATGCTAGTACTACTCTCACCCAAGCCTGCTTAATTGCGAAGTTTTGATGGGATCCGGTGCATTAGTGCTTGGATCAATATATATACTTACCAAAACGTCTTCCCAACCTTCTTATTGATTTTTCGAATTTTTTTTTTTTTATTTGGCAGAACTTGTCAATTTCTGCTATTAATGATGATGAGCCTTCCATATATACATACGGAGGACAAAATTGAGAATTTATTGTAGCAAGGTAATTTTATATATTATAATTTGTTTTTATTTTATATCTTCGGTTATTTTTCTCTTTCATCCCATAATCGATTAATATCGAGCCCGAGAATACACTGTATCGTACTTTAAACAGTACAATTTAATAACTAGGAAAAATAGTGTAGACATTTTTTTGGTCGGTAGATGAATATTTTAATTTGACACATTATTCAACCGTGTTCAATGGTAAAACTTTTTCTCACAGTAAAATTAGATTTTGATCTTATAGTAAGATATATCTTCGACTATTTTTTTCAACTGTGCAACTTGTAGGGTTTTTTTGGTATGTTTGGTTGGGAAAATGTTTTTCGTTGGAAAATATCTTTAACTCATATTGTTCATTTTTTCGTATGAAAGAAAATAATTTTTTGAAAAATTATCTCTCAAATCAAAGTCATACCGCTCAACCTTTGGTCAATTTTGGTCAGCCATCTTTTTCTCATGTTAATATGAAATTCTTGAATAAATCAAATCACTCCTAAAATTATATTAAATTTGGATACGATTTGGTTATTCAACGAAATAATTTTTGGTAAATTAGTCTATTCAATTATTTAGTAGTTATATATGTAGTGATAAACGATGACAAATAAAGGGACTTTGATGTCGAATTTTAGAATTAAGCTTCTTTTAATATTTCCTATTAAATTTTCAAGTATACTATTTCTCGTGATGATAATATGGATAAGACCCTTAAAAAAGGTTACCTGATGTTGTTATATACTTATCCGTGTCCAACAACAAAAACAAAAAAATTAGAAGTGAAAAGTAAGGAATATATAGAGCACTTCTTATAAAAAAATAAAAATCATTAGATGATCTTGGATCTATGAACCATCACTAAAACACAAAAAAGAAAATAATTCTTTTTTAACCCTAAACCTCCATAATTTCCCCTCCTCTTCCATTTTGCTACACGTGTCGCGGGTCTAATGGGCTCAGATTGGATAAGCCCTATGTTATGTTTAACTTTATGCTAAATTTATTACTATACTAATATGAATTATTGGCTGCTAAAAATTGACATTAGCGGAGATGCTTGAATAATACATTGTCCTTTTTCAAAAATTTCCTGCCAACATTCAATTGTTCTCTTGCATTTCATGGAGTGATTTCCCACATGAGAGGGACATGATACAAATGTATGGATGCTAGCTGTATTGGGATATAAGCTTTTATCTCGTCATCAAACTCCGACTTAGACTTATATTTCTCGTTTAGTGTGAAATCTGAAGGCACTGTTAATCGTTAATTATAATAGTTGATAATTATTGACCGTTAGTTTTTAACATTTGAAACGAATAGGCCTTTTAGTAGTATATTTTTCAAAGATATATATATTCCATACATGAGGTTCAACAGTCCAACTGTTTCTTAATAAAAAAACATATTTAACTATGAATTAAAAAGGGCGGGGAAGGGAAGGATCAGTAAAGGATGTCTATTTATTACTACCGTCACATATACACCACCTTGTAACCATAATAAAAGGTTATTTTGAATCGTAGTAAAAGATAATTACTGTGGTAGTGCCATTACATACTGTTAGGAGAATGAAATCAAGTAATACAAATATAGGAGAGCTTCTCTTGGAAAAACTTGTCTAATCAATAATTTGACATACCATATATCAAAGCATAGCTACAAATCAAATAATTTAGATGGACAAATGGAAAATGTATTTGTATTGTATATAAAGATAATACAAATTTCGAGAAAAATTAGATTACCACATCCAAGAAATTAAAAATCACAAATTTTAGATAGACTAATAATTTTATTCACATCGTAACTCTTGCAAAATTGAGAAAGTTCTAACAAAAAACAAAAGTGCTAATAAAAATAGGTCTTGTTTCAAGCTAAATTAATATGTTATAAGGCTTTAAATTACAAAATTTTAAGTAATCATATTTAATTATGAACTATAAAGTTTTAATATGGATCTGAGAATAAAATTATATCCTAATCAAATTAATATTATCCATGAAAATATATCATAGATAATTGACAAAAATTACGTTTAACAATGTTTTACACAAATTATAAGTTATAACATTTATAACCTTCCATCATATTATTATAATATAACTTTTAAATTAAGTGAATACGCTTATAAGGTGTTTTGTACAAGATGAATTTCAATTTGAATAAAAAATGATAAAAAGAACATAAAAATGTGCAAATTGTGAATTCTTGACGAAGAAGGTATGCAAGTTGTGAGAGGATTTTGCGAATTCAAATTCAACAAATATAATGTTCTTTTTTCAATCATAGAATGAGAATGGCAACTCATAACAAACCTTTCTTTTTCAATTATTAGTTGGATATAGTCCTAAAATAGGTCTACAAAATACCCAGTACAAAAAAACAGTCACTGATTACAACTCAACACAGATGTACAATGCTGATAATTTCAATCTAAAACTTGAGTTACAAACTTACGGTCCAATCAATTCTGATCTGCATTCAACCTTGTCCGATTTATCTGACTTAAAAATAGATGAAGTTCTCATAAAGACATCCACTGATAGAACTCATTACAGATGTATAGTGCCCATAATTTCAATCTAAAACCCGAGTTACAAACTTATGGTCCAAACAAATTATGATCTGCATCTAACCTTGTCCGATTTATTAGACTTAAAAGTAGATCAGATTCTCATAAAGAAAATCCACTTGAATTGTGAGTTTGTCCAATTAGAGCGACTTGAATCTAACCCGAACCCAAATTTTTTCCACTCCTAATCAGAATATGCTCCAGACATCATATATGAAGTACATCACTTGCTCAACCCATCGGGCCCTCTTGGCATGGCGATTCAGAAACTTATCTTTAACCTTCACAGTTGGCGATGGCATCTTCAATCTCCGTAACACTGGATTGGAGTGAGCAAATAATTTCTTTTCGATTAAGACTTGACTGTCCCTTGCTCTCGCAATTGAAGCACAGATCAGTCACCACCAGGGCGGCTGGTTTTCCCCACGATCACTAACAAAATTCCATCCTTGGATTCGATCTATGAATGGGACAGAGCTCACAAACATTATCGTTCTATCTACATATATGCTATGTAAGAGGGTAATACTCACAAAGAAGAATCAAGGAAGGTGTAGAAACTAGAAAGCCCGTCCTTTTTATTTCCACCAAAGTAAAATACTAACATCCCCCACCCGCCTTAAAGGTCATCAGAAGTGAATAATAATTTGCAGAAAACTAGAACCCTATTCCTAACATGGGAATGGAGGCTACAGAGCTCTCTTTTGGCCTCACCCACAATTCTATCTTATGCTAATAAGATGTGGAAAAGAGATCAAGAAGAGCATAGGAACAAAGAATAATGTGATGTTGGTATTAACACTTTGCTGGAACTTATGACGTAGTCCTCCATGGATTGATTCGGCCAGGGTTTCAATCTGGTGCATTAGATTAGAACCCATGGCTTCAGTAAGCTCCCAAAAGCAATTTGACATCCCTTCTCACTACCCTTGATTTACCACGAGCTATGATCTTTAATCGGAGTTTTAAGCATAAGACCCATCGCACGTAGGTGGAAGATTATATGCTCTTGGGAACAGGGAAGATACTGGGAAGGCCAATAATGTCCTAGCTTCTTTTAAGCACATCCAAGGTAAAAAGTCATGAATCATGATTCATGATACTAATAGTATCTCTCGGCATGTAGTCAGTCTTCAAATTCTTAGTCTCAGCAGCTCTATGTCACACCCTCCTTGGTCAAAGAAGAAAAAGAAATGCTATTATTGGGGGCAGCAAGCTATTCATATTAGAAATTAATTGCTCAGATAACCTAAGTTGATTTATGCATACTAGAGAAGCAACATTTCAAAATGGCACAGAATGACAGGAGAATAAACTTACTCATTATTGGAAATCGATTCTGGGATAGAAACCATTGATAGACATTCCGCCATCAACACAAATAACTTGACCAGTAACATAAGCAGCTGCAGGGAGACAAAGGAACGCCACTAGAGATGAAACGTCTTTTGGGTCTCCAAGACGTCGAAGTGGAGTTCTAGAATAAACCTCCTCTAGATACTCTTCATTGCTTAAAACCTGACGATCAATTATCAAGCTCATCAACTTCTATTTCACCAATGTCTTAGTCATGCATAGAGTGGTGGAAAATGGAGCTACATACATGACATGAGTGTCCCAGATTTTTTTTAAAAAATAATCTGTATATAAGTTCCTTTTCTTTTCTTTTCAAAACGACACCCAAAAAATTAGTTTGTACCCATCAAATTTAATAAAACATTAAAAGTGCAACACAATAAATATGATTTTTGGATCCACCATTGGTCTACTGCCTACATGAGAGGCATTCTGACTCACAGTCACCATTTTTTTTTTTTTTTGAGATAGACTAACTCACAGTTACATTGCCATGTAATCTATATACAACAGATAGCTTTACATCTTATATCAATTATTAAAATGGGAAGATTCGAACAAATTCCTTGATATTTCCTTAGAACCTCACCTTAGTTTGTACATCAAATTTAATAAAACATTAAAAGTGCAACACAATAAATATGATTTTTGGATCCACCACTGGTCTACTGCCTACATGAGAGGCATTCTGACTCACAGTTTCCTTTTTTTTGGGATAGACTAACTCACAGTTGCATTGCCATGTAATCTATATACAACAGATAGCTTTACATCTTATATCAATTATTAAAATGGGAAGATTCGAACAAATTCCTTGATATTTCCTTAGAACCTCACCTACCAGTACCCTAGAGCCAATAATGAGGTTGCCGTAGACAAAAAAATAGATCAGTTTAGCTTCTTGTTTTATCTTTTGGGGGAGGGGGCTACCTTACCCTTTAGCGAGCCTCTACCTACAGGGCATAGGGCAATGACTGACCATCAATGGTACAAGGAATAAGTACATGACAATTTATGAGAAGACTAATTCAGACATTGACATTCTCTTGCAATTGGTCTCTCTGCTTGCATAAATATTTGTAGGAGTAAGACTGCCCACATCTAGATCTCCACAGACCCAGCAGTAGCAAATCCCACACTAGGAGTTTTATTAATTCAGACATTGATACATTTTCCTAGAACTCAAATGAATTCAATTGCCACTCTTAATCAGATTCAGTGCCTGATTTGAAATCATGATCAACCAAACCAAAATCAATGGCATTCTGTGATGAAGACCAGCATAATTCCTAGTTTCTTCTGATTTAGCATTAGTATAGAGCCATGCAGAAAACAGGAAGTTTGCATAGAGTGGTTGGCAGAGAGGTACTATGTAAACAGTAAGTACCTTTTCAACCAATGAGGTTTTGATGTACCATGGTGCAACTGCATTGCTCCTAATATTGTCTTTCGCCCATTCACAAGCCAAATTTCGAGTAAGCTGATTAATTGCTCCTGTAAATCCATAAAAATTGACACAGAGAAAACTTGTTAGGACAAGCATTCAAGTTGCATGTAATGAACAGTTAACGCTGATTCACCTTTAGTTGCTCCTTGAGCAGACATTGATTTCAGTGAAACAAATCCTGAGACAGAGGACATAAAAACAACACTTCCACAACCAGAAGCTTTTAACAGAGGATAAGCAAGCTGGCTCAAATGGAAAACAGATTCAAAGTTCGTCGTCAGCAGTGTAGAAAACTCTTCAGGGGTGAACTCAACCATTGGTTTCCGTATATTTGTGCCCACATTGTTGACCTGCACCCCAAGCAACCAAAAATCTAAAGCTGAGAGGTCTCTTCACATTCAATAGCCAGGAAGATCATTGTAAACAAAAGCAGCCAAATCATCCCACAATCATAAATCAGTTTGAATAAACTCATGAATCATGATACTTGAACCAAGCAAATAACTTGATGAAGGTTGAAGACATGCTCTCCTTAGAATTATTTATAAATTCTAAATTACCTTCCTGCTTCCCCCCTTTCTCCTCAGACTGTATCAGTTCCACATTGTAAATCAACTTAATTGGACTTGTTTCCAACTTCATTTGCAGGAGATGCGATGAAATACTTAATGACAGTGATAATAAATGGAGAATCACAACTACACAAGCATTCGAACAACACCACTCAAACCAGTGACATTTCCCTTGCTTCTCTTCACTTGGGTAAGCTTCAAATACACTGTAATTCCCAAATTTAAGTCAATATTTACGATCACCTCTGGCATTAATCCAGACCACAAATTTACAAGCATATCTCGATGAACTTCAGTTTCAACCTGGGGACATATAACTACCCAAATCAACCCTCAACAAAAATTTATGAAACCAACCAAAATACCTCCATAAACTTCCAAAAATGATCAATCTAATCAGATAGAATGAAGCCAACCAGCGAAAAGAAGGGCAACATTGACTCACAAGGATGTTGAGTTTGCCATTGAAAACAGATGAAGCTGTATCCAAAAGCCTCTCCCTTTGCTCCCTAGAGGACACATCACAAACTGACCCAGTAACCTTAAACCCTTCATTTTCCCAACCCTTCAAGGAATTACCAAGCTCACCCTCATTCCGAGCACAGGTATGGACCCTAGCTCCAAGACCCACCAATTCTTCCACAATCGCGTGCCTACCAAATTCACCCAAAGAAAAGAAAATAAAATAAAAAAGCTAAATCAAGCGCCCACAAAGTCGAAACTTTGCCGCAATGCACAAACTTGAATGAATTTTTGCAATAAAGATGAAATGGGTATAGAGCTAAAGAGGACAGAGAGAGAGAGAACCCGATTCCGCGAGTGCCTCCGGTGACGAGAGCTGACATTCCTTGAAGAGACCACCGGCTATCTCTTCCGCTGGTGGGCATGGTTTGTTCGTTGTTTGAGGAGGCAGTTACTACTAAGCGATTTGAGCGAGATTTGCAGAGATTTGAGGTGGTTGTGGACAAATAAATTACAGGAATGAGGGATGATCGTGGGGAAATTGCAGGAAAATGGAATGAATTCGAGGTGGGTTTTGCAATGGTTGGTCTCATTTTGGAGTTCAATTCGCAATTTTTCTCAGCTAAACTAATCTTAGAGGGCCTAATTGTCTAGTATTCCTTTCCTCCCCTTCATCTTTCTTTTCTTTTTTGGTTTTTTTTTTTAAATTTTAAAGGAGAAAAACTAATGTAGTTCAGCTTTAAATAAGGTTTCTAGTTTCTTTTTTTGGTGGAGATTTGATTTTTCATACATTTTAAAATTAGTTTTTACTCTTTAAATATTGTTCATGCACAATAAAATCGATTAAAAAGCATTCATATAATTAAGCATTCATATTTTGAGTTTTCCTAGAATTTTACATATATCAATTAATTGTAATATATTTATCTTTCCCAGGATTCGATTTTTCTAGACTACCAATGCACAAGAAACATTGTCGAAAGAAAATGGATCACCTCTTATTGATGAATCCTCGATAAATCCTCGTATATTCTCAATTTCTCTTTCACAATGTGTAATGATTACAAATTTTTGTTTTTAATTACTTCACACAATCCACTATTGTTACCATATGTCTGTTGATGAGAATATTTTCCAATTTCTTGATCAAGCATATACATATGACGAATCAATCACTTTTCCCCCAATGAATTTCTTGGACACTTAATCAACTCCCAGTAATTCGTTTTTCATGCAGGTTCTATACTTGATCATGGTAGCATTCATCTCAACCTGATCCAGAATGTCACAACATTCCCTCCTTGTTCCAGCCTGTATAACCATTCATTTAAAAAAAAAATCAGAAAGTTACTTCAATAAAGAATATATAATATGTACTGTTATGTTTAGGTTTAAATTGTCGAAGTATGATGGCCCAACTCTCATCTGCCCCCTGTTCGGCTTAGAGGAGGGGAGCAACTTCTCTCTTTATTTGAGAAAGTTGTGTGGGTTGGTTGATGCTAATGTTGGGCTTGGACACTACCTGCTCCCAGCCCATGACAGTCTACTGAGCTTCCTTGAGATAGGGAGTTCGAGTAGGTGAGTCTGCTTATCAAGAAAAATTATTTAGATTCAAAACTATGTTTGGAGCTGTGCAGCACATACCATAGCACTATATTTGGTAGATGGGGAGAAGATAATAATCTTCGCAAGGTCACCAATTTGGGCAGGAAAACTCCTGTTTTCGATGATGACGAATGCGAACAAGTTGCTGATGTCATAGGTGGTTTTCTTCGAGTATAGCTCGAAACAATCTGATTCTTCTCCGAATCTTTCTCAACCGATTCAAGAAAGAAAAAATGAGGCATTTCGCAAGGGTCATTCGAGAGCGAACGGGTGTTAAACATGAAAGAAGGCTTCATTGAAGGGTTCTTCCATGAAGAAAATGTCTCAAGGGGTATTTCTAGCACACTTGGAGGTACGATTTTCTCGTAAACTTGAGCTGAGTAGCCCCATGCTATGGAAAATGACCAGTTTTTCGACTTATGGTAACAAATAGTTTGTTGTAGGAGCCTAGATTGATCGACCTTTGCAGCTTTCATTAAGTGCTTTATAGCTTGAAAGCGGTTCAAATAGGGAAAGATAGGGTCGGTTGCATCGAGGTGGTGAAGTGATAAAAATGGTGCATGGGGATGTGATGATAGAAATCCTGATAAATCTTGGAGTAGGTCAATCTGCAAAATTCAAAAAAATAAAATCTATCATTAAAAATGTCTTTTCTTTTTTGTTAATGCCTACATGAATAAAGCAAAACAAACTACATCGTATCGAGTCCGATCCCATGCTCAGTCATACGGCATGCATGTCAAAGCATCAAGGTTTAAGCCCAGTTCTTTTTAGCTTTACCATACAACTCCTTAAACCTTTTTACAATTAACCTTACAATAACATACAACTCTTTACAACCTTTTCTTATAGCGTAAACCTTACAACTTTACGGCTAAAAAAAAAAAGATTACTTAGATTTAAACATGAAAACGATCAAATGAGCATACATTTGTGTAAATGTGTGTAATCACTAATCGTAAATTTTGCAAAGTTACCTGATGAAATCCCCTTTCATGAGTTAGAGAGACTCCCATATCAGCCACACAAGATTGCAAAATATGATCACTTCCATATAAGGAAGGATACCTCTTAATACAAGTATCCAAATTCTTAACCAAGGCCTCCGCAAGAGGGTAACTTATAGCATACCCAGCTCCACCAAAAGCCATCTCAAACGAGTGATCAAAATTGCACATCACAGTCTCCGAATTCCCCCAATGTAAAAGTACTTGTTATGGTCATACCTAGACAAAACCTCCACCAAATTGTCCAAGAAAAGTACAGTATCATCATCTGCCATTACAAACCACCTAACCCCTTCGTGGGCTAGCCTAAACGTCTCTACAATGACCCTCACCATTCGAATGGCATATGGCATTCCATGCTTGTCATAGGGTTTATACTTTGAGGTGTTCTCGGAGACTTGGTATGGAGGGGATGTAGTTGGCCAGGGAGAAAGTTACGATTTGGTTCAAGATCTAAGAAGAGGTAACCCTTGGTTACATTAGGTTGCCACCATGCCTCAATATAGCGTTTTCGAGTCTTCCAGGTGTAGACTGAGCCCGCGATGCCTATCATAATATGTTTGATATCGGTGGGATCTTCAGAATCAATAGTATTGCTGCCAGTGTAATGAGGTTGCAAGTATTGAGGTGGTTGATGGAGGTGGCCATTCAACATCAAGATGTGGAAGAGGGAGAAGAGGAGGATTCCTATTAAAAGTAACGGTTTGTATAAAGCATTGATGTTCATCTTACCATATAGAAATGTGATCCTTTTTTTTCGAATTTAGAAAATTTAGCTGAAGATGTTATACGTTATTATATGTTATTATATATTATATGTTATATGTTATTATATGTTATATGTTACATTTTGATGTTGTATTTTTATAAGTTGTATGTTATATATATTTTATGTTTCAATTGGAGTTGATTCATGAATTCCATCTCATTAAAAGTGTCATTTAATTATTTATAGGTTGATTTCTTTGTTTAAATAGAGGTGTTTAATGTTCTCTCGTGTCAGAAAGATACTCTAAAACACCAATTCTCTCCTCATTATCTTTCACACACAGGTCTTCCATCTTGGGTCATTAGGCTTGAGACGTGAATAGAACGGGAACTCCGGGAGTCCCGGATTTCTTGTGACTGCACTTGGGTACGATAGATTACTTTTGGGTATGTTGATGCTCTGTTGAACGTCACTCAAGGGACACTCGGACTTCGTTTAAGGGACACTTGAATTTTACTAAGTGGGTTATAGACAACATACGATCTAAATCGCTTCCGCGATAAGGTCAATCATTTATTTTCCTACATGATGAAAAACAAAAGGGTTAGAGTTAATTATATGTCTAATTGTTCCTATATAACAATGTTGATTTGAAGTGCTATGATGTTTATATCATAAAATATATGAATATTGGCATAAATATATTTTGGATATTACTAAAGTAAAATAAAATACATATTTATCCTTTGAATGTGATTTGATTTATAAGATTTGAAAAGAATCATTGATTGATATAATGCTAGTGATATAAACGTGTATGTAATTCAAGCCGTATAGCGGGGAAAATTAATTTTGTTTTAAACGGAGGCTTGAGTTCGATGCTCTTATCTTGATCTAATGATCAAAGTTGAGGTATTGGATACATTATATCTCAGGTTTAAATCTCCTCTTCTTTTATTGCATTGTACTAAAAAATAAAATAAAATCCGTCTTAATAATAATTAGATCTCAGGTCTTGGGCACATTAGCTTAAAATCTAGGTTTTATTTTATTTATTTAATCACCAATATTAATATTTTATTTTTATTTACTAAAAACAAAAAGGAATTTTTCATAACATTAAAGCATTGCAAACATGAAGAAAATTATATATATATATATATATATATATATATATATATATATTACTTGTCTATTTTTTGAAAAAATTACATGATATGTGGAAATATATATATATATATTACTTTAAAGTGTCCCAAATTAAAAGTGAGAATCCAATATTTTGCAGCTCAAATACCATTTATTCTGCATTTGCTGTTGATTTATTGGCTTCAAAATTTGATATTCACATCATTAAGTAGAACTAATTCGTAAGTAAAATACACACAAATTTCTGATATGAATCTTTCTCAACCGATTCAAGAAAGAAAAAATGAAGCTTTTCGCAAGGGTCATTTGGGAGCAAACGGGTGTCAAACATAAAAGAAGGTTGCATTGAAGGGTTCTTCCATGCAGAAAATGTCTCAAGGGATTTTTCCCTTTGGAGTTATAATTTTCTCATAAACTTGAACTGAGTAGCCCTATGGTAAGGAAAATGATCAGTTTTTCGACTTATGGTGGCAAATTTCTGTTGTAGAAGCCTAGATTGATCGACCTTTGCGGCTTCTATTGAGTAGTTTAGAGCTTCTCTGTGGTTCATAAGGGGAAAGATAGGGTCAGATGTATCGAGATGGTGAAGTGATAAAAATGGTGTACGGGGATGTGATGAAAAAATCTTGATAAATCCTTCTTTAGGTCAATATGCAAATTCAAAAAAAAAAAAACTATCATTATAATGTCTTTTTTGTTAATGTCTATAAACTAAACTAAGCCAAACTATATCATATCATGCATAATCCCATGCTCGGCCATAGGACATGCATGTCAAAGGATCGAGGTTCATGTTTTTCTTAGCTTTAGCCGATAACTCCTCACAACATTTATAACTAATATTACAACTATCTTACAACTCTTTACAGACTCCTTGTAACATTTTCTTATCGCCTTACAACTTACACCTTTACAGCTCCTTACAATTGAAAAGAAATAGATTATTTATATTTAAACATGAAAACGATTAAGTGAGCACCTTTTTAAAGTTATCAGATGAAAAGTTATGTGTGGTGTAATCACTAACACATACAGAGTTACCTCATGAAATCCTTTTCATGAGTTAGAGAGACTGGGCCACACAAGATTGCAAAATATGATCACTTCCACACAAGGAAGGATATTACCTCTTAATACAAGTATCCAAATTCTTAACCAAAGGTCTCCGCAAGAGGGTAACCTATAGCATACCTAGCTCCATCAAAACCCATCCCGAACGAGTTATCGAAATTACACATCACGCTTTCTGAATCCCCCCATGTAAAAGTACGTATTAGGACCATATACTAGTGATCAAAACCTCCACCGAATTATTCAAGAAAAGTACAGTATCATCATCTGCCATTAAAAACCACCTAACCCCTTCGCGGGCTAGCCTAAACGTCTCTACAATGATCCTCACCATTCGCATGGCATGTGACATAGATGCTTGTCATAGGGTTTATACCTTATGGTGTCCTTAGAAACTCGGTATGGAGGGGATGAAGTTGGCCAATGGAGAAAATTACATGTTGGTTCACGATTCAAGAAGAGGTACCCCTTGGTTATATTAGGTTGCCACCATGTCTAATATAGGATATTCAAGTCACTGAGCCCGCAATGCCTATCATAATGTGAATGATATAGGTGGGATCTTCAGAATCAATAGTATAGCTGTCGGTATAAAGAGGTCAGGGCCTGTTCGATGGCATGGTGGCAACCTAATGTAATCATGGGATACCTCTTAAAACAAGCCATTCGTATTAAAACAAGCAGTTTTTATAAAGCATTGATGTTTACTTTATTACCATATAGGGATCCGATCTTGTGTTCGAATTGAGAAAATTTGGCTGAAATCGATGAAATTTTCAAAGATTCATCAAGGGTTTAGTTGAAAGATACAAATGATCCCCATTTGATTGTGCTTTTTAACCTTAGCTAGGAAGTTTTGCATGGTGTTTTCGTATAGAGTAGGGTTTGCTTGTTGTGGAAAGATATTGACTTTAACTGCCTTGGTGGGCAACAATAATGTGAACAAAGGACAAGGATTTTCATGTGTAGTTAAGATTAATTATCGGTGTTTATTTTTTAATGGCTAAAGTCTTGGTGATTCTCGTGAGATGCAAGGGAGATTAGGGAGTACAAGTACATAAGGAACATCGGTTCATCATTGCCAAAGTATCGAGGAAAAATCTTGGGGAAGAAGACACACCTTATAACTAAATTACAATTTACATCAGGTCTTCCAGCTTGTCCCACTATGTATGTTATATAACATGTACGTTATATAACTTACAATTTACATCGGTTCATCATTGCAAACAGCAGGATGAATCAAACAGACTATTTTTTTTCAACTGCCCAAGTACCTCCCAAGTTTGGAATCGGCAAAAATTCACAAATGGATCCACTCAATTAATTTCATCAATCCTCATAGTAGTAGGCTCAACATCCTCCATGCGGCGCATTCCTCTCTCTCAAGGTTCCAGTACGCAACGAGTCATCTTCCTTATCCGGAGTATTTGGAAGGAAAGAAATGCGGTTATCTTCAAAGAAGAAGATTTTCACCACATTAAAGTTCTCATCGAGCAAAGAAAGCAGCGGCGGAGTGGAAATCAAGAAAAACTTGTTCTCCATTAGATGACTACTTTAAGGACAGGTCAACTACAGTCAAACGAATTCATCTAGTGAAATGGAACAAGCCACGAAGTGGACATGTTAAACTTAACTTTGATGGTTCGTTAAGAAACAATACCGCTGCTATGGGATTTCTATTGAGAGATTATCGGGGCAATCTCCTGCTCTCGAGTGCAGCCAGAGTTAAGGCACACATCAATTTTAGTTGCCGAAGCAAGTGCACTTAGGTTTGGAGTACAACAAGCCGTCAACGCAAACATCGGTAATATTGAAATCGAAGGAGATAATTTAATGATCATTGATTGCGTCGGAGAAAGGCGAAAACGCCTTGGGAAATCGACTTCATCATTCAAGACATCAATTGGATGATGTCATCTTTTCAAAACCGCAAAATCAATCATATTTTCGGGGAAGCAAATGAGGCGGCTGACTGGTTGGCTTTCTACGGCTTTACGGTTTCTTCACCAACCGTTTGGGAAGAGTGCCCTTCCCCCTCTCTTTCGTGTATCTTGGCAAATGATAACTTAGGCGAGAACCCTTGTGAGAAGGGTTGCCTAAGTTTTCTTTGGTTCTCCTTGCTTACCCATTGCAAAAAAATAAAATAAAATTTATATAACTAAATTTGATCAAGTTTAGATCAAAACTATATCGAGTAAAGTTAAGATGTTTACGATCCTATATTTAAATTAAGAGATTGTTCATTTTGGCGTTTATAACAACTAACATATTGTAATAAGTAAACACTAATCATAACAACTTGTAACGGTTATTTTCGATTACTACTCATAACTTGTAAGAGGCAACAACAAATAATAACTAACAACTTAAATAAACATGTCCTAAATAAGAGAATTTTGAACTAAGAAAAAACTTTTATGACATAGTCTCCTAAACCTCCCTCGGAGTCCACATATATACATGTATATATTAGATGTGATATGATAAGATCCATTGATTGAAATATGATCCAAATTAAAAGATATACACTTGTAAGACTAATCAGTTATGAAATAAGGTCATGAGTGATTCAAACCCTCGTCAAGTTAAGCTTACGTCTTGCTCTTATTTAAATAGTTATTCAATTTAGTGAGTATTAGTTAGTTTAACCGATAAAGTATTTAAAAGTTGTTATTAAAAATTTTTAAAAATAACTACAATAAAATATTATTTAACTTAAAATCGACATAAATTTTAATAAGTCAACCAAATTATAATTTGATCCGAAATTGAACCAAATGACCCATAGGGTTGGTTTGTTTGTGGAGATGAAGAAAAGAACTGATGAGCTCGGCAGAATAATCAGCAATTGAACCGCCTTCCAGATCCTGACACGTGGACCTAGCCATTATAAACGGATGCAAACCTATTTATATTCCACCCTTTATACTCCCCTTTTCCGTTCCGCCCTCCTCTCTCTCCTCCTCTTCCTCCTCCTCCTCCGCCTCCCTCTCCGCCGCGCACTCTCTCTCTTCCGATTTCCGAATCCCTAAACCTCAAACACTTCCCAAATCAGCAATTTCTCTTTGCTTCGGTCCAAATCCTCCCTGAATCGAGAAATCATTTTCCCTCAGTTCCGGCGAGAAATCCGGAACTTCTGGAACGTTCCGAAATGGGGAGTTCGACTACCAGCGCCGTCTATGTTCACGTTATTGAAGATGTTATCAACAAGGTCCAAGAGGAGTTCGTCAACAATGGCGGTCCTGGTGAGGGAGTGCTTAAAGAGCTTCAAGGGGTAGGGTTTCTTTTTCTGGTATATTCGTCTGATTTTGTGGCGTAATTAGGGTTTTGGGTTGTGATTTTTGCTGTTAGGGTTTTTGGGGTGTGAGATTGGTGGTATCGATTAGTGGAGTGGTCTGATCTGACGAGTTCTAGGGTTCTGTGATTCGTAGATTTGTTAGTGAAATTGATGTGTTTTTTGTTGGTTTTGCAGCTATGGGAGATGAAATTGATCCAAGCTGGAGCGATATTGGGCCCGAGTGAGAGGCCTTCGGTGCCCAAATCAGCACCTGGGGCTGGCGTAACTCCTGTGCATGATCTAAATGTGCCTTATGAGGGAGGCGAAGAGTATGAAACCCCCACAGCTGAAATGCTTTTCCCTCCTGTAAGTATTTCAGCACTATTAAGGACGGTTCTGATTGCTATGTCTTGTAGTATAGGCTTTTCCAAGTTAATGCCAACTAACCCGAACTTTAATTCATATGACAAACAATAGCTTGAATTTTCGTTTGAATTCAAAACCCAAAGTTGATTTGTTTTAAGTCTCTTTTCTAGCTAGAAGTAAGCCTGCTTACATCTTGTCCTCTGAAAACTTGTGCTCTGGTGGGATCCTAGCTCACTGGCCATGTTGTAACGATTGAAGATTACATTATTATTAAAACTGATACAAGTATGAAGTTCATGAAGGGTTGTACTGCAAGAAGAATCCAGTTTATTGGCATCGTTTGGCCTCTGGGAATTGAACTGATGTCCATGTATTTCTGTTGCAGACGCCGCTACAGACTCCAATTCAAACTCCTATGCCTGGAACTGCAGACAGCTCCATGTACAATATTCCTACTGGGTCATCAGATTATCCTACTCCTATCTCTAATGAAGGTGCAAATGGCCCAAATGATATAAAACCTGTGGCTGGAAGGCCTAGTCCTTACATGGTATTTCAAACCTTTTCTGCTACTTCGATTGATATCTGACAGGTTCTATCTTCATTGTCGAGAAAGAGATATGCTGAGCCGGATCCTTCTATAGCTAGTACATTGCGAATTCGGAAAATTTGCCCGTCTCCCAAAAAGATGGATAACTGATGGGACCAACCGTTTTTAGTTGTTCTTATAAGCATTGGGTGTCCCATTATTTTCTGCAGTAGTGGTCTGCGTGTTGCTTTATGACCTCGAACAATCAAAATTTCAAGCTTTCTGTATTATAGGTAGCCTTGGTCTAAGACCACCATGAAAATTCACCCATCAAATGTTGTATCAGCATAACAAATGTTGGAGCCAATTTTTTTGTTTGTAGTTCATAGCCTGTGTCATGATCACTTGGTATAGGATTAATGCTGAACCTACTATTGAACTGCAGCAACCACCATCTCCCTGGATGAATCAGAGGCCTGCACTTGGTGTAGATGTCAATGTGGGTGAGTAATTACAAGGATCTCTTTTACAGTCTGCCTTTCCTTCTGTGTTGTCCTGTTTTCTTCTGTCGTTTCCTGGCATAATGAAACCTGGCCTTTTTTCATGTTATAGCTTATGTGGAAGGTCGGGAAGAGCCTGATAGAGGAGCTTCACAGGCAGCTACTCAGGTGAGTTTTAATCTCTTGAAGTGAAGAGCCTGTTTTTATGGTTGCCTGTTTTTATGAGTATTATTTTATAATATTTGTGATTTAACAAATGCTTCCTGCTGATTCCTCCTTCCTCACATGCGGCTGGTGCATGAAAGTGAGATAGAGACTCCCAAAAACTAAAATCCTGACCTAATTTGATTCCACTTTATGCTCCATGCCAATTTATTGTTCCACATGCTGCTGCTATACTGAATCCCATAGTGGGCTATCTTCTGGTTTTTCTTATGAATTGAACCTCAACAAGGTGCTGCTGTAGTGCTCTCTTTGCCACAAACTAGCGCCTGCTGTGGTTTTCACATGACCTAAAGGAGCCAGCCCAAGCAGCTTTCTTCTTTTTTCCAGTCATTGTTTTCTAGTTCTTCACTTTACCAATTTTATTCTTCAAAGCAAAGAATAGATAAACGTCGTGGAGCATAAAAGCATTTTAGGTTTCTTTTAATGAGGTAAAATATTTTAGCAGGAAACCGATAGAATTTAGTGCTTTATTATTTTGAGGTTATAAGAATGTAAATAAAAATTTTAAACTTAACATGTGGTATTCATTAAAAAATGCAGGATTTCTTAACAGGGCCTTCTGGGAAGAGAAGACGCGGTGACCTTGCTCCAGAGTATCAGAATCAGGCAGGTGGGTACATACCACAGCAAGATGGAGCTGGAGATGTTGCATTTGATGTCTTTGAACTGGAGGTAGTAGTTTTTTTACCCTTTTATTATTTACTGCTAGCATTTCCCTCTGTGGCTGTTAAACTTTGAAGGTTCATATACTATTCAGTTTGCCTGTGCTTTGATGTAGCTCCCTTTGAAGGTGCTTTTCTTGCTTGTACTCGCTCAACAAGCTGATAAATGTAGAAAATTGTAATATTCTCGTTACGATGTAGTCTAGCTGTCCGCTTTTGCTATTTGCTACTGTATGTACTTGTTTGCTCGAGTGAATTGGAGCTCACCTGACTTACATGAAACCGTCTTATAGAATGATAGGTACGGAATCAATCTTTTATAGAATAGGTCCTTATTTTTCTCTGTCTGCTATTCTTGTTTCTTATACTCCATTGAATAATATTTGCCTGTAACTTTATTTATCTGGTGAAATGAATTCGTGTTCATGTTGTAATCATTTGCCGAGTGCAGTGCATGACTTTCTTGTGTAGGATAAACTTCCTTTTATTCAACTGGTATGATGTCGCCCGGGGCAACTGCCCCTGTTTATATCCATAAATTTGTTGCCTACACGATTGAGTGGGTTTAGACAGGAAAGATGTGGTGATTTGGATAATTTTTTTGCTTGTTATTCCCTATAGTGTTAAAACTGAAAAGTGTGGATTAATTAGACAAAGAGTTGACTACAGGAGTATTCTATCAGGCTAAAAGAATGGCACTTGCAGAAGATTGGTGTGAGCATTTTTTAAAATATCTTCTCAAGGATTTGTGTAGGATATCCTAATCTGATTGTTGCTCTGAATGTTTTCTACGTTTTTTTGAGTGATAAAAAAAAATGTGTATTCATAAGACATGCTCTGAATCTTTGGGATACTGGGAGCCTTTGCCAATCTACTTTTGATGTTGTAGATTTTGTGGATTGGTTCTACTTTTTACGTTCATAGTCATTTATAAGAAGTGTTTGGTGGAAGAGAACATTATTGGGTGCTGGAGAGGAAATTATTTGATGATCATTGCTGTTCTTGAATATTTATGGTAACTGCTGTTCATGTTTTATATGAGACGGAAAATGTTTCGGGGAAGAGAAAGATGAGAAGTGGACTGGTGTAGAGGAGAACAAAGGCAGTAAAGCTTTCAGAATTTATAATTGTCTGCCATTTGTCGTTGATATCCTCTTGTTCGTAAAGGAAAGTTTTGATGTTCATTTGGGTTATAAATTTGCATTAGTGTTAGCTTAACTACTAGTTGTATTGGCTAATGTGGTTTTGGACCTTGAATCACACCAAGTTGAGATGAGTTCTAGATATATCCTTGCTTTTTTCATGTCCGTTTTTAGTATATGACAGTATGCTAGACCTTTTTTGGTTTTCTTTTTTGGCTGGTGGTATTGGTGCTTTTGGGGGATGGAGTGTTACATGGGATTCTATGTAGGTGTGTGTTCTTAATGTAATAGAGGTGGACAACTATCCTGTTTAGAATGACGAGTTTTGCATATAATTTTGTGGAGTACTGCAACATGCAACTTCCTTATTAATATCCTTTTTACACTCTATAATCTTCTTGGTATTGCATTGGTTACAGCATATGGGTTGCGTTGATTGAGTAGAGAAAAGGTGAGGTATTGTTAACAACTGCTGGTGGAGATCTCTCTGATGTTGTAGTTAAGCAGGTTCATATGTATGCAACTTTATATATCCTTCAGTTGTGTCTGACTTGTAATTTATAGAGTTTTTTAAGCTTTTTTGTTCCCTGGGTTTGGTGAATTAATATTTTTCTTCTTTTTGGTATTAATTTTGTTATACCTTCACCTAAGTATGTCATTTTGTTTTTGTCCTTTTTAATCAAAATCCAATGAACTCATATTCAATGACCAGTATTCCCCCATTCTGAATTTTCTCAATCATTAAAAAAATAAAATTGCACCTACGCCCCTTTTCCCCATCATGTGCTTAAGCACCAGCAGACTCCCCTCCATCCTAGCAGCAATACGTCAGTTGTGAGATGTTTGGTGGCTGGTAACACCATCCATCAGGGCTGCTGGCCTCTGTTGAGTCTGCCAATGCTGGTGCACTAACAGCCTCCTTGCCCCTCCTCCAACCTGCATTCTCTCTCCTCTCTCACCTTCCTCACTTGAAATTCGGTCCAGTGACAGTCCCCACCCGAAATTTCATCTAGATCTTGTGCTAACTTAATCAATTTCATGTTATTTACTTGTTTTGTTTAAAATTTTGGGGTGATCGTCTGGGTTTTATGTTAAGCCATATGAAAGCAAATTATTCAAGTTGAAAATTCCACAGCAGTGGAAAATGATATGAGCCACACATTAACATCAAAGAATCTCCCACCCAGTTCTTCTCTCTGCTCTGCAATTTTTCTTATTGTCTTTGCTGAAAGGCTTTACCCCTCTGAAATGCCACAGCGATGGTATGACGTCTGTTTGCTTGATGGGTTATTTGGGATGCTTTTAGGAGCTTCATGTATTCATTGGCTGTTGAAATTAGTGATTGTTCTTATTTCCACTTTTCAGATTATTCAAAGCAAGTCCTCAGAAAGAAGTGGGATTGTGGAGGTTACAAATGGAAATGTTATATCTGCTATACACAAAGGCTCTTCTTCTAAAATTCCCCAGCTGGATGGACCAATTCCTGATCCTTATGAGGACATGCTTTCCACACCCAATGTAAGTGTTTGTTCCCATCCTCCAGTTGATGGTTTTGTTGTGCTTATGTTGATGTTTACTCTTTGCATCTTTCTCATTTATGTTGATTGTTTGCATAGTGTCATTGTTGCAGTAATAAGGTGAACTTGTGGTAATCACGCCTTGGATTCGTATGTATTTTTTAAATGTACTTGGCTGGGTGCTGACCAAAACTACAATAGTTCAATAATGGTTTATTGTACTTGTTGGTGGGATAATACTGTCATTGGCTTGTTCTGTTGGATGTAGTCACCCTATAATTAAAAAATTTTTGCAATCTTCACTACGATATTTGGCTGAAGTCTAGTGTCCTTGTTGTTATGCAAAATGAGACATTTGAGTCCTTGGTGAAATCAAGGACAATGACATAGCATATGTGCTTCACATGCATAGTGGGGAAATGAAAGTCAAACTCTAACTTCCTTTTTTTTTTTTTAAAAAGAAAGAAGTTATGATGCGTACTCTATTCACTATTGGTATTGTGCTCACTGGTTCTTTAGTTTTTTCAAGCATTCATGCATGCATGTGTAAGGGTGAAAATTCTGGAGAATAGTGTTGAAGGATGTATGCTAGGGGCTATTTGTGTCGGTGATCTAATTGGTTGGTTTGATATTTAACCTTGAAGATATATAATTATCAAGGGGTTGTTAATGAAGACTACAATGTGGTGAACACACCTCTTCCTAATGGTATGTTCCTTTCCAAACGCTGGTGTACCTCAATGATGTTGATTTGTGATGGCAAGGACTCATGTTCAGTCTACATGTGCTTTCATATTTGGCTTAGACATGCAAGCTGGTACACCTGCTGTCCCTGCCCCAATTGATGATGCTGAAGATGATGATGATGAGCCGCCTTTGAATGAGAATGATGATGATGATTTGGATGATGTTGAAGGGGAAGAACTAAACACACAGCATCTGGTTTTGGCTCAGTTTGACAAGGTATGTTAATGCTGTCAAATCATTGCCACATTCACTGAGGGTGCCTAGAATACCAAATACAATTGAGACTGTTCCCTCTATCTCACTTCTCGATGCTTTGGCCAGGTGACACGCACCAAGAGCAGGTGGAAATGCACACTTAAGGATGGCATCATGCACATAAACAACAAAGACATTCTGTTCAACAAGGTGGGTTCATTATACACCATCCAATTGTGAAATTAGGGTAGCGAAGAAACCAACCTCTTTCCTTGCCAGGGGTTGAAACGGTGCACATCCACAACCACATTATTTCGTCATTATTGTTAAATATGAAATTAGGGTTCTTGCTTAAAATATCACGTCTTGGTGTTTATTTGATCGAACCGAAACATCTCTTGGCTCATTTTGGGTGTTTTGCTGGCAGGCTACAGGAGAATTTGAATTCTAATTTTGACAGGGGCTCGGGCGTTAGTGGCTCCTGAAGTATGAAGGTCGTCTGTTGAGCATGTCTATCTTGTTCTTATTCTAAAATTTTATTTAGTTAGATTTTTGAAGGCTATGGGAGGAATGAAATGAGGTGTTGGAGATTGGTTTAATTTGGTTAGCCAGTTTCGGTTGTATATAATGCAAGAGCCATTTGGACCTTTGACGCAATGAGATGGCCAAATCGACTTCGATTATTTCTTCAAGTGAAATGTTGCTATTCTATCACACCTTAGAACATTTCAGATCATCTACTGGAAAAATTGTATTTTAAATTTTGCAGCTATATTTTGTTTCCAATTTCTAAGATAATGTTTGGGGAGTTGCATAACCTGACCAATCTATGTATAATATGCAGGCCCTGGTCTTCAGCAAATGGTCTCTACATTTCATTTCATGATTTCTTCTTTTTTTTTGTGTTTTTGTTTTTGTGTTCAACAAATAGCTTGCTTGATTTTTATGCTTTGTCGCATTGATTAATGGTGCTGAAATGTGTGATCCAATACTGTCACATCAGAGGAAAAAAAGCAGTAATTACGTTGTGACCATATTATAAGATAAAATGTGAGGGTCAAGGATTTTTTAAAATGACTGTTAAAATTAGATGTTATAGCTAAAATGAATTGAAATGAACTGAAATGAGTTAAAATGAGCTGAAATGATTAGTTATTATAGTAGTTATAGCTGAAATGAGCTGAAAAAATAAATTAAGCTGAAAGTCGTTATAAATGTTTATGTAAATGTCATTTCAAATAACTTTTAAAAAGACACGACATCTATAAAATCAACTTGACAATTCAAGATATTCCTACCTAACCTTTATAGCACGAGATAGGTGAAGTCATAGATATTTCAATATTTACCATGTCTTGTGACCCAACATAAATAATCTATATATAATTAGGGTGAGATTGTATGCATTTAGGAAGAAGCATATGAGGATACAATTCAATTCTTAGGACTTGTACTTCGGCTCGAAAGCTTATGGACTAAGTATCACCACAATGGGGTCGGGGTGCTATAAACGAATTAGTAGGAACCATATGTTGATAAATTCCGTAATAAACTACAATGACAACGTGTTATCCGAGATTAAATTATGACAAATTTTTAGCACTTTCTAATCCAAATCTAAACATATAATCAATCTGTATTTTATCTGTTTTGAATTAACAAAAGATTTAAGTCTCATTTTGAGGCTCTGTGCAAACTTTTTATTTACCCTAACTTTCACTAGGACGAATGCACAAAAATTTCTAATTTTTCGTAGAATTCTATGCACAAATTTTCTCAACATCACTGTGGCCTACTTCATCCGGTCCACATATTCCGTTTATTTTATTTAATTAGTAATTGAGTTTGATATGAGAATGAGATACTCCATTGATGAAAGGAATAAGCACAGAGGTTCTTACTCTGTAATTAATCCTGCAACTCTCTCTGCTCAGGATTGATTCCTGTCAGGCTTATACTGCAATTTGCAGAAATCAGTTATCAATGGCTTCCATTTCCAGTTCTTCTTATTGGGTCACCTCACATCCCCAGCTCACCACTTGTCGACTCAAAACATCATTTTCTCTCTCCAGCACTCAATCCCTCACCAACCCCAGAAATTTATCATCTTGTTCAACCAATCCCTTTTCCAGAATCCGATACATTACCAAATTCAATGGGAAAAGAGCTCTGATTATGGAAAACCCGTCCAATTTTGGCCAGGAAACGTCTTTATTGCGCCGTCAGATTCAAGCCCAGAAGGAGGATCACAATGACGACCAAGGGGCGGCGGAACAAGAGTTCTTTGCTTGGTCGTCAGTGATTTTGCCGTATGTATGCTTTACTCTGATCAAACCCCTCCCTTCTCTTTTGAATGAGGTTTTCCAATGGAGATGTTAACAATTTGGGTTCTGGTTTAAACTAATTCAAGATAAATTGGACAACATGTTTGTCCCATTTCTAGCTTATGTCTGGCTGAAAACTTCAAAAGTTAAATTCACATCAAAATTGGAGTCCAAGACAGTAGAAATAGAGAAGAAGCTGTCCAAATTTTATTATTTTTTTCCTTTTGGGGTTAAGATAGCCATTAAGCACAATACAAAAAGTACAATACAAAGATGGAGTGGTAATCGAACCAGAGACATAATATATACCAAGGACCTCAGTCTTGACCAATAGACCATGGCCTCATTGGTGGAGATGTCCAAATTTTGAATTTTCATGAAACTTGTTTCTCTACTATAGTTTGCCACTGGTCACTGCAACTCTGTATGCTTCAGTTTCAATTTTCTAAACTTGGTGGAGAAGAAGCTCGTATGTGGTGTAAATGACAATCTGACATACTGGTGCAAGTAAACTTGATTGTGCATGTTTTAGTGAATATTCTTTCTTTTCTTGAATTCTTAGGTTTCTGTTCCCGGCATTGGGTGGTTTATTGTTTGGGTATGACATTGGTGCTACTTCTGGTGCTACCATTTCATTACAGGTGTGCTTGTGTTATGCTTACTTTCTACATTCAATGTTAGTGCTAATGAGAAATCAACATGAGAATTGTCTTTTGATGTTTATATTGTCGAGGCAGTCTCCTGAGCTCAGTGGTACTACATGGTTCAATCTTTCAGCCATTCAATTGGGACTGGTGGTAAGGTTCACTACCATTTTTTACTGGATTCACCATTGGTAGTAGCAGTTGATTCCTTTATTTACATTTACTTGTCACACAATTCAGGTAAGTGGTTCGCTTTATGGAGCTCTTTTTGGTTCCATCCTTGTCTATCCGGTAGCTGACTTCCTTGGTACTTTATTCAGCGCTTTATATGATTTGTTCTTTTATGATTTTGGTGGATTTTAGATCACCAAACTTAAATACTTTTTCCACCAACTAATCCTGAAGGAAGGAGGAGGGAGCTTATCATAGCATCAATCCTTTATGCTCTTGGTGGTTTTATCACCGCAAATGCTCCTGGCCTGGGAGTTCTTCTGGTTGGGAGATTTCTTTATGGTCTTGGCATTGGTTGGGTGAGCCTCCTTAAGTTTTCCCCTTATTAACTATAGGTACATTGACTTGCAAAGGAACATGAGCTGAAATCGGTCACTTAAACAGGCCATGCATGGGGCTCCGCTTTACATTGCAGAAACCTGCCCATCTCAGATTCGGGGAACCCTTATTTCTTTGAAAGAACTCTTCATAGTTCTTGGCATTTTGGTATGAAATTCTTGGCTGAACATTACTTTTCTTTTCCTCTTGTTTGGTTGTTTTTATTATCTGTGATGTAATTCTTTGCTTATTCACATTCCTTCAGTTGGGTTATTTTGTCGGTAGCTATGAAATTGATGTGGTTGGAGGCTGGCGTTACATGTTTGGGTTGAGTGCCCCCGTTGCTTTACTTATGGGTCTTGGGATGTGGAGTCTCCCACCCTCACCACGTTGGTTACTTCTCAGGGCAGTTCAAGGCAAAGGTCCTTTAGAGGAGTACAAGCAGCAGGCTATTGCTGCCCTGAGTAGGCTCAGAGGCAGACCTGCTGGTGACAAAGTATCTGAAAGCCAAATCGATGACACTTTAGTTTCCCTGAAGTCTGCCTATACCGATCAGGAGTCAGAGGGAAGCTTGTTGGAGGTGTTTCAAGGACCAAGTCTAAAAGCTTTTATAATTGGTGGAGGTCTTGTGCTTTTCCAGCAGGTTATTCTTTGAACTCATTTCTAATAAAGTTGCACCTTCAAATCCAATTTCTGGTAATTCCTATGTAAACTGTGCATAAGTAGGGTATGAATGTGCTTAATGAGAAAGGTCTACAATAGACTCCAAAGGTTTAACTCAACTTGCTTACTGTTAACTTTGTCAGATTACTGGACAGCCTAGTGTCTTGTATTATGCCGGTCCAATTCTACAGGTGCGCAAAATTACGCAATTCTGTTACTCTGTTTCATTTATTGAGACCTAGTGGTTTTTATATTTGCATGTTTCTTAAGCAATATCATTCCTGGATGGTGAATAGAGTGCTGGATTCTCTGCTGCATCTGATGCTACTCGAGTTTCTGTGCTGATTGGCCTATTTAAGGTATGGATTTGTTCAACCTTCTGATATTGGATAAATGCCATTGTTTGTATCAGCTATACAACATAATATGAGATTATTTTTAATATTTTTTCCTCATCCCCCTTTTTCTTTTGCAGTTGCTCATGACAGGAATTGCCGTTCTTAAAGTTGATGAACTTGGAAGGAAACCCTTGCTAATAGGAGGTGTCAGTGGGATTGTATGTATACTTAAACCACATTATTCAGCACAAATTTCTGTTATTCTTTTTCTAAATTTTAGTTGTTGGGAAAGATTTCAATTAATTTTTTCCTTCTGTCCCTATGACACAGGCCCTGTCTTTGTTCCTCCTTTCTGCTTACTACAAGTTTCTCGGAGGATTCCCTTTTGTTGCAGTAGCTGCCCTGCTTTTATATGTCGGAAGCTATCAAGTAAATTGCTAATCAATCTATTCCCTTATTTGGCTGTTCAAACTTCACTAATATTGTCTTTCTTGTTACTTCCCTCGTGCAGTCTATATAGTTGCCCCGTGAGTGAAACATAATATTTCAAATTTAAAATGCAGAAACAGTCTCACTTGTTGCGGGAGTGAGTCTGCCTATATTTGGTTCTTCCCAGATACTACTTTGGCAGAATCCACACTGGATTATTGTTGTTGTAGAATCATACTGAAATGCCAGTATTTGACAAATTACATAAACAAAAACAAAGGAAACTTATTTTCTTTACATGAATGCCTTGTGATTTGCTAATTTACTAAAAGCAGGTTTTGTTTCTAAAACTTTGCATCAGATATCATTTGGACCTATCAGTTGGTTGATGGTGTCAGAGATATTTCCACTCCGTACAAGAGGACGAGGGATTAGCCTTGCAGTGCTAACCAACTTTGGTTCAAATGCCATCGTCACATTTGCTTTCTCACCATTGAAGGTAGAGAACTAGGATTTCAAATTCACTGTTTTTCTGGACCCATCTTTGTTCTTCTCCTGAATTGCGCTGTTTATTTGACTAATTCTAGGATTTACTATACTCACATCTGTAAGTTCTGCAGGAGCTGCTTGGAGCAGAGAACCTTTTCCTTGTTTTTGGAGCTATCGCTTTGCTCTCCCTCCTTTTCGTGATAGCTCTGGTTCCGGAAACTAAAGGCTTAAGTCTGGAAGAAATTGAATCCAAAATATTGAAATGAGATTTAACATTAGAGAACTGTATGTTTGTACCTTTTCCTCTGGATGCTTGCACAAACTATAGGCTTAAGTCCTAAAACTGTGTTTTCTGTTCTTGGAATGCATTGAGCAATCAATGGAAATTTTTAGGGAGTTCTTTTTCCCCCTTTTTTTGTTTTTGTTTTTTTGGGGGGTTATATACCATAATGATTGTGGGGTTATACTGTGTTGTTATTACCAGCATCATAATGAAAATTGTCATGATTGTATATTTAATTACAAGGAAAATTTTGGATTTTCAGCATTTTATCTTTGAAATTACAAGTTGATTACCCGAAAAGAATAGAGCGGTTAAGGTCCTGTTTTATTTATTTTTAAATTATAATATTACAATTTACAATTTCTTATAACATTTTATAACTGATTTTACAATTATCTTACAATACCTTAAGCTAAATGAAACAAGGTCTAAAACTGGCTCAAATTTAATTCCAATAAAAAAATCCCCTTGTCTATTGCAATCAAGGAACCAATAACCTTTGCCCGAGTTCGCTTAAGCCAATGTTTATAATTTGCCTACAACATAGTTTGAAATAAGGGTGCTAATATATGAATTTAAACACCTTTTATTTTTAAAAAAGGTATTAATATAATTGTCCAGAGCATTGATTTAGTTTAACCAGTGTGCATCACACTGCAAAAAGAAAAAAAAAGGAAAAGAAAAGTCCATAATTACAAAGGGAAAAATAAAATACAAACAGCTGGAAGGACAAAATATTTAACTTTTTTTTTTTTTTATCTCGAAAAGAAAATAAATTTATTAGATCATCACCATATATTTGCAAAACATTGGCTTCACAAGAAAAGAAATAAAGTCTTCCTATTCCACAAGAAAAGAAATAAAGAACAATTTACTGAAATATTTGGCTTTATGTATCAGCCACCATACACTGCAATGATTTTGCCTCGTACACTCGTTCAGCTACTAACTTCTTCCGGTGTGAATTCCACCGGAAAAAATCACGAGTGACCAGAATACAGACAATCTTATTCCTACAACCAAGGAGGTTACATTAATATCTCGTCAAAAGTTTCTTTGTTAGCCCGTCAATGACTGGTCCCGTGGTCTTTGAGAAGAGGACTTAGTCAATTAGTAATCGTACTAGCAAGTCAAGAAAGTAAGCCTAGCAGACAATTACCTGATTGTCGGGGAACAGACAGCAGGAGAACGACGGAAAGGAAAAATTTAATAGCCTTCACAGTCATATTTACTCCGTAGAAAACAACTGTATTCTGTTGTCTTTATGCCTGAAGCCACAGGCTATGTTTAAGTTGTAACTTCAGGCTCTGTAAAGATAAGATTTCCTGACCATTGATTTTCTTGTGAACAGATGACTGGTCAATGCTGTAAACAAAACACTAACCAATTATTTCCAGGATCAGATGGCTTCATTTGGGCAATGACGTAATCAGCTGCTGAATTGAATCTGCATTGCTTAGAGTACAAAACTCCACTGGAATTATACCATCAGCATGATACGAACCTATCGAGCATAGTACACAAGCATATAGTATTGAAATTGGTTCCTCAAGGAATTAGTCCACAAGATTGCATACGTTGATATGTTTCCAAAAGAATCACTAGGAATTTATAGGAAAAAAAGTGTACACTATAATGTTTATCATAGTGTTGATATGTTTCCAAAAGGATCGCTTGTTAGATTTTCAAAGAAATATGAAAGAACATATAGCCATGTATGCAAAATTTCTAACGGGACATGCAATAACTACAACTTTGCAGCAATTCAGACTACAGAGGATTTTCTTCTGCGAAATACTATCCCTATTATTATTCACTGACAACATTCAGGATGGATGGGTCCTACAATTTAACGACCACATTGTAGTACTGAATTTACACTAGACCACGGACCATGGGAACCACTTCTAGATGATAATAGCGGTATGGAAGATAATGATCCCCAACCATCCATAAGGAAATCACAGATTTCAGGGTCAAAGTCAGATGGCATATCAGGGACTTTCGTGTCCCCGTCAAGGAACCGAACAACTTGCCTCATGGTAGGTCTTTCCTCTGCCTGGGGATGAACACACAGCAGGCCTAACTTCAGGACCAGCTCCAATTCCCCAGTGTCATAACTTCCTTCCAGCTTAGGATCACTTGCCTCAAGAATTGTCCCCCTCTTCCAGCAGCCATAAACCCAATCAACCAGATAAATGTCGTTTCCAGCATCTTGGAGGCTGATTGGCCTCCTTCCACAAGACACTTCAAGTAAAAACATTCCAAAAGCATATATATCAGTGAAGATAGTAGGCTTCCGAGTTCTACAGGCCTCAGGTGCAATATATCCCATTGTTCCAACCACATGAGTAGTTTGAGGGTTTCTGTTATGATCATAAAGTCTAGCAAGGCCAAAATCACCCAGCCTGGCATTCATCTCAGCATCCAATAGAACATTACTTGCCTTCACATCTCGGTGAAGCACAACTTGTTCCCATTCCTCATGTAGATACAGGAGGGCAGAAGCCACCCCCTTAATGATCTTATATCTCTGGGACCAGCAAAGCTTTGATTTCACATTATTGCCAAAAAGGAATTTGTCAAGGCTTCCATTGGACATGTAATCATAAACCAGAAGAAGCTCCCCTTTCCTTCTGCAATAGCCTAAGAGCTGCACCAAGTTTCTGTGTTGTAGCCTTCTCATGCTAGCGATCTCAGCCATGAACTCTTTCATCCCCTGACTTGAATCGTGGGAGATTCGCTTCACTGCAATTTGGGCATGGGTTGAAGTTAACACACCTTTATAGACCTTCCCAAACCCTCCAATACCCAGAAGCTCAGAGTTTCCGAAACCCTTGGTTGCCGCAAAGAGATCCTTGTATGAGAATCTATGAGGAGCATATTCCTTTTCCCAAGGTTCATACAACTCTTCGTATCTCTTCCTCCATATAGAACAAGCAGCTCCACCAATCACTATTAACAAAAGTAGCAATGCGACTAGAAAAGATAGGAAAATAGGGTTCCACCTTTCCCTGTCATTATGAAATTTGGGAAGTGGAGGAAGCTTGGAAGGATCTAAGCCTTGGGCTTGTCCAATTTGACTCCAGCTCCATCCTAATATGTACTCCTTAATTATGAGAAGGCCAGTAGATGAGGAGAAGCCAATATACATAGAATCAAGGAATACTTCAGAAAGATTGACATGAGTAGACAAGAGTGCCTTCTTTGGTTTTGGCCGTCCCACTGGAGCTATTGTCACATTTACTAACATCTCGTCTCCATTATAGTCTATCCAAACCTGCATAGGTTTTCCACTTGTAAGATCGAGGCTTCTTTTTGCCCCTTCTTCGTCAGGATAGTATGCAGCAGAGGCAGAATCAATGGATCTTAGGCCATTTACATCAATCCCAATATGGTTACCATCAACATCTCCAAATATAGCATTTTGGATGGTATCCAGTTCCACAGCAAAGATATGATTAGACTGGAGGCCATTGTTTGAAACATTGAACAGTCCAAAATATTCAGCGGAAACAGCTCGCTCAAAGTTCATTGATGGAGAGATAACAAAGGCAAACCCATGACCACTACGTTTTGGCACTTCAGGAATCATAGCGTAAACAAAAGTTGTGGAAAAAGATGGAGTTGCTCTGAACTTGAAGGGTTGTGGGTAGAAAGCATGACCACTTCGCTGCTTTGAAGTGTTGGTCATTCGAAGTAGACCACTAGGATAGATCTCCGCAAGGCCATCAAGATGAAGATGAGCTCCTTGGAAACCATTGTAGATAAACTGGTTTTCATCTTTGGCAAAAGAAAGAACAACGAAGAGGGACACTACTAGCTGGAGCAGGTATGCACCACTTCCAGCCATGGAACGTGAGAATATGGAAGAATCGAAACGGGATTAAAGTATTTTACAGAAATTAATCACAAGGGGGAGAGATCTAGCTCATCAAACACAATGAGATCCATAGAACATTGGCCTCTATAAATAAATCACCTACTCAAGTAGGCAATAAGTCAAGCAAGCAAACAGAGGTATATCAGCGACAGTAAATCACTGGACCAATGGACCTACCATTGTTGTCCCACATTTTTGTAGACTTTAGGAACTGGAAAGCAAGATGTAGACAGGGAAATAAGCATAACAACATGAGTCTGAATATGATTATCTTTCTTTCTTTTTATTTTTTAAATGTGAAAAAGACACCAAATCCATGGAAAAACTGGGCCTTTGGTATCAACGTCCAAAAATTTTAAAAGTTAAGCTAGTGGACACATGTGAATGGTTATGATTATGACCTTGCGTTACTGAAAATCCAGTATTTGACAAATTATGCAAACAAAAGAAAGAAAACAGGTACTCTTTTTACATGCAACGCCATATAAGTTCTTTGAGCTTCCATGGAAGGGGACAAAGAGGGTGTTGAAAGCTTTAGACACAGTGATGTCAGTGTTTCTCCCCCCCAGTTACCAGGCAATATGGGCTTTATGAAGAGGACTCAGTCAACCAGAAAATCATCCTAGTTGGTCAAGCAAGCAAATTACCTGATTGTCAGGGAACACACAGCAGAACAACCAAGTTAAAGGGAGCCTTCAATAGCCTTCCCAGTTAGATTTAGCATACAATCAACATTCCCAACCAGACAACTACCCTCTGCATTTTATCCCGAAAACCACTGGCTATTTTCAAGTGGTGCATTTAGATCTTCTTGTTAAGCCAAGAAGGTAATATTTCCTGACAATCGGCTTTTTTACTTATGGCGATTCATTAGGATGCATCTTCAGTTTTGTGGCCTTTTATTTCCTTGATTATCCATTTGACCCCCTCAGGATCTAATCTGAATTTCATGGTTTTAAGGTCAAGTTTACGAACAAAAAGACTTACCAGTCTGTTCCATGATCGAATGGCTTCCATTTCAAAGTTGCATGGAGCAAGTGAATTGATTCATTGTCTTAGGTCAATAACTTCACTATAAGGATTCCATCAACATATTATGACCCTGTATGCACAAAGGCTTTAGAAAAAACTTAGAAATATTAATCAAAACCTTGAAATCAATTTCAGAAGGGATTAGCTCCCAAATAGGCATGTTTCCATGAGTTTTCATAAGATATGCACATTAGATTTTATACAGTATAAACTAGCATTACAAGGACATTGTGGGGAAAAAGTACAGAGTATCATATTCACCATTATGAACAAAAAATTTTGGTTCACCAGCAGCACCCAGTAGATTGTACAATTCAACGCCCACATTGAAGGACTGAATTTATACTGGACAAGGTATCATTGAGGGAAACTCTTCCAAGTGACGATGGCAGCTGTGAATATGATGAGAACCAACCGTCCATAATGAAACCATTTATTTCAGGGTCAAAGTCAGATGGTAAATCAGGGATTGTTGCATCCCTGTCAAGGAAATGAACAACCTGCCTCATTGTAGGCCTTGCCTCTGCATTGAATTGTGCACACAACAGACCTAACTCGAGCACGAGTTTCATCTCCTCACTTGCATACCTTCCCTCCAGTTTAGGATCGCTTGCCTCAAGAATCACTCCTCTCTTCCAACAATCATGAACCAAATCAACCACATGAATGTCATCTCCAGCATCTTGCAAGCCCATTGGCCTCCTTCCACAGGAAACTTCAAGCAAAAACATTCCAAAAGCATATATATCAGTGAAAATATTAGGCTTTCGTGTTCTAAAGGCCTCAGGTGCAATATATCCCCTTGTTCCAACCACATGGGTAGTCTGAGGTTTTCTGTTACAATCATATAATCTAGCAAGGCCAAAGTCGCCCAGCCGGGCATTCATCTCAGCATCCAATAGGACATTGCTTGCCTTCACATCTCGGTGAAGGACAACTTGTTCCCATTCTTCATGTAGGTATAGGAGGGCGGAAGCCACCCCCTTAATGATCTTATATCTCTGGGACCAGCAAAGCTTTGATTTCACATAACTTCCAAAAAGGAATTTGTCAAGGCTTCCGTTGGGCATGTAATCATAGACCAGAAGAAGCTCCCTTTCCTTCTGCAATAGCCTAAGAGCTGCACCAAGTTTCTGTGCCTTAGCCTTCTCATGATAGCAACCTCTGCCATGAACTGTTTTATCCCCTGTCTTGAATCATGGGAGATTCGTTTCACTGCAATTCGGGCACGGTTTGCAGGTAACAGACCTTTATAGACCTTCCCAAAACCACCAGCACCAAGAAGCTCGGAACTTCTGAAACCCTTGGTTGCCACAAAGAGATCCTTGTATGAGAATCTATGATGAGCATATTCCTTTTCCCAAGGTTCATACAGCTCTTCGTATTTGTTCCTCCATATAGACCAAGCAGCTCCACCAATCACTATTAACAAAAGTAGCAATGCGACTAGAAAATATAGGAAAATAGGGTTCCACCTTTCCCTGTCATTATGAAATTTGGGAAGTGGAGGAAGCTTGGAAGGATCTAAGCCTTGGGCTTGTCCAATTTGACTCCAGCTCCATCCTAATATGTACTCCTTAATTATGAGAAGGCCAGTAGATGAGGAGAAGCCAATATACATAGAATCAAGGAACACTTCAGAAAGATTGACATGAGTAGACAAGAGTGCCTTCTTTGGTTTTGGCCGTCCCACTGGAGCTATTGTCACATTTACTAACATCTCGTCTCCATTATAGTCTATCCAAACCTGCATAGGTTTTCCACTAGCAAGATTGAGGCTTCTTTCTGCCCCTTCTTCATCAGGATAGTACGCAGCGGGGGCAGAATCAATGGACCTTAGGCCGTTTACATCAATCCCGATATGGTTACCATCAACATCTCCAAATATAGCATTTTGGATGGTATCCAGTTCCACAGCAAAGATATGATTAGACTGGAGGCCATTGTTTGAAACATTGAACAGTCCAAAATATTCAGCGGAAACAGCTCGCTCAAAGTTCATTGATGGAGAGATAACAAAGGCAAACCCATGACCACTACGTTTTGGCACATCAGGAATCATAGCGTAAACAAAGGTTGTGGAAAAAGATGGAGTTGCTCCGAATTTGAAGGGTTGTGGGTAGAAAGCATGACCACTTTGCTGCTTTGAAGTGTTGGTCATCCGGAGAAGACCATTAGGGTAGATCTCCGCAACGCCATCAAGATGAAGATGAGCTCCTCGGAAACCATTGTAGATAAACTGGTTTTCATCTTTGGCAAAAGTAAGGACAACAAAGAAGAGGAACACTACTTGCTGGGAAAGGTGTGCACCCCTTCCAGTCATGGAACATGAGAATATGGAATAATCCAAACGAGGATTCAAGGTTTTGCAGAAAAATATAACTAAGGGAGAGATCTCACTGATCAAACACCACGAGCTCCAGAGAACAATGAGCTCTATAAAAGGAATGCATCACTTGAATGAAAAGCAGCAAGTCAAGCAAGTAAACCAGGATATATATCAGGAACAGTAAAACACTGGACCGACCTACCATTGTTTTCCCACATTTTTTTTGAGACTTTAAAAACTGGAAAGCATGATATAGACAGGAAATATGGATTATTAACAAGGGTATGAAAATGATATGTTTCTTTTAACTTTTTTCAATGTGAAAAGGGCACAGAATCAATTGAAAAATTGGGCATTTTGATATCAACATCCAAAAATTTGACAAATAAAGCTGGTTGACACATATACATGGTTGTGACTTATGATTATGATTTGCATACTAGTCCCAGTGCAGGTCTCGTTTACACAGTTCTACAACTTTTAATTGTGCTCCAAGTCATACCAATACAATGATCAAAAGTCAGATCCACAACGGGTTGGTGGTTGATTGTTGTTATAAGGCCACCTGAATTTATATACACCCTTCCAATATGGGCCATCTCAAAGTTGCCACTTAAGGATTGATTTGGCGTATTAAACACATTCTGCTAAAAGGGACATCATTTTATCTGCCACTGAGCTGGAATAGTTTTTTACAGCAATTTAGATGCTCTAAGGTGTAAGCAGAGCAGTTGCAAATAAGGAAAAATTCTAGATTTGTAATTTCAAAATCAACAATGATTGTATGTGACATCAAATCTCACATTTCTAATCTACCCAATTAATTATCCAAGAATTGACATGACAAAATGGACTTACCTTGGGTATGTGATCTAGTAGCTCGAAAATCCACCAACTTCTCTATTGCTCACAAAAATGTTCCAACTTGTGAATGTTTGCCCCCTCTGAAAGTTGTACATTAAATCAAATTCCACAAAGCAAATGATTTTAAAGGTTTTGCAAGGATTCATAAGTCGAAATTACTTCGAGTGAGAAAAGACATTAATCTACCATTGGAGTGACAAAATCAAGAGACCATTGTTGAGAAAAAATGAAGTACATTTTTTACCCTAGTTTTGACGGCTCTATGTTAATCTGTTAGGAACTCTTTTAAAAGAATAAATGAATGTAAGGGATGGTTACTTAGTAATCTAAATTCCGACAAGTCTTTTCTTTAGGAGCTCTAAACAAAACCCAAAATCTGACCATAAACTTTAGGAGCTCTAAAAATTCATAGCAAAGTGGGTGCCAACTAGCACAGTTGGTAAAGTTAAAGTTGTTGTCAAGGACCTAAGTTTGAATTCCACTTAAACCGACCTTTGCGCCTCATATACACCAAAAGAAAAACTTCAAAACAAAAGTTGAGGGTCCTAAAACTTATTATATTAGATCATAGGGGCCCATTACGTAAGGGATTCCAGCTAATCGACACTTTTCTCCAAACTCTGTAACAGGAGCTTCTTTTAAATGTTACAAGAATGATTTTCTTAGCAAGTATTATAAGAATAGTTTTCTTATTACCAACTGTTGTAAAATTGTTGATTTTCTTAAAAGAAACTGAACCCATAAAAGTCCTGACTCCCGCCGGCCAATTCAGCTGTTATAACAATTTCACTTTGGTCCATCAATAACCAAATACTGAAATGGTATTCCCTTGTGCACTCTTTCAACTTCCAGAAAAGTGGACAAAGAGTATAACAACTTCCAGTCCAAATTCCACCACAATAAGGTCAGGAGAGATTAAATTATAGGCAACCTTATTCTTACCATCAAAGAGATCGATATCTTGTCAAGGTTTCTTTCTTGCCCCGTCCTTTGTGAAGAAGACTTAGTCAACCATATAGTCATCCTGGCAAGTGAAGCAAGTAAACCAGAGTCAATTACCTGATTATCTGGGAACTAACTGTAGGACAACCATGTAAATGAAAGATTTAATAGCTTTCCCAGTTACATTTGGTACACAATGACAAGTCCCTACAGAACAACTGTCCTTTGTGTCTTTATGCCTGAAAGCTACAGGCCATGTCTAAGTTGTAAATTCAGACTTTTCTTGTTAACTTTAAAGATAAGATTTGCTGACCCTCAATTTATTTACTCATGACTAGTTTTCTGTCCTTTCTTTCATCCATTATACATTTGTTTTCTGCTGGAAATTAACGTAAGATTCTCGATTTAAAAGTCAATGTTGTGAACTAAAGACTAACCAGTTCTTACCAGGATCAATGGTTCATTTTTGCCACAACATAAGGAGAAAATGAGGTGATTCTTCATTGCCTTAGGTACAGAACTTCATTGAAATGATACCATCAGCATATCATGAACCTGAATGCATAAAAGATATTTATGGGAAAATTAAGTGTACTATTTAATCAAATCCTGAAAGAATCAGCACACATGATGGTATATTTTAATCTGTTTCCACAAAAATGACCTCTCTGCTTACAACTTGCAGGAATAACTGAATCTCTTTAGACCGAACTGACCCGAGCAGGTCTATACTGGGAGTTGTAGTTCCACAAGAACCGCTCAAAATATTTTTTATACAACCAGCATTACAGGAAATTTATAGGAATAATCTAGTGTCATTATAGCGAGCATACATCAGACGGCTAGGTTTTCACTAACAGCATTTCAAGATGGAAGGATCCTACAATTTAACGACCACATTGTAGTACTGAATTTACACTAGACAAAGGAACAAAAGAGATTGTTGTTCCATATGATAATGGCGGTGTAGATGATGATGTTCCCCAACCCTCCATAAGGAAACCATCGAGTTCAGGGTCAAAGTCAGATGGTATATCAGGGATTGTTGCATCCCTGTCTAGAAAGCGAACAAGTTGCCTCATGGTAGGCCTTTCCTCTGCCTTGGGATGAACACACAATAGACCTAATTTCAGCACCAGCTCCAATTCTCCAATGTCATAACTTCCTTCCAGCTTAGGATCGCTTGCCTCAAGAATTGCGCCCCTCTTCCAACAACCATATACCCAATCCACCAGATAAATGTCATCTCCAGTATCTTGGAAGCCAATTGGCCTCCTTCCACAAGACACTTCAAGTAAGAACATACCAAAAGCAAACACATCGGTGAAAACTGTAGGCTTCCGTGTTCTACAGGCTTCAGGTGCAATATATCCCATTGTTCCAACCACGTGTGTAGTTTGAGGATTCATATTATGATCATATAGTCTCGACAGGCCGAAGTCCCCCAGCCGAGCATTCATGTCAGCATCCAGCAAAACATTACTTGCTTTCACATCTCGGTGTAGGACAACCTGTTCCCATTCCTCATGCAGGTATAGGAGGGCAGAAGCCACCCCTTTAATGATCTTAAATCTCTGAGACCAACAAAGCTTCAATTTCACGTTATTGCCAAAAATGAATTTGTCAAGGCTTCCATTAGGCATGTAATCATACACCAGAAGAAGCTCCCCTTTTCTTCTGCAATATCCTAAGAGCTGCACCAAATTTTTGTGCCTTAGTCTTTTCATGCTAGCAATCTCTGCCATGAACTCTTTCATCCCCTGTTTTGAATCATGGGAGATTCGCTTCACTGCAATTTGGGTACGGGTTGAAGGTAACACACCTTTATAGACCTTTCCAAAACCACCAACACCGAGAAGCTCAGAGTTTCTGAAGCCCTTTGTTGCCACAAAGAGATCCTTATATGACAATCTATGAGGAGCATATTCTTTTTCCCATGCTTCATATAACTCTTCATATTTCTTCCTCCTTATAGACCAAGCAACTCCAGCAATCAGTAACAACAAAAGTACCACTAAAATGAGAAGAACTAGAAAAGTCAAGTTGAATATTTGTCTTCGATTTCCAAATCTTGGAAGTGATGGAAGCTTGGAAGGGTCTAAGCCATGGGCTCGACCACTTTGATTCCAACTCCATCCTAGTAGATAATGACTGTTTGAAACCAACCCAGAAGAACAAGAGAAGCCAACATACATGAACTCCAAGAGAACTGATGAAAGATTGAAGTGCTTGGACAAAAGACTCTTACTAGGCTTAGCGTGACGAAGCGGAGCTAATGTTACATTAATCAGCATCTCTTCCCCATCATAGTCTATCCAAACCTGCATCGGTTTGCCACTTTGAAGCACCAGGCTCTTATTCACCCCTTCTTTATCAGAATAGTATGAAGCTGAAGCAGCCTCAATAGAGGTCAGACTATTAACATCAATTCCCACATGGTTATGATCAATATCTTTAAATGCTACATTTTGGACCGTGTCTAGCTCTACACCAAACACATGGTTTGAAGGAAGGCCATTGCTGGAGGCATTGAAGAGTCCTAGGTATTCAGATGCAAGACCGCCCTGAAAGTTCATGGATGGAGATATGATAAAGACGATTCCGTGGCCTGAATGATTAGTTATTTGAGGATGCATGGCAAAAGTGAAAGTGGTAGAAAATGATGAATTTGGCTTGAAAATCATTGGATATGGGTAGAAAGCATGGGCAGTTTTGTGAACAGAACGGTTGGTCATCTGCAGAAGGCCATTGGGATGAATATTTGCTATTCCATCTAGGTGAAGATCGATGGCTCCATGGAAACCATTATAGATGAACTGTCTTTCATTTTGAGCAAAGGTAAGGACAAGTAACATTAGCTGCATTTTTATTGTGAGGTGGAGACACTTTACAGGAAGAGCCATTAGGCACAAACCACAAATGTTGACAGAGGCGTCCCTTGATGAGGAGTATAAAACCAACACAGTTTTTTTATTTTTTATTTTTTTGGGGGGGTTGTTCTATGTATAAGCAAAACAACTCAAGCAGAAGCCACCAGAAATCATCATTGGCTACTAGTTTTGTGAAGTAAACACAATTTTTGACTTTTCAACAACATACTTTTAGAAACGGCGAAGACCCGAGTCTTGTGTTTGATGAAATTGTTGTACAAGATTAACTCAATTTATTGGCATCCATACTTGAATTGATCTTTAACTGCCCCAAAGCACGTGCATTGAATATAGTAGTACAAGAAAAATAAGATAGATGGAAGAACTTTGATATCTTTGATCAACAGCTAATTTTATTTATTTTTTTAAATTTATTTTTAAAAAACTCCACCAGAAAATTTCCTACAAACCCTTCATTAATCTGTTCAAAATTTTATCCTCATAAGAAGGTTTGGAATACTGTAGGAGTATTTTCCAAATGGTTTGATGATTTTAGGTCTGAGATCAAATGAAGATGACAGCTGAGGCTAATATTTAGGGGGACAGCATGAGAGGAAACTTAAGAACAGGGGATTCGTGTGCGATTCATCTATGTGCATATTCATTAAGATAGAACCAAAGAAGCTGATTACCTGGAAAGAAGGCAACTCAGCAAATACATGATTTCACCAACCTTTAATTTGCTTCAGCAGTCAAATATACAGCCAATTTGTCAAGGTTCAAAGAAACATGGACCTGCAAAAAAGACATTAGTTGATCTACTTCTGCTATTCATAGTCAAGGAATAGTAAATACTTGACATGATAGGCCTTAATGAATCAATAAATATACATCATTTTGGTACATTCCGAGAGGTGTGAAAATTTGATAGATTAATATCTCACTAAGAAAAAGGCTTAGAGATTCCAGGAAAGACATCAGATAGTCCTATTATTTGAAAAGGAAAATTACAAATAGGTCCTAGCAGAATAAATTACAGAGAACTTGAAACACCTAAAGGATTAACTCTCAGTACTGCAAAGCATCAACTTGATGTAAAAGATGAACTCTTGGGGAAAAAAATTGTTAAATATCTTTGGTTTCCTTGTTATGCATTGCTGGCATTTAAGTGTACATACAAAAGATAAAAATAAAGAAACTAAAATTCATACTCTCAGAAACCCAATAAAGAAAATAACGAGTTTCGATGTCCTAATTTTCACCAATTGGTTATTTGCGGGTAACTCTCTTTGCTCACTTCTCACTAATTAATCATGAAATAAATAGAACTTCTAGAATAGAACAGTTTTATCACTCATAGGAATGCTTGTCAAGCGTAGGCATTTGATCATACATCTTTAGAGGTTCCCCTTTCCTTCAGCACGAGGTCAGGAGCAGTACCCAGCTATTGTGCCTTATCCTTCGCGTGCAACCACTTTCATCCATGAATTCTCGAATCCTTTGTCCTGAGTTGTGTGCAAGTCTTTTACCAGCGACTTCCAACTTTTCTCGAAGGTATTATTCCTTCAAGGTAAGAAAAGGACGTCTCAGTCAAACAGATACTCATGCTAGTAAGTCGAGCAAGAAAACAGTTAACAAGCAACAGCCGGCAATGGACCAACCAAGAAAAGGAAGAATAGAATGAGATTTACGAACACACTTATGGAGCAGTGAATCGAAAAAACAAACTAGTACACAAGGACCAGTATCAACAACTGTTCTCTCTGTCTTCATACGCGAAAGGTGGAAACCATTGGTCTTTTTTTCAAGTGGTTGATTTACTATCTCCAAAAGAAAAGCGAAAATTGGATGTTCTCATCAACCAGTTGAAGAGAAATGTTTTTTGACAATTAACTTCATCATGGTTGTTCTTGACATCTGTATTTTTGCTCTTTGCTGATTGCCTATTTCTTTTCCGGATCCTCACTGGAATGATCCTTTCAACTGACTATGACCTCTTGTATGCACCAAGAGGTCTTTTCCATGAAGATAAAGTGTCAATGTATGATATATGAGATCAGTTGCTGAAGCAACTACTAGAGAGAAGATTTTTTTAGGGTGGGAATAATTCATCAAGAGGAGTCACCCATGTGCAAAAGGGGCAATAAAAAATTACAGCACATCATCAAACTGTCCATAATAATCATATCATCAATTTTTTCAATCTCCAACTAGGGATATTAGAGATTTGCTTTTTGCAGACAATGTAAATGCCGCATGGCTTAGAGTTATTAATAATTAATCCGTTTTAGGGGCCCAGCCCCTCTTCTGCACCAAAAAAAAATAAAAAATAATAATCATATCAACAAAGTCCAAAATAATCAACTTTGTACCATGATCGAGAACTTTGACTCAAACTATACAAAGTTCTCAAAAGGAAAAAGTGTTGCTTCTTGATACGACATAGCCTTGCCCTAAAACATCGAAGAATTCAACCAGATCAAAATACTACACCAAATAGTCCTGTTGCTCCTGTCCAATATCTTGTAGCATAGTTGGCTTTCTTGCACAGGTCACTTGAAGCGAGCAATACATATCTGTTAAGTAAGGATTTTTCGGAATTAACAAGCTCCAGTGCCAAATATCCTATTATGCAAACTATGGGGATAGTATAGGATCGGCTTTATGATCACATAAAATAGCAAGGAGAGAGTTTTCAACTAGGATTCATCTCAGCGTCCTATAGGAGATACTTTATTTGACATCTAGGTGTAGGCCATATTCTCTTGTAAGGTAACATCATGCTTGTCTCCATTCTGTCCTACGGCAAGAATGTGTGGATATTTAGCTAAAAAAGTGAAGACCCATGTGCGTTGACAATTTTTAAACAGATGATACATTATGTTAATTAATAAGCATCTATTAGCTGACATGACATACAACCGAATTCAACATTAATCTAAGAAAAGACAGATAGTAGTTAGGTTTCACATAGGGAAAGTACAGGTTATAATGTTGAACATGGAAATAATCCATAAGAAAGGTAAGCTAAAAATTATCTAAATTTGGTTCACAAGCAGCATTCAGGATGGATTCCACAATTTAACGGCCACATTGTTGGATTGAATTTGCACTAGATAAGGGGCCAAGGGAAACCGTTTCAGATAATGATGGTGGTAATGAAGATGATGTCCCCCAATTGTCCGTAAAGAAACTGTTCATTTCAGGGTCAAAGTCAGAAGGTATAACAGGGATGGTTGCAACCCCGTCAAGAAAGCAAACAACTTTCCTCATTGTAGGCCTTGCCTCTGGTTTGGGATGTGTACACAGCAGGCCTAACTTCAGGACCAGCTCCAATTCCTCATTGTCATAATTTCCTTCCAGCTTAGGATCGCTTGCCTCGAGAATTGAAGCTCTCTTCCAACAACCATAAACCCAATCGACCAGAAAAAAGTCACCTCCATCATATTGCAGTTCAATTGGCCTCTTTCCACAAGACACTTCAAGTAAGAACATACCAAAAGCAAATATATCGGTGCAAATGGTAGGTTTTTGTGTCCTACAGGCCTCGGGAGCAATATATCCTATTGTTCCAACCACGCGAGTACTTTGAGGATTTGTATTATGATCATATAGTCTAGCAAGGCCAAAGTCACCCAACCTGGCATTCATCTCACCATCCAATAGGACATTACTTGATTTAACATCTCGGTGAAGGACAACCTGTTCCCATTCTTCATGTAGGTATAGAAGGGCAGAAGCCACCCCCTTAATGATCTTGAATCTCTGGTACCAACAAAGCCTAGATTTCACATTATTGCCAAAAAGGAATTTATCAAGGCTTCCGTTGGGCATGTAGTCATAGACCAGAAGAAGCTCCCCTTTCCTTCTGCAATAGCCTAAGAGCTGCACCAAGTTTCTGTGCTGTAGCCTTCTCATGCTAGTGATCTCTGCCATGAACTCCTTCATCCCCTGTCTCGAATCATGGGATATTCTCTTCACTGCAATTTCGGAAGAGGATGAAGGTAACACACCTTTATAGACCTTCCCAAAACCACCAACGCCAAGAAGCTCAGAGTTTCTGAAACCCTTTGTTGCCACGAACAGATCCTTGTATGAAACTCTATGAGGAGCATATTCTTTTTCCCAAGGTTCATACAACTCTTCATATCTATTCTTCCAAATAGACCAACTAGCTCCAGCAATAACTAACAACAAAAGTCCTGCTAGAATAAGCAGAATTAGAAAAGTCAGGTTCAACCTTTGTCTTTGATTTCTGAATCTTGGAAGTGGAGGAAGCTTGGAAAGATCTAAGCCTTGGGCTTCTCCAACCTGATTCCAGCTCCAACCTAATACGTATTGCTCATTTGTACTAAGGCCAGTAGATGAGGAGAAACCAATATACATAGAATCAAGGAATACTCTAGAAAGATTGACATGAGTAGACAAGAGAGCCCTTTTTGGTTTTGGCCGTCTAACTGGAGCAATTGTCACATTTACTAACATCTCCTCTCCACTATAGTCAATCCAAACCTGCGTAGGTTTTCCACTGGTAAGATCTAGTCTCCTTTTTTCCCCTTCATCGTCGGGATAGTATGCAGCAGAAGCAGAATCAATAGATCTTAGGCCATTAACATCAACCCCAACATGATTACCGTCAATATCTCCAAATATGGCATTTTGGACGGTATCCAATTCCACGGCAAATATATGGTTAGACTTAAGGCCATTGCTTGAAACATTGAAGAGTCCTAGATATTCAGCTGTAACAGCTTGCTGAAAGTCCATTGATGGAGAGATTACAAAGGCAATCCCACTGCCACTATAATTTGGCACTTTCGGATTGATAGCAAAAACAAAAGCTGTGGAAAAGGATGGATTTGCTTTAAATTTGAAGGGTTGCGGGTAGAAAGCATGACCATTTAGCTGCTTCGAAGTGTTGGTCAGCTGAAGAAGACCGTTAGGATAAATGTCTGCAAGGCCATCAAGATGAAGATGAGCTCCTCGAAAACCATAGTAGATAAACTGGTTTTCATATTGGGCAAATGTAAGCACAACAATGAAGAGGAGCACTATCAGCTGGAGCAAGTATGGACCTCTTCTAGGCATGTCACATGAATATGTAAACCAGCAATGTGGGGAGAAACTGGGAAAAAGGCTGGGGGTGGCGGGCTATTTTGAGGGAAAGGTACTCGGGCAGAAGGCACCACTAGGTTCATTCATTGACTTGTCCTAGTGTTTATTGTAGACACTACACTTCATCATCCTATTTGTAGTCTTGGTGAAAAGGGAACCATCACCCACGTGGGTTGATGAAATTGAAATAGATGATGTACAAAGTTAACTCAATTTATTGAGCATCCATACTTGACTGCTGACAATGATCTTTAAATTCCCCAAAGTATGTGACTTCGATGTCAAAAGCAAAAAAAAAAAACAAAAAAACAAAAAAACAAAACACAAGGAAGACAGAATAACTATGATATATATAATCAATAGATGATTTTGTTTTCCACATTTTCTCAAAAACAACCAGAAATTGTTCCTTTCAACCCTTCGAATTATTTTTTCAAAACTTTCCTCTTTCATCAGCAGATTTGGAATACTTCAGGAGTATTTTCCAAATGGTGCGGGGATACAAAGTCTGACGTCAAATGAAGACAACAATGGAGGTTAATGTTCAGAGATACAGCATATAAGGAAAATTAAAACAGAAGGTTTCTTGGAAAAATTGGCATGTTTGCAATTCATCAATTACATGCTTCATTAATTAAGAAGGCTAATTACTCCCTCCATCCCAAAAATATTGTCCAGACTAGGTAATAAAAAATTTTAAGGACACATCATCTAGTGCACTATTTTAAATTCATTTTACAAGAGAGAGGATTTGATTACTATTAATAATAATTAATGATACATAAGGAAGAAACGATTTTATTTTGGGACAACCATAAAAGGGAAAATGGACGATTCTTTTTTGGTGCAGAGGGAGTATCTGGAAAGAAGATAACTCAGCAATTACATGATTTTAACCAAACTTTGGTTCAAAAGTCAAATATACTGCCAATTGTAGGTTTCTAGCAGATCAGTTGACTTCTCTGATTCAAAGTCAAGGATTAGGTGATACATAATAGTCTTTGGCAAATCAATAATATATATAATCTTGTGCACTATGAGATGTGAAAATTTGAATCATTTGATAAATTTAATAATTTCCCTAAGAAAAAGGTTTACAGTATTCCACAAATGGGATAGGGTAACTCTGCTATTTCAAAAGGAGATTACTTGTAGGCCCAAACTGAATCTTTTACAGAGAACTTAAACACCTAAAAGATTGACACTGCCACTTAATGTAAATCAACACACTCATTGGAGAAAAAATTGACAAATCTCTTTCATTTTTCTTTCCATGTATTGCTGACATTTAAGTGTGAATACAAAAGACAACCATAGACCTCTCTAAAACCCAACAGAGAAAACGAGGAGTTTGGACATCCTAATTTTCAGCAACTGACTTCTTGGGGGAAACTCTTTTTGCTCATTCCTCACTTCTATTAATCATGAAATAGATAAGAATGCTGGAATGGAAGTGTTTTCCAGCTTCTATAGAGATATTTGTCATGGATACCATCAGGCATGTGATGTGATCATAGACCTAAAGGGATTGCCCTTTCTTCTTTTTTGGAGCTGTACCCAGTTTCCCCTGCCTTAGCCTCCCTATGTAAACGGTCTCGGCCATGAATTCTCAGAGCCTGACTAGTATGATCCTGTCAGTATGCTATGACCCTGTACCAAAAGTCCCTTTTCTGCCAGGAGGAAGTGTCAATGTATAGTGTTTGAGATTACTTAAGGAATTAGTAAGAAAAGACATGTTTCAGTATGTTTTGACAAGATTCGCACATTAGATTAATATGCATACTAGCATCACAAAGAAATTGTTCGGGAAAAATTGAGATGCTAACTGAACACAACTGTAGCGTGCTTCTCTCAAAGTGCTCCGTATCCTACAATTCAACAACCACAATGGAGGACTCAATTTATACTAGATAAGGCATCAAAAGAAACTCTTCCAGAAATATTGGCGGAACTGAAACTGACGTTCCCCGACCCTCCAGTACCATAAGGCAACCATAGATTTCAGGGTCATCTTCAGGTGCTACATCAGGAAGATTGCACTCCTGTCAACAAAATGTACAAACTGCCTCTGCCTTAGGATCTTAGCACAGCAGACTCAACTTCAATAATTAAGACCAACTCCATTTCCTCACTCACATAATTTCCTTCCACTTAGGACTGCCTACCTAAGGACTTATCCCCCTCTTCCAATAGCAACAAACTCAAATGGCGAGAAAAAAGGTCCTATTGAACTCTTGCAAGCATAGTTCGCCTCTTCATAGGTCAATTTCAGCAAAGAATATACCAAAAGCAAATACATTGGAAGTCTCAGCATTTCAGGCTCTAACTAGGTCTGGTGAAACATATCTTATTGAGCCAACAATTTCGCTAGTTTTAAGGATTAGCTTTATGGTCATAGAGTCTGGAAAGACCAAAGTCACCCAGCCGAGGATTCATCTGTGTCAAATAGAGCACTACTTGGTTGATATCTTAGTGAGGCCAAACGTCTCCTGTTGAACAAATTTTTACTCCATCCTATTCTTGGGCAAAAGCACAAGTTGATAAAATTTATACAAATGATGCATTTTGTCAATGATTGAGCATCTATATAGTAACAAGACATACCCTCAATTAAATGCAATTGTAAGAAAACTGAGAAGGCATATAGTACTTAGGTTTCACCAAGGGAAAGTACAAATTCTAATCTTTATCATGGAAATAATTGATGCGAAAGGTTGGGTAAACATTATCTTAATCTAGTTCACTAGCAGAAGGATGGATTCCACAGTTCACCGGCCATATTGTAGGACTGAATTTGTACTAGAAAAAGGAACAAGGGAAACTGTTACAGAAGATGATGGCAGTAATGAAGAAGACGATGATGTTCCCCAACCCTCTGTAAGGAAATCATTTACTTCAGGGTCAAGTTCAGACTGTATATCAGGGATGGTTTCATCCCTGTCAAGAAAGCGAACAACTTGCCTCATGGTAGGTCTTGCCTCTGCAATTGGATGTGTGCATAACATGCCTAACTTCAAGACCAGTTCCATTTCCTCAATCGCATAACTTCCTTCCAATTTAGGGTCACTTGCATCAAGGATTGCCCCCTCCTCCAACAGGGATAAACCCAATCAACCAGAAAAATGTTACCTCCAGCATCTTGAAGGTCAATCGGCCTCCTTCCACAAAACACTTCAAGTAAAAACATTCCAAAAGCAAATATATCAGTGAAAATAGTAGGCTTTCGTGTTCTACAGGCCTCAGGCGCAATATATCCCATTGTTCCAACTACATGTGTAGTTTGAGGATTTGTGTTGTGATCATATAGTCTGGCAAGGCCAAAGTCACCCAGCCGGGCATTCATCTCAGCATCCAATAGAACATTACTTGCTTTCACATCTCGGTGAAGCACAACTTGTTCCCATTCCTCATGTAGGTATTGGAGGGCTGAAGCTACTCCCTTAATGATCTTGAATCTCTGGGACCAGAAAAGCTTTGATTTCATATTATTGCAGAAAAGGAATCTGTCAAGGCTTCCATTTGGCATGTAATCATAGATCAGAAAAAGCTCCCCTTTTCTTCTGCAGTAACCTAAGAGCTGCAGCAAGTTTCTGTGTCGCAGCCTTCTCATGCTAGTGATCTCTGCCATGAATTCTTTCATCCCCTGTCTTGAATCATGGGATATTCGCTTCACTGCAATTTGGGCATTGGTTGAACGTAACACACCTTTATAGACTTTCCCAAAACCACCAACACCAAGAAGCTCAGAGTTTCTGAAACCCTTTGTTGCCACAAAGAGATGCTTGTATGAGAATCTATAAGGAGCATATTCACATTCCCAAGGTTCATACAGCTCTTCATATTTCTTCCTCCTTATAGACCACGCAGCTCCAGCAATCACCAAAAACAAAAGTACCATTAAAGCAAGCAGAACGAGAAAGGTCAGGCTCAATCTTTGTGTTTGATGTCTGAATTTTGGAAGTGATGGAAGCTTCGAAGGGTCTAAATCTTCGGCTTTCCCACTTTGATTCCAGCTCCATCCCAGAAGGTAATGACTGTTTGAGAGAAACCCAGTAGAAGAAGAGAAGCCGACATACATGGATTCTAGGAGTACCGATGAAAGATTGATGTGCTTGGACAAAAGACTCTTGCTGGGCTTAAGATGACTGAATGGAGCTAATGTTACATTAACTAGCATCTCTATCCCATCATAGTCTATCCAAACCTGCATTGGTTTTCCACTTCTCAGCTGCAGGCTCTTATTCACCCCTTCTTTATCAGAATAGTATGATGCTGAAGCAGCATCTATAGAGGTCAGACTATTAACATCAATTCCCACATGTTTGGCATTGATGTCTTCAAGCTGAACATTTTGGACAGTGTCTAGCTCTACAGCAAACACATGGTTCGATGGGAGGCCATTGCTGGAGGCATTGAACAGTCCTAGGTACTCGGATGGATATGCATCCTTAAAGTTTATGGTGTGAGAGATAACAAAGACAATCCCGTGGCCTGAATGATCAGATAGTTGAGGATATATTGCAAACACAAAAGTCGTTGAGAATGATTGCTTTGGCTTGAATGTCGTAGGATATGGGTAGAAAGCATGGGCAGTTTTGTGGACAGAAACATTGGTCATCTGGAGAAGGCCATTGGGATGAATATTTGCAAGTCCATCTAGGTGAAGATTGATGGCTCCATGGAAACCATTATAGATGAACTGTCTTTCATATTGAGCAAAGGTAGAGACAAGTAACATTAGGTGCATTATTATGGTGTGGTGATGACATCTTATAGGAATAGCCATTAGGCACAAACAATAAGTGTTAGGTGAGGTGCCTGTTGATGAGAACTATATAACCCAACCCAATTGGGGTTGAAGGATGTGCCCTGTATAGGGAAAGCAACTAAAGCAGAAGTCACCAGGTAAACCATCATTGACTAGTTCTTTTATGAAGTAAATCCTAAACTTGACTTCTTTATCGTACTTCTTCAAAAGGTGAAGACTAATGGTGTGGATTGGTGAAATTAAAGCAAATGGAGTACTAGGTTACTGACTAAAAATTGAGCATATATTACTTAATAGGGATTTCTAACTGCCGAAAGTAAGTGGATTCAATAAATTTATAAGAAAACATAACAATGTATATAAAAGTAGTTTGATATCTTCTATCAAAAGCTGCTTTTTCCCTTTCAAAAAAATATTAAAGAAAAGGGTAGAAACTTCTCCTACCCACGCTTTGATATTTATGCTGCTAAGGATAAAGTGAAGATACAATGGTCACTTCAAATTGTTTCTTTTTCTCAGAAGGTTTATATTTTAATTTAAATGGCCATACTTTAGGAGTAATTTCAAAATGATTTGGGGATAGTAGATCTGAGGTTAAAATGAAGAAGATAACAGAGGCTAATACTCAGGGAGACAGGCTAGGATGAAAAGAAGTGCCAGGGATTAATGAAAGCATGAAAATTAGGAAGCACAGACACTGTTAAAGCATATTGTGTCATGTCTCAGACCCAATGTGTAACATGGACATACCACAGACAAATACTAGACGCACAAAAATAGAAAAATACGCAAATAATACTTATGCAGCTCATCAACTACATCATTCCTTTGATTAAGATGGAATCTATGAAGTTAATTACCTGGAAACAAGGCAGCTCAGCAATCAAAAGATCTTACCAACCTTCACCTTCAGAAGTCAAAAGTACAGCCAACTGCTTGTTGCTAAGTTGTTAACATAGTAGGTATCCATGAGAATGAAAGAAAACCTGCACCTGGCAAAAAAGAAAAGAAAAGCCATTAGTCAATTACTCTTAAATTTACAGTGAAGTATTAGTTGATAATCCTTGCAAAATTATAATTTCTATGTCATTTGGGTACATTTTATAGTCTCCCTAAGAAAAAGGTACAGGATTCAATGAATGACATAAACTAACTCTGTTATTTCAAAAGAAAATTACTAATAGGTTCTAGCGGAATCTTTTCCAGATAACTTAAACACCTAAAACATTATTCCCCATATTGTGAGGAAACTGATGTAATGTAAGTTGATGTGCTTCAGGAGAAAATTTTGCAAAAGTTATTTCATTTCTTTTTCCTGCACTGATGACATTTGTAGTGTAAATACATAAATAAGAATAAGAAAAAGATAAGGAACTCCTCCCTGAGTGATTAAAAAAGAGATGACTTTTTCTGAGCTCATAGTACTTCACCTTCCCAAAGGTAAGCAAAATTATTGGCAATTTGGCATGGAGATTTAGGTTCAATGAATAAGTTCAACAGTCTTATTTTGGATGACTGATCATAGCATTTGACAAGTTTCAATGTTTGCCTGCATTCTAATTTTCGACAAACTACGTATTTTCCAGGACAAGAACTACTCCAGATTTAAGACAAACAATTTCAAGGTTTTCAGCAAGTTTCAAGGTTTTGGGTAGGTGTCGGCTCCTGATTTACAGTGACCAATTTAATTTCTGCATGATGCATTAAGGGAAACAACAATAACAGCACAAACAATAATCTACAATCAGCAACAAAACAAAGACGCCACAATGGTAAGACAAAGATCTACACAGCCTAATTTGGGTAAAATTTATGAACAATTTAAGGTATATCTAGAGCAAGTTTGGAGAATCAAATGCATTCTTCCTGTCTGTTTTGACAGAAAATAGGCAACCACTAGTGAATTTTCTGGATAGCAGAAACTCTTTAGATTTACATTATGGTAAGAAACTAGTAAGTTAAATTTACAAAGGAACTACAACATGTTTATGTAACTATCACAAGACTCCGAAAGCAAAACCTGCTTTTCATAAAGAAGTCAAGAACACTATTTGTTTCACATATCAGGACATCAAGAAAGCGGAAAAGGAAAATAAGAATTCATCTCATGTCAGCTGAAGAAAGTCCACCAAAACAGGAGGACAGATCAATTAATCTCGTTCTGACACCATTCAGCTTCAGCAATTCAGTGGCTATGATGTAATGAGGAATTACGACTAGGGAAGGTGCCGAAGGACACCCCAGAAGATGATGGAAATGAAGCAGATGTTAGTCCATTCTCACCAAGAAAGCCGTCCCATTCATGGTCATAGTCAGAAGGTATGTCAGGAAGAGTTGCATCACCACGAAGAAATTGAACAACATGCCTCATCTTAGGCCTTGGTTCTGACTGAGGATGAGAGCATAGCAAGCCTAACTTCAGAACCAGCTCCATTTCTTTAACGACATAATTTCCTTCCATCCTTGGATCACTTGTTTCAAGAATAGCTCCCTTCTTCCAGCAATGAAAGACCCAATCACCCAAAATAAATTCATCATTAGCGGAACCATGCAAGCCAAGTGGTCGCTTTCCACAAGCCACCTCAAGCAGGAATATTCCAAAAGCAAACACATCAGAGGCAGTAGTAGGCTTTCCTGTTCTACTAAGTTCCGGTGCAAGGTATCCCACGGTTCCTACAACATGGGTACTTTGCGGATTACTGCCATGATCATACAGTCTGGCAAGCCCGAAGTCACCCAGACGAGCATTCATCTCAGCATCCAATAGCACATTGCTAGCCTTCACGTCTCGATGAAGGACTATTTGTTCCCACTCTTCATGAAGGTATAAAAGGGCAGATGCTACCCCCTTGATAATGGTGAATCTCTGGCACCAAGAAAGGACAGACCTACTATTCCTAAAGAGGTAAGTGTCAAGACTTCCATTAGGCATGTAGTCATAGACTAGAAGAAGCTCCCCTTTTCTTCGGCAGTAACCTAGAAGCTGCACCAAGTTCCTATGTCTTAGCCTTCCCATGCTTACAATTTCAGCCACAAATTCTCTAGTGCCTTGCCTTGAATCATGGGAGACTTTCTTCACTGCCACTTGGGTATGTATATTAGGTAGCACACCTCTATAAACTTTCCCAAAACCTCCTGAACCAAGAAGTTCAGAGTCTTTGAAACCTTTACTTGCTATATAGAGATCTTTGTACGAGAATCTATAAGAGGCATATTCTTGTTCCCAGTGTTCCTGAAACTCTTCATATCTTCTCCTCCCTAACACATATGCAGCTCCAACAATCATTACGAACAACAGTAAAAATATAACTATAAACGCTGTGAAAATTGGTTTCAGCCTTCCCTTGTGATTATGAAACCTAGGAAGTGGAGGAAGCTTGGAAGGATCTAAGCCTGGGGCTTCTCCTATCTGACTCCAACTCCAACCTAATATGTAATGCTCATTTGCAGTGAGTCCTGTAGATGAGGAGAAACCAATATACATAGAATCAAGAAATACTGCGGAGAGATTGACACGAGTAGATAGTAGAGACTTCTTTGGTTTTGGCTCTCTCAGCGGAGCTATTGTCACATTTACTATCATCTCCTCTCCATTATAGTCAATCCAAACCTGCATAGGTTTCTTGCTAGTAAGATCCAGGTTCCTTTTTGCCCCTTTTTCATCAGGGTAGTATGCAGCAGAAGCAGAATCATTTGACCTTAGGCTATTAACATCGACACCGACATGGTTACCATCAATATCTCCAAATACAGCATTTTGGACGGTATCTAGTTCCACAGCGAAAATATGATTGGACTGAAGACCATTGTTAGAAAGATTGAAGAGTCCTAAATACTCAGCTGGAACAGCTTGCTCAAAATTCATTGACGGAGAGATAACAAAGGCAATTCCATGGCCACCATGATTTGGCACATCAGGATTCATAGCGAAAACAAAAGCTGTGGAAAAAGATGGATTTGTTCTGAAGTCGATGGGTTGAGGGTTGAAAGCATGGCCACTTTTCTGCTTTGAAGTGTTGGTCATTTGAAGAAGACCACTAGGATAGATGTCTGCTAGACCATCAATATGAAGATGAGCTCCATGGAAACCATTGTAGATGAACTGATTCTCACCTTGAGCAACAGTAAGAACAAGGAAGGGAAACACTATTGGATGAAGTAGGAATGCACCACATCCAGCCATGAAACATGAGAATATGGAATTATGGAAATGGGATTTAAAGATCCGAGGATCAGAAGTTTTTAGACAACCCTCCTAAAAAACCACTCAGATTTTCAGCTCCTTTTCAAGCAAATATTTTAGTTTGTGTTCAACATGAGACCAATCTTATGATTTAATAAATGATTTGTTTATCTATGCTTGAAAACAATGCGTCTTTGGCTAAGTGATGTGATGACAAAATGCCTAGGTGTCACGCTCACGCCTACGCCTGACATGATACTATTTTAATTTTTCTTTTGACTATATGAAAAGTTCAATTCAAGCCTCCAAACAAATCAAAACACAATATGAAGAAAAGGCCAACATATCAAAATCAAATATATTTTAGGTACTAATTATTATTTAGGTAGACTCTTTGCAGCCCTATTCTCCCGTAATATCTCTCATGTGAAAATAAACTCCTTGAATGCACTTTTAACAACTATTTGGAAAGACCAATCAATAATGGCGGGAATACTTTTCAGCAGTACATGACATAAAAAAGACTTATGTCTAGAAAATTGACAGCGACAAGACATTGATGTATGTGAGGCAAGAAATTGATGTAATACCTGGAATACTGGACTTTACTTCTTCTTTTTCAATATATTCATCTTCAATTACTTGTCAAAGAATGTGGGACACAAAATCATCCAAAGAAAAGGTCGAAGCTCAGGACTGTTACTTAGAATACTAACCAAATATGCAAATGTATTATCCAAAACTTGAATGTTTCCAACATCAACCACAATTGTAACTACCCAAAAATAAAATAACACTTAACAAAGGAGCACATGAGCTGAAAACTCTTGTCAAAATTTCTGTGTCAACTGCCAAAAAGAAATAAAATAACTCGGGTTTTCTAGGTTCATAAAAGCTTAGATTGAGTCAGAAGACCCAGAAATCTGGCCCTGAATTAAACTTTATGTAGATGCAGTTTGAATAGAAAGTTTGGCAATAATGGTGAATTTAGCTTTGTTTATGCAGAACTGCCTGTGGTTGTTGGTAAAAGGCTTGTTTAGAACTGCATATAAAACATAGTGCCAACAGAGGCAATCAATGAAAAGTTATTACATTATCCAATTTCCTGCTGTCTTTTGGTAATAACAGATTAAGTTCTTTTTCCAAGAAGTGTTAAGTGATATAAGTCACTGATCTAGAAAATCAAAAGAATTGAGCAGGAGTATTACATAAAATTACTTGAACCAGCATCAGGTTTTACATAATCTAAAACATTGACTACATGTGTGCGTGCTTAAACAGTTTTGTACTTTGATCCACCAAATATTTTTTCTCCGCTCCAATTGCCTTCAATTATTTTTGCATTAGGCTGCTCCTTTGACTGAAACAAGCAAAACCATCCAAAGTCTTCCCCCCAACCTAACCAAAAAAAAAAAAACAAAAAAATCATGTACACACACACACAAAGGGGAGAGAACACCTATAAAAGAAAAGGATTACCTTCTCGAGAGGGCAACATCAAGTCAACCAAGTAAGTTGGGAAATATCAGCAATAATAAACAGTGGACCTAAAAGTTGTCATCTCACATTTTTGTTGTGCCTTTAGAATTATGCAAAGCACAGTAGAAAATATGTAATGCACAGTATGAACATAGACCGGGAAATATGGATATTGAAATGGGTAGTATCTTGTTTCAATTCTTGCTAGTGTGAAACGGGTAGTAAAGCCAATAGAAAACCCAAGTCTTTGGTATCAACTTCCGCACACTTTACAAGCTAAGGTAGTCAACACACGTGCACTCACACACATATACACACACACATGGCCATAATTAAAGTGACACAATATGTTATGATGGATACCACTCATAGCCTCATAGGAGACAAATTATATCATAGTTTTGGGTCTATAGACTCAAATTACCACATATAAGCTTTTGTTTTAATTTTCTAAAACTCACCTCCAAAATACGTCATAACACCATATATATAATCTTGCGTCCATGGTATAACTTTTAATCATAGGGCGAGTCTCTTTATATAAGTAGTGTTTTATCCAAGTCAAAACACTAGCCACTACTCAAAAGCTAGTGCTGAACACACAAAAATCGTCCGTCTCATAATTAAGAGTTAAACCATGTCAAAAAGGCAACAAAAGTCTCCCTTTTAGGGGATCCGTACTGGATTAGTGGTTGTCCCTGTTTTTCTCTTTCTTTTTTTGGAAAAAAAATTTCTTAAATGGTTGCCGTAAGTTGACCTAAGTTTATATATTCCAACATAGTTTAGTTCGTCCAAAAGTCACCACTTTAAAATTGGTTGGCTAATTCAACACATTTTTGCTGATCACCTAATAAAGACATCATCTATATGCCACTAATCTGGACTAATTGTACTGCATCTAAGATAAACAACAAAATTCAAAAATTGTAGTCTGATATTTAAACATTCAACAGCGAATTACAGCAATATAAAGGTCGACATTTCCACAACAATATATGCCAAGAATTAACACAGAAAAATGATCTTACCTTGATTATTTTGATCGAACTGCTCCAAATTCCGCCGAGTTTTCTTCTCACATACCCCAAATCAATCTCTCTCTCTCTCTCCTCCCTGTATGAAATTCCTACAATAAATCAAATTCCCAAAGGAAAAATTATTCTTAAGGTCTGGAGTAAATTCATAAATTGATGAGGGAATTCAGTCAGAAAAAGGGTTAATCTACCATTGAAATGAGAAATCGGCGAGAAATAGACCTTCGCTGATCAGACTTTCTTGCGACGACTCTAAAATTGGCGCTCTTTTTCCCCACTGACGTGCAATTTTTTCAATTATTCATGCAATTAGGGCTTTTTGTTTATTGGCCCATCATCGAATCCAAATTTATTTATTCTTTTGGATTAGTGATAGCAGGAGCTAATCAACCGTTATTAAAATGTTTTTTTTGCCTTAAGTATAAAAATATTTTTCTAGACAAAAAGCATTTGGCTCAATTGGTTATGAAAGTGAATTTTTTTTTACGGAAGTCGTGAATTCCCGACACATTTTTTTAAATGTAAAGGTAAGGTTAGAACTTTCGTTAGACTTAGTTTACTTATTATGCATGTACGTTCTTCATGTGCCCACCAGCTTATTGGATTATACTTGTATAAAAGAGGATTGTTGAGCACACTCACTCACCAATTCAAAAAGAAAGAACGATTTCTTGTATCATTTCATACATTTTACTTTCACGTAGTTTTATAAATTTAGTTCATAAGTTCAATCTTCTCGCCTAATAAAACTTCTCCTTACTAAAACGTTATGAAATCGAACTTTGAGGGGAGGGAGATTCTCATTCAAAGATATAGTAACATTTATATTATCTTCAACACATTATTAAATAATATGCTGTTAACCCACAAAATTGGGGATGATTAGTTTTCAAAACACTTTTTAATAACAATGAATGATTTCCTTTTTTTCACCGGTAACCGTAACACTAAGGCTGAGTTTTTGCTTAGCTTTCAATTTTAGTTTAATAATCAAGTCAATTAGGGCCCAAGAAAAGGGACAAGGGCAAGCCCACTTAGGTCCAAAGGTCCATCCATATCAATCAATTTACTCTATTTTTAAAAAGTTATCGTATGACATTTGCTATCAAGATCCAATTCAATAAGATTCATTTCTAAAAAGTACCTACAAAAAATCTAACCTATATTATTTTCCATTCGGTTTCTAAAGTATTTTCTTTTTCCCAAATAATTTTGCTTTGTTGTATACTTCAAGTAAAATTAAATCATACCTTAAGTTGATTGGTAATTCTATCAAAATTGTCTTGTCATAATTACGAAGCATCTTTTGAAATTCTTCTACAACATCATAAAGACATTACAATTGACAGATCAAATACAACTCTAGAAACCATCTAATGATTGGAGAAGATTTGGATGGAAATGGAACTTTAGACTAAAACCTGAATCAAAATCAGCGAGAAAAATGGAAGACATACTTGAAAGTAAGGTCAAATTAAGCATCCTTCAAAGAAGAATTCCAAATGCTAATGTCGATAATGGACATTGTATAAGCTTAAAGGATCGATACACTTCTATATTACACATTTATAGAACCATTCCCCGGAAGATAGTGGGTATAACTTCTATAAACCTCGGTCATGCATAATGTTCAGCAATAATAAATATGGTCGAAGGCTCCATTACACGTTGGAGAGCACTTTGGCAGTAGCTCTTGCATGAGCAAGCTCCTACATGTCGAATTTCCAACATGAAAGAGTGAAATTGTTCTACTTCTTCAGTTAGTTTGCAGTATCCTGCCCTGGTTTTCATCCTCAGCTGCAGTGTAACAAAGTACAGATAAGCCAAAAGGTTTGAAGGACTGTGAATTAATGATGAGCTTGTTCTCAAGGTATTAGTAAAGAACAGATACGTACCTTCATTAGCAATCATGGATGCCAGCATTCGAGAAGAAGAACTCTCACCCTTCATCAAACTCGAAACACTCGTTGATGATGGTTGAGGCAAGTCCTGGATCTTCGATGTGCCCTCAAGGTTTGCTTCACAAACTTTTACATTCTGGGTAGCCGGAGCCTTCTGATCTTGTTTTTTCCGGCATGGTCACTCTTGCTAGCCTCATTTTCAGCGACCTTATTTAGACTAGTAGTCTTTTTGAGATCTTGATCAGCTTTGATAGTCATAGGAAGCTTCCCTTTCTCGTCATAAGCAGTGCTTTTGTCAATTACATCTTCAACTGTCCCCTTGCTTTTTCCTTTTCCTTACCAGCATTACTCAAATTCGAAACTCCCTCTTGTTTGTGAAACCCAATGCTTGGGGCAGTTAGAGTCCCCTTCAGCTTCATCTTGGGTATGGCACTCTTTCCTCCTTGATGATCAGAGTGGCTTTTGGACAATGTAGGTCCGCTTGTCATCTTTTTCATAGTCAGAGGCTCCTCATCCCCAGAATGATTGTTACAGCTGCTGCCTATAGCATTCTTCTCAGAAACGATGGGATCTGGTTCTGGATGTAGCCTGGTTTTTTGCTTGGAACAATCAGCTGCCTGCTCCAATTCACAAACTGAAAACTAAAGTAGGTCGGTCGTTAAACAGAAACACAGCAATGAACGTTTGAACCAACATCAAAATGATTCTTAGACCTGTAAATGAGCTTAGGTCTAGGGAGGCAAGATCAGGCAATCTAATCAACATATCAAAATAGGCATATACACAAACAACACGGTTGGTTCAAGTAGTTTGATATTTGTTTCCTTAAATATGGAAAAATAGGCATAAGTGAAATTACTTGAGGAGCCCTCGCACTTAGGATCTTCTTCAACCTCATAATCCTCCAAGGAAACACCCCAGGAAGGCGTGGTATTAGCATCATCTCCCTGTCTCCGTTTTCCAAAACTTTGTCGCCATTTCTTAGCCTTCTCTTTCATTCTACCAAGAATAGATAATTTCTTGCTTCGTGGGAACTGATCTTCTTCTCTGTCATGGAGCCTTCCTGATGTAGACGATGGCATGTTCGAGCCTGTTGCACTGTCAGCTGCACATATAAGTGCATGTTACGTTCATCAATGACTAATAAAGCACGGTCTGATCTTCCAATAACAATAACGAAGACGATTCATGACAATGCTTGTAGAAAAAAAATTAAGGATATATACATCACCATCAACAAAGAAGGCAACATTATTACTTACAATGAAGAATTTGCGCGGTTTTGGAATCCCCTCCGTCCAATGGCATGCCATCCATTTGATCCACTTTTGGAAATGTCAATTTTAGGTCATGAAATATGAGTTTTCAGAATTCACTGCAATGCTTAAACATTAAAGAAAACATGGACGGGAGGGAAAATTTCTGTGGGTATTTTGTGTATGTCACGTTCTTAGAGTTAGGAAGCCGGTTGACCAAGTCTAAATAACTAACTTCCTCAAATATTAGCCTATGCTTTACGAAGAAAAGAGGGGAGAGGAGTCTTTTTGGGTAAGAAACTCCTTTGCTGAAAAGGATTACATTAACCTATAGAAATGTTTGGACTCATTGTTTTCTATTTTTAACAAAATAACGCACGATCATCTTATTCATGCCAACCCCTATCCAAATTCGCGTTGGGAATTAATTTTACAATGGAACTCCAAAACAGAAAAAAAAAATTGAAGAAACAACCAAGGGGAGATCATGGGGCAGAAAGGAGAAAGGGAAAAAGTATAACTGATCCTTCTGAGTTGACTGTAATTTGTTGATTATAAGGCTTAACACATCCCAGGGGCGCAGGCAGGGTTTCTTTTACTGTCCCTTTTGGTCATAAGGACTAGCTTGCCAACCACAGGAGCATGAAGATCGATAGTGAAGGGTTCACATGGATCTTATCAAGCTTTCATAACAATGCAAAAACCCGAGCTGAAAGAAAAGACTAAAGTCCATTATAATTAGGATCAAGAATATCCTCACCGCGGCTCCAATGGTAAACTACCAAGTGAAAAGGCCAGCAAGTATAGTGCAGTCTGATTGTCACAAAGAATGGAATGCTCCACTTGGTTTTTACCAATTCCAACACTTTGCATACACATAAACCAAATTTATCTATTTGTCCAAGTAAACACATCCCATCCCACCAATGGGTTCCCCTCACCCCCAATTTTTTTTTTTTTTTTTTTTTTTGAGGAGGAGAGGGTTTGAGATGGCGGTTTATAGGGACCCATGATTTAAAATAAAATGAAAGGAACAAACTTCTCTCAATTGGATGCAGTTGAATATCATGTTTTATTGACAGAATTAGGCCATTCTTGTGGAATTGATACTAGGAGAGTGGGCACATAGAATCACAGAGGACAAATTTGAATGCGGTAGCATCAAATATAGGCCTACTCTCAAAAACCCCACAGGATTCCTTCGATTGCTACAATTCAGAAATTTGTGGTTAACTACTCAGTGGCTGGTCCTTAGGCAACATCACCTGATATAACAACTCTCAGTGTGAGTCCCGTTTTCGGGGTCGGGAGAAAGCACAGATAATTTTCTGCAATAGCCTTTTGTTTCCGCTCATTCATCGCCTGATAAGATGGCATTTTGGCACTAAACCCTTCCCGTTTTCAGTTTATTTCCCGCCATACCAGCCATTCAAATGCTTCCCCTTTCCAGAGCAGCTATATTCCTGAGATCCCAACAAACCCACGTTATTAACCGCTCGTTTCAGACATCCTCCGATGCGTACTTGATCGGGTTCATCGAAAAGTTCACTGAAAATCGATGTTTGTTGTCGGGCAAAGCATTACATGCGCACCTTGTCATCAATGGCTTTGCCCATTCCACCCATTTTGCTTCTAAGCTAATTGCAATGTATGCTGAATGTGGGGAATTGCCCATTGCTCGCCAACTGTTCGACAAAATTCCCAAGACAAATAAACGCCGGTGGATAGTCCTTATTGGGGCTTATGCAAAATGTGGGTTTTATAGGGAAGCATTAGACTTTTTGCGGGAAATGCAGGGGGAAGGTGTAAGACCCAACAACTATGTTCTTCCTAGTGCCCTGAAAGCTTGTGGGCATTTATCTGAATGGCGGCATGGCAAGGAGATACATGCAGTGATTTTGAGATGCTCGTTTGAGTATGATGTCTTTGTTAGTAGTGCGCTCATAGACATGTACTCCAAATGTGGGTTTGTGGGGAAAGCAAGGAGTGTTTTTGACGGCATGATTGAGAAGGATTTGATTGCTTTAAATGCGATGATTGCTGGGTATGTTCAAGCCGGCTTGGTGAAAGATGCATTGGATTTGGTCGAGAATGTCCAACCTTTAGGATTAAGGCCTAATTTGGTGACATGGAATACGCTAATTGCTGGGTTTTCGAGAGCAGGGGATGCATCGATGGTGGATGAGCTCTTTCAACTAATGCGCGTCAATGGGATTGAGCCAGATGTGGTGTCATGGACTTCTGTTATATCCGGATTAGTCCAAAATTTCCAGAATGGTGAAGCTTTTGTCACATTCAGAAAAATGATGGGTTCTGGGTGCTACCCCACTACGAATACTATTAGTAGTCTCTTGTCTGCCTGTGCCAATGTGACCAATGTAAAGCACGGAAGGGAAATACATGGATTTTCATTGATGCTTGGATTCGAGCAAGATATATACGTGAGAAGCGCTCTTATTGACATGTATGCCAAGTGTGGTTGTATATTCCAGGCATTAAAACTCTTTCACAAGATGCCTAGGAGAAACACTCCTACTTGGAACTCGATGATCTTTGGATATGCTAATCACAGCTATTGCACTGAAGCAGTCGAGCTCTTCAAAAGGATGGAACTCGAGGATAGAGAAAAACTCGATCACTTGACATTCACAGCAGTGTTAACAGCTTGTAGTCATGGTGGAAACCTTGAGCTTGGAAGGAACTTGTTCAACTCAATGCAAGAAAACTATAGAATTAGTCCAAGACTTGAGCATTATGCATGTATGGTGGATCTTCTTGGTCGAGCAGGGAAATTAACCGAGGCTTATGATTTCATCAAAGCAATGCCAATTGAACCCGATTTATTTGTGTGGGGGGCATTACTAGGAGCTTGTAAGGAGCATGGTGCGATAGAGCTAGCTCAAGTAGCAGCAAAGAGCTTGTCTGAGCTCGAGCCTCAGGGTGCTGGGACAAGGCTACTGTCTAATTTATATGCTGGGGCAGGAAGCTGGGCAAATGCCATGAAATTGAAGAAGCTGATGAAGAAGAAGAAGAAATTGAAGACTTTTTCAGGGTGTAGCTGGGTGGAAGCTTGATACTACTACACCCTTTGTGGTTTAATACTTAGACAGGCGTTTTCTGAGCTATCACCTGAATCTGAAAGTGAACTAACAAATTCTCAACAATTTTCTCTAACATTTTCAACAATTTTTTCAGCTTAGGGTTTTTTTTTTATTTTTATCAAAACAGCTTACATTTCTTTTAGTACACTAGCAATTTTTCAGCTTCTTGAAGCTTACTAATAATTTTATTAAAAAAGGTTGTAGATAATATTGTTAAAAGCCCTTTGCAATCTAGGGGTGAGTTGCCATATCTGACCGCTTATCTCATGCCTTGGTGAAACTTTCAGCCTATAAATTTAAAATTTGAATTCGGATTACTTCGTTTTACGATAATATATATATATATATATCGTCATATAGATATATTTCTTCAAAAAAATTGAATTTATTTATTTATTTCTTGTGTTAATTTTTTTTTTTTTTGTCTAAATAAGTCGCAAAAGTCGATACAATACAATAAAGAAGGAGGAATTGAACCCGAGATCTAATATATCCATAACCTCGGTCTTAATAGTTAAAATTTATCTCTCATGTTTAACTTCATCCAATTCCTTTTATTTTTTTTTTACATATATAAAAAGAGGATGACAGCAATAAATTAAACCCAATTTGTAGGGATATGCACTACATTGTTTAAATACAATATTAAAAAGCCCTTGAGTTGTAGATCAAAGAGAAGTTCCTCTTCAAAATCCAAATGGTCACATTCTCCTCTAGGGAAGTTGTGAAGGAATACCTTCTTTCCTCATAGGGTCATTTTCATTTAATCATCCTTTCTAACTTTTGAGTTTTATAATCTCCAAATTGGTTTTTAGGGTTTATATTATTATATTTTAGGTAAAGTTTGGTCATCTTTGCTTTTGCAATTAAATTAATTAATAGCAGAGGTTATCCATGAGCTGAAATAAGCATCTTTTTGGGAGGATAAGATTTAAAATTTGCAAGAAGATATTGTGTATCTAACGATGGACGAATGAGGAGGGTTTTTTGGTCGTGAAAATTGACAACTTTCACTAAAACAGAAAATAGCATTTTAATATGCAAATTGCTGTTCCAATAATCAACCACGCTTCAATGGATCTATTTAACCCTAATCCCCCCTTCTTAAAAATGTCTAACTTTATTATTATAAGACTGTTTTTGGACAGTTATTGATGAAGTATAGGCCTCTAATTCATATGGTCTTGGGGTGAGAGGTCACCCTCCCTGAGTTTGAATATTAGAGAACACATTTTCTGATATTGTGGTAAGTAGAGTGACCACCAATAGGCCTTTAGTTAGGATTGTTCGGGTTGTGACTCATTTTTTTTTGGGGTATGTCAATTTGATTGAGTCTAAGTTAACTCTTATTAAATATGATGGCGCAATTTATAACTATTTAAAAAGTTGGGCGATTTTTTACTGTTTGCATGATTTAGACCATTATAATTTAATGGTAAGAGACTACTACATGTACCCTGATCCATCCAGTCGGGATTCTCAGGATATGAATTCCTTTTTAGACTTGAATTATTACCACTAAGTGAAGGAAAATTATGGGATTCTTCATTTAGAACATGACTTCTTTTGTCCAAGGCATCTTCCTTTGTTTATGATCAACCTTGATAGTATAACTTTAGCAACTTTGCCAAACTTGAGAGCACATAAGAAAAAGGGTATTTGGACATCTGTTCTAAAATGGCAGAAAGTAGACACTCTCATTTCGTCATTTCTCCTAATTAGGCCCCGCAATATCTCAAGAGTCGCCAGAAAAGGGGGGCAAAAAAACTTAAAGAGGGTAAAAGAAAAGGATGAATAATCTGCAGTGGAATTCAAAGATGAGGTAAGAAAATGCTCAAACTGTACTAGTAGAAAGAGGTTACTAGTTTCCTCATAATACTAATATCTTTTGTTATTATTGTCTTCTGTAGTAAATTCAGCTTCACAATGGGAGGGAAGGTTATATTTCATCAATGTTTTATTGATCGAAATTGGGTACACATAGATTAAACCATTTTACCAAAAATATCAGGAGGGTTTCTGCCCTCTGACGCTATTATAGAACACAAGTTGCTTGGATTAGGATCTCCCTGCTTTGTTGTGATTTCGCTTGTGAGATGCTCATCTGTGTCTCTCGAGTGTCTGTTTAACAGCATAATTTCAAACCTTTGTACTATTACTTGACCTGCATATTTGGATGAAAGTATAATCAGAAGTGGTTCCGGGTAAATGACAGTAGATAGCTTTGAAGATTGCTACAAACAAACAACAAATTCGTGGAAGAAGACTTCTCATTTCCCAGTTTCTAACTCTCACAGCCTGTGCTCTCAGATGATTGTCACTCATGCAATCAGAATTTCAATACTCTTTTCTCATAATCTCATCGTTCTAATGAGTTATCATTCACCACATTAATGGCAGTATCAATTGATAAACAGAACAAAATCGAACAAGAATAAATTAGCAGAATCAACTGCATATGTTAATTGAAGCTCAAAGTTCAAGCCACAACAAGCCGATGTGCTTGAAGCATGAAAGTTTTTCAGAGGGACATTTCTTCTTAAAATGCGACAAAATCATATCGAACAAAATCACCATACAGACATAAGCAAGAACACTGACAGGCAAGATATTTAACCAAACAGAGATTCTAAAACCAATCAGGAATATACAGGGCACCCTTGAAACATCATGAGTTGCTGAGTGAAAATGGAAAAGATATCTCAGCATCATACAAGTCAATCATGGTATTATAAGATCATCAAATAGATTAATCAATTACGCTTCTAGAGATCAATTTCAGAAGCTAATAAGATCACAATTTCAGAATGAGACTCAAGAAAATCATCAAAAGAAAAGAAATGGAGGGGAATCCATTGAAACTGATGAAACTCTTTTACCTACATCAAGGAATTTGCCCAGAAATCAGCCAAAATAAGCCTCCTTTCGCTCTTCAATTATCTCCACCAGGAGCAACATGAGGAGGGTGGTGGTGGTGATAGTTCATCATAGAACCATACTGATAGTGATGATAATGATTATGATGATGGTTAAAATGATTATTATTGTTATTATGATGATTATTAGGATGTGATCCAAACCCATTGTAGTTTCCCATAGTCATACCCGTACCCATACCCATATTCATGTGCCCATGACCCGTACCCATCATGGGCACCGGCATCGGCATCATGGGCGGCCCATATGGGACCGGAATGGGCATCCCTACATGCCCACTCCCGTTCCCATTCTCCGGCAGACTCGTCGGCGCTGGAGTGGAAGCGAAGAGCTGCTCTGCCGGGGCATCGAATGAAACCCCTGTATCCTCTTCAGATAAAGCCGGTACTTCTGCAAATGACTCGCCACATTCTCCCGAGTCAACCCTTCCACATTCATCAACTGCATAATCGTCTTGGGCACGGCGTTCTTGATCCCGAGGTGCGCCACCACATCCACGAACCTCTTGTGGAGCTGCGGCGTCCACACCAGCCGCGGCCGCTTCAGGGCCTTCGCCACCGCCGAGTCCACGTCCTCCGGAGACTCGTTCCGGCGAGCCTTCTTCGAATCGGACCCCTCCTCTTCCGCCTTCTCTTCCTCCTCCTCCTCGTCGATTTCCTCCAGGTTCTCCTCGAAAGACTTGAAATTGGACCCTTGGATGGCGGATATGGTGTCGTGGGAGGCTCGGGAAACGTCGCCGGAAGTCCGGCTGGGCACCGGCCGGATGTTGAACGCCGATAGGAGATCCGCCGGGATCAGTCCCTGAGTTAACGGCGTGAGGTCGTCGAGTTTGGGTAACCCGGCTTCCCAGTAGCGTACTCTCTCGTCTTCTTCAGCGCCACCGTGAACGCCGCCGTAGTAGTCGCCGGAGACATCCCCCATTAGCCCCACTTAAAGAAATCGCTTTCCGCTGATGGTTTTTGAGCTGAATTTGATCGGAATCGAAGCCAATGGGAAGCGCAAATACCCAGATTAAGAAGATGAACAAGATTATGATTGGAGGGGAGAGAGAGAGGGGTGGGAAAGAAAGATGGAGAGAAAAGTGCAAGAGTTAATAATATCTGATAAGATACTGGAAAAATCGGGGTGCCAACATGGAGTCTTCTGCTGATATTTTTTTATTACTCTACCACCTTATATCTACTCCCACGCGCTTGGGAATAGTCTTGAACTCAACTCTCCAGCACAAGCTGACACGTGTCTCTGCTACATGTTGTGAACGTGGAAGCTCGGCTCGAGCCCAATTTGACCAATGGTTTGCTCAGTTTAGGTTCGACTTGGATGCTTATTGAATCGAATCCGAATTTGATGAGATTGCATTTAACTCGGTGTAATTGAATTTATTTAGATATATGACATATTCAAAATTATATACATAAGAAATAAAAGCTGAAAGTGAAACGAATATAAATGAATAAAAAAGAGTAAAAACGAGTAAAAAAAAAGAGAAGAAATTAATAAAAATGAACAAAATTGAACAGAAATAAATAGAAAAAATAGAAACGAGTAAAAAAAAACTCATAAAATAATTCCATAGACACAATAGTGACGCATATCATAGACTCGTGACTATCCGGCAGGTAATGTAAAATAGGGTAGTTTTGAGGGGGAAAAATAACAAAAAGACATTTTTAAAAAAATTATATTAGCTCAAATCTATATGCCCAAGCCCAACCATTGTAAAGACACTGGTAGGTCCCATGGGCCTGAATCTGTCACCCAACCTCTACTTCTACTCCACTCTGCTTCTTCCTCAACCAGATGCCAATCCTGGTTTTGGTTTGAGATAAAGAGGGGAGAGAGAGAGAGAGAGAGAGAGAGAGAGCTGTGAATGAATTGACATGGCTACTGTTACTTCCTCTCTCTCTCCTCTCTCATCACTCCATCCCAACTCTCCTTCCACCATCAAATCAAAACCCCTTCATTGTTTCTCTTGTTTTCTCACAACCCCCAATTGTTCATCTCCACCACTCATTTCATCTCTCACCTTATCCAAACAACCACCCTACCATTTCAAATTTTCCCAAAATCCCAGCAATCAAACCCTAATTATTACTCTCAGAAAACCCAGAAATTTGAGAGCTTCTACTTCTGCTTCTGCTGAAGATACTGTCATTTCAGAAACTACTGAACAGATAGTCTCTGCAACTTCTGGGGATGATGGAATTTCCAATGTCATTTCAATTCTTTTGTTCATTGCTTTCATTGCACTTTCAGTCGTCACTATTGGGGTAATTCATCACTGCAAGTTTTTCCCAAAAGTGTTATGAATTAGTTTTTGTTGTTAAAATTTCTGGACTTGAATTTTTCTCCCTTTTTTTTTGAGAGCAGGTGATATACATTGCAGTGACAGATTTCTTACAGAAGAGAGAGAAAGAGAAGTTTGAGAAGGAAGAGGCAGCCAAGAAGAAGAAGAAAGGAGGGAAGAAAGCTCAAGCGAGAGCCAGAGCAGGTCCAAGGGGATTTGGTCAGAAGATTGAAGAAGAAGATGCTGAGGACTGATTTTCTTTTTCTTTTTTAGGCACAAGTATTTTTGAATATGTACCGTTATCTGTTTCTGATTAAGATAAATTAGGGTTTAAATGAAAAGAGTCCCTTTTAGCCACAATCACATATTTGAAAATCGAAAGCATGTTAAGCCTTATTGAGAAATTTGATGATCTAAATCCTTGTTCTTGATAGGCTTTTAATAGGTTGTTGACTTCTAAGAAAATTGCAGCCATTTTACAACAATTTTCAACCCTCCTCCCCGGCTGCCCACCCAAAAAAGGTACCTCTTTTGAAAATTTAACCTCCCTTGATTTGATCAAGGGAATGTTTGTTTCACCATTAGCACACTGTTTACTGCTGTCAACTTCAGGTTTTGATTGAGATATTAATTCTCAATAGGTTGTTTGTACGAGCTTATTGAGCTTATTAGGAGATAATCGTGTCAATTAGATCAACATATTTGCTTGACCTTACAAAGTTTACGAAGAGTTAGATATTGACAAATCAACAGGTCGACCAATCTCCTCGCCCTTCTGCCAAAATTGATTCTGTTTGTTAAGTATTATCTGAGTTTTGATGGAGAGGATAACAAGGAAGAAAAAGAACACCATCTTTAGCTGAACAAGACAAGACAATACTTACTCCAGGAAATGGAAGGATTTAACATTAATACCATACAAGGAAAAATTTCTGAGCTTCCTTCCCTAGACACCCCCATAAGCTCTCAACATAGCCACATTTGTACAGTCACGATTGCTAGAAGGAAAAACTACCCTTTTTACCCACCCTCGCCCGTTAAAAATGATTTCTTTACACCCCTTCTGTACGTTCATTTTGATCTCTGCAGGATAACCCATATTTAACAACTGCAGCACAAGCTTAGATCGCCCATTGAATCTATGTATATATAGCCCTTAAACTACAAATGTACAGTTCTTTTTACCTTTCCAGGTACAAAAGCAACAAACTCATTATTCGTGGTGGCTCTCTAACCGAGACCTGAAGGACTGGCTGAGCTTAGATATTGCGAGATGGGGGAAAGACAGACTGAAAAAGAAGCGGAGTAGTAGTCGGCTTCAGTCAGCTGTACAACTTCGATTTCTTTAAAACCCCATTTATGCAGGTTGAGGACTCTGCCCTGCAATTCTCCTTTCTGCAAATAGAATTGTGAATGACTTGTCAGTGTAAGACTTCCCTATTGGGACAAATGAGATGAACATGGATGCTTAAAGTTGCACATTAGACGTAAAACAAGGGAAAGTTTCAGAACTAACGAAGTTCAACACCTTGAGATACACCCATATTGGGCGCGCTTCTAGATGAGTTTTGTGTAACATATAGATTACCACCATCTGAACATTATGTAAAATACATCACATCATGGTTTTTCCCTAAAGGATTACTGTCAATAAGAGAAGAGAACTGAGCAGCTTCATGTTTACAACAACTCCTAGTGTGGATCCAGATTTCGTAGGATCGAGAGGGATGTAGACAACATTACCCCAAGCAGAGCAACTTCACATTTAATCAATATACTAATAATAAAAAATGAAACGGAATGAGGTAACATCCAATACATGATGACAACCTCCAACTTTGCCATTTGATGACAGAAAATCGCATAGAAACCAATAAAAATCAGCCTTAACATTTGCATTTCAAGCACAACAATATTAGTCCCCTAGGAACTGGCATAAAACCATCTATTCCCATTTTTTAAGCTTGTTGGTGATTTCTCTCTCTATCAGGAATCTCCTAACTATAGTTGCACAAACCCCCAATGTGTACGGCTTTTACTCAAAGCCCTCAAGCAACAGCAATCCATTATCTTTCTCTCTGCTTTCCCACCTAATCCTCACAATTACCATCGACACTAGAAATCTAGGCCCTGTTTGGCAAAGAGTTTTTGGGGGCAATTAGTTGTTTGACCAGGGTCAAAAAGCTAATTGGGCTACTTGGTGAAGAGCTTTTTACATTAGCTTTTTATACCCGAAAATCTCTTTTACAAAGAGCTCTTTAAGAGAGCTTTTGGTAATTTATAGAAGTTATCATTTTGCCCTAACATTTTGGTAAAATCACACCCAAATGTTGCATGCTATACTTAATATTTTTTAGTTCATATTTTTTCACTTTTGGAACAAAAGTTGTGGATGGTTATGAATGTTTAAGTTAATATTTTTTTATTTTAATATTTTTTATATTCTAACAAATAATTTTGTCTATCTTAATAAATAAATAGTTGTCACAAAAATGTCAAATATATTGTTAAAAATATATATATATAATTAAAAAAAATGAAATTATGTCAATAATAAACAAAAAATATTCTTATAAGCAAAATTGTGTAGAAGATATAAATATAATTTTACATATCACATAATTCTTAAACAAATGGAATTTCACCAAATAGTTTTGTTAGAAACAACTAAATTTACCAAACACTTTTTCCACAAACAGTTAATGCAAACAGTTAAGTCAAACAACTAATCCAAACAACTATTAGCTGATCCAAATAGCCCCCCCAAAAAAAAAACACACAAACAACAACAAAAAAACTTGCAAATCAGAGACGATAAAAAGATGAACAAAGTTCCAAGGAGAAATTAATCAATCAATATTAGTTTTACAGCATAGTTTATGAATTGGCCAATTATCCATGGAAAGGGAACTGCTAGAACTCCCTGCCTCCTTTCCTTTCTTCCTATTTTCTATCTAATAGAATTAATGGACAGTTATTCACTTGGGCAAGTTTGTGATAAGTTCTTATCCTCTTCGATATCTAAAGATTTATCTTCTAACTATTTTTCCTAAAATAAAAGAAAGTTATATCCTCAAACAACTATTTTATAATAAGCAACTTAAAATCAACAAACATGTACCAAGTTATGTTTCACACCAAGTTTCACGTCAAAGAATATATCTATAGAAAAAAATTATAAATTAAACTTTGTATATCATATCAGGAACACTGCTCCAAACCCCACCTATTCATTCCACTCTTATCCGAGCCAAAAACAATGCCCAAAAAGGTATGGCTTAGCATAGCAAGCAGAGTGCACAATAACAAGAAGCATAAAAGGCTCTATAAATCCGTGTAGAGAACAGATAAGAACTCGTACCTCCTGCAGCGACGAGCTTTTCTACACGTGCAACAATATGTTTTCCATACGTGTATTTCTTCAATGCACTCAAATGGACCTTAATTCGTGCCAGGATGTGCTCACGTTGCTGATCACTGCAGGTTTCCAAGACCTTCTGTACAACATAGTTTGCGAATTGGTCCTTCATCATTGCCTGGAATAGTGAAGGCAAGATAGCAGTCAGAAAAGCAAACATACACACCAACATAGTAAACCCTCTGCGGACAAAGCAATATGTCAATCCCAGCTACTAAGAATGCACAAATACTCATAATAAGTCAATATTTACGTATTTATGGAGCAACATTCAGTGGAATTACCATCAACCAGAGTGATATGTTGAGTGACATATACTGAACAAGTCAACACAGTCAATTTCATCAGGAAAAGAAAGTGTATATTCATGGGATGCAAAATAGAAAACCATGAAAATGCTTCAAGTTGAGAACATATATTATATGAACAGGATTATCTTACATCTTCCTAGGTTCATTTTTATGATCAGCAAGTATCAAATTGAACAGGACACCGCCACACATTTTCCCCTCCCAACAGACAACATTAAGGAAAATAATTGCCCCAAAAAACCCAAAAAAAAAAATCAACAAACGTCACTGACACTTAAATATCCTACAAGGTTACAAGCACACTTTACACCACTAAGTAGTAATGAGCAGGTAAAAAGAGCAGAATTACACTAACCCCCAAAAAAAAAAAAAAAAGTAGCAGAATTACAACAACAGACTGACATTGACAGGTATACCATAGATTGGGTGTGGCTCATGGGTTCAAAAGAAAGATGTGATCGTTGGCATGAAACATAGTGCAGAAAGCTAAAACAGTTTGAATATCTAAATCCAAGACAGCTTCCAGAGAATTCCAACTGTCAATTACCATTTGAATCCTGTATCTTTAATGAATAATATAATAGCACAATCAAAGATAGCCCAGTCATGGGATGCTTAGATTCCAAAAGGAAGGCCGAGGTTCAATGCCCCCTAGATAGCATGTGCAAAAATCTCCTCGTACCAGGGGGAGAAAAGAATGATAGAAACAACAAGCGTACCACTTTGAGTGTCAATGGAGTCAACTAACGCAACACAGACATGTAATCTGAACTTTGTGCCTAATTTAAGGAAACCTTAACAGAATTATCCAGCTCCAAATTACCAGAACAACCAGCAGTCAACATTCCCAGATTAAATTATCCAAACAATAGGTCAACTCAAATTTCTGCTCAAAATTAGGGCCAATGCAATTCACAATCCTCACTAACCTGACAAATAAATTGCCTAAAAGGTGAGAGGGTTTCTTCAGATAAAGTCAATTATCAGGGTTTGTCAACCATCATGAAAAGAACTTCAAGCAGGATTTCAATTATCAGTTATGCCCTATAAAATCAATACCACCTAGGAAACTAAGAATTAGCAGGAATATCATTAAGTGCACCAGTTTTTATTGACTTGTGTCTGTGCGTGTGTGTGTAACATCATTATCATCATATATATATATATATATAGTTTTACTATGAAATAATTATAGTTGATATAATAACCAAATAATTATTAGTTTTTACTATGATTTTTAAGAAATAAAACAAGAACCCACCCTCATCTTAGTCATAGCCATAAATAATTATTGTAAAAACAAAAATGTAAAAGTACACAAAGTTAGCATATATACTACTAATAAAGTTTTGAAAAAAAAAAAAGAGCCAACCAAATGTGATACTTTATAATTTTGAAAAAAAGTATTTTAAAGCAGGCTGTGTGTCACAGGTTTGAAGCTTGTAACATAATATTTAAAGGACGTAGGTTTTGTACTTCCTTCAGAGAAATGGACCAAATTCATAGGACAGACGGAGTAACTGGCTAAGCAAATAGGCCTGAGCGCTTCAACAATTAAATGTTGAAAAGAACTATTCCCATTACAGCCATAGAAGGAAAATCAAAGTTGACAAACCTGAAGAGGCTCATTTTCATCTGTAGTGCCAAGCATCTCACTTACTAATAGTTCCCGTTCTTCTGCGCTACCAAAAGTCAGACATTTCTCCACAACATTGGAGGCAAACTTCTGCTGGCTCATCTGGACTATTTTCCCAGCCAACTCCTTGATTATAGCTGTTCGTTCATGCGGTTTTCCGTGTTCCAGCACATGCTATTTGTAGAATTGTAAATTAGTGAAATAGAAGAAAACAACAATAATCACTAATGAGCTATCCAACATTGCAAGTTCTACATAACAAAATCAAAACTTGTGCTTAGCCACAATAAAACAGAGAGAAGACCAGTTTCCCATACTGAGTCCGTCAGCTTTTTGGCCATCGATCCCATTCAGACCTCGATATGTGGAATCACCTAGTTACCCCCTTAAAATTAAGTAAAAAAAGAAGAGGAAGAAAAAATAAATATGGTCTATTGTGTACTATAGTAGCAATGACCCACTTTGACATTCCTTATCAAAACAAAAAAAATGACCCACTTGCACATCTTAATTTCTGTAGAACTGAAATCCTATTGTCTCATACTTCACCCAAATCTAAGCATGATGAGAACTTGTTGATTCCTAACAGATTATTTTTATGGAGAAGCCTCCGTTGAAACCCTATATTTATGATTTTTGAACTTGAAAATTAAATAATCACCTGTACCAGACAGAGGCAGGTTAATATGACCCACTAGAGGTATTTAACTGAAGTGCGCTGGACAAGATGTTTGACTTTGCTAGTACAGTACCCAACCCCCCTTTCTTAAAAAAGAAAAAAAACCCAAAAAAAAAAATCAACAAGGTTTCTAAGCATTTCCTCCAAAGCTCAGCAGTAAGAAACCCGACTTAGTAGATGACACATTGTTACTAACTTTTGGTGACCACAGAAGGAACAATGTCAGAATATGCTTGCTCTGTCCTAATACGTACTGGCCTTTCTCTTTGGCAAGGTCACCTTTTTGTTTGCCCACTAAAAGTAAATCTCAATAACTAAAGAATTGTATCTGGTTCCTTGGCTTTCTCAGACATAGAGGAGCAGGAGCAGGAGTGACAGGACACTCTCGTGCAACTGTTCAGACCAAAAAATAAAGATGATAAATGAACTATTACTGCACTCTGTTTTAACAGTTGATCACTTAGCTGAGCTCAGCCAGAAGTGTGCTGATGCTACTCATAATTCAAAACAGATAAGATGATAGCAGTTGCAGTTCCAAATTATTCACTGAATCTTTTCCTGATTCTAATGTGCACACTGAAATCGCCATAGAATCACACACCTGAACCACATAATTGCCATACTGATCTTGTGCCAGCATGCTAACTGAACCCAGAATCTCATCCATTACTTTGCTCTGGGTCTGTGGGTCTTTGCAATGCTCCAATACCCTCTGCAAGAAAGCAAAAGGATAACTTTGTTTAGCGCATCTAGAAAAAGAGCAATCAAGGTGAACGCTCAGCAGCATTCTTATTAACAACCTGAATCACGCGGCAACCGTATGGATGGGTTGAAAGTGTAACAACGTGATCAAAAACGATTCTACTATAAAATGGATATTATCTTCAGGTACGCATTCAACGCACTTCTGGATAACATGGTTCCCATTTTGATCCCGTACACATCGCATTATATGGCCATCAAGTTCTTGAACCATTTTAATCTTCTGATCCAAATCAACAACTTCAATAGCCTGTTTTGGGGGGGCAGAAGTAAACAAGAAACTATCAGTCCCAGAAAACTGGACTGCCATTTAACTCTAATAAACCCTGACATTAGAGAGACAAGGACCAGAAGTTACCAATTTTCCTTTTCTTTTCTTTATTTGGTTGGGGGGGCTAAACAAACAGTAAATTGACAAAAGAATCTTAATACAAAATTAACAGATAAATTGACAATAGAGCAGCAGCAACACTCAAGGTTAACCACATAAAAGCACACAGCTTGGCCTGACATTTTAGTGGTTAGATTGTAGTCCCTAGGCCGAGAGTATGATGCGTTGTACTTCCAGGCAACATGTCAACAGATGGATGGACGAAAGGAAAAAAAAAGGGGGAACGTTTAGAGAAAAAAAATAGAATAAGAAGTTGTAATTTGATGGACGTCCAACTAAAAATAGACCACCTCAGAATGACAACTGAAGCAACTATGAGAAACCAAAGCTAGGAAGAGATGGCAGCTGAAAATACCTTCTGAATAACACGGCAGCCATACATTTGCAGGCTAAGAGTCAACACATGACCATCAAGCTTGCTGGCAAGCTCTCTTCTTTGAGAATCCATCCCATGCTCAAAAACTGGACATATAACCAAAAATATTGGACATAAACACATAGAAATCAGATCAGTAACAGAGGAACTTGAAGAGCTGAAATTATGAGCAATCAATGTATTCCACACAAAATCTGGATTCCATAGTGCTACCAAACAAGTCGAAAGAAGGTTTCAAACTATAAATACCTTCTGGATCACATAGTTTCCAAACACATCAGTCATTAAAGAAAGAGCATGAGGAATTATTTCCTCAAAAACCATGTTTTTCTCTTCTGTTGTGGCTGTTTCAAGTTTTTGCTGAATAAAGCGACTTCCATGCTGATCAGCACTGTTCAAATAGAAGATTCAGTCAGAAAGCTAATATTTGAAGCCTTGAATCAAAAAGTGCATCATGAATATCACATACCTGAACTCAACAACATGGCCAGCAATTTCTGACAGCTCAAAACACTTCGTCTTGTTGGTCTTAAACTCCTCCAAGAGAGAGGATCCAAAGCTTCCATCCATGTGCCAGGACCCCATGACACCACCTCCTAAATTCCTCATTGTAGCAGGGAACCGCATGTTGAAATCACTGGGCCTGATAGGACTACCTGACGCAGCAGATGAGTTTGGAATGACAGGACTTGTCAATGGACTTCCAGGATATCCCATGCCAACTCCAAATGCTTGATTTCCATAGTACGCATGGTTGGAACCACCGGATTTATTGCCCATAGGAGCACTGAACTGCGGTTTCAGAGGGGTACCACAGATCCCAGATATGCTTTTTGAAGTAACTCCATATAATACTTTTCTGGAGACTGATCACCTACAGCAGCAACTTGCGCCGCATATTCAGCTGATCTTAAGTATTGAAGATACACAGCATCTGCAAGTGATGGCTGAAGAGCATTACCCCCATATGATTCCCTAGGCGACCGGATTCTGGATTAGCTGTCAAATTCTGTCCAGAGCCCATAACTCTTGAATCCAGTCCTGGGACACCCATAGCTGAAGCTGCAGCAACATTTTCTAGTAATGGAGGCAGACTGAAGTTGCCGAGTTGGTTTCCTATCATAGATGGCACGGCCGAGTTCAATGAAAATCCGCTCAAACCATAATTTGCAAATGATGGCCCGGTTCCATCCAAATGAGAGTATTGAGGTGATAACCTATTTCCATTCATAGAGGCTGGAGAGGATCCTTTAGAATATGAGACACTGGAATTAACAGCTGATTTTTGGCGCTCAACCTGGGGGTTCCTTAGGTCAGTTCCCCTATATTGCCTCTCACTGCTGGTTGTGGGACAGAAGACATATGCAAATGACCAGATTCAGACTTCTTCAAATAAGAATGTTCGTTCCCATGTCCTTGGCCATTTTGAACATTAAAAAGGTAGTTATGGTGATCAGAACCATGTTGTTCAATAGGTAATGGCAAATGCTTTTCAGAGTCCAAACTACCATTTGCAGTCAGATTCATGCCAGACAATACAGTTGCTAGATCAGCAGAACTACTCCTTCCAAGTGACATGCCATTTAAAGAGTTCGGACAAGTAGCATTCTTTTTGGTCGCTCCAGCTCTCCCTTCACCAATAGGTGTCGGGCAAGGACTTGGAGCCCTAGCTATATGCTGAGGATCAGGAGTAGTACTCCTAGATAAGGATGTGCCCAAAGCAGCAGCATAGGAATACGATGCAGGAGAAATTACAGTCTGGGCTGCAGAAGAAACCCGTATATTAGCGCTCTCGCGCCGCAATAGAGCCAGCTCAGCTTCAGCTGAAGTTAACGCATCAACATTTTCGTCAAAAGCATTGCGGCTTGCTGGACGAGAAGGGTGTCTCGAGGGAGGATTAGAACGCCCCAAGTCATCCTATGGACATTAAAGTGCTAAACAATCAGTAAAGTATAAGTATTCATGAGGGACATTACAACCAATAAACAGCCACATGGAAAGATATGAGGAAATGAAAATCACTGCTCACGTCTATTACTCTATCCTATGTGAAGGATCAAACGGAAGTTAACATCCATATACGACCAGCACTGCATAAGGTTAAGTTAATTCACACCAACCATATGATAAAATTATCTGTCTAGAGCCTAGGCTGAAACACACTAGTCCCATATATGGTACTCACAAAGGAAAAGCTTGCAAGGTTAAGACAGAGAGATATTTGGGTTTTTTAATCAAACATACAACACAAAGGTGACAAACTATTCACATATCATAAAAATGTAAGCAAAGCTCTATGACTAAGAGTGCAATCTGTCCGTTCTAATATGACCAGTGTCACCTCCACTCCAGCCAGACAATAAAAGCAGGAATTTTTTCCATTGCAAATGACATTCCATAATGAAGGCCACTGCTGACACAACTTAAACAAAGTCCAAAAAGTGAATAAAAAATGATAACCGTAAATATTAAATCCTTGCTAAAACTAATGTCACTAGAACAACAGGCCAGACATCAATACACAGGGAGCTAGCCAGTTCAACCATGCTTTCACCTCTTACATCCCTTCAATGACCACACAAAGGGAGCTCTTCCTTCATACGGTTTGCTTCACTATTATGCCACGCCAACTTGAAGGGTTAAAGTCCAGTTACAATCCGAGTGGAAGCCACCAAGGCACAGGAATGCATAGCAGTGCCAAATGAAAACCACTACAAGCAAGTTGCCAATGGCATAACGGACAGCATGAACTTGTTCCAGAAGAAAAGAAGCAGAAATACAAAAATACTTGCTTTGCCTTCAAGATGAACATAGTAAAAGAAACATGAACCTTTTTCCAGATAAAAAGAAGTAAAAATACAGAAATACTTGTTTCACCTTCAAGAGGAGCATAGCAAAGGAACCTTAAACGAAAAACACTATTGATGCAGGAGCACCAAGGATCAGCATATCCATAATACAAAAGCATAGATGTCAACGATTACACCAACTATAACCTGGCAGCATAACCAATCACAAGCCTTTTTTTTTGGGGGGGAGACAATTGTCGAAAAGAACCAAGTTGTCCAATAGCATTACCTGAAATATCTCTGCTAGACTCTTCTGTTTACTCCCAAGTCCAATACCAGGCAGGCCAGGAAGGCCATCTTTAACCCATTCAGCTGAGCCCTGGACTTTCTCTGGCTCAACCTCCCTCTCCTCTTTCTTCGAGCTGAACCCGGGTGGCATTGAAAACAATGACCTACCAGGCTCATTTTCAGTCCTAGTCACTTTCCTCTTATCCCCAATTCCACCCACTACTGAGCTCCCGCCTTGTAACCTTTGTGCAAACCTCCAATCCTCCTTCGACAAGAGGGGTGGGGGCAACCGAGGATTTAAGTTAACGTTCGAGTAATAATATGACAAATAAGTAGGATCAGACCTAAGCTCCTCCTCGGACATAACCCCATTGCCATCTTTACTCCGAGCGAAATCAGAGAAAGAACTAGAGCTCCCAAACAGCCCCCCAACCGCGCTCAACGAGCCTTGAATGGTCGGAGGGGCCGACCCACTACGGTAGATATTCAGCTCGCGCTCGCGATCATCGGCGGCCTCCTGTCGCCTTGGCTCGCGGAGCAACATCCCTATCTCTCTCTCCAATTCATCCCCAAATGATCCCTCACCGCTCCCCCAATCATCGGTCTCCTCCCCAATTCAGATATCATCCTCACAAACGTAAATTGCAGCGAACCTTCAAACCCTTGAAAACCCTATTAAAGCATATATCAAGATAAAAACTTTCCCAACATAAACACCTAACAAAGATTATATTTACAACCAATATTCCTTTTTAGACAGCCTAACCACCAACACGTCAAATCAAATTATCAGTGATCAGGCATCAAATTCCCAATTAGGTTTTATCCTCAACCTCAATTAATTAACAACGAAAGGGAGAGAAGTAATCAAAAAGACAATATTATCTGGGTTTGATTCGACGATCAAGCAACGACGTCCGCCATGTTTAATGCTCCTCTCACATTGATAAAAACCACCGGTGCAAAAACGGAGTAGACACAAAGATAAACGGGGAGGAGAAATTAGGGTCAGGGAGATCGGAGATTTTTCACCGTCTAAGATTAATTCGGGCGGCTATTGATTTGGGGATTTGGAGGTGGAGGTGGGGTTCTCTTCTTATTACAAGAACCCCCTTTTAGGGTTTTTCTGCGACGGACCTTTGGCTGGAGAGAGAGGGGGAGCAGAGGAGGAAGAGGAAGAGAAGAGAGAGAGAGAGAATTTCAGGAAAATCCTGAATAAATACAACCTGACTTTTTATGAGGGTCGTTTTAACAAACCATTGCTATTATTACTACTACCACTACTATTTTTTTAATTAATTATTTATTTATTTATCCAAAAAAGAAAATTAATAAAATAAAAACTTAATTGGAAAATTCCGAAAAATTTGGGTAATTGACCAAGTGATAACCGCCTTGATGGGAAGGAAGTGGCAAAAAAATGCAGATAAGTGGGCCGATTTTTTTATTTTTTAAATATTATTTTATTTTTGTTTGTATATATATATATTTTTTGGGTTGCCATTCTTTATTTTCCTCGTGCTTTTGCTACGAAAAGTATCTCGGAAATGCCACGTCAGCGCGTTAGATTCGGTGGGTTTCCAGACATTGTACTCAGGCAAAGTACAAAAAAGAAAAAAGAAAAAAGAACGAAAATAGACTGAATTCCCGGAAATAGCCCTTGGTTTATATTTTTGGGCACCTCCATTTTGGGGGTAACTTGATTTTCGGGAACCCAAATTTTCATTAGATTTTGGAGTTTTACCCTTATGCAGTAAAAAAATACTGGAGATGCTGTAAATCTAGGATTTTTGGGGGTGTTTTTCGTTGTTGTTAACTGTTTTGGGTAATTTTTCAGCAATAATATATATATTATGACTTTTTAGTATTTTCTATTTTTAATTTTTACATCTATGTTTAAAAAAATGGGTCTTTTACCAAAAAAGTTTAGGTCTTTATTTTTTTAATCATGTGATTCATAGCGGTAAAATTTGTTCAATGTAAGACTCATATACGCACATAATATAAAAGCTGGAACATTATTGAGAAGTAACTAATATGAAATCGTTTGGACTAATATGAGTTCATCATATTCAGTTTTTTCTTCTTTTTTTCCTGATAGGGGAAGAAAGCGAGTAATACATCAATAGAAAAATCATATTCCGATTTAATTAATATGGGTCAAATAATTTCAATAAAAATCGTCCATAACAACTTTAGGAACATGTGTACGAGGGAGGTCAAGTAAACTACTATAATTTTTATTTTGCTAAACTTGGAAGTATATTTGTAATACATGGTAAGATGGTATTTCTCTAGCATAAAAATAATTACTACAAAAACAAAATTACCATTCATTGATCGAATATTTTTCTGCAAAATAATATTTTTTATAAAATTTATTTCAAAAACAATCACTAGCACGTGATTAAATGATTACTTATATTTGGAAAATGTATATTTCTAATTACCTTCCTTGAAATTGTGATTTATTATTAGTCATTTTTTCGGGTGTTGAAGTTATACACAGTATAATATATATGTGCCGGTTTAAAATTATTGTTTCCCATTTTTCACGTGGTGAAATGAAGTTAAGTTCTTATATTTTACAAATTATACCATATATTCGATTTTATAAACCTAAGTTATTATATATGATATTTTGTTTTAATTTTTTAAAATCATTCTTATTTTCATGGTCCCTGTTTTATAAATAAAAAAAATTACCTCCCCAAATTTGACCATATACTTATTTCCATGGTATAAGGTCAAATTTCGTCATGGTAACTTCGTGTTTTTTTTTTTCTATTTGAATCTCCAAAACTTCTACTATCACCGCTCTAACGCAAAAAAATTTACGTCTCTAAGCCGACCTTAAAAATGGATCAGAGACTATCATATAACAGCTCGAGTGCGAAAGTCTTTCATCCTCTTGCAAAGACTAATAAGATGGAGAAATTTGCTAGTGGGCTTTTTGGTTTTCTGGGCTCTTGGGCTGGTACTTATGTGCAGTTTCTCAAACCCCAGCCCATTTGTGTGAATTCTTAGCTTAAAGGCCTATTAGGGTGGGGATGTTTGATTATTAGCTTTTTGAAAAGGTCTTTATTTTATTGGCTCAATTTAGGTGTTTAATCTAATTAAATCTTTGTATATGGTAAATGAAACCTTTTAAATCATTAAATAACAACTAATTTCACCAAACAACTTTTTAAGATTTTTTTTTTATAAAAGACACCATTAAATATGTTGTATTTGGTAAACGTTTCTTTTGATTTTTGGCCGCTCGGGGCCTATTTGAACTTTACATACAAAACACATATAAATAAAAATATAAACAGAAACGAATATAAACGAACATAAAATAGCATAAACAAACATAAAAGAACATAAACGAAGAGGTAGGTTGGAACTTACATACAAAACACACATAAACAAAAACATAAATAGAAACGAATATAAGCGAACATAAACGAACATAAAAGAGTAGAAAGGAACATAAAATAACATAAACAAGCATAAAATAACATAAACGAGCATAAACAAACATGAGATGTTAAATAAAAAACGAATATAATACAAACGAACATAAACGGACATAAAACATAAATAGATTTTATTTTTCATTTAAACTCAAATGGACCCTCAGTAGATGTTAGCATATATTTCCCTATTATACCTAGTTTCCAATTTATAGACATGAATTATCATATATGGTAATTTATTTTAATCTTCTAAAACCTACTTCCTATTTCTATGATCCATTTTTTAAAAAAGATTAGATTTCTTCCGCAAAATGCACATAAATCTATATTCTCAGTTCTATGTATAACTGATATATATTTTCCCTAAATTGACAAAGCCTTTTGGGAGGATAAGCTCCCAACCTAACCCAATCAAGGAAATTATACTAATTAAAACACTAGCTATAATTTTTAACGTTAGCTTGTCAATGCATGGCATGCAAATATATATTTTAAATATATTTTGGACCGTCACAAAATGTATATTTCCCACCATGGAGTATAGTACAAAGCAAGAGAAAAGGCAGAGTGCCAAATAAGGTGCGTAGTTGGTGCAACTACTGAGAAGTTTTTTATATTAGTATAGTGTCTATGCATGTACATTTCAAACCTTATTTATAATTATTTTCTTGTACCCGAAAAACAAAACAGTATTATCGATGGTAAATAAATGTCGATATAAGTTCCCGATAGTTTGAGTATACATGTATAAATGGAGTTAATGATGCATCTAATCAAACTATGTATGTGAATTGATGGGATCGGATGACCATTTGTGACTTTAATTAAACTCAATATTTTGTAATAGGAATGCATGGACTGTTTAGAAAAACCTAATTATAGCAACTTATATTGATAGTTAATTAGGTTTAGTGGGATCCAAACAGAAATTAAGAGGAGGTTAAGGGTTTTCTTTACCTTCAAAGTAGAGTTATGTCCAGTTCTACATCAATCAATCAAGGCACTGTTTGGTTAAACTAGATTTTGTAGGCGGATGAAACGTCCTCCTCTTCCACTCACAGAGAGAGAGAGAGAGAGAGAGAGAGAGAGAGAGAGAGAGAGAGAGAGAGAGAGAGAGAGAGAGAGAGAGAGAGAGAGAGAGATGCCAGTACGTACTATAAAAACACTTTCAGAAACCTCATCAAAGCATCCTACACTCAACACAAAAATCTTATTCACCAGGGAGAGAGAGAGAGAGAGAGATGGGTGTTTCTCTCCTTTGTTCATCAGCTTTTGGTGCAGCCATTTTCGTGTTTCTTATTGCCAATGTTTCTCTCTGCCATGCAATTACACGGCACTATAGGTTTGATGTATGTGTCTTTTGATTTCTTTATAGCTAACCATATTACGATTTTCTTTCAAATGATGATATGTATCTTACATAGAGACACTCTTAAACGTCTTCTCTTAACCTATATTATGTATTTTACGATCTGAAACCACTATATTTTTAATAATTATGATTATTAATTATGAATGTAAAGTTTTATAATTGTCAGTTATGTTGACAAATGTCAAATGATATTTTAATCGGATCAACCCTATCCAGAAAGTGTGTCATACATATAATTTTTTCAAAGACAAAAAATTATGAATAAAATGAAGATTTTACATAATGTAATTCTACTATTCAATCATATCATTCATTTTCAATTTATTACGTGAATAATAATTTTTAAGTCAAGAGATAGAATAGACACGTAAGATGTACCTTCATGCAAGACACATATTGTTTCAATAATTAATTGACTCAAATATTATTTACCATTTTACCATAATTAATCAATTGCAGGTGAAGCTGCAAAATGTAACACACTTGTGTAAGACAAAGAGCATGATTACTGTGAATGGCAAGTTCCCTGGGCCTCCTGTTGTTGCTAGAGAGGGTGATCAAGTTATCATCAAAGTTGTCAATCACGTCCCTAACAATATCAGCATCCACTGGTAATTAACCATATGCTTTGATTAAAAGTTACTTAATTAATTATTATGGTTTTATTCCAAAATAAAAATTAATCTATTGTACAGGCATGGGGTCCGACAGCTCGGGAGCCCGTGGGCAGATGGTCCGGCCTACATAACTCAATGCCCGATCCAGACCAACCAGACCTATGTGTACAAGTTCACCATCAAAGGGCAAAGGGGGACTCTTTGGTGGCATGCTCACATCTCATGGATACGAGCTACTTTATATGGACCCATCATTATTCTCCCCCGGAGGAATGAGTCTTATCCCTTCCCTAAGCCCCACAAGGAAGAGACCATAATTTTTGGTAATATAATCGTCGTTTAATTATCGATTATATAGTTATAAATTCGTCTATAATTAATGAATAATTGAATATGCAGGAGAATGGTGGAACAACGATACCGAAGCGGTCATTAGTCAGGCTCTTCAGACCGGGGTGGCCCCAATGTGTCCGACGCCTATACTTTCAATGGGTTTCCTGGCCCGTTGTACAATTCGTGTGTAGGAGCTAAAGGTAATTTTTGGGCGATGGGTGGGGAAGGGGGAGGTATATTTGACGCATTTTATCTCAAGTGACAAATTAATTACTTGTATGAACAGGTTTGGCAGACACATACAAGTTGAAGGTAAAACCCGGAAACACTTATCTTTTGCGTCTCATCAACGCTGCAGTCAATGACGACCTATTCTTCAGCATAGCAAACCACTCCTTGACCGTGGTTGAAGCCGATGCACTATATGTGAAACCATTCACAACTGACATTATTCTCCTTGCCCCTGGTCAAACCACCAACGTCCTACTGAAAACCAAGCCGAACCCGACCCATTCTACGTACCTAATGGCGATAAGACCCTATTTCACCGGCAGTGGCACCTTTGACAACACCACTGCAGCTGCCATTCTCGAGTATGAAACATCCCGAAAATCTTCATCAGTCAAAAACATCACATTCAAAGATCTCCCGCGCCTCCCTTCGATTAATGACACTTCATTTGTAACAAATTTCACTAGAAAATTCAAGAGTTTAGGTAATGCAAAATTCCCTGTAAATGTCCCGCAGACAGTTGACAAACACTTCTTCTTCACAGTAGGGCTTGGAACCACTCCTTGCCCTAAAAACCAAACATGCCAAGGGCCTACCAATAACACGAAATTTGCTGCCTCTATAAACAACATTTCCATGGCGCTCCCATCAATTGCCCTTCTCCAATCCTACTTCTCTGGCCAAAATGCTGGAGTTTTCACCCCAAACTTCCCCCAATTCCCGCTCGTTCAATTCAACTACACCGGCCCACCCCGAACAACACCAATGTGATGAACGGAACCAAACTGGTGGTAATCCCTTACAACACGAGCGTGGAGCTAGTCATGCAGGACACGAGCATAATTAGCGCGGAGAGCCATCCTCTTCACCTCCATGGCTTCAATTTTTACGTGGTTGGCCAAGGTTTTGGTAACTTCAACCCCAAGAAAGACCCCGCGAATTATAACCTAGTTGATCCCGTTGAAAGGAATACTGTGTCTGTACCTTCTGGTGGATGGGTTGCTATTCGATTCAGAGCAGATAACCCAGGTTAGCTTGACCCAAGAATCATAATATCTCCATATTTTTTTTTTTAATTTCTATGATCATTTATGATGTTTTGAAAATAGGGGTGTGGTTCATGCACTGCCATATTGAGCTGCACGTAAGCTGGGGACTAAGGATGGCGTGGATCGTACTCGACGGGAAGCTCCCCAATCAGAAGGTGCCACCTCCACCCGCAGACCTCCCGAGATGCTGATGATCGAGACCTATATGCATGGTGTCCCCCGCAAGATCGAGTTCAGTTTTGTGCTGGTTTTGCTTGAGAGATGAAGAGAGAGAGAAGCTAACTTTGGCCTTGAATTTGAGAATAAGGGTGTTCTTCCTAAAACTAATTATCTGTGAGACTAATAAAGGCCTTTTTTTTTTTGGATCTCTGAGATTATTAGGGGTGTTCGAGTTTTCATACATTCCTCCACGAGCAAAATAAATTTGGAGGATGGTTTTGTACCATCTATTTTCCGAATATCCTTTCAATGAAATTCTCATGGAACTGTAAAAAATTCGCAGTGTCTATTTTTTCGATCAGAAATTATAGAAGTTATTTATAAGAGTAATTTTTTTAACGGATAAAAATTACATATAAATTATCTTAAACAACTTTTTTTATAAGGATTATGCCTATGATATAATTTTATTGTTCTTGGTTTTAATTTCAATGGAGTAATAAGATATAAGCTAACCCTTCTTTTAAACGACCAAAAAAAAAAAAAAGAAAACACAACATCGCAATCATCAATAAATTAGACTTCTCTAACGACATCGTCTTCAAATTTGCCATAGCTATAGTTTAATCATCCCCTAGCCTTCAGATCGTAACGGTACCTAATAAGGCTGAAATTAATTATGGACAAATGACTAGGCTTAAACAATTGCATGTCCTATTGTATACAAATTTTAAAATACTACCGGGAGCATATACTTCTAGAGAGAGAAAAGAAGATTAGGCGCACAAAACTCCAACATCGACTTGCTGACAACGCGTCTCTGTGCCGTATTGTGGCTGAATTTTCCATGCACTTGGACTTTCTCATTACCATAATGAGTTGTAGACCATTACATAATGTGATTGATTTTTTTAAAGGAAAGGATAATGATTTCCTTAATAAAACGTCAAATGGTACAATAAAAAAAATTACACATGAATAATCGTATACTCAATATATAGAGACAAAATTTAACTTTCAAATAACTAATACAAATCTTACTAACATTTTAACTCCCAAAACATAACAATTTCTTAAGAATAATTTTTTACCACTCTACATATTTATTATCGATGAAGTACATCAAATACATTAAACCATACTAATTAGTGATAACTCTATAAACAGACATTAATACCCTAAAACCCGAACAGAAAAACTGGTCATAAAGTGGGATTGAAGAAGGAATTAAGAATATAGGATAGGGTTTTACATTTCCTTAGAAGTAGCGTAATGTATTGTCAGCTAGATTCTGTAGGCCATCTACAACAAAAAAAAAAAAAAAAAATCACACTGACAAAGACAAATACCATATCGATCATTTTCACTATCATCTTGCTTGAAAGAAAGACGGATAATATGTCCTCTTCGATCGAGAGAGAGAGACAGAGAGATTTGCACTTTTGTTCTCGTGAAGCTATGGTTGGTCATAAGGGCCAAAAGTGCGGAACATCTTATATGCTTCGTGGGAGTATCGATACTTGCTATATGTCATCAAATGATTGAACGAACGGAAAAAATAGGAAAGATTTTATAAGCTCAATCTCTTTTTCTCTCTTTTGGAAGTATATGGTCCAGTGAACATTTAAGATTTTGCACCAAAAGTAGGGCATCCAATGATCATTTTCACAAGATGATATCCAATCAAAGTAACCAACCAAATTTTGCCTGCACACTACATCCATCATGGCCCATATAAAAGGAATTTATATAAAATTTAGATAATTGATTCCTACTCATCTTGTGGATTTTGTTTAAGATGGATGTATATATGGCTTTTTTATCTTTTCGGGTCTAGTTAATTGTCGGTTTATAAGAAATAAATTCTCATATATAATACATGCATTTTTCACGTGGAATATTCAAACTCTTGTAAGGAAGAATAATTAAGGAATCGATCAATTCAACAGGCTTTCATTGTATTGGAAACAACCAATTAACTTGATATTGGTCACCTGATACTTTACCTATTAAACTAATCGATATATACATGTAAAAGATATAAGATAAATGAAACATACACAATTTTTACATAAATAGGGACCGAGAGTTTATTCATACTGTATTTTCATGCTAATTAAATGATTTATAAGATTAAAAATTAATGTAGGAATGACTCGAATTCAAAATTATATATTTTTTAATATATATAACAACTCTTAAAACTCGCATGAGTTCACGATAGTATCATAATCTTTGTAATGTCAAATGAAATCTTCCATGTCGTTCAAAGACAATTAGTGGCTCCCTCCTAAGGCCTTTAAAGTGTCCATTTTGGGCCGGTCCCAACTCCAAAAGTGATCTTTTACCGCAAGCCCGTTAGGTAGTTGCTTAGTTATCTCAGTAAAGATTACCTTAGGATCTTTTTATATGAAATGTGTTGCAACTTTTTTTCTGTTTTGGAGGTAAAAATGGGGATTTTGCATTATAGTTTGTCAAGTTCTGCTAGTGTAATGATACTAGACTGAAAATTATTACAATAGATGGTTTCGTCGCCCTCCATCGGGGCTAATCTGCCAACAAATGTACCACAATGTTCCCCCACGCCTTACATGACTTGATAACAATGAATCAAAAGATCGAACAAAAGCTCTAAATCATCAAAGAGTAGATCAATTGTAACTATGTAAAGTGTGCATTTTATATTAAGGAGGATTTCAACTCTACCAAGGCAATAAGTACTCCGTACAAAATCATTATATCTACTCCATCCGTTTCAAAATACATGTCACTTTAACTAATTGTTCTCATTTCATAATACTTGTCACTTTACAATTTCAATGACATACTAATTACTAGTTTACCAACTTTATCTTTATTAATTGCTTTGTTTCTCTTCTTTTTCATTGATTTTTTCATTTTCAATAAAATATAGAGATAACTTAGTCTTTTAATATAAAATTTTGTCATGAATTTTTTATTTTCTTGGTATTCCCGCATAAACTTAAAACGACATGTATTTTAAAATGGATAGAATATTAATTACTCATTAAAAAAGGATGGCGTGATCAAAAATTTACAATTATAAGAAGGCGTGAATTCAAATATATTAATATAATTATGCTAAATTATGTATATATTTATTATAAAAACATACATTTATATGTATGGTTTAAATTTTACCTTTGTCAGTGAATCGATAGCAATATGGAACCATTTACCTTAGTTATATTTATACCAATAAAAAACATTAGTTGTATATTATCATTTAATTTTGAAGGCATTTTTCTCAAAAGATCTTCATTAAAGTTAGATGCAAACTATGAACATTTAAAGTCAAAACTCTATATGAAATTGATCCTTCTTATTTGTCGCAAAAAATATGCTAAAGTTCAGTTTTCAATTCATATACTCTTTTAAGTATAAATTTTTATATTCTTTAGATCTCATAAAGATAAAATGGAAATTATCTAATAAAATAAAATAAATAAATAAAATTGAATCGACTAAGGCCTTGTTCCTTTTATTTGTAAGGAGGTATAAGGAGATATAAAAAAACTATAAACAGTTGTAATGAAATGTAAGAAACTGTAAGGAGTTATAAGATACTTGTAAAGTTAGTTATAAAAAGAATATAAATGTGACTAAGTCAATTCTCAATTTGAAACTTACCTTAATTTTTATCGTCTTTAATTTTATTTGGGCAAAACTAGTACGCCGATATTCAACTGACGCTTGTGAATCCACCTAATGTACTATAATACTAGGATTCGAAACCACTCAAGCATGTGCACAAGTTTTTTATCTGAGAGGACTTGTGATCTAGGAGTGAAAGTCGCTGCCCTCAGGCCGGAATAAGTCACCTTCGTAAATTTTGCATTTTGACGCCTGTAAGTCGACCCATCATACCACGGTATAGGGATTCGGAACCACTCACGCGTATACTAAAGTTTATTACTCGGAAGGACTCGTGATCTAGGAGTGAAGGTTGCTACCTATGGGCCTGAATATGTCACCTTCCTAGATTTTATATTTCGACACCTATGAACCGACCCAACGTACCACGGTACAGGAATTCAGTATCACTCTCTCGTATACTCAAGTTTCCTATCCGCAAGAACTCGTAATTTAGGAGTGAAAGCAGCTGCCCTCAGGCTGGAATAAGTCACCTTCGTAGATTTTGTATTTGACGTCCGTGAGCCGACCCAACGTACCATAATAAAGGGATTTGGAACCACTCACGCGTATACCCAAATTTACTATCCGAGAGGGACTCGTGATCCAGGAGTGAAAGCCGCTACCTGTACGTCGGAATATAATTTCATGTCACCTTCCTAATTTTTGTACCGGTAAAGGCTCAAATGTAAGAAATCAACTTCTCTTTGTATATTATGGCTATTATTTCTTTCATTACTTTACATATTTGTTTATTAAATTAATTGATGAGGTATGAAACCATACTTTAAAGTCTGAAACTCACTTTTCGGCACAAAATATAAGGATCACAAGCATCCCGGGAATAAGACCTGTGGGTTATGGGGATTCAAAATTTGTTTTGGAAGCCACCACGGACCTCCCCGCGGCCAGTGGGGGTCAATAGTTGGCTCTGGAAATCATTATGCGCTTCCCCACAGGCAATTGGGATTTCTGGTGGCCATCACGGACTACCCCACGGCTTGCGGGAGCACCCGCGGTGGGTGTTTTGGGTTGTTTAAGTCACTGCTAGACACCACGACCTATCCCACAGGCTGTAAGGAAACTTGTGGTGGATGGCAGTAGCTCCCAAACTCCATTTTTTTGTCTTTTCTACATATTTTGTTTTTATGGAATATTTATGAAAAGTTTGTTTTATAAATTTTTCAGTATTATAAGTATCATATTATCTCAACAAAACCTATTAAAACATACGTGTAAGGTAAATAATTTTCAAACTAATATTTGGGCAAAACTCGAGCTAATATTTCCGATCACCCATCACTAACAGCAATACACCAATTATATTCACTAACATATTTCAAACCTCAACTAATATCATGGTTTCACAAATATATGAACATGATTGGTACACTTTCATGTTCACGCACATTAAGGCACTTACCAAACACTTTTTCGCCAGCACAATTCAACATATATGAACTGGGCAGCCTTCTACACAGCGAAACCGATTTATTTACAGTGAACTGTAAGAAAATGTAAAAAAACTGTAAATTATTCTAAGAAATTTTAAAATAATTATAAAGTTAATTATAAAGATAGTTTTCATGAATTATAAGGAGCTTAAGTATTATTTATGAAAGAATAACGTAATTCAAAAGTATCATTTTCATGATATGAAATTATTATCAAGTGGCCCCGCCCCTAGTGGGCCACTCCAATAGATAGATAAATATCTGGCAAGAGGGGGAAAAGATGCATAAATATCTTCACACTCGGATGAGGCTTATGATGACGTGGACGTTCGATGGTGGCCGTTTAGGTGAGATATTTTCTCCCAAAATATCATTCTGACACGTGGTTGTCACCACACCAGCCTGGACTCTCTTAATTCCAACTTTGCCCCTCTTGCCTAATTTCAAATTACCATTTTCATCCTCTCTCGTGCTGAAGACGTGTGATATGCTCATTTGGCAAGACATCTACCAGGGGCTTTTTCGCCAGCACAATTCAACATATATGAAATGGGTTGCCTTCTGCACAGCAAAACTCATTGCTAAAACCTGAGAGAGAGAGAGAGAGAGAGAGAGAGAGGTGGGTAGGCTATGGCGGTGGAAGAAGAATCCATGAAGAGTCGAGCCGGAAAGAAGGCAAAATTCAGTAAGAAGACGGAAGAGAAGGAGAGAGAAAACGTCAAAGATCAACAGGATGGGGATGAAGATGAGAGAGATAATCAATCGAAGCAATCGCACGGTAGAGAAAGCTACTCCTTCAATTACTTCTACCATGCACCTTCAACTCCTACATCGATCGTTGTTTGTGATGCGCTTGAGCTTGATTTCCCCATCATTTATGTCAACACCACCTTTGAGATCTTTACTGGATATCGCGCCAATGAAGTCCTTGGTCGGAATTGGTGAGTAATTTCCGCCTCTAATTCGTTTATTTTTATATTATATCATGCACTAATGTAAACGTTTTTGGATGATTTTCATTGTCTCTGCGATTGGACGTTGATTTTGATGATATTCACTGCTTGAATTGGATGCTAATTTGATATGCAACTGTTGATTTCTCTAGAACTGCGTTGTTTATTTATTGTACTGATTCCAATTGCTATTCTTCTTCGTTTTTTTTTTCACTGGGGGTTGGGGGAGGGGATATCAAATGAAGGGGAAAATATATCATGGATTGATTTGTCATCTTCTAATTTCACTAATAGAAAAATTATCAGAAGAAAGAAATGTGAATAGGCTCTCGTGATAGTTCCCACCTTTATTCTTGGTGGTGGAGGTGGGGGCGGGGAGTAGGAGCTGTATGATGGGGTTTCGGATAAATGGATGAATTGAATGGAAGGAAGAAAATTAGTGGTTGTATTGGCGCAAATGTGAAATATAAACATTTGTTTGCTTTGTACAATAGCAACGGCCAATGTAGATCTTGTCCCATCCAATAACCAGAGACAAGAGAGGTAATTTTCAATAGAGCTGGAAAACTAAGCTTTATCCATAAGTTGGGTAAATTGTTTGAGCGGTTTGAACAGTTGAATTGTCTTTTGCTTTGGTTTTCCAGAAAACAGAGGCAATTTGGCTCTGTAGTAAGACATGTCTTTTACTTTGGGTTTCCAGATAACTATCCACATTTCAAGTGCACTATCTAGGAACTAATAACCTTCCATTTCCCCTGTTTTTTTCAACCCCTTTTTCTTGGAAATGGAGCTAACATATGTGAAGGGGTTATTGTGTATCGTTTGGCATTCAAGAGTTTATAAACAAGGATAGGTTTTAGAGGTGGTAAAACTTTCCAACAACTCTATCTGCAATTCATAGAAGTCTAAACCATCCCTTCTATTAAATGCAACCCTCTCATATGGGAGATGAATTGGTTAAGGCTTGAATACAGAACACTAGTGTCAGGGCTTCTGTCATGCAGAAATTGGTTTCCAGGAAGGCTGTATCCTTATGAAAAGCAAGCACCTATATGTAGAAGCCTTCTCCATATGCTCAGTGCCACAACTCTGTTACTCCAGCAAATCGGAGGGTGGCAGTTGTGGCATCAAGAGAACTGCCATTAGTAGTGAACTGTTTAAAGCTGTTCAGAAACATAGAAATAAATTGGTTGGTCTAGCTTCTGATCTAATCTTATGCCTTCTAATTGTGTGATTTAAGAATTATTTTTCTCTTGCTGGGTCATGATGGCACTAATCTACCCTGATGTTTAGTGTGCTACTAATGAGAAAGATGTCTGTTTCCAGTGTAAATTGCATTTTCTCAAGCTCCACTTAGTTTCACTTTGCACCTTACCTTGGAGTTTGATGCCTTTGGTTTCCTTCATGCAGTTTTATCATTGTGAATTGCATTCTTCTATGTTGTCTTCTTTTTCATCTCTGAAGTCTCCAGGGTGAGGTCACTAACAGTTGTGTTCATCTATATACTAAATTTAGCGATATGATTAATACTCCTGCTCAATTTTGCTAGAGATTGCATTGACTTCCAGTGCAACTCTTCTTTTCCAGTCGTTTCTTGCAGTACAGGGACCCTCATGCACAAAGAAGACACCCTCTGGTGGATCCTGTTGTTGTTTCTAGGATCAGAAGATGCCTCGAGGATGGTGTAGAGTTCCAAGGAGAGCTTCTCAATTTCAGAAAGGATGGTACTCCCTTGGTGAATAGATTGAGGCTTCAGCCAATACATGCAGATGATGGTGTGGTTACGCATATCATAGGCATTCAAATATTTTCAGAAGCAAAAGTAAACCTAAACCATGTATCTTACCCAGTTTTCAAAGAGACATGTGACCAACAGTTAGATGGTGCGGATGAGCAGTCTACAAAAGGTGGAGAACTCTGCGGAATTCTCCAACTATCTGATGAGGTCCTGGCGCATAACATATTATCACGCTTAACCCCAAGAGATGTGGCGTCCATTGGATCAGTTTGCAGAAGGATATACCAATTAACAAAAAATGAGCATGTAAGGAAGATGGTTTGCCAGAATTTGTGGGGCAGAGAAGTGATAGGTAACTTGGAGTTGATGACAAAAAGTTGGGTTGGGTTCGCTTGGCCAGGGAACTCACAACTCTTGAGGCTGTTTGTTGGAGAAAGTTTACAGTAGGGGGCAGTTGAGCCTTCCCGATGCAATTTCAGTGCATGTGCGGCAGGAAACCGGCTTGTTCTGTTTGGTGGAGAAGGAGTTGATATGCAGCCAATGGATGACACCTTTGTTCTAAACCTTGATGCTGAGCACCCAGAGTGGCGACGCGTAAGTGTCAAATCATCCCCTCCTGGACGGTGGGGCCACACACTCTCGTGCCTTAATGGATCCTGGCTTGTTGTGTTTGGGGGTTATGGGAGGCAAGGATTACTAAATGATGTCTTTGTCCTCGACTTGGATGCAAAACAGCCAACGTGGAGAGAAATCTCTGGTGGGACCCCTCCAGTCCGCCGGTCATGGCATAGCTCCTGCACCATAGATGGGTCCAAATTGGTCGTATCCGGAGGATGCACAGATTCGGGGTGCTCCTTAGTGATACATACTTGCTCGATCTTACAACAGACCGACCTGCGTGGAGAGAGATTCCTACTTCGTGGGCTCCGCCCTCTAGATTAGGCCATTCGCTCTCTGTCTATGGGAAGACGAAGATATTTATGTTTGGTGGATTAGTGAAAACCGGGCAGCTGAGGCTACGATCTGGGGAGGCCTACACTATTGATATAGGGAATGAAAACCCACGATGGAGGCAATTAGATTGTGGTACACTAGCAGGGGCGGGCGGGCAAGGAGGTGTAGCTCCTCCTCCTAGGCTTGATCATGTTGCAGTAAGCATGCCATGTGGTAGGATTATCATATTTGGCGGTTCAATTGCGGGCCTGCATTCTTCTTCTCAGTTGTTTCTAATTGACCCTTCAGAGGAGAAACCGTCATGGAGAATCCTGAATGTTCCAGGTCAGCCCCCAAAGTTTGCATGGGGCCATAGCACCTGTGTGGTTGGCGGGACCAGGGTGTTGGTCCTGGGTGGGCATACTGGTGAAGAATGGATTCTGAATGAGCTGCACGAGCTATGTTTGGCTAGCAGACATGATTCTGATCTGTGATTGCACGTTGAAGTCGTGTCTCTGTACGAGTGCTTCAGTTTGATCCATGCATGACATTGCCTTTCTTGCTGTGATCTCATAACGAAGGGATTTTGTAAGCTCAGTGGTTTTTGTAATTTTTCCGGGAAAATTTAGTTATCTACTGCCTTGTGTTTTATGTTGAGTCAGCACTCAGCAGTGTGTTGAGATGTGTATTTCTGAATTACATACCTCTCGCTGTTATGTATAAAATATAATTCCAATATTTGTAATACCTTAATTAGTTTCTAGTTGCCTTTGATCTGATTCCTCAGCCGCCATATTGTGTGGCCGAATCAGAGTGTCTATAAATGCCAACGTATATTTAGCTGCAAACATGCTCGATTACTAAATAAATTTTACATGTCATACTTAAAAGTATACACAAGTAAACATCAATGCATTGAAGTTGCTTGTAACTAAAAGAGCATCAAAACGGCATCTAAAATAATAAAGCTTTATATGAACCTTAATGTTACTTTGTATCTAAAAATATGAAAAAGTAAGGAAATGAGCAATCACAACTCAATGGGAGTCCTTCGTCTCTTAAAACCAAAACAATATATATATATATATATATATATATATATATAATAGCAATCAATACTTAATAACAATAATATTAGTAATCAAGTAGTATCGAAAAGTTAATCTTACCTTACTCCACCCTAGTCGAATGGGAAAACCATAATGAATTAAAACTAAGTGAACCATTTTTTTCTTTATAATTGTGACCAAATCAATTATGAATTTGGAACTTAGCTTAATTTTTATCATTTTCAATATGTATCGTAAGGAATGTCACAGTTATACCCCAAACTAAAAGTGATCTAATGAGAATACAATTAATTTGACTTTAATATATATATTAGAGTGTGGATTTTACATGTGTAGAAACCGGTGACCCACTACTGTTCTATGATAGGCATAAAAGTAGTTTGCCAAAACCCTAGAAGAGTACAGGTATATATAAAGGTTATAATCCCCAAGTCACATGAGCGAATTAATTCTCCCTTACATCCCATTATCGGAGAGATTGTGAGATTATAGAAAATCTAAAGGTTCTCTTAATAGTACGTGTAAATTTAGAAGATCTAACCACATCATTCAAGTAGAACTGATGTCAACTATGAATTCAGGTACGTTATGTTAATTGTTCCTTTGGATGATTTTCCCTAACATGGTGTAGAAAGATTGAGTGTATCTTATTTGAAGGGGAGTGGTGTTGTAATGATAATTGAGGCATGATGTAGAGATGTGGAGTGCAGTAAATTTGGAGGAAAATAATGATTGTGAAACATGGATACTTAGATTTAGGGGCTAAAGATGTAGAGTGCAACAGTAAACAATAAGAGTGGAATAGACAAATCAGATTTTTCGCCTAAATGCTGAATTTTTGGGATGAAAAGAATATATTTTGGATGTTTAGAACTTAGGATGATAATCATGCTTTAAGATTCATTTGTTCCAAGCAAATAGCAAATCAAAAAAAAATATTTTCTAAACTTACTCCTAATATTATTTCCAATTAAATTGATTTTCAACTAACAAACTTATAAATAAATAAATATATGTAAGCTAACTAGCACAATATGTAATTTATGACAAATCTTCAATTAATTTATTTATTGAATAAATTACATATATTAATTAAATATTTTTACTTAATAATTCTTTTATTTCGGATGTCATAAGTTTCCTTTCAATAAAATTCTCATGGAACTGTAAAAATTTGCTGTGTTTATTTTTCAATATTCTCAATTCTAAGCTCGCCCTGAATCTATGAAAATTATTCATAAGAACAAATTTTTTGAATGGATAAAAATTAAATATAAATCATAAGTAATCCTTTTTATTACGATTCAATGATGACTTGTTTTTCAGCGTAGCTGACCACACCATGACCATAGTTGACGCAGATGCACTCAACGTAAAACCATTCAAACTAACATTCTTCTCCCCACAGGCCACCAATGTCCTTCTGAAAACCAAGCCAAACCCTGCCCTACATACCTCACGGCAATAAGCCCCTACTTCACGGGCAGTGGCACCTTTGATAACACCACTACAGCAGCCATTCTCGAGTATGAAACATCCCGAAAATCTTCATCAATAAAAAATATCGCATTCAAAGATCTCCCTCGCCTCCCTTCATTCAATGACACTTCGTTTGTGACAAACTTCACTAGAAAATTCAAGAGTTTAGGCAAAGCTCAATTCCCTGTAAATGCCCCACAAAGTGTTCATAAGCACTTTTTCTTCAGAGCAGGGCTTGGAACCACTCCTTGCCCTAAAAACCAAACATGTCAAGGGCCTACCAATAACACAAAATTTGCTGCCTCAGTAAACAATGTTTCCATGTCACTCCCATCAACTGCCCTCCTCCAACCCTACTTCTTTGGCCAAAACGCCGGTGTTTATACTCCAAACTTCCCACAATACCCCGAACAACACCAAAGTGATGAATGGAACCAAAATGGTCGTGATTCCTTATAACATAAGTGTAGAGCTAGTCATGCAGGACACAAGCATAATTAGCGCAGAGAATCATCCTCTTCATCTCCATGGCTTCAATGTCTACGTCGTTGGTCAAGGTTTTGGTAACTTCAACCCTAAGAAAGACCCTGTCAAATACAATCTTGTCGATCCTGCTGAGAGGAACACGGTCTCTGTGCATTCCGGTGGGTGGGTTGCTGTTTGATTCAGGGCTGACAGTCCAGTTAATTACTGCAATTCCTCAAATTTAATTTGTTACGACCCTATAATCACAAAATTAACATTCTTATTGCTCTGAAAACAGGGCTGTGGTTCATGCACTGCCATATAGAGACAAAATTCAGGTTTCATATAACTCATACAGATCTTATTAACATTGGACTCCAAAACCCATGACAAACTCCTAAGAACAATTTTCGACGGCTCTACATCTTCATTATCAACGGAGGATATCGCAAATATTGAACCATACCAATTAATCATAATTCTCATACGAAGAGACATTAAAACCCGGAGACAAAACTTGGTCATAAAGTGGGATTGAAGAAGGAATTGAGAATATACCACATTGATCATTTTAACTCTCATCTTGCTTGAAATCACCCACTGGCATAGATTCTGTGGGCCATCTAAAAAAAAAACACTGACAAAGACAAATCCCACATCGATCATTTTCACTATCATCTTGCTTGAAAGAAAGACGGATAATATGTCCTCTTCGATCGAGAGAGAGAGAGATTTGCACTTTTGTTCTCATGAAGCTGTGGTTCGTCAAAAGGGCAAGTGGGGGCGTCCGACGATCATTTTCACAAGATGATATCCAATCAAAGTAACAACCAAATTTGGCTTGCACACCACATGCATCATGGCCCATATAAAAGGAATTTATATAAAATTTGGATAATTGATTGCTACTCTTGTTGGATTTTGTTTCAAAATGGATGCATACATGTTTCTTTTGGGATTTTTCTGGTCGAATTAATTGTCTATTTATAAGAAATAAAACTCTCATATATAACCCATGCATTCTTCTCACGTACAGAATATTCAAACTCTTGTAAAGAAGAATAACTAAGGAATCGATCAATTCAGCAAGCTTTCATTGTATTGGATATATGCATCTTCATTCTACAGAAATCATTTAAAACAAGGAATCGATCAATTACCAAAATAATATCAGGATAACTTTCTTAGCTCGAAGATATGAAAGAAATCTATTTGTAATGGATGAAATAACTGAGAGAACTCTTGTAACTGCACCGCAGAATTTGAACCCTTAATATAAACTTTACTTAATTAAATGATGAATATTCTATTGTTTCCTCAACCTATACTAGAATTGAAATTGAACAAAGGGAATTATAGCCTAAAAAATTATCCACGCGTGATGGGGATGGAAGAACTTCTTATATTGGACAAAATGAAGGAAAGGAATGCCAAATGCTTCCTTAGAATTGACTCGAAACAGTACTTCTCATTCAGAGTAAGCCAGAAGCTCGGTTTGAGTAGAACCCAAGCACATTTATATGTTCCTTCTCTCCCTCCTATATAAACAACTCTCCTAATATCTGCCCACGCACTCAAACACAAAGCACTGTGATTAGCTAGAGAGAGAGAGAGATGAGGAAGGGTTTTTCTGTGCTTCCCTCTGCAGCTTTTGCTGTAGCCTTGGTTGTTTTTCTTGCCAATGTTTCCCTCTCCCATGCAATTGCTCGGCACTATAGGTTTGATGTATGTCTCTCTCCTCTATCTATAAATCCTGTAAAAGTGATACCCACAGATAGTAGTCGTAATTGTTGTTTTATTCTCTGTAATTGTCTACTGATGGAATGTGTTACCATTTTCTGACAATTTTGGCAGATAAAGTTGCAAAATGTAACACACTTGTGCAAGACAAAGAACATGATCACTGTCAACGGCAAGTTCCCTGGGCCTCCTATTGTTGCTAGAGAGGGCGATCAAGTCATCATTAAAGTTGTTAACCACGTCAAGAACAACATCAGCATCCACTGGTATATATATAGATGCTTTGATTAAAAGTTCTTGTGATGCTCCATATACTAATTATTTGTGACGACTGATTGATTAATGATGAAAATTTTCGTCATATAGGCATGGGATCCGACAGCTAGGGAGCCAATGGGCAGATGGTCTGGCCTACATAACTCAATGCCCGATCCAAATCAACCATAGTTACGTTTACAACTTCACAATCAAAGGACAAAGAGGAACTCTTTGGTGGCATGCTCATATCTCGTGGTTAAGGGCTACTGTATACGGACCCATCATCATCCACCCTAGGAGGAATGAATCATATCCCTTCCCTAAGCCCCATAAGGAAGAAACCATCATTTTTGGTACTAGCACATCATCCTTTTGTTTTTGCTAATTAGCAATCTGATCAAACAATATACACAAACACATGATTTTCTTCTGACAAAATCAGATCAAGAATTAAACCAATCTACATAATAATTAATGAATACGCAGGAGAATGGTGGAACAATGACACCGAAGCTGTTATCAGTCAAGCCCTTCAAACCGGAGGAGGCCCTAATGTGTCTGATGCCTACACTTTCAATGGATTTCCAGGGCCGTTGTACAATTCATGTACTGGAGCCAAAGGTGCTTTCATTCTCATTTCCTATATTTTGGTAGTTACTCGTTAGATGATAGCTGGACTGACTTGAATACTAGCAAACCTCCATCAATTCGCAAGGCTCATTGATCTGAGCCTTTTGTTTACATTTCTGACCCTGCCTCTATTTAACTCGCGACATTTTTGCTTATTCATAATAGGTTTGGCTGATACATACAAGCTAAAGGCGAAGCCCGGAAAAACTTATCTCTTGCGTCTCATCAACGCTGCAGTCAATGACGACTTGTTTTTCAGCATAGCGAACCACACAATGACTGTGGTCGAAGCAGACGCACTTTATGTAAAGCCATTCAAAACTAACATTGTTCTCCTCGCACCAGGACAAACCATCAATGTCCTACTGAAAACCAAGCCAAACCCGAGCCACTTTAGTTATCTAATGGGAATAAGCCCCTACTTTGCCGGGAGTGGCACCTTTGACAACACCACTGCGGCAGCCATTCTAGAGTATGAAACATCCCGAAAATCTTCATCAATCAAAAACATCACATTCAAAGATCTCCCGCGCCTCCCTTCATTCAATGACACTTCATTTGTGACAAACTTCACTAGAAAATTCAAGAGTTTAGGTAATGCACAATTCCCTGTAAATGTCCCACAAACTGTTGATAAACACTTCTTCTTCACAGTAGGGCTTGGAACCACTCCTTGCCCTAAAAACCAAACATGCCAAGGGCCTACCAATAGCACAAAATTTGCTGCCTCTATAAACAACATTTCCATGGCACTCCCATCAACTGCCCTCCTTCAATCCTATTTCTTTGGCCAAAATGCCGGTGTTTATAAGCCAAACTTCCCTCAATTACCCCTCATCCAATTCAACTACACCGGCCCACCCCCGAACAACACTAATGTGATGAACGGAACCAAAGTGGTGGTGATCCCTTACAACACGAGCGTGGAGCTAGGCATGCAGGACACGAGCATAATTAGCGCAGAGAGCCATCCTCTTCATCTCCATGGCTTCAATTTTTACGTGGTTGGCCAAGGTTCTGGTAACTTCAACCCCAAGAAAGACCCCGCGAATTATAATCTAGTTGATCCCGTTGAAAGGAATACTGTGTGTGTACCTTCGGGTGGATGGGTTGCTATTCGATTTAGGGCGGATAGCCCAGGGGTTTGGTTCATGCATTGCCATATTGAATTGCACGTAAGTTGGGGACTAAGGATGGCTTGGATCGTTCTCGATGGTGAACTTCCCAATCAGAAGCTGCCACCACCACCTGCTGACCTACCGAAATGCTAGTTTTTTTGTTTTTTTTTTGTAAAATAAGTCATTTTATTAGTTATCTTTGTTCAATAATTTTGAGGTGGTTTTTTCTTGAGATGAGATGAAGCCAACAGTTTGTGCGGAATTTAATAATTTTTGAGAATAAATTTGATTTCTACAGTGTTTTTTTATTTATTTCATCCAATCATCCTCTAGCAATTCAATATATATATATATATATATATATATATATATATATATATATACACATTATAAAAATGGATAAAATATCAAGGTTTTAAATTATGAACACCAATTAACTTAACTGATAAAATTTTCTATCTGATGACTATGTTTCATTCAATTAAATTTGAACAAACGATCAACGGCCAAAAAACATAATACACCATATGCCCTGATTAATTGGGGTTGTTTTAATCGATTAAGAATAAAAGAGAGAAAATATATTCACCTATTTAAATTACGCAATTTTTTTTAATTTTATTCTTTATTTATGAAATCCTCACAGAGGCCATACTCAAAAGGGAGGTTTTATTTTATTTTATCTGTTGTAATTATTGAATTATTTATCATTCAATCATTGTAATATTTTTTTATCTATTGTAATTATTTTATATTATTATTGTATCGAATCAGTGTAATTTTTCATCCAAAAAAAAAAAAGAAAGTGTAAGATTAAATCTGGACTTCAAAAGCCCACCATATATGGGCCTGAAAATGTAGAGACATGATATTTAGCAATGAAACGACGTCGTTTGAATGCAGAAGAGGAGACAAATAGAGAGAGTAGTAGTTAACCAGTTAGCGCGCGCAGAGAGAATCGCAGGAATCCCTTGCAATTTTCTCTCTCCTCGAAACAGCAATCCAATGCTTACGCAGAAGCAGTTTGAGTTAACGATCATGATTCCTCATCAATCCTTGTCAATTTTTGATTTCCGGTAAGGTTTTTTCCTCATTGAAACTATTCCAGAACCTTTTGATTCGGCTCAAATTCGTTACATCATTTCATTTCAAATGCTTAGTGCTGTCGCAATTCATTATAGCAAGCGTGATTTTTTCGGCTTTCGAATTTTTGAATTTTTCTTACGTTATATCGGAATTGCACGGGCAGATTTGAGTTTCTGGTTCACTTTGTTTCTGTAGCTGATTGATCGTATCTGTTAATGGGATTCAGTGAAATTCCATTTTGTTTTTGTTTGCCTGACTATTGCAGATTGAAACTATTTTCTTGAATGAATCGAGGGTCTCAACTTAAATAGCAAGGGTGAAATTGTGTACATTAGTTCTTATTCGTTTCGTAGTGAAAATGAGTATAGTTATCACGAATGCTCATATTAGAGCTAGCAGTTGTGTTATTTTTGTGTCTATTTGTGAAAATAGCTGAAATTCATATCAAAATGACATATGTTGATGCTAAAAGTCAAAACGTGTCAATTTCACGTTAAAATCATGTCAAGTTGTGTCGGGTTTTTTTTTTTTTTTTGTTTTGAGTTCGTGCCATGTTGTTGTATCCTGTCAGGCTTTGCTAGCTCTAACTCGAACCTTTCTTAACATGGACTCATATATTGGGTTCCCAATTGGAAGATCAAATTTGACTAAATTGGTGTGACGAAGGGGTGAATTATTTTCCTATTTATGCCACGATCAAGATCTTTGTAAATATTCTTGTCACAAACAATAACGAAAAGGTATATTTGCTTGCGTCGACTAAATTGTGTGTACGGCCCCTTTTACTTTTCAAAGGTGGTGGACGCTATGTCCTTTAGGTAAAGTCGTTCCAATATCATAATCACATCACTGTGAGATGCGATTATGTGAGATTTATAAAGGCTCAAACCCCCATCCCCCTTCCCAACAAAAAAGAAAGAAAAGAAAGGGATTTCAGTTCATGTTTTGATCTTCCGCTTTCTCTGTCTTCCACCGCCCTTATCCTTTTTTCATTTCTGTTGTGTACCGCCAAAATGAATGAATTGTTGATGTATATTACATAATTTTCATAAAAGGTCATGTCTTTTTGGGGAATGATAAATTAAAACAATAAGAAGAAGACAACATGCTTGCTCCTAAGTGCAACAGAAAACAATTCTTGTTTTATCTTCTTGACATGTCTTATTTCTTGTTTCAATGTTTTCTCTTTTGAATTGCTTTATGTTATGTGGGGATGGAATAGGGTATAATGTGGGAGTGGGGTTGGAAGGGGAGGGTAAATTTTTCACCTAATAGCCATCTTTCTCCTATTTGCTTTGAAATAGTTGCACATCTTTTCAGTCAAGAATTTCATAGAAACAATCTCATTGCAATAACAAACACTTACATTGTGCACATAACCCTTCCTTATGACCCCACCACTTAGATGCTCCTTGCAGTGGATCGATTTGGGGGAAATCGGAGCGATTGCCTTACTCCACAGGTTGAAAATGTCGTTTAGAGCTCCTGATTGGTCTAGGTCTTGAATGTAGGACCAAAGAGGCATGGAGCATTTGGGTTCCAGCTAGTGCTTTGCTGGTGTTTATATAATCTTGTTGGTTTCCCTCCAAACATTGGCTCCCCTTTTGAAAGGACACAAACTGTTCTCTTTGGGAAATGCCTTCCTCTTTCAACAATTGCATTGCTACTGATCCACCCTCAGTAACATTTTCTTCTCCACCCTTTAGTAACAGTTAGTTTTATTTACCTGTACTAGTTGACATAATAGCTATGATGCTGTTATGAAACTCTAGAAGCAATTTTCCCTCCTTCCTTCTCTCAATGAGGAAATCTGGTTTCAACCCTCAAGATAAACTGAAAAAGTTGGAGCATGGAAGACTCGGGGTAAAAGCCAGTAAAAACCCTGCAACTGTCAGTTCTTTCTTTCATGTGCTTGCTGCTTACTGCTACATTATATCACTTATAGAAAGAGTTCATTAATTATGTGGGCTTACTTGAAGAGTGAATCCTATCATATTTTGAAAAGAGTGGCATTTTACATGAAACTACATGAGGAAAAGCATGTCAGAGCACAGGAGTTAAGTCCTTTTCTTTCCTTCTTTTTTCCCAGCTCTTTCTCTCTCTGTTTCTCACTCTCACTTCCCTGTTACTGGAAATTTGTTTTACCTAACTCAAGGACTAGCGGATACTACCAATTACCAAAAACAACTTTTCCAGCAGTTCCCCACTCCATTTATTTTTATTGAGAAGAGAGGGGGAGGGGGAGGGTGTTACTAAGAGAGAGAGGGGGCAACTCACATGCATCCTGTATGCAGATCTGATTTTAAATAATGCCCATTTCATTTTCTGTATTTCTTTTTTATGCATATATGCATGGTTGATAATTCCAACAGCTGGATGGAATCTATCTCTGACTTAGCAAAGACAAATATGAAAACAGAATTGCAGACTAACTGATAAGGAAAATTTTCCTTTGGAAAAAAACTACAGAGATAGTGTAGAGTTTTTGAGCTCAGATTCAATGAGAAAAAATCTACTCTTTTATATAGTCTAATATATATTTATATATATTTGCACAAGGTATTACACTAGTTGTTGTGGCACACCACATTGGAACTTGGTCCCTAGAATTAACATCTAATTGATCAAAACTTGAAAGGATTTACTCTGATCTCTCCACCATCTCCATCATCATGAACATCACCACTCCTTTAGGGGTGGCTAGGAGAAAAAGAATGACTTATCTTATGGGTTGGCTCCTTGACTTGTGAACTCTTTAGACCCATATTGCAATGGCCAAAAATGAAATTTCCTCCTTGCATTCCATCATATGATCTTCACTCACGCCCTCTATGGTCGACTGTTTCAATTGTCTCTCAAGAATCACCATGCTTGCGCCAGCTGACCAGCATGGAAACACATCTCTTCATAATGTAGAATCTCGCCTTCTGCTCCTTTGCCAAATTGGTGCATTTCTTGCCAAATGCCGAGCTCTTCTTCGAGAAGCTCCTCATGAGGTTAGATTTATGATTCTTTGTTGGAGAACCAGGGCACGAGCTCTTCAACGAGGAGCTCCTGCATAGAGAAGATGATTTGCTGGCCGAGGAGGATTTCTGAGAGAAACTCCTACGAAAGGGGGTGACTTGGAGGATGTGTTTTTCTGGGATATGCTTCGCATTAGGGAGGGATCTATAGAGATCGTCGATGATTTGGCCATCCCACTCTCCCTTTTGAACACCTTCCACTTCTTCTCCGACGATGAGTAGTACTCCGAGTCTTCATATGCCATCCTTCTTTGGGTATTTCGGGCTGGGGAAGGGGTGTGTTCTCTCAGAAATGAATGGGGAAAAGAGAGGGAAGAGGAAGGAGGATGAGGTTTTGCAAGCTAGACTGATTTGCTAACTGTTTGAATTGTTTGGGGAGTTGGAATTGGGTGTATTTACAGGTATTTATATAGGGGGTAAAATTTAAGAGGATGGGGAGAGTGTTAAATGTTAATGTAGTAGTAGTAGTAGTAGTATAATGTATTATTGGTGTACTGAGTCATTGGCCCGGCAGCACATGTCCACACTGTTTTGACCAATGCTGTTTGGGTTTATGTTTCTGTATTTATAGCATGTAAAAATGAATGAGCTGAGGTACATGTATATGTCACTGCTTAGCTCCTGACGTGGCTCGATTCTATTGGTTTTCGTGCCCGGGGAACATCTATATGTAATATGTCACTGTTGTGTAACCCGCCTAACCTTGATACCGAGATTATTGCGTAAGAGGAATCTTGATTAAGCTCGATGCTGATAGTTCTCTACGAGTTTTGGTCTCATCTTATTGTCATTAGGCACTTAAGAATCATTAAGTACACTGCTTTATCCCTTTAATTAATCAACTTGCATCCGTCATAAAAGTTTTGACTCGGATTTTCTTTTGCTCAAACATTGTCTTCAACCAATATGATTGCCATTGTGGCATGCTGTCCTGCTTATTTTCTGATTGAAACTAATTATTGATGATGATTTGCTGAAAGAGATTTGGTTAAAGATTGTATTTATCTTGGAAGATTTGGGAACTGTATACTTCTCTTGTATTTTTAGTTGAACTTTTGGTTCTGGCAATGATTTAGTTTGACTTAAACTGAGGTAATTTTGGATGCTTTGATTTTACAGGGAGTGAGAATTACAGGTGGTTCACATGGGAATTCATGTGATAAGGTGGTGTAAGTAATTCTGTGGCTATTTCATTTTTGGCTAATAAGCATTTAGGTGTGCCTGAGTTTTTCACTAATTGGGAGATGCGACCCTTCATTTCCTAAGATGATCCCATGCTGCCTTTTCACGAAGAAAGTGGAACACTGGACCTCTGTACTTCTATCATGAGTATCTATCAACAAACGGAATTTATACGAACGACGTAAGTGGTATTTGAATTATCAGCTATTATATTGTATTAATTTTTGTATGAATTTGCATTGTGACTCATAAAAATCGATGTATACAGGGTTATCATATAGTTTTGACATTGGATCATATCATCAGGAGCTACAGTATTTTTCAACATTGCAATTGTCATTATTATAAGTGATATTAATGGTAAGTGGTAACTATTTCATATTAATTGTTTATGGTTTTACTTAGGCAGGGGAATTTGTGAAAAATTAAACAAAGAAAAAAGTGGTAGTAAATCTGATTTACATGCACATGCGAGCATATGGATCCACAGACAAATTTCTTGATTTTTAAAATCCCTTAATTGGACGCAGAAGCACCGCCCTAATTCAAATATATTCAACTAAACTCCTCTGACAAGTACTGTTTTCCCCTAATTTTTTACCTTATTTTTGCTGCCATTGGCTTCCATTCAAGATGGTTCTACTATGCTTAATGCTAGTAATCTATACTACTACTTTATATTTTCGGATGTAAAATTAGAGATGTTATAAAGGCCCACTATTCATTGATCTTTAGTGTGTATGAACACCAACTCTCTCACTTTTCAGTGTGAATTCTGGTATCTCGGGATCCGATTAAATTTAAATGTAGTCAATCTTACTCTTTAAGCATTTTTATAGGTAGAGTAACAATGTTTAGTTTGTGCGAATTTGAAAAATCTAATTGTGTATATCTAAATAGTCGAATTTATTAGTTAGTTTTTTTATTTTACTTGTTTCTTTTCTATCTAACAAAATTTTGATTGAAAGTGTTACAATTGAATTTGATAGGGTTTGTTTTGATTTTATAACAAATACGTTTTCGAAAATTTAAACTTATATTCTCTTCCTTCTCAAAGTGAAGTCGGTATCATCTCGATCAATACTTTATTGGTTATATTCTCAATTTTTCAAGCAAGTTTGAAGATTTACTACATCGATTTGATGCATATACATAAATCTGCTTTGTATTAAATTTTTAGTTCCCAATGCTTTCTGACCAATTTGTCCTCAGACTCCCCTTTAAAACCAAGAAAGTAAAAATAAAAAATTAGAAAGTCGATCAGGAGGTCAAGTATTTTTCTTTCATCTGATATGCTTATTTTTCTTAGGATCCAAGGAAAATGCATGTATTTATTTGGTATGAAATCTGACAGAAATCTTGAAAAACAACTCCACATTATACAGATTTGACTGGTCAAAGTTCGTACTATTTAGCATAGTTGCTCGTTCATACCAATTTGGATTTGTAATAGTAATATAATAAAACCTTTCTTTTCTTTTTCTTTTTTCTCGGGAGTATATTTCCTGATGATGTTAATGTTATATCATGGAAGCGGACCTATGGACTCAAGTTAATTTATTTTATTTTTAAAAAATCTCACCTGTATTTTCATGAACTTTATTTTCGTAAAAGATTGGTATGTTCGACTTTACATGAAAAACATAATCTGTTTATGTTTTATGTTCATTTATGTTTTTTATGTTAGTTCGTTCCTTATTTAATTACTCATTACTGTTCTTTTATGTTCGGTTTTGTTTATATTTCGTTTATGTCTGTTTTGTATATAAGTTTGAGCAGTACATCGATTTCCCTAAATTGTGTCATGTCTCATAGAGTTGGATACATAATGTAAGTATTATTATAGCATAGGGAAGCAATAGCGTCTTGTAGGATATTCATCTCCAAAGGAGGCTCATATGGGCTTGGGAATCATATTTTTGGGTTTTTACTTTCAGAATCAATCTTTTGATACAATTTTATTTTTCAATTATTATAATACATACAAATTGTGAAGATCCCTATTGCTATAAAAAGATCTGAAGTAAATTAAATTTATTTTATTTTATTTTATTTGGTCAAGCCAGAAGCTACCTTTTAAACTTGAAAGGATAAGGTGTTCATGACAGGAGCCATAAGTTTTACACATACATATGCATTACTTAGTTCAATCAATAAAGAGATTCACTTTAAAGATTTCGAATTAAATTAATTACACCTACATATGTACATACTTTTAATTTTATGCATAAACATAAAAATATTTCAATATCTATATTTTTTTCATTTTTTCCCTCCTATTATTATCGAAATTGCAAAAAAAATATCGTAATTTGAATAAGTATTTAATGACCTAATTATCATACCCTCTTTCCAAATCCGATCCGGTTTGTAATATGTCATAATTTGCTCTCTAGAAATTAAAAAGATGCAATTTTGTTAAATTTAAAAATAAACAATACAAATATGACTTGATTCATCAATCATCAAATATCAATTTCAAATCTTCAACAAATTAAATAAAAATAAGAACAGTAAATATGAGTAAATAGTTTAAATAAAAATATGAAAAAATATATATTATATATATATATAGAGAGAGAGAGAGGGGTGAATAATAATGGAATATGAACGCAAAGAAAAGGAGGGCACATGCATACACGTGGGCCAACAAGAACGTTAATGTAATGAACAGCGGGGTCCACTTCTCTTAATTTGTGTTTCTAAACTCTTTTATAAGTCAATAAAATAAATCTCAGTTGTACGATATACATATTATTTTAATTATTTTTTTTCGTTTCATAATATTTGTCAATTTATAAGTGTAAAAATTTATTAATAATTAGTTTATCAATTTTATTATTATTAATTATTTTTTTTATTGACTTTCTTCATTTTTAATGAAATATTGAGATAACTCTGTCTTTTAATATTAAATTTTATCATAAATTTTTTTGTTTCCTCATAGGCATATTCACGTTACATGAAAAACAAAATTTATTTGTATTTCATGTTCATTTGTTTCTTATTTAACAACTTATTTATGTTCATTTATATTTGTTTATGTTTGTTTCATTAATATGTGTTTTGTATGTAAGTTCGAACGATTTAAATTTAAAAATGATAAGTAGTGTGAGACATAAAGGGTATTTAATTGAGTGAAAATGAAAGGGGAAAATAAAAAATGAAAAATGAAAAATGAGAGGAGGAGGAGGACAAATCAAAAACCATTCTCAACTTCCATACTTTGTTTTCCGCGTTTATTTTAGAGAGAGAGGAAGAGAGAGAGAGATTTGTTGGTACGATTCTCTCCCCTCCCATCGCCTTCAATGAGAAAATGGTTTAAGATTAAATATGAGAAGGTATGGCAAAGGCAATCTCAACAATATACCGAGAAGAGAATGAATGGAATTCCACTCGACACTCTTTCAATCTCTACATTTATTGCTTCCTTTGACCACGTTTTTCCCTTTTTCAAAAAAAAAACCCCAAAAATTCCCTCTCTTGTCAAATTATGCACATAACTCTATAAAAAACAAGCCTACATATATAGATTACGATATTTTTAGTTTATGTTAATGTTAATTAGTTCAATTTGGTAAAGTTCTAAAATTAAAGATGTTTTTATTTACACAGGTAAAAAAAAAAATTGAGTCCGTGCATAATTTGAGTTAGTCTTAAATAAAATTATGCCATGTATTTAGTTTTAATTAATTTTCGAAGACAAATATAATGGAGAGAGGAAATTGAACATAACACCTAATATATGAAAAAACTTGATTTTAACCATTAAACCAAGATGTTGATTCAATATGTGTCGTTTATAAAGGCAATGGAACATAGGGAAAAAAATGCTTGATAATTTTAAACTAAAATGTAAATCTAAAAAGGGGGAATTCTCATGAATAACATTTGCACTTTCCTACAAAAAAATAAAAGGAAAAAAACTAGCTTGTATAAAACTTGGGCGATGATTGGGTGGAGCAATCGGATAGAAATATGGGCTAAGCCCACAAATTTTACGAGAAAAAGGGATAAATGGGCCAATGATTTAATGAAGTCTACATCGTCGTAGGGTATCCAATAACTTGACCCGACCCAAGTATAATCTTATCGACTTCTCAACTCAATCATGATACATAAAACGTTTGGCAATTTTCTATTTGAATTTGAATATGTCATTGTTAAAAAAATATATATGCATAAAATGTGTATATACACGGATATACTGTAGAGGTCGGTTTTAGTGGTTTGATACTCGGATAATATTTAAAATTTGAGTTTCGAATGAAAAAATCCATGAACTTTGAGACTCTATCCTTTGTACGCGTTAATAGTTCCTTGATTCTATTGAATTGATTATCAAAGAGCAAAAATAAAAGCGTACATATGTATTGAGTTTCAAAAACGTCAAATGAAGGTTTAAAAAATTATCAAATGGATAAATATATTAATCACTCAGTCAAATTAAAATTTTTGATACATAAGTTATCCATTTGATTAAAAGGAAAAAGCAATTCAAAATATCAATAATAATTTTTCAAAATAATACTTTTTATCGACCACGTTAAATAAGAACCGTCTCATAACAGCATGCAAGTGCATGTTGTAAACATGATATTCATCTGTCTCATCGTGAATATTGACTCCATGGCACTCGTCGCCTTAATGAAAAAGATTTCCTAGGCCAATTTATTGCATAATCAAATTATTGGACTATCCTGATACATGGACTCATTAAATTGGGCCAAATTTACTAAAAGATTTCCTGGGCGTTAGACATGTTCCTAATTCAATCTGTTGTAACACATTGAATTACCCCGATATAGAGGTCCATAAATTTGGTCAACTAAATAAAAAAATGTGTATTTTTACGTATAATAAATGGAAATAAGAGCAAGCTCGAAGTTACATGAAAATCATTATCTATTTTTGTTTTATTTTAATTGCTTCTCTTTTGTATTACTAATTTCTGTTCATTTCTTTTTGTTTCTATTCATTTCTTCTCTTTTCTATTCGTTTTTATTTCTATTTTTATTCGTATGTTTTTTTATGTAAATTCGAACATGACTAAGTCAATAATAATAACAAGGTCATGAAATTATCGAAGTATATACACAAATATTTTAACCCAAAGGCCAAAAAACACATTTTTAAATGAGATTTAAATACAAAAAACGAAAAGGGGGAGGGGGAGATGCTTGATGAAGTAAGGCAAAAACAAAGAAAGTCACACCAGAGCACTCAATCAATCGATCAGGAGTCACCTGGACCTGCCATTTTGATTCGTTCTCATCGAACCCCTCCAATTCTTCCGTACCTATTTCTGTCTCCATTACCTTTTTCATCGATCCCCCTGTTTGATTCTCCACACAAATATATATTTTGATTTATGAATCCCCAAAAACACAAAAGCATCAAGGCCTCCCTCTTATTTTCAAAGATATTATCATTACCGAAATTATTATCAACAATTTTTTAAAAAAAAAACTTGCATAATAATAGATATGAGAAAAAATGTATATTTAAAATGACTATTACAGTCAATTGTTATAAGCGAAATGAGTTGAAATGATGAACTCGTTATAGTTCTTAAGAGTTAAAATGAGCTGAAATAGTTAGCTTTTTAGGTGAAATACGCTCAAATGATTAATTGTGTATGGTTGTTATAAGCTGAAATGAGTTTAAAAAGTTAAAATGAGTTAAAAGTTGTTAAAAATATTGATATAAATGCGATTTCGAACAAACCCTAAAGTAGTAATATAATTTTAGCAAATAGATATCAACAGTTAAGTATTTGTTGTTTACGTTAATAGATCCAAATAACAACCAACTCTATGATCAACCTTATTGATAACTGTATAGTTTTATAATTGTGAAAATTTTTCATAAAAATAAATTAAGAAGCCCAACAAGCTTAACAGGATCGAGACACATGGGATGTCAAGGCCCGGTATCCTCGAGCTGCGGAAATTGCTCTCCCAGATTCGAACTGGAAGGGGATGGTGAGGATAAAGCCGGTGGCCAACGCGCCACTGGCCTCCTCGACAATAAAGTGATTATTCATGATATATAAGTGATAATACCATTTTGCTATACAATTGTAATATTGTTTCCAATTAGTACATAATGATATATAAGACCTTTTTTTTATATATATATTTATCGGAGTGTAACTTTATCATTTTTGAATAATTATACAAATACAAAGTGAAAGACACAAAAGTCACACAACACATAAGTATTCTAATAAGAAGAAAAGATTTCTAATGATATATGAATCCTGTTGAATAAGGTTTCGAATTAAACATCCTAATTTTAATGTAAGAACATGTTAATGTCAAAATCATATTTAATATGCCATAAAATTAATATCATACAATTAATTTAAGAATATGTTATTCTACAAGTCATATAACATGTAACTTTAAAAACACCGTGTATTGAAAATCACTATTTCTATTGTTCTGATCTCCTCTCGTATCCATCAGTACTATCCCTCCTTCTTTTCTTGGGGTTGAATGAATTGAGGTACCCTTTACCTAGAATCGTATTAATTTTTCATATTTTAAGATGCTTATGTATAAGATTTAAAATTTACTGTATACATATACAAATGTATTAATACAGAATCCATATAAGATATATACATATGTTAAAAAACGAGTTACATACCTTCACCTTTAAACCACCCCGGAATCAATGGATGCAAAGACATATTACACATTATACATAATTACTTTATATCTATAAATTTCTCCCTCAAAATATTTTTACCAATAAAATTAATGTAATTTGATTATTACTAGAAAGTAACCAGTTTTAGCATGAAAAAGATATTTGGGAAGTATGAAATATATTGTTTTTGTTGATTAATTATAACATGAAAAAGATGGTTTTAAAGAGAGAACATTATTTAATTAATGTAAAAATGATGGAATAATACGATTATTGTTAATATATACACTCCTATATAATAAATGAAGGAATATTCTCTGTCTGAAACCAAATAAATTTCCCATAAATTTAAAAAAAAACGGAAAGAAAGTGAGAGATTTTAAAAAATAAAAGTTCAAATAGATTTCACAGAGTAAAAAACGAGAAAAATATGTGTAACGACACAAATTTGTTTATTATGAAATGTAGGATTATTCAAGCTTAATCATGACCGAATTAATTTATATATATATAAATCAAATATACGAATAATCGAATTAACTTATATACATAAAAATTGAATAGACAAATAAGTAAAAAATCACGTATATAGCTATAAAAAAATATACTTGAATCACTATATTGAAAAAATAAGTAAAAAATATATATAGAAAAATAACAAGATTAATGACACTAGAGAAGGAATTATTTTCAGTAAACCTTGATTAATAAGAGTAAATCACCTACCTATGTAGTTAGCCTCGATCTGTGAGTGGAAGGTGGAAGTGTAATTAAGGTTAATAAACCTTGATTAATTAGGTCTTCTTCATCAGAAAATTACAGTAATTAAGAAGATGGATGAGCCAAGTATTTGCTGATGCAGCATCATCAAGATTCTCAAATAATTAATTAATCCCACCATAATTAATTATCCTGATATATGCATATGTAACTGATGCAGCCATAGCTTTTTGTGAATCTTGATGATGCTGCATCTGCAGACACTGGCTGCTGCTGCTTCCCCCAGCTTCTCCATGCTCATCCTGCTGCTGCTGCCGCTGCACAGTCAGAGAGAGAGAGAGAGAGAGAGAGAGAGAGAGAGTATGACGATGGGGTAGAGAGAAAATGGGTAGTGAGAAGAAGAAGTAGGCAACCAAGGGGGAGAGAAATAGGAGGAGGAGGAGGCTTAAATCAAAGAGCTGGGTAGACTAAAAAGACACCTGCAAAGGGCAAAGGCTACCCAAGCCCACCACTATAAATGATTCATATGCTGCAAGTAATCTTTTTTTTTTTAAATATAATTTTAAAAAACTGTCATGATTGGATCTTTGAAACTTTCCAAATTTTTTGATCTATATATATGACTATATATTTAAAAATGAGATGTGAATTTGTTGGATCCTATTTGTCAAAAAATATACTGTTTTCTCTAAATTTTTGTAAATAAAAAATATTCAAAAATTGAAACCTGAAATTTGATGACACTTACATTGAACAACTCCTGAGAGGCAATGGAATCAAAAATTGTGATTAATAAGGTACACCGAGTACGTATAGATTTCAGTTACTCTAAATTTGGGACCTCAATAGTATATTCGATAAATTAGTTTATGTTCCTGAAATTCGGGAAGGGTACAAGAAGGGAACTAAGTTAAGGCCAAGCGTATTGGAAAAGAAAGATGCATGATCAAATAAATATAAGTTATAGAACGGTGTGAGAGCTTGTTCAAAGTTATATAAAAACTATTATCTATTTTTGTTTTCTCGTTTGCTTTACGTTCGATTCACGCTCTTTTCTATTAATCGTTTCTATCTGTTTCTTTTATATATGTTATTTCGTTTGTTTTTATACAACTTCGAACAAACCCGCTTAAATGGCTATATATATTGTATGGTCAAGAAAAAAAAAGATACCAAAAGAATAGTTTGAGTTTATGTATCAAAATATTAGAGGTTTTAGGTATGATAATGTGATTCTATTCTTCCCTTTCCTTTGTCTCCCCCACTTACCACAACGTACAATTATTGACTTGGTTTTTATTCACCTTCTCCCTACACATGTCAATGTATAAGAGAGGGGTGTGGCATTGTCACTATCACAACATATGCAAAAAGGACCACTTCTTGAGCTTTTCTTCCAAAGTGTGGCAATTTCTTCTCTACATAGGCCCAAGGGAATGCATGGTATTGGTACCTTAGGAGATTTTGATGCCTTCTTTCATATTATTACTATTTTTTCCCTTTTTGTAGGGACAATTGATTCATATTCCATTGTCAACCTTCACCTTCTTTTTTCAATTTCTTACTATTACAACATAGTGGTGTTGATAGGAATTGTTTGTAATTAGTTGTTTACATTTCAACTTACGTAAATAATGTCCTTTTTATTTTGTACGTATATTCTTTTCGGTTGACATTATAATAGGTTAAACTCTAGGTATATTCATTTGAACGTTTTATGATAATGTTTATAACTACTAACCGCTAATAATGACGGTTGGTGAACATTGATCGTATGTAACCACCGATATCTACTAATTATTATAACGATTGGTAACATAAACAATTGTTGATAAGTCCTAGCCGTTACTATTGTAAACGTTAAGCTGTTAATAGTCATCGCTGATAAGCGATAATTGTTTGTAATCTCTAATATAATTAGTTTTCAAATTATTATACATTGTAATTCAACATGGAAGATGCTACAATAAGTATTTTAAAGCATTTATTTCTGTTTATTTCCTCTCTTTTTGTTACTTATTTACTGTTCGTTTCTATTTCTATTTCTATTTCTATGTGTCTTTTCATGTAATTTCGAACAAACCCTTAGTATTTCCTTACAACCAAAAAATGACACGCGTTATGAAACGGAGGGAATATTCGATTAACAAGGGAAGATGGATCTAAAAAAGGTCGGCAGGTTGGGACAAATGAGCATGAAAATGAGGAGAGTAAATATTGGGTAATAAATATTGATAGTATATATAATAATTAATGAGGTATATGCTCTATAATTCTTGTGCCTTCGTCAACGCCCTTTCTCCCGGTTTAACTTCCCTAGGAGACCTACAAAATGTCGGTTGTGTTTATTCATATATCATACTTGTGACCCTAAATAATTAAAAAATATCATAATATATCAATAAAATTTTTAAAAGATTTTTATATAAATAAAGAATTAACATTTAAAATTTAAAATTCATTTACAATGGCTTGTGCACATTCCTTGCCCACAAAAATGTATTGATTATATTAATTTTTGTTTATTTATTTGAAAGTTTTGATGGCAAGATGTTGATATTTTAATTAGTACACATGCAAATCTTAATTTTTTTAAAAAAATTCAATACAGTTATACAACTTTTGTAGAAGTATTAAAATTTTAATATAAGTATAAATTAAACTTTGATTTTTCATAGAAGATTAAAAAAATATTTTTCTAAAATCAATCAGAAAAGAAAATTATATATTCGTGATTCATCAGTAAGCATATATATATATATATATATATATATATATATATATATATATATATATATATATATACCTTTAGATAGTCGTAAAATTATAGATACAATCTGGTCCATTCTCTATCAATCTCCAAAAAGTCCGAAAAGTTGAAAGTGGATAAGTATACGAGTAATAATTATAACAAGTTATATATTTTTAATCATTCGAACAAGAAGAAAGAACTCCTATTTTCCTTTGAGTAGAGGAGTGAACTCTTCAAAATACAAACAACTTGCTCTAAAAATAATAATGAAATTGATTGGTCATTTACATATACACTAACTATCAAATTACATACTGCCAAAATACCAACGAAGCGTTAGTTGAGATAGTAGCATGGTTTCATCTGATTAAAGAAGAGAACACAAACTCAAATTCTTAAAAGTGCACTTGTTAGAAGAACTTTTGCGTTAAACTCGTGTCTCAAATTTGATATTAAAAAAAAAAAAAGAATTCGTGTCTCAATTAATGAGTTTCGATTGTTATGTAGTGGGTCTCTATTATCTTAATTAATTAATAAGATGATTGAGGAGTAAGCACCTGACCAAGAAGACACCTAAAAATCATGTGGCCTTAACAACATTTATTGAGTAGCATGGATTTAAGATACATAAAATAAGTATGCGTAATCTCGTTTTTTAAAAAAACTTATTTTTTAAGCTATTAATATTACATCTGTTTTAAAATATTTGTCAATTTTAAACTTTGAGGAAATATAAAAGAAACACGACATATATGATAAAACTTGTGTTAAAAGATCGGATTAAAATTTTATTGGAAATAAAGAAAGTCCATGAGAGAAAAAGCAATTAATAACGGAAAAATTGATAAAATTTGTAATCAATATGTCATTAAAATAATAAAGTGACAGATATTGTAAAATAAAAAAATCTAATTAAAATTACATATATTATAAAATGAAGAAAATAATACACAATCCGTTGATTGTAAAAAGGCAAGATTAATTATATATACAGTACAATAAACAAAACGCTACTAATACAATCAAATAATAGCATAACAAATCAAAATAGTAAAGACTCTATTATCTTGATCGAAGTCGGTTAATTTTAAATCTTTATAATTTCATATCTTTGGATAAGACTATATACGTTATATAAATTTAAATTCATATTCATATTATTGTATATAAATTAAATTCGATGTCGAATATGAATATATTCTATGTGATATTGATATTGATTTATAATTAATAATTTAGTTGGACTTATTATGACATCAACAAGATATTACGTCATAGCTGATTTCATAAATGATCCAGAATCATACACATCAAGGTATCTCGCAAGTAAATTGGATGGAACAAGTTCTTTTACCAAATCAAAAAAAAAAAAGGAAAAAAAGTGGAACGTATTTTTCTTTGAAATTGACAAACAAATAAATCAGAAATTAATTAATTTTAGGCTAACGTGTATGGAAGCATATGGATGAAGGGCACGTCCAAGGTTATGGAAAATGACCCCTTTTTTTTCCTACTAAGAAAAATATCAAGGCTCATATATTATACTCAAATCCCAAATTAAAATATTTAAAAATTTTACTAACTAATGATATAATACTTTTATACTTTTAATAAAAAAAAAAAAGTACTTTCATACCATGGATCCGGATCTATGACTTTGATAATATGAATGATGACAGAATTTGGGAGAATTTAATTTTTTAGGCAGAAGGATCATGGGAATATGGGTGAGTTTCAAAAATTAAAAAATATTATTTATGTTAATTTTGATATATCGACTCGAACTCATTGTATAATTTATACACTTACGATGCATTTTTTAAAAAATAAAGTTACCCTGTAATGAAGAAGATTATTTTATTAATAAATATGACATTGTAATATTAGTTGTAGTTGTTGAATATTTGAATGATTAATTATTTTCAATAGGCCCCTCATTTGAAAAAAACACATACATATATTTCAATATTGTTTTGTTATATTTCATAATATTACAAATAGCATAATTGTAATTCAAAATAATTTTGTGATTAAAAACGGGGAGTAGTATTTTTCCTCATTTATAGAGAAAATAATTTTTAGACAAAATGAAAATTTATAGTATTTTTATTAATGGGTTGTCTCTGTAATAATTATCTTTTTTTAAAAAACTAACGTCTCTTTATATCTATAACCGTAAAATATCTAATAATAACTCTCAAATACATTAATCATAGTATCTTATTTGCCTTCTTCCATCAATCTTAAAACGGTTAGAGTATAAATATATTTATAAACTTTTAACTATTAATCTAACTATTTAGCTTTAATCTGGTGTATTATATCAAAGCATTTTAAGTAAAGAAGATACAGCAGGTTCGAAATCTAACTATGCGAAATATAGAAAATATCTGCAGCATCTAAAGATAATATAAGGCAAAGCAACACGGCATGAGTAAGTTGACAATAAAAAAGTAAATAAAATGTGGCTCCACTCATGATGCTAATTAATCTTACCTTGGCATGGATTAAAGAATAAAGTTGAAAAGTTTAATTTCTTTTTTTGAAAATGGAAGGATGACAAATTACTATTTCCCACATTTGGTTATCCATACTCTTGTCAACAATAACAGGGAGACTTATATGGGCTTAGTATTTCTAATTCTGTGTCTTGGTCATCAATTCCTTTATCTTTTTCTTTTCTCTCCATCCTAATGGAGGAAAACTTAGGTAGAACCCTTTAGAGAAAGTGCTACCTATTAGTTGGTTTGCTTACCTTGTTAAAATAAAAAATAAAAAAAAACAGGGAGACTTAGAGGAAGACAAATTAAGTTTTTCTTTTCCTTTCTTATTTTTCTTTTGGAGATGGGCCCCGAAATTCAAATCAGTTGGATATCGACAAGATATAAGATCTATAATTAAGGTAAACATTATCGTGTAAGTTTTTTTATATTTAACATTTAGATAATATTGGCTATGCGCCTAATTACACGACTCATTAGAAGATATGACATTATGGATGTGACATATGCTTTTGTTGATTATGGCGTGCTCATTTAAACTATAAAAATTAGGGAATATTAACTTTTACTCGGAATGTTAATAAGATTGCGAGAGGATATTTACAAGTGTTGGGTGTGGAGTCTAATAGTTTATAGAATCAAAAAACGCTTAACGCAAGCAATTGTAGCCAACACGACTCGTGTTCGTCGCTTCCATTCGTTTTGCCAGAGCCAAGTTGTAACCAAGACAGCCAGCAACTGGCGCGGGATGGCCATGTTAGTTGACAAGGACCATGCGTGCCAAGAGCACGGGCAGCCAGTGGTGCTGGGCACGGTTTGTGCCAACCGCAAACGCTTGGGTTTCATATGTTTTGGCCGTTTTTGCTCGGTTTAATGTGTATTGATGCGTATTTATCCGAGTATGGTTATATAATGCGATCTGCAGACCTCAATTGCCATATTTCCAAAACACAAGCTCTTATTCTTGTAAAAGCTAAATCATCAAATGAATTGTCGTGATTTTTTCCAATTTGCATTTTCTACGTAAAAACCTTTGTGTCCCGGTTTCCATTTTCATTCTTTACTCTTATTTTACTGTTTGTTTGTGGCTCCTAATCCTAACAACAACATGATGTCATAATAGAATTTTAGTTATGAAAAAATTAGCTAGCAAAGCTTGTAAACTTGTTGAAATCAACATAATGATCATAAGCCAATATGAATGACTTTGTTCACATTTACAGGGAAGAAAATTACTGGGCTACTTAAAGTCAGAAAGTATTCATGTTATTGGGCTATTTTCTATTGGGCTATAGCTTCAGCGGCCCATAATAAATGGATGCAGTTAACTTTGAAATAATATATCTCGGGGTCAGTTTTTTATTTTTTTCCCGGTGGAAAATTGAATTTTGAAATGTTGTTGGGAGCATATACTCCAGGAGAGATAAAGAAAGATTAATCCATAAAATCCCCTATTTTACCGTTCAGTCCAACCATCTCATAACATATAATGAGGAGTATATACTCCAGGATGCATATAAGATATTATGAGATATGAGAAGAATAGATAAAGATAGAGTTCTCTGGGAGGGATGAGAATGAATGAGATGAATGATATTTTATATAAAAAAGTTGCCAAATACGACTAAATTGTTAATATTTTTAGATGGGGAGAAGTTCAAAACATGTAATCCTCCAAAAATGACAAGCGATAATATTACTATATTCCGAACCGACTTATTTATCTATAATTTTTATTATGTGAATTATATAAAAAAAGTTGTTTATCTATAGTTTCCGTTATGAGAATTATATAGAAAAAGTTATAAGAGGAAGACTCGATAAGGGTTAATCCACCTTTCAATAATATAGGTTCAAAAACATTGAGTGAAATATTAGGAAACCTCTCTTATCATCGTTTCCCTTTCCGACCCACTTCAAACACGAAAATGTAGCTTCAAATCTTATTATCGCTCCTCCTTCCAACCCATTTCGAACACGAAAATATAGGTTCAAATTATATGAACACGTTTTTCTTGTTTCTGGTCATACCTTTTACTAGAATAGTTATTCTAAGGTAATTTTATGATATATGGACATGTGAATACGCTTATTGTTTGTTTTTAAAATGGCCAAAAAATTGAGCTCAAACTTACCAATATAAGAAAATAAATAAAAATTAAGTGTTCTCTAACTATACCTGAGATTATTACACCAACTACGCTTATGGAATAAGACCTAGAGGTTTTTCATTACGATATACTAGTCTTGACCCGTGCTTATGCACGGAGTAATATTGTACAATGCATAACTTAAGAAATTATTGAATTACGCATCGATATTGTACTTGTGAGTTTTTTTCTCGATCTTTTTGATTTTATTGAATGATTTCACTTTCAACAACATTCTTATACATGTTATCCCCTTATAATGAAAACGTTTTCTGACTCATCAAAGTTATCAAAACCCAACACATAAAAATCATTAGAGCCCAACACACATTCACATTCCAATCATTCTAAATTTTAAAAAATAAAAAAATAATCGAAAGTAATAAATAAAAAATAATATTAAAAAATATTTAAAAATATCATCAAGATTTTAAGATTACACACGTGATTTGGAATATTAAGAAGTCACGCCCTTTTAAGTGTCAAACAATTTAAATAATCCTAACTAATACGGTTATAAAAACAAGTGTAACAATATATTTGGGTATCAAAATGTAAATATTAGTAGGAAAAGGAATATGATTGGTCGATATTAAGTTATAGATGATAATAAATATCATTATGTCACAAATTAATATTACAATACAAAGTACATCAAATCAATAAAAGAATATCAAACATATAACTCATAACTCTTTACAAAGTCAATAATAATTTAACTTAAAATAGACGTCTAGATAAATATTTATATGCAACCAACCTACTAAAACATCATTAACTTAAATATTACACGAACTCTTAAAAATTACACATATACCCATAATGGGATCTCATTTTTTACAAATTATAAGGTGAATACAATGATTTATCCATTCTTACCTACCTTTGCACACAAAGATAATTAAACATATAATAACTACTTATATTAAGATTAATAGTGAAAAATATTATAATGATAGAAGTGATCCAAATATATTTAACAATAATAGGTAATTTGCATCATAGTAAAGGGCATGGTAGGTTAATTAGCGACGTAGGATAACAAAATCATCCGTGTTTTGTACTTATATTGAAAATTGATCGCGATTTTAGTAGTGAATCAATTCGGCAAAAATATTGATACAATTGAGATTTTATAAATACATGTTTTACTCGATTAACGACCAATTGCTTCCCTCGAGACACAACTCATCCTCTCAAGTAATTAACATAATAAGAGTAACATGAAGTTCTATTTCAAGATGGCGGGGAGATTTGATGGCAAATACTCATCTTTTAATAATTTAGAAAACTTACACTAGTAAAAGATATGATTTAAATATGTTTGTCAATAATAAGTCACGAGATAGACATGTTACGAAGAAACTAAAATAAACTGTATTTGTAATAATAAAATTGATCTCGTATGTTGTGCAAAAATTTTGATACAAATGAATTTATTCAAAATCCTATGGGCTTAATAGAAGTTGGCGTATTAAGTTTGTAATCCCGTAAACATAACACAAATTACGAACTTAAAGTACACAAATTACGAACCGAAGCGATATAATTCCTAACCTTTTATTTATTATGTTTTATTCCACAATATATTTGAATAATAATTTTCTATCTTGTAGGCATTTTTAATTATTAATATCAAGTATATATGTAGTTGTTATATTTTTATTATATTAATTTATGATTTATTAAGGTTTATTAAATCATTACGTACATAGGATGAAGGTAATAACCAAATTGCTTCCTCGGATAGTTAAATATTTAAATATTATTTTTATAACATGTTCCTGTTGATTTTAATTTTAAAAATTCTTATAATAAATATATTTTGAATTAATACAATTTTATGACACCAAGTTAAAAACACCATCAACAATGAAAAATTAATAGACAAAATTATTATATTTCAGGTCCAAAATAATATTGCATATCAATATACATAAAAATAAATGAGAGCTAATACACAATCCAAACCCTAAATAAATAACTACATAAGTATATATATTAATTTTATTTTATGTCTTAATATATTTTAATTTTCATATTACTTTTCTTTTCGTTTTTGTTATTTTTTAGTCGATCTATTAGAAGTTAAAAATTAGTCATTTTCGGTTAATTTTATTTTTATATTATTATAGGGTTTAGTTAGAATCTTTTTAATCTGTTAGTATTAATTTTTTTAGTTTTTATAACTGATTTGATAATTTTTTAGATTTTTTTCTAATTTAGGTTAAAGTAGGTATTTAATTTAATAGATTTATAAATTTAGTTTTTTCATTTTGATTTTAGGTGTTTAGGATATATTCAGGTCCAAAAACTAATTTTAATATTCTGGTAATTTAATTATTTATTTTCTCATTTATTTAGTGCAGTTTATTATTTGTTTTACTTTCTGTTTAAGATTATATTTTTATTTTATTATTTTTAATTTTTCTGAAAAACTATAAAAAAATATTTTTGGGTTTTAGGTTACTTTTATATTTTTTGGATTTTTGATTTAATTTATTAAATAATTTTATATATTTGTTATTTATTAATTTTCTACTTAGTTTTGTTTTTCTGTTTTATATTTTTATGAATTAATTAGGATGATTAATTATAATTTAATTTTTATATTAAGATTAGATAATTTTATAATATATAACTGATTTGATAATTTTTTAGACTTATTTACTAATTTAGGTTAAAGCATGTTTTTAATTTAATAAAATTTATGAATTAAGTTTTTTTATTTTAGATTTTTAGGCTATTGAGTCCATAAAATAGTTTTAATATTTTGGTAATTTAGTTATTTATTTTTGTATTTATTTAGTTTATTTTATTATTTGTTTGACTTTTTGTTTAAGATTATATTTTTATTTTATTATTTTTTATTTTGTTTAATTTTTCTGAAAAATTATATATAGTATTATTATTATTATTATTATTATTATTATTATTTTTATTATTATTATTATTATTATTATTTTGGCATGGAGTAAAAAGAGTCCATATATGAGTGGAAACCTATTTTTTTAATGATAAATTATTATTTTTTATTGGACAAAACTCCTAAATTCATTCTCGGACCACCATGTCGTATTTTTGAAATGATTGGTATTATATAGTGTATAGATGATTATTATGATTATTATTATTATTATGATTATTATTATTATGATGATGATGATGATGATGATGATTATTATTATTATTATTATTATTATTATTATTATTATTATTATTATTATTATTATTATTATTATTATTATTAGAGTCCGTAGATGAGTGGAAACTTATTTTTTAAATGATAAATTATTTATTTTTTTATTGGACGAAACTCCTTAATTCACTCTAGTTGCAGCATTTCAAAATTTGAAAAGTTTGGCATTATATAGTGTATAGATATACATGGTCACATGTCATCTAATTCAACCACCAATTGCAAGCAAAAATTTCGATAATAATAACTTTATATTTGCAAGCATCTCTAATTAAAGTTAGAAAAAAAACTTTTCGACAAGTGAGAAAGATTATTAAGACGAAAAAGGAACCCTCTGTTTGTCGAGAAGGTGAAGAAGTTCCGTCTAAATAGATATATTTTTGATACCTTTATGGATTATAAGGTTATCCTAGCCTTCCTTTCTTTTTCAAGTTTGGGTGGACAATATGGACAACAATCGATTGATCAACCCAATCTTGTGTGAGGTTCCACCGTATCCATTTAGTTTCCTTTTGTTTTGTGGGGTTCTCGTGTTTTTAAAATCGAGTTAATGTTAATTTATAAAGATAGAGTTCTTTTATTATATATTTTTTAATTCAGTTTACTCAAATCTCAATCTGACAATATATCTACTTGGACGGAACTTCTTCACCTTCTCGATCGACGAGAGGGTTCCTACTTAAGATTATTTCAAAAGCATTGTGCACCGGAAAAACAATCAAATAAAAATCTTGTTAATTTTTGGCTGTTTTGGGATCACCTTGTAAGATAAAAAAGACAATGACAATGTCATAAGTAGTAAATATCAAGATCATTTAAATTCATAAAGATAATACTCGAACTTCCCAAGGGATTTTAGAGGCATAGTGGTCAAGTGCTTCCAAAACCCAAAAATGAAGACTACTAACCACTTGTTTTTTGCAATTTTTGAAAAATTTTCGGAAAATTATCAAATAATATATTCACAAATCTATTGACAATTCAAGAGATTCTTGGGTATTTAAGACCCATTCTAAATCATTTCAAAAGTATTGTACTCCAGAAATTTATTCAAATAAAACACCCAAATCTTTCTCATCCTTTAAGATCACCTTCTAAGATTTAAAAGACAATAGTAATGTCATAAGTTCAAATTATAAAGATCATCTAAATTCATAAAGATAATATTGTGAACTCCCAAGGAGTTTCAGAGCCATAGTGGTAAAGTGCTTCCAAGACACAAAAATAAAGGCTATTATCCACGATTTTTACAATTTTGATAAATTTTCGAAAAGTTGTCAAATAATATCTTACTAAAAATAGTAACAATTAAAGAGGTTCTTGGCCATTTCAGGCATATTTTAGATAATTTCAAGCGCGTTGCACACCAAAAAAATACTTAGATAAAAAACCCAAATCTTGCTCATTCTTGGTTGCTTTGGGATCACCTTCTAAGATCAAAAAACATTAGCAATGTCATTAGTAGTAATTATTAAGATCATCTACATTGATAACGATAATACTGTGAACTTCCAAAGGGGTTTCAAAGACATAGTGGTTAAGTATTTCAAATAACCAAAGATCGGTTTTTTGTAATTTTTAGGAAATTTTCATAAGTAATCAAATAATATCTTAACAAACCTACTGACAATTAAAAAAGTTTTTGTCTATTTTAGGCTCATTCTAAATCAGTTCAAGAGAATTGTACACTTGAAAAAATACTCAAATAAAACGCCAAAATCTTACTCATTTTTTGCTGATTATGGATCTTCTAAGATTAAAAGACAATAGCAATGTCATAAGTTAAAAATTATCAAGTTCATCTAAATTTATAAAGAAAATATTTTGAATTTCCCAAGAGGTTTCGGAGATATAGTGGTCAAGTGCTTCCAAACACAAAAATGAATGCTTTTATCCACGGTTTTTGCAATTTTTGAGAAATTTTAAGAAAGTTGTTAATTAATATTTTAACAAACCTACTGACTATTAAAGAGGTTCTTGGCTATTTAAAGCCCATTCTAAATCATTTAAAGAGCATATTACTCCAGAAAAATACTCAAATAAAACACTTAAATCTTGCTCATTCTTAACTCGCTTTGGGATCACTTTCTAAGATCAAAAAGATAATAACAATGTCATAAGTATTAATTATCAAGATCATCTAAATTCATAAAAATAATACTATGAACTTTCCAAGGGGTTTCAGAGACATAATGGTCAAGTGATTCCAAGACCCAAAATGAAAGCTATTATCTACGCTTTTTTGAAATATTTGGAAAATTTTCGAAAGTTGTCAAATAATATTTTAACAAACCTACTGGCAAGTAAAGATGTTCTTGACTACTTAAGGCCCATTCTAGATCATTTCTAGACCATTGCACACTAGAAAAACACTCAAATAAAACACCCAAGCCTTACTCATTGTTGGCTGCTTTGTGATCACCTTCTAAGATAAAAAAGACAATAACAATGTCATAAGTTTAAATTATCAAGATCATCCAAATTCATAAAGATAATGTTGTGAATTTCCCAAGAGGTTTTAAAGGCATAGTGGACAAGTGCTTCCAAGATCAAAAAATGAAAGTTATTATCCATAGTTTTTTGTAATTTTTGAGAAATTTTTAGAAAATTGTAAAATAATATATTCATAAATCTACTCGACAACTAAGAGGTTCTTAGTTATTTAAGGCATATTCTAGATCATTTAAAAGCATTTTACTCTAAAAAACACTCAAATCTTCCTCATTCTTGGATGATTTGGGATCACATTTTAAGATCCAAAAGATAATAGTAATGTCAACGTTGAAAATATCAAGATCATCTAAATTCATAAAGATAATATTGTGAACATCCCAAGGGGTTTTAGAGGCATAATGGTCAATTACTTCCAAGACCCAAAAATTAAGGCTATTATCCACGGATTTTTGCAATTTTTGAAAATTTTTGAAAAACTCTCAAATAATATTTTAACAAACTTACTGATAATTCAAAAGGTTTTTGGCTATTTAAGACCCATTTTATATCATTTCAAGAGAATTGTACACCATAAAAATGCTCAAATAAAACAACCAAATCTTGATAATTCTTGGCTACTTTAGGATCACTTTCTAAGATAAAAAGACATTGGCAACGTTATAAGTAGTAAATATCAAGATCATCTAAATTCATTAAGATAATACTATTAACTTCGTGAGGGGGTTTTAGAGGCATAGTGGTTAGGTGCTTCCAACACTCGAAAAATGAAGGCTATTATCCACAGTTTTTTACAATTTTTGAAAAATTTTAGGAAAGTTGTCAAATAATATCTTGCTAAAATACTAACAATTCAAGAGGTTCTTGGTTATCTAAGGCTAATTCTAAATCTTTTTAAGAGCATTATGCACCAGAAAAAACTGAAATAAAACACCTAATTCTTTCTCATTCTTGTTTGCTTTAGGATAACCTTCTAAGATAAAAAAGACAATGACAATGTTATAAATATTAATTATCAAGATCATCTAAATTCATACCGATAATACTCGTGAACTTCCCAAGGGTTTCGGAGGGATAGTGGTCAAATGTTTCAAAGAACAAAAACGAAGGCTATTATTCATGGTTTTTTGCAATTTTTTAGAAATTTTCAAAAATTGCCAAATAATATCTTAACAAATCTACTGACAATTAAAGATGTTTTTTCCTATTTAAGACCCGTTCTAGATAATTTGAAATGCATTGTACACTAGAAAAACACTTAAATAAAACACCCAAATATTTAGGGATCACCTTCTAAGATCAAAAGTACAATGAAAATGTCATAAGTAGTAAATATCAAAATCATTTAAATTCACAAAAATAATACTATTAACTTCGCAGAGGGTTTCAAAGGCATAATGGTCAGGTGCTTCCAACACCAAAAAATGAAGGCTATTATCAACGGGGTTTTTTTTTGCAATTTTTGATAAATTTTCAGAAAGTTGTCAAATAATATGTTAATAAACCTACTGACAATTAAAGAGGTTCTTGGCTATTAAAAGGCTACTTAAGATCATTTCGAGAGCATTATATACCAAAAAACACTCAAATAAAACACATAATTCTTACTCATTCTTGGTCTGCTGTGGGATCACTTTCTAAGATCAAAAATACAATAACCATGTCATAAGTAGTAATTATCAAGATCATCTAAATTCATAATAATAATACTGTGAATTTCCCAAGGGATTTCATAGACATAGTGGTCAAGTTATTTAAAGACCAAAAAACGAAGACTATTATCCATGGTTTTTGCAATTTTTTAGAAATTTTTGAAAATTTCCAAATAATATCTTAACAAACCTACTCACAATTATAGATATTCTTTTTTATTTAAGGCCCATTTTAGATCATTTAAAATGCATTTTACACCAGAAAAACACTCAAATAAAACACCCAAATCTTGGTAATTGTTAACTACTTTGGGATACCTTCTAAGATCAAAAGGACAATGACAATGTCATAAGTAGTAAATATCAAGATCATCTAAATTCATAAAGATAATATTGTTAACTTTGCAGGGGTTTCAGAGGCATAGTGATCAAGTGCTGCCAACACCGAAAAATAAAGGTTATTATCCACGATGTTTTTGAAATTTTTTTGGAAAATTGTACAAAAGTTGTCAAATAAAATCTTACTAAAAATACTAAATATTCAAGAGGTTTTTAGCTATTTTATGGCCCATTGTAGATCATTTCAATAGTATTGTACACCATGAAAATACATAAATAAAACACTCAAATCTTGCTCATTCTTGGCTGGTTTGGGATCACATTCTAAGATTAAAAAGACAATGTCAATATCATAAGTAGTAATTGTCAAGATCATTTAAATTCATAATGATAATACTCGTGAGCTTCCCAAGGGGTTTCGGAGGCATATATAGTGGTTAAATCCATCCAAGATCTAAAAATGAAGGCTATTATCCATGATTTTTTTCAATTTTTGAGAATTTTCTGAAAGTTTTCAAATAATATCTTAACAAACCTATTGACAATTCAAGACGTTATTGGCTATTTAAAGCCCATTTTAGATCACTTTAAGAGCATTGTACACCAGAAAAATACTCAAATAAAACACCCAAATCTTACTCATTCTTGGCTGCTTTAGGATCACTTTCTAAGATCCAAAAGATAATAGCAATGTCATATGTAGAAATCATCAAGATTATTTTTAAATTAATAAAAAGAATACTGTGAGCTTCCCTAGGGGTTTCAGAGGCTTAATGGTCAAGTGGTGCTTCCAAGACCCATAAATAAAGGTTGTTATCCTCAGTTTATTTGTAATTTTTGAAAATTTTCTAAAAGTTGTCAAATAATATCTTAATAGACCTACTGGCAATTGAAGAGGTTCTTGACTATTTAAGGCCTATTTTAGATCATTTCAAGAGAATTGAACACCTGGAAAACACTAGAATAAAACAATCAAATCTTGCTCATTCTTGGCTACATTGGAATCACCTTATAAGATAAAAAGACGATGACAATGTCATAAGTAGTAATTATCAAGATTATCTAAATTCATAAAGATAATAATGTGAACTTACAAAGGGGGAAAAGGCAAAGTGGTCAAGCAATTCTAAGACCAAAAAATGAAGGTTATTATACATTGTTTTTTGTAATTTTTGAAAAATTTTCGAAATGTTTTTAGATAATATCTTAATAAACCTACTGACAATTATAAATGTTCTTTGCTATTTAAGACCTACTCTAAATTATTTCAAAAGCATTGTACACACTCAAATAATAACACCAAAATCTTGCTCATTCTTATGTGCTTTGATATCACTTTCTAAGATCCAAACGATAATACTAATGTCATAAGTTGAAATTATCAAGATCATCTAAATTTTTGAAATTCGTCTACGGAACTCATTAACAAAAGTGTTGCTAATAGTAATCATATCCTCAATCCAAATCCCCGAGGGATCCTTAAGTCTAGTAATTGCTTTTCTTCTCTTACAAGAAGTCACACTATTGTGAAAGAATCTAGAGTTTATGTCCCCTTCGTGAGCCACCACTTTCTGGCTAGTTTACCCCAATAGCGTTGATTAAACAATAATAACCTTTCACGCTGTCATATGAGACGACTAAACCATTGATTAAGTCTAAAGCTTTGTAGGTCGTTGATTAACCTTTCTTCTACATATTGAAGTCATTCCGCATTTCTTTCCATGTTACTTTGGAAACAATTATTTGTTCCTCTATTCCACTCTTTAAGTGCGTTTTAATTCTTTTCAACTTCGAAACCATCCAGAAAAGAGTTGTACCCTTCCCATCAACAAGTCATTCTCTCGTGTACGATATCGTTCACTTTTTCAAAATTAGCTGAAAAACACTCAAATAAAACACCAAAAATTTTGTAATTGTTTGCTGCTTTGGGACTACCTCCTAAAATCAAAAAGATAATAGCAATTTCATAAGTAGTAACTATCAAAATCATCTAAATTCATAAAGATAATACTCGTTAACTTCACAAAGGGTTTTAGAGGCATAGTGGTTTAGTGCTTTTTTAACACCGAAAAATGAAGGCTATTATCCACACTTCTTTTTTTTTTTTGAAATTTTAGGAAACTTGTCAAATAATATCTTACTAAAAACACAAACAATTCAATAAGTTCTTGGTTATTTAAGACCCATTCTAGATCGTTTCAAGAGCGTTGTCACCGGAAAAACATTCAATTGAAACATCAAGATTTTGCTAATTCTTAGCTGCTGGGGGTCACATTCTAAGATCTAAAAGACAATAGCAATGTCATATGTAGAATTAATCAAAATCATCTAAATTCATAAAGAGAATATTGTGATCTTCTCAAGGGTTTTAAGAGGCATATTGGTCAAGGGCTTCCAAGACCAAAAATGAAGGGTATTATCCACAATTTTTGAAATTTTTAAAAAATTTTCAAAAAGTTGTCAAATAATATTTTAAGAAACCTACTAACAATTCAAGAGGTTTTTGGCTATTTAATACCCATTATAGATCATTTCAAAAGTATTGTACACCAAAAAAACACTCAAATTATACACCCAAATCTTGGTAATTCTCGACTGTTTTAGAATCATCTTCTAAGATCAAAAAGACATTGACAATGTCATAAATAATAAATATCAAGATTATATATATTCATAAAGATAATATTGTTAACTTCGCAGGAGTTTCGGAGGCATAGTGATTAAATGTTTTCAAAATCCAAAAATAAAGGCTATTATCCACTATTTTTTGCTATTATCGACTGTAAAAATTAGATGATGGCATAATAGAGTTTCAGTTATGAAAAATTAGCTAGCAAAACTTGTAAATTTGTTGAAGTCAATATAATGATCATAACTCAAGCTATGAATTACTTCACATTTACAGGGAAGAATATTACTGGGCTGCTTGAAGTCAGAAAGTATTTATATTAGTGGGCTATTTTCTATTGGGCTATAGCTTCAGCGGCCCATAAAATATGGATCCAGTTAACTTTGGAGGAATATATTTCGGGTCAGTTTTTTTTTTTTTTCGGTGGAAAATTGAAGTGGGGATACGAGAAGAATAGATAAAGCTAGATTTCTCTAGAAGGGGTGAGAATGAATGAGATTTTATATATAAAAAAAGTTGCAAAATACAACTCTTGTTAACATTTTTAAATGAGAGAAGTTTAAAACATATAATCGTCTAAAAATGATTAGTAGTAACATTACGATACTCAAAATCGACTTGTTTGTCTATAATTTTTATTATATAAATTATATAAAAAATTTGTTTGCCTATAGTTTTCATCATGTGAAATATATAAAAGAAGTTTTAAGGATGACTCGGTGAGGATTAACCTACCTTTTATAACAATGTAGGTTCAAAAATATCGAGGGAAATATTGGCAAGCCTCTCTTATAGTCATTTCTCTTTCTAACTTATTTCGAACACGAAAATATAGCTTCTAATCTTACTATCGTTCTCCCTTTTAACTCACTTTAAACACATAGTTTGAACAGATTCAAATCATATAAACACGTTTTTCTCATTTTGTTTCATATCTTAGAATCGTTTTTTTAAAGTAATTTTATGAGATATAGATATATAATAAATTTATTTTTTATTTTTAAAATGGGCAAAAAATTAAACTCACTTACCAATATAAAAAAAAGTAAAATTAAGCGTGCCCTAACTGTGCCTGAGATTATTACATCAACTACGCTCATTCAATAAGACCTTCAGGTTATGGTCACCTGTCATCTGTGTCAACCAGCACAGCACTTGCCCGCAAAAATGCACTCCAAATTTAATGTACTCTCAAATTCCATGAGTTATAAAAAGACCCCGATATTAACAACTTTATCTCCACAAATATATTTACATAAAGTTAAAAAAGATAAGTACTTTTCGACAGTAAAAAAAAAAAAAAGTACTTTTCAACGGCCCATAAAGATCATTTCGATGAAGAAGAAACCTCCATCCTTGGGTTTACAATAATACCATTTGAAGTAGTACTCTATCAGTCGATAAGCTAAAGAAGTTCGGTCTAAGTAAATATACTCTCGTATTTGAGTTTAAACTGAATGAAAAAATCTATAATAAAAGAATTCTACCTTTAATAACGATAGCTCGATTTTAAAAAATTACAAGAATCTAAAAAAAAAAAAAAAAAGACAAAAGGGTACGGTGGAACCTCACACAAGATTGGATTGAGAAGTAGATAAATATAATACAAGTTGTAAACTAGGTGTCCATATACACATGATACAAAATTGTCCACCCAAAACTTGAAAAGAGAGGAGGGCTTTTCATAGCCTTATAATCCATAAAAGTACCACAATAACTAGCATAATAGACGATCATATACACTACAAAATTAAGCCCCCGCCAAAAATACTCGACGACACTTAGAAGATTAACTGCCCACATCTAAATCTCCCAAAATATCGATTAGACAAAATCTACACCAGCCAACCGTTATTATTGTTGTCGTTAAGTTGTAAGTCGATTATCGACCTCGAAGGGAAAGCCAAGGTAACTAGGGAGATTAATGAATAAGTATATTTACATATAGGTATAAGCTAAAATGAGGTGGTGTGTTTGGGAGGGAGGCGGAAGATGAGCTCAAGATCAGGTGGGTTGAAGTACCCATTCTTGGGCGGCGGTGGCGTTTTCCCAACCGAGTATGGTTTCTTTCTCGGCGGAGGTGGCGGTATCGAACCGACCCGAACCCGAGCTGACTCGTGCTTTGGCGTCATACACCCACCACCATTGTATTCATATTGATCTTCCTCGACGACTACCACTACATCCATCATCTTCTATTCTCACTTCTGATAGAGAGAGAGAGAGAGAGAGAGAGAGAGAGAGAGAGAGAGAGAGAGAGAGAGAGAGCGAAGGATCAGAGAGAACCAGAGAAACTAGAAGAATGCCTAGGAGTGTATAAAAGGGAAGGGTAGAGAGAGAGAGAGAGAGAGGGGGAGAGCGAGAGTGTAGTAGCGCTCTCTGGAAGTTGCTGGGGATGATGAAGGATGTGGTGAAGAGAGTGTACAGATAAGCATGAGAGAGTGGACACATGTCAGTACCACATCTCCCTCTCTCTCTTACGTGTTGGCGAGGACACGTGGCCATCTTATCCACCTTGCCTTTCAAATTTCCCGCCCTTTTTAAGGTGGCGGCCCTCTCTCTCTCTCTAGCATTGGCATTCATTATTTCCTACTTGTGTTCGTTCGTGTTTGCGCCCTTTTTGGGCTATTGGATCATGCGTGGCTTTAGCCCATTGGGTATGCCTTTTCCTTTTCGGCTCCACATAAAGTATAGGAGAACCTATTTCTACGAAAATTACTAAAGAGACTACTTAAGTAAAAAAAAAAAGAATGAAATTCCGTTAATAAAAAGGATTATCAGAAATTTGAGGAAAAGAATTTAGTAGTACGTAAAAAATGAACTTTGCTTTTTATTATCTGGTATATCTTTGACTTTGATATTATAATTACGGATTAAAAGATGTTGATTACTTAACGGTTTAAATCTCCACCAACACAACTTCACACGTGTAAGAAGCTGATTCTCGTGCAGAAATAGAAGAGCTGACAGATCATCTGATATCTTGACACGTGTAAGAAACCCATTTGTTTATATTATTTGAAAAGAAAACAAAGAGGGAAAGTGACTACTGTGGCTTCCATTCTTTGCTTGTAGTTAACGGCCCATTCCCTGAATTTCCCTCCTATTTAAACACCCATCATTTTTGGGTCTTCAAATTCTATCCCCCTATCTCAGTCTGTATCCTTGAAGATCATCATCCTCTCTCATCAAGACTCGACTCATCACCCTCTCTCATCAAGACTCGACTGCAAGCTAGATCGATACTAGTAAGTTTTTTCTCAATTTGATCAAACAATTATATGTTTATGTTTCATAGAAATTTAGAATCAGTCTTTTTGATATTGGAAGAGGATACGTAATATTTCTTATATCTAAATCTCCTCAAATCTGGCCTAATTAGGATCCATATTGATTGGTTGTGTTGGTCATAATCTTTTCATAGACGATCAACATGTAACCAAAATGGAACACATGCGTATCGGAGAACAGACCTCTGATACCTCCCAATTTATAACTGATAGGGATTGGGTAGGAAACACTTCGGAAACCCTAATGAGACCTCGAACGTTATCCAACTGTTTTTGTTGTTCAAGTAAATATGTTTTGATCAGTAGATTAATAAAGGAATTTGGTGTTTTGGCAGGTTATAAAAGATAATAATGGAACATAAACAAGACAGTGGAAACCAGAAGGGTACAAGGTCCAAGTATGATTGCCTTTTATTTGGTAATTATGGGCATTACTCACATCCATTTTTTCCCTGCCCTTTTCTGGGAAATAACATGCTCACTCTGCTTGATTTTCAGATCTTGATGATACCCTTTACCCTCTCAGTTCTGGCATTGCTGCCCATTGCTCCAAAAACATTCAAGGTGGTATCTTTTTATGTCTCTTGTTCTAGTTGCTAGTTTACCCTATTTTTCATGCGATTCCGAAACATAATGTGTGAGTTTTTCTGTACAAGACGCAGAGTACATGGTTCAAAAACTTGGAGTAGAAAAGAGCAAAGTTTCAGACATGAACTATGTTCTGTACAAGTATTATGGGACTACAATGGCTGGTCTTAGGGTATGACCTTAGTTCTCCTTGTTGAACATCAATCTGTTTCCGGAATTTATATTTACATAAGCTCTCTTTCATTACCACCATGAACGTTCGTTTGCAATTTCTCATCACAAGGCAATTGGGCACAACTTTGAGTACCATGATTTCCACACGTTCGTTCATGGAAGGTTACCTTATGAATTGCTGAAACCCGATCCAGTTTTGAGGAATATCTTGCTTAGCCTCCCTCTCCACAAAATTGTGAGTCTCTTTGGTTTCACCTTAAAGACAAAGAGAGAAGTTGCATCAATGGGGTGATCACAAACATGGGATTTTTGCCCCCACAGATTCTCACCAATTCTGATCAACACCATGCTGTTGAGGTACTCAAGAGACTGGGGTTGGAGGATTGTTTCGAAAGGATTATATGCTTTGAGACATTGAATCCCACCAACACACCCAAAGTTGAATATTCAAGATCAAGACCACACTGAGTTTCCAATTCTGAAGTTTTCAACATCATGGACTATCAACCCTGCTCTGGCAAGACCATTCCTGAGACACCCATCATCTGCAAGCCCTTTCAAGCGGCTTTTGAACGAGCCTTCAAGATTGCAGGAATTGATCCTCAAAGAACGGTGAGAGAATCAAACTTTTCAGAAAACTTCAGTTAATTGGACGACTAATTTTGGTTTCATGGCTTTGATTTTTGCTCTGCAGCTGTTCTTTGATGATAGTGTTCGCAATCTGCTTACTGGAAAACATCTCGGCCTTCACACTGTTCTGGTAAATGTTAGTCAAATAAACAAACTATGTATCAAACTTTTCTAACCTTCATGTAATACTAATCTAATCTATGTTTGTTCACTATAGGTGGGAAACGGTGAAAGACACAAAGAGGTTGATTATGCCTTAAAGAACATTCATAATATCAGAGAGGCATTAACAGAGCTCTTTAAAGATGAAGGGAGATTGAAGAATGTTACTCACTCACAGAAGATTGTAGTCGAGGCTTAATTTAAATATTGGGCAAGAATCTGAACAAATTGCGCTTGTTCTGTTTTTGTAATCTTTTCTTTTCTTTTTTTTTTTTTGGGGGGGTGGAGGCTCTCTGTGGCACATTGTAAGTTATAACCACTAACCACAGTGCAATAAGAAATATTGAAAGCAGATTACGATGATACTAAACATTGATAATGTAATCAGGAGATTGAATATTTCACACAATGTATTCTATTAACAATGAAAACAAATCTGTCCCTAATAAGCCAGCAAAACATGAATCTAGCATTTGTAATTAATCAGTCTTAAATTAATCCTCTGTGCTGAAACTAGCAAACATGATACTCAAAAGGGGAAGATTCAGCTGTCAGTAGGTTAGGTTTCATATTAGTTCTTCGGTATAGATAAACTTTGAAACTTTGGTTCAGAATTTAAGGATGACTCCTTGCTTATAACTTGTCTACACCACAAAATGGAAATCTGCAGAAGCTGAATCTCAGAAGTTTATAAGCTTCAGCAAAATGATAACTAACCCAACAAATGTAATGATAAATGAGAAAGGAAAAGGTGGCATACCTTTTGGGAGACCCTTTGGAGCCAGGTCTGTGCTCAAACCCAAACACAAGCTTGCCACAGTGCCGAGCAGCTGCACCAGAGCTTGATGGATTACTCAGCTCGAGCAAAATTTGATACTGTCCGCAAAATTTGATAAAGAATGATTAGTAGCAGGAGAAAGAAGTGAATACATGAGGGCTTAAACAAAGTATACTTACCAAGTCAATCAACAAGTGATGACGAAATAATGAGTGCAAAGGGAGATAGTTATTCATAAACTAGGCAGACCAATCAAACTTGGACAAACACAATGTGCACATCAAAGAATCTGTGAGGTATATAATACTCTAGTCACCTTCTCCAGATATGGCTGCACAACAAAATTAGAACTTAGAATCTCGCTCAGTAACCAATAAATTCATAAACTTAAAAGCTTTTTTTTTGAGCTCACAAACTGAAAACGTAGAAACCTCAAAATTTTACAAGAATAGGCCATGGGAGGAGTTTAAGGCAATTGATCATGATCTAATGATCAGTTGTATGATGAAGGTCCATCAATCAGCTTACAATTCATCTAGGTCCAGACAAACAAACTAGGAGAGATTGTTAGTAATGCAGGAGGCAGGACAACATCAAACTCTGTATAAATGATAGACCATGTCAGTCACAATCTTCATCAAAACCCTGCATGGATTAGAAACAAACCACATCATGGTGAACCCAAAGCTTGAATCTGAGCAGTAAAGGTTCCCAAAAGCTAGCAAGTGCAGCAAATCTTTTCCCTTCTGTGTCTTGATTGGGATGGCAAGCAGCAACTAGTCAAGACAAGCAGAGCAATTGAGGCTCAAAGGTTCTATGATAGTTAAAACAGGCAAAACAATAGAACTAAACACAAATCATCCCTACCTATTAGAAATCAACTGAACCATGCTTCAATGAAGTATCCCTACCCATCAATTCTTGGAAACCTTCCACCTTTACAGGAGGTGCCCTAAATCATCCCTGCATATAAACATATAATTTAGGTTTCATCGCACTGTTAGTACAGCAGTCAACAAAATCAACATCTATTTAGATGTTCCTTACTTTGATTGTAGTAAAAGGCATCTGCATACTGTCAGTTGCCTCACTTGCTTGGCAGATGGTCCATGATTCTATGGTGTGGAACAATTTGTTCCTGCTGCCATTTTCTCTGGGTTTGTATGCTGCTGATAGCAGTAGAAGTGTTACTATAAATGGAAAAATCAAGCTGGTTTTAAAGCTTGACCTTGGCCATGAGTTGCACCACTGTCACATTCATGACAGGGTGGGAAGCAGATGCTGTTTGCCGGCTCCTTCTGTGCAGCTATTGCTGGTGCTGCACTGTGAGATTTTGGGGATGAACCATCTATGGCAGCAGTAGGTGCACTTTGTCAAGGAATCTACATACCGAAGGTCCACATGGATGAATCAAAATGAAACTCTTGAAGATGACCAATCCAAGACATCAACGTTAAACAAATTATGGTCAGATCCTGAAGAGAAAGAATTAACTTTTATCCTTCAATCTCTCAATGACAAAATAATTCAACTTTTAGTAACTGCACAAAGCTAAAAGCACTAACTATACTCAAAAGCCTTATTCGTAAGAAAGTAGCCATGCAAACTTGTTGGGGCAACCAAAGGATATTATACTAGGGTAAAGGCAGCTAAGATTGCATGTTCTGAACCGGCAGTGCACTTTGCTGCACAATGCCTCTGCTACACTTCACCTGATGTGCTAAAGCAGGCAGGGTCACAGCTGGAGGGAAAAAAAAAAAAGGTTAGTCTGAAGAAGCCATACCCTAGTATGCAGAGACCATGCATTTATTACCTTCCTAGTTCCTACAAGAGCAGGCAGAATCAGAAGTTGAAAACCACGCAGGATTACCAAAAATAAAATGTTTGGATAACACACTGCTGCAGCAAATACAAACACACTGCTCTGGCCACACTGCAAGATCGCAACTGCTGCATATAATGCTACATATTCCACTTACCCACCTTTTGAGATAATTGGAAGGACATCTTCAGAAGTTCCACCGCCAAACAGTGCTTTTATAACTGTCAGCAAGGACCCCCAGTCTAGTATGAGTCCCAGTTTAGAAAAATAGAAAGTAACCGAGGAACTTGAATAAAATATCAGTAGATATTCAGAGGCACCTTCATAGCCCACAGTTGATGAAACACATCAGCTACCTTCTTAGAATCTCATACATCTGCAGACTCAAATTGTTTTCTATTTCCATCCCATCTGACTTTTGCATGGGACTGGCCAGGTTCCTACTCCATACTAAGATACTCTGGCACCTTTCATGATTCAATATAATTGAACTCTTTGCCAGAATCTGTGCTAACAATTGAAGAACCCCAGGCACCTTCTGCTTCACTATTGTTCTTGATGCAATGGCACTATCTGGAACACTCCGGAAGAAACACAAGTTATCACTGAAATGCCCTTAACTGGATCCTGTTTTCAGTATTGGATTTGCTCAATCCTCTGGATCATTCTCCTCAAACTCTACTCTTAATTATCAGGTTAGTAGACATCTCACTGGGGAATGCCTGTCTGATTCTCGATTCAGAAATAATTACACATATGGCTTGCCCGCTCTGTAGTCTTGAGTCCTGATTGCATCAATTTTCTGCAGAATCTTGTCTGAATCTCCGCTATTCAACCTACGGTAATAAAGAAAATTGTAAAAAATATATGACAAACAAACCCAGACACACAGAGATGACCAAAATTCTCTTACTTGATGAGTCCATCATAATTTGTAGATTAGCAAAGACAGGAAGATAACATTTTACAGAAGGATGTCAGCAGCCCCATATGCCATTTTACAACAAAACTACATTCATATACACAGCCACTCAGCTTATTCCACGTTTAAGCAAAATTCAATATTCAAACACCCACCAATAACAGAAACTCAAACAATTAGAATGTCATCAAATTAGAAGTCAAAAACAACAGATAATCATAAATCAAACCCTAGGCAGGTCACGATATGATGGAGGCTGAAAAATGCCATTCTCTAGGATGAAGTATGCATCATCACCATGCAATTGCAAATGTTTCTAATCAAAGAACACGGAAAAAAATCAACCCAAATCAAACAGTTTAACCAAATTAGAAAAGAAGAAATAGAAATTTACAAAAAGAATTGAGGGTAGAGATGATAGAAGAGGGGAGAGAAATGGAGTGGAGGAAAAGAGAGAAGAGGAAGCCTTACTGTAGAGGAAAGCATGAACACAGAGCCGAAAGTGGATTTGATACTTTTCTAGGTTCGTCAACGGTCATGACAGAATCCCAAGCAGAAGGGGAGAGAGTGGATGACATTGGCAAAGGCCAAACAGAAAAGCCCACCTCTGACCATAGCCCCAAGCCTCCAGCTCTCAAGCAAGCTTGTAGCCTGTCCATTTGTCCCAAAGTGCTGTCATGCTCTCTCTTTCTCTGTCTCTCTAGGCCTTCGTCCCTTTAACTACTTGTTCAGTGGGTGATGCTTCCTGGACATTAGCAGTTGCTGTGCGAGGGATCATCAAGTAAACCCTCAATCAATAAGGAATATGTGTGAGGGTGGGGGTAGCAACCTTTGCTCTCCATGACCTTCACTAGCTCAGAGCAACTCTCAACAAGCCCCCTTCTTAGCAAGCCATCAATCAGAACTCTCCAAGCAATTTCATCATTATTATACCCACAGCTAAGTAGACTATCAAATACTGCCTCTGCCCTTTCTCGATCCCCTTTTTCATACAACCCACAAATAACCAGGCTATAAGACTCCAAGTGTGGTAATTCACCCATGTTGATGATGACATAGATTAGGCTCAAAGCTTCTTCAAACATTCCTAGCTTGCACGAACATTTAATTATAGAATTGGAAATACCTTCATCAGGAAGAATTCCTCCTTGTTTCACGTAATCAACCAGCCTTTGAACTTCCTCAATCCGTCCTTGCTTGCAAAGTTCACCAATAAGAGTGGTATAAGTAACAATGCTTAGGGGACAGCCATGCTTATTCATATTGTTGATGAGCTCCATAACTGTTTCAAAGTCCACTATTTTCCAAACATAAGCAATATCAAGAGAGATGGCATTCAGATGCATATCAGTACCAGATCTGGTTCCGTCAGGAATTGACCACTTTTCCTTCAGCAAATGCTTGATCAAGATAGAATACGTAAACTGAGAAGGTTCACAGTCAGCAACCATCATGCACTTGAGGACATTGAAAGCTTGACTCAATGAACTGAAACGTCCATATCCATCAATTAGGACAGTGTAAGTGACAACATCAGGCAAAATACCGTCATTGTTCATATTCTCCACCCACTGTTCTGCCTCTGTTAAGTTTCCCTCGTTGCAATAAGCATGAATAAATGCAGTGTAAATATAAACATCCGGCTTGTGCCCTGTTGACAGCATATGCTCTAGAACTTTATGAGCATGATCATAAGAGTGATCTTTGAGAAGTCCTTTAATGACTATGGAATAAGTGAAGATATCCGGCTTGGCATTTGCATCAACCATTTTACCAAATAGTAGCAGAGCATCCTGTATACTCTTCTCTCTAAAAAGGCCGTCAATCAATATATTGTAAATATGAGAATTCGGCAAGCACTTGTCTTCCAGCATCTTCTCAAACAATGCAAAGGCACAATCAAGTTTTCCAGATTTGGAATAGCCATCAATTAGCGTAGAAAAATTTACTACATTCGCCCTCACACCTTTCTTCTCAAGACTGTTGAATAAATTATGGGCCTCTTGGACTCTTCCCCTCTTGCAAAGAGAATCTATAAGAGTGTTATAAGTCCACTCATCAGGTTGCACATCACTTTCCTTCATCAAACTGAGCAATCGAAAAGCATGGTCTATGTGACCATCTATACACTGCCCGTGGATTAATGAGTTATATGTAATCAGACTAGGAGCTAGTTTACGCTCAACCATCCTATCAAGCAATGACATTGCAACAGGAACCTTTCTACTCCTACAAAGGCCACAAATCAATTCATTGTAAGTCCTGACATTGGGGTAACATTTATTCAGTTCCATTTCCTTGAAAATTTCTAATGCATCTTCAATTCTACCTTGCTTGCAATACCCATTAATCAGGGCATTGTATGTAACAACTGTACAGATCAGCCTCTTATCTGACATTTGATCAAACAGACTCTTGGCTTCATCTAGCTTGTGCTCTTTACACAAGTGGTCAATTAGCACAGTGTAAGTATGACTGTTCGGCTCACATCCCTTTTCATTCATCTCATTGAACAATTTTACCGCTTCTACTCCCCTGCCTACTCCACATAATGCTAATATGAGAACTGTATATGTACGCACATTGGCTTGACAGTTGTCCTCCCCATCTTGGAGAATAGCTCGAGCCCCTCATCAACCCTCCCATCCTCACACAAGCCATGAATAATATAATTATAAGAAACCTCATTTCTTCGACACCCCTTTTGTGGCATCACCTTAAAAACCTTATATGCACTATCCACATCCTTGTCCCTGCAATGCCCTAAAATCAATGAGGAGTACATAAAAGTGTCAGGCTTCATTCCGGCCTGTAAAATCTTACTCACATACAGCTTAGCCTGCACCACATTCCCCAATTTACAATAACCATTAATCATCGTATTGAAGGAGTATATATTAGGCGAAATTCTATCGTTCAACATCATATTATAGACGATGTTCATATCATCAATCAAAAGAAACCTACAAAGAGCCATCAACAACAAATTATAGCACCGGAGATTCAACCTAAACCCACATTCCGAATCATCGTGATTCAGCTTGGTCAAGGTCTCTAAAACAAACTTCGCTTCTTCGGCATCATCACAAGACCTGATCATGGAAACCCTAATCTTATCGGCATTTCCGAAATGGCGAGCCCGAATCAGAAGTGCTAGGAGTGAGGCGTGGGAGTGGGCGTTGTGCTTGAAGTTAGGGCGCTGCGAGAGGTAATTGAAGAAGTTGAGAGCAATCAGAGGATTGAGAGAGTCAGTGTGAAGCTGGAAGAGAGAGGAGACATGGGAGGGGGCAATGAGAGGGAGGATGCGAATGAGAGAGGGGTGTTTCTGCCAGTTCGGAATCGAGAGGAGAGAGAAGATTTGAGAGATGAGATTGTCAGGAGGCTCCGAATCAGGCTCGGAGAGAGAATCGCCGATAGTGGTGGAGAGAGATTGAGATTGCAACCGGCGACGAAAGGAAAACGGGAACTGACCTGAGCAGAAGGTGGTGGTGGTGGTGGTGGCGGCGGCGGCCGATATTCTCATCGTGGTGGAGCGTCGGAGGACTCCATGCATGGATGGAAGGAGGAGGAATCGCCGGAGATGGGGAAGAATAGAGGAGCTGCGAAGGTGGCAGCAGGATTAGAGTGATACAAATGAGGACGATTCATCAATTTGAAAGGCTTGGTATTAGTGTATGAGTTTCTTTAATGGGAATTATAATTTTTAAATACTTGCTCTTAAAAAAATTAAATTCGGCATAATTTATACCATATCAATTGATTAAATTGCTAGTCTTTAATGGTTGTCACAAATTATCGAGGGCTTGGAATCGATTATTGCCCACAACTTATATGAAGTGATAAAAATTGAAATTTTGTTTGCATTATGATAATGATAGAATTACATGAAATTCTATTGTCAATTCATTCTCCTAATCAAAACAAACAAATATAATACGATGTGATTTAACTATCTTCCATGATCCAATATCTCTAAATTTTTAAAAACTCACACCGAGGCGAGAGGAAAAACTGCACCAACGGAATGAGAGAAATTCACACTGACAAGGAACCTTAACCCTCTGTTTGGATTGGGGGGTAAATGTTATTAAAATCCCTTGTTTGGGATAAATCACTGGGGGTGAGGGTGGGGAACCGTTCCCCCTCTCCCCTTAATTAATGAAGTTTTATTCCCCTCCAAATTGAGGGGTAAAGGAGGGGAAGGAAATAATAAAATAAATAAAAAATTATTTTAATTATATTTTATTTTATCTAATGAAAATATGCTTGCAAACTAAATAGGATGTTGAAAGATGAAAAAATTGGGACCAATAACAGTTATGTCTTATGGCATCCCCTTATTATAGCGGATGGAGACTGTAAACTAATTCGGGGTGGGGGAGCCTAGAATTTTAGGTAGGTGGACTATAGGAATTACTCCAATTTAGTTGAATAGGATTGGATGATCAAGTGATTATAATTGTGTTTAGAGTGTATAAGAAAGGAATTTATTTACTTATATGGTGATTTGGTCGATGACGTGGATGAAAGGCGAATCCTTCTTGCAAAGTTACAAGTATCTTGGGTTTCATCCTAAAGAACATCAACTACTCGCAGCAGAAATCTGAAGTCAGTTGCCCTTTTGTTCTGTTTTTGTTGTCTCTGGACAGAAATGTCAATCAGAGCATATTTAACCATAAAAAGCGCGATAGGAATGTATTCTGAGCAGATTACGATGGTATTGGACAGAGATATATGATAAAAAGTGAATGGAATATCAAACTAATTGTGTTATATGACAAATTGCCTGATCTTGTAAGTTGTAAACAATCACATCCCCTCAATATGAATAAGGCAACAAAATCATGAACCTTATCATTTGTCAATAATCAGACTTGTCCTTCACTGAAACTAGCAACCGCGACAACAGGAGAGGTGAAGATTGAGCAGTCAGTTGGTTAGACTTCATACTAATTCATCTATGTTGATCAACCTTTCAGGGAATACTTCTTCCCAGTGAATGCTTGGAACTTCGGTTCTTCGGATTTAACAGGTGGATCCTCATTTTTTACTTCCTTAGTTGCCTACACCACAAAATAGACATTCTGCATCAACTCAAAATCTCAAACTTATAAGCTTCAACATCATCATGATTAGCCGACAACAAATATATGGATGCATGAGGAAGAAGACTTGGACGTACTTTTGGGGTATCCTTTCGTGCTGGGTCTGTGCTTGATCCAAATACAAGCTTGCCACAGGGCCGAACAGCTCCAGAAGAGCTTGACAGTGTCTCCTTCTCTTTGGGTTGAACAGAAGCAGAGCTAGACGGTTTCTCGGTTTCATCTGTAGCCGCTGAAGGCTTCCCATCCAACCGTCTTCCAGCTCCAGTAAACGGGCTAAATTTAGGAATTTTCTCAGCCGGGTCATCTTCAACTATTGAAAAAGAAAGATTTTGTTTAACAATGGTAAAGATGAATAAACCGAGTAATTAGGATGAGATCGTCTTAAAAAATGAATGAACAGCTAACCTTCTTGCTCAGGCCTTGGCCTCTTCACTGGGGTTGGAAGTGATGGCTTCTCAGGTTCTTTATAATCAAGGGGTGGTGCGAAGTCAACCTCACAGTCAGTCTCGATAATACTGACAGCTGATGATGGTTTGGTCTCAACCACATCAATGTAAAACTTTTTGTTGTTATAAGCAACCATGATGGTGTCCCCCGTGGTTAAACAAGAGAAGCTCCTCAAAGTCGTCTCTAAGCTGCCAGAAAACATGATAATTAGGGCAGAATGAACTGAATCCACACATACTCCACTGGCTTTTTTGATAAAGTAACATTCCATCCACTATCTTAATGTCAGGAACTGGAAGTAATAAGCTTACACGGCTTTTGGGTTGGATATATCGAGAAAGTCCTTAGTGTGGGGCTGGAGCTTCACAAATGTACCCTTTGATAAGCTGGCATTCTTAACATGCACAATATCTCCCTCTTGAAGAAGCATGTTCTCCATCATCTGATACAAGATCAAACCACAGACAGAATAAGGATAGTAATCAATTGTATGGATCCATGTGAATTTCCTAACCAAGGCAAGTTCATATACCCAGTATGGTAAGTATATTAGGCCTTCATCAGCAACAAATTCAAGCACTCCACAATGAGTAACACGGTTAGCAGACGGATTGCTCAGCTCAAAAAGCATAGGGTACTCGATATGCAAAAATGCTACAAGGCAATTAAAGAGAGTTATTCAATGCAATAGCAGGAGAATAAAGATATGAACACATGAGTGGTTTGGTTGACCAGAGTACACTTACCAAGCCGATCAAGAGCTGATGGCGGCATTATGACTGAAAAAGAAGATAGTCAGCTCAGTATATAGAAAAAATAGAAACGCAAGTAGGTAAATTTCTGAGGTATTTATACATACTCTTGTCCCCCTTCTCCAAATGTGGCTGCACAACGAAAACAAACAGAATCACTGAGTGGGAAGATGAACAACACTGAAAAGCTCAAAACTTTTATAGGGGCAGATAGTTTGAGACATTATGCAGTTTGCCTAGGCACAGGTGAACACGCTAAGAGAGATCATTTGTAAACCTTTTCAATAAAAGAGGCAGGATAGCAGCGATAACTCTGCGTAAATGATGAGCCGCGTCCTCCATAGTCTTCCTCAAAAGCCTACAATCATTGAAACAAACAGAATCAAGAGAATCAACATCCAGAATCTGGAAATAGAGATTCACAGAACCAAGCAAGTTCAGCAATTCTTTTCCCCTTACTGCCTTGATTACACTAGCAAGTAGCAACTAGTCAAAGCAAGCAAGGAATTGAAGCTGAAAGGTAATATAACACATAAAACAGGCAAAATAATGAAATAAACAAAGATCATTCCCAATTCCACCTACAAAAATCAACTTAATTATGCTCATTACCACATTCATCAACCACAATGGTCCAGTTTCAACTTCATTAAACACCCAATGGAACTTATATAAAAAAATCTGAACATAAGACGATCAACCCAACAAGTATCAAAACTCGATTAAATCAACGATAATGGATCATTAACATACCATTCTTACTGGGCACTGATGGAATTAGTGCCAATTTATACCTGTCAGAAAAACCAACAAACAAGCAGATTATACTCCAATGAAATACAGAAATGTTCCAAACTTTGAGCTAAAGATTCTAGTGTAAAGCATTGACTATCTACTTCAGATGCAGGAAAAGCTCTCATCACCAAACCCCAGAAACCAATCATCGAATTAGGAGAAGAAATTAAGTTTTTAACGCTTGGTGAGGCCGAGAAAAAGGAAAAAATTAATACCCAGATGAATTCCCGAGAATAAATCGGTGAAAAGTGATTGCCCAGAATGAGGAAAGCCAAGAAGCTTTGGTTATTATCTGAAGAAAACGGTGAGGAAGGATGATTTTCAGGTGCTAGATCCCTTGTATAAGTTGGAGAGAGAAAAAGGGTGTTTAGGACTTTATAGCTTCTGAATTATTTTTCTGTGTTAGTAGTATACCATAACTCGGTGTGACTATAATCGCTCCGAGGCGGTGATTTTTTGATACAACCCTTGAACCCCACGTCCACCTAATGTGGGCTAATACATACTGATTAATTTGTAGACCTTATTACAGAGGATCAAAGGGGCATTTTAGTAAATAAGAAAACTTCCAGGGGCTTTCTCGCGAGTCTCTTCCCTTCTGTGAAACCCTCGCTTTCGGTTTCGCTTCCGGCTCGCTCATTCGACGCCTCTCAGAAACCCTTCTTGGCAGTGTCGAAGAAATAGAGTTGATTTGTGAAGAAAAGCTGGTGTTTTATCTCTCCTCAAGGACAGAGAGGAGGCGGGAACAATGGCGAAACGGGAGTTATCTAATACTTTGAAGAATTTGAAGGTAACATTAGCAAAATTTTGTGTTTTCTTGTAATTCTGGCTTTTGAATCGTGAAACCCGACTTGGGTCATGCTTAATTTCATCTGGGTCTTCGTTGTTTCAGTGTGTTTTTTTTTTTTAGAGTAGGGAAAACTCTGCTCTTTTTGCCAATTAACTCTTTGACTCTTTGAGCTCATAAGATTTCTCTGTTTTCCATGTTGTTTTCTTTTTGTCGTTGCGATTTTTGTGTTAAAGTTTATGCAAAGGGCAGCCCAGAAAGAGGAGAAACCTAAGGAGGAAGAACCCAAGCCACTGGGGAATTTTGTTCCCCTAGTAATGTTAGTAGAAAATGGTATTTCCTTTATTTTAACATTCTGTACCAACTCTTGAGCAGTTTCTTTATGTTTGAATTTAGAATTGTTGGACTATTATGTCTGCTAGCAATGCAACTCTCGAGGGGTTCCGCTTTATTCTCTTCTTTGCTTGCTTCAGCCTTCCGGAGGTAAGGATGTCGACATTTGGATCCTTCGCCTCCGGACCTACGTTGAGCGATCTTGTTGTTGTTGTGATAGTTTCTTGCTGGGATGTAGGCTAGATTGATGTTTAATTTGCAAGTTGTTATATTTTTATCCCATTCCAAGTTTTCACTAAATTTCTTCTTAGCAATGGTGAGGTTTAACATCCCCCTGGGGGGTCTATTTGATGTTAAGGGTATAAGCATGAGTACTAGAAGCAGTAATCAACTTTATAGAGCACTGCACCTGGTGTGAGGTTCAACATCCCCCAGGGAATCACCGGAGGGTGGGTTGTTCTCTTTGACGTTGAGTGATGGGAAACGAGCCACCATTTCATCCACCACTGCCTATATATGCTTGGGGGGTTCAATCAGCTCTTAAACAACAAGGGTGGGTGAAAATAATTCAAGAAATCCTTGCCATGACTTTGCTCAAACGAGGCAGCAAAAAGCTCCGGTTTTGTAAGCTTGATTACTCAAGCTTAAGAGAGGATCTCAAGCCCCATTTTCATACTTTTGAGAGCTGTAGGAACTGATGGGGGATGCTAAAAACAAAGAGGGGAGAGTAAGGAGGCTAAAGTTTAAATGGGAGAGATATGAGAGTGAAAAGACATAAGGAGAAAAAGAGGGGAATCCCCAAAAACATACCAAGTCAAGGAGGTAGCTAATCGAGTTTAGTATAAGAAACACCACCTAAGCTTGATTAGGGCCCCTTGATCTGAATTAGGGATAAGAAATAACACCCTAATTTAAGATTAAGATTCCTTGATCACCACCTAATCAAGCAAAGATTAGGATATTTGTTTAAGATTCCTTTATTTAAGATTAAGAATCTGATGTGAAAGGAGCTTTAGCTCAACTTTATTCAATTTTAGCCAAGAGTCCCTTACATTCTCAAGGCTTTACATATTTGTAGCACTTGAGTTTTAGGTTTTCACATCTAATCTAATGGCCACAAGGTCTTGGAACATGATCCTAAGGCTGTAAACAATGAGTCGGAAAAACAAAAAGACCAAAAAGCACCTACAAAACAAAGAAATACATGGTTAAAAGTGACAACCGACATGTTGCTTTCAGCAAATGTAGTCCAACTTCAAATGGTTGTATCTGATCTTATGATTTCAAGCTCTTTTTTTCAGCGCAAAAGGTCTTATTGGAAAGCTTAGGAAGTTAGTTTTCCAAGTATATCTCATTTGTTGATTTCGGCCAAGTAATTACCAAAGAAGTTAACAAGGTCAAAACTGGACCCAAAATACTTGACTTATGCAAATGGACTCTTTTCTTTATTATCTCTAGAGCTAATGCTAAGAACCTTTTTTACTCACTTGGTTGACACATCGAGTTCTCAAAAGTGTGAAAATGGGGCTTTAGATACTTGCTTAAGCTTGAGTAATCAAGCTTACAAAACTGGCTTTTTCTGCCAGTTTGAGGAAAATCATTGGCAAGGATTTCATGAATAATTTTCGCCCACCCTTGTTGTTTAGGAGCTGATCGAATTCCCCCTTGGTATATCTGGGCAATGGTGGGTGAAATGGTGGGTTGATCCCCATTATTGAGGGTATAATCTTTACCTAAACATGAGTACCAGAAGCGGTAATCAACTTTGTAAAGCAGTGTAGCCTCATGAAGATGATTTATTAATTAATACATCACCCTGCTGTACATCTGTTTCTCCCTTGCTGATAGCACCATCTTCATTGTGAGCATGCAGATACTTGTGATTGCTTAGAAGGTCAACCATCATAACTGCAATTTTGCAGGCTATGGCTCAAGGTTTAGGGAATATCAATGTGTTCTTTTTTGGCACTGGATCTAAATCCACCACTGCTGTTGCACTAGTTAACTGTGGACTTCGATGGCGTCCAGGCTGCAAGTAGTTAGTAGATGTCGGTACATCATAAAGGTTTGACTTGATGACTTTGGAGAAATTTTGGCCTAGATGAAGTTTTCTATCATCCACGGGCAGTTTAAGATGATTGTGCAGTCCATGTAATATAGGATTGGCTTGTGCTATTTTGTAATTTTCAGAATCTAATTAATTTTATTCTTTTTTTTTCTTGGTGTGCTTATTAAATATCTTCCTATCAAACATTGTTTGGAAAGTTTGATCTTGAAAAACACTCTCTCAAGTGTTTGTCTTTCAGATCATCTTGTCTGTGTGTTTTTTTGTTTGGCACGGGGGTTGTGGGATTTGGAGAGTATTTTTGCTGAGGTTTGAAGTGTTCGGTTAGAATTAGATGTGGGTGAGAGGGAGTTAATGAAACATAGCATCATTAGGCCAGTAAACTTACCTAGTTGAGCTAAGAGATTTGAGCCTATGTTGATTTTATATGAACATTAGTTTGGATTTTGCTATTTAATTTTAGTGGAAGATGGTTGTTTGACATCATTGGCAACTCTTTTGCAGTGTGGTTATAACGGAAGGGGACCCTCACCCTGGGACTATAAGAGGCCGAATGTCATTTCAGAATTTCAATCCTTCTGTTGATGTGAGTACTATGATCGGATGACCTGGGAATTTTTTCAAAAGACATCTATTTGTGTACTTTTCTCATGCCATTTTCTGTAATTGCTTGTCTTGATAGAAATTGAATGATGATGATGCCAATGGTCACAACACTGAGGCATCAACGTCTTCTAGCTTTCAGAGTGGTAAAAGTATTGACAGGTATGTTAAGTGGAGCCCCCTCGCGGGAAAAAAAAAAAAAAAAAGAAACCTGTGCAATAGCTCTTACTTGAATAGATTGTTTGGGACCTTCACTTCTTAAGCCTGCTAATACTTAAACTGCAACTCTAAAGATCTTCCCTTATGGTCATGAGAAGAGAGGGGATCTGAACTGTCAGTTTTTGTAGGCATTTAGCTGTATGCCCCTGAAAGAGAGAGGATGTTTATCGTATTGTTTCAAAGTGGAACAGCTGAATTGAGCTATTGTTACTAGGACTCACCATATGGCCCATACATATGTTACAGTGTCGAGTGTCGGACATGGATGTCATGGCAGGCTTGAGTTTCTAAAAATTTTGCATGTTTTTGGTCCAAACAGAAGGGTCGGGTGTACATACATGTGCTCCTAGTGTCAAGCATCGAACCCAAGTACTTGAGGAAAAATGGAGACTCAGAGTAACATATGCGTACCGTGTACAAACTGTTAGCTGATTAGCAATCCCTTTAATGTGGGAAAATATGCTTGTATCGAAGCAGGTGAAGCTTCCAACTTGACAGTGCTGGCTGCTGAGGTGTACTAGTATTTATTACTCTAGTGACCAAGGGAGAAAACCTTTATAAACCAATATCATGTGTAGGCAAGATTTTGATTGTGGTTCAAATTTGTAATACTGATTTGATGATCAACACCAGAACTGCCCATTTGATCCTGCTGAGTAGATTCTTAATCTAAATCCAAATCTGAGCAATCTTACCTTGGAATCCTGCAAGGTGTTGTTGTCAAGTGACCCACCTAGAATAAAGAGTAGATTTAGGCTGCTTAAAATCTAATGATTTCCTTTTTGGGGGGTTAGGCGTGGCTTGTCTACTCTGTATAATATAGCGTAAGTAATGTGGTAGGGGCTAGCGTCTGTAGTTCTTACTACAACCTGTTTTTTCTGCTTTTAGAAAGAATACGCGTCAAGAATTCAACTTTTTAAGCTAATTACAATTGCATTGACAGCAGAAATGGCCCATCAGAACACTCTGATATGGATCTGGGCAATTCTGATGGAGAACTTAAGAGGAAACAGCCTGAAGCAGGATCAAAAGCAAGTAATCCGAAGAAATTACAGAAGAAAACTCAAGCAAATAGCCAACCGTCTCCAAGTGAGAACCGCAGTTCTCAGAAGCAATCAAAACGCAACAAGCTGGACTGGAATGTTCTAATGCCACCCAAGTCTCAAAGCAAAAGACAGTAGGGAGATTACGCCATCTCTTGTCCGAAGAGATTTGCATGTAGGATGATGCATGTTGCAGGTTTAGGCTGGAGCAAAAGTATGTCATTTATGACCTTGTATTCTTACTGTTTGTAATAGTTCATCAGTTCCCTGAAGCTGTCCATTATAAATCTTAGATGATCTGTATTCTTTCATTTCCCTGCTAGTTTTGGCATTTACTACTAAATAGCTATATGGAATTGGTGAATGGTTCAAAATGTGACTGTGTTTCTCAAGTGCGTCAAGTTGCGAGTCATTTCTTTCTGCTTGATACAATAGCCATTTTGTTTATGGGTTTTGATAGCGCAAGGTCTGGGGAGATTCAAATTTCTTTCTATTTGATCATTTTGTTTATTTGGACAAAATTACAGTATGTAAATTTTTCGAGTGCTCAGATCAAAATATTTTTAAACTTTTCAATTAATGAAGTTGTCATTGAATATTCGTTGTTCAAATTTGTTGTTAGTCGTGCTGAAACATACAAATGTGCCACTTGATTCACCAATAACTACCTGGTGCCCATTTTGTACATTTTTCTTTTTTTTTATTTTATGACTTCCAGTTTTAGTGAAAGAATAAAAAGAAAAATAAAAATATTTTGAAACCTAGGAAGAATTGCAGGTGCTGGAGGGAAGGGGAATATTAATATTTTTCTGTTTCTGTTTCTTTTTCTTTTTATTCTTTCACTTAAATCAGAAATCAAAAAACAAAGGAAAATGTCAAAACATGGACACTAGCTGGTTACTTGTGTGTCCTGTAGCACATTTGCATGTATTACAGTGACTGATGGCAGGCTTGAATAATGAATAATTTAGTGGCAAAACTACATTTATCGAAAAATTGAAAAAATTAAAGAATATTTTGATCCGAAAGCTCTAATTGTTTGGTTTCTTGAGTCAGTAGTTGTTTGCCTAATTGTACAATAACTTAGCAAAGAGTTCAAATGTGTTTTCACACCGATAAAGATATCAAGAAGTTTGTGGGTTGTTAAATACTGAATCCCTAAGTATGAATCGTTATAAGAGAATGTTCACAAAATTCATTTGGCATAAGAAAAGTTTACTCGTGATAACATCCTAAAAAGTGAAGAGTACAAAATCTCAATAGTAGCTTCCAGAAACTGGAATAGTAAAATTAGTATTAGTTCGACATTTTTATAGTTCACAGATTCAAATATCTAATGATCGCAACACATTTACAATACTGTAAAATAGCAAGGCTCTATATGCATACTAAGAAAGTCCACTATGATGCATCACTAGTCTAGAACATAATTAGTTAGGATTTTGGGATATACAATATTATAGAAATTAAATTTACACACATAAATGTTCATAGAGTTCTGTTGTCATTGTCAAGTGGGGTGTTTTTCGGGGAAAAAGGTCTGATGTAATAGCCTAAACATTTAATTACAAAAAAATATAGGAATACTGAATTCACTAGACTCTAATTTAGAAAACCGTCGACTACCTACTACTCCATTTACACATATATGTCACATGAAATACACTCGTTTCCAACTTCATTTTACATAAAATGCACTCCATTTCAATCTTACCCGCTTCTTCCCACACTCATCCACTCCTACACACTCCTTGCGGAAATAATCCACTCCTTTCGATTATTTTTCACTCCTGTCCCATTCCACACTCCAAAATTGCCAGCCAAGAGAGTAGGCCCATAAAGTTCTGGACATGTAGATTTGAATCCTGACGATATAGGTTTTATACCAGCATTTGAGAAAAACACCTTCAAGCCTCCAATCAAATCACTAAACTTGTGAAAATGTTTCTCAAATTAGAGCCATAAAATGTGTTTATTGAAGGCCAATATGCCATGTTTGTGGATTAAGGAGCAAAAGGAAACATGTTGTAAGCAAACATGAGATATATACTTGACTTGAAGGCCAATAAGTTAAAAGCCGGTTCATTCTAAATATGCCAAACCTTGGCTAGCAAAAAATTAAAGACCTTTGAGCTACAAAAACGGAGAAACATACTCAAATGCAATGGCTAATTTTTACATTATTTTATGAAACAGGGGTACTTCCTAATCAGTTGGGTTGCCAAACGGAGAGGGCACAGGAGATTCTCCCTTTCCAACCTTGTAGCATCCAATGCCTGTCCTCATCTACCACAAAATCTCTGTGGTAGTTTGCTTTCACCATAGCCTTTGCTCGACTCACAAGCTCCCGGTCTAGTGGAAGCTGCCTAAACCCGGCCCTTGCTGTCCTCCCTTGCCACTGCTTGTACGTTTCGGGCCTTTGAATCCTCTCTGCACCTTCACATGCTATGACATTCAATGATTCTTTCCCGTGTATCTCACTCTCAACCAACAGCCTTTCATGATCTTCACGATTCATAGTCGCTTCAAAGATATCAAACATAGAGGAGTAGTAGAAGAGTGCCTCTCTGAACCGAGTGATGAAGAATGGAGCATTGAATGAGCCATTCACAGTCCCATGAACGAAAAGATGGGGATTTATATCTTTGATTAGCCTTAAGAAGGCATCCTTTGGACTGTCTGCCACCACTGTCTCGTCAAGTAGTGTCCCAGAACGATACATGCAATTGACAAACACCAGCTCATCCTTCTCAATTTTTAGATCCTCTAGCTTTATACTTTCCCAGTTCTTAGCGATTGCCTTATAGTTGAAGGGCACACCAAATCTCTCACAATATCCAGCCAACCGACGCCCAGTGGCTTCAAGCCTTTCTTCAGGTCGAAAACCACGTTGGGGATAGTCTATTCCAGTTATACGGAGGCTAGGAGGACCCGTGGGTCTCTTTGAGAGGTTCTGTATGAGACAAGGCCACTGCAAACCCAACAAGACACCGAAATCAATGATGTGGATCCGGGTAGCTTTCTCAGAGAACTTTGCTATTGTATTGTTGGCGATGAAATAAGACATCCTTTTGAAAGGAACGGCTGACACATATAGCTTGTAAGCCTTCAAGAAATCTGATGATGAGATTTGAGCATCAACTACATTACCAGAAACTGTTGAACCAGTGCCAGCTAAGCGAGCCTCAAGACCATTAGCAAAATAATGGGCAAGCCTCTGGAGGCTATCTCCATATGGTGAAGAATGCTGCCTTATTTGCCTGAGATGCTCATTTGCACTCCTAAGATCAAAACTTGAAACTGCTTGAGCACAGTGACTGAGAAGAGTCCTCAGATCCACCTCGTCTTTTGTGCTATTCTGCTTCTTACCACGTGTTGTTTTCCCCTTCACCCCTTTCTTCTGCAACTTCTCACTAGCTTCAACGGGTAAAGAATCATTGGTGCAGACTGTAGTGAGATCTTTCTCTTCCTTACAGAGTAATACATCATCGAATTCCTTCATCTCGACATAATCTTCATTGGAGGAAGCTTGCTGCTTGTTACTCCTTCCTTCTTCACAACCACCTTCATCCCTTCTATGATTCTTCTTCCTCCTCGAGCGACTGACTGATCCAGCCTCTTTCTTTGGGACCGTTGATGTAATTGTACTGCTAGGAGAAGTGGCTGCCCCATCCCCTGAATCATCAAAGCTATTGCTTGACCCAGAGGACAGGGAATTGGACTCAAAAAGGGCTGAGAAATATCATCCAAAGTAAGAACAGGATGCAATTGGCTTTGGTTGAGAATCCAGTTGGACTCACAAGTGTTATCACCACCAATAAAACCCTCGATCCCCGGATGACCGCGACTCAATTCAAAAACCTCATTTGAGTGCTCTCTACTCTGTATTATTGATGAAGGGTTGTTGTCAGATGAAGGAGAGTAGTTCTCTCCTAGAGCATCATACAAAGACTTCTCAGTGGCTTGGAGAGCCCTGAACTCCTGTACAGAGGCAGGACTTTCATCCAAATCCTCTTCCAGGAGAATATCAGTAATGAACTTGAGGCAAGCATCAGAGAAATCAGGAACTTCCACAGAATCAGAAGTGATGACACTCTCAGTCAGGTCAACTGAAGGGGTTTCTGGACCAAAACCCAGATCAGCGTTTTGCAAAATATCATCTTGTCTGATCCCGTTGCTAAATTCTTGAAGGTTGGAAAAGTTCGAGACCAAATCAGGGTTGAATTTAAACGGATGGTTCATAAAGTCAGGATCAACAAGCACAGGATGCATCAGAAAGAAGAGAAAAGGTTTTGGTTTCTCTCACAGACAAAACAACAAACAGGTGGTGGGTCGAATTTTGCACCCTCAACTATGAACCAAAAATGAAACGAATGAAGCTCAAGCCACGCAAGATACCATCAAGTAGCACCCAGAAAAGCCCAAAAACACACAACCTAAAAAAATCAAGAGATAAACAAATCAACCGAAGCCCCTAATTTCAGAAATAAATTATGCCCAAGTGAGAAATCTGAATCTGGTGAGCCGCAGATAGAGGAGAGAGAATAAAGGGTACCTGGGCGAGGAAACAGGAAAGGCGGAAATGAACCCAGATCGACAGTCGTAGTGCAGCACTCAACCCTTTAAGAACAACTTGGAAAGAAGGTTCAAGGAAAGCGCTTTCTAGCATATAGAATTCAGATTTGAGTAATAAACAAACAAAAAGAAAGATTAAACAAATATCACAAAGGAAATTTCAAGGGTCAACTATGATGGTCTTGTGAAACGGGGACTGGAACGATTGAGATAGAATTGCAATAAATTGAGCCGTTGCAATGAACCAGATTAGTAATCGTCGGTGGTGCAGGTGGGGTCTCGAGTCTCTCTCGTGGCTGCATCAGGAGGTGTCTGGAGTTTCTCCTTCCTTTGTCCATGGACTTTCACGACAATACCCCAATTTGTACATTGTAACAGTTATCCTGTTATGTTAGAATATATGTAAATATAGCAATGATCTTTTTATTATCTTTTATGAGGTAGTATATTATTATCCCTAAATTATAGTCGAGAATAATGCTAGGTCATTTAGAGTATAAGTAGCCAATGATAATGGACAAGGGTGTGAAATCTGTCTCCGTATTCATTTTTAAGAATGACAAACAAAAGATCTACTATGAGTTCCACTACATTAAATAAATTTATTTAACCTAAGGGAGTCAAAGACAGGTACTCGCGGATGACCCAGACGTTCATGCTATAAGGATGACGCTAAAAGCTCATTGCTATATTTACATATAATCTAACATGTTAGATATAAGAGCGTTTTCGTAAAATTAGTTGTTTTAAGTAATGTTTAGCAGCTTTTACTAATGGTTGAATATTCTATTAGCGATTAGTTGTCATCAACTAGTGTTTAATGGTTAGTTAGTCAACTCGGTGATTTAAGATGAGTGTGTTTATTGTTTACTAAGTGTAACTATCATATTTATATAAATTAACTTAAATGGGCATGATAATTGAAGGCTTTTAGAAAATAAAAAGGAAAATGTTAAAACTATAAATACAATCATTAAATAATAGTTTTGAAAAACACTCGCATAAACATTTAATCTCTACTTTGCTGAATACTTTCGTTATTAAATTCGTATTGATTAAAACCCAAATCATTAATCAATACCGAACACAAAGGATATGTTGAACTTGATAAAATTGATGTAGAAGTACATACAACAAAGTTTTCCAAGTAATTATACTTACTTTAGTTGCAAAATAATTGTTTCATTTTATGATTGTGTTTACTATTATAAATTCTTTTTTAAAAAAAAAAAAAGGGATTAGGTAACCTAATATTTGTTCAATTATAATGTTTCGTACATAATCAAAGCATTCAAAATCGTACTTACTCCTTCCTTCTATTTCTACCCATTCAAGGCGTGTTTTCACATCGAGAATTCTTTGCAGATGAATATTCTTATTTTTATTTCAATTAATGAACAAGTGTTTTGTTTGGCATCCTCAATTAATATATGAAGTATTTGAAACCAATCATTAATAGAGAGAAAACATTAATATAAATCAATATTAGAGAAAATATTAGTAATGTCAAAAACAAAATAAGTAAGAGGATGAATTCTTGCATGCATGAAGCGTAAGTCGTCTCTTTCGTAAGATATGAGACATATTCGATTGAAAAATTTTTTAACAATCGGTAAGAAGTAGTAGCTGATATTACTACGCAAGTAAAAGTCTTACTGATGCATCACATGTTTTGACCAGATGAAATTTCATGCATACGATTGTACATCAATGAGATGCTGGGTGTTTGATTGGTGGAGATGATAAAGTGTTACCCACGTCATCAAGGGAATTAGTAAACTAATCAAATGTTAATCCCTAATTAAAAATTACTAATCCACCAAATCAAAACAAAATACGCGACGACAAGTGAATCTATGAATGGATTAAATAAAAGGAAAGCATACGACAGGGCTGACGTTTTTCCCACTTGGCTGACCGGGGCCGCCGGTAAACGGTCAACCGTATCGCCCAAGCTTCCTCTCTCCTGTGTATGTTGCTCACAAATGTAATCACTCATCATTAATTCTAATCACTAATCACTGATCACTAATCACATGAGCTCTAATTATTAAAAATGGTGTCACCCAAAAAAATATAAAAAAATACATACTTTTATTTTATTTATTTTGAAACCTATATTTATCAGAATTGAGCTACTACTAGTTTATAAAGGATTAACTTATCGTAATTTTTTAATCCACAAAATTTAAATATGAGACTTCATTAAGCAATATGAATAAATAAAAAATAAATAATTTTTTATCAATAAATAAGAAAAAAAAATTGTATTCTTTTATGACCAACCTTTTGATAAGGCCACCTAAGAAATTTGTTCATCTAATTGAGAAAATTTACCATATAGTAGGGGAAAAACCAATCCAATATATACTAAATATTAATTTAAAAATTAGAAATTGAATATATATATATATATATATATATATATATATATATATATATATATATATATATATATATATATATATATAGACACACACACACACACACAATTCGAACAAACTTAAATTTGGGTCAAAATTAAGTTCGGACAACATAAATACAGGGAAAATTATGTGTCTGAATTTAAAATTAGGACAAAAATTCATGACCGGTTTTTCGGACAAACCTAAATTTGGGTCAAAATCGAGTTCAAACAACATAAATATAAGGAAAATCGTGTGTCCGATTTAAAATTAGGACGAAAAATTCATGATCAAACCCGTTTTTCGGACAAACCTAAATTTGTGTCAAAACCGAGCTCGGATAACATAAATATAAGGAAAATTGTGTGTCCGAATTTAAAATTAGGACGAAAAATTCATGATCAAACTTGATTTTTTTTTTTTTTTTGACAAACCTAAATTTGGGTCAAAATCGAGTTCGAACAACATAACAATAGAAAAAATCATGTATCTTAATTTAAAATTTGGATTAAAAAAGTCATAATCGGATCCGATATTTTTCAAGTTTGAATGAATTTGGGTAACCGATTCAGACGAAATTTTGTAAATGCTATTTTTTATTATAATTTTCTCCATTTATAGTTTTAAATTCAAGAGCTTACTTAAGTAAAAGGAACAATTGTCAAACTACTAATCAAATTATATTAATTAAAATATAATTTATTTAGAATATCATTTTTCACTTTTTTTGGCCTAAAAGAGATAGTACAAAAGTCAATTCAAACTAAATTTAAATTCACATATGTAGTACAAATTACTACATAACCAACCCCATTTATCAACTAATTAGCTAACTAACCAATACTCAATTTAGAATCTCAACTGTAACCACTAAACAAAAAAGAAAAATCATAAATCATGTTGTTGACACTAATGACATTTCTAGAATTGACATTCAAATTTTTTTATTATAAAAAATTAAGAAAATTAATTGGGTGGAGAAGCTTCAAGTGGGTCTAAATTATCCATTAATAGTTAATTATCAAATATTCCGTGTATTTCTAATTGATTAGGCCTTTGAAGATTGGGTCAAGAAAAAAACCGGTTCAGATGTATTTGGACCACATCAAGTACTTTAAAGATGCTCCAATTCTTACTTGGGATCTATTATTTAAATTCATAAATAAATTATTCTAATCATAATGCTTTTTTATTGAGATAATAAATAATCCATAAAATATTAGTTGAGATCATAGCGGTCTTACTCCGATAGAGGATAATACAAGTTCGAATATCAAAAGCGCACTTATTATGATGACTTTTATTTTAAATGCTAACAGCCCGAAATATATATTATACCGTTGATCAAACAAAAAATGTTTTTTCATTGACATAAAATACTTCGGGCACTTATAATCCAGCATTAATAAAGTATTGTCAACGTAGACATATATATTTGATAAAAAAACACATAAATAAATATACTAACATTAATTTTTTTATAAATCAATATTGTATAATTTTTTTATTTTATAAATCAGCCAAAAAACATTAATTTTTTTATAGCTATATAAATATAATATAATATTTGTATTAGTATTAATATTAAGGTTCCTGTCCCTAACATTTTCCTATTCGCACTAACATATGAAACGTACATAAATATAAACGAACATAAAAGTATAGAAACGAATAGAAATGAGTTATTAAATAAGAAAGAAATGAACATAAACGAACATAAAATAACATAAACGAACATAAAACGTAAATAGATTTTGTTTTTCATTTAAAGTCAAACAGGCCAACCGCTTCTTTATACCACAACCAAAAAGCACATCTTATAACACATTAATCTTTCTCTTAATATTTACTACCTACTATTTTTATTTTTATTTTTATTTTTTAATAGATAATATCTATTATTTTTAACATTTTATGATAGTATCTCTTACAAACATAAACGTTTATATTTTTAATTTAAGTTGTTATTTATAACGTTGTTACTTTTATTATTATAAGCGTTTTTCGTTATTAGCTCTATCATGTATGTAATTATTATACATTAATTTTTTTATCAAGCACAAATCCAGACCAGTAATAATAATAATAATAATAATAATAATAATAATAATAATAATAATAATAATAATAAATAAATAAAAGTTAAATTTCTACTACTTATTTTTCTGATTTTCTAATTTTGATTTTACAATAGTCAAATAGATATGATTGATGAAAACTTGAATTTTGTATTTTCCTGAATTCTCCTATCCTAATCCCATGATAATGCAGGGGTGTCCACAACTTTTTTTTATTTTTCTTTTTTTCTTTTGGTCTGAAGGGTGTCCACAACCACAACTTTAATTATTTTCTTGGTTTTTTATTGACTTAATAATAATAATAATAATCATGAACATGATTATGATGACCATCCAACCTATGTGCTCATAGGTGCTCAATATAATGCTTTTATTATTTAATTCTATCCATTAAGCCTTCGGAATGGTCCCTTTATTAGTGCTATCTTTTCATTAAAATTTCTAGTATTCTTTTATATTTTCCTTCCTCGGGTTTTTTATGGTCGATAATTTTAATTCGTTTTTTTATATTACATTTATCATTGTATCATCACATTCTCGAACTTTAAAGGTATTTATTATCTTTAAACGAATACCAGTCCATACATATTTCACCTTGTCAAACGGTAGGTTGACCAATTTGGTTGTTTTGATATACAAAGTAGTTAATGAAGCTACATACTAAAAGCCAATTCAAGGACTTTAGGTTGAATTATTGGAGACTAGTTTGACCATGGAAGTATTAATTTGAGAGTTGTCTCCCTCAGGAATGCATTGGGAAAATTATTCACAAACAATATCCCATGGTTGATTAATTTTGACCAACCAAAATTGGCAACTAGCTTTTTGACAAAAACAAGGATGAAATTATTTCTTAAAGTTGCACAACATCTATAACAAATACAACAAGTAGAAGAACATCAACTTTTGTTGTTGGTCCCGTTTTCGCAGAGTTTCGAGAGACCAATTCCAAGACAATATCTATATATAAAAATACTATAAACGGTGTTTATTTCTTGAGTAAATTTGTGACCAAAATTCATCATTTCTTATCCCAAAAAAGAGAATAGGTGCAAGCCCATACAACATCCCCAACTCCCCACCAGAAACCCGGCTTGAGTGTCAAGTATAATACATGACATAACATAATAGTAATACTGTTTCAATGTATTACAGATCATCCCTTGCCTTCACTAACTAAATCAAAATTACAATGGCATTTGCTGCCCAGTTCTAGGCTCTAAACATCAGGCATCAAAGAAAATTTCAAGCCGGAACCCATGAAGAGATGGTGTGTGTGATCCGCCCCTTCCATCCCTCCACAATCCAATGTCCATCTATGTCGATCACGAAATCACTGTGGTAATAGTTTCCCTTGACCTTGGATTTCAGTCCCTCCACTAACTCGGTGTCCAATGGCAGCTGCCTAAACCCTGCCCTTGTAGTCCTAGCATGCCATTGCTTGTATGTCTCGGGCCTTTCCACTCTCTCTGTGGCCTCACACGCCACCACATTCATGATCTCCCTCCCATAGAACGCCTTCTCAAATATCAACCTCTCGGGCTCCTCCCTGGATGTGTTGGTATCCAGCATGTCGAATAGAGTCGAGTAGTGAAAGAGGGCTTCTTTAAAACGCGTCACAAAGAAGGGGATGTTGTAGGAACCATTCGCAACACCATGCACAAAGATGTTCGGTTTTACCGTTCTAATCAGGTTTAGAACTGCATTCCTTGGACTATCCACCACTATTGTCTCGTCAAGGAGGTTCTTGAACCTAAAAAGACAGTTCACTGCAACAAACTCATCATCACCACTTCCTATCTTGAGATCCCCTGGTTTGATTGTTTCCCATTTCTGAGCGATGGCATTATACGCAAATGGGACTTTATAGCGCTCGCAATACTTAGCCAAGCGACGCCCTGTCGCCTCCACTCTTTCTGCTGGCCTAAACCCGGGTTGGGGAAGATCGATTCCTGTAATACACAGTTTCGGAGGTCCATCAGGTCGCTCTGATAGGCGTTGAATGAGGGTGGGCCATTGGAAACCATAGAGGATGCCAAAGTCTATAATATGAATCTTTGAGGCTTTTTCAGCTGCCTTTAGGATCATATGGTTTGCAGAACCAATGCCGATCTTCTTAAATGGGCAAGCACGGATGTAAAACTGATATGCTTTTATCATGTCAGTAGCTTTTGGCCGGTTGGAACTTAAGGCCGTATAAATGTGAGACCCGGTTCCAGCTAAACGTGCCTCCAAGGCATTAGCAAAGTAATGAGCCAGCCTTTGGGATCCGTCCCCCTCAGCAGACGAGTGCTCCCTGATTTGCTTTAGCAGTTCATCAGACGTTCTTCTGTCATCAGAGGCAATGGATTGTGCACAAAGGATTAGCAGTGTCCTCAAATCCACTGCATTTTTACTATCATTAACCTGTTTCTTTGGCCGACCCTTCCTAATATTTTTCTCAGGGTTTGAATCCATGGTGGGACGAGCCCCGGATTTAACGGGAGCGCAAAGCAAAACCTTATCAAACATGTCACACAGCTCAGCTTCCTCATCGGTGGTAATAGCTGACTGTTTGCTACTCCTCCCTTCTTCAAAGTCCTCATCTTCACGATAGTGAATCCTACTCCCTCTTGAGTTATTAGACAAGTTCTCATCCTTCTCCTTCTTAACCGTCACCACTGGATCCTCCTTTGTTTCATTAGGGAAAGTGAGGTTGTCGAGGTCAATAACAAGATTATTGTTCTTGGGAAGGAACTTGCTAGCCTCCTCGACCCCTTTCTGAAATTGAATCATGGACTCTTTCTCACTGAATATATTCACACCCATTGAAAAACCAAGCGAGGAGATTATTGAGCCATGAGAAGTTGTGCCATCTAAGGCACCCAAAGACCCAAATGACCATTGAGGAAGGATGGATGGATGGGAATATGATTCATTTGAAAGTGTTCGAGCCATGGGTGGCTTCAAATTCTCACTCAATTCAGACACAGTAATTGTTTCAACTGAGGTTGTTGAACTAGACCTACAGTTATCACCACTAAAATCACTAGTTGTACCCACGGAATTACCATCCGGACTATCCAAATAATGATCAATGATAGGATGTTGGTTAGGGGAAGTAGGGTAGTTCTTCCCCAAGGCATCATAAAAGGTTTCTCAGCAGCTTGGAGGGCTAAAGGGTCATGGAACATACAGGGCTTTTCCTCCATGTCCTCTTCCATCAGCATTTGGCTTATGTACTTAAGGACATCATCAGAATCACTATCATTAGAATCAGACCCGGGGCTCAAACCGGAGAAGGACGTGAAGTTGTTTGGATCAATAGGGTTATGCAATGGGGTTGGGAAGTTCAATGGGCTGAGATCTTGAGATGGGTCTTTGTAACTGAACAAATTGGCATAGTTTAGGGATTCATCATAACCAATGGACACTGTTTCATCAACAGAAGCATACTTATTTAGAATATCATCAGAGAATTCCCCAAATTCAGAACCCATTTTGCTAATCCTGACCAAAGCTTAATCAACTAATAATTACAGCAGAGAAAGCAGATACCTTTGCAAACCTATTTCATCCAAAATTGCAGTACAAATCCAGTTCACTAATCTTCCCACAGAATCAATGGATATAACTGCAACCCAATTCAAACCCAGATACAAAAGGCACGAAACTGAGTAAAACAGGGGCAGATAGCAAAAATACACTAGTAAACGAACAGAAAAGGAAAATCAAGTGGGATTTGTTTGAGCATACCTCAAGGAAGAGAAAGTACAGAGCTGGATATGAGTGAAGCGGGGGAGGGGGAGACAGACAGAGGCGGCTAGGCGTTCCTCAGGGTGGAGGAGGGGGAGTGAAAGGGCAGAGGTAAAAGATGAGCTTTTAAAAAGAAGAGAAAGAAAAAGGAAAAGGGGGGAGATTATGGCATAGTGCAGCTTACCTTGTGAAGAGGAACCTTCGAGGAATGATCAGAGGAGGCTCGAAATGAGACTTTGCCTTCGGTCATGGAGGGATTGGAGACCAAAAGCCTATTTTTCAACATCTCTCTTTCTCCCTCTCTCTCTCTCGTTCTCTCTCTCTCTCTCTCCCCGGTGGAAACTGGTGAAGTATGTGCTGGTCTGTTGACGTACTTTGCTTTAGGGGTCCAAATGAGTCTTGTTTTTTTTTTTTTTTGGTTTTTGAGGAGCCAAATGAGTCCTTGGAATCGGCAGATATTTAAAAGTATAAAAACAATGCTCATTTTTAAAATTTAACATTTTGTTGTATATGTCAATTAATTTTAATGGATCTTTTTTAAATATTTATAAATTTTTCTATAGAGATTTTAAATTTTTAGTAAGATTATAGGGTGTCAAAAATATAATTATTTGTTAGAGCTAATTACTCCCTCTATCCTGATGGTTCAAAATGACTTTATTTTTGTCGATTATAGTAACTTTTGACTATAAATTAAAGAAAAATATAAAGAGTTTGACATTTTGATGAACTCTAATCAAAAGTATTAGTATTTCTAAATTTTATAAAACATTTTTTAGTGACATAATTTCTGATTTAATTTGTGAGAAAATAACAGTTAAATTTTATTTTTATTGACAATAAAAAGTCAAATTAGGACAGTAATAATGGAACAAGAGGGATAATTTTTTAATTATTTTCTTATTTTTCCGTTCATCGATATTTTCCTCATTTTTATGTTATAAAATACTTATTAGTTACAGATTCCTTTCATTTATTTATGAACTTTTAAAGTGAACAATGTGATAAAAAAAAGTGAAAAAAAAAGTGAACGATAAGTTTGTTTATATATAAGGTAGGTGTCAAGTTTAATTCTCTACATTTGACTACCATTTACAACTTATTCAGATAAAAAAATCAACAAAAAATTTATCGGTTAAATTAACCGATAATCAAATCTACGTCATTATTAATAACCAAGATAAAAACAATTGACTTTTCCTCGGAAACCAAAAAAAAAAAAAAAACAATCTAAGTTGTATCCATTCCCTTTGATCGCCTCTCTATTCTTGTGTTCCAATTTTGAATGATATGTTGAGACCCAAAATTGAAAAGAGAAGGGACAGGAAAAGAAAAAAGGGAAACCAAAAAAAACAGAAAAGTGGCTGTCAAGCTTGCTGCCCAAGGCACACTAGGTCGAGTTACTCCCCTTGAAAATAGTCTAATATTTTAGTATTATATATATTTTTGGGCCCCATCTTTCTTATTTATATATTAATTTACTATTTTAAATATTACACTATTTTTTTAATTTATTTGTCACTTTAATTTTTTTTTCATAATATTTGTTATTTTACGATTACAATGACAAATTAATAATTATTTTATCTATTCTATAATTATTTGTCGGATATTGCTAGCGGATATAAACGCTATCACAACCTTCCAAAATGAATAGATCGGAAATCCTAAGAATATTTTAGTTTTTAATCACTAATTTATTCAGGAGTTCAACTTCACCTATTAATTCCCTCAATAGTAAAAAATAACAAAATAAATTAAAACAAAAAAGAACTGGTTTAGACGATGTTACTTTATTATTTTATATCATATTGACATTTTTTAATATACTCAATCATAAAAAGTTATTAAAATTAACTTTTAGAAAATGACGTTTCAAAAGTAAAAAATTATGACAAAAAGTTAACTTATCAAAACACGTTAAATAGTTTTTTTATTAAATTATAAAAAATAATCATTAAAAAGTCTTTAGCCAAACATGTAGTCATAAACTCCAATCCTCGTTAAGAAAAGTAGTACAAAAATTCAAATGCCACATTAATTTTATATAATTATATTTTCTGTCACATAAAAAACAACATAATATTGGCTAATCACGGTTGAATCTATTTAATGTTGTGTTCATACTTCAAATAACTTTTGATTTGTTTAATGTCACTTTCGGAGTAGGCATGCAAAAATGGAGTAATCAAAGACACTCAGGACAAAATCAATTAAGATTAGGGTTTGAATGGGTCAACATACAACACCCTTTACTTGGGATATGATCAAAAGGGTCAGTATTTTTTTAATCAACGGTCTCCATTTATCGGGTCTTCTTTATAAGGTGTAAGTCTCAGTGGATTGATAGGCATGGAAAGAGAGTAAACAATCATTGGACTAGGATCAACAGAGGAGGCGTAACTCGTCTTCAGGGCCGTAAGGAACTTGATAGGAGGTACAATTTTTATCAAAATTCAAACCCCGGTGGAAAACATGAAATTTAACTTACACACCAATTGAGTTATAAACTCTCGGTAAAAGGGTAATGGGTGTCGATTATCGCACTTAATAAAATATGTAAAAGTTATTATACGAGATCCAAACCAAAGCCCGGCTACATAATTCTTCACCTCTCATTTACACCAAAAAAAAAAAAAAGAAGTATATATTGCTCATCTACAAATTTAAAACTAACTTATATCAAATTGATTTGCATGCTTCTTTTAATTTTTTAAAATTTAGAAATATGAATTGCAATAAGTAAAAGCCATGGTCAAACACTAGTTAGTCAACTAAACTAAAAGTACTAAAGATTATTATCTCATTTCTTAACTAACATGGGAAAAATCCATAAATAATCAATTAATTAATGGCTTGTAATCAAACCTAATAGTCAAAAACACGTTGACAACAACACATTATTTTGATTTAAAACTATATTTCATACGACTCGAAAATTCATTATACATTTTTTTTTCAATCTGAATCTCATTTAATTTGTAAAAAAATATGAAATCCTCACAAAATAAATCTTCGATATCATTTTAAAATTTTATTTCATTAAATTATAGTATGATATTAAAAAAATTAACTAAAAAATTTATAATATATACCTATCTTAATTTACTTTCGAGTAAAAGGAATAATCTTAGTTAAGTTAGCCAAATTTTATATAATTTTGAGAGGACGTTCTTTTACCTGTCACATGTATTTTTTTTCAATATATACATCCGGCATAAATCCTGTTTCCAACAAGAATTTATCCAGAATATATACTCGTAAGAGCAAGATATAAAAATTGACCCAGCTTATGAAAGCAACCGATTTTCCTCATAGGACGTGTAGTAAAAATGTATACATGCAATGGATACACCCATGAACGAATAGAGCACATTCTTCTATATGTCACATATATCTTTTTTTCCAATATATATAATGGTCGTAATCCTTTTTTTCAATAAAAATTTATCTAGAACATATACCCGTAAGAGCAAGATATAAAAATGAACCCAATTATAAAAGCAACCGATTTTTCTCACAAGACGTGTAGTAAAAAATGTATACATGCAATGGATAGGCCCACGAACGAATGGAGCAATATATTGATCCAAGAAATTAAATCTTGAGGCCCAATATAAGAGAGACTACTACGTTGACTAGGGCTTAGGTGGGCTATGTTGTGTGTACAGAAAAGCTATTCCACACCCACTGTTAATGGATCTAAGCCCAGTTAAAAGCCATGCCCACTGGGATCCCCGATAAATTAGAAATTTGAGCAGCGGATAAGTTGAATAATTCAAGTTTTACTATAATTAGTCTCTTAATGGGGAAAATTTTGGATCTGGGCTAAATTCAGATTGGATAAATTGGACAATGTTCAGAATTCGGCCCAAATATTTTATCTGATATTCGGGTTATTCTGAGTTGGGGAAATCGAGCAAGCCTAAATTCATGTCAAAATCGGATTTGGACAAAAGTAATGAAAAACATCTTATGTTCGAATTTAAAATTTAAAAGAATAATTGGTGACTATACTCAATTTTATCTGGGTTGAACAAATTTAGGTATTCGAGTGGACGATTCCTAGTTAACCTCTGTCCATTTATTATAAATTATAATATCACAAATTCTTATATGAGACCGTTTTATATAAGAGTTATTGTGAGACGCACTTTGTTAGATATGACTTTTTAAAGGTTTTAATATGACTAATAATCTCTACTAGGGTGACTTTTTAATTATAGAGTGACTAATAATTAATCAAGAGATAACTTTCATTAGAGTTACCCGTAAATGAATTATTACTTACTCTCGTGTATTTAAAGTCACCATAAAAATTCCGTCTTACAATAACTTTTAAGTGAGATGGTCTCACGCAAGACCTACTATTATAATATACTCTTACCTTAACAGGAGATTCAAAAATTTTTGATAAAGTTTTTCAAAATTTTAGGGAAAATTTAGGGGTTTTCACGATTTTTAGGGTATTGCAAGCGATTAGAAATCTCCCACTCATTTCAAATCGTTATGAGTTGAAAAGTGTATCAACAATTTATAATATTACTTAGAGTGAGGGATTCAAAAAATATTTGGTCAAGTTTTTCAAAATGTTAGGAAAAATTCAAGGGTTTTCATGATTTTTAGGTATTGCAAGTGATTAGAAGTCCTCTACTCGTTTCAAATCATTGTGAGTTAAAAATGTATTAACAATTTGAGTCATGAAAGTGACACCTTTATAATATCATAAGATAGATTCATAATTTGGTTAATTATATTTATTACAAGTGATAATACACTTATCTTTTTGGTGAAAACGTGACATCACGGGATTCAAACTAAGTTCCTTAGCAACGACTTTTAAAAATTTTATCAATTGAATTAACCGACATCTACACAATAAAATTATTATACCAATTATCTTATTATCTTCCAAACAACTTAAAAAATCATTAGCTCGTAAAATCCGAAATAAATGAACCAAAATATATTCAAACTTCGCCTACATTCCATTACCCAAAAGAAAAAAATAATAATAAAAACACAGTTCCAGATGCCACCACACTTAAAATTTGTCAATTTTCTAAATTATTTTACAAGGGGGAAAATAACAAAATAAGCTGATGTCATAAATGGAAGGTGGGATCAGATGTGTCCATCAATTAAAACAGAAGGTACCAGAAAAAATACACTTTCACTTATCTTATCTTCATGACTTTTAGCAGAAAATAAATAATTTATATATAAAAAAAACCCTAACTCACTAAATTTTCTCCACCATAAAAATTCAGACCCATTTTTTATAAAAAAAAACTCCGAAAGCCAAAAATCCTCGTACCCTATTAAAAATTAAAGATTGAAAAACCAGTAGAGAGAAAAAGAGAAGAAAAGGGACAACACACAGAAATTAAATTATGGACACTGGAGCAGAGAAGGGAAGACAATGACATATGTGCCCCCCATCAGCCCTCTCCATCTCCATCAGTTCTGATGTAACTGATTGTGAAAGTGAGATTGACATTAAATTTTTGAATTTTTGAATCTTCCCCTCCATCTGATTCAGAACTAATCAAAAAGCTGTCTAATGCTTATTATATCAGCAGCATATTCTGATTCTTTTTCTGGTTAGGCATCTACATCATGCCTGCCCACTTGGGGATAAAATAGTAATATACTCTATTCGTTTTCAAAATGCTAGTTGCTTTTAGATTTTCGGAAAATATTAAGAAAGCGTAAATTTTGTGTTAAACTCTAAGTTGTCCTAAAGTTTCACTGAAAATGAAAAAATTAATGAAAAAAGAAGAAAAAGAGGATAAAATTGCTAAATTAGTCATTAAAATGTTATTAGGATTGTGAAGTGGCAGATTTTGTGAAACGAAAAGAATTTAATTAAAGTGATATGTATTTTAAGTAAAATTAAGTATTTTTTAAAAAATTTATTACAAGTAACTTGTTTTTTCTTTTTCTTTTTTATCGAGATACTTATCTGTGTTGAAAAGTGTTGTTTGTACTTGATAAATGTTGATCGATGTTAATAACTGTAAATAAGTGTCAACAATCTAATATTAGAAAATTATAGTGACAAATATTGATCAATACTGATGAGGGTAAAAGTGAAGAAAATTGTTAAGCTTATCTCAAAATTTAGAATTATTTATTGTGTAATCAATTCACTAATCAATCATTGTTTAGGATATGGCAATATGCCATGAGATTCCACGTAGAGTAAATAGCACGTGCCTTCTTAATGTTGTTATGAGACTCCCTCTCTTGAATGCTTATCCTTTGTATGTTTGGTAAGTATTTGAAACAAATAAAATTAAATTCCATTTTTTCGGAATTTCATATGAGACATAAAGGTAAGTATAGTATAAGTGTGTAAATGAATACGAGGAAACCGAAGATAGAACAGAGTTGAAAAGAATTGCGCATTCAGGCATTGAAAGAATAGGAATCAAATCAATTACATTACAACAGAAATTTCAATTACATGAAAGCTTCCCAATCTCAAATGAGCATCAATCCACACTAGCTAAGTAACATTCATAACAACCAATTACAAGGAATTTGACAAGGGCTAATCTAAAAAACCAGTTAATGAAAAGTGAATCATCTGAAACTTAGACTGCACATACTATAACAGTTCCTAGTACCCATCTAATAACTGAAACCCCCAAATTCATCAGAGGGGACAGATGAAGTGCCCAACGAATTCCGTCAGCAAAGCCCTTATTCTGTCAACCATTTACAGACGCCAAGCGAATCCCATTGCCACAATTGAGAAAAGGATCGCAGGGCAAATGAGCGAGCCATTAGACCTAGTACATGGATTCCTAAAGAACCTTCACCTTTGATCCCCCTCCTTCACAGTTGCTACATTTTTACATCACAATCGTTCATCGTCATCATCATAATATCAAAGTGAAAAAATGTAAATATATCTAGACATACCAGATCTAAGCCGAATATGATTGTTAAATCTATGCATATATATATAAATCCACATATCCAACGCCAGCTCCTCCAGTTTGAATGTTTCAAAGAAGAAGGCAGGCCTCGGGTTGTTGTTTGAGCAGTTGCTTAGCTTGCTGCTGGGACCAGTAGGCATGAGCAGCAAGGACTCGGTCTAGCAGCTCCTGGGGAACAGGCTCTCCCCTCCTTTGTTGTGGGGATATTCTAGCAGTGTGAACCAGCGTTTTCCACTTGTCCTGTTTTTTGACCCCCAAAAAGATTAGCAAATTGCTCTGTCACATGAGTGTGCCTCAAGAAAGAATACAGATATTTTGGCCATCAAATAAAGTGTTGGATGCTCTCGATGAATACTATATGTGTGTTTGTGTGTGTGATCACTGAAAATGAAAAGGTTAAAAAAGCGAGGGTGAAGTAGAGTGTACTGAACCAGCACACACAAGATTCCCTATTTCAGAAAAAGATAATGTATTTCTATTAAGAAACCCAATGATTACTTGTACAAGCAACTTCTTGTCATACCAACTGCAGCTAATAATCTTATTATAGTGAAGTTGTATTATGATTACAAAGCAAATGTAAACAAAAAAGGGGTCAAATTATGGAAGTTTCTCAGAGAAGCAAAGGCCAAAAAAAAAAAAAAAAAAAATTGATTGATTGTGGAGGCTGGATAACTTGGTAAATAAGTTGCTTACCTTCAAATCAACATAAGTTCGATGCTTCACATTATCAAAAGCTCGCAATTTGACATCCCGCCACCTGCAAATAAACAAATCCACCATTCAAATTCAGAAGCTGTGTTTCCTCGTTTTGGAGGCGCAAAGAAAGTTGACGGGATATATTGGCTCTGCATTCTTTGCATCACACCCTACCTTCCAGTTCCAAGCTGCTCGACTGCATGGACTAAAGCCTCAACTTCAGCCACAGAGAAAGGTCGACGAATTCGACGTTGTGCCATCTCAGACCGCTGACATTTCTGGTGTGATGGAATCACTGCCAGTGCTTGTGGACTTTCCTCAGGAAGAACAACTAATGCTCGGGAATCTACTGTCGCTTTCTCTGCAGAGATTTCAGCGGGGGATGGTGCTGAATCATGGTCACTTTCTATCATATTGCATACACTGTTCACTGGGTGTTCTGATGAAGGATGAGAAGCTCCCTGATGAATTGTAATAGCATCAGGACACCTGAGAAGTGAGAACAGAACGTCAGGCAGGAAATTTGTCAAGCCTTTTGGACCACTAAAATTCAAAAGGGGAAATAAAAGGGACAATAAAGGCATGTTCATTACATATGATGCTGCAAAATAACTTATACTCCAAGTTACAAATCCAAATTTTGTAGTTGTCCATTAAGAAAGAAAGGAATCATTCCTTTAGAAGGGAAGTTACCTTGACAAAGGATCAGGCACTTCAGTAGAGAGCACAAGGGAATTATCTTCAGAACAGAGAGGCGGGCTGGCAGGTAATGTGCTCGGCTCCAGTGTGAAACCCAAAGATTCAACCTTGTCATTTCGACAAATACCAGACTGCAAAAGAGTTCTGCTGTCATCCCTAATCTTTTTCCCCTGAAGAAGCACCCCAACATGCAGTCCACCTCCAAGTAATGCTGTCAAAGCTTCCATTACCGTTCTCTGCAGAAAAATGACAATATTGGAATGATATTTGATCAGAAAATGAGCATAAGCAATGTGATACTGATAAATACAGAGTTCTGGAAGACCAGTTATGATGACATTGGTTTAGGACCATATTTCCAAAGAAGAAAAACTTAAATTTGATGTAGCAATGTACTTGCACAAACTGTGCAACCAAATACCTTTAGAGAACCAATAGTAGCAGTCTCCGGCATCTCAATAAAAAGCTCTGGCACCCGGAAAGACTTGACCCTAACCTTCACTGAATAAGATGAAAGGTACTTCACATGAGAAACTCTCCTCTGTCATGCTCAGCTAATCAAAAGCCATATATGAACTCCATTGAGTGATATATTACCATGAGATTCCCTTGATGGAAAGGCAGTGCTTTGGCCAGTAACAGATGATGATGAACCATCGACTACAATGGAATATATGATTAGCAGGTGTTTGATACATTGACTAATATTAAAGTATAATGACAAGAAGGCACACCTCCATGTCCTACAGCACAGAAACTAGCAGTAGTCGAGCCAATGGCCTTATTAGGAGAGTAGATGCCCTTGCAGCTAACATTCCCACCACTGTTGGATAATGAACTATAGTAAAAATTCTTCCTCTTCTTGAAAGGGTAGATTCTCTGAGATCTCTGACGTTTGTACCCAGACTTCCTACTGCAGTAAATGTAACGTAATTCTGAAAAAGAACCAACAAAACCCCTAACCAGTCAAATTGCAATGAAGTAAACTATGATCGAGAAGAACAAAAAATCAAGGTGAAGATAAAATACCAGTATCAGAAAGATCTCCATCCTTCACTTTAGGAGCTACTCTACGGTATTTAGATGCCCATAGCTTCCTTATTTTTCGGCCTCCAATACGTGCAGGCCACCTAGTCGGCCTCACCATAGGGTGAGTGCACCCAGAAGAGTTTTCGTCATCATCTCTAGTAACTAGTTTAACATTATTAACCCTAGAAGGGGAAAGCGAACCATAAGCATAATGGTCAGTGCCTAAAGATAGTTTAAAGCTACTATCTGAGCCAATCACTTGAGGTTTCCTGTCGAATAATTTGACATCCTCTGAACCATTTTCGGACAACACTCCCTGATTGTGAAGCTGTACCACGCATTCACGCACACTAGGCTTACAAGACTCTTCAGGAACAGCACAACATTGCTCTGGTTTGGCTGAATGATTGTACAACTCGCCCTTCTTGCCATTGTTGAAATCCATCTTACAAAGAGCATCATCCTTCTCCAAGCAATCAGAAGAGGTGATCACAGAAGCCGGGGTCAAAGAAGCATTGTGCTGAGAAACTGAAACTTCCTCTGCATTGCAATGAAGGGCCTGAGCTTGCAACCCAAGCTCCAGATTAAGCAAAGAGATCTCCGCACTTCCTTGATCATGGCGCTCAACTTTCACAGGATTAACCTCATCATGCTGTTCTTCCATGACCACATCTTCAATATTTACAGCCTGATCCTTCTCAACAGATGTATCCTGAGCTATTTCTCCTTCAAGCAATAAATTCCCAGCTACAGTCGCCAGTAAATCAAATGCGCACATTTTGTCCTCAACTTTCTTTCTGATTGGACCTATCCTCTGAAATTTAAAATGCAAATTTAATTGGCAAATCTCATTGCTTGAGAGAATGGAAACAAAAACTAACAATTGGTAACCCAAGTGGAAGTTAATTTACCCTAGCAGACCTTGCAGCCTTAGGAATGGAAGGCACCTGATATCCATTGAATCCGTAATCTAACCTCTTCTGCAACATATCGAGGAGAACATACCCAACAAATCTTCAATTCAAAGCAACTTTCGGAATTAATCGACCCACGATCAGATCTACCACAGCACAAAACACGGAACACTTCTGTTAAGTATGTCCTACATGATCGTTAGTTGGAGCAAAACAGATGTGCAAAGATGGTAACTTCTTGGTGCATACAAGTTCCACAATTGATGACAAACAATCATCATTGGTAAAAACCAAATTATCATAATAATAGTAAGTGGGATCCAAGAAATCCACTCATGAGCCATAAAACTTTATCATCATTTGATATACACAGAAGAAAACAAGGTACAGACCTATATCTTTCCAAATTAACAACGCTTCACATCATCCATTTCTTACCAGTCCACAATGTCAATGGAAATAGCAGCAATTTTCCCCTTAAAAATATTAAAATTAAAGTGTAACAAACCCTACCACCAAAAAAGGATAAAAATTAGAAATTGAAAAATAGGCAAGGGGGCATAAGGAATAATGTGAAATCATCCCTCTGTAGACATTAGGAAAAGGATAAGAGGGGAAACACCCCCACCCCCAAATAGATAAAAAAAAAGAAAAATTTGAAGAAACAGATCAACATATCATGTGGGATTGGATTTGGATCCACCCACTTGTTGGATGATGATCGTACACTAACATTGAACCTTGTGTTGAATTTATCCCATCATCCTACAATAAAAGAATAATATGCTGAACTTTCATCCTCACAGTTGGTCAATCTTTCCCCAAAAATTAGATCTTTCAGCTTTTCATCTTTCAACAAAACTATTACTCTACATAAACACAACAAATTCATGAAAATTTAGGGGGAGAGGGAGAGAGGAATAGGCCATGATTGTGTCACTAATAGAACACAGGCACAGGCAAAAGAGATGGACCAGGATAGGAAGTGCTCATGATCTATTCCCATTTGAAGAAAACAGCGAATTTTGGAAAGTATTTTATGATCTAAAACCCTGAACAGTGATTTTAAAAGCCAAAAATAAAAAGGTTTCCACCTATAAACCTTGACAGACCATGAACCTGAAACAGCAAAAGCAATTCGATCCCAATGGGGGAAATGAAGAGGAAGAAGAGGGAAAAAGAGAGAGAAAACAGATCCTGATTGAAAAAAACCTTTCAAATTCCAAACTCAAATCTACCATTTCTGAAATCCTTCAAAGATAAACCCTCAGATCGAGCCCATTTGACAGAGATTTCCACAAACCAGAGGAGAAATCGCACCACAAAAACCCAACAAATCTCAAAAACGAAGAGGGGAACAAAATCTCTTTTTTTTTCTTCAAACAGCAAAATTCTTGGTGAGAAACAAATTCCGCGAAACAATTTGATTTCTCTCACCTTCAGACCTCAAAATCCTCGCTTTCCGGAAACCCCAAAATTCTGGTTGATGCAAGATCAGAGAATTGTCGGAGATTTCGAAGAGTTCCAAAATTCCTTCACGTTTTCCAATCCCTATCCATGTTTCACAATTCCTCTCAACAAAAATTCAATTCAAGAAAGAAATTCCTTCCCTCTCCCCCTCTCCCTGCCCCCTCTCTCTCTCTCTCTCTCTCTCTCCTCAATCTATCACAAAGCCTGATCGCCAAAACCCTCTGAAAACCACCCAAAAACTCTATGCTTAAACCCCTGCTCTTATAACAATTGACCCCCTATTACCGGGCCTTTCAGTAAAAGCATTCCCATTCACCGCCTACTTCAGGTCATCCTTTTACAACACAAACCTTAAAGACCGGTTCTTTCCTATCCGATGACCCACTAATGTTTTACCCTTTTATGTTTGCCCCTCTTCAGATTGCGACACGTGGAAGCAAGCTTCATCTTGTGGTAGTAATTTCCTTTAATTTTTGTGCCTTAATAAAAATATATCGATGGCTCAAAAAATAGAAAGGAAAATTTTATTTAATTATTTTTTGATGAATTTGACACCACAAACTTTACACGTTTCATTATGTAAAAACTAGCAAGTCGGATGTTACAAAGATCCAAAAAAAAAAAAAGATATTACTCTTAATATATTAAAATTTATGTGAAATAATCATCTTAACTAATAAACTTAAACGAGAAAATAAATATTATTTTAAAAGGTAAATAATTATTGATATAAGCTTATTCTGTAATTTTATATCGAAAACTGAAATGAGATGTTTAGGTGCTGAGTTAGTTACATACTCGAGAATCTTTGTGAAAATTAATGATATAATGTTTATTATTCGATTCATTTTACGTGTGTGATTTATTTTGTACGAGTATGATTATAACAAGGAAAAATATATTAGGAGCATGAAGATTGCAGTGAGGTCAACACATAGATGATATCTTCACCTTCCATTCCCCCAACAACCAAAGAATAAATAAGTAAAATATTTTCAAAAAAATTATTATACTTCAACAAATTCATCATAATAAAGAAATATAAATTTTGATATCAATTTGACATGAGATAAAATAATGTATTTGAATAATATGAAGGGGATTTTTTTGAGGGGTACAATAAAGTATAAATGTTAATTCTAATGTGTGATTTTTGACTGGATGTAACGCAATTAATAGTAAAACTTTAGTCAAATGTATTTACTTTTATTAATTTTATCAAAACAAACATTATTGAATATATCATAAAAAAGTATCAACTAAATTAATTAATACATGGAAAATTTGTTATCTTGAGAAGTGAAAATTCTCATACCCATACTAAATAAATAAAAATTTAAAATTTTATATTTTTGGGTTTCAAATGAGTTAATGGACACTACAATATAATTAAAACATACATAAAAATGGTAAAATTAAACCTAAAGCCTAATGTATCAAAAGTCTCATTCAAAAACCGTGTATTTTTCCGGTTTAGGTAATTTAATTTCAGAACTTACAACTCTTTTATAATTCATTACAGCTTGTTTCTAGTTTGTTACATCTACTTAATAGCTCCTCGCAAATTCTAATAACTTTTAACTGTTTACGAACTTACAACTTAATATTTCTTTTTATTTACAACTCATTATAATATTTTATGGCTTTTATCTTAAAGCTAAAAATATCAAATCAAAGCATTAAAAAATGAATGTTAAATAGCATTAATTAAGGAGATTAGAACATAATAATGTGATTAATTTATTTAATTATGGCGTGGGAGCTAGATCCAAGCCAATATTTTATAATATATGGATCAATCCCTAATCTACAAGCCAAATATTTAATTACAAGATTTTTTGGTTTTTTTTTATACCCTTTTTTTTTTTTACGAGGTTATTATTGTCTTCCTACTAAAAATAAGGGGACATGTTGGTCATAAAACAGTCGATAAATTTGTGGCTGGAAATCAAAATCTCTTGCCACGTAGGCTTTATTACGTGGCAAAAGCGCAAGGCCTTATTGGCCATATATGATATCTTCTATTATCCGAAAACACAAAAAAAACATAATCGTGAAAATAAAAATAATTTAATAGTGGGAACTAAAAATAATTTAATAATGGGAACTATTAACGGCGAATTGACGGAGGGACGTTACGTGGCCGACAGTATGCTAACGCCGTCATAATATGGCGTTAGTTGGACCCCACTTCGACTTTTTTAAAAAAATAATAAACCCCCACTCCTACTTAATAATTTATCTTTCCTCTTTATTTTTCCGTTTGAGGAAGAGTCTTGTCTAAAGAAGGTTATACGGTTAGGTAAGATTTAAATTTAAATATTTAATAATAACTAGCGAAAATTTTGTTTATTGAAATAATTTAAATTTATAGTTAAAATTTATTAATTAAAGGTTTTACAGACTCTAAAATTTAAAGTTCGGGTTTTAGACTTTCATTTTAATTCGTATTAACTTCATACGGCATATATATATATATATATATATATATATATATATATATATCAAAGTTGATTCAAAATAGTGTGAACATTCATTTACACCAAAGAAAGTTCGTAATTTAAATCTGTATAAATAGATATAGTAAAATCTATCGGTATAGAACTTTGGTCACGACATGTCATTTACGTCTTTATTTCCGTTTGTAGAAAACCATCTTTATGTAGCTTAGAGAAGCATTTGACAAGATTAAAATTAAACGATTGTCCCTTTTTTTTTGTGTGTACTTAAAGAGAAACATAAAGATCAATACACCAAAATCGTAATCATACAATAATAAAATAGGGTTTTGTTGGGAATTGGGAGTTGGGATCATGAACTCCCTCTCTTTCTCACCAATACAAGACTTCTTCTATTTGTCAAACTGGTGCAATGTGGACCGTTTGATCTTAGATCAAGTTTGATTGTTGATGCTAATCTCTGATATTGGGTAGGTAAGTTTAAATTGGATGTGGGTTTGGTGGCGGAACAAACAATAATTGAGCTACTCAAATATAATACTCTAACAAATGCCATTTGGTTGGTATTAGCTCAACTGAATTATACTTATATATATATATATATATATATATATATATATAGAAAAAAAGGAATTAAATAATGTGAAAGATATAATTGGGGTCGGAATTGTAATTCTTTTAAGTAAACTTTTTTAATTTGAGAAAAAAAGAAGTTTATTTGACAAAAATGATGATCAAAATTTATTTTCATATATCATAAAAAGTCAAATTAAGATAGTAATAATAGTAACTCGGGATTAAGAGGTATAGGCATAAAATGAAAACCAATAATGAGGCAATATAAAAAAAAATATCCCCCAAATGATTCTTGGTATAAAAGACATGCATGATAACTACATCAATTCCCCACCCCCTCACATGGCTTCCTTTATTTTTATCTAAATCTAATCCACTGGTTTTGCACTGTATATGTCATTTTATCTTTATCCTTTTCTTTGCCTATATAATAATAATAATAATAATAATAATAATAATAATAATAATAATAATAATAATCTACAGAGAAAAATATATTATTTGCCCAAGGCCAAGATACATGAGACTGCATATATGGAGGAATTAGGAAGGACTGAGGGTGAACTGGAAATGCAGGTGAGAGCATATGGTTTTCCCACATATGTGACAACTGTCTCTCTCGCTCTCTCTCTCTCTCTCTCTCTCTCTCTTAAGTGAAGGGTGTGTTTGGATGAAAATAAATGTTTGTTTGGGGATAAAGCACATGAGTTCTGAGCAACATCAGATTGTGCTACAGATGGATAAATAGTTCGCATCCACCCATCTCCAACCTACACTGTCAAACAGGCATGGGGAAGAGAGAGATAGTCCCAGAAAGCTGGGAATAGTGGGGCTATAAACTCTGTATCTGTAAAGTGTTATCCATGTCCTTTCATTTTTAAATTGAAAAACACCATAATATATTTTACTGCTAAAAGTAGTTTATGTTGCATCAAGTCCTGTCCTACCCATTTTGAACTTCAATTTTGACCTCAAATTTAGGTACTTTTCTCCAGAGTCTTACTTTTTATGCGGGATTTTACGTATTAAGTATGCGCCTAAGGGCCTCCTCAATTTTACCTAAAAATAAAATTCGTTTGTCTTCTTTTATATTCCTTTATATTCATTTATGTTCGTTTACGTTTATGTTTATCTTTGTGTGCATTTTGTATATAAATTCGAACAAATCCTAAAGGGATGATAAGTTGATTCCGCTATACCATTGATTAAAAGCCATTAAATGTATTTTGTTTATCGAGAAGAAGTGGAAGATAGGGGGCACGTAAAGCTTGAATTCGTTACATAATCTGTGCTTAAAAATCTGTCAAAAAGTGATGCTTTTGTAATCATTTAGAACAAATGGACAAGTACCCATTCAAAAATGCAATTGTATATTGTCTCTGGTTAAAAATGACATCATATCTGATTTCTAGTCATGGGGCCAGAAAATGGAAATAAAGAGGACAAAGTGTTGTGGAAATTAGGTAACTTGAAGGACATTTTTGTACGTCAAAGTAGCGTTCTTTTAAGCAACCCCTTGCCAATCCCCTAGTCCCCACATTGAAATCCAAGACATTTGATTATCAGTTGTTCCAAACAAGAACAAGTACTCGACTTATCGTAACTTATTGTTGATAGTATTAATGAATGTTGATGAATGCTAAATAATGAAAAATTGTAACTATAAAATACATTTGAGTGTTAACCATACCGAATGCTGATAATAATTACATATAATAAGTCGAAACGAACATGTTCTAATCTAAAAGTGATCTTTTAGCTACGTCAAATCAGCCAAAAGCAAACAGCGTAAAGAGACTGGTCCATACACTAGTATGGAACACCCAACTCCGGTTTTGGGTGAGTGTTTTTTTTTTTGGGGGGGGTTTGCAATGCTGAAGCTTACAAAACCAATTGTGAGAAGGGAACTTAGTCCCAATTCATTTCTGGTTCCTTGAGCAACTATGGTTCTGAGAAACAACGATAAACTAAAATCCATATGAATACACACCTCCAATGGGCTAGTCCTAGTGTCTCTGAAGCCAGCCAGAAATACAAATATCACACCAAGTACCAAAATTAAGCAAACAAACATAAGTTAATGATTGATAACTGGGTATCTCGAAACAGCCAACCAACCGAAGCAAATGGCAAATAGATCAGAGCACACGATACCATGGAGACGCACTGCCCAGGACTCGCTCAAATCTTTTGAAGAATTAATGTCCCTGGTCGTGGGTTATATAATTCAAGATGCAGGTGAAACCTCTCCCACTCCCCAGTAGCTCTTAGATAGCCTTGTAAGAAATATGACTTCATATTTTGGAGAACGCCATATAAATTTTCTATGATTTGCGGAAGCGATCGTGTAGGAAAGAAACCTACTGCAAAAATGTAATCAAGATTTAACGTATAACAAATCATAACATGGGATACAATATTCACACAAGTATCAAATATACAATCAACATCATCCAGAATTGTTCATGTAATGAATCAGATTTAATTTGAAGAAAAGCGGATTCGAGCTTGAGGATAATGTTCCCAAAAATCTGCCACAGTCCCATTGCTCCAAGAAAGGTAAGTTCACTTAAAACTTGCATTCATTAAGGGTATTCTTCGAAACGGAAAAGAACCTCCCTGATCAATAGTTTCTTTGCCTCCGCACTAATGGAACCATGTTCTTTCTGTAAAGTATGGTGGGCTAGCTGATATTTTGTATTTTATATCAATTAATAAAAGAGCCCCCCTCCCAAAAGCGTGGTCACACATATCAGTTAATAATTTGGCATTCAACGATGTGAACCATGCAAAAAGAGAGTTTTCCACCTCTATTGCAGTTCTCCCCTCCGCCTTTTTCCTTTTTTGGCAGGCTTTCTGAAAAAAAGGCCGGGGGGGTGTGTTCCAGCAGTAGGGCAGTGAGATCATGTACAACGATGAGTTTTGGTGAAGATCTCAAAGGCAACATTGCACACAGAGGGTCTCAGAGGCAGAACTCTATTTTTAGGGGGGCTGTATGCGGTTCTCCACAAAGTAGAAACAGGGTGATCGCAATTTTAGCAAATGGGATTTTCAATATTTATAGCAAGGGGGAAAATTTTAAGCTTTTAATTAAAGGATTTTTCACGCATTAACAATACATTAGCAATGCACCAATAGTTAACTTCTTCCGGCCCCTCTTCTTGTATAGAATCCAACAAGAAAATATTCTTACCTCATACACCAGATAAATCACCATATTGCCATGGGTTGAACTCCTTGGTCTTGACATCTTCTAGTTCAATGTTGTCAGAGCTGTCTACAGATGCTCTATGCTCAATGTATTTACCGTTAAACTGGTAAATCTCCAAATCACCCCAAGGGGTAGTTGCAACTTCTTCAGTCATTTCAAACCATCTCGGTGTAAACTTGTCACCTTTTGCTTCTCGATTTCTCTTTTCTGCCCTCTGTCTCTCTTCTAAACTGAAAGATAAGTCCAGACATAAAATGATCACAATGAAGACATATAGTACCAAGATATGAAGGTGTCAAACAACAAAAAAGATCTTGGATCTGAGAAGGAGCAGCTGCCAGTCAACCTACATCAATGACTTCTTGTTTTCCTCATTCTTTGTTTTTTGGTGGCATTATCGGTGGGTGGGTGACCCATGGGGGGATTCGGGGAGTTTAAATCAATTTAGTAGTTCCTTATTTCATGCATGCAGTAAATTCCTAAAGTTACCTTCAAAAGATAATATGAAGCAATAAAATTAACTAATCACGTGCTTAAGTAGATTGATCCATCCGAGCATACCCCCCAACAACCAAAAAAGGACCTCCCAAAAATATATATGTCCTGGAACCATCCGATGACCTATTGATTGTTAGCACGACACATTAGTATTAAAGTTGGACTAAATGCCATGCAAGACCAAAAGGTCTGATGTAGGACGCTCTGAGAGCAATTCCTACAAGAAGGAGTGGTTCGCACAGAACCAATCAATCACACAGAGAGAAACTCAAAACTATCAATTCTTATTCATAGTCTGAATTCTCCAATTACATAAAAGGTTTATATAATTAAAAGATTAGCTAATATTAGGAAACCTAAACATAAGATATAAAATATAAAAGGATAAAAAAATATAACCTAATATTATCCTAATGGACCAGTAAACTAAATTTCAATAAAATACTACTCAATATCTTTATTTTACCTATCTTAAAATATGCCAATAATAACCTACGAAAATAATAAAAAATAACAAATTATATTTCACATCTACTAATATAGAGATATATCCATATCTTCTAATTTCTCCTTTATTCTTATCTTGCATCAAGGTCTTTGACAAAAGCAAATTTCTGGGAAATCAAGAGAGAGAAAAGACCTGCTCTTTTCAGCACCAGCCTTAGACATGTCACCCATCTCAAGAGCATATCTATCAGGTCGTAAGCGGGAATCTGATGCCAATAACTTCTTCGGGGCTGTGTCAAAGCTGTTTATCTTGTGAGCAAAGTAAGTATACTGAAATTTGTCATTTGGTGGTATGTCCGCAACATGCCACACCTGCAAGTAAATCACCACAGTGTGAGCACCACGATTAAAAAGATTTGAGGGTTACACAGAAGGATGAGCATAATAATACATGGGAGGTCGGGAGCAATCCCCATTCAGGCAAATGTCTTTAACATCGATCTTTTTCCCTTTTAATAATCGACTAAATCTGAATGTTTTGCATAAATATCATTGCTATTTATTAGTAGAGCAATAGTATGCCAATTTATGCTTCAAGCCTCTCTACTTGAAGTGGTCGCTTCATGCAACACCCCCCAAAAAAAAAAAACAAAAAACAAAAGAGAAGTTTAGGCAGGGGGCTGGAAAGCTATAAAGAAAAAAGCCCCTTTATTTCCACATGCTTTTTTTTTTTTTTGGAGAATTTGGAGAGAGAAACAAAAGAATCTTCAAGGATGTGCAAAGCCTCCATAGAGCATTAAAGAGATATTCCACATGCAAAGCCCCTTCTTCGGTGGCTTCAAAGTTAGAGGCCATTCAGAGAGAGTTTCTTTGAGGCTCTTTTGGGTCTGATTTCAAGTACCATCTGGTTAGATGGAATATTGTTAAACTCCGGTTCAAGAGAGGGGATTAGGTGTCAAAGACTTGAAGATCTTTAATAAGGCTTTGCTAGGGAAATGGTTGTGGAGATTCATGAATGAGAAGGAGAATCTTTGATACAAGGTGGTGACAGTTAAATATGGTTAGATGGGATCTCAATCACAAAGGGGTTTTCTCTATCAAGTATTTCTATTTGAAGCTCGCTTCCGATCGGGCTCTATCTTTACATCTCCCCTCAAATTTTGACGTACCACGGAAGCTCATTTAGAAGTCTCTAGCGCCTTTAAAAGTGTCTTTTTGTCTAGGAAGCTTGTCGCGGGAATATTTTAACTTGTGATAATTTACAAAGGGACAGATTTTGGTGAACGGATGTGCAAAGCTGATTCGGAATCCACTAATTATTTGTTGTAGCATTGCCCTTTTGTTAGCTTTGTGGGAGCTAGTCTTTAGTTGTTTGGGTGTCACTTGGGTTGTTTCTAGTTCCATTAAGGAACATCTTTTGGTTTGGGAAGGCTACTTTCGAAGAAAAGCTAAAAGAGATGAAAGCCTTGCTTATGCCACATACTATTTTTGGAGCATTTGGTGTGAGAGAAATAAGAGAGTCTTCAAGGGAGTGGAAACTTCTCTTAATCGCTTTACGGATAAAATTCTCAAGATTCTCTACTTTTGGGATAGTGGCAATTTACGCCAATCTTCTTTTTGTAGATTTTATGGATAGACTACATTTTGGTTGTACATAGTCCTTTTGTAGGATGCTTACTTTGCATCCATCTTTTTCATTTATATTTATATATATTTCGTTTTTTCTTATAAAAAAAGGAGATATTTGACCAAGACACTATTATGGGATAATGGAAACTATTCCATTGTTCAGATAGTTGATTTTGTGGATAGTTTCTATGTTGGATGTATATTAACTGGTGTAGCATGCTTACCTTGCATCTAACCTTTTGATTTGAGTAGTACATGATATTCTATTTTCTTTATTAAAAAATGACATGCTACAATCAACATATGCATGGATATATACAACACGAAAATAAATGGAAACTATTCTTTAGGTTTGGCAAGGTGAAAAGTTCTGGGATGCATAAACAGCTTCAAACAAAAAGCCTCTAGAATAAACCCATCAGCAATACCTACTGTTCCCCATCAGAAGCTCTAACAAAAATATGGAATGAGTTTGAAGATAAATGGAAACTACACTAGCATGAAATGCATGGCTAGAAGATGCTGAGAGAAATACAGAAAGAGTTTGAAGCGAATAACCTCTTTAAGTTCAGTGCCAGGCATAGGTTCCCCTTCAGCATCACATGGTTGATAACTCATTGATTCGTTCCATTTGCCAGTCATCAATATTTTAGGTTCCTCATTAGCATCATACACATAACCATCCACTTCATATCGACCAGCCCTGAGACAACATATGACCTCAAGTAAGCATACTTCCCCTGAATCTTAAGCCGGAAACTCGTACAAAAGAAATAACCCTGAAGAACAAGAAGATGGTGTGTCCATTTCACACACAGACATGAACAGGCGAACTGAAAGACATTAACAACCAACTCCTCAGCAGATTATATGGGTAATTTGTTCTAAAGGTCAAACCAGATAGAACTGCAATATCAATTAGTCACCCATATTGTTGCCTGAAACACATTGTCATGCTGTCAAAGGTTCAAAAGTCAAGGCATACCCAAACCAACCGCATGGCTGAAAATACAGAACAACTTTATCCCCTGTTGTCAAATTGGTCATTATCATCTCGCCAGGTGAATCAACCCAAGTCCGCCCGAATATAAGATTGTTGATTTTAGTAGGAGGAGGAACTAGATCCAATACTACACCAGCTTTTTAAGAGTCACACGTGTCCTGCATCAAACGGAAACATGTGAACATGAGATTTAAGACATCGATAAGAGACCAAAAAGCAACTAAAGCATTCTAACTTTTAACTGCTGTCTGTTCCCAAAACAAACCACCACCAAATGCCATTCTTCACAGAGCTCATACATGAAAAAAAAAAAAATTTGACGATGACATATATTATCCACTCATCAGCTCACCATGCCACTGCATTAAAAAAAGAAAAGAAAAGAAAGGGGGGTGTACAACCTGTGAAGCTTAAGTTGGTCCACCCTCAGACAAAAAAATAAATAAATATATGGCCTCAGCCAATACAAGACAATAACTATGGTGCAGAACAGAAGAAACTATTAAACCAGCTCCACATGGAATCTACCAGAGGTATTGCAGTTTTCTTTCTTTAGAGGTAGTTCTCTGGTCTGGGCGGCAAGAACCTCTATGCTTAAGAATAATCAAAGACTTGGCAGAAAAGGATGGTACAGTAGCTACTTTAATGGCGAATGGCATTGATTTCTCAAGGCTTCCACATGCATACTTACATGTCATCGGAACAAAGGGCTAGCTATAGCTAAGTCACATATCAAAGGCCAAAGTCCGTGCTAGACCTAGCAAACAGGTCATTCCGTTTGAGTTCAGGTAATGGTTAATTTCAGGCCCAGTCATGTTTGGATAAATAAAATTTTGGTTCAATTTAAATAAGCTCATTATCAAGTCAAGTCAATTTCAAGTTTGTTTATGGTTGGTCCAATAAATGTATTTCCAAAGAAAAGGAAAATTCAGGTCCATAAAGTTTTGGTATGATCAAAAACAGTTCAGCCCTATTCTAGGTCTAACTCATATATTGGCATACGCCATTTGGATCAGGTAATCAAGTACGCATTAGCTTTGCCGCGTCTACTTCGTGCTCTAGTTGTTAGCAGCCAACAGACACCCAATCAAAGTCAGTCAGAAATTCAACACATCAAAACTGCAGACAGTCCTTACCTTCCAACAGGGTAGACATCACATGAGTTGCCTAAAAATTTTGTCTTCAACTTTGATGTTACATCATATGCAAAATGCTCATTTTCACAATGCCCAGCACTCATAGGTGGATGATGACTCACCTAAAATGGAAAGTAAAAGCAGAAATCATCATTCATATCTAAGCAAGGAAACATAACAATGCAGTAATAGCTCCACGAATTTGTCAGCATGGAATAACAAACAACAAACGATTCATCCAAGTCCATGAAAAAGCCCTACTCAAGACAGAGTGAGACAAACCTGCTCTGCTAGGAATGTAATCCCATTATGATTGACCAATTCATATGTTTCACCAAGAATAGGATTAAATGGCTTCCAAGTGCGCTGATAAGCATAGTACACAGAAATTGCCCAGGATGCTGCAAAACACAGTATCAGTATATTTTTATATATGTGACTACGTCTCAGATTTGATCAGAGAGCATGCTTACAAGCATAGACCAAGCGCAAGTAGGGATCTTCACACTGATCAGCTTGATCTAACAGGTGGCAGTATTCCATTAACTGTCACAGTGATTACCAAGTTGCACATAAGTACTGGCTATAAACGATTAAGCACTACCAATAGATCATGGTTTAGTATAAAAGAGGACACAAACCTCTGCCATTTTCTGCAGCATAGTCATAGGCTCAAATATTATAACAGGAAGAGTCACCATAGATGTTACATCTGCTCCAATATACTTCTGCATCATTTTCCAGTAACTATCTCGTTCCTGTAATCAGAATAAAGTTTCATAAGATATACATAAAATCATTTCATTTTCTTACAAATAGCCATCAGCCAAACATGGACATTAAATCAGAAATGCAAATCTTGAGTTAGGATAAATACTCACCTCCTGTTTCCACCTTCCTCTCTGTGCTTCCTCTTCAGCATCTCCCTCCCCACCCTCTGGATTTATAACTTCCAAGTTTTCATAACCAAGCAACCTAGAAGACCACAGAATAATCATAAAGATCCTGAATTCTTGAAATGCATAATAACAAAGGTAACAACGTTTTCATGTGCCAATCATAATAAACCAAAACTCATGGCATAATTGACACAAAAATCAAATATAAAATATGGATTTGAGTGGCAAAAACTCTACTGTATTATGCTAATTAAGTGACAAGAATCCACGAATTAGGTCAAAAAGCCCCGTCCAGTTTCCTAAATTGATAAGATAATTCGACAAATCAGCAGATCGTAAATCAATCCTCCGAGAACTACCTCGCTAAACCTAAATTGAACTATTTGATCGAATACAGAGTTGAAATCAAGAAATATAAAGTAGATAAAGATATATACCCGTTAACAGATCTGTGCATGGCATTGCTAAACATTGACAAGCCCGAAGTCATCGCGGCGAAAAAGCCCTTATTCTCCGGTTTCTTCTTGGGGCTCGGCATCTTCGATTTGCAACGAAAGCAGACTTCAATCCGCCTCAAGATCAGATAAGAAACCCTAACGGACCAATCGATCAGCTCGAGCACGGAAGAAAGACGAATAAGAAGATGAAGAAGCCGCTTCAGAACGAGGAAGACGAAGAGGAGAGAGAAAGAGCGAGAGAGAGAGAGAGAGGACTGAGCCACGCCGTCGCTCATGACGTTAATTATGATATACAATATAGAGGGTAATTTAGTCATTTCGCTGATGACGCCAACGAATATATGGATCTCTCAATAGATATTAATATTATTATCTTAATATTAGGTTTTCAAAATTACACAAGGATAAGTGATATTTTTAAGTAGCCAACTAAAGTTATAATAAGTACCGGAGTTTAATACCAATGAGGTTATGATCCAGTGGTCGAGATTGAGGTTCTTAAAGTCGGTTGATTGAAATTTTAATTAATTAAAAATTATATAAATAAATGATAAATAATATTAATACTTGTCGATTAATTAATATATTTTTTTACTAATTTTAATATGATTGAAACCAATCTGTATAGGACTAATCTTAGCAACAATTAGGAACTCAAAATAAGTTTAAGGAACGTCGAATATATTTTTTATGCCTTTATTACAATAACGGTACAATTATATTCTATATTTATAGTATATAATTTTATGTTGCTTTCATGTTATAGTTTTTCCACTTGAAGAGTAATTTATCCAATTTCGACAAAATTGAAACATAATAAAATGATGCTCTTATAACACATGTAAATAAACAGTAACTAACTTATTTAACAAAATAAACATGGCCTACTTTATATAAATAAATGGGAAATCAATCATTCAATATATATTTTTTAAAACAATTATTATAAATACAAATTCAATGATTCAGTATATTTAAAAAAAAAAAAACTCTCCAAATTCCAAAGATGATTGACAAATGGGAAATCTTGGTTATATTGCTCTTCAAATCCATCAAACTAATTTGCAAAAAATAAATTTTTTTCCAAGAAAAAAAAAAACTCTTCAGCATCAAATCAATACCCTGAGGGATAAATTGATGGAGTCGATATCATAGTAGGAGTGTGCGTTGAGTTCCAGAGTCCACCTCTACTGCCATCTCTCTCTCTCTCTCTCTCTCTCTCTCTCTCTCTCTGCTCTTCACGCAGCTTCATCCCACAAGGCCAATTTCACAGTTGACATTACTCAGATCAGAAAACTGATCTCTCCACGTGCTTTCTCCATCTAAGCTTCAACAAGGATTATTTTTTAACAATCGCCGCCCCTGGAAAAGATAATTCTTTTTTCATTTTTATCACCCTTGTAACGTTATAATCAATCCCTTTCAGCCTTCAGATCCACAACTTAACCCCCGCCTACTTTGCCCATCTTCATCTCTCAACCCCACAGATTCGACCCAGATTTCAAAACCCTAAAAGACCAGTTCTTCTGAGTACCCAGAACATTATTTGGAGATGAAGGCTAAGAAGTTGTCCAAATTGAAAGATCAGCATCACAATGGCCACTCATCTCCATTTACACTGGGCAAATTGTTTGATCCCGATGTTTCGTGGGATAAGGTATACCTCTGCCTAAACCCTCTTCGGAATTCTGCTATTTGGATTTTGTTTGGCTCAATTTGGTGCCTTTCTTCTGTTTCATTGGTTCTTTGCTATGTTTTAGAAACTGGGTTTTGTTAGTTTTATTGGAAATTGAAGGTACTGTGTTTGAATATGTAGTTATAGTTGAGCAGAAGGTGAAGAAGACTAGACCACTTTGTGCTTGAGCTGCTATTAAAGTTCTTAGTAATCTTAGATTATTGGATTTGTATAAATTTTGCAGTGGTATATTTATATTTACAAATTACAACCATGTTCATCCATTGGGGTAATGCTGAGTTCTTAGTGTTCCCAAGTGTGGCTCACAAAAACAGGAAAAGGAAGCATTGATTAGCTGAACATGTTTTGCTTGATTGGAGATTTGTATAAATTTTGAGCAGAAGATGAAGAAGACTAGACCACTTGAACATGTTTGATTGATTGGAGATGATTGTTGAACTCCTGATTGTTTTGCTTCAGGATCAACTGTGTGATGTTCTACACTGGATCAGACAAGTCGTGGGGCTTGTATGTGGATTGATTTGGGGTGCGATTCCTTTGGTTGGAGGCGTATGGCTCATTTTGTAAGTTTATTTATCTGCATATTTTTTTCCCAATCGATATTGGTTGATTGTTGTCACTCTAAAAGATCATATATATACCTATTTAATGCACTTGCTTAAGTTCTACTTATTCTTGATAAATGTGATTTATTCAAAACTACCATCACTCACTGCCCAACGTGGCTTCCTCCAAAGCAGGGTTTGAGGAGATTTTATTTATGCAGCCTTACATGGCTTGCAAAGAGATTTGATGCAATATGTTCAATTTTAAATTCCCTTAATCAATCAAGAGTATGTAGTTGAACTCTTTGGGTGACTCATTTTGTGGTTTGCTATCCCGAAACGCACATGTTCTATGTCACTCGTGTGCCACTCCTTGAGTGTTCTGTGAACATTTGAGCATTCTGCGATCTGATTGCCATACAAAGTGTTGAATATTAGAATGCATTCTCTTTTCTAGGTCATCAAAAGTTTTGTTGCTGAAGAAGTTTCTGTTAAGCTGGCTGTCCTGCATATCCTGGTAGAAAAGACTGAAATCGAGTTCCTGTATTATATGTTCTTGCCAGGATTTCAATTCAACTGGTTATATTCAGCTGGTTGAATTGAAGACAATATTAACGAATCGCATGTTGAGATGCTACAGCTAGTTAATTGTAATAGGGACTGTTGAATAGAAAACCTCTATTGTGTGGAAGTTTTTGCTTTTAGCGACCATATTCTGTATCTTGCCATAGTATGCTGATTGAATTGAGATTGATCCTCTGATTTGGCTGCTCTGTGATAACAGGTTCTTGGGACTTTCCACTGCTATCGTATATGGATATTATGCTTTAATACTCAAGGTCGATGAAGAAGATTACGGTGGTCATGGAGCCCTTCTCCAAGAAGGGCTTTTTGCCTCCATGACTCTCTTTCTGGTATGCTCTAATCCTAGATCAATGCTCCGACTAGATTCTTAACCTGTCAAATCAGGTTCTTTCTTGAACAAATGACTCCATTTGGATCCTCGGAGAAGTTATATATGGTGGTAAATAAGAAATTAAATATGGTGGTAACTTTCAAAACAAATAGCAAATGAAGGACAACAGTAAAACTTAGGACTCCATTAGAATCCACCTAGGTGGCTGAGGTTCCAAGGCCATCCACCCACAAGAGCCATAGATCGACACAGTTGAGTGAACAACATTTTGTGCTAATCATTCTGATTTCATTTATGCATTTCTCTCTTCTCCTAGCCACAGCGCACACTATTTTGTGGATGACATTGTTATCCTTTTTGAGAAATTGCTGAAACCTAGTTTTCATCGTCTTTTGTTACAGCTCTCATGGATTCTAGTATACAGCTTGGGACACTTTTGATGAGCAAGTGAGCAACAACTCTTCCTCATTTACAGTCAGATGCAGTGGAGCAGAAAACATTTTTCCCCACTTTTTACCCGAGACAGTTAGATGTTGCCATTGTTACAGTTGTACTTGTTTAACATGTGTACTTCCTCAGTTATATCCGACTTGTCTGAGAAGCACAAACGCATTAACATTTGATTTCCTTGCTAGTTGAGATGATAATTCAATTCTGCTTGCTCACCTGGGTTTACAGTTCAAATTTGCATATAAAAAGGGCTATCTTTGCATGTTTATGTTTGTTACAAACACAATTTTTGTATTACAGCCTCGGACGTCCTAATATGGTACAGGAACTTGATAAGAATTTGCTCGTACTGATATCCGATTTTCACATTGTTTTGTTTGCTGTCTAGTTTGAAAATTTCTGACTACACTGCCATGGACGAATATCCTCAGCAAAGAATTGTGCTATTGTTACATGAGGCTGAAAAAATTACAATCAGAGTACTGCAACCCTCAAGTTTTACGTCCACAATTGACTTTGACGATTTCGTCTCTCAGATATGAGGTACACACGCCCATGAACCCAACGCTTGCCTAGTTGTGGAATAGATGGCTGCATCAACACATATGTAAGATCAGAGAAGTGTTTATCACCTGACTTAAAGAACCTGACAGTGGACAAATTGTGCCGCAACTAAGCCAGCTATTTTATTGTCGAAATTGCTCCAAATGAGGGCTCTCACTTTTCTCCCTTTTTTTTTTTTTTATGTTGCACATATCTTGATTTTTAGATTTGCATTTCAATGATTCTTTGCAGTCATGAAGAAAACTGGATGATAGTTGAACATACCTCAGCCTTGGTGCGAAATTCCAATACGCATTCACATACATGACAATTTGCTCTGTGGGGGCAGCTATTTCCCTTTTCTGATCTCACAAATGCAAATACCTGCAATTCAGATTGACCCAGAGCATTTTGATGGATTACTTCAACACAACACCAGACAAAAGGTTATAAGTGGAAAAGTTGCTTTTTGGTCCCGCTATAAATAGATTAACAAAGAAAACAGTACCTCTTCACCACAATTGGGACATGCACCCTTCATTGCAACTAAATCATTCTTCCATAAGCCTTGCAGTGCTCTAGCTGCAATACAGAACAGGTTGATGGACGTAAGAGTGGATTATAACCTACGACTGGAACTAATTGATCAAATGTGACAAATGCATCTTCTGATTCAGTCCAGTTTAAGATAGCTTAAGCTAGCATACATATATGTACATTTAGCATGAAATACAGACTCATTCGCGTATCCTCTTTTGGGACTGTCATAAGCCCTTGCTGCCTATTACCCCAATTCGAATAGATTCAGCATATACAAAAACAGAAATAAAATATAGAAAAGGAATATTACCAGAAGCTGATGCAATAGGACAGCCAATCACAGAGCCTAGCAGCATGAACAATGCACAATTTAACATGCCAAAAACTCCACTGGGGTTGATTGGCTGCTGTCAAGTGTTGCCGAGTTAAATGCATCTTGAAAAGCAAGACTGACAGTGTACAACATGGGCACAAGGCATACAGAGCCACCAAAGGCAAGAATCAGGAACCATATGCTCGCCAGGGCAAACATCTGTGAAGGGTCTTCCTGCCCTACATACATGTTATTACAGCTTCAACGAATATACAAGAATCTATGTACTTCAATAGAAACAGCAAGCAATCTTCCAAATGTTTAATGCTTAGGCAAACTTAAAGACTGAAATGACTCTTTACTTGCCATTAACGTTACAAGCATGCTAGCCTCACTAGCAATCAGAAGAAATACAAGCTATGATAAGAAGATTCAAATAGCAACTCTCATCTTTCAGGCTTGTATAGTCCCACAGTCGAGTAAAATCACTGATCAGCCTTATTCACTATGGCCCTGTAAACTTTTCTGTATTTTCATCAATCGCTAGCATGCTCTGAAGTAAATGCTCTACTCTTATTTGGTGTACCACACCGCAAATTAAGATATCAATGCTAAAATTAGATGTCAACCAATTTAATTTTCTTCCACTCTCAATTAAACAGTTTAGGTTATTCTCACTCCCTTAAGCTTCACTTCCATACCCTGCAACCTAAAGCAAACACTGAAAACTCTTTTGCATTGTCATCTTGCTCCGAAATAAGCAGGTTCATGTTCTATCATATACATACAAACCTTTTTAATTCCTTTAAGCTATCTACTTGCCAATGCGAACAAATCCATCAAGAACATCATCGATACTCGAAACATCACAGGTCACTTTGAAAGTCAATTAGAAGAACAAGGAAGAAAAAAAAAAAAAAAGCAATGCCGTTTACAATTGAAACTTAAATGTATCACCTGAGCATCCGCATAGGCCGATTGCCGGCGAAGACTACACCTCGGATACTTGACCACATATTTCGATCCATACAACCTCAATTTCAACTGTTATTGCCAAACACAAAGATTTAAGCATCCATCATAACTCATCTCAATTTCCAAAGAAAAAGAATCAAAATTCACAAACAAAACTCCAGAAAGGTTCACTCACCTCAACTCTATCAAACATATCATCCACAATCAAAGGAGTTCCACTATAATACGCATCTCTAGCCTATCAAATTAATCAACAGAATCAGCAAAATTGAATTCCAACAATCAACAACCAACGAATATCCCCAAAATTTCAACAAAACTACCTGGCGGTAGAGAGCTTCCAAAGTTTCTTGGCTAGCGGTTTCGATAGGTCCGACGAAGATGCACGAAGGACCCTCTGGCACAACCGGACACGGCGTGTCAGGTCTCGAGCAAGTCGAGAACCCCTGGCGGTGGCTTCTGGCGGAAAATCGGACCTTAAACGGAGCTCCGGCTGACAATTGGGGCCGGATTAGAATGAAAGTGGGAGATTTGGAAGCTCCGACGAGGCGTTTGATGGGAGGAGAGAGCGAGCTGCCCGGAGCTCCGGCCATGGAGAGGAGAGAGAAAGTGAGCGGACAATATGCGGTTGATAGGAAGGATACGTCTCTACGGTGTCGTTCCTTTGTGGCGTGTGGAAAAGATTTAAAAACATTTGCAAAATCAAGCAATGATGAGGAGGGAATGGGAATCGCCAATTTTGTTTTTTTTTTTTTGGGATTTGGACGGGAATGCCCTCTGTGGCCGTTATTTAATGGAGGCCCTCGTCGAGTTTTAAAATCTGATTCCGTGGGTCCCAATCTCAGGGCAAAAGAAAATATCTAAAAGTAGGATAAAAAAATCTGCGTTTGCCGGGAGTCGAACCCGGGTCTATTGCTTGGAAGGCAATTATCCTAACCGTTGGACTACAAACGCTATTCATATGTGTGTGCTTCCTTTTAACACATTTGTCGTTTTGGTGAGCTTTTTACCTCAAAATATTATGAAACGTAGAAGAATCTTATACAATGAAAATGTAATTAGTTTTTGACATAATAAGTTAGTAATGAAGTAAACATGTGTTAAGTTTTTTGTATTCTCGGTCAAGTTGTACAATTTGGTAGTTTGTATGGAGTAGTCTTTACTGTAAGTATTTGAGCATCAAGGGATTATTATTATGCATAATATGTCAAAAGCAATGCTGGCTAATGGCTCAACACTCATATGCCTCCCCGAGGTTCGATTCGAGGGGTTGGAGAGCAACTTTCTTCTTTATTTGAGGGAGTTGTGTGTATAAATTAATATTGATGTTAGACTTTGACACTCCTTCTCCTATCCCTTAATAGCGTATATTACATTTTATTGAGATAAGGGGCCGATAAATGATGTGCTTACCAAAATGAAATAAATTATACATAATATCCTACCAGACTGTCACATAAGAAGGTCAATAATAAGAGGGTTATGATTGTAAAGAATTATAACTTCATTTAATTTTCTCATAAAATTCCCAAATGTCCATCTGTACCCTCCTTTTCTTTTTTATTTCTCCCCTTTTTTAATTATAAGTCTTTGTCATAGTAAAAAACCACATATATTTCATGTCCTGGAAGTGAAAATTCTTGCAAACAAGTATGCATTCATTGTGAAAACCAACTGTAATAAAACCTCGTTACATTCTATCCCCCAAAAAAAAAAAACATTACAATAAGTAAAAAAAACCGATCCCTCTAATCATTCTTACAAAGCCTACCAAACACAATTTAAAAACCCAAAAATCCCTACAAAATTGATCTAAAAATTGGTGAAATTTCTTGTATCAAATGTCCCAGAAAAATATGGATCCCATTCATGCTGCTCCAGTTTCCCATGCCATCTATACTTCCAAGCTTGCTTTTCATCATACCCAAAACTATCACTTCTTCCTTCTCTCATCTCCTCCTTTATCTTCTTCACTCTCTCCAGGATCCCCTTCACTGCTACATCAAATGCATCCTTTACTTTCTCCAACCTGCACCTTGGATCAGCATATATTATGTTTGGAATCAAGCTTATAACCAATTCCCTCATTTCTGCAACTTTCTGAGGTGGGATCTTCTCTAGAACAGTCTGTATGTTAACTTTGCCATCTCTGACATCATACAGTGGGATGAAAACTGAGTATTTGGTGTAGTTTCTGGGGAAATGCCATAGGTATTGGATGTAAGCCGAACCCGGGTGGAAGAAAACGGGTATGCACCCGGCTAGCATCGAGTCGAATGTGGATCTTCTTGTGTAGGAGTCCCCTGGAGGCTGTAAGCAAAAATGGGAGTCTTGGAATACTTTCATCAACTCTGATGGGTTGTGACACTTGTTCTTCCAGTTATTGCAGTGAACCATCATGCATTTGTTGGAGCTCTCACATTGGTTTATCAGTTGGTTCCGGATTGAGTCGGGTCTATCGGGTCTTGGGGCTCCGGCGAAGGAGAACAAGTACTTCCTCTCTTGTCTCCTCATCCTGTCCTGCCATTGGAATACCTCCTGATCATTTGCGGGGTGGAAGTAGGTTGGGTATGGGATCCCGAAATCATTGCTGTTCCAAGGGGATGATTCAATCACCAGAGCAGTCATGTTTTTGGACTCGGGCAAGTAAAGGAATTTGGTTCCCCAATCCGGGTCCTTCTTATTTGCTGATCGCCTAAAATCCCAAGTGATTCTTCCAGCAGGGAAGAAATGGTCTCTGCCCCACCACCTCTTCCACTCTGGTTTCCTCCTTAACAACTTGCCCAATTCAAACGAACTCGAATCTCTCACTGCAGAATCTGTGTTCCACAGGTGCCGGGCCACATCAAGCCCGGCATAAAATGGCACATAGATGGCCGCGGCCTGGGAGGAATCATCGGTTAAGCACTCGTACTGTTTCATTCTGTTGTGGAAGATCACTTCGAGTAAGAATTGGTTGGTGGCGAACCACCCATAATCAGAGAAGACCCCGTCGGAATTTTGAAGCTCCGGTCCCAAACCCGAGTTTCTCACATACTGGCACATGTCCATCCATAAATCGAGGGCTTTGCAGTCCCTGAGCAAATCCACATTGTACCTCCTAGGAAGAATGTGAATGAATATATACCGGCCCTCACATGATTTTGGATCAGATCTTAACACCGTTTTACACTCCCGAGGAGGCGGTGGAGGAGGCGAGGGAGGAGGTGGCGGCGGCGGTGGAGATAGTAGTGGTGGTGGCGTTGGAGGAGGGGATAGGTTTATGTTCACCTCCCGGAATTGCTCGTAGGATGAGGATTCTTAGGAGGCCTTTTTCGCCCCGGTCTTCCTTTACGTCCCTTCGGTTTATGCTTGGGCTTGTCTTTGTGTTTTCCATTTGGGGTTTTGTTTTCTTTTGTTTTTGGGTTGTTTTCCTTCACCTCTAGTTTTTTATCAACGGGTGGCGGATCATCTTTTTCCAAGTCCGTTAAGTTGACGTTTAAAAGTTCATCAATGTCATCCACCCTTGCCTCCTCTGTTTTCCCCCTGTTTCCCTTGTTTTGTGCTCTCTTTCCCCTGTTTTCTCCTCTGTTTCCCTTATTTGTTGCTGTAATTCTCCTGTTTTTTCCTCTGTTTTCTCAGTAATACGAACGGTAGTACTGGTTTCATCGTCAAGAACTGGAGACGTAGCACCAGGAACATCATTCAAACTCGAGGCAACAGAAATTCGTTCCTGATAATTCACAGAATAAACGTAGAATTTCGCTAACGAGGCCACGCTATCGATCAAAGAGGAATAATTAAGGCAAATCAAAACTGACCATAACGCAAACAGTGAGAAGATAACCAACCAAAATCTATTATTACACATTCCCATCTTTGATTTATGAACTTGCCCGCGATTATTCATCAAATCTGATCAATGTCGCTCAACTCGAATCCGAAGGACGTGGATTTGATCACGCTAATCGTACAATGATTCAACAGTGATGAAAACAGAGGGAAACAATCTGGTGACAGAATCAGAACTGGGCTGATGGGAAACAGAGTCTGATCATGAAAGTGTGTGAGAGAGAGAGAGAAGAGAGATGTGGGTAAACTGGGAAAGGAAAAGTTTTTTATTTTGATTGGGTATGATCTGAAATAATGGAGTTAGAAAGCAGAAATTGTTGAATTTTTCTTATGGATTTGGGTGACTGTTCCTATTCTACGGCTAATACATTTGGACAAATGTTGTGTTAATCCGTATTTTTCTCGCTTAAACAAGGATTATGATTTTCAGATTAATGAAATCTAGGGGCCAAATTTATTTTAAATATTTTACTATTCCCTCCCTACCTTGTATTTTCACGATAGGAAAAATTCACCGTACTAAAATTTTTATCTAAGTACATTATATTTTTACGATAGGAAAAAATTCACCTCACTATAACTTTTATCTAAGTACGTTGTATTTTTTACGATAGAAAAATTCACCTCACTATATACTTGTATCTAAGTATCTGTTATAAATAAATACACGATAACGTTAATTTTTAAAAGAGATGTTTTCGGGTGAAATTAAGTTGTTGTTCGGATAACGAGTAATATCCGTGATAAATTTGCTTCAATTAATTATTAACTAATCCAATGAATGTACTAGCTCTTGTTAAACGAGGCTCTAAATTGAATTAGATGTTGAATTTAATCAAATTTTTATGTTTCCGGCTTATTTATTGGTATACATACTTTATGTTGCCTATTTGTTTTAATATTTTCTTCGTAAATTTAATTATATTTTTAAAAGAAATATCTTATTAGATTAACTTTGTTTTTTTAGAACTTATAACATGATCTCGAAATACGTGTACTAAAGGGGGAGGGGAGATTAAATAGGGTTTAAGAGGTCAATTAATTTTTGGTCTTTTAATAATTTCATGGACTTAAATTTTTATCTCCCTTCTTTTACATTTTAAATCGCATTTGGTATATTATATATTTTTAAAAGTTTTTTTTTTTTTTGGTGAGATGGCCCTTTGGATATCTTGTTGGGAGGATCAGTAAAACAACAAATACTAGTTATGAATCATATATAAGGGCCTTGGGCTCACAAAAAGGCCCAAAAATGTCAGATGCAGATTGTTGTCACTCAGCGAGTACCACTATAAGCCCCCCGTCTCTCTCTCCACCCTCACCACCACCACCACTCCCCAGCCCTTCCCTCACCTGAAATCTCTCTCTCTCTCTCTTTCTCCCTCCTCTGTCCCTGTTCGTCCTCTCCCTAAGGCCTAGGGCATCTCCAGTTGGCTTCGTAATCTCGAAAATCAGGTACAGTGGCAGCTCATTCGATTTTTCTGCTCCTGATTTCTGGAAATTGATCGACTAATCCATTTCCGTTTGTATATTATCGCCTCTGAAAGTGAGATCTCGATTCTGCTATTCTTTCTTGAAGATTCTTTTATTTGAATTTCGATTTGAATTTCGTAGGCTAATTTCTGTTTATCAACGAATTTGCTGCTCAATTTGACCCTAAATTCGCCCTGGAGTGGAAATATGCTTTGATTTTACGTTATAATCCTTGAATCTCTCGTTTTTCTCGAATTTATGATTGATCTTCTCTTGCCTTGTCGGTGTGTGTTGCCTTGTTGAATGAAGCTTCCTGTCTTGAATTTTTAGAATCAGGTATGGGGATCTTGTTCGATTGAGTTTGCTTTTGGAATTGGTGTTTTCTTCTTTTGAATGCTTAGTTGACTAATAAGCTATTCGAAATTTCCAGTTTAAATTAGAAGGTAACTGGAGCAAACTATTTTCCGGGGGTTTGCTTAGTAAATGTGGTGTTAGTTGCTCTTGAAATGAGGTTTTTGTTACTATACTAGGACTTAACAAATCTTGTGTTATGAGATGAGAAGTTAAGGGAACATCTAATCTTATGAGGAAAAATTTGTGAATTTGTTATTGGTTTGTCAACGAATTGCTTGGTCCAGCATGCATTTGGCGGATAGAAAAGAGATGACTCGGTATTCAATCACTAATGAGGCATAACTTTTCCGCGCTTAATCGTATATGTTATAATCCTGATGAAGGAGGAGGTGTACTTAGGTGAATGAACTTTCTGAGGCTATTTCTCCTGTACGAGTAGGTCCATTATGATCTCCTGTACAACTATGTGTGCTAATGCATCTGTTTGTTGGTATGTATGTATACATGCTTTCCTCTCTTTGTGTATGCATCTGTAAATGATTTATGAACTATCATAGAAGGATAAAAGTACTGTCATGGTTTTCACCAGTTTGGTTTATCATTATTAAAGCTTAGAAAATATAAGATATCTCCATGGGTTTTTATGTGAATTAGGGACAATAAACTGGGGGCTCTACCCTAGTTGTCAAGTAGTAGGTTTTGGTTATACAATTACAATAATACCCTAGACCTCTATTACACCCCCTCAATCTATACGGGGAAAGCACTGACATATTGGATTTCAAGAACAAAAACCCATCTGCAGGCTTAGTTTAAAAAAGCTCAAGGTGCAAAAAATGCAAAGGGTCCTGGCTGGGGCGCAGGCTTCGAGGGAAGGCGCGAGCTTCTTGGAACGAGGAGCACTTACTAAAAAATGCTTCAAAATCATTACCAAGCAATCTTTTTAGTTGAATATGCTAGATGATGACATCAAATAAGTAATTAGATATCATTGGAACTACAAAAAATATCACAAAGAGTTTTAGATTGTGATAACACAATGAATTCCCTACGATTTTCACCAAAAAGCAAGTAGATAAAAGGAAAAAAATAGTACAGATTGAAAAAAAAGGGCTACTTACCCACTTACTCAAAGTCTAACAAAGACGAAGAAAAGAAAAACAGGAGGGGAAGACAGAAAAATAGAAAAAAATAGAAAAAAGCCATGTGAGGCACACACACTGCTGTCTGAGGCGCGCCTCAGAGGGCTTTTGGGGGCTGTGCTTGACCCCATGTAAGGCGAAAGGGGTGGGCTTTGGGCTTTTGTGCGCCTAGGCGTTCTTTTTAAACTAAGTCTGGAGTAGTGCCTTTGTGAAAATATCTACAATCTGCAATTGAGTCGGAACATAGCGGACTATTAAGTCTCCATGTGCTAACTCTTTCTCAAACAACTCTAAAAGCTCTGATACCATGTGAATTAGCCAGAATAAACCGAAGGCTCTACCCAACTAGGGCTTGGTGTCATATATATAGTAGTAAGGTTCTGGTTATACAATTACAATAATACCCTAATCTCTATTATATTCATTTTCTATGCCATTGGCAAGGACTTGTTGCTAAAATACCCTAAAAGTTCTTTGAGCTGCATATTTCAATCATTCTTGAGGTAATAACATAGTTACCATGAATGCCTTCCGAATAGCTTTCTTCGAAATGCAGACAGCTACTTATTGCTCAAATATTGTTCTAATTAGGCTTTGGATTTTCCTCGGAATATTATTCATGGGGTATGGAACATTCGAGGTAAGTATGGGTGAGACTCGTTGAAAATTTGTCTGACTTAATTTCACTGGGAAATTCCTATCTTTTTCACGCCTTGCATTCTGATGGTTTTCCGTCTTAGTAAACAAATATGGAAAATCTTTAGGTTGAGTGGGTTTCATTTGGTAATACTTTTAGATAATTTTTCCCATAAATGCTAAGTTACCAACCATGGCGATATATTTTTATTTCTTATAGAAAACACGACTCCGGCTAAAGACGAAAGGAAGGTAATCCGAGATAAGGTGTAACTTTGGGACTATTGTCACGAGCACTGCTTTTTTTTTTTTTTTTTAAGTAAGTTGAAATCGATTGATAACACGAAATTATCTATACTAAGTTACTAAAAACTGCAATGCTTTACTAGTTGCTTTGGTTTTGGTAAAACTTAAGAGCGCTTAATTTGTTCTTCTTATGTGTTGCAAGAATATTATTTTATTATGTGCTCTATCAAATAAGTGTGCGTAATTTTTCGTACCGCGTTTCTTTTATTGGGCTTTCTATGTTTTAAATATAAATGTAAGTATTACATGTGCATTATATACGTGATAAAAAAAATGGCGTTCAGCATTTTTTTTTTTTTGTCATGATTGACACAAATTGCATATTTTCTGCAAATAACTATTCAGGAAGTCCTGTTTAGCTGTTGCCTGAGCATACTAACCATTTGAACAAGGAGGAATGAGTGTAATCTATTTGCGTACGCTTCCTTTTGGGTTCGTTCGTGTTCTGACATTTATCCTCATTAGATATCATTGATTTCAAGCAGGGTGACATGGTTGGTTCCAAAGGAAAGGGTAAAGCTCCTGCATCCAAATTGAATTGTAAAAATCTTTCAGTCGTGGGTGCTGAGCATGAGCCTTTAAAGATCAGTACTGGTTCTACTGAAAAATCTTCTCATGATCCTTTAGATGGCGAAGAAGAGAATAATGATATCTCAAATGAAGGGGAGAATTCAGCAGGTGAGGAAAAGAAGGAGGAGATTGGACCAATGCTTGGTAATGGACATGAAGAGGAGCAGCTTGCAAATCAAGTGAATGATGAAGAAAAAGACGCTGTAAATGATGTAAATGTTGACCAATCTGAGGATGTTGCTGAATGTAGACGAACAGTAGATATGTCAGAGGAGGTGAGTTTTGGGGTAGCTGCAGCTAATGTCGCAGAGAATGAAGTAAAGATAAATGAAGTGGTGCCAGGTGGAGACAGAGAACGGATACAGGAAAGCTTTAGCGATGAAGGTATAGAAACTGGGGTGGAAATAAAGAACTCAGAGATTGCTGCTGAAGGGAACACGAGTAATGAAGGCTTACATGCATCCGATCATAGAATAATGGAGGAGAAGTTGGCAGATAGTATGCAAGACAAAGAAGCCAATAAGTTGAATGCTGAGGAGCAGGGCACTCCTACAGCCACAGACAATGAAAAGATAGAATGTAAAGGTGAAGATACAAGCATTCCGAATGATGTCAAATCAGTCATTCCAAAAGTTGATAGACCTAGGAGGAAGGTCTTAAAGAAGAAAGTGATAAAGAAGAAGATGGTGGTAGGGGATGATGGAACTCCCAAGAATGAAGCTAAGTCACAGTCTTTGATTGGAGAGAAAGCATCCAGCAAAGAAATGAAGACGCCAGAGGTCACTGCCGAAGGGAGCACGAATGTTAATCAAGGCTTGTCTGCATCTGAACATGGAATAATGGAGGAAAACTTGGCAGATGCAACACGAAATGAAGAAGCCAATAAGGTGAATGCTAAGGAGCCAACGAGCACTCATACACCCGGAAAGATAGCACGTGCAGGTGAAAAAACAAGCATTGCCAATGAGATCGAATTAATCACTGAAAAGTCGATATACCTAAGGGGCAGGTTTTAAAGAAAAAGGTGGTAAAGAAGAAGATGGTGGTACAGGATCATGTAGCTCTTGTGGATGAAGCGAAGGTGCAGTCTTCGTTAGGAGGTGAAGTATCAGGTAAGGCAGACAAAGCAGATGCAAACAAGGATGAAGAGAAATCAGTCCTGACAGAGAATGGAAATATTGAATTAACAGCTGACATTGCTGATAATGCCAAGGCGGACTCCGAAAAGGTCAGTGGACCCAAGCCCGACATAGTAAAGAAAAAATTTGTTAAGAAGGTGGTGCAGGGGGATGTATCATCCGTGCATGAAGCGAGGCCACAGTGTTCAAGTGAGAACGATGCATCAGGTGAGGCAAATGAGGCAGACGAAAATAAGGGTGTAAAGAATGAAGACAAGTTGGAGGCAAAACCTGCAATTAGGGTTAATAAGAAACGAAAGAGAATCAGAAAAAGAAGGTTCCAGAGACCCGTGCTGATTTAGCTACTGCAGCTGGTGAACAAAAACCCAGAGTCACCATCAATGATGCGGAAGGTCAAGAGAATAAGGAAACTGATGTGCGAGATGTAAAGAATGAAGAGGCTACAAAATCTGAGAATAGGTCGAGCCAGTTAAAGAAAAGGAAGAAGAAAAGGATGGTGAGAGAAGACACCCGCAAAGTGGTTGTTGATGCTATAGATACCCCTGGACCATCTGAAAAGGGTAAATCTTCAAAGAGAGTTGATGGCATGGGGATGATATTCATGTGCAGTTCAGAAACAAAGAAGGATTGTTATCGCTACAAAGTTTTAGGGCTACCTGCTAGCAAGAAAAATATTGTGTCGAAGATTTACAAAGGCATGAGACTGTTTTTATTTGATATTGATCTGAGAATGATGTATGGGATCTACAAGGCTGCTGGTCCTGGAGGCTATAATATTGAACCCAAGGCATTCAGGTCACAATTCCCTTCTCAGGTTAGTCTGAGGATTTCAACTTCTTTCTTACCAATGTAGACGAAGAATAAATAAATTAAGCCCAAAATTGCGAAATCTAGGAAACATCCTAATATTTGGAAAACCTTCTTTTTGGTGATAATTTCTGGTGTATTTCTAGGTGGATCTATGTAGGAGAGTCAATAAGGATATCTAGGCTTGTTTTATCGCTGTTCAGTGTCCTATAGTAATGCCTATAGGTAGTTTCCAAACATGTAGGGCATCTCATAAGGCCATCAAAATTAGTTCCCTAACAGTATTCTGATTGTTTGGACTATTATAAATACATGGTTTGTCCTAGGTGATTATGACCCATTGATTATTGAATAGTTGAATATAAAATGAGACGTCACTGACTCTTTTCAATTTATACCTGCTGCTTCTCCCTGCTTTCGCAGTTCCCCCCTCCATTATTCCCTTTTAGATCTTCTGTCTTCTTCTCTTTTGGTCCCTTGTCTTCCATTCTAGTTCTCCTTTTTCTTAGTCTCTATCAATTTGGTGTTACGGCATCCAGTTTTCCTATTTTAGCTTCATCCGATTACAGATCTAGCTGCTTATTTGGATTCTCATAGATTTTAGACTAGATGTGCAGACGTTGGAGGGAGAAGAAGATAGTTTTAGACCATAACTTTAAAGAAAGCAGGTTAGATATCCAGCTTTAATAGCGAAATGGCATTGCTGATGAATTCATCCCCAGGAAAGATGTTTGACCACACTCATAGTACTTTCCATACGTCTCTATGCAGCTTCAGCTTCAGCTCTCCCATCTACCCTTCCATGTAATGGCTTACGTGTCCAAATCGCAAAGCGAAAGAGCTGAAAAATAGACCACTGTGAAACTTAGCATGATATTAATCTCTTTCTAGATATGCTGGGGGATTTGTTGTTTGATGAAAGGATGAACTTGAATGTGTATGTCAATATGTGTTGAGGAGTTTTAAAGTAATAGAGATCTAATATGCTTCTAGTTATGGATGTGTCTAAGGTCTTGCTTATGGAGTTTCTGGCCACAAGATTTGACTTGAGGATGGTTACTCTAGCCTCAAGACATAATAGTTAGTGATAGTGTTGTTCAAAAATAGGAATAGTTCAATCGTTCAATGTGGGTGCAGTGGTCAAGTGGAAGTTTCCTCTTCTAGTTTACTTTGTTTTTCCATCTATTCTTCCTTAGAACATTAGATTAGCCATCTTTGGCGGCGGTGATGGTCTTGGTTCAGGATTGAGTTGCTACCAAGCAAGTTTTATTGTGGAGGAGCTGATTTTCTATTGGAATTAAATTCTCCTAGTAGATGAATTTCTGCTTCTGCGGTTTATATGGTATTGCTCTGAGCTGGAACCATATACGAGCTGAAACTTCCATGAGCAAAGCTGGGCTGAATTGTCTATTTTTGCACCCCGGGGGGCTCTTCATTTGCCGTTCCTTCTAGTAGAAGCTTGCACTTTCAGGATGTTTGCTCCAGCTTTGGATTTTAATTACTTGAGATTAGAAGAAATAAACTTTGCGTCTGACAGGTCCGCTTCACTGTACTGAATGATTGTTTGCCGCTAGTGGAAGAGAAGTTCAAAAGTGCGATAAAAGATAACTACTACACAAAGAACAAGTTCAATTGCCAGCTGACTACAGAACAGGTCTTGTATTATTGTCTTTTATTTTCCATCCACTGCCACTCCAAATTCGTCATTAGCATTGAAATATAACCCCAAAGGAATGTGGTGTCAATGTTTCATCTGTGTTTCAACAGGTGAAGAACTTGTGCAAGCTTTTCACCGGAACCAGCAGGAGAGCAGAATCCAAACCATCTGCTAGAACCCAAATCCCAGCTGCCCCTTCCTCTTCACATCAAGATAGAAAGAGAAAACTAGCGGAAGACAGCCGAAAAGCAAGACCTATTGAAAGCAGAAAAGCAGGACGTATTGATAACCGAGAAACAAGACATATTTCGTCACTAGAGTTGGAGAGGAGCAGAAGAGAAGCGAGACATATTTCACCAATAGAGCTCGAGAGGAGCAGGATACGGGCTCATGAAGAAGTAAGGCGGACCCCGTAGTCATCGATGACAGGTATCAGTACCATCGCCCTGTTGTTTATGAGAGAGAAGCCTATCACCCACCCGTACCAACGTCAGCTGTATACCAGCACTTACCATCCCAAAACCCACCACACCCCTCCTCTTACTCCTATGACTATGAGGAAGCCTCGAGGGAGGACATTGACATTTATAGGAGGGACCCGGCCCTGGACCGTCGACGGCTTGAGCTTCCAAGTTCCCGGGATTGGGAACGTTCAGTGGCTGCGCCCCGCACTCTAGATCCATATGTACCATATAGAGAAACTCATAGTTACCGGGACCCTGTATACGAGACTAGTGCAAGGCATGAAGCCGGGTATGAGACTAGCCTACGGTCCACCGAGTATTATACAGCCACCGACTACCGTGCTCCGCTGCCACCTTACCGGAGGTACTGAGCAACTGTAGGTAAAACTGAACAATTTGTAGGATTCTGTATCTTCAAATGATGGCTGTAGTTTTCCAGTTCTACATTCAGCAGCTGGTGGCTGACCCAAAAAATAAAAAAGAGGAAGAGAAAAAAAGCCCCTGGACTGTAGGAATCTGTATGTTTAGATTATTTTATTTTATTGTTAATTAGCTGAAGTCTTTCTGTTTACTTTATTGAATATGTGTACGTTAATTAGTTTAATTGGTAAAATTTTTAAAAATTATTATTAGTGACCGTTTAAGTTTTATCTATATTGATGTTTGTGCCTTTTTTTTTTTTTTAAAAATGTCATTTTGAAAAGGAAAATTGTGGTTGAATTTATAAGTTTTGCATTGCTTTGATAAATACTTGTTTGCTGATAACAGAAAGTCATAAATTCAGGTTATTAGCGTTATGAAACCCTCAATATTGGAAGGGTTGGGCAGGTTTGAGTGTGACTCTCTGTTTAAGAGTCCATAATTCGCATTTTAGACATCTAAATGAAACCGAGTTACGGGTTATTTTCGCAAAACGAATTGCATTTATTTCTTTTTCATGTATATAAGATATAAAGGTTGATATTAGCGGAATTAAAATTCGGGATTTTCAAAATAAATTTTAATACTCTATCAACGGTACTAGTTAACATTTACAGATAAATGTGTACATTATCATCTATTGGTTATCATTTTAATTTTCTTAAAAAATGTATTTTTTTAATTTATTACATGATAAGATCGCCTTATCGTCGGTCTTCACAACTTTCTATAGTGAAGTGGTTCTCATGAGAGAGAAGTTCTTTTTAGAGGCTCTTCATATTAAATAGTTGTTTGATTGTAAGGTTCCTTCTTTTGTTGTGTGTGTGTGTGTTTTTTTGGTGGGTTAGTCTAAAACTAGCGTAAATAAGAATTCGGATTTGGATTAAATTAATATTTAAAATTTGGACTAAATTTTTTGTCCAATAGATCAATTTTTTTTTGGTCAGAATAAACATAAATTCTAGTCAGTTCAGACAATATAAATAAGAAAAATTTTGTGTCCGAGTTTAATAGAAAAATTTATGACCCGACCGAATTTTTTCAAGTCAGACAAATTCAGACAATTAAGTTGGGCAGAATTTTATCAGTGCTATCTAAAACTTTTATTTGATGTATTTTTGTTTTTCAAATAATACCGTCATTTAAACAATGAATTCAACAAATCCTATCCTATTCAATATAAAAGGGTGCAACTCCTTTTAAAGAATTAAAGGATGAGTATGCAAGTGTGTAAGGATTAGTGGCTTAAACAAAAAATGCATGAAAGTGCACTAAACTTGTCCGTGAAAGAAAATATCTCCACCATTCATGCCCCTTTTTAGAGCTACAAAAAGAATTATTCTCATTTTCTATAGTTAGACTCCAATTCACCAAAAAAATTAGTAGAACACTTTCTTCAATTGTTATAATTTAGAAGTTATTTTATATATGGAATATATACTTTTAGTTTTTATAACCGTCAAAATAAGGCGTTTTTATAGACATGTATGGTTAATAATTATTCTAAGATTCTTTTTCTAGATTTGTCTAAGTTGAATCATAATTAATTATATAGCGATCCACAGACCTCAGAAAAGTTATAATATTAGTATGTGGGTTGTGTTTACGTGGAGATATACTATTCAAAATGATTGTTAAAATCAACTGTTATAATCGAAATGAGTTCAAATGATTAATCTGTCATAGTCTGTTATAGTCTGTTATAAGCTGAAATCATTAGTTATCGAGTTGAAATGAACAAAAATGAAAAAGAGTTGAAATAAACTCAAAGTTGTTATAAATACTAATATAATTGTCAGTTCGAACTGGTCTTAAGAGTCATTGATCAATGGGAACAAAGTCGAAGCACATAAATGATATGATAGCTAGCCGACCCTAGAGTTATTGACTCAATCTATGAGTCCTTAGAATTTATTCCCCAAATCTTAGAACCTCAAAGGGTTGCAGCACTCAAGAGATATCTCTGAGTAATTTTTTTCTCTGATGTGAAACGAATTTTTCTTTAAGAAGTGGCTGAGTGGCTCCCTAGACTTGCAATTTGATCAAACAGAACATTTAATGGAGGGGTACGTAAGTAAGTTGTATATATGTGGTGGGAACTCGCAAGATGTGTCTCTTCATGCTTGTGATGGGTGCCTTGTTTCATCAACTATCAATAAATTTCATATCGGTAAAATTATGTCGGTTCGACATTTATAATTTTTATATATATAATACTAAAAATGTGTAATGATTTATTTTTATACAGAAAAGAATATGCTACACTAAATTACTAATTGACACCTCTGCTATATTGAGGTTAATATTGTGTTTAGGAATTATAAAGCGTAAAAAACAAAAGAAAAACAGGAAGAAAGAACGAGATTTGTGCTAACAGTAATTTAGAATAGAATAGATAGGTGTTCAAGAACCAACTAAACCAAAAACTTAAACTGATGGTTAAAGGTCGAAGAATAGGTTTATACTTGAATTAAACCCGAGACCTCTTCTCGAAAAAACTTGATATCATGTTCAAAAACTAACTCAACCAAAAGTTTAAACTAATAGTTGAAGCCTCAAGAATAGGTTTATATTATTAACATTCATGATAAATAGAAATACGATAGAAATTATGAAATTAAAATCCCTTTTACACCATGAGCATCCGAAATAAAAAAATTAAAAAAAAACTCGCCCAACAAGTAAATTTCTAAAGATTCGAACATATATCTCCATTCTTAACCGGTTCACGTCATTACGGAACAAAGTTTGTTAGGCTATACACTCCAACCCAAACAAACCATAAAAATAAATTTCCAACCCCAAAAAAGGGGGAATAAAAAACTTTTTGAGGGGAAGAGACAGTGAGCAGAAAGGGTAGTTATGGTGGTAGTTATGGTTGTTGGAATCATGTTTGGTCCTCCTCATTACTTAAAGCTTAGGGCAAGTGAGCTTTGGAATCTTTGGATATCGAAAAGTTTCCAAAGGCACGAACTTTGCAAGGTCTTTTATGCAAACAATACAAAAAAAAAAAAAGATAAGGAAAATAAATACGTGATATGATTCCATGTGTTACTTGCATGAGAAATTTCATAGATTTTTTTCTTCTTCATTTATTTATTTATTTTTTTTTGAAGATTGCGTAAAGTTGAAACATCATCAATCTTCTTCTAACATAGGCATGCAAATGCTTTTTTTTTTTTTTTGTGGGTTTTGTGGACCAAAAAAGAAGTATGGATTACAATTATTTTTATTTTTCTTTTGTTGAATATGGTCCCTTGACATCTTAGTGAATGAATGAATGCTTTTTATCAAGACCTACCACTACCACCAACAAGTTTTTGTAATCTTTGATGATTGCAACACATATCCTTCAAGTAGAGTACTTGTTCGTCAACATTCGTCACCATCTTCCTCCGACAACTACTTGTAAGAATGTATACGCGATAAAACTGCATATATTTAAACTTTCTCAAACCCTATAAACAAAGTTGTTATTATAATTGTCTTATTTTGATAACTCTATTTCAGTTTGAATCATCGAATTTAGAAATAGAAATTTAAGATAAAATTCAATTAACGAGAGAAATTTGTTGTCCTTAGGATTTGCACTTATGAGTTCTATGGAAATGTTGACACGACATAAATTTAGTACACTAATCCATATACATAGATATTATATAATATTTAATTTATCGTGATCATGTAATGAAAAGAACACAAGATTGATATATATTTTTAGACTTTGCCTTATATTGTGATTTATCTTTATTACTTAGGGGATTGTTATGCGATTTGTTCTATATAATATGCAAATATATAATTTATATAATTTTTACCTAGAGGCATGGGAACCCACCCTCCCGAAGCCCCTTATTGTCCTTCCTTCTTGGATATCTTATCTTATCAAAGGTATTTATCATTGTTATAAAGAAATTTAAAATATCTCGTAGTGATTAAAAGATGCAACTTTTAATCAAAAAAAGAATTAAAATATAAATTTAATTTAACTGAAATTTAAATATTTTTTTATTATCATCCTTTCTAAAAATACAATGGAATCTTGTATTTATTTATACCATGTACATAAAATGTCAATTTCCAACCGACTCTTTAACATCAATTGGACATCGATGTCACATCTATTTGATATCCCAAATGGACCTCCAATATCACATCATTTCATGCATGTTATAATAAAAAATACAAAATTAAAGGACTTTTTGTTTGGAATTATGCCTCAATGTAATTAGGAAATAACATGAAAGTCCAATATATTTCATGATTTCTTTGATAAAAGATATTGCTTTGGTGTTTGTTTTGTTTTTTCAGTCGTTAGGTTTATTTGTCTAGTACCTATAATTATTGTTTTAATTGTATGATATTACTCATGACTTTTATCATTATTTATCCAAAAAATCAGTTAGTTATAAATAATTGAGAATTGTGAATTTACTTGGCTAACTAACAAAAAAAAAAAAACCTACAATATGCAAATTATGAATGTTGAAGCTGACCAAGAATTCGAGATTTTTGTAGGAATAAGTTTCATGTACGATTTCTTGATATCTTGCTTTTGTTGTGATTAGAAATAACCAAAGATGAAGGGCATGTTTGTTTCGGCGTTTATAACAATATTTATAACAGCTGACAACTCATAACAACTCGAAACAGGTTAAACGCTAATCATAACGCCTAAACACTAATTATAACAGTTAGTTTTAATTAATCATAGTCACTCATAACAGCTTGTAACAATTTATAACAACTCGAAATATCTCATAACAGCTAACAACTAATCGTAACACCACGAAACAAATAACATTTAATTTTTAAGAGTTAAAATAAACATATCCGAATAATTAAATTTTAATAGAAAAGGGATGTTAACATTGGAAGCTAAAAGGAAACTCACTTCCTAAAAGTTAAAAGGGAAGATAATGTCTCATAAACTTGTCTGATTTGGGAAATTTCTCCCTTGCTTTAATTTATGAGGTTTATTCATGTGTTCTCCCCCTTCAAGCCTTTGCCAATTTCCCTCTTCTTTCATCCTCCCTCACTTCTCACCTAAGAAATTTCATGTATGTGTGTTTTTCCCTTCCACAATTGTACTCTTTTGCATAGAAATCTTACTATTTTCGCTTGATGATAAACACATTACGTTCATCAATTATTAACCAATAACTTTAAATGAGATGATATATATGATCACGACAATAAATCAATACAAAAAAAAAAAAAAAACTCTGAAATAGCGAGGGCATAATTCCAACAAAATCTTACTGTTTTCGTTTGATATATATGATCACGACAATATCTCTCTCGCCCTTAAAATACATATAAGAATATCATAAATATTTTATTGTCTCATTATTTATAAACACTATTTCTGAAAATCGATCAAACGTAAATAAGTATGGATTACTCTATGTAATAAGACATATAGATATACATATCATGCTCACAAATCGATCACATAATTCTGATAAATATTTTTAAATGTTAGACCAAAATAAGTTAAATGTGGTTGAGATTCACAATATTATTGCCCCTTTGAATGGTCTCATGGGATAAGCCAATAATGCAAATGTAAGGCAGGATAGATTTCCAAAACCACACGAGTTGGTATTTAAGAAGCTAAGGGACAAGGCATGTGATATATGTGACCTTGGAACCAAATTTTTAGACCATCTAATTTATTATTATTATTTTATTTTATTTTACAATAATTAGTGGGTTAATTCACTTGGTTCCTCTATAAAATGTAAACTTAGTAGGCTCATGGGTAGAAGGAGACGGTGCACAATCATTAAAGAAGGTCAAATGAAGGGGTAACCCCATTTTTCAGAGCCATAAGGAGTCTTTTAGGAATTTAAAACTTTCATCAAAGATATTGTAATCACCGGGATTCGAACCCCGATAAAGATTATATGACTGAACTCCATGCATGATGAATTTAGTTCGCACCTCTCCCAAAAATTACAGTCTCTACATTAAAATTTAATACTATTTAATATCAATTTATAAATCATTATACATTTTTCTTTTGAAAATATTAGAAGTTTGAGTGTAGTTTAGCCTAGATTAAATAATAAATTGAAATATTTAGGATATCAACACTCAAAAGTATTGAATTATGAGTGAGTCTCATAAAATATTTACCATTCGTGTCTTGACACTTGAGGACATTTTGATAAAGAGGTATATTATCATAAGTATGCTTTATTTATGAATTTTATCTTGCAAATTTAGGACAACTTATTTATGAAGATATTAGAATAAATATTGTTATTTATATTATCATAAGTGTTAAAATCTTAAGGTTAATGTTTAATTCTTGTTTATAATCTCTAGTAATTATATATGGCGTATTTTACAAAAATATTTTTCACCATATCTAAAGTTGAACGCTACATATGAAAATTTTATCATTTTTGTTACGAGTTTAAACTAAATTTGAATAGATAAGACAAAATGAACAGAATATCGAAATCATTATAAGCCATATAGAAATTATGATAAGACATCAACCATGAATTAAAGGTTTTTGACAAATTGGATTCCTTATAAAGTGCAACATTTAATGAACATGATTTGTTCTTAGTTTGAATGTGACTTATGCTAGACTTAAACACAAACTAATCACAATCTAGTTGGGCCATCCATATCTTCATCCATATTTAAATATCCCTTTAATTAATTTCTTTTTTAAAAAAAAATAGGAAACGACAAACATTAAGAGCAATTTACGTGACCAGACACATTTGCCAAAAAACAAATATTTGAGTTACCAATGAGGTCTTGGCCTAGTAGTCATATCTGAAGTCTTAGATTCATTAGATCTCAAGTTCAATTCTCATCTTCCTATTGTATTGTAATGTCTTTGTGTCTCATCTAAATTAAAAAAAAATTAAAAAAAATCGTAGTTGAGTTCATATGATGTATACATAGTATATGATATGATATGTGGTCATGGGAGGGAAACACAACACAACACAACACATGAATTTCTGGCACCAAACTCATCACACCCATAATTCCAAAGTATGCAAGTTTTGTCAAATATAGCGGCTAAACTAAATGTGTGTCTTTATTTCATACTCCCTACTATTTAATTTCACAAATTTAATGCAAACTACAAACCATAATTACATGTTTTCCTTAAATTAAGTCTTTGTTTAATGCACCACCTTCTTCAACCAAAATTCCGATTCCGTCGTATTTATTTCTCTCTCGTATTTTAAAATATTTGTCGCTCTAAGATTAAGGGTGGAGCCATGAAGGAGTCAAGAGTGTCCATGACACCCTTGGCCAAAAACACACACGAATATTCAGACTAAAAAATTTAAAATTATAAGTAATTGAACACCCTTGTTTCAAATTTCGACTCCGCCACTACACTAAGGTTATGAGAGAATATTAAAAAATACAAAATTCATAACAAAATTTGTGTTACAAGAACAAGATACCCCAATATTTCATTGGAAATGAAGAAAATCAATGAAAAAATGAGAGAAAAAAGTAATTAATAAGCACAAAATTAGTAAATTAATCATTAATACGTCATTGAAATTTTAAAGTGACAATATTGTGAAACGAAAAAAATTAACTAAAGTGACAAGTATTTTAAAATAGAGGGAATAATGTTTAACCGCTAACAATTAACCACATATAAAACAATAACTAAAGGATTTAATATTTCGATAATTAAGAGTATGACCCTTTTGGTTTATCATTAGTATTTATTATTCTATTTATTTCACAATACATGTCACTTTAACTATTTTTTTATTTCATAATATATGTTAATTTTATAATCTCAGCGACATATTGATGACTAATTTACTAATTTTATCTTTATTAATTATTTTTTTCTCATTTTTTCATTGACATGTTTCATTTCCAATGAAACCTTAGAACAATATATTATTTTAACATAAAATTTTGTGTTTCTTTAGTATTTCTTTACAGTCCAAAAGCGACAAACAGAAATAATATCACCATTGAACACGTAGTCACACTCATCTATGTCAATCGACATTCATTAACATTGATTAGCATTTCATCATCACTTATTCATACTTCCTTGTTATAATTTCCTAATATCGAGTATTCATCATTAACATCGATAAGTAAGAGTACATGCCAAGTTTAATAAATTGGAATATTAATGAAGACCAACATATATATATATATATATATATATATATATATATATAAGAGGGATTTTTCATTATAATTAACCTAAACCATTATAAAATTAAGCTTGCTTATAGGTTTTTCAAATGAGTTAGCCCTAATCTTCACATGGCGACGTTAATATACGTAATTATGCATGTCATTATGAGACCTACGTACGGCCATTACGGATAATTAAATCTACATTAATGATTTTTTCATGTGTTTTTTTGACGTAGGACTCACGCCATTCTCTGCTCCAAAGCAATCATTTGTTGCACCTCTACATTTTATTTCACTTTTTTTAAAAACATAATAATAATAATTAAGTCTATGATAAATATCACCCGGTTAATTATTTATTCATTAGAAAATCTTAAATTTCAAGCTCAAATAACATTTTACGTGAGAAACGTGTCTAAAAACCAACGTGTTTTGAATCCCGAACATTCATCCATCGGCTTAAATTTTTGATCAGAATATAAAAGTTTATTCGACCACTGGATTGGAAGTGGGGGAGTTTGGGGCATCAATGAATATGCTATAGAATATAGACCAGCCAAAGAAATCATGTGCCTCACTTAATTTGTTAATCCTGAATTATGTGAAGTCAAATCAGAATCAGTCCTTGCTTAACTAATCACATATATATAATACTGCTGTAGCATTGAAATTGAAATATAATAAAAAAAAATTTATAATAATATTCCTATATACAATTTAGCACTGGCAAAAAATCGGGTTCGGGTCAATTCGGGTTCGGACAATTCGGACATTCGGACAAAAACACCATACCCGGACCCTGTCCGAATTGCGGATTCGGACGCACCGACTGGACCCGAACCCCGAACCCGAATGTCCGAATTTTTGATATGATTGAACTGAAATTGTGTATGTGACCGAACCCGAACCCGAATTTTCGATGTCCGAACCCGAATGTCCGAATATTTTATTGAAAATTTTGTAGATTTTGGACTAAATTATACCTAAACCCGAATGACCGAATGTCCAAACCCGATTGTCCGATTTTGACCGAACCCGAAAAAGTCATAAAATTCGGACAACCCGAACCCGAATTGTCAAACCCGAACCCGACCTGAATTTTAAATCGGACATGACCGATTGTCCGAATTTAAAATTCGGACAAAAATTTGTGATTGGACCCGATTTTTTCGAGTCGGACGGATTTTGCCAGCGCTAATACAATTAATATTTGATTATATTTATTCATGATGCATTGACCATATATATATATGCACGAATATTTTGCATTGACTTTATATAACCCTAAAATAATTAACTAATTAAGAGGGAATCTATAGAGTAGAGAGAGAAGAATTGAAGGGTTATTTTTGAGTTATTCTTTATTCGATTCGATTATTATAATTTATAAAATATTTTCTTAGGGAATGTCAAAGACTATTTCAACAGACAGCACACTATGAGACAACAAAATGAGAAAAAAGGGTTAATTAGAAAACCCTAATTTTCGAGTTTTATTTTTGTTTAGTAAAACCCCCTCTTATTCTTTCCAAGGGGATGAAAACAAAATTTTGTTATTCAAATCCTAGAGAGAGAGTAGTGAAGCTAGTATGTATATTCACATGAGGAGGTTGTGGATTTGGTTCGAGTCAAGAATTCGGTTTTGACCGCTTTCGGTTATGTTATAACTTGATATTGGATCGGGGAACATATTAATTTAGCTCGTTTGGTCATGATTTTCCTTTTTTCTTTTTATTTAGATGAGTCACGAAGTATAATACAAAAGAGATAGAGGGATCATCCAACTTAAAACTTGACTTATCACGGTCTTTTATATAAAAAGAAAAAGGATGTTGACTTTCTTATGAAGTTGGGTCAATCTTACAGTATTATAATCCGATGCCTTTAAGAATTGCTTAATAGTTTATCTAAAAGGTACAAACAATTAGTAAAATTACAACATAATACTTTTCTTATGTTTTAAAACTCATTTTTTCTCGTAAAATATGCTCTAGAATGGATGATGTTGTACATGAAAACTATCGAGAACTGTGTCTACTTATAGTATGTAGTTATATTAACGGCTCGTCCTCGTTACTTTTGTTTGTTTGACCGATTATACTTATATCGTTAATAGTTCGTATTATTTATAATAATAAAAAAAATATTCATTTTGCCAAAAGAAATGGATAGAAGTAGGGAAGTCACATGAGGACGCATGCATGCATGGATTAGCCCCGGGGAGAGTGAGAGGCATTTTCATGTGAAAGTTGTGATCATGTTGCTGCCTTGTCTTGCCATGGTAGTTTAAACCCACCTACTTGATAATGATGAAAAAATTAAAATATTCTCCCTATTTTTCGGAAAAAAGTTTTTAAATTCGCCATCTGTTAAAACTCAAACAAACTTTCTCCCCATTTCCCGCCCTTGTTATAATTTCTCTCGAAAATCTCAATTTCGAAACTTCACTCGACAACCTTCATCCCTTCAAAGATTTAACAATAGAAATCGATGTATTTCCTAACCGATATACTTATATACGTAAAACTGCAAACATTTAAATCTCTCTAGAGAATAGATAACCTGATCGCTAATGCGGCAGAACGAGATTGGCCAAAATGGAGGGGATGAGGTGGGACCCATAAGGGTGGAGGTCACATGGGGATTGTGGGGTGGGGAGAGCTTTGGAATTGAATGAGACAATTTCACCCCATACTTACTCTCCCAAGCCCAACCCTTCGTTACCAAAACTTACCCCTTTTTAAACCTAACAACAACAAAGTAAATGTTTCCAATTTTAAAATATCAAATTTTTTAAAATTACTTTACTCCTCATATTGCTGAAATATTTGTAGAAATAAATTATCTAAGTTTGAATCGTTTGTATATATTACTCAAACAGATTCATATTAATTAATAATATACATATTATTATTTAAAATATAAAATAATTATTTCGACGAGATAGGATCACAATAATAAAAGTTGTCTTCATTTGACTCATACAATTTCTGTCTAGTCATGATACGAAAATTTAAATATTGAAACTTTTTTTCTTCTTTTGCTAGACAAAGGAAATCCCACTCTAAAAAATAAAGTGTTGAAGTGTATAAAAGTAAGAGAGATAACATAAAACAACATGATTATAACTGTATAATCATTGCCTAACTTTGATTTGTAGCTCATCTAATCACACCTAAAACAAGACACAAAAGAACAAAGCATGAAGCATGCAAAATATATAGGACAATTTCCCTTTTTTTTTTATTTAAAAAAGATATCTCTACAAGATGATCAATTATATTTTTTACAAATAATTTCTTGGTACATGTACTTTTTTTAATATAAAAAGAGATATTCAGTAATGAAAAGTCATATTATAAACTTGTATCAACCTTTTTTTTTTTCTTGAGGTTGAATGATAATCTAGATGCAGGCTGGATCATCTTTTCAATTCATCCTCTTTACCTCACATACCATGTTCCACCACTTCTTCTCAATTTGTTTCTTTGCGCAAACTACTCGAAGGATTTATCAAAGTCAATTTTGATGGGTCGAAGTCCTCTTCAAACAACGGTTGGAGGTTATATGTTCGGAGGTTGGGATGATAGATTTATTCAAAGTGGGACAACTAGCTTGGGGTCAACTTCGATACTAATAGCAGAGGTTCTTGCTATGAGAAATAAGGAGCAAAACAGACAATTTAAGCATGGTTTCGTTATATTATTTTGGAAGGGGATAGTCAAACGGTCGTTAATGCAATTAAAGAAGAAATCCGAGTGCCTTGGGAAATGCGGACCCTTATTCAAGATACCCATTGTTTTATTCAACGAGTGCAATAATGTTTTTATCCAACACACGTACAAAGAAGGTAATCGGGCTACGGACTAAGTGGACAAGTTTGGACTTTGTATTTCTTCTATTTTAATTTGGTTTTCTTTACCTTCTACTTCCTTTCTCTCTATTTTAATGGAGGACAACGTAAACAAAATCTTTATAAGAAGGACTACCTACAACTTGTTGTACTTATCTTTAAAAAACCTTTTTTAATATTTTATTAGCCATAGGGCTTGTTCATAATAGAAAAGACTAGAGAAGTTACAACACAACATGATAAGACTAGTTAGGTGTAGAAGTTATCTTTTTAACGGTTAATTTAACGCTTTTATATCTTTTTCCAAATAATATGTAATTGTGGCTCTTCTAAAGAAACTCCGTTTCAAATTAGAGTAATTTTATATTAAACTCGACATGTTAAAATGAATGGAAATTCAAACCCGACCAAAACATTAAATTTGCGATCCAACTCATACTAAAAATGATGAAAATTCAAAATTTGATTTTAAAGTATGTTCATTGTTCAATCACTCACTTTACAAGTGAGAATAGAATGGTATTTGGAATTTGGATTTTGGGAGTGGGTCAAGCCAGCTCAGCCGACGATTACGGAGGTTTAAGTAGGCCCCACACCATCACCTTCTCTTGACCACCCCCACCGCGTTCTCCCTCTCTCTCTCTCTCTCTCTCTCTCTCTCTCTCTCTCTCTCTACTGAGTCGTCAGCGATTGAGCAGAAGTTGGGCTGGCTGGGCCGGTCTGGGCCCAATAAATCTAAAGCCCAAACCAATTCTTCCCTCCATTTTCTCTCTCTTTCTCATTCTCAAATCACAGCCGTCAGTTGCGCCTCAACTTCCGATTTGACGCAATATTCCTATCTCTTTTATGTGCAAAATGCCCCTGCTTTTGGGTTGTATTTTACGTCACCATAATAACTAACTAGCTATGCCATCAAGGGCATTTTCGTCCATCTAATTTAGATTTCCTCAACTTTTTTTGTTTCCCTTTTCTTTCAAGGTCCAACCATGAGTATGGTATTTTTTTGGGTTGCTTTGGTCCATTGCATAAGACATAAAGTTGCATTTTCAAAATTTGGTACTTATGTACTCGTATATTCGTATACTCCCCCACCCCAACCAACCCCGTGTATAATGTCAACCGAAAACTTATTTAGGTATGTTTGTTTCAGTGTCTAAAATAAATAAATATCGTCTATAAACGACTTGCATTGGTGGTGTCTGGTTAGTCGTCACAAAATAAGGCCTTTTTCTAACTATTATTGCACATTTGGAACGGTTAGTGGTCACAAACATTGATTTTCGATCTAATATTTTCTCCATTTGTATCAATTAAAGGACTTATTCGAAATTACATAAAAATCATCGCCTATTTATATATTTTTTTATTTTTTACTCGTTTCTATTTCTATTTTTAATTTTTTTAAATGTAATTTCAAATAAATTCAATATCTCATCTTTGAACTTTTTCTTAAAAAAAAGGAATAAAAATTTCCGTAGGACATAAACCAATCACATTCACATGGGACCGCAATGGGAGAGAGATAGCGTGAGAGATATGGCGTGAGATAGAGATAGAGAGAGAGAGGGCAGGACTACCCTACAAAGATTGGGCCAGGGGCAGGCCATTCAATGAGTTGGGGGTAGCTCTCACGCGCATCCAATGCGAGTGTAGACTTCCTTAAAATAGAAAATTCCAGAACTACCCTTGTGTAACCACCCTTCACCCCTGTTCTTCACCTCCCTCTCGCCTCTGCTCAATAAGTACCTGACCTTCCTGCCTTCCCTTCTCCACAAACCACACCCTCACCTCACCTCACCGCATTTTCTCCACTTTCTCTCTCCTCAACTCGCTCAAAAAATCGTCAAACCAGAGAGGGAAACAAGAGACAGAAGAAAAATGGCCAAGGGTGGAGTAATGGGAATTGTCTGGATAATGGCATTGTGGGTGTGGGCTGTGAATGCGAGGATTCCCGGTGTTTACCAGGGCGGCGCGTGGGAAACTGCCCACGCCACCTTCTACGGCGGTGCTGATGCTTCCGGCACCATGGGTAAGTTCTGTACCTTCTTTCTCTCTCCTTTTTCTCTGTTTCAGAACACTTGAGATGAAGAAACCCAACAATGTGGTTCATGAAATGGGTAAAAAAATCTTCCAAATGGGCAATGGGTAAAACCAATTTTGAGCATTTGGGTTGAATTTTATTTTATTTTTTAGCTTTGTTTTGGCTGTAAATTGTAAAATAATAGTCCTTGAAAAAGCCTTTTGTAGTCCCCACTTTAGTCCAGGGTTGTCTTGAATAATTGTTTGGCCATTTTCATGGGACTATAGTTTGTCAAATTTCTTAATTCCCCCATAGAAATGGAAAAGAGTGAGTAGACTTTTATTCCGTATAAATTAATCCGTATTAAGTATGGAGTAATATAGTAGACCTTAAGAAGTTATGGAGTTGAAAAAAAGTAAAATATAACATGTGTCTTATTATCTCCGTATTTTAACGTATGGACAATTTAGATATAACTCTTACGAATAGGAATGCCCTTTAGTTGTTGTCACGATCTTCTCAAAAAAAATTATAATTTTTTTCCCATGGACCAGCCTAGGGTGAGCTAAAAATTAGTTCTAACACCAAAAATCCCACCCACATTAGAAAAAAAAATTAGAAAAGAAAAAAGCAAATATGGAGATCGATTTTTCTTTTTAAGAAAGGCTAAATTAAGGGTGGGTATGATGTGAATATGCAGGAGGAGCTTGTGGGTATGGTAACCTATACAGCCAAGGCTATGGCGTGAACACGGCGGCGCTGAGTACGGCGCTGTTCAACAACGGGCTGAGCTGCGGCGCCTGTTTTGAGATCAAGTGCGCCGATGATCCACGGTGGTGCCACCCCGGGAGCCCCTCCATCTTAGTCACCGCCACCAACTTCTGCCCTCCCAACTTCGCCCTCCCCAGCGACAACGGCGGGTGGTGCAACCCCCTCGCCCCCACTTCGACTTGGCCATGCCCATGTTTCTCAAGATTGCCGAGTACCGGGCCGGCATTGTCCCCGTCGCCTTCCGCCGGTATATTTTTTCTCCCTTCTCTGTTTTGTTCGACATATTTCTATTTCGGACGAATTTAGGTCGGGTTTTGAACAATTTAGGGACCACCAATTAAATTAAGCCGAACTTAGTAAAGGGTATCGGCTCCCATTAATCCCATGAGTCCACCATATCCGTATCTTAGTGGTCCTATTGTCCTCCTCCTACCCCTTTATTAATTGTGCCACGGATTGTTATGTGTTAGATTAATTATTGATTTTGACCTCCCATCCTTAACTTTAACAAAAACCAAAAATTGGAAAAAAATATTCTTGATTTTGGGTCATTATCTAGTGTATATTAGACGATGAAAACGAAAAATTACATTTGAAAACGCTATCGGTAACAATGATAAAAATAAGTGTATATGAATAGGAATACACATAAATGAAGAAAAATAATGAACTAAACTAAACATAAATAAATAAAAATGAACAGAATAAGCAGAAATGAACAGAAAATAGAGATAGATAGTGATATATATGTCTATTTATATTTGGGGTTGTTCCTCCTATCCACTTATTTCGTCTATTTTAATTAATAATAATTTAGGTAGAACCCTTGTGAGAAGGGTTATTTTATTTTATCTGTTATAAAAAATTAAAAAAATCTTTTTTCTTATGCTATTTGCACAAAAAGAACATAAAATTTTGTAGATATTTGATTTGGTTCATAGTAAGGTGCATAAAGTAGGGCAAGTGGTAGTCACTAGTGAAGGTGGAGCTACTCTTTATTAGGCTCACAGTGTGTCTTTAAAAGAAAGGGAAAAAAAAAGGGGAAGGAAGAGGTGGATGCGACCGACCATCCATGAAATGGGTAATAAAGGGGTAGGGTTTGTTCTTGAAATAGTATAGGTAGGATTTTGTTCAGATCTTCCTTTATTACTATTCTCCTATAAATGGGCCTCAAGTTGTCAAAAGAAACTCATTTTGTCCATATATCTATTTAATTGTCTAGGGTTTGTTTCTTTTGCATAGCCTCATTATAATGTCTTACTCTTTATTCTCTCATGACGTCTGTTCGAAATGGTTGTTAAAATCGGTTGTTATAGTCGAAATGAGTTAAAATGAATAAGCTATTACGAGCTGAATAGGCTGAAATGATTAACTGTCAAGACTGAAAAGAGTTGAAATGAGCTCTAAGCTTTTATAAATGATGGTCTAGGCGTTATTTCGAACAAATCTTACGTATAACATAACTTTCAGTAAAATTTTGCGTTAATGAGTGTGGTAGTCTTAAATTCTGTGTATTTTATAGCGTGTGCTTGCTATTTACATGTACAACCTAAAGACCCCAAATATGATGAGTCAGAAACTGAGCTCAATACATGTGAATATTTTCAGCCTTTATTCATGATGATGTACTTGAAAGAAAGACAGTAGATAAAAAAAGAAAAAAGAATAAAAGAAACGGTTTATATAGTGATGTATGAAAGTCAGTAGAAGGCCCATGGGCCAAGGACACTTTGAGATCACCAAAACCGGATCCAATGTGAAACCCGATTGCCCATCTTGTACCTTTTTTGACCATTTTCTAGTCCTTTCCAATCCCCATGAAGGAACCCCATTATTTATTGCATTTTCATGGGTAGTTGTCGACTTTGCCCGGGAAATCCGCGGCGACCCGTACAATTCCGCCAGGTAATCAAGAGAGAGGAGAGAGAAAATTTCAGAAATGGTTACCCTTTTCCATGCGTATGTCCTGCATGAAAAACATACATACTCAAACCAAACACGGTCTTCGATGCTCCTACGACCAACGGCCCTGATTTCATCATCACCCACGGCACACACTCACATTACGGACCGCGTTTCTCGCTAGCCTTTTCTCTCTATCGTCCTTTAGTTCAATTGAATGATTGGATTGACATGACGAAAATGCCCTTCTAATGTGGCGGGTAATTACACAGGGTGCCATGCCGGAAACAAGGAGGAATGAGGTTCACCATAAACGGGTTCCGTTACTTCAACCTGGTCCTGATCACCAATGTCGCGGGCGCAGGGGACATTGTGAGGGCGAGCGTAAAGGGATCGAAGACCAACTGGATGCCGATGAGCCGAAACTGGGGGCAAAATTGGCAATCCAACGCCGTGTTGGTGGGTCAGGCTCTGTCCTTCAGGGTCACCGGAAGTGACCGGAGGACTTCCACCTCTTTGAACATCGCCCCCGCCAACTGGCAGTTTGGTCAAACTTTCACCGGCAAAAATTTCAGGATCTGAAAGAAGGAAAAAAAGGGAGGGATTTCATTTCACAAACTGTATTTCAAATTTCCCGCCAAGTTTTAGGATTTTATTTTTGTTTTTTTTTCAAGAAAAATTTTAGCCATGCTGATTTTATAGGTGCATGTTATGATGGTGTTTGTTTTTTTGACCCAAGAGTGAGAAAATGTGACTTTTTGGAGCTTTTCTCAATCTGGGTTTTGGGGAGGGGTGAATTTGAATTTAGTTTCTTTTTTTTTTTGGTTGAATTTGGAGAGAGGGGTAGGGGGATGAAGTGTAATATGATGAGGGATGTAGTGAGGAAAGAGGGGCTGATGTGACTGCGGAAATTTGTAGTCCGCAGCCTAATGATCTCCTAATTATGATCATGACATGATATGATATAGTATAATATATGGTGTATTATGTTCTGGTGATATTGCAAACTTATGTACGAATTAGTCATGTATTTCTCTCTTGAGTTAATTTTAGAAACTTCTTTCTTTGCTTTAATCCATTGATTTGTGGTAACTAAGAATGATTTTAGCTCGATACTTTCTCTTGTAAACTCAACATCTCATCTAATATGGAAAAAAATTTGAAATATTGTCAAGTTTAACCCAAAAGGTAAACTCTTAAACTCCTCTCGGATCTGCCCTTGGATCGCTTACGCATATGGACAGGATGAGTTTGCAGCTGCAAATACACAATCTGAGTATGAGAAGTCTCCTCACGGAATTTTCCTCACATTAGATTATGGACAGGATATGAGTTTACAGCTGCAAATACACAATCTGAGTACGAGGAGTCTCCTCACGGAATTTCCCTGACATTAGATTAAGACCTGTTATTCGCCACCCTTGCATCACCCAAAAGTGGGGTGGGGGAGGGGGATAGGATAAGGGCCTGCAGGGGGAGTTTATCTTTGGATTCCTCACAGCATAAATAGAAAAAGGAAGGGAAAAGCATAGGATGCTCAGCTCAAGGGTTCTCCTGTCTATTACCTTTTCTACTGTGTCAAATTGTCAATAATGGCAGTAAATTAACCTGAGTTTGGTGACTGATAATCGTAAGGAGCCAAGTAGGGTTCAAAACTCTCATTTTGTCTCTCCTGTTTTGCCTAACATGCAGAGGTCTCTGTGAAAATTTGCTGTCACTGAGTTGTCCACAGCTTTTGACTTCTGATTGTCTCAATCATTTATGTATTTTGCCATCTATGGGTAAGATTACTACATCAGATCCCTCATTCCTCTTCCAAGCCCTATTTTAGAGGCGGGATTTTCAGGGTTGTCATTTGGATTTGGATTTATATATGCCAATGCTATATGCTCAGAATCAGAAAACAACTGGTGACGATGCAAAAACTGGCTGATACTAAGCCTAATGATTTGTAACCCTTGGTTTAAATTCCGGTGGTATATACTGCTTTCAAAAGTGAAAGATGCAATAGTTTAAGCAACCCTTCTCACAAGAGCTATGTCTAAATTGTCGTATTTGAGGATCATGAAACGTCAAACCACAACACGGTAATGAATCCCAAAATTGTGGTTGAAGAAGGGTATCTGTTCATCAGCAGAATTGGATAACTGAAAGTCTGAACCATCAACAATTTAACCCAGTCTCCAAAATGGCCATCAAAATACCCAAAAAAAGAACAAAAATCTAATAAACCCAAAATAAGTGCCCTCCAAGAGCAGCTTCCCCATATCCAAAAACAAGTTTCTCAGTTTTGGAAAGCAATCTTAGCTTCTCTATCCCTCGCAATTTCTTCCCTTGCTGTAAACCCTCTGAACTAAGATGAACTCAACTCCCTCCTTCAATGAAGCCTTTCTCTCTACCTTGAAGTTCCGAATCTCCTGCATTGGTTGTCTACCGCGAGGGTTGTGCTCGTTGAGCTCGTTCATAGTAGTGATAACAGCTCAACAAAGCTTCTTCCCTCAAACTTTGCAGTCTTTCGTCCTCTATATCAATCACTTCCTATGAAAAAACGCAAAAATATTGAGCATCAGTAAAGTTATTCTCTGTTATAAAAAAAACTTGCTTACTCAAATGAGTTAAAATCAAATACAAAAAGTTTAAAGGTCGCTATTGAAGATGCTAATTAGAAACCAAATCAACCCACATGCTAAGTTAAACTACCAAGTTTCAAACAGGTAAAATTATCCGATCCGAACTAAACCGACCCAAAATTTTCTAAACCAATATTTGATCATTGCAAGTTATATATAACTTGTTGGACAAAAGAGGAGCTGAAAAATGAAAATAACATGGACTTTGAAACTTTTACATATGTAGCCCAAACCATAAATGAATCTTACATTCCAGCCCAGCCCAATAAGAGATAAATAAATATTTAACTTTTTAACTTTAACTTCCTCAATTTCTTCTTCTTGTATTCTTCCTACCAGAAGGGACCGTTTGGACGTCTGACAAAATTTGTCAGTCATCTCTCTCTCTCTCTCTCTCCCATGTCTGCAGCCTCCTCGTGATCATCTCTCTCTCTCTCTCTCTCTCTCTCTCTGTGATAAAATAAAAAAGCAATCTTTGTTTAATTCAAAAAAGAATTCGATTTCAAGTAGAAGAATCATCATCATCATGAATCAGGTCACTGACATTATGAGTTAAATAGAATAATTATTATGATTGTTGTTGTTAATGACTGGTGCTAATTAGCTAAGAATCTGGAAAACCCAATGTTAGTTGATCCCCTCAACTCCTCAATCTCAACTTCAACGGCCCCATTTCCATTTCCTTACCCATATACATACCCATTGCTCATATTTTCTCTCTCCTGCTCAACCTCAATCAATCTCAGATACCCACCATCTGGTATTTATTATCCTACCCCATTCCCACCTGGGCCTTCCTTTATTGGTTCTGGGTTCTGCTCTGATTAACTCTCTGGATAGAGAAACAGAGATAGAGAGAGAGGGAGAGCGAAATGAAGTGTTTTCATTTCACAAATGGGGAGAGAAGGTCGCCGGAGGCCGCCTCCGATGACGCCACCGTTTCGTCGGGAAGAGCGGCCGCGAGGGTTTCGTGGGCTCGGTCGCTAAGTATAGCAAGTAGTACGAGCACAAGCACGAACAACGAGGTGAGGCGCTCTGAGTTCGGCGGTGACTCGGCCGGGTTATTTTTCCTAATGGCTCAGCAGCGCGGGGACGCCATCGATCTGAGGGCTTTCACCTTCGCCGAGCTCAAATCGGCGACTCGAGGGTTTAGTCGAGCTCTGCTCATCGGTGAGGGTGGGTTTGGTTCGGTGTATAAAGGGGTTGTCGATGATGTTAGGGTTCCTGAAATTGAATCTGAAGAGTCCAAGATGGATGTTGCCATCAAGCAGCTCAATCGCTATGGTTTTCAGGCATGTCATAATCTCTCTCTCTCTCTCTCTCTCTCTCTCTCAATTGGTAGGAAATGCTGTTTGGAATATTGGCTTCTATGTGATTAGAGAAATGTGGTGTTGATTAGCTTCAAATTCCAATGAAAATGGTGACAAACCCTTAGATTTGCTGTTTTTTAGGGGATGTGTTAATGGAGGTCTTAATCAGAGACTTTTTAAGACATCGTTATTATGTCTAACTTCAAATGCACTCAAGAACAAAGTATTAATCCTTTCCCACCTTTTATCTCTGATTTTTTTGTCCTTTTTACCTTTTTTGAGTGGTGTTTAATTTGTTGAAACACACTGTTCTTACTTGAAACTGACTCAAGCTTTTTGTTTGATTAAATGGCTCATTGAAGATTTGTGGTTTCTCAATAATTTGAAGGGTTTGGCTCCATTGGAAGCCTGAGGAAATACAGAATTTGAGTTTTGGACTTTTAGTTGACTTTTTCCTTCAATAAAACATAAAGACCATGGATTCTTAGTACTTGGGGGATCTATAGATGTATGTCTTCAGCTTGATACTCCCATTACTTTAACTGTCTTCAGCTTTTGTTCCATATTCAGGCTTGTGGGTTTTGGATTCGATTTCTCGTGTTTTGATTTGCCTTCTGGTTTTGAAGCAATGTTGAGTCTCTAACGCGAGTTACCCGTATGGTATTACATTGATTTGGCATTCTAGTAAGCAGGGGCATAAAGAGTGGGTTAATGAAGTGAGTTGGCTGGGTGTAATCAAGCACCCGAATCTCGTCAGATTAGTCGGATATTGTGCAGAAGATGATGAAAGAGGGATCCAAAGACTTTTGGTATATGAACTGATGAAGAATAAAAGCCTGGAGGACCATCTCTTGGGTAGGGTTCCGTCACCCTTGCCATGGATGGCAAGGTTGAAGATTGCACAAGATGCTGCTCGTGGATTGGCATATTTGCACGAAGAAATGGACTTTCAGGTGACAATTGTTTTTCTTGTCCTTTTTATGCAGTACATTGTGAGCAATAGTTGTGTAATAGACCATCTCTAATCTCTTTTGGTCCTAAATCCTTTGTAAATATTCTCCCATATCTGGGGAAAAAAATTATTTCATGCTTCATTACTAGCCGGACCTCATGGGAAGGGAGTGGGGGCATGGGCGTTGTTGAGCTTGGAACTATCCCATAGCGAATAAGTGGATGGGATGTAAACGGAACATGTTATTTCTGTCCACTGTAATCTAAAAAGAAGAACAAAAAAGAAAAAGAAATGGCCAACGCTGACTTCCTATATGCTGCATCAAAATTATATTTTAATGCAGTTGTCTTTGAAGACTATGAATTTTCTGGTTTGAATATCTGGTGTTAGTTACAGAAAAGTCATTCATCTCCAATATCTCTTCCATTTATGTGTGCTTGATAAAGGGCTGACCTAGAACTCGATTCAACGGCTGCTGTAGCATGTTAACTGGGTTAGGATTAGAGCAGCACATTATATGTGGGAATCATCCTGAATTTTGTTTCGGCGGTGGGGCTGGGTGGTTGGGAGGATAGCCGGGAGGCAAAAGAATAATTGAAGTTGCAACTTGCAAGTTCTTTAAACCAAATTTGGATAAAAAGTCTAATGTTTGACTCTTGATGGATCTTTTGCAGCTAATATTTCGAGATTTTAAAACGTCAAATGTGTTGTTGGATGAAGACTTCAATGCCAAGCTCTCGGACTTCGGATTGGCTAGGCTGGGTCCAGCTGAAGGATATAGTCATGTTTCAACATCAGTAAGTCACATAAGGGTTGCTGAAATACTTATAGACCGGGTCCTACTTAATTTGTTAAGATGTTAATTAATTGGATAATTCGGATGCCAGTTAGAAGATAGCATTTCTCAGTCCAAAAGATATTGCCTGCACAATGCCTAGCTAATCTAGGTGATTCACTTTCAAGATCTCATATTTTAAGGGATTGGTATCGGCAGGATCCATACATTTGTTGTTATATCAGAAAAAATGATTGCTAATGGTTAATTATGACAACTGTGACTACCCTGAAGCATGCATACTCCAAGTTTGGCATCAGAAGCTTTGGAGCCTGTGAGAACCTCCCCCCCAAAAAAAAAAAGTTTTAGTTATCCGCCCATGTTCCCAATGGCTAATAAGGTCTAATTGTAACCTTTGGACACTCAACATTTTTCAAACCTAGGGTCTAATTGTAAGAATAAGGCTGCATTCATTTGAACGTCTTGCTATCTTAGCAGGATTCTGTGATACTAGTTTGGTTTGGAGCTCTGACTAGAAGCTAAAGAGTTTAAAATATAGTCTTCAAAATTGACTTGCTCACATATTATGCTAACATTGAATTCCTGGTATCTTAGGTTGTCGGAACAGTAGGATATGCAGCTCCTGAATATGTCCTGACTGGGAAGTTAACAATCAAGAGTGATGTATGGAGTTTCGGTGTAGTCCTATATGAGCTCATAACAGGACGACGAGCTGTTGAGAAAAACCTACCACGAAATGAGCAGTTGCTCTTGGACTGGGTCAAACCGTTCCTATCAGATTCGAAAAATTCCACTCGATTGTAGATCCACGGCTGGAGGGACAGTACTGTAAGAAATCAGCTCAGAGACTTGCATCTCTAGCCAACAAGTGTCTAGCAAAACAACCCAAAAACCGCCCTAAAATGAGCGAGGTGGTTGAGATTCTGGGTAATATTATCGAGGAGGCATTACCACAGGAAGAAATCCTGCCAAAGTCAGTCAATGAAGGCGAAGATGAAAGTGAAGAAGTTGAAGAAGGAGAAACAGAGCCTATGAAACCTGGAACCAATTACCTGAGAAAGGTGTTGGAGATAAAAGAAAGGGTGAATTTAAGGAACAAATCTATTGGGAAACTAGAATGGAAAAATTGGACTCCTGGGTTAGTAAGAACTTCATGATGAAATCAGGCTACTCTCTCTGGCTGCCATTGGCAGGTGAAATCAGGCTACATTCCTGTCACTAAAGCTTATATCATATCCTCTTTCCCCCGGATGATGAATTATTCGATTCAATCCGATCCTCAACTCTCCACCCCCTCTCCTTCCTTCGAGAAGTGATTGAGCAAGAAAGAAACTCGAAATTCATATCTGTAAATACGAACGAAGTACAACTAGTGCAAAGGAAAGCAGCCGCTTTGAGGGATGCTTACATTTTGGTTAGAAAGTTCTGAAATGAATTTTGGATCAATCCATCCGTCTCAGATGGTTTTAACTGCTGAAGAATGTGGATGAGAGAGTTTTACTCCATCCATCTCTGAGAGAAGTAGCCAGGAAAGTTATCTGATGCACTCCTGCTCTCATTTTCTTTGGTCTCACTCATCACCAATTCATCATCCATGGATACAAAACTTGTTTCACCACATATTTGCTGGTCATTTAGGCCAGCCCCATGCCCACTACATCATTTGCCTTAAAGTATATAGGACCACTTGTTTGTTGGGAACCCAGTAAAAATTGCGACACCGAAAGCTTTAAACCTTGACAAGGACCCTTAACACTCAGTGCTAAGGACCAATAGTGTTGGTTGGGGGGCGGTGGGGAGAGAGAGAGAGAGAGAGAGAGAGACCACAGTATGAAAGAAACTTGGCGAAGCTGACACTCAGAGACATAGTTTCAGCCTTCAGCTGACATTCAAATCTTTAATCTCAGACTAGGGTAATCTTCAAATCTACATAAAGATGTCCGAATCTGAGAGGAAGAAGCTGCTAGAGAGAAAAGATGTCAGAAATAAAGATTTATATAACGATAACAACAATAACACCAATGAAAACTTACTTGTAACGTAATGTTGAATCAGATCGGGACATGGTCGGAACAATCACTGACCTAAGAACCAATAGGCCTCGGGGTGGCTGAGCTTCAGGCTACACAAAAGTTAAAACTATCCTGTATTGTGCACTTGATCAATAAACGGGTAGGAAATCACCAGTACGAGGAACAAAAATTATGATGGTAATTTTTAGAGAGAAGAAATAGTTGCTTATTTTGGTATATCCTAGCTCGAAATCAGGAAAGACACCAACATATTTGTAGGTAAAAATGAAGAATGTCAAATTAATTTCGGGAATGAGAAACAAGGGATTATATTATATATATATATATGCTATCAAGTCTATTCATACATGTAAAGTTAGAAAACCTTCAAAAGAGTCTAACAACTTTTACCAAATAATTAATTTATCACCACATTACGCCCTAATCCCAAGCCCTGAGTCCGAGCCCAAAACCTATATTGTGGTCTTGGGCCTATGAACCCAAGTCACGTGTCAGGCGCTAGCAAGAGTGGGGGCAGCAACATCTTTCCAAATGTTTTAAAAGCAAATGAATATTTATCCTTTTTTTTTTTTATATCCCGAGTCCATATATTAGATCGCAATATAATTTATCCGAGCCCGGATAATGTATTCGTATGTGTGTTGGGTACACAACACTATCTTTTCCCTTTGATTTTAACCCAAAAAAGAATCTTTTACCACTCTAATTTCTTCATATGGGATGCTTTCTTTCTTTCTTTTTGCAGAACCGAATTTTTTTAAAAAACTTTTGAATTGACTTCGACAGAAGATGTTCAAAGAAAAACCTGACAGATAGAAACGACGTTTTCACGTGCATACTGATGTGTGGGGTACTTCCATACCATACAACTCTGTCTCTCGCTCTCTGTCTCTCTCTCTGTCTCTCTCTCGTCTTTCTTTACTTTCATACCACACAATGACACAATCACCACACCAATTTCTCTCTTTCATGAGAACCCCATGCTAACTGTGATTCGCCATTACAGCTTACAGCTTTGAAATTTTTAAGTATACTTGGAACATGGGCCTGAGATCTGTCTTTTTCCAACTCTCTCTGTCCCCATAATTTTCAATTTGATTGGAAAATGCTGAGTAAATTACTATCGCTAGCTAGCACAACTCGTAAAGCTCTCGAAAGTTGTTACCAGATACTCGGGCAAAAATCGAGAGATAATGTAGATACAGATACATTCTACGGTTTCTAAGATTGCTGGCAGAGAAATTACAGAAAAATTCGACATTCAATTACATCCAAAGCAGCCAAAATTCACCATACACTCATAATTACACATTACATCAGATACCCTGAAGATTACAACCTCATCACTTCTCCAAGTCATCTTTAACCTGGAAAATCCCTGTGGAAATTTTACATTAGTAGGACAACACCTGTACATTCACTGACCAAATTATAACCACAATTCTCCATCTTAACATTTCACATTACACAACTACAGAAGAGGAAAACACTAATTAGACACCCAAATTTTCTGCAAAATTATTTGTCAGACTTTTTCGCTGTCATTGAGGCTACCTGTGTCTGATATTTTTTTTTCTCCGTAAGGGATGTAGACAGAAGAATTTCATGCCCTAGGATAAGAGACTGCAGATTTCAATTTGGGCTTTGATCCACTGCTGTTGTCATCTGCACTTCTTCTCCTAGACCGGCCCCGAGCACTAGAACTGCCACGACCACGAGAGTTGCTTGTTTCCTTGGAGGATTCTTGTAGCTGCTCCAGCTCGTTGACTATGTCTTCCATGGTGGGCCTGTACTTGGGCTCAGCAGAGAGGCATTGGAAGGCCAGGGTGGAGACTTTGTATGCGGTATCCAAACTGTATTGACCCTCTAGACGGGTATCCAGGATTCGGAAGATTTTCCTCTTGTTTGTTAAGTAAGGTCGAGCCCATTCCACCAGGTTGTGCTCCCCGATGGACGGTTCTTGTCAACTGCCCTTCGACCAGATAACATCTCAAGAAGAACCACACCGAAGCTATACACATCGCTTTTGGCAGTTAAGTGACCTGCAATAGAAGACAAGAGTGGGTAACTAACTTCTGTAGTTACTGGAATCATATCCTGAACTCATTTGGGGGACAAAAAGCCAGACAAATTCCACATGCCCTCCTCTAGCACAATAAAAGTGTCCAAAGTTCCAAATGGTAAAGATAAAGCATAAGCTTTCTTACAATCCTTGATGACGAAGGAAAAAAGACACATGATATCCAAATGACAACAATACTGAAAGATAGCGTTTTTCAAGCATGCAATTTGCACAAGGACAAGATTTTACTTAGTTATGTGATCATAAAACCCATCCAATAGGGGAAGAATCTGGCGTCAAATTTGCGGAAAGAGACGAGGAAACACTTAGACACAGAAAATGAGTGTGAAAGAGACACGACATTGCATGTCCAGGCATAATACCTGTGGCTAGATACTCTGGAGCGGCATATCCGTAGGTACCCATAACCCGAGTTGATACGTGGCTTTTATCACCAACGGGCCCATCCTTGGCCAAGCCGAAATCAGACAGCTTTGCGTTATAATTCTGTCATTATTGTAAATAAATGTTATCACAATCATTCATAACCCCACAGATGTCGAGCTGGAAATCATACAGCAGCAAATAAAATTGATTGCAGTCTAAAATATGTCGAGAAGTTTACAATGCAAATGACACTCACTGAGTCGAGGAGGACATTAGAGGTCTTGAAATCCCGGTAAATGACTTTTGTTTTGGCACTGTGAAGAAAGGCAAGCCCCTTTGCAGCTCCAAGAGCCACCTTCATCCGGAGGTTCCAAGAAAGAGGTTGAAAGTATGAACCTCCTAAAGTGGCATAATTGGTTAGAAAAATCCTAAACTTGCATTGCTCATCAGAATTAACTTGAATGAAATAGAAATGAGAAATATACTTCGGAACAAATGGTTCTCCAAGCTGCCCCGAGGCATGAATTCATACACCAAAAGACGGTGCTCATCTTCCACGCAATACCCAACCAATTTCACAAGGTGAGGATGATAGAGTTGTCCAAGGTAATTCACCTCCGCCTAAAAGATTAGAGGTAGAAACACATGAGCAACATTTCTATTATGAAGCCTTCTGGCAAGGGTTCTACCCTGTGCATCTTAAACTCCATTCTTTGGAGACAAAAATCCATATAGTTTGTCTATAGATCGAGTGCATTGAAACTCACCAACCATTCCCTATGACCTTGAAGGCTCTCTTGATTCAGTCTCTTGACAGCAATCACCATACCCGTCCCAGGCTTAGTGGCAGCATATGAATGCTCATCGATCCATCCCTTGAAAACCGACCCAAAACCGCCCTCACCCAGCACACTATCAGGACGGAAATTCCTCGTAGCCATTTTGAGGTCGGAGAAGCTGAAACTCTTCAAATTAGAGGACTGAAGAATCTCACCCTCGCTCCTCGGAGTTGGGAGCACTGATGAAACCTTACTACTAGTGATACTTGCACTGTTTCCCTCTCTGCTGACATACTTTGAGTTTATCCCTAGAATTAACAAGCAAACACACAGACGGAATGCTGATTAGCTCTTAACATTCAATATTTAGGCCAATTATATTGGGTCACTAACAATTTATGGCAATCATAGCAGGCTATTTATAAATGTAGGGCCTAAAAATCAATGACTCTAACACTAAGAGAATGGGGTGATTTTGACAAGATGATCACCATTTGGATTTGAATTTAAAGATAGGTAAAGGGAAGTCAAGATATCAAAACAACCAAATATCAAGTCTAAGGGAAAATTCAGATAAAAGTTTCCTCCTTTTAGCCTGAATCAGATTTCCCAGAGAATACCCCCAAAAAATGCCAGATTTCCCAAACTTGGAAATGAATTGAGAGCACAATAAAGTTCAACTAACTGTAATATTCCAACAAAATTAGAAATACTAGCAAACAAATCTCACATATGGCAACAACATATCTCAACAAAATCAGCCAAAAATACCAAACATAATAATGAATTTCAAAATCTACTTCTCATTCCAAAAACAGAGGACAGGAGAGAAAGACGAGGGTTTTCAGTGTTTTTACCAATGTGGGAAGGACTCTCCGCCTTGATGCGAGCGCTGAGACAAATACCCATCAAAACCCAGAAATTGTTTTCCCCCAAAATAAACCAAAATCACCTCAGGACAGAATCAGGTGATATGCAAATCAAAAGAACCCAGCTTTGAACTTGAAAGGTGCCAGATTTCCCAGAACAGGATCAAATTACCTGGAGCTGGATCAATCAAATAAAACCCACTTGATAACTTTTCAGAAATAAGCAAATACAAAAGAGAAAGAAAGAAGAAAGCTCCCCAAAAGGGAAAAGGAAAAAAGGTGACAAGTAAGCAAAGATCAGCACCTCTTTGACTGAACAACTAAAGAGAAAAAGGGAGGCCAGGGCTGAATGAAACTTCAAACTAGAGAGAGAGAGAGAGAAGGGTGGAAGTTGAGAAGCAGAAAAGGAGCTAATTTAATGGCGGGTTGGCCACGAATGCTTTTGGGTTTTCGCCACTTTATCTGTCTCTCTCTGTATGTATGGGGCTTGCTGAGAAGCTTAAATAAAATGGAGTGAGTGTGATTTTCTTGTTTTTTAAATACGACTAGAAACGTTTTTTTGGGAGGGAGAGGGAGAGGGGAGAGAGAGAGAGAAAACCGGGGGTCCTATCATCAAAGGGTGTACAACCCGATAAGTTTGATGAGGCTGCCGATTTTCCTGGGCCGTCTGATTTTTGTCTAAGATTCCATTTTGTTCGTCGATAAATAAAATAAGTTTGCCCCCTGAAATTATATTTTATAAAAATCACTGCTATAACTACAAGAAGGTCGGTTCACTTGGATTAAAGCCATTGAATCATCAATCTATATACGATCATTCAATTAATCTAACATTTGTTTTATATGTTCATTTTCGCGATAAGAAAGAGTAAAATATTACAAAAACGTAAAAAATATTACAAAAACGTTAAAAGAGGGGTCCAATATAAAGGGTGATAATTAGCAGTAAGATATAAAGAGTGATAAAAAGTTGTAAGGAGTAAGAAATTATGATATCAGCACGCCCTTATCGGTACAAAACGACGAAAAGCGACAAGGATTGTGAATAAACTACAAATATCCGTACAAAACGTTAAATGTAACGATAAACAATATGCTATCGAGTAAAATTAATATCCCTTTAGAATATATTATAAAATTACGTTTTGTGGATATATGAAATTTTTTAAAAAAATTTATACATTAAATTTGTGCTTTTCATAGTTGTGAAGAAATGTGTGCTTCATTTTCAATTATTATTCTTAATTTGTTTAACTATGAATTATAAAAAGGTCAAGTCAAAGTTGTGATTAATGAACCACACAATAAATCTCTTTAAAATCCAATTTATTCTCCACCTTATATTCCATTTTATTTTTAATCATCTTTCATAATGAACTATGATGATTTGCTAGAATTTTTAAAGAGGCCAAAAAATAAATAAATATAGCCTATAATGACTAATTATGGTCAAGATTGACCTCCCAAAGTAAAATTAAAATCCAATAATTTTTATGTGGCAAATCTAAAAAGATATGAGAGCGATATGATATCATCATTTATTACAAAGAAAAAAATAAATTGTTGGATTTTTTTATCAATTTTTTGGTACCCCAAAAGTAGCAATCAAACATGACTCCTGAGGGGTTTGTGGAAAGGGTCCTACCTCCCTCAAGCTCCTTGAGGGGAAATTTCAACTTTTACATACTTTAAATATCATTTTAATTTTTACCATCTCCAAAAAAACTTGATTTTTAACATTTTTTCACTATGAAAAGATTTAATTTTTAAGTTTTATTAGTATGAATATTGGATTTTAAAAAATACACTTTTAATATGTGCGTAATATACATAAATTTATCCAAAATAAAAAATGTGTGAGGGGGCATAGGTATTCAATTGTAATGTGATGATCATCGAAGTAACCTGTGGCTATTCTAGATCCAGCATGCCCCTCGAATGGCGACCCATACATTTATATACATATATTTATTTTTATATTTTTATATTTTCACTACATACGTATATATATGTATTATATATATGATGTATAAAGTATACCGTAATACGAGATTTATAAACTCGAGTTATCATATGTGGTATTTTATTTTAATTTTTAAAAATTTATATTTATTTCATGGCATTTCTTTTTAAAAAATAGACTAAATTTTTCCCCCAAAATATATCATATGGTTAAATTGATAGTACTAGCACTAGCTATGTCCATGGATTTGGGCCACATATAGTAGTGAGTGCATGGAGATTAATGATATATTTAATAATAGGGTTCTAATTTATTTCCCCCAATTAATTTTACTTTGTCTTTTTGATGAGAGGATGACAAATATATTAATGGTTGTGGTTGAGAAAATGTCAAACATGGGGACCAAGAGGTTCTTCATGTGTTACTACACTAAATGCATGGTTGACTTCTACATATCTTCAAACTACTTCATCCTAGTAGCTGTAGTACCATTGCCCACCTATGTCACATTCTTCATGAATTTGTAAAGTAACTCAAAGGCAACGGGGGATTCAAGATGTATATAAACATTACCGTATTTAAATTAGAGAATTCACCTGTTATCGTATTAAGTTTATTTTTTTAGATCGTAAATATATATTTTGAGTGTGTTTATTGCTCATTTATTGACTTACGGTTTATCTAAGATTTTACGACTATATTACTTGATGTTTCTAGTTTTAAATGTTCTTCAAAAGCTTTCGAATTGGCAAAAATGTTTTTGATTTTGTTTTTCCCTTTAGGTCTTGTGACATCAGCCTCTCGATCCGCTACGATAATAAAGTTGTCTATATTTAAATATCTCTAAACTTTGTAAAAACAGGATCTATATTGCATATTTGACTTTACAGGAAAAAAATAATCTATTTATCATTTATGTTCATTTCTGTTTTTTATGTTATCATTTTTGTTCGTTCGTTATGTTTTAATAACTCATTTTTATTCGCTTATATTCGTTTATATTTATGTATGTTTTGGATGTAAATTCGAGCCTGTCATAATAAATTAAAGAATCAATTAATTAATCAAGTTGGAACAAATTAGCTCATCCATTGGGTGGAATTGGCACTGAATGGGGTTGACTTTGGGGCAAACTTTTGTGTTTTGTATTATTTGGTGAGGAAGCATTTGTTACAATATTTAGTCAATGGAAAGACAAAAATACAGCAAATTAAAGGCATTTCTTGCTCTCACTACAACCTGGATTTTCAAGTTCACCTTTTGGATTATCTACCACATACCCTCACTCTATCACTGCTCACAATATAAATTATATAATTCATGTTCTCTGATATTTTTTTTAAAAAAAAGAAAAATATATTACCTGTTCAATTTGAATCCATGCACGAGATTATTGTTTTCTAACACTTGAAAAATATTACCATTTGAAGACAAGTTGAGTTACAAAATTGAGTTGGCAGTTTTCGTGCGCTGTTTTGAAGTGATTTCATATAAAATTTAATTAGCCGGTGAATACAAAATTCGCAACTTAAAATGTTACTATATTGGACGCGTTTGGTAAAATTAGTTGTTTTAGCGAGTGATTAGTCATTTTAGTAGTTGTTTAGTCGTTTCATTAGCGATTAGCTGTTATTGACTAGCGGTTAGTGGTTAGTAGTTAGATGTTCAAATAGTGGTTTAAGATAAAGGGTGTTTTGCTAATAGTAGTTATTTAAGTAGCGATTTACATAAAATCACTTAAAACGACCCGATGGATATAAACTTTTAGAAAATAAAAAGGAAAATTTCGAAAATATATGTGCAACGTTAGGTAGTGGTTGTGAAAACGTTACATTGAGTAACTTTTCGGAAACACTACATAAACCTATAATCACTATATCAAACACTACTTTGCCAAACACTTACATTTTTAAATAAGTAATATTTTAACTTTTCCAAGACACTAACCACTACCATTAAAAAGCTAATGCCGAGCACATATACTTAAATGTCACTAATTTAGTTTAGTACTAACTTTTTAAAGTAAGATTTATGAATCTGACTTTTATAGATGAAGAAAATAAGTTATAAAGAATCAATAGTAACTCAACTAATAAATAATAAGTTAAAAAAGATAAAAATTGGTCGAGTAATATTTCTAGTACATATTATCACCGGATTCTACTTTTACAGAGTCCCGGAAGATTCAGTTATAACGTATAAATAGTCTTATCTTACCAACATTTCTAACGACACCGATTTCAAGTGATAAAATTGATATGTGGACTAGACATACACACAATAGTGAATGATGATTGACATGTGGGCAAAGACAATAATGGGTTTGGGTTGGGAATTAGTTGTAGCCTTAAAAAACTGAATAACTAATTTTTAAAATTTTTTATGGAGGGTGGGGAGGGGGATTCTTGAATCGTGATTGGGAATTTTGAGTTTGGGTACTATTCCATTCTCTGCGAGAGTTTTGACCTTTATGGCTTTATATGTGTTGTTATGGGCCAATGTGTGTAACGAAGACTATCTTATTGCATTTGCATGCCTACCAAATTTTATTTTCTGACCTATCTTCACGTGTGTCCTCTACTACAACTCCAACTCTCAATCAAATATTTTTCACTGTATCGTTGATTTCTTCCATTTGTACTCGTTGCAATTTTGACAACACTTGTTAAAACATAATTATTTTCGGTATTCTATAGTTGTCTTTTATTTAGGGCTTTTCGAAATTACATAAAAAGCACACAAAAGTAGAAATAAAAATAGAAAAGAACGGAAACGAACATAAATGAACGGAAAATAAAAATAAATGTTTATTTTTATGTAACTTTTGAATAAGCCCTTAGTCTTTTATTATTTTCAAAACGCGACAATTTTTTTATTAAAAACGCAATATAACAAGGTAGCAAAGTGTTAATAATTTTTACTATTTCCTTTTTCTCATAGCGACTTGTTCAAAGTTACATAAAAATAAATAGAAACAAATAAAATAGAAGCAAAAATGAGTAATAGAAAAGTGAAGAAACGAACATAAATGAATATAACACATAAATAGACGACGATTTTAATGTAACTTTGAACACAGGACGGTGTGGATCTTACTCAAGTAAAGTCTCGAACATTATTGCAGGAGAAAAAAAATATAACAAATAAAAACATTGTCGCTTTTTGGGTCCTGATTCCTGTCCTTGCAAAAGCAAGGCTGAAAAGATTTCATTATTTCACACGTATAACAGATTTGGATACAGAAGAAAATAAAAGCTCTTTACAGCTCAACCACAGATAGCCACTCAAATCATATGATGTCCGAAAAGAAAGAGTATCTCTATACCGAGGAAAATGAGGGGGACGCAACGCAACACGGAAAGAGAAAACGGGTGCAATTTATTGCAAATCTTAACCTCCCTATCAATATCACTCAAAAGCAAAGTACTGTAATTATCAGTTCCTGGGATTCAAGTGTTGAACAGCTAAAAGGAACGAGTTCTAGAAGCCTCCAGATTGGGTATGATCTCGGGTTGAATAGATACAGCTGCTGCATCTAAGCACTCTTCTTCACTGTAGCAGCCTTGATAATGTCGATGAACTCCGGCTGAAATGAGATCAACGTATTGTTAGAGTTATAGACGTATGAGAAATTTTTGTAAGTTTGACGAGCGTGAAGTTCTAAGAGTTAAATCCCACCTTTAGGGATGCTCCACCGACCAAAAAGCCGTCGACGTCTGGCTGTGCTGCCAACTCCTTGCAGTTTGCTCCGTTGACCGAGCCTACAGTTAAACCAAGCTCGTTTGAGGATCGCTTCAAGCATATGATTAATAACAATACGTAGGGATGGAAATTTGCTCGTAATTCAAGAAGACATTGTAAATACAGGGATAACAAGTAATGAATCTTGGAAACAAACCAACGGGCACTACAAATTATACCACAGTCCTAGGTCTACAGACCCGGATTACCATATATAGGTATTTGTTTCGATAATCTAAAACCCATCACCCATTTCCATGGTCCCTATTTCCAAAAAATACCTAGATTTCCTCCTCGAAATGTACCGTGTCATAGGGTTCATAGTCCTGGGTCATTGTATAAGTGCTGAATGATCCCAGTCGGTAAGCTCCTTTGATAGAATGATAAAAAAAAAAAAAAAAAAAGAAACAATACCTCCATATATGATTCTAATTGATTCAGCAACTTCAGCACTGACATTGTTCTTGAACCATTTCCTCAGTTCAGAGTGAACCTGTTATGAGTACAACCAGATTAGATAGAAGGTTAGATACAAGCTAGGACTCATAATCTGCATAAACATTAATTTTTTAAAAAAATTCAGACACTGACTACTATAATACTTTTGTTGGGTATGTGACTTGAAAACCATCCCAAGCAAATTCATGACATTGGTAGTAGCCAGTTAAGTGCTGGGAGTTTAAAACAGAATTGAAAAGGTTCAAACTCTCAGAAGGCTGGACTTACTTCCTGGGCCTGAGCAGGAGTTGCAACCTTTCCAGTTCCAATGGCCCATACTGGTTCATATGCAATGACGACATTGTCCCAGTTTGATACGAGGTCTGCAGAAATAACATTCAATTGACTAATTATTGATTGTGAAATTTGCATTAATAAGGATGGAATAATTTCCCTCGAGTGAGTGACAGCATGTTTACCAGCGATGGCTTTGGTCTGAGCTGCAACAACTTCCATTGTAGACCCTGCTTCACGCTGCTCCAAAGTCTCCCCAACACAAGCTATGACTTTCAGGCCTTGAGATAGCGCATATGCAACCTTGTCCGCAACAAACTGGAATAGGGATGAAAGAGAGAATAGTCAAACAGATGCTTATATGATCAATAAAGGAAGCATATTATGACAACTAAAGAGAATGCAAAAAGTCCTCGTGTGGGGGAACTACGTCATTTGTTTCATTTAATAGGGCTCTTCTCTCTGAATGACCAATGATGACCCAGTTAAGACCCAAATTAACAAGCATCTCTGCGCTGCAATAATGAATCAAGGCAAAGAGAGAGTAAGACAGAGAAAGAGTTTTGCATCAGCAGCAGGCAATTAAAGAGCAAAGATGATACATAGTGTTGCATGAAGACAAATAGCTCACAAACCAGATAAACATTCAAATAAAGAAATCAAAGAAACTAGGCACGACGATATTTTTCCTGTACAATTTAGTTGCTTTGCTTCTGCATTATGCCTGTACTAAGAAACGAGTTGTCTTCATTACAATTTGCAGTTTGCATAACCCTAAGTTCTGATGCAACAACAAAGGGTTAAATACTGGGATGCAATATGCCACTACTGCGCACTTTGGGAATCCTTTCCTCAGTTCTGATGGAGTTAAGGTGCACTCAAATAATATAGACTGATGCGAGTAAAAAGCATGAGAAATCTGTTTTAAGCAAGAAAGTATGTCTAAAATTCTTCTAGGATTGCCATGAGGAAACATGCGTGAGACTGCACTGTTATCCATGAAATCATCAACATATTCATATGAAAAAATGAGTTCTGGAGTTGTATCAAAATGTCAAGTTCTGCTATATTTCGAAGGACTTGTGACCCTTTAGGTGTTGATTTATTGTACAAGTATCTGACATAGGTGCAGAGCAGCAAGTTTTGCAGATGAAACCATAGTTTGAAACTGACACAGTCTACTAATCTTAAGAGGAGAGGCAAAGAGATGGGACATGTCCATCGCTGAGTTGGACATCAAAATACTTGGATTAGGGCTTATTTATGCAAATATTAACAGCAAAAACTGTAAAAAGCATCATAAGCAAAATTTATCAGTCACAGCTTGAAAGGGTGAAGCTGCAATAAGATTGCTCAAAAGGTCAAGATAGCAGCACAAGCATAGTTTCTCAGTCACGGATTAAAAAGAGTAACATAAATATGGGAAGAGTGACAGAAAAGCATGAAGAAGTTAAATAGAAAACCCATAAAAAAACAAAGCCATCGGACAGGCTAACCAGCAGAGAGGCAGCACTGACAAACAAAATCTGGATAAAATCATTCATACCTGACTTCACCAGTAAAGGCACCTCCCTTCCGGACCCAACAGTTTTGTGCAGCAACATGGAAGTCAGACCTCAACAAGCTTTTTACGTAAGTAAGAAACACAAAAGGAGGGCTGACAACAACCTCTGCAATAAAAATATGTATCATATCAGAACCAGAGAAATCTGTTGCTCATTCAATAAACTAGTTGATGCACTTCTCATTCAAGGTTATTATATAGTTGTGCACAAGGAGTCAAAATGAAAGCAAAACAACATATTCTAGCCTTGTTGGACACTTTTTGGTAAAACAAAATTATAACAGAGAAAGCCACAACAAAGGCCCATTAAAGTAACACATCTTAGAGTCCAGATAGAAATAGTCCCAGAAGCAGGGGAGGAACACATGTAGTTCTGCAGTCAGAGATCCTTGCAGACATTTAAATCCCAACAGAAACATGGTGCAGACATAGTAGCTATAAACAATTCTAAGAATGGTCATCACAGAGATCCAACTGCTTATGCTTTACTCAAGCACAGGGATTAGATCATACTGAAGCTCTGTCTCACTCCAATATTGATAAATTTCAAGATGGATGAGAAAAATACGTATCATGAGGTACACCCCATGATCAGTCGAGTAAATGAAAAATTTAGCTTTTATTTTTCATTTTTTTGCCTTCTTCTCGGAACACCTCCCCCCAAAAAAAAAAAAAAAGCACAGGGAAACGTCACTATTTGACCATGACTGCTCCACACTGTTGGTTCTATATAGGGGAATGTGGATGTCAATTTATTAAGAACATAAAGTGGCTTCTGTGCTTACAGGATACAATCAGATTCGGGTGAATAGGCTTCTTAAAGGCTACAAGTGATGGATGCTGTTGATTGATCATCCAGCGATAGAAGCATATTTCAAATGAGATCATGCCTCCCACCCCCAAAGGAGGAGAAAACAGGATGAATGGCAAAAGTGCAAACTTCATGACCATACTACTTAGTCATCAATCCAGAGTAATTCATACTATCTCAACAGTACTAACTAACATTAAGAGAGGAACACAACAAGCAGTTCAGCATACAATGATCATATGGTCAGTTTGATCTTTTGTTTTAGACTTACCCACTTCATCTTCGGAGGGAACTTCAGCTCCATTCAATACCGTCACAAGCTTCTTCACTTCCTCAGTTGTTCCATTCTGAAAACAAATCCAATTATTTTAGCCCTGACTTTGCTCAAAACCATTACAATGATGATCCAGTAATCACCACCAGGCACTAACAAAATCAACTTAAGCTACTATGAATGTGCCATTTCCAACTATAAATGGAGATGGTATTCACCAATCTGGGAGAACATGCATACAATGACAAAACAGGAGATTAAAACACAGACATATAACAACACTTTCGACTTGTTAAAAGACACTATCGAGCTATCTATAAGCACGAAAACACTTAAGCCTTAAAGATTAAATAAACAGTCAATCCACTAGCATGTCACCATCGAGCATTGTTCAGAATATTTTTGAGCCATTTGCTTATCTTAATTGATAGAACATCGAAAAGTACATGTAAAATTACATCCTAAACGGGTAAAATCAGTGGAAAATGAAGTAGAACCAATGCTAGATCAAAACTCGACTGAAATCAAAATCAAACGAACTAGATTCAGAATCACAAATCTAGTAATGGTTTTATCACCTTGAATTGACTGCTTATTTGTACTTCAACAATTGATCACACTCAAATCCAACATAAAACAATCCAGATATGAGAATCTGGATACATCAGCATCAATCCAGATTCAAATAAGACTAAACTGATCAATACAGGAGATTCATACATCACATAGATAGAATCATGGAAAATATAAGATCAAAATGCGACGAATCACAATAAACAAGTCAAATCCGCAAAATCGAGAAGTAAAAGCAAGATGCTTACTTCTAAGTTCTAATGCAGAACTCAATTTCAATTAGCAACAATTCATGCAGAACTTGAAAGAGAGAGAGAGAAGACATACGCATTTCCAGTTGCCGCCGACGAAGAATTTTCTGGCCATTTTTCCGAAGGGAAGAGAGAGAGGGAGAAGGAAAAGTAGTCGAAGTGGTTGATGCTTGGGAGTGTTTGTGCCTTCTCTGTGCCTGTAGAAGTCGTATTATAAAGCAGAGCAGTGGACTGCGGTCGCATTTTACCACAAATGCCCTTTATGCGTTGTTTGTTCCCCAAGAAATATCATCAATTTATCACCTTCTTGCGCAAAAACGCAATATATATATATATATATATATATATATATATATATATATATATATATATATATTTCAATTTTATTTGGTCAAAAGTGCAAACTCTATTTTTATGTGTTAATGTACGGACAACTCTATTTTTATAACTCTAATTGACTAATTTTATGATACATCCTTCTGATAAGGTGATAAATGGATAGATTTGAGATCAAATTATATATGTGATTTTGAAATCCATCTTTCAAAAAAAAAAAAAAAAAATCCTTTCTATGTTTAAATTAACTCTATTTCTCTCGTTAGTTTCTAAAGCAATCAACTAAAAAATCAGTAAAAAATTTAACACTTTATTATCCCGTAGTATTAACAAATGATAAAAAAAGTAAATAATAAATTATTACTTAAGAAAGTAAGATAGTTGCTCAAAAACCAACTCAACCAAAAAAGACTTCTCCTTACCTTGTGCATTAATATGGGGGTTGAAGAGATTTGAATCGAAACATTTTACTTATAAAAGACTTTAATATCATATTCAAAAACCAACTCAACCAAAAGGTTAAGCTTATATGATTGAAGACATATAAATAAGTTTATACTCTATTAGTAGTAAACTATTAAAAAATATGACATATCAAGGTACTAATTTATTATTTATAAGACGTGAGTGACATTTTTATCATTTATCGATATTATAAGATACTAATTTATTATTTATGAGACCCGAGTCACACCTTAAACAAATTATTAGTCATATGTAAATTAATAAATTATTATAAAATATATTATTATCATTTCTCAAATAACCGTCTTACCACAATGCTCCATGAAAATGGTCGGACATAAAAATTTGTGAAAAATAATGTCAACTCTTACAACAACCAAGCCTGGCTTAAACTACCAAGATATCACATCAACAGGCATGACGCCTCAAATTAAAAAATAAAATAAATTGTGGTGTTTGAAGGTCTTCTACTATTATAATGCGAAAATGAACCTCATAATGGTCAGCTACAAGCAATTATTTGATGCTTCCATCTGCAATTCGAACATATTCCATGTGTTTTGACTCTAACCACCGTTAATATTTCACATTGTTATTTTTTGCAAGGTTTTTTAAACATTATAGCTTTCAACCCCAGTCAGAAAGATATAGAGAGAAAGTATAAACTCTTCCATGGAGATTTCGTCATCGAGGGTCGGGATGAATGCTTCCCTTAAGTTGGATATTATTAATCTCAAAGCAACTTCAATTATAGTAGCAAAAATAAATGTGAAAAATGTATGTGTATTAGTTCAAAGAAGATTCCGTTCAATTGTTCTTGACAGTGATAATAAAGTACTTATTAATAATTAAAGGAAAAAGTTTAAATCCTTCGAAATTTCAAACTTTAGGTGAAGATACAAAAATCTACCTCAATTAGTAATGAAGTCATAGACTATATTATCAGAGAAGAAAATCCAACGATAGATTGATAGGCCAAATATGACCTTTTTATTCTGATCGAGTATAATATAGCAAAAACTTGTGAAAGAAAAGACTATTTAATCGTTATATTATTATTTATTATTATTTTTTAAAGTACTCTTGCATGAGAGTGGGCTGGGTTTAATGTCGTTGGGGCCCATATGGGCCGGGCTCAAATACGCAATAGTCTAAATGTCAAGAGCCTTATGTTCGGGCATCATAGTTGGCCTTCTGAAATCTACTTGTGTGATGTTAATGTGTTGGTTCCTTAGAAATGGACAAGGGTTTTTCTTTCAGGTGGTTAACAAGAGTGTACATTAGGGTGAGAGCGGTCTGAGTGTCGATTTATTTATTTATTTTTTTTTGTAAAATGTGGTTTCTTTTTATAATTTTAAAGTGTAATGAGAGCAGTTGAGTGTGATTGAGAGTAGTTGAATACGATTGAATGTTAATTTTTGTGGTCAAGTGTTGAATTTTTTTCTATAAGTGTGATTAGAGTTAGTGAGTGTGACCGAGTGTTATTTTTTCGATTAACCACTCAAAATAACAGGTCTTAGCACCAACAATAAAGAGCTTTTTCTCTATGTTTTTTCCTTACATTCTTTATATTTCCTAGGTAATCATTAATGAGTCGTTGATATCTTTAGGTGAAACTTTTCATACTATTGGTTGAAATAAATAAATAAATAATTTTTAAAACTAATAAAAATACAAAAACATAATCCCAATATCATAATGACAACTCTTATAGGACATCAAAAAGTAAAAAAAAAATCTTAATAACTTTAATTTTGACAGAGAGAATATTATGCAAGCAATTTGAAACATGTAAATTGTTAGCCATTGTATTAAAAACATTTTAGAGGAAATAACAATTTGTATTTCGTTTCTATAATTGAAACTTGTACACCCTCCCTAGAATTTAACACAATTAGATCTTGCTATTCAACATATCACGACTGAGTTTTTAAATTTAAAAAGAGTTAATCGACACTGATTTACAAATTTTATATAGCTGAAACTTGTACGCCCTCCCTAGAATATGACACAACTAGACCTTGCTCTTCAACATATCACGACTGAGCTTTGTGGACTTTCGTTACGGTCGCTGATTGCACCAGCTTTTTAGGAGTATTATCTGCAAAAATTGTTCGTAAGAATATCCATCAATGCATTACTTTTGGATCCTTGAAATAATTAATATATAAATTACTTTATTTTATTTTTAAAAATATCTTAATATCTTATTAGTTTATCAAAAACATGAAGTGATAAGAGTTAGTCGTATATGGCCAACTTATTCCCTTAGAATAATCTTTTGATATTTAATCGGAGTAACTTTGCCTTATAACTTTCTATTTATAAGATTCAAGCATGAGACTCGTACTTATAAGAAGAGTAAATATTAAATCGAAACTGATTCAACTGACCTAGAGGGTCCTTAGACATACCTTTGTCTTTGAGGATCCTCTTCCTTAGTTTGTTTCGACGCCTTCTTCGATCGAGCAGCAAGATAATGAAGAACCTCATCCTTTGATCGAAACTTCTTCCGTTTTGGACTACAGTACTTCTACATTGTTGTATAACCATTTTTATTTATTGTCAATTAAACGAAGATCCATTAAAATATAATAATCTCAATAAAAATTTGTTCTATAATATATAAGACTTGCAGCTAAAAGAACTATAGATTAATATAAGCAATTTAATAGAAATACGTACCACATCGGTGGGGTTATCATAACTACGATCGATGTGCCAGTCATCAGGAAGCCAATCCGGCCATGCCATTAATGTTAGGGACCGGGGAATCGAAACCTCTTGAGGACCATCCTTTTTCTCTACTGCTATTTTATTTTCTTCTGCTTTAGTATAATTTTCTGCAAGATTTTACACATAATAAAATTTAATTTTACACATAATAAAGTTTATTAAATTATTCGATGTATTCCATTTTTGTCTTCCTCGCGACAATTTTTTTCTTCTAAAATTATCTTTCAAATTGTTCATTAGATGGACTGTCAACCAATAATTTCTGCATCGTTTATACCAAACTAACATTTTATTGACTAGTGTATTTTTTACATTGAGACAGATCAAAATGGGATGGAGGAAGTATTTAAATTTAATTTACTACTCCCTCTATTTTAATTTATTTATAATTTTGGACTATTGAGGTAATACTAAAGTATATTTATCTAAAATATCTCCAGAATTTCACTGGAAATGAAGAAAGAAGGAAGAAAATAAACTAAAATTAATAAGAAAAAGATTGGTAAAACTAATTACTACTATATTAGATTATAAAGTGACATATATTGTGAAATAAAAAAAATCAGTTAAAGCGACAAATAAATTAAAATGAAGGCAATATATATTTTTTAAAAAAGTATATATATATATATAATTTTTTTTTATGAATATATATATTTTTTAAAAAAAAAAATATATATATATATATTTACAGACCTTTGAGTTTAGTGATCTTCCTATTTCTGATTTGCTTGGAAACCTTCTTGTTCGTTGGATGAGTGGCAAGATAGTGAAGAACCTCCTCCTTGGAATGAAACTTTTTCCCCTTTGGATTTGAATAATACTTCATACACAAACATAAACATTCTTGTGAAAATTTGGGCAAAAATAACAATAAATAATAATAAAAGCCAAAAAATAAAAGAGGGGGAGGGAGAAGTAAATGGTAAATGGAATAAGTTTCATATCATATTTACTAGTAGTCAAGCACTAATTAATAAGCATTTTAATTTAAAATTAAACATAGTTTTTCGTTTTAAAAATAATAAGTTGAGATAAGTTAATATGAGACATGTCTCATATTTGATATTGGATCTTAAAATTTGATGGAGGGTTTTGGAGAAACAACCCCATTTAGCACCCGAAGAGAGGATCTTGACTTACTGATTAAGAGTTAAGATCGAGATTTTGGGTATATTTAATCGATTGCACTGTTGTGTGCAACTTACTTGAAACCAACAAAAAAATAAAATAAAATGAGAGGTGATTATAAGTTAGTTACCACACGATGAGGATGGGGAGAAGAGGAGTGAGAGTGATCAATGCTGCGGCAGATGAACCAGTCAGATGGAAGCCAATCAGGCCATACTTGTGATTTCTGATCAAGATCATGATAATCAGCAACCTCCCATGGATTCTTATTCTTCATCACCATCATCATCATCATCTCCTCATTGTCATGTCCTTCTGTTTCACTCTTTGCCATTCTCCTGCAACGAGAGAGAGAGAGAGAGAGAGAGAGGTTATCAATGAACCGTGGAGGAGTTCACGTTTATATCATTTATGGGGAGATTATTATCCATCCTTGACCCAGATTCTTTTCTTCCCCCTCCCTGGACTTGATGGACCCAGAAACTATGGATTTATTATTTTCCCTTTTTGTTTTTAATTTTATTTTCTGTTTTGGGCATATCTGGATATAATGGGAATAATGGGTAATAAATCTGCAGCAATAATTACCAGCAAAAATGGAAAATGCTAAAGGGGTTTTCGTTTTCACGTTCTTCTTCACAATCTCTGGATTCTTATGGAGGGTTCAATTAATCAGTCCCTGTATATTAAAAATAAAATAAAATAAAACTTTCTCCCTTATTTATTAAATTATTTTTGCTCCATTTTCAATTTCGAAACTGATGTTGTAGTTGTTCCTGAAACTGATATGCTTGGAGTTGGGAAACAGTAAAACAAACAACCTGGAATAATTTTGGGAGTTCAGTTTGATGCAGTAAAAGACGTCTTAATATCTAAAATCTTCCAATTGAGTAGTTAAATTGGAATAGTTTTTATCTTTCAGGATTCATAAATATGGCAATAACTCAAATGTAGAAACAAAATTTTACGGAGATACGTTTTTGGATGTCTATAGAAAGCCTGTACCTATATTAACCTTTGTTCCTCGTGCTACATATCAAAGAAAAATTAAACCGATACCTAATTTTTCTCAGTTGCTTAAAAGTGAACATATAAATTCCTTTTCGAAAAAGATTGGACATATAAAATTAGACTGCTAGTAAAAACTAATAAAAATGAGTATAAAGTTACTTTCTAGGCCAACCAGAACAAACAATTCAAAAGGATTATCAACCAGAAATGCTCAATTAAGTTCTGTGATCCACAAAATCCTATTCCTACGCAGTAACAGGGGAAGAAGAGGGGGAGAGACTATAATGAGGGTTGAGCTAAACACCTCTGTGATCCACAAAATCCTATTCCTACACAGAAACAGGGGAAGAAGAGGGGAGGGGGAGACTATAATGAGGGTTAAACAAAACACCTCTGTGATGGGTTAAGCATGTAACTAACTTCTTCTTTAATCCCCAGAAAAAATAAGGCAAGAATGAACTTGAATCAGAGTAACGCGCTGCCATCATTCTGTAATGTAAGGTATGTGAAGGCAGCAGCCCATTCCTGCTTAGAAGACTCAGGAACCCTATTGACACTGTTAAGCAGGGGCCGCCATGTCCCTTCATATACATCCGTCAACTCCCACTTAACCTTTTCCGGGACATCATCGAAATTGAATCGCTTCACAAGGTCTTTTGCTTTTGTTTCCAACTTCTTCTTCTTTGAGGTCTGAGAATTGGCTTGTGGCTGTAAGGAGCAATATATACAATGGTCAAGGTAAAAGAAGGTGAAATACAAGAAAGTTGAAACTTGTAAAGGTGTTGAGAGAGTGTTCATATAAATGATGGTTGGCTAACCGTATTATCAGCATCGGAATCTGAGCCCTTCTTCCTTTTCAGGGGGTTGATCCAGTTTCCAAGTACAGTAGCACCTCCTTTTTGACCGGAACCGACGTTTTGTTCCAGATTCCACGTAATACTGAGAAGGATGCATGGGAAGTTAGCTAACAAGGATGGGTAAGGAAAGAAAAGCACATGAACAGAAATCATTAACATCTGAATCAGAACATTGTTTAGAAATGAGGAAATGCAAGATAGCACACTTCGTAGTTCCAACTTCAGAAAGAGGAATGCATCAACTTTCTAATGTCTTGACCATTATCAAATAAAACTCAGCAAGTCACACAAGAGTTCAGAACCATGAATATGAATGGTCCTAAAAGCAAGCGAATAAGGAGGAGCTCTATCAGCAAAGTGATGTTGACATACTCTAAAAAGTTGTAAGGCGGAACAGAACCATTGCCTAGCGTGCAGATAAAGACCAAACATTACACATGTTAGACTGCTAGTAGTATACAGTATATGCTTCAAATTTACAGAGATTATGCCCCAGAATCCAATTAAAGTACTTTCTAATCCAAAGGAAAGTTCATTTGCAGTTTGATAGTTCAACACAGAGCACGGAGAGGATATAGCTCTAGTCAACCAACCTATTGCAACATCCAGTAGGTACACAGATTAGCTAACTTCTGTTTCTAATCTGCGTAGTTAGTAAGTTTCCAAACTAAATGCAGCTAGGGCACAATCACAACAGACATTAACACTGAAGGTTTCAGTCAAAGGTCATATTTACACACATCTAAAATCAACAGAGGGGGAAGGGGTTTAATGGAGTAAAAGAATTCTCACCAATGGCCTCAACACAGACATAATTGGAACATACATACTTAAACCCATCAGAAATCACACAATTGGATAATGTTTTTGCCCCATACATTATTGGCCTTAAGTCGTATAAAAGCAACTGGACTTCTGTACAATGTGATTCCACAAAGTTCTGCATTGAAGACAAAGTCTGATGCCGCTAAAGAGAAGCACGGACACTTAGAGACAAGATATCATTGCTTTTGCAACTTGCAACAAATACTAGATTACTAACATAATTGTGATTATCAAATATACCAATATCATCCACAAATCTTCTTCAAAGGCAGTATAGCCTCCTGGTCACATCATTATCAACTAAATCGAGACCAGAGTGTCACACCAGCAATGATCAGAAAAAAAAATTGATACACCCAGGGAATCTGCCCTTTTTACTTAAACCACTTTAACATTGACAAACTTTCTGCCTTCATCCGGTGGCTTAGGTCCTAGCCATGGTGAATAGGGCCTATACACCTTCCTTTTTACAGTTAAGACATTTAGTGAAGACAGAATACAAGGCCCCTTGTATGTATAAATAGATAAAAAGAGATGAAAACTAAAGAAGAATGCTCATCACTGCTTTAAGTATGAAAAAGCACCTAGAGAACTGGTCATTTAACATGAATTTACAGATGAGGAAGAATTCGGTAACACAGATTTCAAAGGAAAGAATCTAGTTTTAGTACACCAGCAATGGAATTACAGGAACACATTTAGCAAGAGCCACATTAGCATTTATAACATCCGTAAGGCAAGATGACCGGATGCACATGGATAAATGGAATTCTCAAGCTATCAAAGTCCATGATAAGGAAAACAAAATAGACAGAACAGAGGATGGGAAACTTAGATGAGATCTCAAAATGACAAACTTTCACCTTTACGAGTGTATTTGGTTAAAGGGAAAATGATTTCCTCGAAAAATCATTTTCTATGGAAAACGTTTTTCAAAGAACATAATTTTCAATTCACATTTTCCATTGTTCGGTAGGACGGAGAATAATGATTCAACTCATATTTTGTTTTGTTTTACTGGTTATATATGTCATGATAAATGTCGATAAACGAAGGAATTTTGACATCAAATTTTAAAGTTGAACTTCTTTTAATGTTTCCTATCAAATGGTCAAGTTACGATCCAAGTCGTTTTTAAGTCACCCAAGTATCCAAAAAATTAGTCAATTGATTTGTTTTACTTTTTAATATTCCTATTCAAATGGCCAAGTTTCAATTTAAACCGTTGAAGTCACCTGTACCCGAAAAATCATCCTCCCTTTTTAAATAGAATATATTTCCCCCATATGGGTGAAAATGATTTTTCTTGGAAAATAACTTTTTATCTTATTCTTCATCAAACCACGAAAAATTCTAGGAAAACAACCCCCCAAACCAAACACGCCCTAAAGCTCTAGATAACAGCCTCCTCACATAACTATATTCTTGCCTCTAATGCTCATATTAGTAATAAATTGTAGTAAGAACTAGTTTGTTCCCCTGACATTCTAAATCAGTCTATATCAAAGCAATTCATTTACTTTGTCCACATGCAATGCTAGGTATAACCATATAAAGGAGCTATAAAACCAACTATGCATGTGCCAGTCCCTACAAAAACATAGCATCAAGGCATTCTCTTCATCATGTCACCACACATATAGGCATAATGATAGGTTTTCCAAGAGTCTACGTCCGACGGATTTCCTACATTGTTCCATCTAGTTTCAATGTCCCCAATCATTTATCCCCCTGCACACGGAAGTAGAGATACTCTTGAGTTAGGCGACTTGGTGAGTCCATATAATAACGTAAACCACCTAGGAGACTTGCATACTCACCCACACCACATGGACTAGGTAGTCCTTTTAGGAGTCTAACTTTCAAACAATTCGTTCCAAGTCCAGAGACGAGAGTTCCGATCTTAAGCAAACAAGAAAGCAACTTCTCCATGCTAAGTTTAAATAATTATCCACTTTATACACAGCTGAATGAGTCACTTTTTAGGCAATTTTTTTCAGCTTTAGATTATAAACGACTAAAGCGCAGAACTATCCTCTATTTATTCTCCTGTCAAGTAGGCAGCCAATGGTTTCAAATATAGGGCCTCAACATAAAAGAAGCTGTTTGCAATATGGAAGTAAGACTGGGTCCAAATAACTAAACAGAACTCCCTAACTAAATAGGACTTTTAAGTATTGATGCTGTTTTGGTTTAGTAAGAATTTTCACCCATTACAATAGGCTTTTGCTTTTGAGCTTTTGAAATCAGCCATAGTAGTAAAGCTTGCTTGAGCATGATTAGGTTGGGGCCGCATTTCCTGTGGTTTTTGAGCTGATTCCTTTACAAGAAGATGGGACATACCATGCAGGTCAATTAAGTACTACGTTAACAAGGAGTCAGCTACGTTGTTTGTTCAGAAATTAAAACCTTAGTTACTACCAGCTAAAATTTTCTTTTCCTGCAATTTGTATTGCTGTCCAAGAGTTAAGCCTCAAATATAAGAGGATTAATGGCAATGAGACAAAGCTTTCAAAGCTTCTAGGGTTTCTAATACGAGATACCCAATAAGGAAACTGCCGAGGCTTTAACAATCAGAATGTCTATTACGCAACATACACATCATAACACGTGTTGGTAGATCCAGTCATGGACCAAACAATATTAGTTAAGGCTCAGCGCCTCAGCCTCCACACAGCTTTTAACTATTGACGTAAAACCCCTGCACCAGTACATTTTTGTAGATTCATCTGAATCTCATGTCTCAAAATCAAGATCTGGTCCGCAAAAGAAGGTACTTCCTAGTAATTCCAATTGGACAAGTCACTTAGAACACGGCGTTGTTTCACTATACGACAACACTGTATGATCTTGTCTCCCAATAATGAAATTTGACAAGTGTAAGAGATCACACGACAAGGGCCATTCTACCAATCACAGTGTGCTCTTTTCATAGCACAAACACCACTCCAGTGAGCCCATGATATTCAACGGCATATTAAAAAGTCATCCATGATATTCAACGGCATATTAAAAAGTCATATAACATTCAATGCTATCCTTATTAAGTAGGATATGATTGGAACATTGAAGTGTTGATTACGCAGAAAAGTAAAGACAGATGGGTATGGAATTATCTGACAAGTCCCAACCTAAACCCTAACAAGGCTATACAGAGATTCAATTGCCCATATTGCCATCAAGCAACACTGAAGCCGACACTCGAGCATTAAAATGATATCTTTCTCCATTTCTGTGATTGCTAATGCCCAAACTGTTATCATAACTACAAGATCTAGGGTTCTTTGCAATGCCCGAGCCCATGGTAGTCATTCTCATATCTAGATGTCATAGAATTCAAGGCTGTGCTGAGATTATTCAACTGCCCATATTGCCAACAAGCACTGTGAAATCACCAATCAAACATCAAAATGAAATATTTTTTCAATTTTCTTCAAATGCCAAAAGAAACTGATATCAGAACTCAATCATCCAGGGTTCCTACCAAGTTGACATTTTCCCCTATCCCTCCACCACATTATCAATCATCAAATGCTAACAATCAAATGATCATAAAATTCCAAATATACAGATAACAAAAAATCATTAAAAACACACGAGAGTATTAGTAAACTAAATGCCTGCCCACTCACTCCAGCAAGCATTTCCACCAGAAAAAAAAACCCATAAAACATTCGGCAACATTGAAATTTCGTAAAAATCTGTATCAAAGAAGATAGAAATAACCTCGGCAGATAATAAGAGATTTTTTTAAAAAATAATATTAGTTTTACCTTATCTCGAGTGCCAGCAGATGCCCCAGATGCCCTAACTCGCTCCTCCATAGTCCAACCAGGAGGCAACCAATCGGGCCTTTCCATCAGCGACCCATCAGTCGGTGGTGGGTCCGACCCGGCCTTTTGATCGGACGACTGAGGGATTTCCGACGAACTTCGTTGATCAATTGGACCCGTATGATCGGAAGCGGATTTGGGTGCGGAGTTTCCGTTAGAAGTAGGATGTGGGTCAATGAAAGCTCCCTGCTTTAGAAGCGGGTCGGGTGGGAGAGGTTCCATAGCATTTGGGTCTTGCTCTCCTGCAAGCGACATTTGAGAGAGAGAGAGAGAGAGAGAGAGGGAGGGAGTGAGGGAGGAGAAGAAGAAGAGGAGGAGGAAGAGGAACCGTTACTTTTTGACTAGGGGGCAGAGTAGCAATTGGCGTGAAATGAGCTAGTGTCTTTCTGGGACGGTGAGCGCTTGAGGGGGCAGGGAGAGGGAGAGAGAGAGCTAAAGAAGGAAGAAGGAGGATTCGATTGATGATCATATCTGGTCAATTTGGCCAGCCGTTGGATATTCCCTTTTTCATGTTTTCTGGGCAGTGCCTAGTTATAGGGGGTACCTTACTCCAGAAATATATACAAGTACAGTAGTACTAGTATCAAGTTTTAACCTTTTTTATTTTATTTTATTTGGGCGACGATGACGGAAATACACATAGATAAAAATGACAACAGGATTAGTAACAGGAACATGTACTGAGTTACATATACTCCTCTTTTACATATCATTGTCAACTTCTAAATCGAGGAAGAGTTTATTATTAATACAAGAAGAAGAAACTTTATCAATTTGTCATCTAATTTTCTCTTTCCCGATGATAATTTCTTTTTAACTAATGTAATTTGATTTTCCTTTAATAGTTGTCCCACTTTTCGTTTTATTTCAATGTTTCCTTCGTCATTTTCCTTTTGGCATATGTTGCATTCCTTCGCTTGTCATTTGTGTCTTGTTCGACACGTATCAAGTTTTAACTTTAAAACTCAAATCAAGCCCTTCCGATACATTAGCCAACGTGATTGAGCTTACTATTCGATAATATCTCGTTTTCCTTACTTCTTCGAAGTTTATTATTAATAAAAATAAAAAAATTAAAGCCTTTATTTGATAATGTTTTTGAGTGATATCCGCTAAATTTTGTTAAAAGTTTTTGATATTAAGTTATCAACATGATTCTCAATTCGCGCTTGTTTAATGATAAATTATACGTTTTTCTAGTTATGACTTTTTAATAATTTAGAGGTATGTTTTCATTATCTTTCTGCAAATAAAGGAGATGATTTCATATTAAAATTAGGAAGATCCTTTCTTGCTCTCCATGAAATTTGTATTTATGTCCATAGAATTAATTATTTTTACGCATATGTGATGTCCTTATTAAGTTCGTACAATATCCGGAAATAAATATAACTATGATATACAAAGATAAAGTAACCGTGTAAATATGTTAAAATGTTGAATATATTTTTACAAATAAAATTTAACTATGTGTTACCTATCGATGCCGTAGTACAGTTGACCGTCAATAATTTTCATCTTACTCGATTGTATTAAAGTCTAAAAATCAATTACGAAAATAAAAAAGAATAAAATATAAAATTTTGAATTTGGGCTAGCTTATTGGGCTTTATTAATGATGGGCTGATTATGGACTTACACAAGGCCCATATTTTTCCAATTCTACCCCCAGCCACGTAAACCGACTTTGAAACAGCGTCGTTTTAAGCCACAGAGAATTGAGGTGAGAGAATAAGAATTTGAAAGCGTTTCGTTGTTCATTCTCTCTCTTTGCTGGTTTTACAGCCTCTCACAATTTGGGGCTGTTTGTCTCATCCGCTTTTGAATTTCTGTTCCTCCCTTTGGATTCTTCTACAGCGAATTCGCAAGGTACTCCTCTTCCTCCTCCTCGTCTTTCTCTTTCTTCGCCTCCTTTTTCAGAAATTTGCTTACTTTTCAAGCTAATATTGTTGTGGTTGTGATTAGAATTATCTGGTGATTGAAAAATTTTGACTTTGGATTTGTGCAAATTCAAGTTTTCTTCTCGTTGATGATATTGATTAGCTTCATCTGGAATACAATTCAGGGTTTGGATTTGACAAGGTTCTTCGATTTGAGAAACTAGAATTGAAATCCAATCATTCATTACCTGACGCAGAAACCCTAATTTTTGGAGTTTGATTTAGTTTCTCAGGATTTAGCTCTGTGTTTCTTGTTTCGATTGATAATTTGAAATCCATTGGTGATGAGAATTGGCCATGGATCCTAAATTCGTGATCTTGGTGTTCCAGGGTTGTATAATCGAGTTTCAGGATGCCGGCCACCGCAGGTCGGGTTCGTATGCCCGCAAACAACCGGGTGCACAGTAGTGCGGCCCTTCAGACTCACGGGATTTGGCAGAGCGCTATTGGTTATGATCCATATGCTCCCACCAAGGATGATTCCAAGGTTGCTTCTCACAGCAAGCCCGAGGGTGAGACCGACAATGCCTATGCAAGCTTCCAAGGTTTGCTTGCTTTAGCCCGAATCACGGGTTCGAATGCTGATGAGGCCCGTGGAGCTTGCAAGAAGTGTGGTCGTGTTGGACATCTCACTTTTCAGTGTAGGAACTTCTTGAGTGCTAAGGATGATGACAAGGAGAAGGACCCAATTGCGATTCAGGCAGATGTCATGGCAGGGTTGAAGAAAATTAAGGGTAGTGCCGGGAAAATGAATGGCAAGACTGCTGCTGAGAGCTCGGAGGAGAGTTCTGAGGTTGATGATGAGAGTGAGAGCTCTGATTCCAGTGAAGATTCTGAAATGGAGAGGGTTATTGCTGAACGTTATGGGAAGAAGGGTGGAAGTAAATCAAAGTCTGCCAAAAGAAGAAGGATTTGTCAGACAAGGATGATTCTGATTCTGGTGGGAGGAAGAAACGGGGTAGGTCGAAGAAGCGGAGGAACCGGAAGAGATCTGGGAGTGATTCTGATGAGGAAGATGATGCAAGGAGAAAGAGAAAGAAGGAAAGGAGAAGGAAGAGGGATGAATCATCTGATGATGAGGAGGAGAGTCGACGTAGACGAAGGAAGAGCAGGAAGGAAAAGAGGAGGAGGAGGAGCCATCGTCATTCAGACGATTCTGAGGATTCAGAGGAATCTCCTAGGCGGCACAAGAGAAAGAGCAGGAGGGCTAGATCATCTTCTGATTCTGACGTCAGTGACTCAGATGATTCAAGGGTTGGAAGAGACTCCAAGCGCTCTGACAAGAAGAGCAGAAAGCGTAATCATGAAGATGATGACTAATCTTGTTCTGAAGGGTACTACAATCTATGCTTCTTTTTCTGTGATGTTTCAGTCTCTTGTTTGTGTTGCTACAGATTACTTTATGATTTGACTTTTGCAGAACATCTTCTATTGAATTTTTGTGATAGGTCATTCCTGCTTGTCTATCTATTTTTACTTATTCTACTCTGCAAGATGGTGACTGGTAATATTCATCTAGTCTTGCTAGTCTTCTATGCACAGTGATTGCCTTGGCACAAAAAAAGTGGAATTGAGTCTGCCTTCTTAACCAATGAATTATATATGTGTTCCTTGTGTGCCTGTATTTTGGTTATTAGTTATTTACTGCAATGAGGTCCAAATGCTGCTAGTTTTCTTCTGCTAATTAAATGATCTGAACTGTCAAGAAAGAGTTTGAAGATATAAGATTTTGTATCTAGGCTGATCAAGTGAGGGATTCCATTCAGCTTGTTATCAACATCATCATACATACCGTCAAAATCCCGCGTAGACAGGGTTGGGAAGGGGGAAGGAAGACGTAATGGAGCAGTCTTATCTCTACCTGTAAATTATAGAGAGCTTGATTCTAGTACACTGTGGTGCAAAATTCCATGACTGCAAACTACCCACAATAAAGAAGCAAAGCTGAGGTTAGAGAGAGACATTTTGCTTTAGTCCACTACGTAAGGTGGGTTCTAAGGAGATTCAAAGAGATCTAGACATAGGTAGGCTTACCCATGTATGCAGTGTTGTGGTCCTTATAAAATTTTGTTTTTATTGAAAATGTTTTTCAAGTTCAAAACATTTTGTGATAGATGGAAGAGTGGGAGAAGGTATAGTAATATAACAACAGTCAGTAGCGAATATTACATACTGGAGTATAGTAGAATCATATAACACTAACATAACATGCTAGAGTATACTAGAGATGACACTGGGGAATGTTTGACAGAGTGCACAAGTGTTTGATTGGTTGGCAGTTGACACAGTGCATAAGCATTTAAACAAGGAAAGCTGAAATTGAGGTGCAGTCTTGATAAGATGCCATAGTGAAATCAAATAGAAGCCTAAAGGCAAAGCAATATACAGGGTGTTATTCTTTGAGGTTTTCAACCATAATACTATACCTCCACCAGTTCCTGTCTTTGTGATGTCCTTAGTTAGTTGTGAGTGTGATAAATCCTATATGATAACCTCGCCTCAGTTCTTCTTAAGCTTTCTTCTTCCTCTCGTATAGTCTAATGTGATAATGCTTTCGCATTTCCTCAGTGGTACATTGACAACCTCCTTTTTACATGCCTAAACCATTTCAGCTTCGTTTCTTGCATCTTATTGGGCCCCACACTAACCTTGTCTCTTATCCCCTGGTTCCATATTTTTCCAAGCTAGTATGGTCACACATCCAATGTCTGCATCTCTAGCTCTTTAACTGTCATCAGTTACGTACAATACATGAGAGATTTTCCTAGTTTTCTGTGTGGCTGCACCTCATGATTCCTTCTGAGGATGACAGTCTCTGATCAATTAGGGATGCTCTATTGAGCATTTAGGATTGAGGAGAATATTAGCTATCTATATTCTAGGTTCCAGCATTTACTGATGCCCTCAGTTCCATATGTTACATGAAAGAATTTCATAATTTTTTGGGTTGCTGCTCCTCACCATTCCGTAGACATTACACCCTGTGGCCCTGCCATCGCCCTGAACTCCAGAAGGTGAATAAAGAAATAAGAGTGTCAGTGTGTCACTTAATAGTCTAAGGCTCAAAGCTTATTTCATGCTTCTGAGATTATGTTCTTTTAGATGTCACATAATTATTTATGGAGTAAAAAATGCTCATATGGCAAATACTTGTGTATTAAAAAAAGAAACACGACACCTAGTGACCCACTCCAAGATGTATAACCTATTTTGCCCTCAGTAGAGTGTCATCACACTTGTGGAACGCAGTTGCAAACATATCAGGGCCATGTACTGTGAAAGATGTATTTCAGAGTATACTGTGGCCTTCTGTGTTCACGGTTCTGCTTCTATACTTTTTAGTTTAGATGTGATGCTCTTGTCGGAAATATAAGCTTTACAGTCTACAGAGTAGTAGGATTCCTTTTGTTTTTGGCACTCCATGGTTCCTTGTCCGGCCTCCCTCCCCCACCCTCTCCCCATCTCCTTCCTGAAATCAAGAGACTGAAAGTGCTGATTGTTTTCCCTCAAGTATTGGAAGCTATTGGATAAAGTCACGTATCTTTCATGTGTGCAATCCGAAAAAACAAAAGAAGATAGTGTGGTTACATCTTTTAGTATTGATATTGATACCTAAATGGCAGTGATTATGCTCTTGCAGGGAACGGCCACATGGAAAAAGTTATCTCACATGTTCGTGGAATGTTCCATGCTTAGCATCACATTTAATGTCTTTCGTTGTTGATGGAGGAGACTTCAGCTGTTGTGCCTTGTATCAAACTTGGCTGTGTCGAGTTATCTTTGTTCAGGTTGTCTTGCCTGGCCGTATGCATGGCCAACTAGAGTGACTAGTCTCAGAGCAAGACTTCTCATTCAGAAATTTCCAGTCTTCATTTTATGCACACAACGTCCTATGTAGAATATCGTGAATGATTGTCTTGTGTATTTCCAGAGGTACTCCATGAGATATGTTTGTACTTTTACGACACTTTGTCCAAGTAATTCTGGTTCCTCATTTTGTGGTGATATATATATGTACCTGTCGACACGATACTTAATACCAAGTTCAACTGTGAACACATTTTTTGGGGGCGAAAGAGAGCCATAGCCTGAGGCTAAACACAACTAGCTTAAAACCCGACAGCATGCTAGGGAACGCTATCCCTGCAACATAATCATAAGGAATTTGCATGAAATAACACCCTGATTTGCAAGCTGTCTGCTTCCCTGAAACAACGCTCAAGCAGTAATAAAACCCGAGATGGAGAAACAAGTATAACATGCCACACTTATTAGGTGATAACATTTCTCAAAATCTTTGCAGTTCAAATTGCAGATGGGGTCTCCTAAGTTTGGCTTCTGGAATTCAGTATTTACTTGACACTTTTTGGTTGATCTCGATTCTTGGCCAATCTCAGGGGCCACGGCAGCCATGCTTAAAACTCTTGTTGGCCGGTGTAAGTGAACATCAGAAGCTAATGACATATCCTGAAATCAGTAGCCCAAAGTTCATTAGTCACCAAACTCATCGTTATCGTCGACATCATCATCACCATCCAGTGTTGGTCTCGCTATACTGCATTCTCTATGTCCATGAGAACTATCGAATCGGTTTATGTATGTGTATATGAGAGTACTTAGAGAAGCAAAAGAATAATATTGCATAAGCTCAACATAATTTCTCATAAATTTATTCACCAAGAAGTTGTAAAGAAAATCTGAAAAATACAGGAAGAAAGAGACATGGCATAGCTGGTCCTTTTCACTTTGTGAATATTGTATAACTGATTATATATATGGTTGCTTGTATAGTTTTTAAGTGCTTGAGCCTTGAGGTTTCAGATTACGAACTAAACAGTAGGATTCCCGCCTATTTTCTCTGTACAAAACCCCTTCTCTCTCTCTCTCTCTCTCTCTCTCCCTCCCGGTAACCCTTTCATCAATACACCCCCGTCATCTCCAAAGATCAGTCCCTTTGAATTGAACCCAACAAAGATGTGGTTTCTCACCAGAAAACCCTCTGATCCATCATTTAACGATCACTTGATCCGCTCTCAAACAACCATCTTTTCTTTTGAAAGCGTCTTTGATGACATGTCCTTCTTATTAACTGACGAAGAACAACATCAAGAACAAGAAGCTCAAGAAGACGCCCTAAGAAATCAGAACCCTTGGAGATGGTTCGCCTATGAATGTGCCCCCATGCAATTCGTGGCTGTCTCTGTCCCTCCCCAAACCCAGATCATATCGATTCTTCCCAATCATTTCCTCTGTGCCCAGATGATTTTTCCGCCCCAAGAACAGAAAACGGAGGAGAAACCAGAGCCATTTGCTAAGTTGTGCATTTACGTGCGTAGAAGCAACGACCTTTGTGATGTTCCGAGTAGTACAGAGTTGAAAGAGGGCCGATTTCGAGACTTGTTCACAGCTGCCTGTGCTCTTATTGATGGATGGTTTTACGTCGCGGGTGGGTTCTTGGCCAATTCTTCTTCCTGTAAGTTGTGCATTTTCTTCTTCTTCTACTTCCTCCTCTTCTTCTTCTTCTACTTCCTCTTCTTCTTCCTCTTCTTCTTCTCTATGTAATATGTGTTTTTCTTTGCTTGCAAGCACAGTTAGTTCAGCTCCTGTAAATTCATCTTGATGATAAGTAGAATTTGGTTTGCAGTCACTTGTGAAACTAGCTTGGATCAAACCTTAGAAACCAAGCTCGAAAAGGGCTTAGTAGTTAAGTTTCCAGAGTTCCATCTAAGCCAAATAACAGTTTGAAGTATAAATTTTAACATAAGGTTGGGAAATTTTGACACAAGAATGTGTGATGAATGATGAACATACTAGAATAAGGCACGAGCTAGATTAAGGCTTCTTAATTTTCCCAAAAACAAGCCAAGCTAAGCCTACTGATCAGTATCAGTCTCAGATTGGCTCGTTCAATTTTTGTTGGGAAGAATACCTTAACTTGGAGACTCGGATATGGGAGTGATATGATGACTTTGCCCAAGAGGCGACAGATATGGCATTTGTAATAACCATATTTGACTTATACCCCACATCCCCGCCTACTAGCCTGAGCTTTATGGATTTTTGAAAGATACTATCTATCTGAATAATTTCCCTGTGTTCAATTCTGTGATTAGCTGCAGAAGAAAAGCTACCAACTCCACTGAATTCAGCAGAGGCGCTCAATCTTAATTCACTGATGTGGGAGTGGGAGAGGCTCCCATCTATGCTCAAACCATGCGCAAAATCAGAAGGCATAGCTTACAGAAAGCGGTTTTTTGTCATTGGCGATGGAAATCATGGACACTCAGCGCAAATTTACTGCCCTGCAGCAAAAAAGTGGATCCTGGTCACTCAATTTATACCACAAGAAGCAAATGGCTACACCGTTGGATCAGCTGATGGGTGCATGTTTTTACTCACTTGGTCTGGTTATCTAGGGATCAAGTTATGGCAATTTGTTGATCTCTCCTTGGCTGCCGCTAGATGGGAGCTACTTTATTTCTACTCACCTTATGAGGTTGAGAAGGTCAGGATATACGAAAACAGGGTTAAGTTGGTTACGATAGGCAAGGGGGTATTCATAATGGTAGGAGTGAACCGCCGTTTTTGTTGGGTGGATGGTGTATGTGCATGGCCAGTCCTACCACCACCATTCTTCTGTCCCTCGGAGTCACAAAGGGTTTATCGTGGTGAGTGTGTTCGTGGATTTCGGAAAATCGATAATTATCTTTCCTGGAGACAGATTCCTGTGTATAGACTTGGGAGAAGAAGATGATGGTGGGTTTTATCAATCAATGATTCTATGTACTTTGTTTTTATGGCATAGTTCATTTTTGTATGCATAATTTCAACTTGGGGGCCCTTTTTGTAGGTTGAGTTGTGGCCCGGTATTGAATTTCTGGGAACTAGTTCTGATCATTGGTGGTAAAGAAACGTACAAGAATTTCCAGTAGTGACTTTTCTTTCCCTGAATTACAACAATTCTTCCTTCTTGATTCACAAACCTTGATGGAAATACGGTATCAAATTTTCGTTCATCTAGGCCTTCTGGTTATAGATTAACAGCTTGTAAACCTGATTCTTTTTTTTTTTTTTTAATGTAAATGACTCACAAAGTCCAATGTGAAGGGGATTCAAATCCACATCTTTGATAACAGTCCATAGACTATACCAGTTGTCTCAACTGTTGATAATGATCAATTTTTGAGTCTTAGCCAGGGTTGAAGCAGCACATAGAATTCATTTCATAAGAAGGAATTTGAGCATTCTGACAATCTATTTTTTCTGATACAAACTTAAGTTTCCTGCTTCTCAGTTCCAGCAGAGAACGAGTTATATCGACAAATATATTAGTTAATACAACAAATGGACATCTTTAAAAATGAAAGTTTACAGCTAAGTCTTAAACTGTTCAACAAGCTTTATCAGGCTGTAGGTTTCAGCGTCTGGTCTAGCCCCTCCAAGAATCATTCTTCGCAGAAGATGAGGATTATAGATCTTAGCCTTCACATGTGCTTTAATTAAGCTATTATACACAAATGTATACCTGGTATACTTTGCTTTCTTTAGCTCTTCAAACAGTTTCTCGACATTCTCTACATCTCCATTCTCTGCGAATATCTCAACAATTGAGAGGGTGGTCTCCAACCAGGGGCTCGATTTCTTTACTTTACCGCTTGTGATTTGCTTCGACCCCATTTCCAATGTCTTCAAGGCTTCCTTTTCCAATCCACCTTTTAAGCAGCCCAAAGCAAGATGTCTATAGGTTATAGCATTAGGTTTGCAACCATTCATCTTCATCTCCCTGAAAAGCCCTGAAACCTTATCGAGAAGCCCGTGTTTACAATAAACAGAGATAATGGAATTATACTGTTCTGTTGATTTCAAACCTTTTCTGGACTTCATTTCATCCCAAAGTTCTTCAGCGCGAATCAGCGGCCCAATTCTACCAAATGCTTCAATTGCTAATAAAAAGCTCTTTGACCTAACATGAGGAAATTCTTGCACAGTCGCCCAAGTTCGTTCTAGCTCCTTTGCCTTCCCTAAATGCCCGTACAAAATGATGAGCACATCAAATGTAGACCAATTGTTCCCCGTTTTTGACTTCTCCACAGCCTCAGCATATGTCTCACAAACAGTATATAGCCTTGCAACTGCGTGAGCAGCGGCCAGAATACAGTATGTGATCTCATTAGGTTCAACATTAAACCGCTTCATGTCACTGAAGACTTTCATTAGTCCTTCAATATTATGGTCATTTGCTTCTATCTTCAAAAGGATGTTGAAAGTCGAGACATGAGAAGCGACCTTATCAGCCTTCATTTGAGTGAGAATCTTAGGGATGATTTTCCTACGTCCAGGAGAGGAATGAAGAATAATGAGGCGATTGAAGACAAGATATGAGATAGGATGTCCTAATTCCCTCATTTTCTTCATGTAATCTAATGAAAGCCTGATGACTCCTTTATCCAAGCATGCAATTACAAGATTGTTGTAGAGCAGATCATTCTGAAATTCAGCAGGAGCATTAGTAAAAGTTTCTCACCCTGTGATATACCATGAAGTTTAATGGTAAACTCCAGAAGATATGAATAATCCAGCTCCTTCGGCTTGTATGGCTTCTCCCTAATCACCCACTCCATTACCTGTCAAATTACCAAAAACACAAGATCAACCTTGATGGTCGCCACAATATATTAGTGAATCAACAATCATCTCAAAAATAGAGATATAAGCATCGGTAATTCAGTATGAATGAGAACATTGTGATTTAGGCCAACTCAGGTAACTATAATTTAAACAACAGCCAAAGAAAAATTATTTCCCATAAATCAGCCGACTTTTAGAACGCTTGCTTTAGAGAAGAGGTAAACACACAACAAAACCCCTGAGGACCTGCACATCTTTCTTTGATGCATTTCATGAATTGTTTACCGACATATAATTTTACCCATATATAATATTTGGCAACACTTAAAAACGATTTTGATTATAATGCTCACAATTGACTAAAATGCTCACAAGGGGTTATCCTATGAAGTCCATGACTCATTCAAGCATTTTAACAAACACCTACAAGGCATAACCACCTCATTGGCTAACACAGAGTTAAGAGAGTGAAAACGAAAGACCTCAAGAGCTCGTTTGTTTAATTTGAGCTTCCTCAAACGATTGATGGTGTGGAAAACATCACCCCTATGAACAGGAAAGCCCTCACCCATCCACCTCTGAAACACACCCCCAACCGCTTCTCCTCTTGGCAGCCTCTCTATCCTCAAAGACAAGATCTTGGGCGGCTCTTCCCCATCAAAGCTCGAATCTTCGAAGCCCAATTGTTCACTGATTGCTTGGGAGCAAAATGCAGCAAAGTATGGAGGTTTATTTGTCTTCTGCAAAGGTCCACCAAGTGCTCGATAAAATGCCCCAGAGAGTCCACGAACCAAGACAAAGGCTATTGATCTCATGTTTTAATGTCTTTCGTAGAATTTACGCCGAACCCAACTCATAATTGAAAAGAGTTGTGATTGATTTTTGCAGAATCCAAAAGGGTTTGAGTGTGGCTTCTCCAAATTCTGGCAATTCTTGACTCCAAAACCCCCTCTAATTCTTAATTGGAGTCCCAACATATTTATTCACTAGTCACGAGCTGAGTCCTCATAACAACGTGTTTGGAATTTCGCTGTTGCTTTTGCGGAACCATGAGGGTTAATGTATCGGGCCGACATCCAAAGGGAAGGACTTCAATCGAGCCTAATATATTTCCAACTTAACAAATTCTCGTATAAGGAACCTCTATGTTTTGTTTTAAGATAGACTGAGCTAAATAACTCATAATAGATTTATAATAGACTTACTCGTTTTAACAATAATGATTAACAATATGTAATATATTATTGATAACCTATGACGGATAATTATAAGTTATATGAGCGTAAAAGAATTGTGAAATACGATTAGAGTTAGTCATAAGAAGTAGTTCGACCAATAAAAAACTCTGCATATAATCTCAATTTAAAAGTAAAGGCTTCACTTTTATTTTAATTCGTTTAACTATATTTTGAAAAGATTAGCTATGAAACAAGTTTCAATCTCTAAAATGGAGAGGAAGTAATGACCAAATTCTTTGATATGACCACTTGCCTTTCGTTATCAACAACTTTGCATATGAAACATTTGTTTAATTGAACTTTGCATTGTCAATTAAGTTTTATAATACATTCAAAGACTTTGACTAAAGTTGGTTCTCACATTTTATCTTCTCTTTACTCATACTTGCACGTTGTAATTACTTTCCGTGGTATGTCATTGCTTACAGTATTATTATTTGATCGAGTACTCAATCAACTTGTACATGCAAGATAGAGAAAGAAAATGTGGTTTATGTACTTCAATTCTCTTCCTTTTATACTAAGCGAGCTTGTTCTTCGACTTTTGTAACAGGTCGTAACAACTAAATGATACCCATAACAGCTTATAAAAATTTATAACAGTTAGTTTTAACTAATTATAATTACTGGTAACAGTTAATCGTAACAATTCATGATAACTCATAACAACTAACGACTAGTTTTTAAGCGCTAAAATGAACATGCCCTAATTATTTGATCAGAAATGACTTTTTAACCTTGAATACTTATGTATCTTGAACATAATAAACCAATCAAGACATATTTGCGTAATAGATGGGGGATTTAACCAAACACTTCCTTTAATAATAATATAAAGAGTTGTACACACAGACACAAACAAACCATAAAATATCAATAGCTCTAGACAAGGCTAGAGCTGAAGAAATCATGGTTGTTTATTCAATATTACACAAGTCACTCTTACATAATATATATAATAGAACAATCAAACCCCATATTCATAGGAACAAGAAAAGATCATATGATCATCTTCTTTAACAGGTGCATGGGTCACAGCTGCAGTCGTCTCCACAGCCACAACCTTCTGTGTTCTTCGCATAGATCCTGAAACAAACATTCAAATTCAAGTTTATGTTATCATATGTACATCCAGGAAAATTATGAAAAGGTCGATTTCACATGAAAACATAATCGACCTTATATGCTCAACTCAGTATTGAGGTCCTTGATAAATTAGCACGATTGAGTTAATATTGGGAAGAAAAGGCATCCCAGAGCCAATTTCTGAAGTGGTCGGGAAGAAAGACATTGTATCCTTCTATATATATAGCAGTTATATCTAGACATTCCCAAGCCCCCAAAAGGAAAAGAAAAAGAACACCGGGTTTCTTCATAAGTGCCTCCCCCTACCCTCCTACAAATTATGTGGTAGTACTGAATCTATAATCCCGGGCTATTATGTATAGCATATGTATAAACTCGGGTCTATAGTATATGTGCCCCCCGGCCATATATATTTACCTGTTGCAGTCGCAACCACTGCCGCAGGTGCAGTTGTCGCCACAGTTGCAGCCTCCTGCCATTTTCTTTCACAGAGAATGTAAATTAAACTTTGGGAAGAGAGGTTTCGAGAGATTGAATTAAGCAAGATTGCAGTTGTAGATGAGACAGCAGGGATGAAGTTTACACCTATATATAGATGTTTTGGAGGAGATTTCTGCCTTGCACGTCTTAAATTTTTGGGGTTTTAATAAGTCAAATTATATCAACACCAATTAGCACCTGCCCTTCTCCTGTCATTGTCAGAAAAATGTAGCTAACTCCAACCCCAAGTTATAACTTGTTCTGATGTTTCTTTGATAGTATATTCAGAAACCAAATCAGAATTTTTCAAGGTGTTTTATAAATGTAGGATTATCTATGCAAGCTACATATAACAAATATGTGGATAGAAAAGCAACAGAACAGAAGTAAAAACATTGAATAATCCGACCCAACTTCTTCTACTGTACCAAAAAGAACAGCATGAAGCATGCATCTCTGATCTCTCCAAGTGGATATTGAAAAAGCATTTCGGCAGATCCATTTCAATCTAGGAGATTAAAACTAGATTAATTAAACCTCACCTGATTAGAGTAGTACAAACCAACCCATAAGCCTTTTTTCTTTCTATTTCTCCGATGGCTGCTATGTTCAGGATTGCTAAACAGTCAAGATATTATTCATTCTCAACTGTTCAAAGTAAGAGGTCTCAAACCAAATACATTGCTTAAGTGATGATGCTCGTTGGCTTCTACATATATATCTCGTTCAAAATGAACCCAAAAGTTTAGACGTAGGGGAAAACCTTATTGCTTATGATCCTCATTTTACGCAGAATCTTAGGAATGATTTCCCTCTGTCCAGGACAAGCAGGATAATGATGCAAGAGAAGAAAATATGTGAGATTGTATAATTTAATCCGATCAGGTCTTGATGACACCTCCATCCAAGCATGCGATTACGAGTTAGGTGTAAAGAAGATCATACTGAAACTCAGTGGAAACTTTAGTGAATAGGTTCTCGCTTTGTATTCAAGTGAAATGGCAACAAATATGATAATTCTAGCTCCTTTGACATATATGGCCTCTCCCTGATTGCCCACCACATTACTTACTCAAAATTCAAGATCATCCTAAATGGTTGTTGTGATGCATTGCTTAATAAGTAATAGCTCAAAAAGCATTCATAATTTAGTGAATCATTGCTCTGGATAAACAACAGCAAAAACAGACTGTTTTCCCCTTAAATGAGCTACCTTGATCAAAGAAAATAAACAGATAGTCAAATCCTCTTCTTTTTTTGGGTCCAAATCCTGAGTATCTTCCTTTTATTCGTTAAACATAATTTCATGGCAGACATAACATGGACTAGGAGAGATAATTTCATTAAACAAATATGATACCAATGACTAACGTGCTCACTGAGGCCAATGAACACGAGTTTCATCAAGCATTTTAACAACATATACAAAACTCAAGCCGTAATCCCATTTGAGTCTGGTCACTCTGATTGTATTAGGTACACCGTACACGAGTCATTCTTTAGTTATTCATTCCTCCATTAATATGAATTGTACACTGGTATTTATGGCAGTAGCAGAATTGGAGTTGGTTTCACGAGCTTTCAGAATAGACTTGGTGCGAGCTCAATTTCATCTGATACTGAATTAAGCTATAAATTTTGATGTTTACTAAGCCAAGTCTAATCTTAATAACTTTTCACTCCTATTGATTAAACGTGTGATCAACTCGACAAAGTTTCAGGAGAGTTGAGCTACAAGCTTAGCTCAATTATGCCCCAAGCTTTAGTGATCTGGATCTATTTAGTGGTCTGGATATATTTGCATCTTATTTTTTAGAATATAATGGTTTTGCTTTTATTTTGATGCTTAACAAAGTTTTCCAGACAAGCATAAATATATTCTGATCTCTAAAAGGTGTGAACCGGGTCAAGTCGCATCTAGTTATCAAAACCAAACCATAACCACTTCAACCCTCAAAACAGGCACCAATTCACCTTTGTAGCACCATTTTGTCCCTTTTCCCTTCATATCACTTCAGTTTAAGAATTTTGCAAATGAAACATTTTATTTAGGAAGTCCGTTATTGTTTATTATTATATCACAACAGTTGGATTCAATGTCAGAGAATAGGAGAAGAAGAAGAAGAAGAAGAAGAAGAAGAAGAAGAATAGAATATGCTCGATGATGATGGTGCTACTTCTTTAATTTCCTCCATTTTAATGGTCACCAACAAGAAGAAGAAAAACAAGTCACTTCAATTCAGATTAAAAACAGATACATAAAACTATTTGATGATTAATAGTATTTCATTAGGTTCTGCAATCAGTAGTACAGACAGACACAAACACACAGACCATGAAACATCAACAGATCCCGGTACAGTCCAGGCCTGAAGATGCCATAGCTAAGTTATTCAGTTCTTCACAAAGTCACTCTTATATCAAACTAAACCAAGTCATATATTTATAGCATTACGAAGAGGTGAGTGTCTTCCTTAACAGGTGCATGGGTCACAGTTGCAGTCATCTCCACAGCCACAGCCTTCGGTGTTCTTCACATAGATCCTGAAACGAACATTCGAATTCAAGTTTATGTTATTATATATACATCCATGAAAATAATTAGGAAACAGTAAATTTCACATGAAAATCGACCTTAGAAGTTCAATGTTGAGGCTCCAGAGAAACTTGAATGATTGAGTTAAGGAAAACATCCAAAAGCCATTTTCTAAAGTGGCCAGGATGAAAGACAAATTGTATCCCTCTATACAGCAACACCCAGACATCCACCCACACTCAAAAACTTTAGGAAAAAAAACCTTTTCCTTCCCTAAAGAGGGGATAGGGAGGGTGGCTAAGGACTAGAGATGACTTTGAATAAATTGGTTTATTTGTTATATGTACAAGTGCATTCTGATCTCCCCGAATCCCTTGGTGGTGGGATTCTCACAGGGTGGTTGTGGTGTTGTATAAAGTGATCGTAGAAAACCATTGTTACGTGGGATTATGCACGATTCAGACTTTGTTACAGCATAAGATCCAACGAGTTCCATTGGTTTTGTGTGAGATCTATACTAGATCAAATTACTAGATATCTGATTAATCTACAAGCAAATTAACAAGGCCATATACTGCTGAAGGAAAAAGATATTAAGATGATGAATATTTTATGACAACCTATCGAATTTAATTTCTAGCATAAACCCTGCACCCCCATGATGGGTAAGGGAATGGTACCTGTTGCAGTCGCATCCACTGCCACAGGTGCAGTTGTCACCACATTTGCAGCTTCCGGCCATTTTCTTTTACAGAGAATGAATGCTAATAAACTTTGGGAAGAAATCAAGGTTCTATCAGATCGAGTTAAGCACGTTGTTGTGGATGATTCAGCAGTGAAGAAAGTAGACACCTATATATAGGCATGCTCAAAGCAAAGTTGACAATTTCAAACCTTGCACGTCTTAGAAGTCAGAACACCAGCCTTTCAACGAGTCTATTACAACACCAATCAGCACCTCCCCCATCCGTCATTATCAGTACAAATCCTGAACAAGTATTATTAAAGTTCAAGGAGGTTAATACGCATATAATATACACTTGCTTTTTTCCAGCATATAAATTTCTGAGCATCATATATTCATATCTTGGGCAAATTTCCCAGATGTTTCTTTAATGGCATAATATCCAATAAACAAATATAGAATTTTTGAAGGCGTTTTATATGAAAATGAAAATACATTATCTTGAGCAAGCTACACGTCATACGAATGTGGACAGAAAGTACATAAACAATGGAATAGTATAGTTGATGCAGCCAAAACGAAATATATATATATATAGCTGATGTGGTTATAATTTCCTTATAATAAATCAAAGTCAAAACATAAAATAATCCGACCTATCTTCTTCTGAAACTTCTCAAAAACAGCATGAAGCATGCTTCTTTTCAAGTTGACATTGAAAAAGCATGGCTCTGACAGAATATCGATACATGTTTGTTTAAAGAAAAAAGGAGGGGTCTTAAGAAGAGGACGGGCCAAACTACTTCTTTCACCAGATCCATTTGAGTCCAGAAACAATACTAGAATGATATGCTATCTAGCATCTAATAAGACTAGTGCCCATAAGCCTTTACCATGTAAGTTTAATGGTTAACTCCCACAAATATGAAGAATCCTTCTTCAGTCTCTATGGCCTCTCAGCTCTCTCTGATCACCTACTGCGTTACCTATGAGACATCAAATCCGAGATCATCCTTAATGGTCACTAATCACAGATGAAAAGTATAACATTGTTTTAGCAAAAGTTATTTGGTGGGACCTTTGGTCTAAGCTAAACAACAGCCATAACAGTTTTATAAATCAGCAACCTTTATGAACTAAAGGTAAACAGATAGTTAACCTAGTTTCTTTTATACATTAAACATTATTTTGTGGGACACATTATAATTGGAATGTTATAGTAATAATTCTTATTGTATTGTAGAGAGAGAGAGAGGCATGTTAGTTCTCTTTTTCCTCCATTTAATTGATCATTCAACCAAGAGAAGTAGAAAAAGAATTATTGAAGAGATGCATAAATATATATATTTAATCAATTGTATTTCTTTCTGCAATCAGTGGTACACACAAACAGAAACACCAATACACAAACCATGAAACATCAACAGATATAGGTCGAGACTAGAGCTGAAGATGCCATGACTTATTATTTAGTTCTTCACAAGTCACTCTCACATCAAACTATACCGAGTCAAATATGCATAAGAAATACAAAGAGGTGATTGTCTTCTTTAACAGGTGCATGGGTCACAGCTGCAGTCGTCTCCACAGCCACATCCCTCGCCTTCAACGTTCTTCACATATATCCTGGAACGTTCAATTCAAGTTTATATTACCATATGATCATTGAAAAAAATTAAAATAAAGTAATTTGCACATCGGTGACAAGCTTAGATGCTTAATGTTGAGGCTTAGAGACAGTAGCACATAAAAGCATCCCACAGCCAATCCCCTGTATAACACCTTCCAGTAGTTGGGTGAAGGGGTAGCTGGGAAGAAAACAAAAAAAAAAGGTAGTTGTTTGAATATATAACCTATCCTGATCCTTCAATCATCACCTTAAGCATTTGATTGAGATGGTTCTTGTATGGTAGCAATTATCCCAAATCCCCTCCCCATACATTCCCGGGGGGAGGGGGACGAATAAGGCTATATACTGGTGACCCAAAAAGGGATAGTATGATACAGTTTATCAGAAAAGCAATGGGAATTCTAGCATAGACCGAGCACACTATGATGATCAAGAAGGGGATCGTACTTGTTGCAGTCACATCCACTGCCACAGGTGCAGTTGTCACCACAGTTGCAGCCTCCTCCTGCCATTTTCGTTCACAAAGAATGCAAAGTAAGCTTCGGGGAAAAAGAGATGTTGCAAGAGATTGAGTTAAGCTGGTCGTAGTTGTAATAAGATCCAGCAGTGAAGAAGTTTGAGACATATATATAGGCATGGAGGAAGAAAAATTGACAATTTCAACCTTGCACGTCTTACTTGCCTTTCAGCAAGTCAATTACAACGCCAATCACCACCTGCCCCATCCATCACTGTCAGTGACACCACCAACAGATTATCAGATATATAATACATTTGCTGTATTTTCCTTTTTTTTAAAGCAACCCCCTCATATTCCTTTTTTTTGTTTTTTTTGGGGGAAGGTCTGTACGAAAAATTCTTACAAGTATAATTTTTCGCATAATTCAAGAAAAACTCATTCTGTTTTACGACAAAACAAATATATCATCAAGTAACATCTGCCTATTTCTATTACACGTAGTGAAAACCATAGAGGGCACCAATATCATCATATTTTTCATTTTCTGCATAGAATTTCTGAGCATTGTGTATAGTTTAGATCCACTACCTTTTAGGTATATCAATCTTGTCCTGTTGTTTCTCTTCAATGGTATATCCAAAAAACAAAGCAGGATTTGTGAAGGCATTTATTTACTTAGTTTGTGGAGTTCTTGAGGTAGGCATAGCTACACCCAAGCTGAAAGCCAATTGAGATCGCTTGTATTACATTGATTAGCTACCGCTAGACATAGTCATTGAAGGCGAAAGGGACGAAGAAAGAAAAGTTTACGAGTACAATCTTATTAATACAAGATAGTTTTATTTTATTTAGTTCCTCTAATATGAAACGGATCTGGTAAAAGAAATTGGTAAAAGAAACCCCTATTGATTGAAGCATGCTCTTCCATTGTCACTTGGAAAGATGCATGCTTCATGCTGTTCTTTTGATATCCTAGAGGAAGTTGTGTTGGATCGGGTGCTTCATGCTGTTTCAAAAATTGACAATGCCCTTTCTAAGCTCGATAATAAAACTTCTTTCAAATTTGACCACGTTGCTGACAGTGACAAGTGAAGGGAAAGTGCTAATTGGTGCTAAAATAACTAACTTCTTAAATGGCCAACGTTCTTAGACATGCAAGGTAGACAATATTCAGTTCTGCTGCCTACAAAACATCTATATATAGGTATCAACCTTCATCCTTGCTGGATCATCTACAGCTTCAACTTGATTAGCTCGATCTCTTAGAAACTCTCTTTCTTCCCAAAGTTTAGTTTACATTTTCTGTGAAAGAAAATGGCAGGAGGATGCAAATGTGGTGACAACTGCACCTGTGGCGGCGGATGCGACTGCAACAGGTAATTTCCCTTATTAATATTGGACCATGCATGTTTATGCTAGAACTCTAAAGAAGAACATGCATAAAATAAATTTTGCTCGTGTGTAACCACAAATTGGACCCCGATCAAGCAACGGTTTTCTGTGATCAAGAGAGAGAACAACACAACAACCTAGTAAGAAATCCCACGTTCCATTGCAGGGTTCAGTGAGGTTATGCACCCAGTTTTACTTCTGATCGGAATTGTCGGAGTGGCTGCTAAAGAAATTAAATATTTGCTAATAAATAAATTGATGTTCAGGGCCATGTAAACCCCTCAACCCACCCTATCGCTGTGGAGGGGATGCTTTTTCTGCTGACACTTGTTCTCACATCATGATGCTATCTGATTTGCAGCTTTGATATTAAGCATCTAAACTTCATGTTCATGTGAAAATATTTCTTTTTCTTTTTTGTCTTTCTATTTTGGTATTTATATACTACATGGTAACATACCCAAGAATTTCAATGTTCCAGGATCTATGCAAAGAACGTTGAAGGCGAGGGCTGTGGCTGTGGAGATGACTGCATCTGTGACCTGTGCACCTGTTAAGAAGACCGTTGCCTCTGTGTTCCTGATGAATATACCACTTGGTTCAGTTTGATGTAAGAGTGAGTTGTGAAGAACTGAATAAATAACTCATGGCATCTTCATGGTTTATGTGTTCGTGTTCCTGTGTATTGTTGATTCCCGAACTGAAAGAAATACAAATGACTAAATAGTGTTATTCATCTGTTCATTTTTTTCAACTGCTCTTGCTTGAATGATCTTCAAGATGGATGGAGGAAAATGGGAACTGACATGTTTGTCTTGAGATTTATTACTAATGTTATGAAGTGATTCACCACAAAATACTGCTCCATACAAACAAGCTCCTCATGCAAAATTCTGAACAGGATGCATGAGAGATGAACAGAATAGGAGCAAATGGTGCTGCTAAAGCAAATTGTGGCTGTTTTGGGAGTTAAGTGGTCAGGGTTTCAATAATTAGATGCCATGACTTGATCTACTTCACTTCTTTTACAAATCAAATTAATGACTTGATAGCTCATCTCTTAAAATCATTCTTTAACTCAATATACTAAGCAAAACTGTGTCTTCCAAAGTAAAGGTGCAGGCATTCTCCTCAAGTGAGCTGTGAGTTTTAATTAGAATAAGCCCACGAGCTTCAAATTACACACTAGAAGACAAAGGGAAACTAAACTACAATGTCAGTTGTATGAAGTACAAACGACTTTGTTGCCCTAAATCCACAGCACAATGAGCAAAACATCTAGCAACCGAAATTTATTAATACCTGCAGGATCATTCATGCTTTGATTCAACTTGACTCTACGACTTCATTGCCAATGTGACAAAATAAAAATAAAAAAACAAAGGAAGAAAGAAATAAGAAAAGGCCCAGATGCAACCCACTCAATCAAACAGCTATATGCTAACAACTCAATTGGAACATGTATAATGTATTACCTACCTAAGCTGTTAATTTTGCCGAATAGGGCCCTAACTGAAGTCCCGGATACTCTAAACCAAATACAACTCCAGTAGAAAATACACTTAGACACGACTATCATCAATGATGCCTTCAAGCTCTTCAGGAGCCATACAATCTTGAACTGCGCCCGAGCTTGCCCAAAGGGTTTGAACCTTGCAAACCAGATCCAGAATATCAAGGTTCTCCAGCTTAACTAAAGGGTAAGGACTAAAGTTTGTTTACAATTATGTTAAGATGTAGAGCTTGTATCCATCTCTAGACGACTGTTGTGTTTCAGTATTAATGGAGTTGTAATTGTCGATTTAAGTTGGATCATGTAGTATGAATAATCCAGGTTAGTAGTCATAAATTCAGGTCGGTACTCATGTTCTGCTCATATGTAATGAAATTAGGATACCAATCTTGTTTGTACTACTACTTCCTAAACCGGCACAATTTACTTTAGTAGCACCATTTCTTCCTATTCCCTTCATCTGACAGTTCTTTCCAGAGTTTTAAACATGAAACTTTTTGTCCATAAAGTGCATTATTTTGTGAAGAAGTTACTTCATACCTTACCAGTAGAAGTGAACGTTAGTCAAACATGTTGATTCTCATTGTCTTCCATTTTAACGATCATTCAGCTATGAGAAGTTGGAAAAAAAAATACAGAACAGATGTATAAACTATTTAATCGTATATATTTCTTTCAGTTCTGCAGTCAGTAGTACAAAAACATTAACATATAAACCATAAAACATCAACAGATCAAAGTACAGTCTCGACCTGAAGATGCCATGGCTACTTTGTTAGTTTTTCATCAGTCACTCGTACATCAAACTGAACCAAGTCGTATTATTCATCAGGACACACAAGAGGTAACAGTCTTCTTCTTAACAGGTGCATGGATCGCAGCTGCAATCGTCTCCACAGCCACAACCCTCGCCTTCAACATTCTTCACATAGGTCCTGGAAGATTTAAATTCAAGTTTATGTTATCATAGACATAAATACCAAATAAGTAAAAAGTTAATTTTCAAACGAATATGAAGCGTAAATGCTTATTGCTTAATAAGTACTTATGGCTTATGACTGAGTAGCGAGAGTTCTAGAATAAATATGCACCGTCCAATCATCAAGACGGGAAATGTACCTGTTGCAGTCACATCCACTGCCACAGGTGCAGTTGTCACCACATTTGCAGCTTCCGGCCATTTCTTTCTTCTAGAATGCAAAGTAAACTTGTGGCCACCTATATATAGATGTTTTGGAGGAGACAGACAGAAGATTTATACCTTGCACGTCTAAAATTTGTGGCCTTTTAACAGGTCCATCATTTGTCACTGTCAACCATGCCGCCCAAATCCTGAAGAAAGTTCATTTACAATTATACATATTTCAAGATATCCATAAGAACAAGTTTTACAAGTGTATATATTTAAATTATACAGATTTCAATAAATCCACATTCAGTTTTATTATAAACAACTTTTTATGTTCCTAAATGTAAACCCCCTCCCCCTCTTCTCCCTGAAAAAGAAAAAGAAAAAAAAAAAAAGAAGGCAGGAGATCAATTAGTTTGCATTATATTTCCTCAACAGAGGAGCATTACTGATGATGAAGATAGTTTCATATAAATCGAAAATCAAAACATAGAATAATCTAACCCTACTCCTCCAAGAATATCTAAAAACACAGTATGAAGCGTGCATCTGTTCCAAGTTGACATTGGAAAAACATGCCTTAACGGACAGGCCAACCATCTTCTTCAATGTCTATGTTTACGGGCAGCTGATCGATCAGAATATTATCTAATCACAGTCTGACTAGTTCTCTACTGTTAGAGAGCCATCTCAGCGCTTGACCACTATGCCTTTTAAATCCTTTGGGAAACTCACAGTATTCTCTTTACTAATTTAGATGATCTTGATGATTTCTACAAATGAAATTGCTATTGTGTTTTATATCTTAGAATGTGATCCCAACACAGCCGAGAGAGGGAAGATTAGAGCGCTTTTTTGGAGTTTTTTTCTTGTCCAAGGCTCTTCAAATGATCAAGAATGAGCATTAAAGAGCCAAGTAACTCTTGAGTTATCAGCAGGTTTATTAAGATATTATTTCACAACTTTTTGAAAATTTTTCAAAAATTGTAAAAAATCAATGATAATAGCCTTAAGTTTTGGGTGTAGGAAGCACTTCACCACTATGCCTCTCCTGGGAAGTTCACAATATTATTTTTATTAATTTAGATGATCTTGATAATTACTACTTATGACATTGCTATTATCCTTTTGATCTTATAAGGTGATCCTAGCCAACAATGTGCAAAATTTTGGTGTTTTAATTTGAGTGTTTTTCTGGTGTACAATGTTCTTCAAATGAACTAGAATGGGACTTAAACATCCAAGAACCTCTTGAATTGTCAGTAGACTTATTAATATATTATTTGACAACTTTTCCAAAAATTTCCAAAAAATTGCAAAAAAATTGGATATAGCCTACATTTTTGGGTCCTGGAAGCACTTAACCACTATGCTTGTGAAACCCCTTGAAAATATCACAATATTCTCTTTATAAATTTAGATGCTCTTGGTGATTTCTACTTATGACATGGCTATTGTCTTTTCGATCATAAAAAGTGATTTCAATGCAGCCAAATTAAGCGGATTTGGGTGTTTCGGTTCGGTGTTTTTCTTATGTACAATGCTTTTAAAATGATCTATAATAGGCCTTAAATAGCGAAGAACCTTTTGAATTGTCGGTAGGTTTATTAAGATAATATTTGGCAACTTTCCGAAAATTTCCAAAAATTGCATAAAATCTTGGATAATAACCTTTATTTTTGGTCTTTTAATCACTTGACCAGTATACCTCGAAACCCCTTTGGAAGTTCACACTATTATCTTTATGAATTTAGATGATCATTATAATTACTACTTATGACATTACCATTGTCCTTTTGATCTTACAACTTAATCCCTAAGTAGCCAAGAATGAGCAAGATTTTGGTGTTTTATTTGAGTGTTTTTCTTATGTACACTTGTTCTTGAAATTATCTAGAATGGACCTTAAGTCAGTAGATTTATTAAGATATTATTTGACAACTTTCTAAAAATTTTCCAACAAAAAACCGTGGATAATAGCCTTCATTTTTAGATCTTGGAAATACTTGACCACTATGCCTATGAAACCCCGAGGAAGTTCACAATATTATCTTTATGAATTTAAATAATGTTTTCAATTTCAACCGATGACATAGATATTGTCTTTTGAATCTTAAAAAGTAATCCCAAAGCACCAAAAATTGAGAAAGATTTGGGTGTTTTACTTTAATTTTTTTCCTACTTGTACAATTGAATTTGAAATGATCTAGAATGGACCTTAAATAGCAAAGAACCTTTTTAATTGTCGGTAGGTTTATTAAGATATTATTTGACAACTTTCTGAAAATTTTTCAAAAATTAAAAAAAACGCGGATAACATCCTTCATTTTTGGTATTGGAAACACTTGACCACTATGCCTGTGAAACCCCTTGAGAAGATCACAATATTCTCTTTATGAATTTAGATGATCTTGATGATTTCTACTTATGACACTCGTTATTGTCTTTTTCATCATAGAAGGTGATCTCAAAGCGAGTTAAGAATAAGCAAAAATTGAGTGCTTCATTTGAGTGTTTTTCCGGTGTACAATGCTCTTGAAATGATCTATAATAGACCTTAAATAGCCAATAATTTCTTGAATTGTCAATAGGTTTGTTAAGATATTATTTGACAATTTTCCGAAAATTTTCAAAAAATTGTAAAAAATTGTGGAGAATAGCATTAATTTTGGGTCGTGAAGCACTTGACAACTATGCCTCCGAAACCCCTTTAGAATTTTACGAGTATTATCTTCATGAATTTAGATGATCTTCATAATTACTATTTATGACATTGCCATTGTCTTTTTAATCTTAGAAGATGATCCCTAATCGACCAAAAATGAACAAGATTTGGGTGTTTATTTGATCTAAATTTATCTTGAAATGATCTATAATGGGTCTTAAATAGGTTAAATTGTCGGTTTAATATATTATTTGACAACTTTCTGAAAATTTCTCAAAAATTGTAAAAAATCGTGGATTTCTAGTTAGATGATCTTCATTTTTGGGTTTTGGAAGCACTTGACCACTATGCCTCCGAAACCCCTTGGAAAGCTCCCGAGTATTCTCTTTATGAATTTAGATGATCTTGATGATTTCTAATTATGACATTGTTTTTGTCTTTTGGATCATAGAAGGTGATCCCAAAGAAGTCAAGAAAGAATAAGATTTGAGTGTTTTATTTGAGTGTTTTACTTGGTTTATAATGCTCTTGAAATGATATAGAATAAGCCTTAAATAGTCAAGAACATTTTAATTGTCGGTAGGTTTGTTAAGAAATTATTTGACAACTTTACGAATATTTCCCTAAGATTACAAAAACCCGTGCATAATAGCCTTCATTTTTGGTCTTGAAAGCAATTGACCACTCGTGTCTATGAAGCCCCGTGAAAGTTGACGGTATTATCTTTATCAATTTCAATGATCTTGCCAATCACTACTTATGACATTGTCATTGTCTCTTTAATCTTAGAAGGTGATCTCAAAGCGACCAATAATGAACAAGATTAAGGTGTTTTATGTGAATATTTTTCTGGTATACAATGCTCTTGAAATGATCTAGAATGGGCCTTAAATAGCTAAGAATATCTTTAATTGTCGGTAGGTTTGTTAAGATTAGGTTTGTTAAGATATTATTTGACAACTTTCTTAAAATTGTCAAAATTTAAAAAAACCGTTGATAACGACCTTCATTTTTGGTCTTAGAAGCACTTGTCACTATGCCTATGAAATCCCTTGGGAACTTTAAGCTACTATCTTTATAAATTTAGATGATTTTTCCATTGTCCTTTTTATCTTAAAAGGTGATCCCAAAGCGACCAAGAATGAAAAGATTTGAGGGTTTTATTTGAGTATTTTTCTAGTGTACAATGCTCTGGAAATCATGTAGATGGGTTTTAAATAACTAAGAACCTCTTTAATTGTGAGTAGGTTTGTTAAGATTTTATTTGACAACATTTTGAAAATTTTTCAAAAATTACAAAAAATCGTGGATTATAGCCTTCATTTTTGGCTTTTGGAAGCACTTGACCGTTATGCCTCACGAAACCTCTTACGAAGCTCACACTATTCTCTTTATGAATTTAAATAATCTTGATTATTTCTACTTATGACATTATTATTGTCATTTAGATCTTACAAAGTGATCCCAAAGCAATCAAGAATGAGCAAAATTTGTGTGTTTTATTTGAGAGTTTTATGTTGTATAGTGCTTTTGAAATGATTTAGAATGAGCTTTAAATATCCAAGAACCTCTTGAATTGTCGAATATTTGTTAAGATATTATTTTACGAATTTTCAAATATTTTCCTAAAATTGCAAAAAATCGTGCATTCATTTTGGGTCTTGGAAGCACTTGACCACTATGCCTATGAAACCCACGGGAAGTTGACGAGTACTATTTTTATGAATTTAGATAATTTTGCCAATTACTACTTATGACACTTCCATTGTCTTTTTGATCTTAGAAGATGATCTCAAAATAGCAAAGAACGAGCAAGATTTGTATGTTTTATGTGAGTATTTTTCCATTGTAGATCGTTGTTGAAATTATCTAAAATAGGCCTTAAATAACCAAGAACCTCTTGAATTGACGAGTGGATTTGTTTAGATATTATTTTATAACTTTCTAAATATGTCCCTAAAATTGCAAAAAATCGTGGATAATAGTCTTCATTTTTGGTCTTGGAAGCACTTGACCATTATGCCTATGAAACCCCTTGAAAAGTTCTTAGTATTATCTTTATGAATTTAAATGATCTTGCCAATTACTACTTAGGATATTGCCATTGTCTTTTTATTTTAGAAGATGATCCCAAAGCAATCAAGTATGAACATGATTTGGGTGTTTTTTGAGTATTTTTCTAATGTACAATTCTTTTCAAATGATCTAGATGGGTTTTAAATAGCTAAGAATCTTTTTATTGTGAATAGGTTTGTTGAGATATTATTTGACAACTTTATGAAAATTTCCCAAAAATTACAAAAAAACCGTGCATAATAGCCATCATTTACGGGTCTTACAAGCATTTGACCACTATGCCTCTTAAACTCCTTAGGAAGCTCGGACTATACTCTTTATGAATTTAGATAATCTTAATTATTTCTACTTATGACACTTGCTATTGTCTTTTAGATCTTACAAAGTGATCCCAAAACAGACAAACATGAGCAAAATTTGTGTGTTTTATTTGAGTGTTTTTCTTGGGTACATTGCTCTTGAAATTATCTAGAACAGGCCTTAAATACCCAAGAACCTTTTGAATTGTCGGTAGATTTGTTGAGATATTATTTAACAACTTTCTAAAAATTTCAAAAAATTACAAAAAATCAAAAAATTACAAAAAATCGTAGATAATAACCTTCATTTTTCGGTATTGGAAGCACTTGATCACTATGCCTCCGAAACCTCTTGGGAAGCTCACAATATTCTCTTCATGAATTTAGATGATGTTCATGATATTTCCTTATGATATTGTTATTGTCTTTTGGATCTCATAAGGTGATCCCTAAGCAAGCAAGAATGAGCAAGATACGGGTGTTTTATTTAAGTGTTTTTGTCATGTATAGCACTCCTGAAATGATGTAGACCGGGTGTTTAATACCCAAGAACCTCTTCAATTGTAAGTAAGTTTGTTAAAATATTATTTGAAAACTTTCTGAAAATTTTTCAAAAATTGTAAAAAGCAGTGGATAATAGCCTTCATTTTCGGGTCTTGGAAGCACTTGACCAATATACCTTTAAAATCGCTAAGGAAGCTCAAAGTATTCTCTTTACGAATTTAAATAATCCCGATAATTTCTAGTTATGACTGCTATTGTCTTTTGAATCTTAGCAGGTGATCCCAAAATAGTTATCGAATGAGTAAGATTTGGATGTTTTATTTAAGTGTTTTTCCGAGTGTACAATGCTCTTAAAATGATATATAATGGGGCTTAAATAGCCAAGAATCTCTTCAATTATCGGAAGGTTAGGTAAGATATTATTTGACAACTTTGTGAATATTTTTCTAAAATTGAAATAATATCCTTCGTTTTGGGTCTTGGAAGCACTTGATTGCTATGCTTATAAAACCCCTTGGGAAGTTCCCGGTATTATCTTTATGAATTTAGATGATTTTGCTAATTACTACTTATGACATTGCCATTGTCTTTTTTATCTTATAAGGTGATCACAAAGCAGCCAAGAATGAACAAGATCTTTTATTTGAGTATTTTTATGGTGTACAATGCTCTTGAAATGATCTAAAATGGGACTTAAATAATCAAGAACTTTTTAATTGTTAGTAGGTTTGTTAAGATATTATTTGACAAATTTTGAATATTTTCCTAAAATTGCAAAAAACTATGGATAATAGCCTTCACTTTAGGGTCTTGGAAGCAACCGACCACTATGCCTATTAAACCCCTTGAAAAGTTCTTAGTATTATCTTTATGAATTTACATGATCTTTCCAATTACTACTTATGACATTATCATTGTCTTTTTGATCTTAGAAGGTGATCCCAAAGCGATCAAGAATGAACAAGATTTGAGTGTTTTATTGAAGTATTTTTCTAGTGCACAATGCTCTTGAAATGATCTAGATAGGCTTGAAATAGCTAAGAATCTCTTTAATATTCAATAGATTGGTTAAGATATTATTTGACAACTTTCCAAAAATTTCTCAAAAATTGAAAAAAAATGGATAATAACCTTCATTTTTGGGTCTTAGAATCACTTGACCACTATGCTTACGAAACCGCTTGGAAAGTTCTAAGTGTTATCTTTAAGAATTTAAATGATCTTGCCAATTACTACTTGTGACATTGTCATTGTCCTTTTGATCTTATAAAGTGATCCCAATGCAGCCAAGTATGGACAAGATTTCGGTGTTTTATTTAAGTATTTTTCTAGTGTACAATGCTCTTGAAATGATCTAGATGGACTTTAAATAGCTAAGAACATCTTTAATTGTGAGTACTTTTGTTTAGATATTATTTGACAATTTTCGAAAATTTACCAAAAATTGCAAAAAACCGTGGATAATATCCTTCATTTTTAGGTCTTGAAAGCACTTGACCATTATGCCTTTATAACCCCTTAGCAAGCTCACACTATGCTCTTTATGAATTTATATGATCTTGATTATTTTTACTTATGATATTGCTATTGTCTTTTAGATCTTAGAAAGTGATTCCAACGCAACCAAAAATGAGTAAGATTTGTGTGTTTTATTCTAGCATAGAATGGATCTTAAATAGCCAAGAACCTCTTGAATTGTCGAGTAGGTTTGTTAAGATATTATTTGACAACTTTCCGAAAATTTCCCAAAATTGAAGCAAATCATGGATAATAGCATTCATTTTTGATTCCTGGAAGCACTTGACCACTATGCCTCCGAAACCCCTTGGAAATCTCATAATATTTTATTTATAAATTTAGATGATCTTGATGATTTCTACTTATGATATTTTTTTTATCTTAAAAGGTAATCAATGAGCAAGATTTGGATATTTTATTTGAGTGTCTTTCTAGTGTTCGAGTGCTCTCAAAAAGATCTAGAATAGGCCATAAATAGTCAAGAATGTCTTAAATTGCTAACAGATTTGTTAAGATATTATTTGACGAGTTTATGAAAATTTCCCAAAAATTGCTTAAAACCGTGGATTATAGCTTTCATTTTTCGGTATTGGAAGAACATGACCACTATGCCTCTAAAACCCCTTAGAAAGCTCACAATATTCTCTTTATGAATTTAGATAATGTTCACGATTTCTACTTATGATATTACTATTGTCTTTTGTATCTTAGAAGGCGATTCCACGCCGACTAAGATTGAGCAAGAGTTGGGTGTTTTATTTGAATGTTTTTACGGTGTACAATGCTCTTTAAATTATCTAGAATATGCTTTAAATAGACAAAAACCTCTTGAATTGTCGGTAGATTTGTTAAGATATTATTTGACAACTTTACAAACATTTCCCAAAAATTGCAAAAAATTGTGGGTGATAGCCTTCATTTTTGGGTCTTGGAAGCACTTCACCACTATGCCCGTGAAACCCCTTGAGAAGATCACAATATTCCCTTTATGAATTTAGATGATCTTAATGATTACTACTTATGACATTGCTATTGTTTTTGAATAATATAAGGTGATCTCAAAGTAGCCAAAAATAAGCATTTGGGTGTTTCATTTGAGCGTTTTCCGGTGTACAATGCTCTTGAACTGATCCATAAGGGGCCTTAAATAGCCAAGAAATTCTTGAATTGTTAGTATGTTTGTTAATATATTATTTGACAACTTTACGAAAATTTTCCAAAAATTGCAAAAAAATCGTGGATAATAACCTTCATTTTAGGGTTTTTGAAGCACTTGACCACTACATCTCCGAAACTTCTTTGGAAGTTCACACTATCATCATTATGAATTTAGATGATCTTCATAATTAATACTCATGACTTTGCCATTGTCTTTTTAATCTTGGAAGGTGATCCCTAATTAGAAAAGAATGAGTAAGATTTTGGTGTTTTATGTGATAGTTTTTCTTTTGTACAATGCTCTTGAAATTATATAGGATGGACCTTAAATAGCCAAGAACCTCTTGAATTGTTAGTAGGTTTGTTAAGGTATTATTTGACTTAAAATTGCAAAAAATCGTGGATAATAGTCTTCATTTTTGGTCCCGAAATCACTTGACCACAATGTCTATGAAACCCGTTGGGAAATTCATTGTATTCTCTTTATAAATTTAGATGATCTTGATGATTGCTACTTATGACATTGCTATTGTCTTTTTTATCTTATAAGATGGTCCCAGAGCAACCAAGAACGATGAATATTTGGGTGTTTTATTTGAGTGTTTTTCCGGTGTACAATGCTCTTGAAATAATTTAGAATGGGCCTTAAATAGCCAAGAACCTCTTGAATTGTCAATAGGTTTATTAAGAAATTATTTAACAACTTTCCGAAAATTTTCCAAAAATTGCAAAAACCGTGTATATAGCCTTCATTTTTGGGTCTTAGAAGCACTTGACCACTATGCCTCCGAAAGCCCTTGGAAACCTCACAATATTCTCTTTATGAATTTAGATTATCTTGATGATTTCTACTTATAACATTTTGAATGTTTTATTTAAATGTTTGGTTGGTTTACAATGTTCTTAAAAGGATTATTAACATCTGTACCCCTTGTACTATGCTCGCAATCATTTTTCTACCCATGTCCTATTAAAAATTATTTTCAACCCCACGACCTTATCGACATATTACAATTGTAGGTAAACTTAGAGATTTTAAGTTGAAAGGAGACGTTGAAAGACAAAAATACCTTTGTATTATCTCTCTCATGTCTCACGCAACAATGGCGATGCGAACGAGACAAGAACGGGAGGAGAAGGATAACCCAATACAGCGAAAGCAATCACAATCGGAAACCGGAACATAGACATGGGGTCGTGCTCGATTCCAATCAATTCCAATTCCTCCGAATCTCATCCGATCATTCGACCTCCAGGCACAATCTCTCTCTCCTCCCTCACCCCAAGCGATCGGTGAGAATAGAGGCTCAATCCTCCCTCTCTACCCGTCTCTCCTCCCACCCCTCCCATGGCTTCGCATCGGGCAACTATGTCTCGCTTCTCTTCCACTCCCTCCACTCCATCAACAATGGAACTTAGAAGCGGTCCAAAGTCTCCAAGCCCGAGCTCCTTCTCTCCCTCGGACTTGTTTCCTTATTGGTTGTCAATCTCGTCGCCGGAGGAGAACATGCCCACCAGGTGTTCGACGAGGGCCTCCCCATTCTCTCTCGTGCCCTCCTTCGTTTTAAGTCCTCTAACTCCGACTCGACACTATTATGGCCCTTCCGGATTGCCTAAGCTTCGTGAGTTTTTAGGTCTACACACCCGAAGGAGACCCGGATCGTTATGCTTATTATTTGGGATTCTTTCACCAATAACTATAGAACTTGGTCCGATTTGGTCGGGATCAAGGCAATCTCGGCTTGGTCCTTTTTGCTTGGCAGCATGCCGGGAATTGGAAGAGAGAGAGCGAGGGAGAGGAAGAGGGAGAGAGAAAGTGAGAGAGACCGAGAGAGAGAGAGGGGGTGCCAAATTAGGGGGTAGGAGGGTAGAGATAATAGAAGGGTATTTTTGTCTTTTAACGTCTCCGGTCAACTTAAAATCTCAAGTTTACCTATAATTTTAATATGTCGGTAAGGTAGGGGGTTGAAAATAATTTTCAATAGGACATGGGTAGAAAAATGATTGCGAGCATAGTACGAGGGGTATAGATGTTAATAATCCGTTCTTAAAATGATCTAGAATAGGCATTAAATAGTTAAAGAAACTCTTGTGTTGTCCGTAGGTTTGTTAATTATTTGACAACTTTTTGAAAATTTCCCAAAAATCGCAAAAACCGTGGATAATAACCTTCATTTTTGGTCACGGAAGCACTTAACTACCATGCCTCCGAAATCCCTTAGGATGTTCCCAGTATTGTCTTTATAAATTTAGATGATCTTGAAAATTACTACTTATGACATTGTCATTATTTTTTTCATTTTAGAAGGTGATCCAAAGAAGCCAACAATGAGCAAAATATTTTGGTGTTTTATTTGAGTGTTTTTCTAGTATACAATACTTTTGAAATGATCTAGAATGGGCCTTAGATGGCCAAGAAGCTCTTGAATTTTCAGTACGTTTGTTATTGTATTATTTGACAATTTTTCGAAAGTTTTCCAAAATTGCGAAAAACCATGGATAATAATTCATTTTTTTGTCTTGGAAGAAGTTGAACATTATGCCTCCGAAACCCCTTGGGAAGCATAAAGTGTTTTTTTGTAAATTTAGATGATTTTGATGATTTGTACCGATGACATTGCTATTGTCTTTTGAATCTTATATGTTTATCCCAACCCGATCAAGAATAAGAAATATTTGGGTGTTACATTTAAATGTTTTGTTGGTGTACAATGGTGTTGAAGTGATCTAGAATGGGCCTCAAATAACGAAGAATTTCTTGAATTGTCGGTAGGTTTGCTAAGATATTATTTGACAACTTTATGAAAATTTCTAAAAAATTTCGAAAAGCTGTTGATAATATAGCCTTCGGGGTCTTGGAATCACTTAAACACTATGCCTCTAAAACCCCTTGGGAATCTCATAGCATTTTACTTATAAATTTAGATGATCTTGATGATTTCTACTTATGACGTTGGTATTGTCTTTTGAATCTAAGAAGGCGATCTTAACTCAGCCAAAAATGAGCAAAAATTGGGTTTTCCTTCTCTCTCTAACGCTGTTGAACGAGAGCCTATGGCAAGAAAGGGACGGCCTAGAAAAGCAACAAAATCGAATCAATCGGCAACGAAAAGTGGAGTGGTAACACCAGGAGCTCAAGATGACTCCTCAAACACCAGAAATTCGGGAGATGACAAAGGATCGAGAGCGGAGATATTTTCAGATATAAAATCTACATCCCCTGAGGTAAATGCTCTATCTAGAACTTAGGACTTACGCTAGCACTATGGATAATGAGGAAGGTATAGAATTGTCCCTTTGTGATGTCCAGATTATGATTATTATTAGTAGCTGCAAGTTCGCAAAAATTGAACGCGAAGATATTCAGGAAGACATTGAATACTAGAATACTTTCCCAATCTGTTGTGTACTTGGGGCGAACCCACCTTATCAGGTGATAAATGGTTTCCTCAAAAGCATATGGAGTGGGTTCAACAGTTCGAAAAGGTGTGTCCCTAGCCAATTTCACCATAGTGGAGGACAGAGATAGGGTTCTTCAAAAATGGCTATTCTTTTTTAACAAGAAACCCCTAATTATGAAAGCATGGGATGAAGAAATGACAATCGATAGGGAATTTATCTCAACCTTGCCAATTTGGGATACTCTACCTGAGCTCGACTTCAAATGCTGGAGTGTTCAAGGTCTCAGTAAAATAGTAAAATAGGGAGTCTCAACTGACAAACAAACAAGGGAGAAGAAGCTCTTGAGCTATGCTAGAATCCCGGTGGAGGTGAAGCTGGATAGGGAGTTACCTGATTATGTTGACATAATGAAAGGGGTAATAAGGTGCTGAGCTCTGCTAGAATCCTGGTGGAGGTGAGGCTGGATAGGGAGTTACCTAATTATGTTGAATTCCAGAATGAAAGGGGTATCATTGTGAGACAGAAAGTGGAGTATGACTGAAACCTGTGAAATGCTCCTACTGCCAAATAATTGGGCATACCAGGAAGAAGAATAAAGTGAAACAAGTATGGGTGCCAAGTCAGCAAGTACAACCTGAACCACCTGAACCTAGAACTCCTCATATTGATGAAGAGGGATTTCAAAGAATTATTACTGCTCAAAGACTAGTGATGCCACCTACCCAAAGAGGGGTGGAATTATCGAGCACATTCCAAGTGCTACAACAAGAGACAACAGGGGATGAGGATCACGGGTTGGAGAACCTCCTTTTGAAGTATGAATATCGCAAGCTGGAATATAAGGGGGATGAATAGCCCCCAAAAGCAGTATAAAGTTAAAAACTTCACTGGAGTCAATAAGGTGGGATTACATGGATTAGTATAAACCAAGGTTAGAATGAAGGGTGTAGAGCCTATTTGGAATAATACTTTATCAGGTTGGGCTCTTTTATCAATCATAATCATCATCCAAGTGGGAGAATTTGAGTATTATGGAGACAAGCCCATTACCAAATTAGTATTGTCAAGGCCACTGTGGAGGGCTACAGTATGATACAGTATGATACAGGCATAAAATGCTGTATCTCTTTTGTCTATGGTCATAATGACCTAGACCTAAGAATTCAATTGTGGCAGGACATTAAATTGATAGCAAAGGACATGGAGAAGCCATAGATTTTAATGGGTGATTTTAATGCTATGTTGAATGATGAAGACAAGATTGGAGGAAGAAGAGTTACCATTAATGAGATGGTGGATTTTAGAGAGTGCTTGCAAGCTTTTGATTTGAGAGAAATGAAGTATAATGGGTGCTATTATACATGGTCAAATAGACATGATCCAGGTGATAAGAGTTTTTTCCAAGTTGGACAAGGTGCTTGCCAACCAAAAGAGGCTATTTTAGGACCAGAAGATGCACAAGTCTGCATGAAGGAATCTCTGACCACTCTCCTGCAATGATAAGTTTTCATAGCAAAATTGTGGAACAAACTCCGTTTAGGTTTTGTGATAAGTGGATGGATAACCCTGAGTTCAAAAATATCCTTGAAAGGGTTTGGCAGGCATCATATAAAGAGACTAGAATGTTCCAGATTGTGTCGAAGCTGAAAAGGTCGAAGAGACCCCTGAAGGGTTTACACAAAAGCTAATATGGTAATATACATGTTAAAATTGATGTTTTGAGGACTAATCTACAAGCAGTGCCACAGGATCTGAATGAGGATCCTCCAAATCCTCATCTGCAGGAAGTAGAAAATGCAGCAAAAGAGGAATTAAGTGGTGCTCTATCAGCATCTGTGCAATTTGCTGAAACAGCAATGCAAAATTGACCGGATTGGTGAGGGCGACCAGTGCTCTAAACTGTTCTTTGCAGTACTCAGAGAGAAAACAGCAAATTACATACAACTTACTGAACTCCACCCAACAGAGAATTGAAGGGAAGAAGGCAGTTGCAGATCATATGGTACAATTTTACCAAAGCCTATTAGGCACATCCAAAGAGGTACGAATCCCAACTCCTGCTTACATATACAATCAAGGGCCAATTTTAAATATTGAGCACCAGCATAGCTGACAGCTATAGTAACTCCCATGGAAGTAAGGAAAGCTATGTTAAGTATAGATGGCACTAAATCCGCTGGACTTGATGCATACACTAGCAATTTTTTCAAAAAGAACTGGGAAATAGTGGGGGGATGTGGTGAAAGCAGTGCAAGAATTTTTTAAGACTGGGAAATCGCTCACTGAGGTGAACACAACTAATTTAGTTGTCATTCCAAAAGTAAACTGCCAACTAATGGGGGAGATTTTAGACCAACCAAAATTCTATGTGATAGAATGAAAGAGATCTTGCCTAGCCTGATCAATATGAGTCAATGTGCATTTATCAAAGGCAGAGATTAGAGCATAATGTGATGCTATGCCAAGAAATTGTCCGGGGATATAAAAGGAAAAACATCATTCCAAAATGCATTATGAAGCTGGACCTTTGCAAAGCTTATGATTCTGTGCAATGGGGATACATAGAGCTATATGGGCTCAAGTTCCCTACCGACTTCAGGAGATGGATAATGGCATGTGTAACATCCCCATCTTACTCCGTTGTCATAAATGGAGGCTCACATGGTTTTTTTCAGGGGGTAGAAAGGCTTGAGACTGGCGATCCCATGTCACCTTTGTTATTTGTGATTGCTATGAAGGGTTTATCAAGATTACTCAATGCTGAGAAAAAAGCTTTACACTGCATCCCAAGTGCAAAAGCCCTCAACTAAGTCATTTATCCTTTGCAGATGATTTTTGTTAGTGTTCTCCAAGGTTGATACTAGTTCCATAGTAGCTATTAAGAATATCTTGGAGTTATTTGCACAAGCATCAGGGCTAACTATTAATGAAGACAAATCTGTCATTGTGCTGGCTGGAGTGGAAGAAGAAAGGAAAAGGCAACTTATAGTAGATTTTGTACTGCCCCAAGGTGTGATAAAAAGATAGAAAGTGTATGCAGAAGCATTCTTTGGCAATCAAAGGAGAATAAGAGAAGGATTCCACACTGGTTGCTTCGGAGAATATATGCACTGAGAAAAAGCATGGAGGAACCCAAAAATATGGAATAGAGCAGTGATAACTAAACATATTTGGCAGTTGCACATGAGAAATGTAAGCTGTGGGTAAGATGGATCCATAGTCATCATTAACAAGGCAAGGATAGGTGGAATTTTGAGCCAAAAATGGACGTGTGCTCGTATTTAAAGAAGATATGCAGCCTTAAAAACGAGATCAAAGAGTGGATGAGAAGCCTCACAGAGAAGTACATACCCAAGCAGGGGTATAAAATCATGAATGCAGATGGAGAGAAAATTCAATGGGGAAAGATTGTTTGGAATAGAAGTATAATAGCAAAGTAGAAAATTTAATTGTGGCTCTTGTACAGGGACATACTCCCATTGAGAAGCAGATTAGCAAAAATCTCCCTGATACCAATAGATTGTGTAATGTGTGGGGAGCAAGATGAGAATGCAGAACATCTCTTTTATTTTTGCCCTTACAGTACTACAATTAGGGAAGAGATCTGGAAGTCACTAAGAGGCATGGATAAACCTGGGCACATGGAAGACTGGCAAAATTGGCTACTCAAAGGGAGGATGCCCAAAAGGAAAAGGGACTTCATTATATGCCTGTAAGCAGCAATTTGGTACCAAGTTTGGAGAGATAGAAATGATTCTGTGTTTCAGGGGAAAACTGGAGGGGAAGATATAGCAGTGAAAAGTATTTGGCAACAAGCTAGTTATAGATATGCTTTTTGAATACACACAACAAAAAATATGTTGAGATAACTTAGTTTTGTATAGAGAACTGAGGTTTTAGATGTTTGAGGGAACCCTTCCCAGAAGGAGGCCCTTTTTACATTGAAAAACTTTAGAATTGTAAAGATCACCTTTATGGGTGTTGGGATTTTGTATAATGAAGACATAACTTCTTACAAAAAATATGTATATATCAACAATCAACATTACAAATCAACATTATTACATTAATAATGCATTCAAAATTCTTACACTAACAGTAAAAAAATTTAAAAGAATTTGAAAACCCTAACCTTTGAGATTTGAGACTGAATGAAGGAAAGGAAGGGTAGGCTGGCGTGGGGCGGCAGCGGCCAGCGGAAGTGGCGGCGACTGGCAGGGGAAGCGGGGCATGGTGGTGGGCGACTAAGAGAGAGTTAGAGCGAGCGAAGTGGACGAGGGGGACTAAGTTGTTCTTCAGCGCAGTGGCGGAGAGAGCCTTCGAGTAGGCGGAGAGTAGGGCGGCGCCGGCAGGACTGAGAGAAGAGAGCGTCGTGATGTGGGTTTGGGTGAAGCCGTGGGCAGAGACGAGAGTCTGAGAGGGCCGAAAATTGATACACGGAAAATTGCTTTTGGGTCTCTTCACTTGAGCCTATTCATTTTTTTTTTTTGGGTGGTTTAATTTACGAAATATGCTTCCAAAATTTAAGATTGACATAACTTTTTGTGTATGTTATAAATATTATATCATATCCATCTATATAGATCAATATATATTATCTCGATAAAAAAAAAATAGTATAGATTATGATATAATTTTTAATATATTAAATATAGTTTATAATGACCCGTATTGAGCATTGCTAGTATTGGCACATTCTACCTCAATGTCAATATAACAATACTTGCCAATATCTAACACAAAAAATTTAATAGTATAATTGAAATTTTTTTTTAAATTGTTAGTTGCACCACATTTAATCCCGCCTAAATAACCCCTCTCAAATTGATTCCCTATTTTTCTATCATTTTTGAAATTCAAACTAAATTGTTTCAATTTTGTCAAATATATATTTATGTAAAGATGATACAAATAATTAACATAGTAATAATTTTATTGCAAAACTGTGGCAATGATTTACACTTCTTTTTTCCTTTTGCAATGATATATACATGGTAAACTTATGAGTGCCGTTTAGAGTAGAGATTGCTTAATATTAATTATATCTCTAACTTTTTCATTTTAATTTATTGGAAATTAAAGAGTGTGTGTGTATATATATATATATGTGTGTGTGGAGATTGTATTACTTATTAAACTTTCCCAAATATCATTAAAAATATTTATTTATCAAAAAATAACCATTGAAAATACTGTATAGCTAGCGATATTTATGCGAGTTACTAAGTTCAAAATTATCATTTAAATAAAAAAATCTAATTTAAAAATAATTCCTTGATCAAAAAATAAAAAATTCTTCCTTTACAAATATATAATACAAATAATTTTTTCTTTTAATTAGCTCTTAAATTCCATTTTCTTTTCAAATTAAGTCTTTTTATTCAAATTAGTTTTTATTTTAAATATATTAGTATAATCATATTTATCTCTTACTCTCTGCCTATCAATTAAGCCATTGTTGGGATCTTTGTGTAAAAATTATTCATCAACTAAAATCCAATATTGTTTCATTAGAATTATGATCTTTTTCTATTTTTACATATATTCATATCACTATTATGCTATGACAACAACCCCACGAAAGAGTATTAGAATGGACATAAAATGACTAAGTATTAATCTTTCAAATTTTTCACTAACATGATCATGTTGTTGTATATTGTCTCTTCAATATATTCGGATATTTCAATTTTTACAATTGAATATTTTGAATACATTTTTTTTTTTAATTTTTTCATTTTTGTTTTTTTTTTTGTGAGAATTTCCAAATTTTTATATACTTTTATATTTTAAAAATAAAATCTTCCATGTGTCTCTCCAAACAAGTCACTGAATGTAAAAAGAAAATTGTTGATTGGACATTATTGTGTAATTTTTGGTTTGTAGTTGAACTTATCGATGCATCTATTTCGAATCACAAGTGTTTCTTAATGTGTGATTATATTATTGTAATGTTTATTAGCGATTTTAAGTACCAATAAAAATATAAGCATTTCAACTTTGTTGTAGATTCTAAATTATTGAATTTTATGATTGTTGAATTATACATACTGTTTTCCTTTTTTAACAACGTTGCAAGACTATATTCATTTGAAGATTAATAACTCATAATAGTTATATATATGAACGTATAATAGTTATCTAATACTATTATTGAAATTTTTTTTTAATCCTTTCTTGCAGCACGTTTAATCCCGCCTAAAGTAAGGCCCTAAAATCCGTTCCCTCCAATTTATTCAATTTGGTAATGAATCTTCCAAAATATTTACTAATCAAACTCTCTTAATTGTTAATTTGAAATCAATAAATATTTTCTAATCTTCCTCCTTAAAATTACAATCTTTCTCTAAATACAAAATATTATTAATATACAAGCATTTTCATTAATTTTTTTCCTATGTGTCTTTCCTCACTTATTGTACGGGATCACATAGTGTTATATTGTAAAAAGCATAAATTTAATGTTAAATTTCAATTTTATTTATTTATTTTTGAATAATTGTAATTGTTTTCTTCCATGCAAAACATAAGATTATAGTCTCAATTCGATCCTACAATATAATTTTGGAACAAAATTAGGATCATAAAATTTTAATGAGTTTATGGTTGTAATGGGAGTTGGATCGATGAAAAGTTTTTGGATCGTAGAATCGTATGATTGTGATCCGAATCGGGATTTAATAATCATGAGTATAAGACAAATTACAAAAAGAATGTCTTATATATTATGGGTTTAAAAATATATTTTTTAAAATATCAATGGTTATGAATATAATTTTGAATTCTAATAAGTTATATAAAAAAAAGAAGAAATACGGTATAAGTAATTTTTTTTGTGGACATTGTTTGATTCATATGTTTTTAAGATACCGAGTAAAGAAGATAGTTATTTAAAATTAAATCTTAACTAACACTATAATTAAAAATATTTTTTAAATGTTACCTTACACCACATTACATATGTCGAAACCGGACATCTAAAATGACTTCCCTCCTATTTGTTATGATTTTAAATTTCAAATGCAATCATATTTAGTAAAATATGACATACATTCTATTTATCACCTTAAAAGCAGTCAATCAAAATCATCAAATTTATGAGATTATAAAAATTCAAATAAAAGAAAATCAAGTCAAATTAACTTTAAAAAATGTCTTAATTATAGTCAATCAAAAGGAGAAAAAAAACCTATTGTTTATGGGGTATAAGAAACAAAAGCATCTTCAAGGGGACAAGCATGAGTAGAAGGAAATTATCTATGCAGTGTATGAGTTTGATCGTAGATAGAGCCGCATATCCGAATTGATCTAAAAGGCCTGCAAATTTTATTCTCCCTTTGGATTATGTAATTGATGACATTTCCTCTTAGTTGGTATGAGAAATCCCATACTTTATTAATAAATCTCAAATTCCTTATTTATATAGAAAAAGGAGGAACGTGCAACAGTTGATCCACATATATAAGAATTTTCCTCATTTCTCTCATCTCTAGAAGTATAGTTATTGATTTAAAAAATATTTACAATATGTTAATCAATTGGTTATATTGTGATTCAAACATATTCTGATTAAGTTAGTTTAGAGGCATAGTAACAATGTATTTATTGATACTCAATAACAAAGGTTGTTCGTATCAAATCTACGAGTGGTTGATCGGTTCTCAATCTTAAATTATTTGATAAAAAGAAAAACAATTCTCAATCTTAAAAATCTACTATAACTATTAAGTTTTATACCATTTGCATCTTTATTTTAGCTTACTTTGTTTTATTAGTGCCTCTTTTTATTCTAACTATTTGAATTTTTTATTTATTTCATAACGATTCATATCTTCAGTTCATAATTTATTTATAAATTTATACTAAAGGACCCGTGCATAGATAAATTGTCTAGGAATTATATATAATCTTCTTGGCAATTAATTACAATTTCTAAGAACTTGAATGAAGGTCATTAGTATTTTTATTAAAAAATTAAAAATGAATAGAAATAGGTTACAGACAAAACCACACATTAACAAATATCAAGAGGGAAAAATATTTTTTGGGCAAGGGGAGAAGAAAGGAGAAAGTATTATTTGCACATACTATAACACATTTTCCAAAATAATTAGTAAGAATCTCAATCGCCAATCGCATTAGTTAAATCATATATAATTAAAGAAAAATTCTTAAAATTCTTCCAACTTTTTACCATTACTTTAGTTTCAAGATTGGAAGAAGATAATTATATTTCAAAATAATAATTAAAATTTATATATTATAAATAAGTAAGTATAAATTATTAGTACATTTTTCATAGGCTATATCACCAATATGAAATTTAATGGGCATATGATCAAATAAATTAAAATTAAAATTTTATCTTCATTTTATTATCTAATTTTTTAATTTTTTGATATCCTATACCTTATTCCTCCATTTAAAATTGTCAATATATACAACTCATATAAAAAAATTTAAATTGAGTTCTTTTTATTTTGATGAATTTGAATTATAATCGGACATAAAAACTCTTACTAATAGCAGAAAATGATAAAAAAGGAGTTGAAAATAATTTTAAAAGTATTAATATTTTGAAAATAATATCACATTATTTGAGAGGTAATATAACTTTTTAAATTTTATATTCCCGTGCATAATAAGTAAATGTTATGAATAATAATAAGTAAATTTAATATGTTTCGTGTAGTTAAGTGAGTGTTTGACGTATATTTTAAAAGTGTTTTTAATAACTAAAAATTGAAATTAGGCCAAACACTTTTTTAAAAAAATAAAAACTGTTTTTCAAAAATAATTCCCAAAACAAAAACAAAAATAACAAATAATTATTTCTGTTGGTAATTTTTGGAAATCTTTCTAACAACCCACCTACAATACCTTTTTTCTCTCTCTTCTCCTTTCTCTCTCTGCTCTCTTTCTACATTATTTTCTCTTATCTTTCACGCTCTCTCTCTTTTATCTCCATCTATCTTTCTTATTTTGTTTTATCTCAATCTCCTCTCTCTCCCTTTCTAAAAATATTGGTCAAATAAATTAATTATTTAAAAACACTTATATAAAATTTAGGTTAAACATTTTAATTTTTCTTCAAAAATAATTTTTAAAAAATATTTTTAAAAAAAATAATTTTTTAAAAAATTAGGCCAAACATGCTTAAAGTTTATAAAAAACAAAAATAATTTTCAAAAAAATATTTTTAAAAAACACTTATTTAAAATTAGTATGATACTCGCCAAACCCTATTTCTATACAAAGAGAAAATAAAAGTATGTGAGGTTTGTAAAGTTAAAAAAAAAATAAAAAAAAAACCTTAGAACAATCATCAATGACAACTTGTGCTTTATATATCATTGATGGATTCCTTTACATGTGTATAATTGTATACGATGACTATAATCAATCAGACAAGGCATGAAACGAGCTAACTAGAAAAACCAACTTTCAACAACCAAGAATTTCTTCCAATAAATCATCAAAAATCAACTCCTCCAAATCTAGACCCATGTATTCAATCTCTGTTTGGCTGTTCTTCCAAACACTGCTGCTCTTTGACAAGTCACGAGCCACGAGAGCATCGAGTCTCGGGTCCAAATGCGGCTTCCAACTGAGCCACTTGCTAACGAACTCCCACACCTCCTCAAGAATCCGCCTTTGCCCCTTTGACATGGTGTGGATGTGGAGGCTGAATGACAAGGAGTCAGGGGAATGGAATGCGAATGATTTCTCATGTATTTCAAGCAGTGCCTCGATGATCAAATGAAACAAGACTTTGCGGTTAGAGCTAGACATGCCAACTGAGTCTTTGGTTGATGGCTCGGGCTTGAAAGGGCACAAGACCTCTATTTCATCGAATAGTGTAGGATCGAGTGTTTCATCCATGGACTCCCACGCTCCACATTGGTCTTCCCCTCCTAAGAATCCTAATACATCGAGTACGTGCTTCACATATTCAAACTGTTCGTTGTATTCCTCCTCCTCAAGATGCATGAGTTGATCATCGGAGCATTGAATATCCTCGGCTTTTTCAAAGGTAGATGTGGTTTGTGACACTAGCGTTGAATCTGCAATTAGACTAGTTGAGGTCAAAACCCTGCTACTAGTCCAATTTTCAAGGGGATTAGTATAGTGATTATTACCTTCTGGAAGTGGGATTTCTGCACTTTCTGTTTCGCCCTCTTGAAGACCTGCCTCTACTGGAGAAGAAACGGAACCAAAATCAGCAGTCTGTTCTCCATTTTCTTGATGATTACTCTGCCCTTGCTCCTCGAGAAAGCTATCTTCAATCCTATTTTCATCTAACTGTGATGCACCTGAGTTTTCTGTACGTTTAGGGCTATCAAAATCTCTAGGAGAGTCGACCCTTGATTCTCTCAGGTGATTAAGTACTTCAAGGCTAAGCCGAGGTACTTCATTAGAACCGAAAGGAAAGGACTCCGTCTCTAGCAAAGAGAGTCTCTCACTGAACGATTTCCTACGAAGATGATGATGATGATGATGGTCACCCAATGATGTGAAGTCCTTCTCGCTGAAAGATGGGTACTTCATCTCTTTTCTACTCTTACTACGAAACAAGTCCCCAAATTTATCGAGTGGCTCGTTCAGTGACGATGATCTTATCATCCTTAGAGACTTTGCCCTCCGGAGTTCATTCTCATGACTCGTGACAGGCCAAATTTCAGTGTGCTTATTCTCGACCTTACTTGGTGTTCTTCCAAATCCCAAACTATGCAAATTATTCGGAGAAGGAAACGTCCCTGACCTTGCCAACCTGCGTTGTCTCGGACTATCCTGCAAAGTTTTCGATACACAAGTCTTGCTTCAATAACAGGAATTCCTTCTTCCAAAGGTGAACAGCTCGATTCATCGATGCATTTAACGTTACTTACCAGCTTCGGATCAGCCTTAAGAAGGGAAAGTAAGGTCGGAGTGCTCAAATCAACACGATCATCCTCAAACTCTTGCAGTTGAGGCTGTTGATCAGCCAATTCTGCTTTTCTGGAATTGTCTTCTTCTTCTATCAGTGTGCTAAGAGCTGTACTCGCACTCGAATTCACCTGATATATGATTCAAATTTACTATTATTTGCCTGTGAAAAGCGCATTTCATAATTTGCAAAATACACATCACGTCCTAAATCACTTCGAAAACTTACAGAAGCAGAGTTGAGCATGATTGCATCATACCCCTCTAATTCCAGTGGGTCGCTAATTTGATATTGACCATCTGGTTTAATTCCTTTAGCTGTAAAAATATATATTAATGTGTGAATTAAGACATGATTATCAGAAAATTAAAACCCAAAGGAGGAGAATTAAATTGAAATTAACTAATTAACTCACATTTGGTGGTTCTTTCATGAGGTTTATGCTTCCTGTAAGGAAGCATTTTTCTGACATTATACCAGCGCTGATAATTAAGGATCCGAAACAAAGCCCATACGCAACCCGGTTCTTCCTTCTCGACCCGAACATACGAGTTTTTCCGCCATAGATGAAGCTTCCCCATCTCTGATTACCCAATCACCAACCAACTGATCAAATTCCAGAGAGATTGAAGAAACTCAAACAAATTAATCGCCCACAAAAACCCATCAATTTAATTTATCTGAAAATCACGTAACTGAATGTTAATTCATTTACATGTAAAAATTCCGGTTTAATTTAATTAGCAGGAAATTAAGAGTCCTTACCTGAAAACTGCTGGCATGAATATTAATTAATCAGTTGAAGAACAGAATCAACAGATGCTCTGTCTCTGAAGATGTGAGAATTGAAGCTTACAGATGATGATAAACAAACTGAAGGGTCTTTCTTTCTTCCTTTTTTTTTTTTTTTTTTTTTTTTGCTGGCTGCTGAATGAAAACAGCTTGGGTTGACGGGAGGAAGAACAAGAAGAAGATCAAGTCTTGTTTGTCTGCTCTTCCTCTCTCTCTCTCTCTAACTTCCAAGTTTTCTCTGGCGCCCTTTTTACGCGCAAAATCAGTCTCTCTCTACTCTCTCTCTCTCTCTATCTCTTCCGTCTTTCCAACCGTAATTTGGAAGTTTTCAGATTTATTCATTTTTCTTTTTCCAAAACTAATTTCCTCCTTTCGTTATTATTCTCGTCTTTTTTCTTTCTTTCTACACCCTAATTGATAACTTTTTGGGTAGATTTTCCATCAAAAAAAACTTTTTGGGTAATTAGATTGCAATACATACAACCACTAAAATAATTAATCACTCACCTAATTTCCTCTATTCAATGTTTTCACTTTGGTAGATGAATAGATCAGTTCCACAATTTGTTATGCAACTCCGACATTTTTCAATATGTACACATAAAAAATATTAATAAAATTAGTTATTTCAATTTAAACGAGCTGAAAATAGCTTAAATTAGTTAAAATAGTTAGCTGATATAACCAAAATAAGTTTAAATGGATTGAAATAAGTTGAAAGTTATTATAAATGCCCGTATAAATGTCATTTTGAACTAGCTTTAAAATTCTATTAATATTCAAAATTTCTGATAAAGCTTTTATGCATATCAATTGAGTTATGAAATTTTGAAAACATGGCTATTTTTTTACTCAAACAAGGTTAACATATAAAACAATACAAACTTTCAATTCAAGTCTAATTTCACTCGGTATTTGAAGATTAGATGTCGTCACACTTATCCCTAAAAATAATATTTCAAGTAGATAAAGAACTTCCGAAAAACCTGCCAAATTTTAATCGAACAAAATTTCAGATAATCATGTTATGTAATATCTATCTTATGAGATTGTCGTTGAACTAAAAAAGATCCAAAAACTCTATTTTGTTAGTGGCCGTAGTATTTTGTTTGGTGCGGAAAATAAAATTCACCTACCAACTTTAAAAATTGAGGGACAATTGTTTGTTATTTATGGTATCCGTGGAAGACTTTTGTTTATAATTTGTAGTTCTAGAGGAAGGAAGACCAAGTCACTTAGACCTCAATTAATTGGACCACCTTTATTTATCATTTCATAGTATTATTTTCTTACTTTGGTCAAATTAAATTGAAAATTGAAACCTACAACGTCTATGAAGTTGACTAGAGCATTTGTTGGGCTCGCCATAGGAAGGCAAAAATAGTACACCGGGTCTGAATTTATGTATATAGAAATATATTATAATTTATATCTATATAATTGATTTTTTTTTAATTGGGATCTACACAATAACTCTAAGGTACGAACGAAATTATTAATTCTCATTAGTTTCATGATTTTTCATTTAGAATCACATATTAATAGTTAAATTAATCCTTTAACTATGGATTTGAGTAAACATCAACTCCCTTCAGACTTATTTATACGAATCCGAATTATTACAATTTATTTTTTCGTTGGAAAAGTATAATTATACCAACAAAATATACAGCAATATATTTTGATTGGTTAATTTTATATTTTATTCTCAAAACTCTCCTTATTTTCATGGTGATGTATTGCATCTGATCGCGCCACATCATGTAAGTGTGAATTTTTGTCTATTTTGTAAGTGTATTTAAAATTCTTGTTTTTCGTTTCTGAGCTAACTCTAGCAATTAATATTTATGAATCATAAAATATTTCTATACCCATTATTTTTATTTCATTTCAACTTTTTAAACGAAGTGTCCTAATAAAATGGGCCAGAATACAGTTGAGTGTATGGACCGATGGGTCCAATGAAGCTAGACCGGGAAATAATGCGGGCCGTAGGTTGCATTGAAGTCCATAGAAATAGCATATTGGCCCACTCTTTTTAACTCATAGTCATCTCTAAACATGGACCACTACTTTATTTATTGCCAATCGCACAACATACAAAAACAATAACTCAATATACACTAAGCCATCCTCCTATTCCCCCCCAAAAAAAAATCCCCCATTTTCCAAGTGGTAATGTATTCCCGGGACGAACCCGATTCCTGTATTGTACTTTTAAGAAGTATATGCTTCCCATAAACATTCAAAACGTAATATATGATACATAAGTAGTTATTAGTTATATGAATTATATATATATATATGATATATCAAAGATTTAAAAGTGCAACATAACATATCATACTTCAAATGCTCATATTACTAGTTCGACCAATATATAAGGATATGTTATTTTCAACTTATTATTATCAACGTTGAGTAGTAATTAGTGGTGATGAATGTCAAACAACGTAAATAAATGTTTATCGGTGTCGATGTCTATAAGGGTTAATTATTCGAAAATTATAAACAAGACGTGCAATTAAGTGCTAATAAATTCTGATTAAGTATTGACCGGTGCTTGTGAGTGTTGATCAATGTCAATGAATTATTTTAGATATATCTCACGAAATTTAAATATGAGATATGATTAGAAATCATAAGACGTAGAAGTTGAGAAATCATGACAAGTATCCAATAAAAGGGGAGATTTGAAAATTTTGACATCAACAGCAAAAAAAGAAAATGAAAATATTTTTAAAATAATATTTATTTATATTCGTTATTATTTATATATATTTCATACATAAACTCGAACATACCTTAAATTAAAATGTTGAAGAGAGCATTCTTCTTATTATGTCCCCACAATAGCTTAAGGCTTGACCTCCCTGAGCCTCAGCCAGTGGGAATTGGCTTTGGCTTTGTGAATGTGAGTGACAGATATATAGAGAGAGAAATGTTTTACCATTTGTCCTTTTTTAAAACTATTTTTCATGTTTCCATGCTCCTCCACATCACACCCCCACCCCCATCATCATCATCCATCATACATCATCATCATCATCATCATCGTCATCTCTCTCTCTCTCCAGCATCTTCTCTCTGCTCTTTCCAGTCTATCCCCAAATTCTCTCACTGTGTCTGAGCTGAGCTGAGCTGAGCTTCACTCCACTCCCCGACCCAGAAACCCAACAATGGTGGCTGAATCCTCACCCAATTCCCATTGCACTCGTATAGCATTCCTCTGTTTCCTCCTCTTCTCCTTCTCCCTCCTCCCGATTCGGGCGCTCAACATTACTGGGATTCTATCTCACTACCCAGATCTCTCCGATTTCACCTCCCTCCTCATCTCCACAGGAATCTACGCCGACCTCGACCGCCGCACTTCTCTCACCATCCTCGCCGTCCCCAACTCTCAACTCCGCTCCTCCTCCGCGGCTTTCCCGGCGGCATCTCCGGCTACCCTCGCCGACGTCGTCCGCTACCACGTCCTCCTCCAGTACCTCACCTGGTCCGATCTCCGACGCACCCCTCCGGCGGGATCCCTAGTTACCACCCTTTTCCAAACCACCGGCCGAGCGCCCAGCGATTTTGGATCCCTCAACGTTACCTTCAGCGCAGCCGACGGCGTCGCCTCCTTCCACCCGCCCAACAACAACACCGTCTCCGCCAATGTCATCTCTCTCCTCAAGACGGTGCCGTACAACCTCTCAATCTTCACCGTCGATTCGCTCCTGATCCCGTACGGGTTCGATCTGATGGCATCGGAGACGCGCCCACCTCCACCGGGGCTGAACATCACCCGGGCATTGATCGGCGGCCACGACTTCAACGTGGCGGCGTCCATGCTGATGGCGTCGGGGGTGGTGGAGGAATTCGAGGAGGACGAAGGCGGCGCCGGAATAACCCTATTCGTTCCCACAGACGAGGCCTTCGCAAACCTTCCTCCGACGGTACAATTGCAGGCGTTGCCGGCAGAGAGGAAGTCCCTGGTGTTGAAATTTCACGTCCTCCATTCTTACTACCCGCTGGGTTCGCTGGAATCCATCGTGAACCCTGTTCAGCCGACGCTGGCGACGGAGGACAACGGCGCCGGAAGCTTCACGCTCAACATCTCCAGGGTAAACGGGTCGGTGGCGATCAATACGGGTTTAGTTCAGGCAGTGGTGACCCAGACGGTGTTCGATCAGAACCCGGTGGCGATTTTCGGGGTTTCAAACGTTTTGTTGCCGAGGGAGATCTTCGGGAAGGGGTCGGCGGGGGTGAGTTTAGGGGGAGCGGCGGGAAGAGTGGGCCGTTGGTGGGGGCGCAGCCGCCAGTTATTGGGACGGCGCCGGAGTCCTCACCGGACATTGGGTATGGTGAGCCGAGCCATTTGTCGTCGCCCCCGGGATTCCGAGGGGAAATGACCTCCGGAGGAGATCGGAGGAGCTGCATTGATGGTGGTGGTGGGAGGAATTGGGGTTTGTTGTCGTCGATGTTGTTGTGTATCAGGATGTTGTATGTATTGGTATGAGAAGCCACAGAAATTTGGTTGATTGATTGGTTTTCATCTTTCTTCATCATCTTCTTTGGTTCTTTCTTGGTAAATTATTCGATATCGATGTTAGATTTGGTCTCTTTCATCAATGATGTTTATAGGGTTTGATTGAATGTGAGATTAGCATTAAGGTGCAGCCATTCCGGTTTCGATTTCGATTTTGATTTCGATTTCGCTTTGGTGAAGGGAAGCCATTGTCAATGTGTTATGAATTCTGAAAGGATTCAGGTAAAAATTCGCCAACTTGTTCTATGATTATTTTTGTGCCAAGATTGTACAAAATATCAGTAATGAATTCGAATTCAATTTCCTTGTCCTATCAAATTGTGTTTTTACCTCTATTTCGATTCTTAACTGAACCAAATGCAGTTAATCTATACATTTGTGGGTTTTATGGTTGTTAATTAGTTCAACTCGTAAAGTCTTTTGAAGTTATTGTCAGATACTTCTTTTTCGCCTTCCTCTAGGCCAAAGAACTGTGAGTCAATGAACATGAAAGACAGAATCATCTTATGAGGGATGCTTCTACTCTTTTTTCTGTCCATTTCAGTTGGCTGATGTAAAAAGCTGAGCTGAATTGCAATAGCTCATCCATATATACAACCATTGTCTCTTCCTGCAATTTCTCAGCAGAAAATCTCAACTATGCTGTCAACCTTTGGAACCATTGTGGTTTTCTTTTCAGTTTTACACTTTTGCTGATGAATGTTCCATCATCATGTACATATCTCTAATTTTTCCTTGGATGCTCAAGTCAAGGTTGACTGGAAGGATAGCTACTTGCGAGGCCGCCCTACTATGTGCGACTGTCTCTGCGAGTCTGGATTGGTGATGCGGAGCCATGTAGGAAGCATCTTTCCTTCAATGCCGCTTGTACATCTAGTCATGTTGAAAGGAACGGTAATTTTTCAGAGGATCAACTGCGAAGTTCAGTCTTCATGTGTCTTAACCGGTTGTTTGGTCCTCCGTCATCTCCCGTGCTTTCCTCATCCTCGTCTAAGATAATTTAGATAGAACCCATGTAAGAGAGCTACGCAAAGTAGTTATTTTTGCCATCCCAACCGAAGAAGGTTGGAAGGAAGGGCAATCGACTGCACTGCACATAGCCTAGCAATGAAACCTTGGATACAGTGAATATAGCTACTACTCCTATCCGAAAATATGATTTTTATATGCAAATACGAGTCTTATTTATATCTAGTAAAAAATGCGCTCTTAAAGCCTTAAAAAAACACCTATTTACCTATGTCATGCTCTCATCTCGATGTTCGAGTCTGTTAGTGGGCCTTTTATTCATGTAAAGTAAACCCAAACCCAAGTCAAGGAAGAACCCTTGGAAGCTGTGGGTCTTAAACAGAAAGGGCCAATTTCAACGGGCTTAACTCCTTAATCTGTAGTCCATGTGTGTTCAAGAAATGTTATAGAATTTCTTCCTGAGGCTCAATTGACCCCCAGTAAGTTAAGGGTAAACCGAACAAACAATTTTTATAATGGGTGTCACGTTTACGAGATCTAAAGTGCTTTTTGTGTAAGTGAATGACTCCATAACTAACCATGCCAATTTGTGAACTTTGGAATATTAAGATTTCAAAATGTTGTCAAGACTCTTCTAGTAATATGTGGGCGCAATTGGACTTTATCATAAAGGAGGAGGGATTTTATTTTTCCGAATAAAGGGAGTATTTTCTATAGAATCATTGAATCGATAAATTCAAAAAACGTGAGATCGTAAATAAATATCATGTCAACAATATATATACGTAAATTAAAGTTGACCGATATTGGAGACAAAACTTAGTCCAATCCTATGTGTATGAAGAAAGCTCATATGACGAGGATCGACACAACCAAAGCACAGCTAGGCATTATGGAGAGAGACAGGTAGGAGTAAAACTAATTTCATTTGCTGTTAAGTGTGTAAACAAATTCACAAATAACACCAAAGAGATTTTTTTTTAATTTAAAAAGTTACAAATAGTGGTAAAATACAATGTCGAGAATAAAAGTCAAACTTAAAATTTAATATATTTATAATCTCAGTCTTAACAACTAAGTCGAGAGCTCATTCATTAAAAAAACTTATTTAATTAGTTATCTTGATTTTTACAAGTTTAATTTTATTAATAATTCCAAAAATTTCCAATTTCATGCCAGGAATCTTGACTTATTCACCATCCATCCTTTCCCACTCTTTTCTGCCCCCCTTTTTGTGGAGGGAGGGAGTTTGTTCACGTGACAAATTACAAGGGACTCAGTTTTGGTATCTTTTAATGGTATTTTTGCATGTGACTCATGAGAAAAAAAAATTGACTTTTTTTCTATTATAGAAAATAGACACAAATTGTGGTAAATCGTGTAGTTAAGCTTTTCCAACACTAGTAATGTACTTTAGTTAATGAGTGGAAAATTTATTTATTATATATGTATCGTCGTAATTTTTCTATGTAAATTTGTGAGTAAGACAATCAAAAAAAAAAAGCAATCTTATCATATGTATTATATATATATATTAACATAAGTTGGTTTAAAAGATTTGACATTTGTTCCTCTTAAGTAAAATTTCGGGTTCAAATCTAGTGAATAGAGAGAATTTATTGTATAAAATAGTTATATACTTTTATATGAGCCAACAATTACTCTATATTTTTGTTAAATAGAAGGCCGAAGACCAAAAATATATTTGCAATAAATTTTGTATTTAGTAAAAATAAAAATAAGTTAAAATATGGTTTGGAAATTAGGTTTAGAGTTATCATCCCTTGATAATTTCTCAATAGGGGCATAAATCTCTAAATTGTTGAATGTGTTTTCATTTTTTTTGGTGCAAGCGATTGGTTAAAATGTATTAATTACGGAACACGCATAAAACGTGACAGAGTAATGTCACAATAATTATTAGACAAAGCGGTCTAACTGAGTTAGGGGTGATAAAAAATAACTAGCGAGGAGTCTTGATCGACTCTAGTATTAGCAAACTGATCTCATTTGATGACATAAAACATAACAAAGCATTTCATTCACCATGTCATAATGGCATTTTTCACATTTATTGTAAATGTACCATCAATTTTTTAAAAAATAATTTCCAAATAGAACATAAATTTCTATTTTTTTTTTGTTGGACCATTGAATTCATGAATAAAGTTCATTGCATTAGTGGTCATGCTTGAATGACATGTCAGCAATATACCTAAACCAAATAGCCAACTAAATAATTAAATTAAAAAATAAAAAATAATTTTTAAAAAGGGGATTATATTGTTGAAATTTTGTGCCTAGGGATGAGGTCCAAAATTAAAGGCGTGGGAATCCTAATTTCTCAACAAAAAAATCCATAGGGGTTGACATTCATGCATAATAAGCACTACTAGTTCATACCAAATCTTGTGTTAAAGTACATTATAGAACATAAACATAAATTTTAATTATTAATTATTTAAAATTTAGATGAAAATGAATTTTAAATATAATTTCACAATGTTTATTAGCGAAAATGTTTGAAATAATCTTAGTACCTATAACTTCATATTGAGTTATTAGAATTTAGCGGAACATATGTATATCTACACTATGTCCATGTGATCAAAGGACGTGTTTATATATTACAAAACCTAAACAAAATTTTCGGTTTAAATTTTGAAGTAAGATGATTCTTTTGTTCCGATAAAAAAATGAGGGAATATATATATTATTTAAAATGCAAATAAAAATAATAGTCAATTACATCTAATTCAACGTAGAATTAACAATACTAATAAATAATCAAGTATATATAATTCAAGAGTAATTAAATTAAACCCACAATGGTTCAATTTGCACACTACACCAACCCCCCAAAAAAAAAAAACTCCCATTTCCTTTCATTGACCCACTTGCAATTTTTTAGAGAAATTCTAAAATTCAATAGGTAGAAGAATTTCGCCTCATCTAGATTTTAAGGCTTGTTATTTGTTTGCAAAATCAACCGTCATAAATAAATAAATAAATATAATAATTAATTTAAATCGTAGAGTGGAGTTTTCACATCTTATGTTGACTATAGCTAAACAAGCTCTAATATAGCTCGAATAGATAATAATGGTCACAAGTTAAATCCTAACTACTCTTAAAATACTCATCAACCACGTACGCTAAACTTTTGTGAAAGATTAAATGCATTTTTCTTATACACGTAAATCATAGAAGAGTCGTTGACACAATTATTTTAAATAAGGTCGAAGATTGAATCCTTCTCGATCGATTCCAATATTTTTTGACTAGTGACTAGATTTCATATTACAGATCCATTTGAACTCCATGTTAATCCCACATTTAGAATTGTTATATATTTTTAGTTATAAGCAAATAATTATATTAATTTGTATATTCTTTTACAAATATACCAATTAATTTAAAAAAATTACTAGTTAAACTAAGTAAATAAATATGTGCAAAATAAAAAAAATTCTCTTGGCAAATGTGACTTCCCATTCCCCAAAAGGCATTATTCTTGTGGTTTTTACTAATCCAAGTGTATCTGAAAGAACATATAATAAACAAGACAAAAGCATGGAGATGGTGGGAAGTGTGGGGTTAAATTAAACACAATATATTATGGTGATGGTGGTGGTTGAGTAGGCTTCTCCACTTGCATTTGTGATTGATAATGATGCCTTTGAGTTCTCAAAAATTCCTTTGCTATTTATTCTTTTTAAAAAATGGTTTTTTTTTTTTTTTTTTGCCTTTTGTAGGTTCTTATTGAGATTAATCATGAATATAAATTTTAATTTGAATTATATAAAAATATTCAATTCAAATTTATAATTTTTTAATCTTAAATTAATGCATAATATCCTCGTCTTTCAAATGAAATATTGATTCATATGAAACACTAAAATACGATACGTAATCTATAATAAGTTTTATAGATAATAGACTTTTTATTACTGAAGTTAACTATCAAAACAATTCGGTCTATTTTTATCTCTTTATTTTTTTCTTTTTTATCATGTTTCGTTGAACTTTACTTCTTATAACAGTTAAATTGACTAATAAAATATTTAACGTTCTTTTAGGTAGTGATACTTGGACCTAACTTTTACGGGTAAAAACTAAAATGTCTCTTACTAGATTATTTATTCAATAATGACTGCTAATTAACTTTATTTTATGATTAATTATATCTTTAAAATCCACTTATCGTTGTCTAATGAATGATTAGATTAAGGCCACTTCATAAGTTTGTGTGAAACGTGGCAGTTCGTGTTTTGTACTCATACTTCTTTCAATAGTAAAAGGTAAAAAGATGAAAATAAGTTTTTTTTTTTTCCCCAATCAAAATGTTTCTTTAATTTGATGTTAATTGCATTATTACTAAATTTGCCTTTTAATCTCCATTTTTTTTCCTTTGGATTTTGTGTGGTCCAAATGTCCAATATAGACTAAAGAGTTCGACCAAACTCATTTGGTTATTATAATTTATAATTTATTTATTTTAATTTATCCAAAGGAGAATTGGTCAAAATTATGTTTGTTGGTCAATGTTGAAATGGATGATTAGTTTATTAATCTTGTAATAATCTTTGATTAATTTGAAAGGGAAAGAAATGTCATTTTACACTAACTAGACCAAGACTTTTTAAAAATTCAGTATTTTTGTATCATAGTTTGTGAGAGAAGTAAGAAACACAAAAAGAATTAATAATAAAATACAAAAGGAAATATTTATTTGTCTATTTTAACATATTTATTTTTCATTTTTTTAAACTCTTTGTTTTAGATGTACAAGAAAAGTACGTTGATGGTTCAATAAATCACATTTTCTTTTTATAATTCTTTATCATATTGCTCATTAAACAAACCAAACCTTGAAAAACATATTTTATGCAAAAAAATGATGTTATTTTTTTAGTTCATATGAACCAAAAAGACAGATACGATATAATAAATTGATGGGGAATCGAATATAAGATCTATTATACTCATTGCCTCATTTTTAATTAACCGAGAGATAAAGATCTCATCGATATACCTAAATTTTAACTAACCACTCATTAATATACCTCAATTTTAGGGTTTGTTCGAAGTGACGTTTACACCAACATTTATAATAATGTTTATCTCATTTCGGATATAATAATTATAACAATCAATTATTTCAGTAATAACGGTTATATAATAACTAATGACTTTAACATATTGCAATTATAACAGTTTATTTAACAGTCATTTCAAACATATCTTTAATTAACCGGTGGACGAAGATCTCATCGGTAAATTAATGTTCCTGTTAGGAGGAAGAAAATAGACATAAATTAACATAATCTGAAATGGATGGTTGACCAGAGAAAATACGGAGAAGATGCTTCAAGTTGAACTTGAGAAGAGTTGACGAGAAGATGCCAAAGAAGACGGGGAGGGAATTTTCCACAGTAATGAAATGCCAGGTGTCAGTCAACGCGTGGTTTTATGACTATTTCTATTTTTTGCAAAATTGAGATAATGGCACATTTTCCCACGCCATATTTATTATTTTGGGGACTATTGAGCTCTTTGACTTTTTAACAATCTCTCTATTAATTTAACCTCCCCTCTCAAATCACTATTTTTTGGCCTAATTATCATATCATGCGTGAACTAAAAGCATCATTCTTAGTACTCATTCGAATATTTGTGTTGTGTACGGGTCATGATGAAGTTCAACACACTTTCATACACTCGTATCATCGGGTCTTGTTCGAATTGATATAAAAAAATAAAAATAGAAATAGAAATAAAAACAAACAGAAAAGAGAATAAATGAATAAAGACGAATATAAATGAATAATATAAAAAAGAAGAAATGAACAAAAAAAAAAAAAGAAACAAATAGAAATGAACAAACAATATAAATAAATGATGGTTTTTTTATACAATTTCTAACAGACTATATGATGCTCGTTTATTCTTTTTTGAATTTACGTATAAAATTAGTCGATATAACAAATTTATTAGTGAAAGACAAATTAGAATCTTCCCATCTCTAATCTAATAATTGTTGACTCTTTGGTCAATGTTTTCACCACTAGGAGCAAGATTAAATCATCTAAATAATAACTTAATTAACATGCTAATATTATTAACAGTTGAATAAGAGTGCACAACAAAGTTACGATATTCCCTTTCTAGCTATAAAAGGCACAAAATTAAGTACTGACTTATCATGATATTTTTCGTAACTAACATAACATGTTAATTATTCGATCTATTTTATGATAATTTGATTGTTATAAATCAGATTAAAATTTACGACATTTTTTACGAAATATTATATTTTCACCTTTATAATTATTAGTAGAAATTTGCCAATTGTCCAAAAACTAATAGTTGTAGTAGACTACTGTGAAAGAAGAGTTTAATTTGAAAATGAAAAAAAAGAAGAATAATTAGGGGTGGGTAGTCAAGTCAACGCCAACCTAACAAAATTTGATGAAGCAAAAAGGAAGTAATTTAGTGGTGAAGTATCCCACACTACATTAATAGTGCAAGTGTGATACTGTGTATTGCACTAACTATTTTATTTTATTTTATTTATTTATTAATTAATTTGAAGGAATTTTTTTAAAAAAATCGCCCACCAAAAGAAGCATCCTCTTTCCTCCCCCTATTTCAAATCCTTCCCACTCATTCACCACCAAAAGTCAACTCTCTCTCTCTCTCTCTCTCTCTCTCTCCCCCACTTCACCCTCATCTTCCACGCCTCTTCTTCCTGTCTCCCTCTCTCTCTCTCTTCATTTCATCTCATCTGCTCATGGAAACTGCAATCTCATTTTCAATCCCACATATTTGATCGCAGAGAAGAAGAATAAGGAGGAGGAGGAGGAGGAAGAAGACCCAACAGAAAAAGGAGACATCTTTCGTATAGTTTATATTTGTTCAGAATTTTTTTGATTTTGGTTTTAAAAAAGAAGAAAAGAGCAGGGAATTAATTAAAATGGGCAACAGAATCGGAAAAATCGGGGTGTGCTTCACCGGAGGCGAGCACCGGCGAGCTCACCGTCACGAGGTGGGCTTGTACATGTCCGACCCATATGACGAGGGCCTCGGGACATCGTTCTACTACGTCCGTCCTGACCCGAATAAGATGCCCACTTCCTCCAAGATCCACTCGGAGGAATCCGCCTCCATTTTCCGATCAATCTCCGGGGCATCGGTGAGCGCCAACACCTCGACTCCGCCTCTGTCCTCCGCCTTGGTGGACCCGTCTGTTGCCGTCTCCGTTTCCGGCCCCATCTTCGAGAGCTCCACCTACTTCGCCTCGGCCCCTCTCCAGCCGCTCCCCCGCCACTCCGGCTCTCTCTCCGGTCCGATCGCCGACCAAGGTTTCATGTCTGGCCCGATCGAGCGCGGCGGATTTCTCTCCGGCCCGCTGGACCGGGGCGGGCCGATCTTCTCCGGCCCCCTCGACCGTAGCTTCTCCCACAACGGCGGCGGCGGGTGGTGGGGGTCCAAGCGAAAAGGGTCGCTGATTCGGGGGCTCCGGCGAGCGATTTCGAAGACTTTGGGGCAGAACTCGGTGGTGGCGCCGGTGAAGTGGGTGTTGGGCCACGACAGTTGGACCGCCGGAGAAACGAAGAACGCCATGATCAACGAGACGATAAATGCCAGCGGGAGCTTGAATTTGAGCTTGGATGAGATGGAGTCGTGGGAAAGTCAGAATCTTCAAGTTCAATGGGCTCAGGGCAAAGCAGGGGAAGATCGAGTTCATGTTGTTGTTTCTGAAGATCATGGGTGGGTTTTTGTTGGGATTTATGATGGATTCAACGGCCCTGATGCCACTGATTTCCTCTTGTCCAATTTGTACTCTTTTGTCCAGAAAGAGCTCAAGGGTTTATTATGGGATGATAATCCCAAGTCTGATTCATCTTCATCTTCTTCATCAATTATGTCTTCTACTACTCTGAATTCTTCAGAGAGTCGGAGTAGTAGTTGCAGTAGCTCAGATATGGAAGCCAGTGTCAGCCGCTGTTGCGAATCGGAGAATTATGCAAGTGGGGTAGAATCTTGTGCTAAAGGGCCAAGAATTCCAAGGGGAAATTCAGAGGGATAGCCAATAAGTGGGAGGAGAATCAGAGAAGGTGGAAGTGTGAATGGGATAGAGAGAGATTGGAACTTGATCGAAGGTTGAAGGAGCAATGGAATCGGAACGATGGGTCGAAATCCACGAATCATTCCGATGTCCTCAAGGCCCTTTCTCAGGCCCTGAAGAAGACTGAGGAGGCTTATTTTGAAATTGCAGATAAGATGCTCGACGAAAATCCCGAGTTAGCTTTGATGGGTTCTTGTGTTCTTGCAATGTTGATGAAAGGGGAAGATGTTTACGTGATGAATGTAGGGGACAGTAGAGCTCTTCTGGCTCAAAATAAGGAGCCTGATCTTAGACTTGGCAAGATTGATCAAGACTTGGAAAGGATCAATGAGGAATCTTTGTATGACTTCCAAGTATCAGATGGTGTCAAACCCAGTCTCACAGCTTATCAGCTTACTATGGATCATAGTACTTCTGTTGAAGAGGTAAAGAGTAGAATCTCTCTGCTTTTTCGGGTTCTGTTTGGCTCCGTCGTTTGATCATGATTTATGATTGGATTAAGGCTTATGACAAGTTTACTTGTGATTCATTTCAGGAAGTGCTGAGAATCAGAGATGAGCATCCAGATGATGCCTGTACTGTTGTGAACGACCGTGTCAAAGGCTCGTTGAAGGTCACACGAGCTTTCGGGGCTGGTTTTCTCAAACAGGTATAGTGCTTCGTAGCTAGCTGCTACACCATGATCACACTGTGTGCGAATTTCCACATCATGCACAAATAAATTGCTGTGTTGTGTTATCTGGGAATTATGGCTAATTGAATTAGAATGGCCATGCATTAGATGGAGTAATTGCGATTTCTGTGGAAAGATTGAATCTTTGGAAACTGTCATGAAACATTGGTGTCATAACAGACTAGTAATTAAATTTGTGTTGATTGATTGCCCATTTCCAAATGGAGCTGAGGAAGTCGATACTGGCAAGATATCAACTTTGGATGATAGTGGACTAAATCAAAATCGAAGATTAAAATGACTATTTTGTGCTTCTTAGTTCTTATGAGATGCCAAACAACCCATACATTTCATTATTTCAAGGGTCGTTGCAGATGCAAAGGTAAGGCTGCATACACATGACCTTTCTTACACCGCCTTAAGCAGAAGCATCACGAAAGGCAATAGGGTGATATCATGAGCTCATCAACTACATTAATTGCATTACTACACCTACAACCGAATTTGCTCCGGCCAGTAGGCCAGTGAACAAATAAATTTAGTTGGGTGGGATGGACACCGAACTCGAATGCAACTGCCTTTGTCAATTAATTGCAGTCAACAAAATCATGCTAAGCCTGGTCAGTTTAACCAGCTTGGGACACACACACAGACTCTCTCTTCTGTCCTTCCTTACTGAAAATAGAACTCATGAGCTTGTGGTCCACAATTTTCCCCTTCCCCTTCCCGCCTTGGCTGGCCAAAAATGTGAGGAATTACAACACCACCACCACCTCCTCTTCATGTGGGTCCCGGTATTGCAGCCTGGGGAGATCCAAATGTAGATGGCCTTATCCCTGAAAGCATTCCTGCTACATGAAAAATCAGAGACATTAAAATTAGCTAAAACCTCGTTTTACAAGTGAAAGTCTTTTTCTTACAGTTGCTATTGACATTTGGTGCAGCCTAAATGGAACGGTGCTCTTTTAGAGATGTTCAGAATAGACTACGTTGGCACATCGCCCTACATCAATTGCCTACCGTCCCTTTACCATCACAGATTAGGCCCGAAAGACCAGTTTTTGATACTCTCCTCCGACGGCCTTTATCAGTACTTCACAAATGAAGAAGCCGTTGCTGAAGTCGAGCTCTTCATCACCTTGTCCCCTGAAGGAGACCCGGCTCAGCATTTGGTTGAGGAAGTTTTGAATCGAGCAGCAAAGAAAGCTGGTACATATATACTTTCTGATCATTTTTCTTTTTCCCTTATTAGTATAACCCCAAATTAGTCAAACGTAAATGGCTAAATTTGATGCCGTGTTGTGGTTGTGCAGGAATGGATTTCTATGAATTGCTGGAGATACGCCAAGGAGATCGACGAAAGTACCATGATGATGTATCAATCATAATCATCTCATTTGAAGGAAGGATTTGGAGATCATGTGTATAAGTAGAATGAAATTGTAGATTACAAACTGAGCCATAATAATCTTAAATTAATCTCATTGAAGCTTAATTAAACCGAATTAAGCTCTAGTAGGAGGAGCTGATGAGATTAGCTATGCTTATCGAAGGCGGATGAGAAAGTGTATAGGATTAGGGTATCATCATATCAGAGATAAAAATGTAATTCTTGATTGAATATATTCTATTCAATCTATGAATATCAAATTTTGTTCATTATCTTCTGTGGCTTTTCTGGGTGAAAATGACCATCAAAACAGTTGAAAGCAAAACCGACCATATTTTTATGACTTTTTCTCGTTAAAAAGAGAGAATATGGGTTGTGAATATTTTTGGGGGTTGTTTGATTATGTAAATCTGACTCAGAAGCATCTGCAAACTTTATGAGGAGTCTTTCTTTCTTCCCAGAATATTGTAGTTTGACCTTATGAAGCATGCAGTGGTCCTATTTTCAACTTGGAAAATCCACAATCTAGAGAGAGACACCATTCTTTGCCTCTATGCTTTAAGAAGGATTACGGGGAGTTTGAGAAAATAGCTCGAGAATAGAAAACAAGCTGAATATCCTCACCCGGAAGTAAAAATGTAATTCGGGTTTTGCCCAATTAATGATAAAAAAAGGGTAATATTACAGGGATATTGACATTGGAGGTCAAAATAGAAGATTAATATCCACCTCAGAAACTATTTCCTCTAAAAATGGTCTTTGAATTCTCTATCTGTCTACCTCTGAACTTGAAAGGGACACATGAGGAGGAAGAGCTGAAGGTAGAACAGCAGCTCAGCTCAGTTTTGACAAATTCTGTGGTTTCTTCTTTTGCGAAAGATCATTATTTAACAGCTTTACGCGGGAAATAAACAAAACAATGCCCCCCAAAAGTCATCATTCATCAAGTGGAAGTAAAAGTCAATACATTGAATTATGGAGTCAATTTCTCCATAATTCTCCTTTTATAACAATAATAATAATAATAATAATTAACATTATTATCGTTAATCTTATTTTCTTTGGGTAATTATTATCCCCTAGGTTGTCTCTAGCTAGTGGTGGTTGCTTCTTTTTTTTTTTTTTTAATTAAGGGTATTATTCCTTTCGAAGCAACAAACATTTAAGATAAAAGTTATTCCAATAAGTACGGTTCTAAACATTCAAACTTGTATTGAGGTCGGTATTATCTCAATCGACACTTTATTAATTTCTATTTTTTAAATCTGTATTTATTTATTATTGTCTAAAATAGGACAAGCCAACCATTGGATTTTGTCCGCAGCTTAAGTCATTGATGAAGTGTGGTAATGAGTAATGACCCACTATTTTTCGTTTTTATTGAGCCACTGTTTTTTGTTGACTTTTTCCTTTTCCTTTTTTTTTTTCAAAAAAAAAAGTTAATTTCATGGTATGACCTTTTAATTGACTCTCCAAGAGATTATTAAAGTCTCCAATAGCATTTTAGCTAATGCCTTGGTGATGATATCATTGTTAACTATTGATTTTGGATTATAGTAATGGGCCATAATCTCAATCCATATCTAAGAATCCCTCATAAACGGATCGATCTTATTCTTAAGTTAGTATAAAATTATAAATACATTAATTTTGTTAAACTCTAAATTTAAAAGGTATTTACTGTCTATTTTATTTTATATAATAAAAATTGAGGGATATTTTTTATATATGTGAGCAAGGTTGTTAAAGTATGATATAATCCATAGTTTCATTTTTTGGATATGTTTAACAATCTGATCCTACCATAAATAAATGTCAAAACAACTTTACCTCTCAAATCTTCATTAAAAATTAGACTAAAATTTGTCAAAATCGATTTTGATTTTATTGTTACAGATGATGACCAAAAGTAGTCATAGGAAAGATTTTAGAGTTGTAATTTTGAAGACATTAGAAAGTTTACAACAATAACATTGTAATTTGACTAAACCAAATCATCAAAATTGATTTAGATTTTCTTGTTAGGAAAGATGACCAAAGAGCAACCCTAATAAAGATTTTAGAAGTGTAATTTTGAAGAAATTAGAGAGTTTAGAAAGTAACATATAATATGGGTAGATTTATAAGTTGATATTTGAGAGTTAGAGAGAACAAGTGTTGGCCGAGTGACAATTCTAACCTCTCTTTCGGGTTTAAACTTACGGGAGATAATTTTCTTATAAGTTGTGTAAATGAGTTGAGATGAGTTGTAGACTCGAACTTTAAGCGTGAGTTTGATATCCCTGTTCTCCTTGGGCCTTCAAATCCAACCGGAGTTACCCATAAAATAGGGGATTAGTTAGGTGATCATGTTCCATTAAGTTTTAGTTTACAACTTTTTATAATTAAGTTTACAACCTCTTACTCGCTGCTTATATATCCTTACAACTTTCTACAACTTTATTTACATTAGGGAGGAGGAGGTTACCGAAGGAAAAGGGTAAAGACTTTCGCTCGACCTTTTTTGTTTCTTTTCCCCAATCCAACTACTAACTACCTTTGAATTGATACTAGTAATTGAATGCCATGACAGTCAGCAGGAGATGAGAGGTGGAAGAAAGAGATTGAGGTCAGTCAGGTCATGAAAATCTGTCATTTTTATGATGAATTCAATGCTGAAACTAAAAAATTTCAGTTGTGCAGAAGCAGAAGTGACCACAACTACAACTACAGCTACAAGGCCCCCGTATTCTCAGGAGGACTATCCTATTCAGATCATTTCTATCTTTGGAAATATGCAGTTTTGGATAGAGAAAGTGGGAACCCCTCCATGCCCTTTGTGGCTCCTTTTCGGCTGTTTTTCCTCCACTCATTGACTCACCACCATCTACGTATTTTTCTATCCTTCCTTTATTTTATAGTTTAGTTCTATGTATGGTTACCATATCGGTTATATTGTATGGTTATACGGTAAGTTATGTTTAAAAATAGAAGGAAGTGTAAAAATATAAATTATTATAAGTTGGAAGAACTTAAACTTATAAAGAGTTGCGAAAAATTATAAGAAGACGTAATACTTAAAGTTGAAAATAACATAATTTAAGAGTTCATTTGTTTTAGAGCTTATAATAGCTCGTAACCGTTAATCGCTAACCATAACAACTCGTAAAAGTTAATAACAACTAATTACAACAACTTAGAACAGTTAAAAATTAGTTGTAGCCACTCATAATCCCTTATAATAGCTAATAATAGTTTTTATCAGTTAAAACAAACAAATCATAAATGTATTGATTTATTCACGATTAATTGTACTGCAATTTCACGAATACGTACCACCTAGCGCCCATAAATTGTTTTATACAATAATAAGACTTTTTTTTGTAAGCATACATGAACAAGAGTACTCATACGACATTCTATTATCGTGTATGAACAATGCTCCTTCCGTTTCATAAAAATTGTCAAAAGTTTCTATTTTGGATGTCTCAAAAACATTATAAAAAATTCTCTATATAATAGAAAAAGTGACCCTTCATTTGGAATCTGTGAGTGGTAAATGATGTTCCCTTAATTTTTGTATTCATAAAGTTTGACAACTTTTTAGGGATGGAGGGAGTAATGTGTAAATAATTGTATATATTATCAATGACATAGGCATTGGTCACTAGCGTATTTGGACAATAAATAAATACATTGACCCTTATGTGGGCTTATATATTGGGCCTGAAGCCAGCCCAAGCCTTTTCTAAATGAAATCTAATTTGGAAGGCCCAAAAGTAAATTAAAATAGAAAAAAAATGCATTTTGAAGTTTGAACTAGACAAGACATCTGTCCAATAATCAAATTCAAACTAATCCATGGGTTCACAAGTTTGACTTTGACTTCTAAAACACCAGCCTTTTTCAATTTTTTCTGTGCATGTTAATTTGCCCATCAGCCTATAATCTTCTTTGAGTCAGCAAATATACAAAAAAATGTCTGCAAATGCATCTCCATGAGAGAGAGAGAGAGAGAGAGTAGGTGTTGAATTAGTCCATCCCCTCCATCCACAGTGGATTAGTTAGGTGTTTAAGCCGAAAGGGTTTCATAATCTCCACGATTCTGTTGGTAAATCACCATCACTAATCCAGTCCAGTCCGATCCGATCCAACCCACCATTAATTTTGGTGATTTTTTTTCATTGTCCATTTTTGAGATGATGATTTTGTTTTGACTGAAATGAGATTAGTCTGACAGTGTCAGGATTCAATTGCAGCAACAGCAGTAATAGCCATAGCCATAGCCATAGCCATAGCAGCAAGAAGATGAGCATGAACTCCTTCCTTGAATTCAGAAAACAAGCCTCCTTTTACATCAAGGAGAAGATCAAAACTGCTCGATTGGCTCTCACTGATGTCACCCCTGCTCAGCTGTAAGATCTCTGACTTATTTTCAGAGCAATTTCAGTTCTCAAGCACCAAACTTGATCTGGGTTTCTCACATCTTCTTCTGTTTTTGTTGGGAATTTGGAAGATTGACAGAAGAAGCAACCAATGCCAATCCATGGGCACCCGATACTCGAACTCTTGGCTTAATATCAAAATCTGCCTTTGAAGTTGATGATTACTGGAGGGTTGTGGACATTCTGCATAACAAGTATGCTTTCTTTTTGTTATTTATTTATTTATTTAGAGTAACACTGCACCCGATACATCTAGATCACCCCAGACCCTAGTCTTTGATACGAGACGACTCATAACAAGATGATGATCTCCCTCTTTTTCTCTTTTTTGTTTTACAATTTGAGATCAGATTATCAAAGTTTGATAGAAAGAATTGGAGGGAATCTTACAAAGCTTTGATCGTACTGGAGCACTTAATGACCCATGGGCCAGAAAGCGTAGCTGATGAGTTCCAAACAGACAAACCCATCATCAAAGACATGGAAAATTTCCAGTATATTGATGAAAGAGGGTAGGAAATTAATTTTCTATGAATAATTTTTCCCCTTCCAATATAATTAATTTATCTATTAACCTGCAATGTTATTCATATATAGATTTAATTGGGGACTTGCTGTGAGGAAGAAATCTGAGAGAATACTTAATCTCCTTCAGAAGGGGCCTCTCCTCAAAGAAGAGAGGGAGAATGCTAGAAAGATAACAAGAGGGATTCAAGGGTTTGGTAGCTTTTCTGAAAGTGGGAGATCAACCAACCTTCTGAAAGAAACAACAGCTGCATTTGGGAGGAGTCATTCTCAGTTCAATGAGCATGGAAATGAAGACAACTTACCGGAATCGAATAATTTTGATCGACCCCCGTTGATGTTTGTCAGTGAGGATGTAAAGCAAGAGAAGTCCAAGATTATCAAGGGAAATTCAAAGGAAAACATGGCACCGAGGAATGATTTGGTCAAGGCAAATTTGCATAATTGGGATGATGAAGAGGTAGGGGAGGGAAATTCTCTTCTATGTGGTGGAAATAGAGATAGGATTAATGGTGGTGTGTTAATTGAAGAGGAACACCATCCTTTCAATCATACTGAGAAACACACTGGAATCTCGTTACTTGCAGCTCAAGCTGAGGTCTAAGGACTAGGGAAGGATTCTTACTCATACTTGTTCAGAGTTTCTGAATGTGATGTGGATCGCCGTTTTTAGCTAATATGCTAACCTTGGTTATAGGAGGATCTTTACCGTTACAAAGGTTCCTTGTAACTGTGTAATGTCCATGTATCTTTGGTTCATCTTCTATGTCGTCAGAGTTAAGCTTTGAAGATGGCAGATGTAATAATGTTTTTAGCAAACAATCCTCTGTTTGTCTAAACTGGAGAAATACAACCAAACTGGTTATGATGGTTTCTCCTTGAAGTACAGATAAAAAATCTTGCCTAATGTTGATGATGATATATGCAATTAAAATGAGCTTGTCTCGGGTGAGACTAGTCTTACGTAAAAGAATTATGAGATGCAACAAAAAGGAGTCAAGCTATTCACCAAATCCAACAGTAGAGAGGTGTGTGTCAAAACAGAACCAGCCTGTGACATCTCTCGTCAGAGAACTAGCCTAACAAAGCTAGATGATGAATGGTTATCTTCAAGTTTTTGTCACACCAACTTTTGAGAAGGTAGTGGGGTGTTAAACTTCATTTCTAAGAGAGGTCTAAAGTACGTAAAGAGAGTTAGTATTGTTCGGAAGATTCACCTGCAAAAACATCTGCGATCATTTGAAACTTCGGTGCTTCTGAATAGTTTTAGCCTCTTGACATGTCTTTCACGGATATTTCTAGCTGTCAAAACGCATATCAGAAACATTATATGACAAAGTCATGCAATACGAAAAGAGAATTTGATAATAGTAACAAAAGTACAACTGTTTTAATATCACGTATTACTCTCAATTTAATCATTGAACAAAAAATTCAACTAAACAAAAATGGAAAGGTAAAATAATTAACGAATTTAATTGTTAAAATTTTTCCCTGCCCAATCATAAAAAGGCCAAGTCTTGACACAATGACGACAGATTCAGAAAGAGAACTTCTGAAAGAACTCAGTCATATAAATTTCTGCAAGCTGCCATTTCATGGGAAGATTATTCTTCTTCCACCTTCTTTATCCAACAGTATAACTTAGAAGCACTTGCGGTGAACAATTGATGGACCGGATTCATCATATTCAGCCTTTGCAATCCACATCTACATTGCAAATTATGAAAATTTCAGAGACTTCATCGATACATAATCTAGTTAGGAATGAATGCTAACTTAGTTATGGGTTTAACCAATTCTTTCTTGTTTGATCATATTACCTGCTGGAATGTGCTGAGAGATGCTAAGATGGAACCTCCGATCCAGACACTGTATTTCCTCTCAGGTGGAGCCACAACCTTGATCTTCATGCTGCTGGGAGCCAAAGCCGTGATTTCCTTGCTCATTCTATCAGCAATGCCGGTGAACATAGTTGTTCCTCCACTGAGAACAATGTTCCCATACAGGTCTTTTCTGATATCCACATCACACTTCATGATGGAGTTGTAAGTGGTTTCATGGATACCTGCAGCTTCCATACCAATCATGGATGGCTGGAAGAGGACTTCAGGACATCTGAAACGCTCAGCACCGATGGTAATAACCTGCCCATCGGGCAACTCATAGTTCTTCTCCACTGCAGAGCTAGTCTTGGCAGTCTCAAGCTCCTGCTCAAAGTCAAGAGCGATGTATGACAGCTTTTCCTTTATATCCCTCACAATTTCTCGCTCAGCAGTGGTGGTGAAGGAGTAACCTCTCTCAGTTAGAATCTTCATGAGGTGGTCAGTGAGATCACGTCCAGCCAAATCCAGACGCAAGATAGCATGTGGTAGGGCATAACCCTCATAGATGGGAACAGTGTGACTGACACCATCACCAGAGTCCAACACAATACCTGCCAATTGAAACACCATCCTCACAAATGTTAGATGCATGATGCATCACATACGATAATATCCATACCGAAGATAACAAGCAATTCTTGTATTTTGTTGGTCATGACAACTCTGGTGACACATTAGAAAATGAGACATAAAGGCATCTATTTGAAAAGCAGATAATCCCCAAAGTTCACCTACCTGTAGTACGACCACTAGCATACAAGGAGAGCACAGCCTGGATGGCAACATACATTGCTGGAGCATTGAAGGTTTCGAACATGATTTGGGTCATCTTCTCACGATTAGCCTTTGGGTTGAGAGGTGCTTCTGTAAGTAAAACTGGGTGCTCCTCAGGGGCAACTCGAAGCTCATTATAGAAAGTATGATGCCAAATCTTTTCCATGTCATCCCAATTGGTAACAATACCATGCTCAATGGGGTACTTCAGGGTCAAGATACCACGTTTTGATTGAGCCTCATCACCAACATATGCATCTTTCTGGCCCATACCAACCATGACACCAGTGTGACGTGGACGACCCACAATACTGGGAAAAACGGCTCTAGGAGCATCATCTCCAGCAAATCCAGCCTAAATTGGAAGTTTATATATTTCCAGTAAATTATGCAGGAGAACCATGGATTGTTGCACATAGTGCTATGAAATAGTTCAACTTCTGTAGGAATTCCTTTACATAAAGAAAGTAGCATGTACCTTAACCATTCCAGTTCCATTGTCACAAACAAGGGGTTGAACATCCTCTACATCCGCCATCTTCTACAATTAGCTGGATCCACAATAATAAAATTTCAGTCAGAAATAAAGAGAAAAAGGAGGATAAGAGAAACTGGAAATGCAATGAGGAACCGAACAATGCAACAGAGGTGAGGGTTCGATAGGCTGGCTATAAAGGTGCTAAGTGAAGGTTGAGATCCAAGATACTTTAATCAAGAATTGTACTGGCATGGTTAGACCACATTTACAAGGATCAACTCACTGAATACTTGATCAGGACAGAACGTGATCATCAACACATCATCCTAACTATTGTTTGAGCTGTTAAATTTTACATCATCTGATCATGATCATCTACTCATCATCCTAATCTGATCATGATCATCAACTAGCTATCGTTTTAAAGAGCAATGCTTACAAACTCATGAGTTTTTATCTCAAAACCAATTAACTGCGGGAGGAGTAACTCACAAGCTTACAAATATGTTCAAGGCTTCCTTAATTTGTCAATTTAGGACTTCCTCACTTTTTAAGTCCAACATGCCCCCTCATGTGTGAGGTACTCACAACTCGTGAACACAATTTTTAATCAAATGGAGACGGTGGAAAATCCAAGATCAAGCAATCCGCTCTGATACCATGTCAAATTTTATATAAATTACGCCTTAATCCAACTGAGCAATGGATATAAGCCTATGAGGCTCCCTCCCAAAACCAATTGAAAACGGGTGGAGTAACTCATTAACTTCTATACATGCTTAAAGAGTCTTTAATTTGTGACTTCTGTGACTTCTCCACTTTTATAACTCTAACACATGTTATGGGATCCACAAAGAGGCAATCAGTACCACGATTTGTGCGTGACAATAATAGTTTGATTTAATATTTACTTTCATTTCTACTGTTTGACCTACATGATACTAAGTTAAATTTGTACTTTTTAAAGCATTAAGCAAACCCTTAAGCTCCAAGAATTACTCGGATCAATGCAACAATATCATTTTCACACGACGGAAATTTAAAAAAGTTGCATATAGAATATCGGTCAAACAGCAGTATCAAATTCAAGGTATTGCCAATGATCTAATTCACCCAAAATTTTTCTCAAATACATTTAGTTTATGACCATCTTTTTCCTCCCTCAACTTGAGAATATCTTCCAGAATAACACTATGTAAAATCATCAATTCAACACCAATGCTCTAATACTGCTTCCGTAAAAACAGAGATAAGCGAAGATCAAGATCATGTCAAAGGCAATATCTAAAATTAAAAATTTTCCAATATAAAAGACATTGATCCTCAAAGATGACAATAAAACACCAAATCACAATAGTATGAATCTATGTATAATCCTCTCATTTCAAGAGAAATCATCATGATCATAACAGATGATTCAATCATGGATATACACTAAAATCACAGCATATTTATCAAACAAGCAGATCAAAGATTAAGAACGATCGTGCAATTATAACTTGGAAAACGCAATGCAGCAACCGATTCCATCAATAATTCAATTGAAAAACTCGAATTGAAAATACATAATCATCAATCCAAATTCAAAGCGAGGCATAATTAACTAGGGAGGAGCGTATCCAGAAATCGAAAACATAAAATGCAAAAGCAATCAAGATCGATGAACATTACCTTTGGGAATTTCGAATCCGGGGATGGAAGAGGAGAGAGAAAGCGAGTGGAAGAGATAGAGGGAGAGGGGGAGGTGTAAGGTGGAGCACTTTCAGTTACGAGGAGGGAGGGAAATGAAACGGAAAATGAAAAGAGGAGCAACGGGAGAGAGAGAGTGGGCTTATATATAAAAAATTTTGAAGGGAAGAGAAGCGGGGAAATGGGAGGAAGCGTGGCCACCCACCTTTCTTTCTTTTCCCTTTGTTTTTTTTCCCCTGTCTTTTTCCCTTCAATATTACTACAACTTACGAAGTATTCGGCCTAAAGAAGCGGTCGATCGATCCTGATTTGGTCGCCTCATCCTCGCGCTCCTCTCTCTCTCTCTCTCTCTCTCATCTCTGCCTCGTGCACGTTCGCATTTTGTACGATGGATTGTTACTATGATTTAATATTTATTTTTTAAAATAATATTTTAATATTATTGATTTGGACATCTGTATTGGGCCGCAATTAAAATCTGAATGTCCAAATTTATGATTTAAATTTTGAGAAATTTTGCTCCAGATGATGTTTGTGACCAAATTTAGATTCGAATTTTATATGTTGGAATTCAGTTGTCTAACATTTTTTATCTAAAATTGTAAATATATTGGATTAAAACATATTTAGATTCAATTTCGCGTAACACCTCGATATTTTAGCTAATAATTATTGATTTGTATATGAATATTTGACAGGAATAGTGATTTAATCGGTCGTATAATATTTTGTTAGCTTTAATACTTATGAGAACAATTAAAATTATGTGTTTATTTGAATAATTTGCATGCATTAAAATTGTCAACGTTGTGTTTAATAAGTTACCTAATCACATAAAATTCGTCAAGTCAAAGTCGAGTCAAATTAAGTCCGGTCAAACCAAGTCAAATGCAAACTTAGTAATTAAACAAAATAAAAATAAATAAATATAAGCCAATTGTTTTAGCTTGCACATGAAATTTTTAAACCATGGTATTGTTAGTCCATAGTTTTTTTTTCTATAGAAATAAAATGTACATGGTTTTAGCTCATAGTTTTTAAACACAATTTGACAAATATAATAATTTCATTGGTTTGAAGTTCCTATAAATATGAGTTGATTTTCTTCATACAAGCACAATGAAAAAGAAACACAACACAAATAGAGAGACGGAAAAGAAGAGTTTGGAGGCTCCTTGATAGATTAAGGAGGAAGAGTTTGGAGGCTTTTTACTTGGTGGATTAAAGAAAGGAAGCGTTTAGAGGCTTTTGTTTGATAGATTAAGAAAGTAAAGAAAGATCAAAGAGATCCATTTGGTTGCATTAAGGTGAGTAATTCTTATATTTTCTTTTAACTAAAAAAAGGTTTTTGGCTTTTTTATCGACGATATAGATTTGGATCCATCGAAATTGATTTTGATGAATCTTCTTAGCGACTTAACCCATCTAACATAATGAGGTGAAATTGAGGAAATGGGAGAAAGATTTGAGGTAAAAAGTTTAGTAGATCATCCAATATTCCTCTAGTCTTTCATTCCGCCCAAATTCTATTTGCTCTTATAATTGTGGGTACAAAATTGTATCTTCCATTGTTAAAATTAAAAATAATAATACATGGATATAATAATCTAGACTTAACTAAAAAATTAGAAACTTAATTTCACTAATTAGGAACTCACCTTAATTTTATGTTATGATTTATTAGATTATTTGGATGCATGTGTAATTGATGAGCATGTGATATATTTTGGACTATGATTAATTAAGATTGAAAACTATGACTAATTAAGATTGCTTGTGTTTTGTGATAGTTTCTTGTGTTGGTCATGAGTGAACTTCCCTAAGATTAAAAACTCAACGACATAATTAAGATTTTGATCCATATGTTTAACTATGACTAATTAAACATGATATGATATTCGTAAGATTATAAATATTCGTCACATCCACGATGATGGAAAACCTATGTGTAAGTGTATTTTTATGCATATAAGATGTGGTTATAATCGGATTATTAGTCTAACTTAGAGGACCTTACTTTCTTTTGGACTCGAGAGAGGAGTAAGAGCCAAAAGACACGGTTGGTATGAGACAACTATGGTTAGTTTAGTAAATAACTTAATAGTGATGTTTATTTAGCGACTTTAGTGAAAACGAGAGTTTCGAATTGTACTTGTTATAAGACAAATGTGACTAAATAAATCTAATCATATGTTTATAACATAAGTATGTATTTTGTGAAATATTAAGTGCATGATAAATACGAATGTACAATTCTACCTGCAAAGTGTGACTTGTGTATGCATACCAACTTTCAATTATTGCATTTTATGATTTAAGTTATTCGTATTACTTGTTTATGTGCTTGTGTGTAAACTGAATAATGTGTAAAGTGTAATATCGGGAAATATAAACATTATTCATTGGGCTCCAAGAGCTCATGACCTCACCATTTTTCAAGTTTCGTAAATTAAAGGGATCAAGAATGCCTCTAAGAAGATTAACAATTAACGATAATTTGGTGACCCAAGATAGGAAGGTGGTCCATGTTTATATTTTAGACTAGGTTAATAAATAAAAAAGGTAAGATGTATTCCGTATGGAATTTGTAAGATTGTTATAAGCATGATTAAGCACGAATTTAAGTTGCATGTTTAGAAGTACCCGTTTCATTTTGTGTTAGAATTTTAGAAAAGTTTCCGTTGCAATTCGCTTGAGAGTTTAAATAAGGTTAAGAAGTTAAGATAGTCTCGGTGGGCGCCCGAGTGGGATGTCCACAGCGGTGATGCGCCTAACTATTCCAAGTTGGGGCGTTACACTCCTTGATGTCTTAATACAAATTATCATATTCAAAACCAATCCAATTCGAATTGAGACATCAAGAATTTGTGATAGAACCAATTTTTTTTTTTTTCCGAATGAACAACCGGAAAGGACAAATTTTTACACGTGTTACTTACGTCATATACTTTGAGGCATCGTGAAACGTTTGTTTGCAAATTCTTATATCCATCTCGAGAGCATATACTCCCACATAACGTGTCATTATATTAGGCTCACAAACTTCACCTATTTTTTCTTTTGTTCAATTATTTATTATTAACATATGTCGGGAGAACATATGTTCACAGGTATATGATTGACGTTCTGGCGTTTGTTTGGTATTGGAACTTTGTGTTATCTAACTAGGCCTAATAGTGTTTATTTGGGCCCCATAGATTGAGTCCATTGCCTCTAACCCGCCAAGTCCAGCTCACAGTGAGTCTAACTGAAGGTGCCCCATAAAAATCTTTCACTCCCTCTCTCGCTGTCTCTCTATTATTATTTTTGTGTTTATTTTTCTCCAAAATCTTTTTTTATTTTTCTTCCCTCTAGAGCAATTATATATAAATATATCATTAGCATTGTACTTCTATTCTATTTTACATGTCGTCGTTCTGGTTAATATCTCTTAACCCTTTGTTTTAATCCCCTTTAGTTACTTTATTCTAATTCATATTTATCAATAATAGGATTGTATTGCTATTCTAATTTAGTTTAAATACTTTTTTTGGATTCGTAGCTATGATCCATACGATATATATATGTTAATTACCATGAATATATATGTAGATATTAATATCTTTACCGTTATCCTATTTTTAATTATTTACTCTTTTATTTTAAGTGCTTATATTATTTGATTGTTTATTTTATTTTACTTTAGGTAATACCTTACAAATATAAAAAATAATTATTAAAAAAATAAACCTTTTTTTTGTGGAACGTTATTAACGAAAATGAGTTCCCTTGTACTAAATTTAAAATTATTATTTTTAATTTAAAGTGGTAATAATAATAATAATAATAATAATAATAATAATATATTTTCCTTGCCCTCCATTCCTTTTTTTTATCCAAATAAAAAATATTAGTAATATTCATTCCCTTTTATTTTAAATCCACCAAGGGAAGATATCTGCCCTCCCCTCACTCCCCCTCCCTTCCATTTGCCTCCCCTTCATTAACTTCCCCTCCCTCCCCTCCCCTCCCTCCCCTTCTTATATCCAAACATTGTGTTAATCCAACCATGTTACAGCTATCACCCCTGAGATTTTGTCAACCATTTTGCCTTTTTAGATCTGGGAACTTCTCTTCAATTTTTATTCTGACACCCCTTGACTGTGTTTTGCATCTGTGCTGTCTCGTCTCATGGTTAACTCTTTGGTTTCAATTCTGCAGTTGAAATAAGTAACCAATTAGTGGATCCAGAACATTCAAGTATGGAGATCGAGGTGAAAGACAACAAGTTCTTCAATGTGGGGCTACTCATTGTGGCTACCCTATTGGTGGCGAAAATAATTTCAGCCCTGATTATGCCAAGATCCGGTAAACGCCTGCCTCCAGTCATGAAGGCCTGGCCGCCTCTGATTGGTGGCCTTCTTCGCTTCCTCAAGGGCCCTATTATTATGCTGAAAGAGGAATATCCAAAGCTCGGCAGTGTATTCACCTTGAACCTTGTCAATAAGAACATCACCTTCTTGATTGGTCCTGAGGTGTCTGCCCATTTCTTCAAGGCACCCGAGTCTGAACTCAGCCAACAGGAGGTTTATCGCTTCAATGTCCCTACCTTTGGACCTGGAGTTGTCTTTGATGTTGACTATTCCATCCGCCAGGAGCAGTTTCGCTTCTTCACAGAGTCTCTTCGAGTCAATAAACTCAAGGGTTATGTGGATCAGATGGTTGTTGAAGCTGAGGTCTCTCTCTCTCTCTCTCTCTCTCTCCCCCCAATGGAATGATATTATCAGCATCAGCTGATGATTTTAATTATAATTTTGCCCTTTTCTTTATCGCTTGAAATTGGATAGATGGAGCACCAATATCACATTTGGAAAAAATTGGCCCTTATATAGAAAGGGGCAGCAACACATATTACAACCTTCTATAAATGCAACCTTATCCAATGCCTTCTGAGCATTAAAGGGCTTCAGCTCATTCATTGTAATCTGTTGCATTCCCAATAATTATATCTGAACATTAATAAGCTAATATTATAGTTGCAAATAGTTGTGACTTTGCTGCCAAAAAAAATAGTTGTGACTTGTGACGTTGGCTTTTCTTTGTCTTCAAGGCTGACATATTCGACATTAATTGAAAGCATGTTTGAGAGAAGGTTTGATGATGATTGTTGTTAAGAATGACATTTCCAAATGGATATTCAATGTCTTGAGAAGTGGCCAAAGTGGATGCTGATTTTGGAAAGAGTTGTCATGACCTATGTTACTTGGAGTCGGGTATGGCTGTCTGATAGAGATACGTGTCCAAGTGTATGGACTTGGCTATTTTCTAGAAAATTTGCAGATATTTACTGTAATTTAAAGCGTCAAGTGCCGTAGCCTTGTCTGAGTGTTGAGGGGCCGACACGGGTACAATAGGGTAAAATGAAGAGTGGAAGTGACATAGGTCGTGACCATTTCTACGAATATTGTCAGGCAGTCTATAAGTTTTAATCTCATTTCAGAAAACCATGAGTGGTTTACCAGCTACTATTATTCATTCAGCTCATAGCTTCTAAAAGAAGTTCGCATCATCACCATGGTACTGTTATTAGTGTCCTTATGTTGACAAATGAATTAGGTTGCTGGGGAAGATTTACCTGACTTTTAGTGACTGGCCTGTTTGTATGCTCTTGTAATTGTTCATCTTAGTGATGGGTTTGAAGAGAAACTGTATTCTCTGACAGTTATCTGGGTAATTTGTTTAGCTAAATTCACGCGTTAGTTTGATTAGTTGGAGTTAAAAGTGCTGTAGGTGTGGGAAAATTTGGAGTGGCCATGAGTAGTTTTAATTATCATCCAAATGCACTTGCTCCAGTAACTTTCATAGTGGCATATGCTATTAGTCACATATTGTAATCCTGAAGCCTAAAGCTTCCCTGGTCCGTTTGATTGTAGCTATACATTATGAAGTTGGCAAAACTTTGATAAAGGCAACAGTGATTATCCTGTTTGATCCTCTTGTTATAATTATGATTGATTGAATTGGAAGGGAGAATGAGTTGTCTGATAGTTCACGTGATAATTAGTTGAGTTGGGATGAATGAGAAATTGAGTCTTCTGAGAATTGATGTTGTAATTTGTTCAATTGGAGCCAAAGTGCTTTGAAGTCTAGGAACTCTAAATAACACTCGTTTATAAGGTATTTTGACTGCGAACCCGTTGGACCCAATAGTTTCTGTGTTAACATACTGTTAATCATGTTTTCCAATTATGAGGCTGAAAATTCCTGTTATTCCACTAGATTCTCTGTATAATATGAAGGTGAAAAAGGCGTCAGCAGTTCACTACTTTTCTCGTCAATGTTGTTTTTCCCTGTGATGTTCTCTCACCTGAATACAATTTAAAGAAACATTTGATCCTATGTTGTGCAGGAGTACTTTTCCAAGTGGGGAGACAGTGGGGAGGTAGACTTGAAATACGAGCTGGAGCACCTTATCATCTTGACTGCCAGCAGATGCCTCTTGGGTAGGGAAGTCCGCGACAAGCTCTTTGATGATGTCTCTGCTCTCTTTCATGATCTTGACAATGGGATGCAACCTATTAGCGTTATCTTCCCATATCTTCCCATCCCAGCCCACCGCCGCCGTGATAGAGCTCGTAAGAGGCTTGCTGAGATTTTTGCAAGCATTATATCTTCTCGTAAAGCCTCAGGCAAATGTGAGAATGACATGTTGCAGTGCTTCATTGATTCCAAGTATAAGGATGGCCGACCCACAACTGAGGGAGAGGTGACAGGTCTGCTCATCGCTGCCCTTTTCGCCGGTCAGCATACCAGTTCCATAACATCCACCTGGACTGGAGCTTACCTTCTCCGTTTCAAGGAATACTTTGCCTCTGTTGTGGAAGAGCAGAAAACCTTGATGAAGAAGCATGGTGAGAAAATAGATCATGACATTCTTTCTGAGATGGAAGTCTTGTACAGGTGCATCAAGGAAGCACTGAGACTCCACCCTCCCCTAATTATGCTTCTCCGCCAGTCACACACCGATTTCAGTGTGACAACCCGCGAAGGTAAAGAGTACGACATCCCGAAGGGCCACATAGTCGCTACATCACCGGCTTTTGGCAATCGCCTCCCCCACATATACAAGAATCCTGACACTTATGATCCTGACCGATTTGACCCTGGAAGGGACGAGGATAAGGCAGCCGGGCAATTCTCATATATTTCTTTCGGAGGGGGCAGGCACGGGTGCCTTGGGGAGCCCTTCGCATATTTGCAGATTAAGGCAATCTGGAGCCACCTCCTTAGGAACTTCGAACTGGAGTTGATTTCCCCTTCCCAGAGATCGACTGGAATGCCATGGTGGTGGGAGTGAAAGGAAAGGTGATGGTTCGGTACAAGCGCAGGAAGCTTACTGTCGACTGATGATCTGGTAACTAGACCTGTGACAATTTCTGGGTTTTATTTAGTCCCTTGTTTGTCAGTGGAGTAGAATCTCTTCCTTTTTCAGTTAGTTCCTTGTTGGTTTGAGCCCCTGAAACCCTTGTTCTGCTGCTTTTTCGGGTTTTAAAAGATTTTGCATTTTTTTCTTTGATTTTTCTCTTACCTGTTAACATGGCCAGCTCTATTTATTCCTCTGCTGTCTTTCTAATGTGAGAAGCAAAATCATTAAGTTTGAATTATCAGTGATTCACACCTTTAATTATACACATTAAGAAGTATCTACAAGATGAAGGAATAAAAAAAAAAAAAAACAAAAGCCAATGAAGGATGTCCATGGGATCCTCCCTCGTGAATTTCCACGAGGCAGGTGGTTTATTGCGTGTGTCTCGTCCCAATTCTTTAAAAATTGGCCGAATTTCGCCCAGGAGAAGCAGGTAATACCGGAAACGGCGTATTAATTACTGGCGCTGAAACGCGGAGATTACCTGAAACTTTACCAAATCTCTCAACTCCTACCTCCCATCATTTTCTCGGGAATCCAAGGCCTCTCTCTCTCTCTCTCTTATCTTCTAATCTTATCATAATTGTGAAATCACTAAAAAGACAACATACAAATCACCTAAAGAGTAAAAAAGTCAATTAAACTTACATAATTAGTTCAGGACTTCATGCGTTATTTATAACTCCCTTGTTATAATCAATGAGATCTCAATCTACTGATTAAAATTGAAGGCGTAATTCTCAGGTTCAATTCCCATCTTTTCTATTCTATCGTATTGCTCTTTGCGGTTAATTTGAAACCTCTATTATAAGTAAAATGGTGCAATCTATATATGTTTTTCTTTGCTATAATGTGACATTTTTCGTTTTTTATGAAACTCTCATATATAAATCTTAAAATACATCATTAATCTATTAAGTAGATCCATTAATTTAAACTACTAACAGAATATTTTTATAAAAATAAAGCGTATAAATATTTCAAAGAATGATATCATGATATCCAAAAACAAATCATGAAATGAAATAATGCTAATAAATAATCATCATTGAAGAAGGCAACAAAAGTTGACTTTCCCTTTGCAATTGTTTTCTCCATCATCATTCATCACGAAATTGAGGAAAGGCCCCACCCCATCATCAGATCGACTTGGACCTTCATATATATATATATATATATATATATATATAATTTTACCTCCAAAAAGATATAATGGACGTACAAATTATGGACATATAGGAGGAAACGTTATAATGATAGCGTGATAGTTGAAAAATATACGGCAGAAATAAAAATAATAATCATAATAATCAACCTCATGCAATTATATATCAAGATGTCATGTTATAGGCAGGCAATAATCTTCCAGCCCAGGCCTTCCCTTTTACTCCATGCTATGCTACCAGGAAACCCAAAGGGAAGTATACTATCGATTATTGTTAATTATTATTATTTTTTAATTAAAAATGTAATTCCGTTTAAAATTGTGAGAGTTTAAGGTAAAAGTTTTTTCAATATAAGTGTGCATTTGAAAACCCGAACCTGTGTTCTCTAGCTTATCGTGATGATGATGCATATGTATTAACTTTTGTGTCTTCTTTCGAGCAATTATAATCGGTAAATTTTTAATAATAAACTATCTATACATTTACGTAATAGGTTTAATTTTTGGAGATGCCCATAAACTAGCGTAATAAGGGACGTGAGATTGGCAAAATTGAATCAAAATTGTGGTCCGAGTATTATGATTGTATATAATTAGTTGAAATTTGAGTTTACCGATTTTGCTAATATGTAGAACTTATAAAGTTGAACCAAATTCATATCAACTTATTATTATGTTTGTGATTGGTCTTGTGCATAAAGGGTATATATATATATATATATAGGAGTCAGAAAATAAGAGTAATTAAGGAGTAATTAGAAGGGGATTAATTGATAATTGACACCGAAAAGTCTGAGAATAATGTGTATATTAATATAGCTGACCACGTGCATTGATGCATCAAAGTGCGTACAAGGCAAGTAAAACAACAAATAAATATAAACTGATTGCGACTTCATTTCTTTTTTTCTTTTTTGTCCCTCTCTCTCTCCCACCCCCAACTAAACAAGATTAGCCAAAATTAATTACAGTGGTTAATACGAAATATTAATGCGAGAATATTACTGTTTTACATTGGATCCTTCGCCAAAGTCGCTTCGCTAATAACAAATCCACCCTTTAAGTTTACCCCCTCCTCCTCCTCCTCTTCTCCCCCTACCCCCTCTCTCTCTCTCCCTCTCTCTAGATTTTTTAGTCATCGTAGGAAGAATAATCATGGGAAACTCCAAAGATCATCATGCCATTATATTAGGAGAAGATCTTGGACTCGGACTGGGATTCACCAATGATCATAAGGACGACGAGATATTTGGCATTCCACATAATCTCAAGGAAATCAAGATCAAGACCAGGTTGGAGTCTTTAGGGCCCTCTGAACATGATCAGAATCAGACGGTAGACATTGCAGAAGAAGAAGAAGAAGAAGAAGAAGAAGAAGAAGAAGATGGGTTCAAGACTCCAACGGGTCCGGAGCATAGGATCCCAACCGACCTACCATGCCCACCTGCACCGAGAAAGCGGAGGTGGTCCGAGGAGGAGGAGGAGGCAGCCAAACGGCGTCGCTCCCGTCAAGATCACGATGATCATATGGGCAAGACAATGATGGTGATGATCAGGAGAGTGGTATCTGATGAAGAAGTTGAATCATTATTTACAAGAATGATGGGCAAAAGGGATGATGATCTTAAAAATCTTGATGAAACGTCAGGTCAGATCAAGAAAGTCAACCAGGCTAATCTCACCACCCTATTTTCTTCTTCTAGCTTTGTGAAAAAATAAAATACTATTCCCCTTTTTACAAATATATTTTTTCCTTGGATTATTTGGTTCAATATTATAGTTTTTTTTTGGTCAATTTTATAAACAAAATTATGCTTAATGACATAAATGATTTGTAAAATAGGTTAGTTATATTGTGTGATTTAATCAATAGCACTGATTTTTGTAGTATAACAGTAGCATTTCAAAATTGATTCTCTTAATTTGCGTTGAGTATTTATCGTAAATGGATCATATACATGTTATAAGTCGATCAATCTCCTTATAAAAATGGTGCATATGTATGATATAATTTATCTTTCTCGAAAAAAAGTATAATTCATTTTATGTCGAAAATAAGACCAAGCCCTAAAATTAATATTAGGAATATGTCAAATACTATTATTTTTATAAATTTTCATTTTATTAATAGAAGTGATGATATTCATGTTGCTGATTGTCTTGTTATGTTAAAAAGAAATCATGTCTTTGATGATAGAATATGAATAGAATACATTGTGACCCTTTTTCTTTTTAAAAATTAAAATTTTTCCTCATAATTAGTATCACAATAACATGTTAAAAATGAAAATGTATGTGTCCATGCTTATTATGTGGGCGTTTCAAGGTTTTAATGTATTAGATTGACTATTCCGTTTCAAAATATTTGTCGTTTTTAGCTTATAAAAGTATATTAAGAAAATATAAAATTTATAATAAATTTGTGTTAAAAGATCAAATTATCTCAATATTTTATAAATAAAGAAATTAATATAAATAATAATAATAATGAAAATTATACACAACACATATTATAGAACGAAAAAAATAAACTTTTCGAGAAAATATATATATATATATATTTGTAACTTCAAGGGATCCACCTTTTTTCGGATCCCTAAAACAAATATCCTGTGCTTTTGCGAAGTGTGCATGGATTTTGGCGCCAGAGAATGAATAGCGGGGCATAGAGAGAGAGAGAGAGAATGTTGGTTAATGGGGCAAATAAAGTCAATGAAGGAATTAGTGATGAAATAAAAGCATGCTAGTCATTCTCATCATTGTCACCCCCTTGCCCTTCCCTTGCCCTTGCCCTTGCCCTTGCCTACTACATTATCATTACCATTTTTTCTTCATGATTCCCAAGGAATTCTATGTGGGTGCCAAAAATAATTTTTTTTTTAAAAAAACTCTTGCCGTTCTATAGTAGGTTATATTACGAACATGAAATAAGTTTTTAAAATTAAGGGGACTATAAAAATGAGACAAAGGAAATAAGACGTTTCATTTCATCCAAACGATAGAAATAAAAATATTCACATTATATCGCCTAAAATACAATTATTATATGTTTATAGTACTTGGTGATCTCACGTAATTATAAAATGTTGAAGTTTTAACGATCTTACCGAATAATAATTATGTTATATTTATTTCAAGGCATGACTAATGATAACTTCGTGCCATTTTGTCCTCTGTATATTTAGTTTCGATTAAAAAAGTTTAATATATATATATATATATATATATATATATATATATATATATATATATATATATATATATAGTCAGAGGCGACCCAGAGATGAGATCACGTAGGGGAATATTTGGCAAAAGGCAGAATTTGACTGCGATTTGTAAGTGCAGAACTGCAGATAAGGTTTTCAGCATCAGAAAAAGAGAGGGAGAATAATGTTCATTTATGTTCAAATGCATATTCATTCAATTTGAGATTTGGAAAATGCATGAAAATAATAATATTAATAATTAGATTTTACAGAAAATAATGCAGAAAAATCAAAGTGAAACAGAGTACTGAATAAAATGTACAGTAATTAATTTTGATCCTCTGCAAATATCCTTTTCTTGGGTTGAGGGTGGTGGTTAGGAGGGCTAATCACCACCTCCAAGTTCTAATTAACCATGTGAGAATCCTCCTCCGCTGGACCCCTCCAAATTATTAGACGTCTTATTTGGAGCTAAATTCATAGGATGAGAGTTTTTATTTTTGAGAAGGTAAAAACCGTTTTAACAAGTGTGTTTTTAGGGATTATAAATCGTATTCCCTTTATTTACTATCGGGATGAGATCATTAATATCTTAATTGACACTTTATTAGTTCATACGATATCAAATTCCGGTAAAAACATTACAATTTACAAGTATGTTGGTGAATTGCTCTAGGGGCTCAAGAGTAGCCCAACCTATAACTAATCTGACTCTTGTCATGGGTCGACCCATAGTATATGTCATGACCTTTAACTGGGCTTACCTTATGGATCACCTCACCTCTATTGGCTGGCCCGTATGGCCCAGAATCCAGATACAAAGCATGGGACTCTCGTTGTTGAAGAAACGTGTAGAGCTTTGTTTCATTTAAACTTTACCTTACAGGTCAATAAATCTTTTTATAATTAACCTTACAACTATTTTACAACTCCTTACACCTAAATAAAAAGGATTGTAATAATAATAAATACAAGCCGGTTTAAGTTTCTTGGTTATTCTCTCAAATAAAGTCTTGAGTATGAAAGAAAATTTATCACTTATAAATAAATAATATAGATAGAGTGTAGCGCCTTTGAGAGAAGGGTTATATAAAACGTACTATTTATGTTTCATTATATAATTAACTTGGGAAAAGGGGAGGGTTTATCTAGAGTCTCAAACTGTTTGGAGTTTTTATCTAGTAATATTTGAAACTTGGTTACAATAGGAATGTCGCTATAGGAATATTTTTTGAACCATTTTGCCAAGTATTTGTATTGTTGATTTGGCATTGTTCCTATTTTCAATTGTTACTAAAACCTTTTTTTTTTGTTTTTGTCAGGAACGGTTTTCTTTTATTTCATATAGTATCTTCAAATTTTACCGAATTTAATTAGTAAGGAAAACGATGTAAGTTTCATTTATTTTAATTGAAAAGATATTTATAAATTACGATAATTCTAAAATTACTTAAATCTATCCTTACCAGATTATCTTATATAATCTACATCATATATGACCATTTTTATGCCTTCCTTTTCACCCACAAAGAGGGGTAAATAAGGAACACAACAACCTTCTCTCTACAAGGCTTTTGCAAAGTTGGTCGTAGCACTAATCATGGCCAGCCATTGTCACCCAAGTGAGAGGGCCACAGTATGGAGCTTAGAGCTTTTACTATTCTAATAATAATATTCTTTCCATCTGCCCTTTTCCACCAGCCATGGCTTTAATGTTTCTGCCTCTGCCTTCTTTCATCTTTCATGTGATTGGAATTACTTTAGGCATGGGACACTCCTCTTCTTTGTCTCCCACCCAATGAAAAAAAAGGGCTATTTTAGTTTTTAACCTAAGGGAGTAATCTCTTTCAGGTCACAAGCGTTCTGAAATTTGATGTTCCGCATCAGTCTGTGTGAGTCCAATTGGAGTATACTTATCTGGTGGAGCTGTGATGTCTAAGAATTTGCATTCTATAAGCATAAACCCTTGGATGAACTTCCCAAACACATTGAAAAACACCCAAAAAATGCAAATGTAAAATTGAAAGAGATAAGAAAACTAACAGCATTGGCATTTTTCTCCTTTTACAGCATCTGCAGTTCTGGCTGGACCTTTTACTTTTGTTATCTTTATAATTTGGCTGGGTGTTGCCAAATTATTCTGTTTCCTCTTTTCAGTCAACAAATGATAAGTACATATGCTCATTGGCTATCCTTTTTGGACCCTTCACCATCTTTTTCTTCTTTTTTATTTTTTAATTTCTCCCTCTCTTCCCTCTAAAGTCTGAATTGTTCTTGCACTAATTAAGGAGTGAGGGAGAAGAGAGAGGAGGGGTGAGGGTGGTGGGGATCTACAACTCCATTTGCTGTTCAGTGAAAGAAATAGAAAATTTCAAGAAGGAAATGACACATCTTCTCTTCAGATTCAATATAGTAACCTCTCTGAGCTGAGGTGACCTTCCATGCAGTTTTCGTACTCAAAACTGATCAAATTTTATTCACTCATACTGTAGTCTTTGCAGCAGCTATGGCTGCCCACCAGGTATTTGATAAAATGTCACTCCTATTCTTGAATTTTCCCCTATTTGGTTGTCGTTTTAAATGCAAAAGATCCCATCTTCAGAAATGGGTTATGTTTCTTATTGCCATTTCTCTCAATTAACCATCACATTGTCCTTGGCTTTGCTTGTTAACGTCTGGGTTGCTCTCTTTTTTTTTTTCTGGCGTTGTTTATTAATCAAGCACGAAGTTGGTTAAGTTATTCTCTCTCATCTAATTGGTTTTGAGTTTATTGATTTGATGGTGGGGGTATTTGCGCAGGAAGAGGGGTGGCCTCTGGGTCTACAGCCACTGAATGTGAGAATCGGGTTGGGAAGGACTCGTGATTATTTTGGGTCAATATCATTCAATACTACAGCTACACTAACTGGCTCACCAACTTCCTCAACAGATTCTTCATCAGGTTTAGACACTGAGGTGAGTAGAAAATTACAGTCAGAATTATTTTCCTTGACATGACAGTCCTGTCCTAGGCACCAGAAGCTGCAGACTCTACCTTGCTTTTTCACATGCTATGGTGTTTAGGAACTATATTAAGTCTCTAGTGTGATTGATGTGATTTTTCTGCATGTTACCCCCTTGTGTTTTGTTTCTTCCTGCTTGTCTTCTACTTGGATTTTCATATATGCTTCTGCCTGTGCCTCTTGTTGCAAAAATCTAACCATGCAGTCACAAATATAATTAGTAGGGTTAAAAGGTAAATTATTTACCTGCTTCCTGCCACTGTTCAGAGCATTTTTAATGTTGGTGACTCTTACATCTTATGATGTGGAGCAGTAGGTATTCGACACTGTTTTAAATTTCGGGTCTAATTGAATTTCGGGTCTAATAGAATCGATTTATTTGTTAATCAGGAGTAATATACGTATATATGATCACACCCCAATTGAACGACACTCTAGTCTCTTGGTATTTGTTCAATTATGTTGGTGGCTTCTCCTTGTTAGTGCTTGTCAATGACGTTCAACGGTTGTCTGCTTCTCCATTGCAGCATTGCCTTCCATTTGTTTTCTCCTCTTGTGTAAATCTTCTTTTCTCTTTTGCATTTTACCAATTGTCGCAAGTTAGCCTGCTTTGATTATCTAAGTGCTGAAGTTGAAATGAACCTCGAGCCCGATCCAGAAGTCAAGGCAAAGCAGTATAACATCCTGCTTTGGACAAGGAGCCTCATTTTTGGGAAATGAATGTCTTTCTATGTAAAACTTGTTAACCTGAAACCATTCCTGGCCTCAAAGGGGGAAAAGAAACGATACAAAGCAGTATAATCTCTTTTCCCACAAGCTGTTCAGTATTTATAGGACATTCTTAAAGTGCATCTATTATTAGAGTGCATGTTATATGATTTTGGATGATGTTTAGAACTTGCCATCATTTGGGTTATGCTTAGCTAAATGGAAAATTTAAGTTCAGAAACCTATCTCGCTTAGACATCCTCTTTTTTCCCCAAATATATGTGCTCAGTAATTGACACTCTAATGATAATTGCTCGAATTAATAAAAATCACAGAACAAAAATGTTGTCATCAAACCTCCAAGTTACAATTGAATGCAACTAAAAATAGCACATGCAAATCACACAGAGTTAAAACTAGAAATACAAAAACAAGCTCTCCATAGCTTTGTGGTATCCTGATGAGCCTGAATCAGACTCAGACTAAGATTCATCCTAACACTGGTTTCTAATGTTATATTATCATTTGTGGCATACTTTTGAGGTATCCTCTCAAGTACTCAGTTATCCCACCAAGACTAATGGATGCGTAGAAGTTGATGGAGAAGTGTGTATTCATTGGGTTACCCTTTGGACATATTGACTCAAAGGACTACTTCATTGCCGCATATATCTTTAAGCGTTGGTTAAGTAAACAGATACCCAGGTGTTCTGACTGTTCCTGAAAGAGGATCTTGATTTTTAAAAAAAAAAAAAATAGGAGGAAGTTGTGTCCTCCTCTGTCACACGTATGTAAGCTAATACATGCCACAGGAGAGCATCAGTGCGTGGCAAATGAGTGAAAAATAGGGCCACATTATGCTACTTGTTCTTATCAAGCCGATAAATGATAGAAGTATAGTTCAACAAAGAACTTCTCGAGTTCTCCTGGTACACCTTATGAAGCATACAGAACCTCTGGCCCAACAGACCACAAATTCTGTTGTGTGAGCTCTACTGGCTGCAGCACTCCAATAACATGATCCAACAGCTTCATCTCTTGTCCAGGTTCAAGCTTGATTTTCAGCAATGTGTGCCCAGCTTCTTCGAATTAGCCCTTGACATAATTGTCAAATGTATAGTCCTGCGAAGATTTCTAAGGTTAGTTTCTGTGGCATCCTTCATCTACATCTTCTGCTCCCCTCTTCGTCATCAGAACCATCCTCATTGTCTGATTCCTCTCCTGGTATGGATTTGTTCAACTCTTAGCGGCTTTCATTTTCCAAGAACTCAGAATCCTGATTGAAAATATAGAGAGTAAGTCTCAAGATCTATCTCATCGTCCAAGGATACCACATGAGTTAGCTTATCCTCTGGCTCTACAAATCTTGAGATCAAATTCTCATTAAACATCTAAGAGTATGTTCTTGGTGTTAGTGGCAATGTAGCATTAACCTTGTTAACCAGATCATTTATACTCGACAAGATCTCTTTCTTCTCTCTCCGCAATCTTACATTGAGATCATGTCTATGCTTCCTACTCCTTTCTTTCCCTTATCTTGATTCATCCCTCTTCCCAACTCGCTTCCCCCTCCCAATGAACAGAACATGCATCATCTCTTTTATACCCTCTCTTTCTGTACATCTATCTTAGTAGGACATAAGGCTAGTTATGTAATTAACTGTGGATTATTTATTATAAATACAAGTGTCAAGCTCCTAATTTGTAAGTAGAGATGCTTACCGGTGTAAGACTGTTTACATTTGTGAGTAGAGTTGTCGTAAGCGTCAGGCTCCAAAATTGGGTAGCCATTATACCACAAATGTTTCACATCTCTATCCAGTTGCATCCTAGCTCGGGCTCGAATACACCCTATTTTTAAAACAAAGAACGAAAACAAGAAAAATTCCTACTAATTGCAATCCTACCATGATTACAAAAACAATATTAGGAAAATCATAGTGCAACCACCTCCACTGACCCAAAAAGAAATGGTGAAGAATGAAGTACAATTAACCCTTCTTTTTTTTTGGGGGGGCACAAGTAGAATTCAGGGGTAAGGCTACATATGCCCAACACCCCCTTGTCCCCACTGTGCCTTGGCAAGAATTCAAGAGGTACTAATTGATTTGGATTGGTTTGGTTTCTCCAAATCCAAGTAATTTTGGTACTAATCGCATGAGTGAATGGGAGAGCAGTGATGAGATGTCAGGATTCATCTCTGACAAAATTTGGGTTGTAACACTAACTGGTGTTAATTTTCTTAATTGCAGTCCACAGGTTCCTTCTTCCATGACAGGAGTATTACACTGGGGACCCTACTAGGAGTCTCGAGCATCCTAGAACTTTCCAGAAGATCAATAAGAGGACGAGTGCCTGAACCATTGAGAGTGAAGAAGCCCTGCAAGTCTAAGCCCTGGATTTTCTCTCTTTGTTCAAGGGACAGTATAGATATTAAGAATACTACTACTACTATGAACACCACCCCATCCCTTGGCCAATTTCTTGCAGTGGAGAGAAGGGCTGGTTATAGTGATCAGCACAGAAGACACCAGGGTTCAAGTGTTTTTGTGCCCAACGAAATTTCCTTGGTCCAACCCACTGTCCAGCCAAACTCACTGTTTGTAAATGGTCAGATTGCCCCTCCTCAATCGAGCCAATTGGCTGTCTCTGAAGTTGAGAGAGTTCAAAGTGAAATCATAGAACATGCTAGCCATGCTTATGGGGTTCCTATTCTATTTTCATGCATGTGTGGCCAGGACACGAACACTCATTGAGTGAGTATACTTTGCCAAGCCTTCATTGGTCATTAAGTCTTATGTCCAACCAATTTTACTCGAGCAAGTGTCGAATGCCTGACATGGGTCTACCTTCATTTTCGAGTTTTTTTACTTTTTTCTGGGGGTGTGGGGGATTGCTAATCTAAAATGAAGGATCAGATATACTTTTGTCCACAATAAAGTGATTGACATTAGTATTTGACGGTCTGTTAAAGATCAGTGTGCTGTAGCCTATAATTGAGTGTAATATAAAGAACCTTCACCTTAAATACTTACATTGACTCAAACACTCCACAGTCCACACTGAAATAAGCTTTGAGACTTGGAATTTGATTTGTGCTAAGTTACCTTTGTTATGATGTCATAAAACAGACTTTGAACCAATAAAATGTTGGTTGAGGTGGTAGCGGTCTCTCTCCGATAAGAGGACAACACAAATTTGAATATCCAAAACGCACTTATTGGAGGGCTTTAACCTTAAATGATCGCAACTCCAAAGGAATTACACACTTAGTCCAAATAAAAAATAGACTTTGATGTGTATAAAAATATCTCCTTTGATTTGTACTAAGTTGATCGCGACTTGTTTTTAATTTTTTCAGAAAATTAAATAGAAAAATCAAAAGTTTGAATTAGTCCCGACAGTGAAAAATTGAGGAATGAATGATTTGTTAAGTAGATGATTTTGACGAATTTGGGTTGGTACTTTGGTAGTCATAGCGTACGTAGTGGGTCAAGTTTACATTGAATAAGTCTCAAATATGACCTATGATCATATGAGGTATAAAGGTCGATGATCTCTGATGGCTCATTGGCTCCGTATTATATGGGATTTTTATTTGTTTATGGAAAACAAAATTACGGCAATTGGGTACATATTTATTATCAACGCAATTTATCATCATCAAGTAGCCTTTTTTAGTTTATACCTGTCACTTGAATCATTCAATTCGATTTTTGGTTAAGTTAACTTTAGATCTAATTATGTTTGAGTTCAAAATTCAGGTCGGTTTCATTTCTAAGTTGATTTCAATTTTAGGTCAATTTGCACGATTGATGTTCGATCCAATAAGCTTATTTACAAATGTAAACAATTTTGGTGGAAACTATTCAGTCATATTCAACTTGGATCATTTCGATTTCAGGTCAATTATATTAGGTATTGGTTAGGGGATGAATTCACTTTGAATCACATTTCGAGTTACATTTACCAAATCTACATTCTATTCTAGGTTTTGGGAGAAAATTTTAGTAGCGAAGAAAATAGACATTGAGGAAAGTGGATATTGATTTCATTGCCTAGGGGAGACATGGACTAGTAGTAGTCGTTTGAGTGGATGAAGTCACCTTCTTTGACCCATGCAATGTATATCTTCAAAAGCATAGCATACCACAACCACTACACCCAATACAATGTGAAACCATATCTTATCTCTCTCCTCTCACCCACCAAAATCACTTGCTTCCATTTTTTAAAAAAATTGTAATATTGGTTATTTATACTTTTTGTAGGAGTCAAATCGTTTATACCTTAATTTTTATAAATTAATTCAAATTAAAATGTTGCTATGGTCATATCATATCATTAAATAAATTTTGTGTAAGATCGACTCACGTAAGACGCTGCTTGATATCTTAAGAATGATTGTGATAAAAATTATTGTTCGACGAATTATTAGTCACTTTAAAATATGTCATTAGTCATATCTTTATTGAAATCCGTCACATAATAATTTTTATATAAGACGATCTCACCTAAAAATTTATATAGTTTAAAACTTCACACCTCATTTTTATTTTCGGAGAAGAATGAAATATTATTTATCTTTTTTTACTTTCTTTGTATATAAATTACTAACGAAATATTAACAAGACCAAAGGGATGGCCAGAGAGTTGTATTCAGAAGTGTAGTAATAATTTGAGGCATAAAAACTGAATTATCTGAAGAAGAGGAAAGTAGCCAAGTAGGGTAGGGATCCAAGGGGATAATGATAAGGATATGTAAGTCCTCAAGTCCCACACTGTGTGTCTGTGTAGGGCTCTTCAATTCTCACAACCACATAGCCTTCCCTTGCTCATAAAACAAAAGCAACCCAAAAACAACAGAAGGAAGTGAAGTGGGGGTGTCTTATTATAGTCTCTCTCTCTCTCTCTATCTCTTGTCATGGGTTGGGAGATGTACTGTGGTGTGTCCTATATATGCAAACTCATACACCCCACATCATATATTTTTGTTTAAGCCCCACACTTACCCTTACCCTCACCCCATTGGGCATTGGCATTGGCCCCTGCTTCTGCACATTCAACGTGGATTTGTCAGATTCTCAGGTTTCCCCATATGGCCCTGCCGGCCTCGCTACAACGACCCCTCTTGATACTTTTTATTTAAAATGATACTTTTTATTTAAAATGATCTCCGTATAATAGAGGTAAAACTGCTACATTTGACTTAAAAGGAACCCAAACACTATTTCTCTTTTTCAACTTAACATCAGGGAATGAATTCCAATTATGTGGTTTTCCCCTGCTTTCGATCATGAAGAGAGGATGAAACGAGAAATGGGTAGCCTTGCCTTTAGCAAAAATTTAAAGATAAAATCTTACATTTTATTTCAGCAATAAGATCCCGGTTACAAACCATAAGATCAGGACGTTGATGTACAATAATGGTGGCTTTTACAGCTTGAAGAATACATAAATACAGACGCGCCAATGCCCTCTCTTGACTCTAGATAGAGATGGAAGGAGGTTGGGAGATGGGGCATACATGGACATCGTGAGGGGGTGAAAACTCCTGATGGCAATGGCTAAGCAGCAGCCATTGAAGAAGGACAAAACTTCCTCTGAAGAAACAAAGAATTTAGCTGCCTACTTAATGACTCCCAGTAGTTCTTGCAGACTCCTCAAAAAGAATTCCATGCTTAAGCAAAGATTACATCAAATTACGAGACCCCCACATAATCCGGATTTTTAGACTTACCAAAACCATTGCATGCAGTTCATCACTTCCTTGGCTCCTCTTATTACCCAAATCTATATCTTGCAAGTAGCATTTTGCTGTGGTGATACGATATTTATATTCACCCAAAAGGGTTACTTGGACCGACAATGACTGACCTCTTAGCGCCAGTACAAGATTCGAACCTTTATATAGATACCCAAATTGGTCGACTTCCTACTCATTTGGCTTATCAATCAACTCTTCTGTGTTGATCCTCCCCGAACCACGAGCCCCCATCTTGCTTAATGCCGAGAGTCCCTTGAAACTGCTGGTTCCCTCACTCAAGTTCCAAGACCGTCTTGATTTCCTTAGGTTTGAGGAGCTAATATCGATGTCTTCTGTGTCTATGTTTAGCTTGGCAACCACTAGACGGGCAATGGTACTCCTACAGAATGGGCAGACAGGTGGACTCACAGAAGCGGTTGTTGGGTTTGGCTTGTTATGGCAGCAAAGAGCTAGGGTGCAATGAGCACACATTCGATGCCCACAGTCTTGGACTTCAATTGTACACACTTGGTCAAAGCATATGCAGCATAGCTCAGAATCACTGGCCTGCATCAGAATTTCATCAAACCCGATCACTTTCAGCTGATGAGAAACCTAGAAGCTTGCAAACTCAAAAGAATTTCTATTGATCTAGTGGCGTTATTGACAGTTTTAGCCCAAGAGATAATGTTCAAGCACCATGTTCATAATAAAAATGCCTAGTTTATCCATTTCAGCTTTTATCTGTTTGCTATGTGGCTCTACTTCTGCCTTCAGCACAATCCGTTGAGCACAAAGAATTTCAAAACTTCACTAGACAAACTCATACCTAAAAGTTCTTATATTTCAAGCTTAAGAAATTCAATGGAGATTTAGGTTTACAGGTAAATAGCACAGCAAAATATATTCGTTATTAAGTCTAGAAAGAAGTTGAAAATAGAAAGTTACCTCTGACATGGTATCGTCAATTGCTTCACTGTCAGAATGTGATGGGGATGCAACAGAGTATCCAGATCCTTTTAAGATGATCTTCTCCCTCTCCCTATTAGCCTCCATCAGAGCAGTTTCTAGCAGAAGTTTGGCCTCAGGATTAAGTTCACTGATGAACTTCAAAGGCGATGGCCAAACAAGAGGCTCTGCTGCTGACGGGTTTAACAGGGCAGCACACTCCCCGTGCTTGTACTTCAAAGCAACCACATATGGTATTCTCCTGAATAAGTCAATCCAACAAAAGATTGGGTCAATCACAGACATTATAAAAAAAATCTAACCAAGGCATATATGGCATTATTTCATAAAGAGAAACAACTTTAGACATATGCTATCATATATCATATTTTTGATCCCGAGATAGTAACAAAGTACATTAAGCAGATCAAGTATCAAATGTGCTGCGATATGCAATCCAACGCAGAGAATGCAAATCAAATGTTCTACTATTAGACCAACAAAACCTTAAGTTATTCAAATAAATTACTAAGGTCAAACAACCAATCGATGATTTCACTCTAACAAATGGTACACTGAAAGGAGGCAATTGAGTTGGTCTGCTAGTTAAGAACATAAAAATGGTGTCATAAACTGAAAAATGAAATCCAAACCATACCCAGATGCATCTCTTTGCAAGCGATCAGCGCCCCAAGCCAGCAATTCACGGATGCAATCGAGGGATCCTCCACGAGCAGCCACATGAAGTGGAGTGCTCCCGGGATATCTACACATCAATTTCCAGATAAATTCAGTAAAAAGAGATATCCCCAATCTAACAAATTACACAAAAATTTTACATCCATCAATTATTTACCCATATCCTCCTGTAGAAGCACACACAAGAGCTCCACAATCTAGCAAAATATGAACACACTCCGGCTGTCTTTGACGGGCCGCCAAGTGCAATGGAGTCTCACCTTTTCCATCTCTTATATTCACAAATCGAGCAAAACCCCTGATTCATCACAATCACCCCACATTTTAATCAAATTTCCCTTCAATTAAAAACCAGCAAAAGAGATAAAATTGGATTAAAATATTGAAATTAAAACCCACCATGACATAGAAACATGAGATGTACGAGCAGCAGAGAGAATGGCTTGAAGACAGTCTGAATGTCCATAGTAAGCAGCATAATGCAAACAAGTTCTTCCCCGCAATGAATCAAACATTAATATCTGGAAAAGCATTTTCAGTGTGATAAGATTTTATACGAGAAAATGCTCAAAAGTCACATTTTTTCATCATCTAACTTGACTTCCCCTGTACATATATACCCAGAAAAGAAAACGGGAAAATGGAGCTTCCGGGTGGAATGAGATGGAAAATGACTTACATTAGCCCCTGCATGAAGGAGTTTCTCAACACATGAGATCTTCCCGTGCATTGCAGCCAACATAAGAGGAGTCTGAATCATAAAGTGGAAAAAATCAATAAAGCCCCAAATGCCAAGACCAAGCATTAGAGTAAGAGAAAGAGAGAGAGAGAGAGAGAGAGAGAGAGAGAGAGAGAGACAGGGAGAGAACGCATTTTCTGACCTGTTTATGGCGATTCAACAAATCGGGATTCACAGATCGATCCAAAAGCCAGCAGAGAACCTGAAATAGCAAAATCCCGCCAAACAAAACCCCACATTCAAAACCTGAAGCTAAGAAAGAAGCGCACTTTCTAGCAAAAAAGTAAAAACAGAGCAAGAGACAAAAGAACCCACCTCGATCCGTCCATTAGCAGCGGCTAAGTGGAGGAGAGATTGGCGATCATAGAGAGAAGTTCGATGTAAGAGAGATGGGTCAGCTTCAAGCTCTGATTTGAGGGTGTCTAAGTCACCCCATTGAGCTGCTCCGAAGATGCCGTCTTCGTCATATTGGTGGTGGTGGTTCGGTGAGGCGCAGCTGAGCCCCTGACCCATCTCGCTATTCTCTCTCCACTTCTTCACCCACCAGAGAGGCGGAGGTGGTGGTGGGTGGGTGGGTGGGATTGGCGTCGGATTGCTGAAAGGGAAAGTGAGACCCTTTTAAAGCACTAATCGATAGATGAGAGAGAGAGAGGGCAGGGTAGAAAGATGGCGTATGGGGACTGGCACTGCCCGTTGATCTAGAGAGAGAGAGAGGGGGCAGCTGACCGTGTTACTGAGGAGAGAGAAAAATGTACTGGAGACTGACTGCGGGCAGGAAGCGAGATATTTCGCGGGCAATTTGCGCTTTTTATTCAGCTCATCTCTGTTTTTGTATTAATGGAAATGGAGATTACTTCCTTGAATCCACCATTTTTATAATTAATTTAATGAATAAGTAATTTGACCAAAATCTGAACACAAATTGACAAATTGTCACCATTTTTCTTAAAGTCTGCTTTTGAATTTTCAATTATATTGTGTAAATGTGTGTGAAATTTAAAAGTGAGATTTTATTTTATTTTTTTATTTGGTCATGCTTTTGAATTCGAGTTTCATCATTTTGACGGTGTAACTTATAAAAGTAGGACCTACTAAATAAATGTATTAATGTAGTGAGTTTATCATACGGTTCTAACAGTACTATTAATGAAAGTATGTGCATGTCAAATAATCGAAATTCAATGCACAATTGTCAATAATTAGGATGTGTTCTCCACAAAGGAAAAACATATAACAATGTATAGCCAGGATAGATAGACGAAAAAAGATTTTCTTTTATAAAAAAAATTGAAAAAGAGTGTAATTTCTTTCCGACGAAGAGTGTTTAAGGTAAAAATCATTTCAATAAATACGCTTTCAAGGATTCGAACTTGTTTTTCCTCCTTACCGGGATAAAGGTTAGAAAGAGTTTTTTAATGTATTCTTCACAAAAGAAGAATATCAAATTTTCAATTCCCATATTATCAATTTTCAAGCTTGCCTTTTTGAGAAATATATTTTGGTTAGCACTAAAAAGAAAACTCTTGTCATATTTAATTATTCAAATTTGTGACTAAATTTATAAATTCAATTGTAATATTATGTGTTTAGATTTTTCAATTGGAAAGTTGAGTATGATTTTTTTTTTTTCCTTTTTGTATAAATTCAAGCTTGACCGAAATTTATATTTGCTTTTTGTCAACTCAAAAAAATTATTAATTTATTATTATCAATTTTGCTAAACCAAAATAAAAACATGTCCATAATTTTGCCCTCCACAGTCAAAGCATTTTCCATGACCTTATCTACTATAACCTTTTTTTAAAAAATAAATAAATAAAACGGATTATCCACTATAACTTTAACCAAAAATAAATATAAAAATAAATAGTGAGGGTTTATATAACTAATTAGTATCAATTATTATCATAATTCAATATGTATACTTGTCCTCTTCGAAAACTAATAGAATAAAGGTACAACAATGACACTCTCAAACTAGAGAAAAATAAAATTAAATATAATGACATATTATAAATTTATACTATAATTTTTTATTTACTAATAATCTTATGAAAGTTATATTTGGAGTGGAAAATAGTATGTATTTATAAATAACTAAAAATCTTTAACTCACCTAATTATAAGTTTATATTCCTAAAGTAAGTACATTTTTTAATACAAATTATTACATTTATTTAATTTAGATGAGCATACATAATTATAGGGACGTACCTACATCAATTGGTTATTGAGTTAGTATGACACGTGTTTCGTTTAAGTAAAGTTTTGAGTTCGAGTCTTGTTAATTGTGAAAATACTTGATGAAAACTCTCTATTATTTTATGGCCAACAATAACTCGACTTTTATAACCGACATGCAAATTTTTTTGAAAAAATAATTATAAAAATGTCTTTTGTGTGAAGTGGTCCATATAGACATAGACAAAAATAAAATAAAATGAGTAATGATGCATTGATTCTCCCACACAAGTCTTCTATCACGAGAGTAGAAAAGAGTGTTAAATAGATATGTTGCTCACCCTCATCAAGGTTGCACTTGCATGTTTCTTAAATGTTTTTCCACAATTGATTCCTCCTCTTTTCTTTCTTTTTTTATTTATTTTAAGGGAATGGTTACAAAAGGAAATAATTGAAATAAAAAGGAAAAAAAAAGGCAATGGCAACATTTTTAAAAAATAAAATAAAAAAGTGCATGTTTATTTTGGTTAGCTTAAGGTAGTCACATTTTATTTTTAAAAATAAAGCTTTGACTGAGCCAAGTCCAAGCAATCAGCGAGCCGGCTCGGTTCATTTCCAACCCTAAAGGTAAATTTTTTTTTAAAAAAAATATTGAGTAATGGTGTAATTTACTTTTCAGTCTGTCGGTGTTTTAAGGTAAAAGCTTCTTTGTATATTTATGATGATTCGAACTTATATTCTCCTCCTTAAATGAAATCGTTATCACCTTACCCAATACTTTGTTTATATATTATGTGAGCATTTTTAGATGCCGTTGAAATTGCGTGTACTTGTTATATGAATATGTAGTTATTAATTATATATTCCATTATTAAATATTCACTTAAGAGTTAAGATGTAGATTTCGTGAGTAATCTAGGTATTTAAATTAATATTGGGGGAGGGTGATAATAATGGACGTATAATTAAGATTATCATATTAAAAACATTAAGATTTGTAATCTAATAATACATGACAATTATACTTAGAAGAATAATGAAGTAGGACCACAAACTTAATATTTTGAAATAATCGAAAAACCAACTTCAATAATTTCTTTATTTTTCTATCTCTCACTTTATTATATAGAGTTTCATTCGAAAGTATATCTCTTTAATATAATCTTCAAAACTAGTTTCTTCGAAAAATTTTATCATAGACCGTGCGTGCTATACGTACGTTGTCGATGATAATTAATATTCATTAATCTGTAGTTATGAAAATTTTAAAAAATTGATACTTAATATTTGATATATATTTTGACCATTTTTTAACATTTTGGAAATCTTTGACACTTTAACATTTAGTGTATAATTTCGCAACTTTGAGATTATAATTATATTCTGAAATTGTTTTTTAATAAATATTTACTAGTCATAACAATGAACTTTATAGGACTTTTTTGTATTTCTAACATATATTTTTATTTGAAATATATTTATTTTTACCACTTGTTTAATAATATTTTCTTAGAAAAGTTAAAATATATTTATTTTTACCTTTTGTTTAATAATATTTTCTTACACAACATCGAAAGAGAGTATTCAACTATTTAAAGTTAGAAAATCAACCCTATACAAAATACGATATCAATACTTTTTGTCCAATTTCATATTATAGTTTTTATTTTATATTTATTTTTTTATCAAGTTAATGTCACAATATATTTTCCCAAAAATAAGCTAAAACGTTTTGTATAGTCTATTTCCTTTTGTTATACCTCTATTTTTCTTAGATTAATATATATATATATATATATATATATATATATATATATATATATATATATATATATATATATAGTTATGACTTGCCTTTTATCTCCGAAATTTTTTTTAAATAATTATATGATAATTTAGAAATAGATAAAACATCACATCTCGATATACGGTTAGTAGGGTCACTTTTCTTGTTATTATAAAAAAACTTTTGCATAGGGACAATAATATGTCGGTGATTAACATGGCTAACAACTTTAATTGGCAAAATTTTGCACAAAAAAATAAAAAAATAAAAAATTGGATTTTTATAAAAATACGAAAGAAAAAAAAATGGGGGCTTGGATTGGAGATTTAAATTAGAAGATGAGGCCAACATTAACATCGTATGGATCAATTATGCCTTGAAATTCGGTGATTTTTCCCCAATTCCATTTCCCTATTTTTATCTTTTCTACATATTTTTATTTTTTATTTTTTGTTGGTGATAAAAAGGACACCCATTTTTGTGAGCATTGATCTCTACTCAAATATATGTAATGTAATAAAATATCCTCTTGATGCACATTTTCCTATATTTTTGAAAGTGACTGAGATTTATACTGAAAATTGTTATGGTGTTTTTTTTTTAATTATGAATATCAAACAAATAAAATAAAAGCTTTGAAAAAGTTATATTAATTCAAATATATTACTATTGGACGTAGAATATGTAAAACTTATAATGCTAAGAATATGACAAATTATTTTATTTGAAAAACTCTTAAAATTAAAGTATATCCAAAGAAAAACTATAAAACAAGTATATGCTAAAGGCTCAAAAATGTTTGTTATTCTAATGTAATGGAGTATACGTACGCAATACGACGACAACTTGACATTAAACAGATAAAAGAGATAATGATAGACATATAATTTTTTTACGCATATGAATATCTACAGTGTTTACTCGTAACCATAAATATGACGGTATTAGATTGTACTTCAAAATTCGGACACATTTTACACTGAAAAAAATCCTTTTACATAGTCTTTGTGCCTTCACTTAATCAAAAAAATGTTATAGAATAAATGTTAATTATTTTTTTAAAATCAAAATAAACGTTAATTCTAATTATTAATGTTAATTAAAAATAGACATATACAAGTGACGTAGGAACACAATTGGCAATTTTACGAAGGTTTTTTTTAATTTTTAATTTTACACTAATGGGTTTGGTTGTGAAATTGATGAGCTGTCATCAGCCAAGATAGCACAAAATGCAAATTATTTATTTAATGCAACTCTCTTTCTATAATTAGGTTTGGTTTAATTTTGAAATTAAGTTAAAAAAGTGATAATGAAACGCGTAATTTTCTTATTTTATTTTATGAAATGAAATGAAATATGGTTGGCCTGTTCATCATTCATGTTTCGTCACCACCCTCACAATTCACACGTACACAATAATAATAATAATAATAATAATAATAATAATAATAATAATAATAATAATATCAACAAGGTTTTTAGCCTATTGGTCAAGACTAAGATTTTGGGCACATAAAGTTCTCGGGTTTGGTTCCTCCCTCCTTCATTGAATGTACTATATATTATATTATGTATGTAAAGGTAAGACTGTTTATATTTCTTAAGATCCCGGACAAGTGGGACTCATAATAAAAGTTATTGTTATTGCTGATATAAATTGTTGATTGTATGTATACAACTGCCCATGTCCGTTAGATTAGGTTGGTTGCTAATTTACTAACTAAAACATGACCTAACTCTTTTTTTTTTTTTTTTTTGTATTTTAATCTCCACTCCCTGAGAAAAATAATCTTTGTTTGTTGAGAAATTCTGGTCAAAATTGTATTTCTTTGAATTTTTCTGTTGTCCATATTTATCATCTGGACTGTAATTATATTATTCAAATATCTTATTGACTGTGTCCATGGATAATGTAAGTATGAGCTGCCACCAGATTATGATTATTTAAATTTCTCGTTTTCTCTCACATTCTGGTGGGCAGTTAATATAATAAAATAAAATAAAAATCTTTCTACTATAAATATTTAGTTATTTATTTACAAGAGTTTTGAACTCGAAAGATTATTTAAGAGAATAAGTGTCGAATTAGGTGTTTATTTTAGTTTGCTGGACCTCGATTTTATTGTTTAAAATTCATTGTGTTTTAGGTATTTATTTATAATTTTTTTAATCCGTAACAGTCAACTATCGATGCCAAAAAAAAAAAAAAAGAATTATCCAAAAGAAAAGAAAAGAAAAGATATAGAGGACATGTTATGAGGCATGTCAAACATTCCCCTTTATTGAATTTACAAGTAATGACTTTAGCCAAAAGGAGAAATTTCAGGCAACAAAAACGCATGCTAATTTGTTTTCTCGCGTGGCTTACAACCTTTTTTATTTCCTCTTTTTCTTAATGGTTTGTAGAGAAAAAAAATCCTTTTCATGCCTCTTTTTTATTTACTAATTTATCGCACTCAATTTCATAATATATATTATTTTAACTGAAATTTTTTTATTTCATAATATATGTCACGTTTGAATTATAACTATATATTAATGATTAGTTAACTAATTTTGTCTTTATTAATTTTCTCTCCTTTTTCATTCAGTTTCTTTTAACACAAATTTTATTATGATGTTTGTATTTTCTTAGTATTCTCTCACAACCCGAAAATAACAAGTATTGTAAAACGGATGATGTAACTAAATAACCACAGAATATCTAAAAACTTCCCCATATAAAAAACTTTATCAATGAAGTTTTTACTTCCATAGATTATCCCGGGATCCATTAATGGCACTATAGCGAACTGTAATGTGTAAACCTAAAATATAGGTAGTTTTTATGTTTCGTGTGAATCTCATTTTTTAGTTTAGAAAAGTATATACTTGAGACAATTTTATCTTTATAAGTATAAACGTCTTACAAACATCGGGTTTGAATTTATTAAGAAAAGGATCTTGTGAGTCATAGTCATAGTTATTCTTGGATGATATTGGCAAATGCAATTTGCATAAACAAACAACATTATTATGATATTGAGAGGCTTCTAATTAAAGATATTAATCAATATAGAGGTGGTTTGATTGAAATGGAATGCCTTGTGTGACTCTAAAAGCAAGCATATATGATTGGATAGCTTTCTAAATCATAATACACTCATGAACACATATTTTAGGTTAAATTAGCACACTAATAACTAATGTGTTCATGTCTATGAATTCAAGCCAAATCATAACAATTTTAGGTATACTATGATATCATCTTTTCAAACTAATCAAAATTTTGTTTTAATTTCATTATGTTTCTAGAAAATTATCTAATTGTAGTTGTTTATCTAAAATTTATGGTATTAATTGACTTCATTATGTAATAACATCCCATTAATTCGGTTGCTAATGCACTATGCCATAAAGAACATTACATATAGTGTATTCTAAATGAAAGTATACGTAACGATTAATATAATTCATAGAAACTTAGGAGTTATTCGTTTCAATATCCTCGTGACTAGTTGCTCTTAAATACTCTTAACCGCGACATCTAACTCGTTAATCGCTGAGTTATCCCTAATTTTGTTTAGAATCCTTTTTCTATACATCACATCAACGCTGATAAAAATTCGGCTTCAGGTCAAAATCGGCTTAGACAAATCAGTCATCAAACGAAGTTTTTGTTCGATACCGATATTTTTTTGGTCGGACAATTTATACGAGTCTAAATTCAGGTTAAAATCGGGTTCGAGTAATAGAAATAGAAAAAATTTTATATTAGAATTTAAAATTCAGACAAAAAAATCATAGGGATCCCTTTTTTAAGTCGACAAATTCGAGCAATTGGATCGAACGGAATTTTGCCAATGCTGCATGACATAAAAAGGTAGCATGATTTAAGCTTTATAAAGTTGGGCAAAACTTAGAAGCACTTGTAAATTGTGCCTTATCGTCCTGGATCTTAGCAAAACTTTGAAAGGGTGAATTTATAATGTAGTAGTATACCATAGCATAGCGTTGAGCAAACAAGGATGGGCTAGGGCCCAATTTTAATTGAAGGGAGATATTATAGAAAGAAGACTTTTCAACAATTGGGCCTTTTGTTTACACATCCCATGGGCCGGCCCAATGGTTAGCCCAGGAAAGAACTCTAAAACCCTAAACCTCCATACATTTCTACAAGACTCCACTCAATTCTCACTCTGTCTCATATAAAAAGGCCGAGTGCTTCCGTCTGTCTCTCTCTCTCATCTTCTTCCTCTTCCTCGGCCTCCCAAACCCTACCAAAACCCTAATTCCTCCCTCCCGCCCTCCAGCACAACAATGGCGGACGTCGAAGTCTCCATCCCTCGCTCCGACAAGAAGAAGAAGAAGAGCAAGAACAAGGACAATGAAATCGACACCACCACCCAAAACGACACCAAAACCAATGACCCACCTTCCCAAAACGACATCGATTACCTCATCAAACCCCAGAACTTCACCCCCTCCATCGATACTTCTCAATGGCCGATCCTTCTGAAGAACTACGACAAGCTAAACGTGCGAACTGGGCACTACACTCCTCTCCCTTCTGGGTTCTCCCCCTCAAGCGACCCCTTGTTGAATACATAAGGTATGGTATTCTTAATCTTGATAAGCCCGCGAACCCCTCTTCCCATGAAGTTGTTGCTTGGATTAAGCGTATTTTGCGGGTTGAAAAAACGGGTCACAGTGGAACCCTAGATCCTAAAGTTACTGGTAATTTGATTGTTTGTATTGAGAGAGCAACCTGTCTTGTGAAATCCCAACAAGGGGCTGGGAAAGAGTATGTCTGTGTTGCTAGATTGCATTCTGCTGTTCCTGATGTTGCTAAGGTTGCTAGAGCGCTCGAGACTTTGACGGGGGCGGTATTTCAGCGCCCGCCGTTGATTTCTGCTGTTAAGAGGCAGCTTAGGATCAGAACAATCTATGAAAGTAAACTCCTCGAGTATGATCCCGAGAGGCATTTGGTTGTTTTCTGGATTAGTTGCGAGGCGGGTACTTATGTGAGGACTTTGTGTGTCCATTTGGGCCTTTTGTTGGGTGTGGGAGGGCATATGCAAGAGCTTAGGAGAGTGCGGTCCGGGATTTTGGGGGAGAAGGATAACATGGTCACGATGCACGATGTCATGGATGCTCAATGGATGTATGATAATTACAGGGACGAGAGTTATTTGAGGCGGGTTATTATGCCTTTGGAGGTTCTCTTGACTAGCTATAAGAGGCTTGTTGTGAAAGATTCGGCTGTGAATGCTATCTGTTATGGTGCTAAGTTGATGATTCCGGGTCTTCTTAGATTTGAGAATGATATTGAGGTTGGTGAGGAGGTTGTTCTGATGACCACTAAGGGGGAAGCAATTGCTTTGGGCATTGCTGAGATGACTACGGCTGTTATGGCTACTTGTGATCATGGAGTGGTGGCGAAGATCAAGAGGGTTATTATGGACAGGGATACTTATCCTAGGAAATGGGGTCTTGGGCCAAGGGCAGCGATGAAGAAGAAGCTGATCGCGGAGGGGAAGTTGGATAAACATGGGAAGCCGAATGAAAGTACCCCAGCTGAGTGGCTGAGGAATGTGGTTCTTCCCACTGGAGGTGATTCTATGATTGCTAGCATGGCTGCTTCAACTGAGCCTGTGAAGACAGAAGGGAAGGTGGTAGAGGAGGAGAAAAAGGAGAAGAAGCATAAGAGAAAAGTGGAGGAAATTGATGCTAGTCCAGCTGCTGATGGTGCCAAGAAAATAAAAGTTGAAGAGGAAGTTGTAGAAGTGAAGGAGAAAGTGAAAAAGGTGAAGAGTGAGGTCGAGGAAGAGGTGGTGGTTGAGAAGAAAGAGAAGAAAAAGAAGAAGAAGAAAGATGAGGAAGAAGTGGATGTAGCTTCCCTGACTTAGAGAAGTCTTCTTCTAAGAAGGAAAAGAAAAAGAAGGATAAGAAGGAGAAAGCTGAGGTATCTGATGAGGAGAAATCAGAGAAGAAGAAAAAGAAGAAGAGCAAGGATGTCGAAAATGGTGATGCTGAGGATGGAAGCCGGAGTGAGAAGAAAAAGGACAAGAAGAAAAAGAAGAATAAAGATGCAGATGAAGAATGAAATAGCACTTAGGATTGTATGTTCTTTTTTCACAGATTTTGTAGTGTTTTCATGTACTTTCAGCTACTTTATGGTGCTATTTAAGTTTTGCTCATTAGCATAGTTTCCATGTGACTTTGGCCACTCTTATGAGCTATGATTCTATTGCCTTTGATTATGCTCCCCTGTATTCTGGTAATGGATGATGAGTATTTGCTGTTACGTGCTACTTGAACAATTTTTCAATACAGCTTCCTTCATGTCTCACGTTTGTATTAGATTGTGGTCTCTAATGGCAATCTCTAGCCTTTTCCCATATGATGATTTCATCGATTCGTGGAATGCCTGTATTTCTGGCTGTCATTAGAACTTAAATTCGTTTCCTGTTTCACCATCACGGGCGCCAACTTTGAAGTCACATTTTTATGATCCTGCTATTTTTCTCGTCTCTTCTAGCAGGATTTTGCTTAACAGGTGTAGAATGCTTATCACTTCAGGGAACTTCTATTTTCTTTCTTAATGTTGCTTTAAGAGTTTAAGTGTTGAACTCTTGCGATTATTTTGAGACATCCCCTTCCCCGCCCCCTCCCTGGGGCCTGGTTGAGGATTGAGTTTGTCTTTTAATCTTTGGCGAAGTTGCAAAGTTCGACCCTTGCTATTGCAAATTTGAAGTCTCATTCCTTGATGTGGGATTTGGAGACGGATATGAGAGGAAAAAGGTAGTGTCATTCTTTGTTGCAAGGAAAAAATTCAGCATAATTTAAGAAGATTCAAATGTACGCTCGACAAATAAAATATTTGTCTCATTAGAAGATGTTGAACAATGAAAATAGTTACGATTTCGAAGAGTAAATTCCAGAAGGCATGAGGTTTTTCTTCAATATCCTATTCGGTGGTGGGGATGGGACCAGAATTCTCTATGCCTATTCCACATCCTTCTACTCCCCCTATTCAGTTCCCCGCCAGAAGCCACGCTCAAGGTGCTACATATATATCAGATACAGGTACAGGTGAGCTCAAGCTTTTGCTATCGAGATTCCTTCATAACTTCTCTTTTGCTGTCTTCAGATAATTTTAGCAACCGAAAAAATGTCTATGATGCCTGCCATTAATGAACCATCAGCTCGGGAGGACCCGGCTTTCATGCACCCAAAGATTGACTGGAGGGAGACTTCCGAAGCTCACATCTTCAAGGTTGATGTCCCTGGCTTGACCAAGGAAGAAGTGAAGGTGGAGGTGGAAGATGGTCGGATTCTCCGTATTAGCGGGAGAGGAGTCCGGAGAAAGTAGGGAAGCATGACAAGTGGCACCGTGTGGAGAGAAACGTCGGGAAGTTCTTTCGCCGATTCCGACTGCCAGAGAATTCCAAGATGGATCAGGTGAAGGCCCACTTGGAGAGTGGTGTGCTCACCGTGGTCATCCCCAAGGAGAAGGAACGCAAAGTCAAGACCATTCCAGTCTCTGGTTAAGAGCTGTAATTGTGAACTGGACTCACTGAAGCATATTCCTCAGAGGAAGTGTGAAAATTTCTGGTGTATTTAGTTATTCTAATAAGCAGTTACTGATGGTTCAGTTGATGAGTTTAATGTGTACTGTGTTAATCAGCTATGAATCCAAGTTAATTTGAAGGTATATGCATCATAACCCAGTGACTAGTATTATTTGCACATTTGATCTTCTCAGGACAGGCTGAAGTACACATATTCATAAACAGAAGAGGACATTGACAATGAGGTCAAGCTGAGAGAGCAGTAGATATGCAGAGTAAAACAAATTTTCCATAAAAATTGGCTGGTGACATTACTCATAGTATACTAGGCTCAACAATAGTCTCACAATATGGATCCCATTTGACAACAGTTAGAGATCTCGATATATACAGGCTTAGCCTTGACAAGCAAAGGGTAAGGGTCGATACTGGGGATATCTTGATATATGCAACCTAGCCAGTACAATGAAGCCTATCTGCAAGTTACCAGGCTATCTAGAAACAAAAGAGGATATCTTGCATATACAACAACGCCACAAAATGACATGTACAAGTTACAAGGCTATCTAGAAATGAAAAGGGATTCTACGGGACATCGAGATCTATTACCAATAATGTAATGAAGAACTCATTTGGAAAATTGAAATTGTTTCACCTAGAGAACCAACTTCCAGAAATTCATAAGGATTGTGAATCTGTGATAGATCATCCTGATATCAATCTTTGAGATGTCTGTCAGTTGTGAGAGGTATGTACACATTCAAGAGTTGCATTCAGGGAATCACAAGTAACAAACAGTTCGCACTTGGCCTTCCCCTAAAGAGAAGGTATCCCATACCTTAAACCAGCCTCTGCTGCACCCAAGAGTATCTTGTCCGCTGCCATCGAATCGAAAGATGAAACGTATGGAAACGAAAGGAATCTCGAGGAAAGAGAGTACATTCGGAGTATTATCCATTCAACCCTTGATCTCGTCTCAAGAAGAAATCCTTCAAGTTGCCAAAGACTCCCTTGTCATATGGATTTCTAAACCTCACTTCTGGCGAGGATTGATCTGATCACAAAACATTACTTTGCTAAGGACAAGCAAGCATTAGAATGAGGCAAGAGGGCTAGGAGGACTGGAGGAAGAAAAGAACAAGAAGCTCAGAACACACTAAACAACCTGGGGAGGCTCGATGACAACATGGAACTCTGGATATCTTCTCCAATTTATCTGCACACAAAAACACAAAAGTTATGTCTGTATAATCTATAGAGGGGTGAAGAGATATCCTAATATTGTTAATATGGATAGCAATTTTTTTAAAATGATGTCTGTATAATTCCCATTTGCCCCACACTAGTATTCACAGATCTAAGATGAGGCAGCATACATATTCCTTAGATCCCACCTAGCTTCTTGCCATCGTTGTACAATTTTTGGAGAGAAAACAGCCTGCCCTGCAAATATTGGATTACACAGACCTTTACTTTGGAAACTCTGATCTGTTCCTTTCACAATTGATTATTCTCTTATATAATGCTGAATTTACAACCGTCTTTCTAATACAATCTTCTAGCACGGATTCAGAAAAAACAATGTCAAGAAACATATTCCATGCTATTATGACTACTTTTAGGAGTTTTAGCTGATATGCCAGTACTCAAGTAAAATATACCCTGTCGAAAGGATACTTACATATCTAACAGTATGATACTAGTGAGTAGTGATCAAGAGTCAGAACCAGCTCTGGCTGCTTAAAACTTAACCTTTACTTTGGATTAGTATGGGAACTTACCCACTCATCAGTTTTAATATTGAAACATACGCAATGAATATGCCACGCCAAAAACACCACCTATGGAATCAGTAGAACCAATATTAGTATGATCAACCTATTTGCAATGGAGTTTAAATAGACAAGGTGGTTTACCCATAAATACACAAACCTGCCAGAGCACTTGAAGCAAGGAAAAAGCATTGTACTCACAGCCAAGCTTTTGTAGAGATTAATCTGCAAATATTAAGAACCACTGACATATGATTCTCTGTGATGTAGATGATTGATAAAGATGTACCTTAGTATCAATAATCTCGAGATCCTTGTATCTTTTGACCCCTGAAAACTCAAGCATGAGAAAAAGGTTAGGAAGGGGAAGAAACGAAAATTCTAGGCGAAAGACAAGGACTTAAGAGTTCAGACAGTAAAACATATAAATTTAAAACTATGGATGTGAAGACATTAAAATTCATGAAGGAAAAGACAAAATGATTTTGGTCCAAGTAATCTATCAGTAAGAAGTTATCCTTAACAAAGATACCGCCTTTTATGGTGACTATTAACTTGCTCAGACACAGGAACACCCTTGTGCTTATTTGACAAGGCTACATGCAAAAACGTCTAATGCCTGTGAATTTCAATAGATAAAAGAATGTAAGATGAAAATCTTTCTGAACAGAACACACAGCTTACATTTATAAGAACATGTTGCATATGAAGCCTCTGTTATTATAAATCCAGCCAAAAGTACCATGAAAAGGGCATAATTCATGTCGCCTGCAGCCAAGTAAATTAACACCTATAACTATTTTGTATGTCAATGCATGAACCAAAAAAAGGATATAACATCAAGCTCAAAATGAATTTCGAATAATATGGAGTTTAATGGAGTAAGTGTCAAGAATATGAAGCAGAATATTAAGTTCCAACCTAAACCATCATGCAATGTGGGTTACCTATGCAGTTCCCCAAGGCAGGGCAATGGTGATCAAATCCCCTAACATAGGCTTTGCAACTCCTACAATATCGCAGCCTTCTTGAAGATAATGAAGTCTAGAAGGTAAGAAGGCATGAAGAAGCATTCTTTTGCATATGTCTATAGAATACAAAATCTTAACAAGAACTTTAAAGTGAAATAGGGGGCAGATGAAGAAAATATAACCAAAATTTGTACAAATTGAAATTTGAAATTTTAGCAATAAGCAACAGTAAGCTGCCAAGACCATAGAAAAATTTATGCAGGTAATTGGAAGGATGCCAAAATAGTTGATATGTCAGTAATAATACCACTTGAGTTAATCTTTGCACAACGATATCTCCAGATAATAACTGTAGTTCCTGTTAACACTTCAGAACAAATTCATTAGGCATGATTCTTTCATAGACAACATGGACAGTTTCAGGTTACAACCTGTGGATGAGCTCCATCTTCAGAAACTGAACCCTCCATGAAATCATTAGAGTCATGTTGGACAAACCCAGGATCGCTCACCAAGATCCTAAACCCATTAAATTTTTCTGTATGAGTAATAATCATCAAAGAGATAATTAATATACTAATGTTTCTTGCATATTTCTAGTCAATCTTGCCGTGATTCAGTTAGAGCAACAGACCAACCTAAAAAATCCAGCAAGCAGGAGTACAAGTTCCCCGTTTAATATAATATCCATAGGTGGTGAAACATCTGCAAAACAAGTGAAACCAGAGCTTATAAAGATCAAGATTTGGAACCTTCTGAAGCCTAAACATTTGCAAATGTACTAAAACCTTTTTCAAAAGTATTTAGCAACTAGCAATTAGCCTTCCTCTCACCAATGCAAGAAAGCATCCACCATAACAAGACTAAAAATATGTAAGCATTATCTAGGCATCTCTACAACAACAATGACAACAGCTCCTAGTGTGAATCCTGCTTTCATGACGTCAGGGAAAATCCAATTGTAAAGCAGCCTTACCCCTGCTAGTGTTTCTGCAAGCACAGAGACAAAATACTTTTCCCACTATCCCAAAACGAATGTGTCATTTACAGTGTGACAGGACCTGAACAAGCAACCATCATCCGTTTGTGTTAAACGTAAAATCTTAAGCTTGATTTTCTCAAGCATACTTAAACTCCAAACCCCTAATAATCTCGCGATTCGTATCTCATAGCAGGCTTAAAGTTCCAACATTGAGAGAGCAACAACAATCAATTCATCCAATCATTAAACTAACTAAAAGAATTTGATCACAAATTAGCAATTCACAACGCCTACAAGCATTTGTAGTCCAAACATAATCAACTACGCAGTTAATCAATCAGACAGCGAAATTGTTGAGCAATTTTATAATCTAACGATCATTCAACCAAACCTTCTCGAATTACGCCAAGATAAACCACCCAAACGAAAATGATATGGAAGAAAACGAAAGCCGGAGCAGAACCCCGGACTCTCAATAGTCGCCGGAAGTACTGACCGAAACCAGTAGCGAGCACAAGCACCAAAACTGCAAATTCAACCATGAAAAATCGAATTAAGCTCGGAATCGTCCAAAAATTAGGTCAGGAGAGAGAAGAGGCGAACCTGAGAGGAGCAGATGGGGGATGAGAGAGAAAGAAGGAAAGAAATGAGGGATCAGGAGAAGGGACAGCTGAGTGAGAACCGCGCAAACGCAGGAAATCGTGCACCGTAATATTAACTCCGTCAAGTTATTCCGGCGATCGCCCTGACCTGCCATTTCCCGGCGCCGATTCGACTACTACTTCCGACGAGAGATCCGGTTTTTGGAGTCGTTCGGTTTTAAAGTTGAATGTGGACATCAGTAAGGTGTTTGACAAAAGCCCACATATACAAATACTTTCTTGGACTGATATGTGCCCAACATAGATTCTGGGGCCCAAAGGCTCACCTTTTTTTTCCTTCCTTTTCTTTTTTGCATGAAATCCATTTAACTTTTTATGTTAATCTATCTAGAGAGTTCCAAAACCACCAATATCAAATATTAGATATAACTTCTGCTGCCTATATTACCATCCAAACGACACTTCATTTGGGATTTATGATATTGTTATATTCCGAATTTTCGACACGAACTCATGAATGACTTAAAACTAAGAAATTTGTTAACATTTTTTATGTACACTATATGTGATTGGAAGCTTAATGTTTTTGGTGGAAACATTGTCTTATTGACCTTGTTACATGGATTTGATTAAAAGATTTGACTTGACAACAATAATCCTATTATTTTTACCGTAATTTCAGTATTTGATAGACTTTTGGTTAAATTGGTATTTGAACATACTCTTAGAGTCTTTCTAAATGAAAGATCTTAATCATCATAATCTTAATATTTGCTCTTTGAGCTCAAATGACAGTTCTATAAGAACACGTTTTACATAATAAACCTACTTCTAACATTCAACTATTAATAATATAAGCTTTTGATTGAGACAATTATTAAACAAGTACTAAATCCATATATTTAGTCGGAGTTTTAAGGATGGGAAAATTTTCTTCCCTAATACTGATATCATTTCAAGCACACATATGATTGGATACAAGACTAGTGTTAGAGTGCTAGTACACATCAACATCATTTGGCACAAAAGCTATTTGGATGTAGAATTCATGTAGTATTAGACTCAAAAACACTCTTAAGAATTAATAAAGTGTTGGCTAGGATAATGGCAGTCTCATCCGAGCAAAGAGGAACACAAATTCGAATTTTTGAAAATACATTTATTAAAAATGTTTTTACCTTAAACCTAAAGAGACCGTTCCCGACCTAAAAAATAACACTGAGTAAGAAGAAGAATGAGGAAGAGACAGATTTACCTAATATTAAAAGTTAGGCATATAAACATGATACCATTGCATTGGGTGCAAAACTAGTTGGATAGCCATGACACGTTAAGTTTAGCGTGAAATGCATAACCTTGGTCGTCTTACAAGGCCAAAAATACAAAGAGGAGTATTTGTATGAGGGAGATTGGTTGGCCACATCGCATCATTTTGATGTGATATAACTTGTAACTCTATATATTATTGTTTTTCGAGGTCCGCCCGCCCATTGTTTTTCCTTGTCGTTTTGGCACTTTTTGCAAAACGAAGCCTATGTATCTACACCAATTTGAGTCATACTTTATGCTTCAAAGCGTCCAATTTGCAACAATGGAGCCACCGGTGACCACCTTTTTCGCCCCCGATCTACATTATCAATTATCGCTTTAAGACTCTGTTTCATTAAATTTTAACTTACAATCTTACGATTTTTTATAATTAATTGTACAACTATTTTACAATTGCTTACGCTTTTTTACAACTCCTTAAACTAAATGGAACGAGTGCATTAGTTTTGGTTGATATTGTTCTCGTATATTATGTCATAGCGATTTTGATATTAATTATATACTTACGTAAGGTAGGACATAAGAAGACCTTTGCAGTATCCACGATTAAATACCGAAAAAACATTTGTACCAAGGGTATACTAAAGCATGTAATCTATTATGAGTCTTCCGCCATCAATTTTCAACTTTTGATTAAAACGGTTCTAATACAGACAAAATGAGCAAGATTACATAAAATTGAGATTAGATTTGTTAACTTTTGTAAGTTTAACTTGATTTGAGTTTGCAAATTTAAATTTTAAGCATGAGTTGATCGAGTCAGTAAAAATTACGAAATTTATGAGTCGGTGCTTTCATTTTTTAACTATAATTTTACTCTAATATAAAAGCATATAATTATTATTAACAACAAGATGTTAAGTACTGCTTAGTATATATGGGTTCATAAATTATTGATTAGGACCGTGGTTAGGATAATTGGGAAGAAAGCAGATTCAGCTCAAGCCGAGCGAGTGATTCAGCCGAGTCGGGCTAGCCGAGTTAAGAATTAATCCACCTCCTAATTTTACGCATGTGGGTCCATTCCAAGGGTAGCAGCGATCAACGTCTGAGAATATTCATTGGACTGCCGCAGAGACACGTGTAGGACGACGATCGAGTTTCAAGGTTACTGTTGACCCCATTTTCTTGAGAAAATAATAATAAAATAAAAAATGAATTGTTTAGTTGGACTAATTATCAGGTAGATAATTCAATTAGGCGTTGGTTGTATGTTTCCAGTGGCTTAGCTGTACTCAAATCAACATGCACCAGCTGTAGAGGATCCCTTTTGCTCTAATCATTACCTACTCTCTCTCCTCCTTTTTATTTTCTTTTAAATTTCTTTTTACTTCCAAATTCATTATTTTTTTTTTTCTAGGAATGTTGGTGATCTTATTATTCTTATAATATATGTTCGAACTTATATGCAAAACACACATAAAAAGAAATATAAATAGAAACTAACATAAACGAACATAAAAGAGAAAAACGAACATAAATAAACGAAACAAAAACAAACGAATAGAAATGAGTTGTTAAATAAAGAAACAAACATAAATAAAGTCGAGCAGGCCCATCAGTCTTTTTCAGCTCTTGTGAGATAGTTGAATATAGGTTTTGATCTCATTATCTATGAGATTACAATTTTGTAAAATAGCTTATTAGCTCAGTTTGGCTTACATGACACGGTTATATTAAATGATGGTGAGACCAGAATTTAGCTGATGATTTTTAATATTTTAATGTCTTTTTGAACGGCTAGTAGTTCATTTATTGAAAGGTTGAGAGTTCCAGTCTTAAGTAATTTATCAACTATCTTCTTAAATAAAACGTTTAAAAACTTTACGAGTTGATCCGAGATACATTTATCTCACCGTATTAGTTGCATGAGACAGTATCGGCCCAAAATTTGCACCTTATAGTTTGACTTGTTTGTGAATAGCCATCTAAAAAGTACCATTGAGTTGATAAAAAGTGATTCACCATTTCTTTGAAGATTTTTATGTTATAGGAAGCGAGGCAATTGATATGAGTTATATGTGCTTTCTTAATTAATAGTAAATAAAGCTTAGATAGCTTTGTTAGGAATAAAATCTCACTTTAGTATTACTTATTAGGAGAAATTAGAGTATAAATATGCGGAAAAAATTTAAAATGGCAAAACAATAACGAGAAATTTAAAGTTAAATAAAAAAATCAGTACAAGATATAAGATTAACTTAGAAGACTCAATTAGGTAAAAACCACAGGTGACGACGAGTATAAAACAAATCCATTATTACGAGGGAGTATAAAAACGATCTCAAACTCCAAGATATCCTAATCTTATATCACTCTCCACGTAATAATACTTTTCAATTGGATGGTCTTTAATTGATTCTCACTAGTTAGAATCCTCTCTAATTAAGAGTCACTATTTGATGAGTTTTATCATCTAACTAAACTTGCCATGAGACGCTCCCAAAAACACTAGGAAGGAATATCACATACGACGGATTCACATGAAATTTTATTACAGACTTATTTCCCATTAAACCGGTAAACTTTACAAGACATATCCAATAGTCCCATGCGTGAATATTAATAATTCTCGAAAGTACGTCATGTCGAGGTGGTCAAGTGTGCTTGCGTTACATGTAGGTCAACTATGCAGGTGACGAGCCTAGCTGGTCTCTTTGCAGGGAAATATTAGCCAAATTATTATGAGATCAATAATATGTAATTCAACACTTTCTCTTAACCGCAATTGTTTGCTGAAAATCTGACATTAGTCTCTTACAGTTGTATTGATTATGGAAACATCGTTCTTGAAAATTGGTATATTTAAGGTCTAGATGAGTGAAGAAATTCCTCCACCGATTTAATTCTACTCACATTTTTACTTATTAATTTAGCTTTCGAGAAAATATTACGTTTGTTATTAGTAATTTGTATATAATTCTACATATGCTCAAGAGGTCTAAGCCTGTTCTGCGTGCCTACTCCTTATTACAATTCTCTTGTCTGAATTCGATTCTGGAATAATATGTAGGGGTTTGGGCCTTAGCAGCTGTTCTCCGATCCTTCCGAACATGTTGGCTCATTTGATCTTCCTTGTGATATAAAATATGTGTATTTTTACTCATATATTTGCATTATTTCATTCCACTGTATGTCAAATAGCAATAATTTTCTTTTCTTTGTTTACTTAATCGATAATATTTTTAAAAATTGTTATCAGAAATTCGAGTTTGAATTCTACTTTGCGGGGAGCAAATTAATTCATGCAGGGGATGGGAGTGATATATAGCACGATTTCATTACCAACTTTTTTTGAAGGGGGAAAGAAAAGTGGTGATCGATAACGCGTGGATGTTCTGTAATATTCTGGCATAGGTGGTGGTGGAGTACTAATCAAAACTGCACAACCCATGTAAAGAAGGTTGGCCATGATGCGATGCCCTCCTTAACATCATCAATATATATATTTATTTGACCCAACTGATCGATTTGGTAGATGTAGTGTGGTTTCTCGTTAGGATCATACTCATAATCAATCATTCACACCTTTTTTTTAATTTTTTATTTGCATTTTCTTCCACCGACCCGGATCTTTCGGGTTTAATCCTTCCACCAATTAACTTAATATATATATATATATATATATATATATATATATATATATATATATATATTAAAAAATTATCGTGATGGTCACTATAATACAACCACCGTAATTATAATGAATCTTCACTATACATGTGTATTAAATAGATCATAACCATTCAATTTTTTTGCTTAAAAATAATTACCTTAAAAAATATATTTCCAAATTAAAATTTGTTTTTCAAAAGAATTTAGTACGCTTTTGTTTGGTTTTTAATTACTCACACTTTATTGAAAAAAAAGCCTTCGCCACCGGACAAAACCCTTTACCCCCTTTCTTTCTCTTTCACCATTAATGGTAGCATCTCCGGTGAATGTACCGGTGGCCGACGCCGGTGATTATACTTGGAAAATTTCATCGGAAGGTAGTGTTAGCTTATGGGTGAATTTGGGCAAGTCTCGCAACTACTTTTTCAAGGCGACCTTGGGGATTAGCCTAGGACACCTGCATCATACCGGAAAATTCAAGTATCTTCGTTTCAATAGTTAAACATAGCACTAAACGTTGAAGAGCGATCGGTGTAGGAGTGATAAGAACTTTGATAAATTCGGTATTTTAGAGTAGAAATTAGAAGCGATAAACAATTAGCTAATACTCCTAAATATTAAAAACCTAAAAGAGATGTGGGGAATAGTCTTGTAAATTTGTTATTTTCAAGAAATTTATAATTTCATATGTACATATCAAGTATGAGACTTGAAGTTGTTATTAACCATATGGGATGAATGTTGACACATATACATATATCCATAAATGATAATAAATGTCTTGTGACAGCCTTAATCTAACTTAACACAGTTATATGATAAAATTACTAGATTTTTAATTGTTACTATTAGTTATTAATTAAAGTTTTAATATTCAGCGATTATATTAACTGGTATAAATGACACCGTAATCAAATCAATCCTATCATTCATATTGCAATATATGTGTAATTTTTTAGTCATAAGAAATTTATTGTCTTTTTTATTTTTTCAATCATATCATCTTTTTTTTTTTTTTAAAAAAAATTACTACATGATACTTTAGTTAGGTCAAGAAGTGTGTATTATTATGATTGAACAAATAGTCACTAGTATAACCACATAATATCTTACATGATATAGTATTATAAATTGTATCTTTTTAAAATATATTCTAAAATATCTTAAAAAGAGATTATCTCAAAATATATGATTAATTTTTTTATTTATTAATGGGAGGAGGGGGTAGGGTTTGTTTGGTTAGGGAGGCTCCCCTACGAACGAATGATGAGGCAATGGGGTCACGCAAATAAGACGAGACCACCGTTAACCCTGGTTAAGCCCCGCTCTCTCTAGCCCTATCCAAATCAAGCCGCGCCAGTACTGAAAAGAAAAAAGAAAAAGAAAAACCTTTAGCGCGTGTTGCTCACTTTACACCCCAACCTTTCCTGCCTTCCTATTTCTCTCTCTCTCTCTCTCTCTCTCTCTCTCTCTCTAATGGAGACGGAGACTATCCTCTCTGCTGCGTCATTCCTTCACGCTTCTCTCTCCCCCAACCTGTAATCCCCTCTCTGTCTCTCTTTCTATCTCTCTCTCTCTCTGAAGCTTACACGGAAATCCATGGAGAAGGCAATGGAAGACGAGAAAGGCCAGTTACTGAACAAGATTATCGACACAATCAATGAAATCTCTGCCATTTCAGAGTACAGGCCGCCATTGAAGAAGCAGTATTGCAACTTAGCTAGGAGACTGAAGCTTCTCGTCCCAATGTTTGAGGAAATCAAGGAGTCCAAGGAGCCTTTATCTGACGGAATTTTTGAATCTCTTGCCCTTTTCAACGATTCTCTTCAACCTGCGCTCGATTTGCTCCTCTTTGGCTCCCATGGCAGCAAGATTTATCTGGTCCGATCTCTCTCTGATATTTTCAACTCTGTTTGATTCTTTTTTTGCTTTAATTTCTACTCTCTAGATGTTTCGTTTCGTGTTGCTTCGAGTTTTTGGAATCCTAGGGTGTGAATTCTTTAGTGATTAACGAATTTTCGCAGTCCGACAGAAATGATCGGATGTAGCTCAATAGGTTCTGTGAAATTTGGTTATGGCGGCGGGATTTGTTTGTTTAAATTGGCTATAGTAGACGAGCTCGAAGAGATCTGTCCTTTGTGCTGAAAGAAGAAATTCGGAGGTTAATTTGGGGTTTGGAGTAGCTTTAGAATCCGATAGATTGATAATGATTGGAATTAAGTGGACAATTAGTGAAAGGTAAAAGGTTAAATTAGTGGGCATATCTTGACGACCAATAACTTTATGCTCTAATTCTCCTCCTTTCTTTTGCACTCTTGGTGTGCCTTTTTTATTTTTGTGGTGCAAAAATCTTGTTCAAGGAATTTAGTGGATTTGTGGTGCTAATAAGCGATGCCCTTTGACGATTTAAGTGTCATGAAAACCTTGTTTATTAATTGGAATCCATTTAGAGACCTTAGGGCCGCAATTAGGAACAATTCGACGAACCTATACTTGATGACATTATTGGAGGTCTCAAAGTTGAAAGCTTGGTGTGATTATAACTCAAAATTATGTAAGGAGTAGCACATAGGAGAAGTTTAAGGGTATTTAGTGTCTGAATTTGGATTGCTTTCATCTCAGGCTATCATGTTACTTGGTAGCATACTGGATGTAAGGAACATATGTATCGGTATTGTTTTGATTTTATGCTTTTGTGAGGGTGAATGTTTGACTTTTCGATTTTTTGGGGGTGGTATCGAGTGTTAAAAGTAGAGATGAGAGTATGGGACAAAAGGTGTCACCATATAACTAGCTTTCATATAGCACTCAATAGTTGTACCAGGATCTTAGTAATGGACATATGCTACGGGAGTGATTAAGATATGTTATGGACATATGTTATGGGTTTGAACAACACAAGTTGTAATTGGTTATAAATTGTAATGGACATATGCTATGGGAGTATTGGAGTGAACAACATGAAAATATGCTACTCAGTAGCACTAAAATGGTTGTACCAGGATCTGAACACGAGATGTAATGGACATTTGCCTGGTCGTGCATCATGGCGCAATAATGTGGTTTGCTACTGAGTTAGGTATTTATTTAGGGTAAGTTGGACTCTGGATCCAGCTTCTGGTGTTCATATTGCTTGGGCAAAATGCAATGGTTGGAGGCTTGAATGTAAAGCCTAGAGACAAAGCCGAGGATTTATTTATCTAGAAAGTTTAAGTGTATATATTTAGTTTAGTTATTGTTACTTTCAATGCTCGAAAAGTAATGTGGTTCAGCTCCCCTTTCGGGTAATTTTGCATAATGCTTTTGAGAGCAATGCAATTACATAGTCATATAAACTTGTTTAGTTGTTTTGCGTTAGACTGTTAGGTGGTTTTGGAGACCTGATTAATTCCTTTGCTGCTGTTTGTTGTTGACTCACTGTAAACTTTATAAGAGAAATGCATATTATTTGCTATGCAGTGATTTCACAAAAGAGTGGGGGATGATATATTTTGTATACTCTGTTTTTTGTAAATAATATTCCTTATTTTCATGTCGTGTCCATACTTAAATATTCAGCGTGCGATACATGCACATATTGATGTTCTATGGTACTCGGACTTCTGCTAAAGTATCTGACTAAGTGCCATTTTCTACATCAAGTATGCATGATTAAGTGTTGAAAATAGCTTAATTGACTGAAAAATTGTCCGCTGTTGGACTTGTATTCATGGTGTTGAGTCCAATTTTTACTAAAATATGATCTAGTTCTTTTGCTATCCATGTGGTTGAATGAGGATGTTTATTTGTTGTTTCTATTACAAAAGTTTTACCAGTGATATGACATTGTCCTGTTACTATTCTGGGACTTTTTTAACCTTTGTTTTTTATTTATAGTCTCCATACAACCCTTGATATATCTAAGTGTGCACTTATAATGTTAACTGCAGGCCCTTGAAAGAGAGCAGATTATGACTAGGTTTCATGAAGTAACATCCAAATTGGAGCAAGCTTTGGATGCAATTCCCTATGACAAACTTGACATCTCTGATGAAGTCAAGGAACAGGTAGAGTTAGTGATCTTGATGATTTATTATGTTACTCTTGCATATGGCTCTCAGAGCATATGCTGATGTAGAGTACACTGTTTTGATCTGCTGTCCAAAAATGTTTTTTGGTTCTTCTTGGAAGATCCTCTCTTCTCGTTAGGGAAAGGTTGTGTAAATTTGAACTTCCTTATGCCCCATCTTGGTGGGATCAACATAGGACTATTTCCTCTCTGCACCTCTTCTCCCTCCACTAGAAGGGAGCAGCTAAGGTCAGGCAAATGATGTTAAAACTTGCTCCTTCCAGGTTGAGCTCGTTCTTGCTCAGTTTAGAAGGGCCAAGGGAAGGGTTGATACCCCGATGCCGAGCTAAATGAGGATCTTTTATCTCTGTACAACAGCAGCAATAATGCAGCTACAGATCCAGCTATAGTGAAGAGAGTCGCTGAAAAGCTGCAGCTGATGAAAATTGATGATTTGACGCAAGAGTCTGTTGCTCTTACAGAGATGGCTTCTGCAACTGATGGAAATCCGGATGAGAAAATAGAGAAGATGTGCAATCTATCAAAGAAAATTAAAGATTTTGTTCAGACAGAAAACCCTTTCTTGGGGTCTTCTACCGAGGAGAAGAGTTTGCCAAGTTGTAGTGGCCAAGTATCTACTGATGCGAGTAGTAAGTCTCTTGTTATACCAGATGATTTTCGCTGCCCAATCTCATTGGAGCTAATGAAGGATCCAGTTATTGTTTCAACTGGGCAGGTATGATTGGTTATTTTGACGACAAATATGTTGTGCTAGTTTCATGGAGTAAACCTATTTCGCAGTGTCCTGTTACGTCATTCACTAACCTCTTTCATTCAATTTTTATGTTTTAATTCATATTCTAGCATCAAAAGGGTACACAATATGTAATTGGCAAAGTTTGATAAGTGGAATTAGTTTTCGGTTTCTATGTATCATACATATATATAAATGTCTGGTACTAAAGGGTCAGTTTTGAGGACTGAAATTATTTTGGTTTCTGCGTTCCACAAATATCTGATAAAGCAGGTACAAGTTGCATTCCTTTGGCATGTTTGTGCGACCCATCACATGCTTGTTTGGTTGTAGTTGAGGAGACATCTAGAGCTCTGTTAGTATCTTGGCAATGAATTACTTATGCCATTGGCTAGTTCATGATGACGTTATAGACATGCTCCGTGCATTTCTGTCTCGTAGAGATTGATACATTTCTATTTGCCACAAGGTTGTCTGCGTTGAATTTATGGTTTTTGAACACCAAACTTTTCCTATTCCGGCACTTCAGATTATCTATCGTTGTCATATGTGTCACTCAGATGCCTCTCTTCCCTTTTTCTTTTCATGTTATTTTTTCTGTTCTCTAAGTTTGTAACAGCTGAATTTTCTCTTCTACAGACTTATGAACGTTCATGCATAGAGAAATGGATACAAGCAGGTCACAACACATGCCCAAAGACACAGCAAACACTCCAGAGTACTTCTCTCACCCCAAACTATGCCTTGCGGAGCCTTATTGCCCAGTGGTGTGAGGCAAATGGGATAGAACCGCCCAAACGACCAGAAAGTTCTCGGCAAGGAAAAACATCATCTGCTTGCTCTCCTGCAGAGCGTTCCAAGATTGAGGAGCTTCTTGGTAAGCTCACCTCCAGCAACCCCGAAGACCGCGGATCAGCCGCCGGTGAAATCCGTCTTCTTGCAAAGCGAAATGCCGATAATCGTGTGGCCATTGCAGAAGCTGGGGCAATCCCACTTCTTGTGGACCTCCTCTCAATACCCGATTCACGCACCCAAGAGCATGCTGTGACCGCTCTTCTTAATCTCTCAATATGTGATGATAACAAAGGAAGTATCATAAATTCATCAGGAGCTGTGGCCGGCATAGTTCATGTGCTGAAGAAGGGTAGCATGGAAGCTCGAGAAAATGCAGCGGCTACCCTCTTCAGTCTTTCAGTCGTGGATGAAAATAAGGTGACAATTGGTGCGTCAGGTGCAATTCCTCCGCTTGTAGTGCTACTGAGTGAGGGAACGCAAAGAGGGAAAAAGATGCTGCCACTGCACTTTTCAACCTATGCATATACCAAGGAAATAAAGGCAAGGCGGTAAGAGCTGGGATTTTGCCCATATTAATGAGGCTGTTGACAGAACCTGGAGGTGGTATGCTCGATGAGGCACTGGCTATCCTCGCTATCCTAGCCAGCCACTCTGAAGGTAAAGCAGCCATTGGATCTGCAGATGCTGTGCCCGTTTTAGTGGATGTGATTGCAAATGGATCACCCAGGAACAAAGAGAATGCTGCTGCAGTTTTGGTGCACCTTTCTTCTGGAGATCATAGCTATTTAGCAGCGGCCCAGGGGCTTGGGGTCACGAGGCCCCTGCTCGAGATGACCCAAAATGGCACTGAAAGAGGAAAGAGAAAAGCCCAACAGTTACTCGAGCGGATGAATCGGTATGTTGAACAGCAAAAGCAGGCCCAAGCCGAGGCTCAGGGACAGACGCCTACTGCCGCAGAGAGCTGAATGGTTTTCGGTTTCCATTATTTGTTGTAATTTAATTTTTTTTTTTTTACAAATTTCTTATTCAAGGGACAGCGGAGGACTTGTATGGACTACAGACAGGGAGATGGAAGATCACAGTCCTGTAGGTGAAGTCCATTACTTGTGGGGATTTAGGGTTGGGAAAGGAAGGATGATACCATGAAGAGTTTGTCCTCTTATAAAACGTTCATAGGGAGCAACAACCATTGCAAAGAAACTACCATGCCTCTCAAACTGTAACATTTTTATCAATTCTGATTATATCCTCAATTTTTATAGAAGGATACATTTTTCTGTAGTTTGATGTTACAATTTGCATCTTATAAGATCTATCTGACCTTGATCTATTGGTGATCGGATTTGTCATATTATGAGATAGAAGTCGGGTTACTGCTGGTCCATGCCCCCAGTCAGAATGATTATATTGTGGTTATGCTCTCTTTGTCTTATCTATTCGAACACGCCCCAACCACATCATCTGCTAAAATCACTCGGAACCGTGGGGCAAAACATAAATGTACTGTAACGGAGTTGCCGAACTTGTATGGCCAATCTGTTGTCATATTTATCTGTTTGAAAACATGTTTGATAGACGTTTCGAACTGGGTAGTTTTTACACTAGTCAATTGGTATGTTTGGGCTATTATTCTCCCAATCTTTAAAGGTAGCTTTCTGAAAATAACAAGGCATCAAGGAAATCGACATCGTCCCAACACACAAAATTGAATTGGGTTTGCTTAATATCATAGACAACCACCTTTGCCACTATTATTTTTCGCCTATTTTGACTAAATCTTTTTCAAATTTGGTTTATTAGAGCTTGTTTTGAACTTATTCGTGAATTCATTTGTTTTAACTTATTATGAACGTATTATAAACTTATTTTTTGTTGTTAAACTTATTAATTAAAAATTGATTTAAATTCATTTCACAAAAAATAAACCGATGAGAATAACCCTTAGTCATAATGTTTGGGAAAAAAGAAGGGGGAAGAGATCATTAATTGGGATGGATCTCAATACACCATGTGAAGATCCAAGTATAAACCCGCCTCCCGGCCTAAAAAAAGTCCATTAAAAAAATTTTTATACGTAGATATGAAGTAAAATATTTAACATGTACATTATTTATGTTGTTGCTATATATGTCATCAATAATTGAGATTAAACACCTACTAAAAAACCTGTCAAAGTATTTAGGCGGCTAAAATATGTACAACGTAATATGTCATTCGACATATATACAACATCACATCAAAAGCCATCGAGTGTGGACGGAAAGTGAGAATTGAAATATCTAATTATAGACAATCTTACTTATTCTTGTATTTTTGCTAGCAAAAAGATCAATTTTTATAAAATTAACCGGAATTTTTTTTTTTTTGCAATGAACACTTTTTGATGACTCAAATACCCCCAAAAATACCATACAATTAACAAGTAAAATACAAACAAAAATGGAAAAACATGTGGATTTTTAGACTAAGTAGGGAATGATGAAGAGAGTAAAGAGAGAAAGTCGTACAAGTTGTTTGGCCGGTTTTTGCGTCCCTCCTACTCCTGCCTCTATTAATATTGCATCATTTTTCCATCACCAACTTTTATCAGGCCACATATCTCTCTCCCTCTGTTTGTTAAATATACAGGCCTGTTAAACTTTACATGAAAACAGAATTTATTTATATTTATATTTTTTATATTTTTTTATATTCGTTCGTTTCTTATTTAACAACTTATTTATGGTCGTTTTTATTTGTTTATGTTCGTTTCTACTCGCCTATATCCATCTATGTTTGTTTCTATTTATGTTTCGTTTATATACGTTTTGTATATAAGTTTTTTTGAATAGTTTAATGACATAAAAGTTTAGTGGAATCAAAAAAATGGAGAGGATTTAGTTGGAAAAATGACAATTTCTTAATGTTTCTCTGTCAGTCAATCTCTCTCTCTCTCCCTCCCTCACTATTTATGATGTTTTTCAGACGATTTTTTTGACAATTTCAATTGATTTTGAGTTTATAACTCAGACTTTACTTCTTTCATAAGATTTTGATTTATATAATCAATTTTGATCAATTTTTGTTCTTCTTTGAGAAACTAGAATATTTTTTTCTTTTCCTGTGATTGTAGTAAGTACTACTGGTGAATTGTTTGATTAATGAATTTCTTGCAGTTTTTCTTAAATTTGACTTTTTTTATGAGTCATTTTTCATTTCTATTGTCTGAATCGATGTTTTACAGTGGCAAATCCTATTGTACAACGTTCTGATCACTATAATATATCACATAGTAGACTATTGTACACTAATATTGAGACTATTTTTAACTATCGAGCGAGCTATTGTTATTATTGTTTATACTCATATGTCAACCTAATAAAGACTACGGTACGCTAATTAGTAGACGAAAATATATTGGCAGAGACTATTATATCATATATATATATATATATTTCTTTATTTTGTATACTATCCATTAGACTATTGTACACTAATAATGTGACAATTTTTAATTGAATGAAGTACGTGTTAACTAAAATGTACAAATGTGGAGGAAAAAATGTATTGAAAAAGACTACTCTACACCGTCATCGAAATTATTGTACATTACTTAGTAGACTATTGTATTTTAGAAAACAGAACATTGTGCATCAAATTTTCTAAATTTTTCTCGACTCTTTTGTTTTTGACATTGTCAATGTGCTTTTATTTTATTTTTATCACATACGTACTATATAACCAAAAATTACACGTATTTATAGGGGTTTGTTTAGACTATATTTTATATCGAAGGCTTATAATATGGCAAAAATTTATTACTGTAAGGTATATATATTAGGCTATAATTATATTTTTCTTTTATAATTAAAGTTGAAATGTGTGAGATTTAAGAATTTTTAAATTTTCCCCTTCTTTGGATCCAAAAAATAAAAATTGTTATTCGTTGTGGTTATAGAACCATATGTTCAAAGTTAACGAAAATGTTGTTCAAATAATTTTTTTTTCTTTTGGTCAAAAGTGAATATTTATTCAGCTTTTGATGGGGAAAAATACCCAAAAAAGGGGAAAAAGGAAACAAAAGAGCAAGTCTACATAGAGAGTTTAGTGTATGACATATTCTGCAAAAGATCGAGCATGCTCATAAATAAAATTTTAATAAAGAATTAATTCAGAATAGATGTGTAAGATCCAAATATTTTGATAGATGAAAAAAAAAAAGAAAAAAAAGGTGCTTGAGGAGTTTAGCTTATGGATTATAACATTAAAAAAAAAGAGGCTTAAAAATGCAAGTGAAAATTAAATAAGAACTGATTACACTAGGGCTAGGGCAAGCACTTAGATTATTATATATTTATGTTCTTTAAGTTATTTTATTATATCATAACAAAAATTCTCTGTTAATGTGTAATGCTTATATCATTAACTCAAATGTATAAATTTATATAATTTAGGGAGAGAATTTAATTTTTTTAAAAAGTGAGATAATAAAAATAGGGTTGAGTTTTAAAAAATTAAAACAAAATACCATATACTATAATTTAGGTCTATAAACCCGAGCTTATCGTATAATTTGTGCTTAATGTGCACCTCTTTAAACTTACTTGAACCCTAATACGTAAAACAATGAACTAATAACATGTCCATTTTTGAACAATTTATTTTAATTCCTGGCCTGTTCAATTTTTTAATAAAAAATCTTGTGAAATCTTTAAAGTCTTGAGCTCATTTAGAGTGTGTTCGATTTGACAAGTAACTTTTGAGGTAGTGGTTAGTGTTTTAGAGGGAGTAAAACACTACTTATCTAAACAAATGTAAGTGTTTGGCAACATAATGTTTGACATAATGATTAAAGTTTTAGGTAGTGTTTTCGAAAAGTTAGTGTTTTCGAAAAGTTATTCAAAGTAACGTTTTCAAAAACACTACCTAGTATTTACACATAATTTTTGAAATTCTCCTTTTTATTTTCTAAAAGCTTTTATCAATTATGTCCTTTTAAGTCATTTTATACAAATCTGCTACTTAAACAGCTACTATTATCAAACACGCTTATTTTAAATCACTAATTAAACATCTAAGCATTAACCATTAGTCAAGTAATAGCTAGTCGCTATTAAAATAGCTAACAACTACTAAAACAGCTTAACCACTACTAAAACGCCCTTAATATAAACTTTGCACAACCACCATACATCATAAGATCACAATGCCAATAATAATTACTTGTATTTGAAGATAATATCTTGATCTCAAACTATTATCCAAATCTAAATCAAATACCCCCTCCCAAAAAACCACAAAAAAAAAATGGTTCAAATGCAATAGCCATACGTCTTCTAGTAGCGCGGAATTATTTTGTTGTCAAGGGTGTCTCGGGACACTACTGGTAAAAAATATTTGTTAAAATTTATGTTTAACATTTTTTTAAATTTTATAAAATTGTTGAAGTAGACACCCATAAAAAAATAGTAATACTTATAACATTTAAAAATATTAAAAAGGGGACACCCTTGAATAGATTTTCTACTAATTGTAAAAAGTATTATTTTTGAAAGATCATATAAATGATAAGCTTTACTATATAACCTGAAGGACTCAATACAAATTAAAACGGGAAAATCAAATCGGAGACCTAATATACTCAAAGTCTCATTAAGTCGTGTAAGCATTAATCAAAACCTTGTTGGCTTATATGTTAGAATTTTATTTTGTTTTACTTTTCGAAGTATTTAGCATAAAACTAAGGTATCCATGGCATACCCCAAGATCTGTGTTACACAAAAAGCAAAAGCTACAATGAAGGAATTTGGCACGTACAGTGTGAGTATACCCAGAAGAATCATTGAAGAAGAAGAAGAAGAATCAACAACCCATGCAATGGCGATGAACATCAGAGTTCAGTTCAGTAGTTACACTTACATTCATCAGCCATGGCTTTCTGAGCCCTACCTACTTCCATTCTCTCTCCTCCCAAATTTAGACCTCTTCACTTTCCTCAACATTCATTCATTCTTTCTTTCTTTCTGCATCGAATCCAGAATTCACCAACAACGATAACTCCACTTTATTTTTTAGGCCTCTCTCTCTCTCTGACTCTGCCATGGCCCTTTTCCTAACCATTTGCATTATTATTCCTTCATTTTTGCCATCCAATTTTAACTGTTTTTTTTTCTCCCTCTCTTATCCTCATATTGAGTGACAAGAGAGGGTGTGCGTAGCTTCTTGGTCTTCGTAAAAGCAAAGCAAAATCCAAGATTCCTCATGGCCCTTTTTAGACCTTAATCTTCCTTTACGACTACCTTCACATCTTATGCTCTATAACTCTTATAATCCATTGTGGATCTCGATGAAACTAAATAACATCATATAGATTCAGATTGTTGTTCTTGTTATAGACTCAAAAATGTCAATGAGAGAATAGTATATGACTCTTCTTATTTACGTCCTGTTCGAATTTACATAAAGATCAAACAAAAATAGTATATATAGTAGAAAAGAACGAACATAAAACAGAAATAGATGATGGTTTTTATTTAACTTCGAACATGCCCTTAATAAGTTAGTTGGTTTTCCGGTAATGATATCTGTCTTGCATCAAGAGACTCGTTGAATATCTTGCCCGAACTTGTATTAATATATTTTATGATCTAAAATTACTATCTTTTTTAATAATTATGACTAATTCTCATATAAATCTTTAATATTACTATTAAGTGGCATCCTATAATCAGACAAATGTTATAGAGAAGATGTGTCATACATGTAATTTTATACATTAGAAAAATTATGGATAAAAAGATTATCTTATACATAGAATAGTTGTAATACAATTCTACTAAATCAATCATACCATTCTTTATCATTTCACTTGTTAAAATATACTCCTTCTATTTCAATTTATTTTCACTTTAAGTAACATTTTCTTTCCTAAAATATGTTTCTTTATAATTTCAATGACATATTACGAGCAATTTATTAATTTTAACATTGTTAATTGTTTTTCTTCTTCCTGTTTTCCTCATTTCTAATAAAATTTTAGGGACATTTTAATATTTTGTTTATTAATTTATTTTAAATTTCATTTCATTTTGATATTCCTTCAACAGTCCAAAAACGACAAATAAAGTGAAACAAATAGAGTACTTTTTTACTAAATAAATATTCTAAGTATGAGTGGGATGAAAATGCATTTTAAAAAATTTTTTATATCAAGCACATAATATGATATGATTATGTAATAATTATTTGGCACAAATGCGATTGTCTTACATCATTAAAAACGAATAACAAATATCACAAAGTTTGAAAAAGATATGCAATGTTTGAACAACAATGTGGAATTCATTAAAGAAATGAGAGATAATTGAAAAAGGAAGAAATGGAATGAGGAAATTCGAGCCTCATGAAGGCCCATACAATCATATAAAAGAAGATTTAATCATGAAGAATATGCCCTTGCCTTGCCTTGACCCATAATTACTCACCCTAATTCCTTAATTAACAAAAGCCTAATTAAAAGTCCTAATAATGACTTCAATTTCAACAAGACACTCACAAATGAAACATACAATTTTCTCCCTTGTTATTTAGTTTAATTCATAAGTCTAAATATTATTGATTTAAACTTTTGCTTGAGTTGATTTCTAAATATGTAGTCAAAGAGATAGAGAGACAGAAAGTAAAAGATTGATCTGCATGGTTTTGAGTGTGGAATATCTCTCCCCGTCGATCTCGGTTAAAGCCATGTTCATCCTCGGTCTTGGTTAAAGCCCTATTTAGTAACAACATTTATGATAACATTTAACGCTTTAACCGAGTCAAAACTCTAATAAGCCAACTAGCATTTACAGTAGCTTATAACGCTTCAGCTAATGTCATTTAATTTTCTCGATTTTTCACTCTTCTTCACTAATACCAACAAAACAAACTAATCACGACGCTTCTATCAATGTATACGATCTCCCCCCTCCTCCATCTCCTTCCCTCTCTCTCTGCGCTCCCAAGCTCAATGGTCCATTCCAACGTCCGTACACGGTCTTCTTGTTCTGCTACAAACATTCTCTCTCTCTCTCTCTGTCTCTTCGATCTTTCTTCCTCCCTCCTCTATAAGCGTGGAAAATCCCCTTGAACAATGTGACGCTATCTATTTTCTTGGGTTCCTGAACGTAGCAAAAGGGGAGAAAGTGTGGACCATTTTACATTCAAACGTATATTTTTCATCTCTTCACCCCCTTCTCTTTCTTTGATGATAAAATTAAGAATTCATAACATGACTTCAAAAGAAAAATAATGAATTCAATTAAAACCAAAAAATCTCATATGTTAGTTGTCGTAATTAAATTTGCTCAAATGGGCCTTCTTTTTTAGTAAGATTGTATTTTTAATATAATCGTCTTCTCTTGAGAGATCACATAATATATCGAATGTGGTTTGACTACGTAGTTTGGACCCGAGAACAATAAAGAAGAAGAGCAGAAGATCGAATTATGATTAATTGCGATGAAGGGGAGAAGTAGAAGAAATAACATATTGATACAAAGGGTATTCGGATAGCAGTTGGATTTACAGGTTCGACTAATTATCGAAGAAAAGGTATATTTAGATTTGCTATTACTAGTGAATAATTTTACAACAAAATATAGTAGTAGACTATAGGATAAACAAGGATGAGTTGATTAAATGGATAAAAGACACCCAAAGTTAGAGTTTTTGAAAGGCTTAATTCAAAATTCATACACACACCCCACAATCAAATTACAAGTACATCCACGAAAACCAAAATCAAAAGCAAAGAAATTCAATTAAGGATCTTCATTAATAAAGAGTATAAGCTAGGATGACTAACTTGGAGATGGAAGTAGTACTAATAGTCATACGATTTCATGTCATTTGTCGATACTGCATGATCGATCTCAACCCTAGCTAGCTTTCTAGCCCATGATATGTCTTCTCGAAACAATTTGATCGATGGATCGATGCACGCGAATTAGTTAGCTCCAGTCACTCCCTCATGAATCCAATCTTCAAATTATATCGAGTCGTTGGACCTTTTAACTTACTGGAACATCATATCCTTAGCAAATTAAGTAGTACTGATCATAACTTCATACCGGATTCGACTCGATGACTCACATAAGGTTGCTGGTGGTGGCAGTTGAAGAAGAATTTAGCCCCGGAAGATGCGTAGTTGTACTGCTCCACATATTGTTGGCGTTAACCCCACCCCAAAACTGACCGTTATTCGCCGTCGTTGATGATGTGGCATTATTCAACTCGGACGTCGAAATTCCCATCAATAATCCCTTCTCTACATTTAGACCATCCTCCATCTTTACACCCATAATACTACTCAAATTTGGAATCGACGTCGTGGTCATACCCTTTCCGATGACCTGATCGTCGTCACTGCCACTAACGACGACGTTTTGGAAGGAAGTTGTCGATGAGCCCGGGATTTCGAAACCCCCAAGAAGTTAGGAAAGCTGTGATGATGATGATTCAAGAGAGAGTTCAGATTAGTGCTAGTAGTAGTGCTTCCATAATGATCAAGATGATCGAGTACGACTGGGTTACTACTATGAAGGCCGTTGGTGGACCCGCCGAAGCTCAGCCCGAGGTTTCCCGCGATCCCTAGCTGAGCTATGCTCTGAAGCGACGCCATGAACCCTCCGGAGGCGATGGCGGGGCCCATGGCGGCGGAGAGAGAAGAAGACGATAACGACTTGGATGAGGTGGTGGCGGCGGAGGCGGAGGCGGAGGAGGTGGAGGAGGAGGACTTGCTTCCGCCGGAGGATCTCTTGTTCCTTCGGCACCCGCCCCCACGGGGACGTTCCTGAGAGCGCCGCCACGTGTCCAGTATCGGCGGCAGGTCTTGCAGAAGTGGCGGGGCTGAGTGAGGCTGTAGTTGTTGAAGTAGCAGAATTTGGTGTTTGTTGACTCGCAACGAGGGCACTTTAACGGGGCCTCGGGTGGGGGATTTTCGCCAGCCGAGCTCTCTCCGCCATCGAGTTTGGCCGGATGGGCGGGCTCCCTGCCCCAGTCCCTCCGCCTCCTCCTCCACCACCACCTAAGCCGCCCACTACCTGATGATGTGGCGGTGGTTGCGGCAGCGGCGGCGGCGGAATAATACTACTAAGGTGGTGTTGATTAATTTCATGATTTGCCGTACCATTTCCTTGGAGCTGCTGATGATTTGGATGCTGCAATTTTATCAAAATTTGATTGGAAGCATGTATTAGTACTCACCAAAATAGAAAAAAAGGAGAAAAAAGTTTTTTTTTTTTTGGGTGTAAGAGGTATATTCATTGAAATGAAAGTAATATATCAGAATAATATATGTAAAGAATATAGGGGAAGAATAAAAATCAGGGTTAGCTTTATATTTTTGCAAATTCTTCAGAAAGAAACTGGGATTTATGTAGAAAGAAAAAGATGAAGATGAAAGGGGAAAAAAACAAACCTGTTGTTGCCAATTGGGAGGATCTAAATAGAGTGGAACTGAGGAGAAAACCATGATCTTTATTTAGGTTTTGGTAGATAGAATTTTTTTTTGGATGCTCTATCTTTCTTTCTTTCCTGCTTGCTTTCTTTCTTTCTCTCTCTCTTTTTTAGGTTCTTTCTTTCTTTTATAAAAGGTTGAAGGAGAAGGGGGAAGCTAAGGTGGGTTCTTTGGGGATATGGTGGAGAATCAAAGTGGCCTGCTGATGAGAAGATAATTTGATCAGATAACACCACCACCAGACTGATGACAGGATCAATTTCAATACAGAAAGAGGAGAGAGAGAGAGAGAGAGAGAGAGAGAGAGAGAGAGAGAGAGAGAGAGAGATGGAAAGGAAAGATAGAAAGGGAGAGGAGGGGCTGAGAGATGAAAAGAAAGATATACAGGAAAGCTAAATTATAAACCAGAGAGAGAGAGAGAGAGGGTTTTTTTCATTTTTGGGTGTCTGTGATTTTGCCCTTTTTATTCTCTCTTTCTCCCTCTCCCTCTCTCTTTCTCTTTCTTTTTGTTTTATTATAAAACAGAAAAATTAGGGTTTTTATTTCGCATCCCTCCTTTTTTAAATTGAATTTTCCTTTCTTTTTTTAAAATTTTTTACAAAGGATATGATATGAAAGTAGTGGGCTAAGTTCCTTAACCCTGAAGTATATATGCTGTAGTGATGCTTTGAACTGTCAACACATGCAACAGTGCATGTGTTGAATTAGTGCTACTGCTTGTGCTCCTGATGAGCTTAAAAGAAGAAAGTGTGGTGCCCAAGCTGGGGGCATTTTTGTCTAATTCTCCCTTTCAATCCCCATGCATGCATGTAAACTTAGAGAGAGAAACTTAATTACACACACACAGACTCTATAGACCATGATGAGTGTCTGGAAGTGTTCCCCATTGCCAATTACTGGTGGGTTCATCTCATGGATTCAAATTGGCTCCACAATATTATCAACTTTGATAGCGAGTCACATTATCCGTATCCTGAGAGTTCTGTTTAAACAGTATATAAAAGATTCATACGGGTAGAAAACTAAAGTGTTTATGTTTAATTAAGCAGCAAAGTAGGATACATTTTGTGACCACAGACCCCACAATACTGAGGACACAAGTGAGCTTTACAAATTAAAGCAAACAAGGGTTCAAATTAAAGGGGGAATGAAGAAAAATGCAAAGTGAAAAAGCAAAGGAAGAATTGGAAGTTGAATAAAAACAAAAAAACCCTTAAAATTTCCCAAAGTTTATGAGTGAAGGAAGGAATGTGTGAATGAATGAAGGAATGAACTTTAAAGAATCAACATTTTTTTCCCCACAAAGGGTATTTATATATATATATTTATATAGAGAGAATATTAATTATAGGACAAAGTTTTTAAGTACCATACAACACCGGCAGCATTGGATTCGCTGCTCACTGCCTATCAGCTACAATTTTATTGGGTCTTGAAGTAAGCATATTATATATATACTAATTACTTTGGTCCGTCATTAATTAGTCACACTTTTTCTTCTTTGATTTCTTTTTTTTTTTTTTTGCTAGAAAGTGATACATTTACATGGTCAAAAAGAAATGCACTACTTTGTGCATCTCTCTCATGGATTGTATATATAGCATGAATCGGGCCCTGTTCTGTTTATACGTAAGAAATTGTAAGAAAAATTATAACGAGTTTTAAGAAGTTGTAAGGTTGTAAGTTAAAAGTAAATGGAACAGAGCCTCAATAATATATATAAATTAAAATAAGATAAAATTACAGAAAGACAAACATGTCTATGTGAATCTTATTTACTTTGTAAAAACTTGCATAACATACATAGCAATTATTTTAGAAAATAAATTAGCTCCATGCATCTTCTTCCTACCAAATATGTGGCAGTCTCTTTTTCCAGGGTGGGGGTGTTTGGGCTGATACAGAATGTTCCTTACTTATGTAGAAAATTCATGACTTCATGCTTTTTAATTTGTTTCCTTCAATTCACTTGCTTCTTTTTTTCCTTTTTACTGGATATACTTCTTTTATATATGCATGACTCCTTTAACTAGTCTTACTTATGCTACATTAGAACTACTATGAATTATTTTGGATCAAAAAAGAAAAAAACACAAAGTAATATGATGATTGAAAATATATACGTAACAAGAACTCACATTCAACGAAATTTAAAAAGATTCAGATATACATACATATATATAACTCGACAGTATTATCCTTATAAGTTGGGGCTAACACAGAGCATTGAATTTTAATTACGTGTGACTATTCATATTCTTTTACAAAGAATTAAGTAAATTATTCTATCGCTAATATAACTAACCTAATCAAAAGTTTAATTAACATCGCTCATGAAATTAATAAGGGAGTTTGTTGGGTTTCAAACTTGAGACCTTCTGTTTATAATACTTTAATACCATATTTAAGAACCAACTCAATAAAAAGTAGAAGTCGATGACATTTAAAAGCCCATGATTAGGGTTTATTCTTTAACATTAACTAGAGTTATACCCCTTACTATGCAAGGGTATTAATTAATTTTATTTTTATAATTAGTTATTTTTTTAATCTTATTATTTCTAATTAATTTATAACAATATAAATTAACCATAAGCTAAAAAATAGCAATTTTTTTAAATAACAATTATTAGATTATATAATTTATTATAAATAGTAAATATATATGTTTCTTTATTTTTTTCTATTTTGATTAATATACCTTTCATTCTTAATGCCCATTATATTTGATAATTTGTAAGACTAAGTATAATTACTAATATTTTATTAGACATGTGAATAGTCCCAACATTAAATTCAATTAAAATTGTATTAAATCTACCAATTTGGCATCTTACGTAGCATCATATGTGTCACTCATATATTACTTAGACTCAACTTTTAATATATATATATATATATATATATATATAATATATATATATATATATATATATAATATGATATAATATGATTAGTTGGCTTGACAGACCTAGGAATTTGAACTATGGATGTCCCTCTATGTGTGTGAATGTTCTTTGGACCCTTACAACTTTTTCTTTATGGGTATCTCAGTACTCAAATTATACCCGAATCAGAGATACTTATTAGCAACTAATAAACATCTTTCTAGACGTAACGGTGTCCCGGACGCTCCACCCATGGTTGGGTTGGCTAATGTAGGTGACTCCATTAGTCGCCATTGTTGGACCACTTGATGGATATGAGATGAGATGAGATGATGACGTTGAAATTAAAGTCTAAAATTACGCAGAGAGGGTTGAGACTAAAGAAAAGGGAAGCTACTTGAAGATGCAGAGGCCAAGAAAATTAAAGGAATTAAGTTAAGTTAAAAGGTCCCGTGTTACATATGCATAGTCCTTCACTTCAGCTTTTTTCACTCATCATTGCAAAGATATACACGAATCTCAATCATTCATCCACTATATCGCACCATTTTTGTCAATCTTAACATATCTTTCCTCATTCCATATTATCATTTTACCTTTTATTTTTTCTTTTACAAAAATTTAGATCCGTATAGAATTCTCTTCAAATTGATCTCTCTATCTGTACAAATACTTATAAGAGTAAGACTGTCAGGTATATCTCGATCCTTTCAGATCCTACCAAAGTTTTCTTCGTCCCTTTTTTATTGTTATAAACTATAAAGAGTTATAAACTTGTTATAAAATAAGTTATAAAAAGTTATAGATTGTTATGAGGAGGTATAAATTGTAATCTTAAAGCCAAAAAACAGGATCGTAATCCCGTATTAAAATTAGCATATAAAACCCAACCTACAAATTTCAAGAGTTTTTTTGTTTTTTATATACTTTCAAATTTTAGCTGAATTTTTCAAAAATTTAAGAAATTTTCAAAAAAATCTCAGCAAGGAAAGAAACTTAATAGTATACTTGCTAATTTCGTACTGCATAATAATCATAAATTAACCATGGCTAATTCCCAAAGGTGGTCAAAGTTTTTCATATGTTGTGAGAAACCTGAACAGTTTATTACTTTTAGGACAAAGTAAAAGCAATGGTTGGATTCTTAGAAATAATTTCTGTCTCCGATGGTAAAAATTCATGCAGTTACGTCATAAATAGTTCTAATTGCTATATGTGAAAATACGCCGTAATATATAAGCATATTAACGCATGTATTATACACCTGAAAAATTGCTATATAAGCATATAAATGACTTGGATGGTATTCCTTTTTCTTTCACAGAGAATAAAATCAATTATTTTGAATGTTTGATCAGTTTAACGTCCTAAAATAGTATTTAAATTAAAACTATGTCATATGCATAATAACCCAGACGTTCTGTAGTATTTGCAGTTGACATAGTCTACTATTATTTCTTGTATGAGATAATATAGCAACTGATTGTTTATCAAAGTCGAGCCGTTACACGCTCACTTCAACTGCTATCTGGGATGTTTCACCTTCTATTTTCGCTTTCATGAATTTTGTATGCTAATATGGGTGAACGTGCTCTTATGAAAAAGAGACATTTACCATTTCTTACAACTTTACTGTTGTAAGAAAAAAAAATACATAATAACTAATAAAAATATGATTCATATTTCTACTTTCTTTAGATATAATTATTGGTGCACTTAAGTTTATAGGTTTACCCTTTTAAAAAAATCTCAACTTCTAATCACGAAACCTTCCGCCGCCGAAGAAGACCTTGCACCGTCGAAGTTGACTTTAATAAATCCTTCAGGTGGTTTGTGCCAACAAACCGGATGATTAGAAGTGTTGACACGTAGTGAGGGGGAGGATGAGGATGGGTTGAAATGTTAATCTAGTTTGTTCCTAGATCGCCATTCACCCCAAGATGATTTGGCTCGAAGAATTGCAAGCAATGATATTGAAAGATCCATTATTAAAAACTTTATCATTTCTTCTCTTCCAAATACTCCATAACAAATGAATCAATCGAATCATCCGAGATGGTTTTCTCAGCCTTTTGAATATATACATAATATGATTCGGAGAGGGATTCTACAATTGACTCGGATTCACCTCTAGCCATTTATGCCTAAAAGCTAAGTCCCGGTATCCATAACATAGGTGCATTGTGAGAAAATATGGTCAATTGACTCAAAATGGACTTGACAAAGCGGACAAATAGTATCAATGTTCAACCTTCTTTTAGCCATGTTATCTCATGTAGATAAAGCATTGTGACCAATTTTCCACATAAACATTTTTCAACTTAGGCATCGGATCCATATTCCAAATTCATGCAAAATCCCACGATGGTGAACTAGTGGGAATATTATAGGAATTCCAAGTGGCAGATTTTGTCGTAAATTTTCTCGTCGTTAGACAAACCCCAACAAACGGAGTCCTCTATTTCATGAAAAGAGAGGGGGATAGTCTTAATAACTTGACAAATATCAGCCGGTAGAAAAGAGTTAAGACATATCGATTCCACTCTTTATCCGAGGTTATAAATTCACCGACTATGACATCCAAGGAGGGAATATTCGGAAGATCACTTGTCATAATAATTCAATAACTTAAAATTACCACACCAAAAATCATGTGAGAACTTTGTATTTTTGTCGTTGCCTATTTTTCATCTTAAGCCTCTTTTAAAAAGTCCACGTTCTTTAAGTAAACATTTTCAAGCCCAAGAATCGAAGTTTTAATTTTCCTCAAGAAGAAATTCTCCGATAGAGGATACTTAGCTCTCATAATTGACCCCCAAAAATAATTTTTTTCATATAAAGTATTTCCAAATAACTTACAAAGAAAGGCTTGGTTAATCGCCTCAATTTTCCTAAGGCCTAAACCCCTAGTTTCTTGGGAGTACAAACTTTATCCCAAGCTACCATTGGTAGCCCGAGTGGCATCCCGAGATTTTTTCCGAAAGAAGTCTCGATTAATTTTATCCAGAAAGTTAGACGTGCTTTTAGGTAATTTAAAACTCGCATCACATGAGCAGGTAAGGATTCAAGATTAGATTGTATAAGTACAACTTTACTCGCTTTAGAAAGCGAATTAGCTTTCCAGCTTTGCAATTTGCCATCTACTCTCGTTAAAAGACCCGCGACAATAGAGTTGTTGGCTTTACCTTTGAATATAGGACAACCTAGGTATTTGCCCAAAGAATATGAGTGCGGAATATTAAACACGAGAGGAAACCGTATTCCTATCGAGCACTGAAGAATTTTTGGAAAAGACTATCGCCGACTCGACTACGTAATTCATTTAGAATATTATGGAGCCTAAGACATGTCTCAAAATTGGACTTACAAAACAAGAGGCTATCATCCGCAAATAGCAAGCAGGGGATTTTTGGGCTAGCGGGAAAATTTTAATCCCAATCCCCGATTTAGGGTTCAAAGCAGCGACATGAAGTCTATATGCCAAGACATCCATACACAAAATGAACAAATATTGCGACAGGGGTTACCTTGCCTCGAGTCCTCTAGATGGTCGGAAAAAACCACAAGTCTCATCGTTTATGACAATTGAATATGTAACCGAAGTAATACATTCAAGTAAGAAAACGACTTTTATATATATATTGTGATATCCAAATCAATAGTCACTGAAATAAAAATGGGAGATTAGAAAAACTGAGGCGTATAAGACCAAGTGTTTTAGAAAAGTAGGTATTGATATCATACTGGTCATTATAAGAGACAAAAATATCGTTATCTTGGCACCACAACTGTTAGGCAGCAATTGTGAATTTTATCAGCCTTTTTACAAATATATATTTTCTTTCTTTCTTTCTTTTTCCAAAATATATTTCCATTTTCAGAAGGCAGTGCGATTAGAGTCTAGAGTTGCGTCAAGTTTGCTGATGCTATAGTTATTACATGAGTTTTTCGGCCAGCATGTCGAGCCGGTGCAATTCTTATACATATCATCGTTATGTGACAGGGCGAAGTCAGAGCTTGTATTAAAGGGATATCGTCAACTAAATTTGATAAATTTGGGACGTTGTAATAGTAAAAAGTAACTTAGTTTCATTCAATTTATAACACTGTATAACTAAAATAGTAATTTATATGCGAAAAGTGGGGGATGGGAGCATGGCCACCTTGAACTCACTTAAAGTCATACCCGTATTCTTAACCGTGACACTACACTACGAGTGTTTTGCATGGCTTAAGATTATGTCGCACCTTTATGCATGTATAATAAAACGTGTTCTGAAATTAGGTTGTTTATATACATTTCTTTAACAATAAAGATTATTACGTACATATAAATTATATTAAACAGTCATTCTCTTAAAAGTTCGACGAGTATTATCGTGGGATGCAATTAAGAGTTTATTTAGAATATATGCATGTTGTTGTTAGGATAGTCTACTATAGAGAGGGATAAGAGAAAGAGAGATGAGAGTGGCATCAGTCGAAATCAAGAGATGCCAATGGTCGGCAAAATCATGGCGCCTACCTTAGCAAGATATACCCGCTGCTCATAATGCTCTTGCTATTGCTGATGCCCTCATGCATTTTTCATTTTCATTTTTCAAGTCTTATTCTTGTGGATCCCACCCTTTTTTCTTACCTTTTCTTTTTCTTTTTCTGAATGTGCTAAATCATTAAAAAAAAAAAGCCAACCTCTATGCATACCCCTGTCCATTTGCATGAGATTGAGAGCATAATAATAATAATAATAATAAATAATAATAATAATATAAAGTCATTCATGATTTTGGGATCAACCTTTATAAATGATAAAAAATATAGAAAATATATAATATAAATTTCTTATTATTTAACCCTGAATTTGAGTATGTGAATCAATAAAGGATAATAATAATAATAATAATAATAATAATAATAATAATAATAATAATAATAATAATAATAATAATAATAGATTGCACCCCACGATGTGTATTTAGAGACTGGCCATCACTTCAAAAATATATGCGTCCCTTTCTTCCTATGGCCGGTGGATATTCTTTGTTTTTTGGAAAATCATTGAGCTCCATATATTTGTAGGGGGTTCAATGTTCTTATGCTACTTGCGGATGTGACCTACTTTTCTATTTCTAACACATATATATGCACTATGATACGACTTTAAAATAGACTGAAAGAGTCCAATTTCATATGCTTCTCGGACATTGTTAATCTGGAAAATAGTTTACATTTATTAATAAAATTCTTGGAATTTTTGAAAAGGAGGGTTATGTAGCATTATCAAATCACATAAAGTTCAAAATTCGGACACTAAAATCTATACGTTTGGGTCTGTCATTGCTTCGATTGCATTGTGATAAAAACTCTAGGGTAAAAATGAAATTCTAAAGGATTACAATGTAAAGTAGAGCTGTTAGAACAAATACTATAATCTAAACAGGAGTTTCAAAATACAATCATAAATTTTATGATTAAATAAAAATTATACTCATAATTAGAATATAACTCAAATATATATATATATATTTCTGAATTTACAAGAGACGTATTTAATGTTTATATCTAAGACAAAGAAATATGAAATTCACGTGTTAATGAAGTGGGATCATGCAAGTTAGAATGAAATAAAAAGAAAAAAGAAAAGAAAAAAATAATCCATAACCAGTAGAAGGAGGGATTGGTGGCGTTGGAATCTAATTCCCTGACAGAGATGGAGCCCTTATGTCCCTTTTGCTAATTTTGATGCAAAAATTAAAAATAAAGCAGTCCTTCTCTTTGTACTGTACAAACATCATAGTTGGAAAGTTAGTCGATATTCCAGCTTTTCCTCTATTCATTCACCCCCTTCTTTTTTCCCACACATCAATCCTACCTTCCATGGCCTACACTAGTTTCCATCTCTTCTCCTCATGCATGGATTATGCATTGTACTATTCCCAAACCTATTAGTTTCGCTGTTTAGGGTTGTTCGTTTTGGCGCTTATAACAACTAATAGCTCGTAACGAGTTAAATGTTGATCATAACAACTCGTTACAACATATAATAGTTAGTTTCGGTACTCATAACTACTTGTAACAGTTAATAGTTAATTTTTAACAACTTTTGATTAAAAGCATAATGCTCGGTCCAAACCTGATGGAGCATGATGACTTTTTCGAGTTCTTTTTTAGCATATCCATTGATAGAATTTTTCATGTTTTTACTGCTGTTGTTGGTTGTTGGTTGTTGTGGTTGTTTTTGTTGCTATAGTTGTTGTCGGGACTTGTATAGTTTTGCTAGTTAATTTCAACCGGGCAAGTTTTGATGTTGAGAGCAATCCATTGATAGTAATTTCCATGTTTTTACTACTGTCGTTGGTTGTTATTGTAATTGTTGTTGTGAGGACTTTTATAGTTTTGCACTTGCATTGTGTGATCCTCTTGTTTTTCACAGGAACATTTTGATTGATGGAAAGTTGGCCAAGGACATTTATACCGTGGGATCCTTAGTTGAATTTCCTTCAGGGAACCCTTGATTGGATACTTCCAAAATAACTTCGAGAATTTTAATTATGCATGGTACCTTTTCTGTTTATAGTTGATAAAATATGTAGAAATAGTTGATGCGACTAGCACATATAAATATACCCCATAAAAAGACACACTCTAGTCTAAGAAGCGAAATCTTAACAATAAACTATGAGTGTCATCAAACTTATTATCGTATATTCAATGGACTCACATCTCGAATTTAATTAGAGCTTTTATTATATGATTTTTTTTACAAAGTAATAATCATATAAATTTATTTCGACCTCTATGTTGATTATATTTTGTATATAGTTATCTCTCAATTAGTCACATTTACCCAATTATTTTTTTGATGTTTTACATACATTAACTTTGCTTTAGACAATTATAATAAGATTTTAAATTATTAAAAATTATTATCTACTTAGCTTGAATAGTTTAACATTAAACTCTCACTTAACTTGTTTCATAAAAAATGTCAAATTATCACATTACACTGTACAACAACATATAACTTTTAGTGTAGATCTCGTTTTTACTCGGCTAAAGGAAGTTTGGATATAGACATTCCGTCACCTTAATGCAAAATTTCAGCGAGTAAAGATATTTAGAAGTGGGATAGGAAAGGAAAGTACTTGTTTTAGGGAAACAGGACCAAAATGTGGCAGCAATGAGCATGGATTCAATAATGGATGGAGGGATCAAGAGCTACAAGCTAATTTTTACTCGTTTCCTTTGCCTAGACCAGAACTTAATATGCAACACCAGTACATGCAGGGCCATATCAGAGAGCCATGCACAGGTACCTCCTTCCACTTATAAATTTAAACTACAATATTTCGATAGTTAAAATTTTAAAGTCTATCAGACCCGCTAAAATAATCGAAGATAAGAAAAAAATTGTATCGTGTATATATATATATATACACACACCGTTACATAAGATTTTTTCAAGTAGTTTTCCGATTCGATATTAATTTGTGCTGAGATTAATGATTGTACTGGTAAGAATAAGTGGGAGAAACACGGAAGGCTGATATGATATGAGCAAGTAGACCAGGCCATATGTGTCCTGTGGTTGTCTGCAATAATATATAAAGTTAATTATTCGTTGCAAATACGTATTTAATTAGGGCAGGAATGTGGCCTATATCATATTAAATTGGCTAATCATATACGTACTTTTGTCCATCACTATATACAAATCGCAAAAAGCATATCTTTTCTGCAGTATGCTTAAGTTTTAATTTAACTGATTAATGGTGCCAGGAAGGTGTTGAGAGCAGACAAATCTATCCTGTGAGATCCATCCAGCAGCACCAGCACCAGAACCTCCTTTCGCCATGCACACTCACAGACTCTCTCTCTCTCTCTCCCTCTCTCCCTCTCTCCTCTCTCTCTCTCTCTCTGGAGTATCGCTTCTGCAAAAGTTGATGAACGTGTTGTGGATTAGTTTAAGGGGAGGTGCAAGTTCCATGGACAAGAATCTAGAATACTTCATCCACACTCCATCTTTGTTTATGCTGTTAATCTTTCAAAAGCATGCAATTTGCTAATTACGATGATTAATTAATTAATTAATTAATTAATTAATGAACACCGTTAAAAATTGCAAAAGGCAAAGACAGAACTAGATAGGGTGTTTATGCATGCTCTAGCTAGACTTTCTCTAGCTAATTAATTAGATGCTATTACTCCTAAAACTCGTATGTCCTAAAATTTTAATCAAACCGTATTTTATTTTATTTTTCTGATTAAAAAAGTCAAAAAAGATAATATAATATAATGGACGAAGGGCAAACTGAATCAGCAACCTAATGTACTAGGACTTCAATCTTGACCACTAGACTAAGATCTCATTGGTTAATGATTGTTATTTATCAACAAAGCCAACTAAATTTCTAATGAAAAAATCGATCACTAGACTTCTTTTTGTACATTTGGACTTAAAAACATAGTAATGATTTACCATTATTGTGGCCGAAAAAAAGTATAATTAATACTTTATATATTAAATTAAGTAGCTACTATTTTTATTTTTATTTATTGATGCAGGAAGTCGGACATGTAAAAATGGATGACCGAAAAAGAGGTATAATTAATACTTTATATACTAGTATTTTTTTAAAAAAAAAAAGGAGGTGAGGTAGCTCCTCTCTGAAGCTGAAATGGGCCTTTGAAAAGCTAAAAGCTGATCCACTATAAACGGAGTCCATCAGATATGGGCCTTCTCTTAAGCCATGTGATCTCATTGAGGCCCAAAGTTCAAACTTTGCCAGTACAGAGTTCCAAGTTTTCATCCCAAAAAAAGAAAGAAAAAAAGAAGAGGAACTTAGTAGCTGAATGGGAGTGCTGTTTATAAAGTTATTCTTCGTTTATGCCAAATATTTTAGGGATTGTTTGATTCACTAATCCCGTACTTAATGTTTGGTTCATAATTTTTGAATTGAATTTACAGTCGGAAACTCAAACCTTCACAGATAAGTTTTCGTACATCTCTCCCTCCCCATTGATTTATGTAAATTTGTACCATCGGAATCAAATTTTCTCATTCCTATATTGAATCGAGCAAGTGAAAATTAGGAATTAGAAACCATTCCCATACATATTGGTTTCGTTTTTAGAAAATAATTTACCCCGTAAAAGATTTGGTATAACATTGAGGTAATGTGAAGAACTTATTAATCTTATAAGTTTTCAACCTAAACAAAACTGAATAATAAATACTACATAATTTTCCCTTTAAATTTGAACTCAATCTCTCTGGAAACCCAGAAATCGTTTTCAATTTACCCTGCAACTAGCCATTGTGCTCTTGTTTATGAGCTAGCCATCTTAATGGGAAGTTTTACCTCCATTAGGACTCAGGAACCGTCTTTGAGTAACAATTACCCTTAAATATATGATTCATACTCCAAAGAAGTTTAAATTATCCGCCATCAAGCAACTCGAGGTTGGCATGAACCGAGCCAAACAAATGAACAAATATGCAGCCAATGATAACATTGAAGCGATGCAATCCAAACCAAACCAAACCAAACCAATGCCCAAGGATGGAACGCATCGGGAACAAAATTTTGTCCAAACTTAGTACTAGAATCGGAATATATATAGTCCATCACCAAATCGCCATTAACACCTAGATTTAAAAGACAACTGCAAGTCACTTCACTATAATAAAAGAAACAGATGAATGTCTAATGAGCCATACTGTTCTATTACTTCCTGAACTTCGTCCAATAGTAACTCTTTTGACTGCCTAAAAAGTGACGTGGACATAACATATTGACAAAATTCATGAGTACAATACAGGTGAAAGAAACCAACTTCACTCTAACAATACACTGATATGTTGTTTCTATACAGGGTGCCCAGACACAACGTTTCGTCTATGCATAAAACTATAAATGCCTATGAATGACATACGAGAGGTTAGTAGCTTCCCTGCAACAGTGTATATACTGCACATAGATACGACCCCAGGTTTAAATTGGAAGTTCATGAATGAGTGAACTACCGCCTTCCCCTGTTAAGCCTCTGCAAGTGATAATTGATGCTTCCCCACGGCTTTTTGTTTTTACTGGCCTGCAGAATACACCAACGATATAGGCATGCTTCAGCATTAACACAATGAGAAACTAGAAGATGCTGTGAAACAGGGGAGCCAACAAGATTTTGAGATTACCTGAGCATCCATACAGGTATTTAGAAGTTCCTTTTGACGAACACATTTTTCATCGTTGTTCTGGCACAGAGCTAAGCAATTAAGAAAACTTATCATTTCTTTCATGCAGGGTTTGTGTAAAGCCCCAAACTTCTTTGGGTTGATGTACAGCCCACCAGACTTCTTCCCCATCCTTGTTCTCTAATTTATGCTGTTAGTTTTACATCAAAAGGAATAAGTCAGAAGATAATGCAATCAACAACAACAAGGTTAACGATACTTTGTTAAATTACGTTTATTAATGGAACGGAGACAAATGAGGTTCAATTCAAGGATAAGATCGTCATTAAAAAATGACACTGATTAGAAAGGGAAACAATACTTCGGTGGCAATGGAAAAAGCTGCCATAAAGCTCTGTAACCAGCAGCAGCCAGACAGTGTGGCAAAAGCGGCATGGCAATTTCAATGGTTCATATAACAAGCTCAAACAAGCGACAGAGCTCAAAGCACTCAATTTCCTCATTCAAGCACTATTTACAGTAAGCTCCCAAATGAACAAATTTAACTCTATCGTGGCATTTGGTTGGACATAAAGTAATGCAATACTCACAAAGGTAGTTTGTGGTAATCATGATGGCATGTAGAAATCATACTTACAATGTAGTTTTTGTATCGAAATAATATCATACAACCAAACAAGATAATGGAAACACAATTACAAATTTGCTCGCATTGCATATTGATTAGATCCAAGCAAACGTTACATAAAGCACTAGTTATCAAGCAACTATAGCCTGAGCCTACCAACTGTTCTCCTTCTCGCTCTCTTTATTTTTCTTTTCTTTTTTGGATGGAGGTGGGGGAGGGTCTCTTAATGGGAGCAGACACCACCTGATCATCAGGTATAAGCTATAATCAAGCAGCAAGTTCAAGTATGCCTATCCCAAAAGCCACAAGCATTACTGCTGGGAAATCAGCAAAACATCCAGTCACTTCTACAAGCACATTTCTACGCTCGAACCAAGAAATGATGTTAAGATGTTGGGTTTACCTTGGTGAAGCCTTGGTTAAACCAGAAGGGGGCCATCGACCTTACGCATACAAATATATATTTTGTTTTTTACCACAAGAGGTCACCAGGAATTCAAGTCAGTTGATTTTAGCTCCCCTTTCTCTTCCCGGAAAACACCTATTCTGATTTGCATCATGCTCTGAGATCATTTGACAAGCCCATGAAAATGGATTTTTGTCACCATCCAATTTTCAACCTTAGAATGTTATAGAATACATATTGTCATTCCTATGTATGGAAGGAAACATATAGAATTAGCACAAGGAAACCATTCACCACTAAGATAGCTCCTAACTGTAGCAACAACAACCAACATGGATCAGGCTCATCCTTTTTCAGACCTTTCAACAAACACATGGTGTGCACCGCATATTCCAGCACCTACTAACCCAATCCCATAAAAAATAAAATCGCTCGTGTAAAATCCACAAATGATCAGACAACCAAAAACTAAAAACACATAAAACAAAGAAACCCGACCATTACAGTGTAGTCAAGGAACATACAAACTTATGAAGCTAAGAACGCGACCATTACAGAGTCTTCAAGGAACATACAAACACCCAGAAACAATCGACAATGAATTTTCTCCCTGAGGAGGGAGATGAAAGAGAGAGACTTTAGTACCGGCGACGGCGAACAGCTGCGGTGGCGCAACGACGGTCGAAGGAGCTTTCTCTGAGTTTCTTCTACACTCTGCCATCAAGCTTAGATATTAGAAGTGCCCGGGAGAGAGAGAGAGAGAGAGAGAGAGAACAAGTTGGGCTCAAAATTTCAATCCGGCCCAGACCCATAAACACCGGAGAAATTTAACGGGTTAAGCATTACAAGATACTGATAGGGGGTCGGACTATCCAGATCCGTACGACAATAATTCAGGATAATTGAAAATGGGTTGACGATGGGCCCAATTTTGATTATGCGACAAAAAGATCTGAAACCAGGGTACTACTTTTGTTTTGCATCATTGGACTTACTCTTTCTGCACTATTAATCATATAGTTTGTTAGGCTGTCACTCAATCAATAATCCATATTCCAAACATCAAATACAAACTACAAAATATACCGACAAGGTATTAATCTAATCGTTAAGATTAAAATTCGAAGTATATTATGTCTCATGTTTATTTTTCCTACCCTCATTATAGGATACTCGTCATCATGATTTATATGTCAGTCCAAAACTATTTTGATACATTTTCTTTTCCCAAAACCATAACGTGATATATGAGATTACAACTTTGTTACCAATCGAAGGGCCTCTTATATTAGTAGATCTTACTTTGTACTCGGTACTTGTAAGTTTTAACATACCTTGCAAGGTATTTTGATGGTATCCATATTAACTTATATAATATTTATCCGAATAATAAATATATTTATTATTATTATTATTATTATTATTATTATTATTATTATTATTATTATTGGTTTAAATAGTTACAAATATGAATGACAATATAATGTAGTACAAAGGAGAGAAAATTAAATATGAAAACATATGTGATCTCAATTTTAATCATTGGTCTAAATTCTCATTATTTTTAAATTTATTTAATGAATAAAAGAGTACAAGATAGACAAATCATATAAATATATTGCTATAAATCTCCCCATCACTTTATCTCTTTTTAAAGCTTTTATTATGATTTTGACATGGATGTGCGGAATAAAAGCACAACATATTGGGCCCTACCCTGTTTGAGTAGTACTAAACTTACATTTCGACTGCCCATCAAGTTTGAAGCAGTCTCAACTTTACTATTATGAAATTGAAATAGTTAGTTGTTATAGGTAAAATGAATCGAAATAATTAGTTATTATACTCGAAATGAATCGAAAAGTGTTTTAAATACTCATATCAATGCTATTTCGAACACATTCTTAGTTTTTTCACATTATGATCGCCCTAAACTTTTAAATATAATTCACAACATTCCATAATACCAACGCTAATTTTATCCCTTTTTTTTTTTACGTATATTTACATTCAAAACGTTGTAATTCTATCATCGAGCTAAGAATTACTACTACAAATAAAAACTTTGCTTTGAAACATAAATTAATTACATCCCCATAGAAATAGAGCAAGGCATTCGGACACAGGGCCAAGTTTTGTGGTAATTGCAGGCCACGAAAGGGGAATCCCTAGAAACAAGATTGCAAAGCTTGTGTGCTGATACAACCCAAACCCTAGACAAAAACACACATTTTGGCTGGTTTTGTTTCCCCCACAATACTTGAATTCCATTTGTTTGATACTGCGTAAATTTGGGGGATGGAAAATTTCAATAAAATTAAAGGGGCCCACAATTTATTCAAATTCCTTATCTAAAGTTTTTTTAACTTTGTGGGCCAGATGGGGGCCCAACTTCCTTGAGTGGTTGGACCACCCTGTCAGCATTCTGTGATTCTGTCGACCCCTTCTTCTCACTCTTACATGCTCTCATCTTCTCGTTGCCCTACCTTACTTATGAATTTTAGTATATATTTCTTCAAATTTCAAATTAAACCCATTTCATGTTGTTATAAAACTAGACTTTTAATAGTTTTATGCTTTTATTGTTTAATTTATGAATTTAAATCGACTACTTTGTGAGCAAAAATACTTGAAGAAATAAGGTAATTAGTCTTTAGATCTCCCTAACCCTAGTATCGGTATCATGTGTTTTTGTTATTGTTCGTAAGTGTGTTTATATAAATTTTTGTGATCCTTTTAAAATAAACTTGTTTGTTTACAAGAGTAAGGATATCTATAATTAGATTTTTCTAAATTTTACAAAAGTGAAACTCACATTTAGTGTTATTGTTGTTGTATATACATTTGCTATTTGTAATATAAGCAACTTACATGTCAAAAGGCAAGAATTGCTTTGCCACATCATGTCATACGAAGAAGAGAAATTAAATCGAAACCTAATATGTTTAGAATTTTAAGTTTATCTACTAAATTAAGGCCTCATTTGCTGAATTTAGTTACGGATATAGTAACATTATTGTTAAAAGTATTTTGAAAAACATGAAGAAAAGTTGGTAATAAGTTTTTTTTCATAATTTTTACTTGAAAACCCTTAGGACAAACCCACAAGAGGAGCCCGGTCGTGTAAGCATTTTTCTTATCTATCTTAAAGGTACAAGTATAATGTATGCAATTCTAAAACACCACATGACTCTACTAGAGAGGGTAAAGGGGCTAACAAGGCCAAGCAAAAGGCATACGAAGGTAGATCTTGCATAGGAGAACAATGATACGTATTTCGGGCGAAAGTGAGATTTGAATCCTACTCTCTTGCTTATCCAATTATATATGTTTCCTCCAATCGAAATATACATCAGTGTACTAATTTGTTATGAATTATCAAAACTAGTAAAAGAGGTGGTGTAGGTCTTTCCGATAGTTGTAGTCTTGTAGAGTTATTCTAGCGCAAGAAAAATACAAAGCTGAGAGAGAGAGAGAGAGAGAGAGAGAGAAGTAAGTAATGGTCCCTTGCATTCAAATTTTGAAAGAGAGACTTGAAGTTGAATGGGGAGTCCGAGTGGGGGCAAGTCTTTTTAATACGGGCAAAAGTCGCGTGATAGCACTGACTTGTCTTTATGTTTAGGTTAAGTTAAAATCATTTGGCAGCCATTTTAACGCCATTGCTCCTCCTCTGTCTGGTAAAGTGCAAAGCCTCCAACCCCTGCGCCCTCCCCCACTTTTTTGTCAATTTTATTAGGTGAAAATGACCCCCTACTTTCATGTAAATTTCCCCCAAACACCTTAAAAATAAAATAAAAAGAGCACAAATAAAATAGGAAACAAGACCAGTTCAAATTGCTTTCTTTTTCAGCAGTTCAAAACTGAGTCATAACGTTCAAATCCCTAAGAAATGATGGAAATACAGCGAATGGTGTGCAAAGTTCAAACAATTAGGAGGGGTGGTTACATTTTGAAGGATTCTCACCAAGATATTGAGGGGAAAGTAGACTCAAATATGCATTATAGTAACACAGCTCGTATGAAGACACGTAACAGAAGGTGGGCGAATCGAGACTATCTCATAATAAACTTTTTGTAAAACTGGATAATCTGAGCTGAACAAATAAATCGATCTGAACAACAAAAAGCTTGAGAAAACTCTATCTAGACTGGAAATCATGATCAGAATCAAACATTGGGTCTAATATACAGAGGGGATAAATAAATAAATACATAAAAACTCCCTGGATGAAGTAAATTGATTTGAGGGTGTGTGGCTATGAGCCCACCACAAATCTTCTTATCTAATCTACCAAGTGGAATGTATGGCAGCTTTTCTGTTGACCTAACAGTAGAAGGGTGGGGAGGGGGAGAGAGAGCAATCGAATCTTCCAGGGAACAAAGGTGCAAGTAGAAATGAGCTGAAACTTAAGGCAGAGAGAAGCAGCTTTGCACCAGCTTTTGTGTCAAAATCTTTCTACCCTGAAACTTGAACAAGGATTTTCTTTTAGGTATCTTAAATTCTCAACCCCCACCACAAAAAAAAAAGGAAAAGAAAAGGCTCATTACTCATTTGTGGCTATTTTTCACTTAAATTTCAAATCCCAGAAAGAACTGTGCACTTGAAGTTTCAAATCAGATGAATAAACAAAGAGATGAGTGTTTCTTCTGCTCAATGATTACTCATGGGATGAAGCTGTACACATGCTCTGTTTCATCAACAGTAATAATATTACACCCTCAACTTGGCTAACTGACATACATCCCACAACAAATCAGGTTATCAAAATTAATTAGAGGCCTCTACCTTTACCATTGTGTCTCAAGATATGCCCACATGAACAGAAACCTATAGTTTCGAAACAACATCGAGCTTATAGTCTAATATATATTCTCCCGAGTATAATGATAGCATAGCTGATAAAGTTTTCGAGATTGTATTAGGATCTAGGTTCGACATCCATTCACATATATATCAATATTGAGTATCATATGTGATTCCATTATTTGTTTGAAAAGAAAATATTGTTGTATACATTTGAACTGTATGTCCACATCAATTTGCTCCATGGAGCAATTGTCTTTATCAATATGTTAGTTTGCCCTGGAAACTAGGCTTCCCTTTCTGCAGCGAAAACAGTAATTTCTGTTTATAACAACTCCCAGATCTCTTCTAATTTGATAACAAGCAGGTATCATACAGGAATTTCTAATTTTTAACAAATTAAAGCAGAAAAAGAAGGGAAACCCAAAAAAAGGCTCAATTCACACTACTAGTCTAGCTAATCCTTGACAGACCTAATGATGCAAACTGGGTTTATTTTCATCAGAACCCAGTGATGAAGGATTAGGAGGAGGAGAAGAAGCCAATGGGAGTACCTTCAGTGAAGAGCAATGAACCTCCCTCTCCTTGTTCATCCCACCATTGGCAACCTTACTAATCTTACTCAAGGAACCATCTTTATTTACTCCCTCCTCCTGTGAGGAATTAGGGGTGGAATTCTCCAAGACAACCTCTTCTAAAATCTTAGTTCTTTGAGCTTCTTCCAGCAACTTTCTGTACAATTTCTCCTCAGCATCTCTCAAGAACTTGAACTTCGGAGGTGGAGAAGACCTCAACCTATTTAGCTCAGCTTCCACTGAGGATTCAAACAGAGGGTTGTCATAATTATTGTTGGAAGCCATCAAATTTGAAGAAACCTTCAATGGAGGGGAAGCCAAAGGGCTAAAGAAGGGAGATTGAGATTCCAGGCCAACAAGATCACCTAAGCTCATTGTTCTTGATCCTTTCCTACTCCTGTCACCCCTTGATTTCCCATCATCAGATTCCAAATCCTCCTTCGTCTCCTCATTGATGGTGAAAAGGAATCTTGGTGGGCCCACGAGGTTGTGGAGCCGCATGATCTCTGATTCCATACCATCTTCCCCCAGGGCCTTGAGCATCAGATCCTTGTTTGAGGCTAAGCCCAGTTCAACATCTGGGTCATTATGATGAATGGCTTCAGGGTTTGCTACAAATGTGTTTGAGATTGGGTTGTTGATTATTGAAGAGGGTTTGTCCCAGCAGGAGAGATAGAAGAGTTCCTTGTTGTGATTACTATAATCTGCTGTTCCTATTCTGGTGCTATTCCTGCAAATCCTCTGTTTCTTCCACCATAACAGATAATAGAGCTCCGCAACAAGAGCTAAGAGGAGACAACCAAACACCAGGCTCAGTAAAAGCCCTAACCCGCTCAAAAGCGTCATCTCTCTGTCTCTCTCTGTCTCTCTCTCTCTCCAGAAAAACTTCAATGCAGAATTTCGGTGGATAAACTGAATAAAAACTGACGAAAGCTTCAAATTCACATCCTTTCACTAGGGTGACTGGAAACCCAAATGCAAAGAATCAAACTTTTTGCAGAAGAAAGCTTCACCGAAAGCCTACTTCATGTTGTCAAAAACCTGTTCGATGAAATTCCCCAGAGAAAAGATGAACTTTATCTTAGCCCAGATTATATATTTGTTAATATCACTCCCTTCGAAAGATTCTGACTTCCTAATGTAGTCAGATAGCTAAAAGGAAATGCTGGTTTCAGGAAAAAGGCTTAGGATACGAAAGATGGAATAACAGAGAGGAGAGAGATTCACTGGGCAGAAATTCTGTAGAAAATATTGGTACCTTACCTTCAAAGGCCCTTAAACCAGAGGCCCTTTTCAGCACCACGAAACAATATTGAAGAAAACTCAATTTAGGTGAGGGAGGGAGAGACAGAGACTGTAGAGGAAGGGATGGGGAGAAAGAGAGAGACAGGGGGTATGATTAGGGTGTTTTAGTAGAGATGGGGATTATAAGGCTAAAACAATGTTGAATGCTGATTAGGATGTGGTTGGATTAAGGAGGGCGGGAGAGAGGAAAGTGGGCAATATTTGAGTCCAAAAAAGGCAGCTCACATGGCCTAGCAAAGCGTGTGCGTTTGTCACCATTCACCAAAAGAAACCCAACAAAATGAAGGGAAAAACAATTCATTTCAGAAACAAACGGATTGGTTATGGAATGGAAGCAAGTAGTACTAGTAGTAATGGAAGTGACAACCGGTATAAGCATTAGGATTAGGAAGAAGAAGGCTCATCAACAATGATAAGATTATAATATACATTTCACTCATCATATGATTTAACGATAATTCTAAACACAGTTATAAAATAGATATCAAATTAACGCCTATATAATGTGACACAATCAGATGGAATATTCATCATAAAAATAAAATTTTTGACAATAAAAAATAAAATCAATCAATCAAAATGTATCGGTGTATTTTTAATACACATTTTGTTTAATGTATAATTTAGATATCCAAATATTTCAATTTATAACTCTTAGAACTCTTATTAGCCTGACTAATATGAAATTTTCATAAGATTCTTTACTACAAAATATGATGACCTAAAATGAAAATATGATGACACAAGTATTCATCATAGTCTTAGCATTTAGCTCAAATCTCGAAACTTGGAAGGGTGCCCGTGTAGTTGTTCGTATGCAATTTAATGATATATAACCTAAAACGAGTCTCGTACAAATCCTAAGATAAACCTCACTTAATTTAAAATTGCAATAGCCAAGTATTAATATTATATAACCAATTATTTCACCAATTATTTTAGAGGCCTTGTTTATATGCAATTCAGTCATAAGAAGGTTGCATCAGAAAAATACCATGGTAATATAATTTATTGGACTTGCCCCAAAGAAAAAAATACCAAAAGAAAAGGACTTAAGGTGGTAATTTTGGTAAGATGGGCCTCGTCTATGTTTTGTGTTTGAATTCAGAGTATGTTTGGCCCAATCCAATCAGAATAAGCCCAAACATACCACCAACTTAAATGGGCTCTGAACCAATTATTATGTGGAAAATAACAGCGGATTCAATCTTGACGACACCAACATAGACAGGATAGCTGCCACTGAATTATGGGGAACTACACACTTTCATTCATGTTCATTAAAGGAAGAATAAGTGACAGCGGCAGCAAAGCAGCTAAACAGCAAAATCCTCCAAAATGAAAAACGCGAAACTAAACACAAATCCACAGTTCACCCTTGCTACTAGTCTAACAGTAAACAATAACATGGGGAGGACATCTCCGACTTAACCAAGGAGTCAAGCAACTTAATCAACCTCTTCAATCTTGGGACCAGCGCCACTTCCGGTACCAGTTGCAGGTCCATCATCACCCACATCGACACCACCAGCACCGCCCTGGTACATCTTGGCTATGATTGGGTTGCAAATGCTCTCCAGCTCTTTCATCTTGTCCTCAAACTCATCTACCTCAGCAAGCTGGTTTGCATCTAGCCATTGGATGGCCTGATCGATTGCATCCTCAATCTTCTTCTTGTCATCAGCCGGTAATTTGGCACTGATCTTCTCATCCTTGATGGTGTTCCTCATGTTGTAAGCATAATTTTCAAGGGCGTTCTTGGCTTCGACCTTCTTCTTCAGCTCCTCATCCTCTGACTTGTACTTCTCTGCCTCCTGCACCATTCTCTCGATCTCTTCCTTGGAGAGCCGGCCCTTGTCGTTGGTTATGGTGATCTTGTTCTTCTGGCCGGTGGTCTTGTCCTCGGCTGATACATTGAGGATGCCATTTGCATCAATGTCGAAGCAGACATTGATCTGGGGCACACCCCTTGGGGCAGGAGGGATACCAGTGAGTTCAAACTTGCCCAGAAGATTGTTGTCCTTGGTTCTAGCCCTCTCTCCTTCATACACTTGAATCAACACACCTGGTTGGTTGTCCGAGTATGTCGAAAAAACTTGCTCCTTCTTTGTGGGTATGGTGGTATTTCTTGGGATAAGCACAGTCATGACGCCACCAGCAGTCTCCAAACCAAGGGAGAGTGGGGTGACATCCAAGAGCAGCAAGTCTTGCACCTTCTCGTTTCCTTCGCCACTGAGAATGGCAGCCTGGACAGCCGCACCATATGCCACGGCTTCATCTGGGTTAATACTCTTGCAGAGCTCCTTCCCATTAAAGAAGTCTTGGAGCAATTGTTGGACCTTAGGGATCCTAGTTGATCCACCAACAAGTACCACATCATGTACATTACTCTTGTCCATCTTAGCATCCCTTAGACACTTCTCAACAGGCTCCATACACTTCCTAAACAAATCCATGTTCAATTCCTCAAACCGAGCTCGAGTAATGGTAGTGTAGAAATCAATACCCTCATAGAGTGAATCAATCTCAATGGTAGTCTGAGCGGTGGAAGACAAAGTCCTCTTTGCCCTCTCACAAGCAGTCCTCAACCTCCTCAAGGCCCTAGGGTTTCCACTGATATCCTTCTTGTGCTTCCTCTTGAACTCCTGCACAAAGTGATTCACCAACCTATTATCAAAGTCCTCACCGCCAAGATGAGTATCACCAGCAGTGGCCTTCACTTCGAAGATACCCTCCTCAATGGTCAAGAGGGAGACATCAAAGGTACCCCCACCAAGGTCGAAAATGAGCACATTCTTCTCGCCACTGCTTCCAGCCTTCTTGTCAAGGCCATAAGCAATGGCAGCAGCCGTGGGCTCGTTGATGATACGCATGACATTGAGGCCAGCAATCGTGCCAGCGTCCTTGGTGGCCTGACGCTGCGAGTCATTGAAGTAAGCAGGGACAGTCACAACTGCATTCTTGATTGTGGTGCCCAGATAGGCCTCGGCGATCTCCCTCATCTTAATGAGGACCATGGAAGAGATCTCTTCAGCAGAGAATTGCTTCTCCTCGCCCTTGTAGTTGACCACTATCATGGGCTTGTCACCGGGCCCGGGAATCACCTTGAATGGCCATAGCTTCATGTCAGCTTGCACCGACGGATCACTGAATCTCCTACCAATCAATCGCTTGGCATCTACGAATACATCACCAATAAGAGACCTTCAATCAGTATAATTCATCCCAGAAACGGAAATTTGCATCCCCAATATTATTATACATTGATTTCACCATCATTGACTTCCAATTAACACATTTTCAGACCGTATATTGCAAATTTGCAAGCATTCAATCTACCTGATGCTAATAATCCCAATTGATGAATATTTGTTACAACGTACAATCAAATTAATCCACTAGAGCAGAATTTTCAATTACTGTTCCCCAAACTTTATCAAATGATTAAAATTGATGAATATTTGTAACAACCTACAATCAAATTAATCAACTAAAACACAATTTTCAATTACTGCCTTCCAGACTATCAAATATCCAGTTTAAAAGAAGAAAGAAATTTCCACCTCCAAGTTCAGATTAAACGCGAACAAAACAGTATTGACATTTGTAGAGATTCCCGAATCAGCACCAAAAATAAAAAACCAGAGTGAAATTTTAGCTTCCATAATTCACCTCTTCATAAGAGTATTATAGCCAATATTTGTTTCCGAATCAACACAGACTATCGCTTTTTGCTCTCAAATATGGAATTTTCAGCATAAAACTCAGCAAGTCACAAGTTCTCTCTGTAAACCACGTTAATGCTTCTCTAATCTATACTTCTGAATTAAGATCAACACAGATAATAACGAAATTAAACAACGGAAAAAACAGAGGGAGAAGAAAATGTACCAAAGACGGTGTTGGTAGGGTTCATAGCGACCTGGTTCTTCGCGGCGTCGCCTATCAACCTCTCAGTATCGGTGAAGGCAACATACGACGGCGTCGTTCTGTTACCTTGGTCGTTAGCAATGATCTCAACACGATCATGCTGCCAAACTCCGACGCAAGAGTATGTCGTCCCGAGATCAATTCCAATCGCTGGACCTTCTCCTTTTCCGGCCATTCTTCACTCTCCGATCGAACTCCGACGAGAAAAAAAGCAGCAAAACTGAAATCAAAATCGATAAGAGAAAAAATTGATATGCTATAGCGAGAAGCTTTTCTTTTTCCTCTCTTCTGAGATGAGCAAGGTGACTGGAGAACAGAGGAAGGGGGAAGTTTATAAAAAGGGAAAAGGCGGTTTCGAGAACGTTCTCCATTCTTCAATTGAATTCTAGCCGTCCGATTCGGACTCGGGTAAACCGTAAACTTTCCCGCTTTGAAGGATTTTTTCTCGTTCGGGGGTTCTAGTTCCTTCCAGAGGTATCCTTTATTAAGCGATCCACTGGGAGAAATATGACGGGTCGGTCAAGTTTTTCTTTTTTTCTTTTTTTTTTCTGTGGTCGGCGGGTGGGTTAAGCCCAATAAGAAACGGGCTTGTTGTGGTCTTTTTAAAAGCCCAATAAAATTGTTTGAAGAGTAAAAAGCAAGGTTAAAATACTCTTCAACGGAACACGAGGGTAACCTTCACCGAATTCGGAGAAAGCAAATCCATCTTATTAGATAGAAAAAAAACACTGGGAAGATAGTGTTAAACTTAATTTTGATTGATCAGTCAGTAATAGTTTGCGGTTATAGGATTCATTATATGAGACGAAAATAGAAAGTTATTGTAAGCGGAACTTTCAATCTCGGTTTCACTTCTATATTGATTATTAAAATTAGTGCCCTAAGATTTAGGTTCCATCGAAAATTATACATCAAAGGTGAAACAAAATCATTATTAATGGGTAAAAGGGAAGCTCGAGGCACCAGGGCAAGTTGATTTTATTATCAAAGATATTATCTTCCTTACAAGCAAGTTTATTGGTTTTAGGATGACATGCATTTTTAGAGAATTCAATTGCATTGCAAAATGGTTAGTGCATTTTGGTCATTATGTTACTACCCTTCTAATTGTTCGGACTTGTTGTTCGTCCTCCTTCCTTCGTACTTTGGTATATAATATTTAGCCGGAATTCTTATAAGAATAAGGGTTATCTAATATATGTTGTATGTCATAAAAAAAGACATTATAAATAGATACTCCGTATTAAACAAAGACCGTCTATCATGCGACCTATACTTGATAAACATAACTTGTTGCCCTCTAATATATGTTGATCAAGTAACAAAATCCCCCTGTTATTAGCGGTCTTAAAGAAACAAAAGTTAATCGTATAGCCTACAAAATAGGAAAAAAACAACAAATATATTTTAGAAAATGTGAATTTAGAAATGTATAATTTATTTTTTTATATGTTTTTAACTGTCTTTTGTTGTGCACTTTACCACTATACCACTTAAACCCCTTATAAAATTTACAGTATTTTCTTTATGAACTTAGATGATCTTGATAATTAATACTTATGACATTGTGATTGTCTTTTTGATATGAGAAGATGATCCAAAAGCAACCAATAATGAGTGAGATTTGGATATTTTATTTGAGTATTTTTCTAATGTACAATGCTCTTAAAATGATCTAAAATGGGCCTCGAGATAACAAAAAACTTCTTTAATTGTCGAGTAGGTTTGATAATATATTATTTGACAACATTTCGAAAATTTTTCAAAAAATGCAAAAAGCATTGATAATAGCCTTCATTTTTGGGTCTTAGAAGTACTTGACCACTATACCTCCGAAACCCTTTGAGAAGTTCACAATATTATCTATATGAAATTAGATGATCTTAATAATTACTACATATGACATTGTCATTGTGTTTTTGATCTTAGAAGGTGATTGCAAAGCGACCAAGAATGAGAAAGATTTTGATGTTTTATTTGAGTGTTTTTACGGTATACAATGCTCTTAAATGATATAGATTGGGCCTTAAATAACAAAAAGACATTGTCGATAGTTACGTTAATACATTATTGGAAAACTTTACCAAAATTTTCTAAAAATTGCAAAAAATCGTGGATAATAACCTTTATTTTTGGATCTTGGAAGTCGTTGACCACTATGCCTCTGAAACCCCTTAGGAAGCTCATGATATTCTCTTTATGAATTTAGATGATCTTGATGATTTCTATTTATGACATTGTTATTGTCTTCCGGATCTTAGAAGGTGATCCCAAAGCCGCCAATAATGAGCAAGATTTGAGTGTTTTAATTGAGCAATATTTGGGTGTTTCAATTAAGTGTTTTTACGGTGTATAATGCTTTTGAAATGATCTAGAACGGGACTTAAATAGCCAAGAACTTCTTCAATTGTCGAGTAGGTTTGTTATGATATTATTTGATAACTTTCCAAATTTTTTCCAAAAATTACGAGAAAATCGTGGATAATAGCGTTCATTTTTGGGTCTTGGAAGCACTTGACCACTTTGCCCCTGAAAACCCTTGGAAGGTTTTATAGTGATATCTTTATGCATTTATATAATATTGATAATTACTACTTGTGACATTACCATTGTCTTTTTAATCTTATAAAATGATCCCAAAGCGGACAAGAATGAACAAGATTTGGTTGTTTTATTTTAGTGTTTTTCCGGTGTACAATACTCTTGAAATGGTCTAGAATTGGACTTAAATAGCAAAGAACATCTTGAATTGTTAGTAAGTTTGTTAAGATATTATTTGACAACTTTTTAAAATTTCCCAAAGCTGTCAAAAAATCGTGGATAATAGCCTTCATTTTTGGGTCTTAGAAGCAATTGACCACTATGCTTCGAAAACCTCTTGAAAATTCACAATATTATCATTATGGATTTAGATGATCTTGATAATTACTACTTATGACATTGTCATTGTCTTTTTATCTTCGAATGTAATCCCAAAGTAGTCAAGAATGAGCAAGAATTAGGTATTTTATTTGAGTGCTTTTCTTGTGACAATGCTCTTGAAATGATTTAGACTGCGCCTTAAATAGCAAATAACCTATTTAATTGTTAGTAGGTTTAGTAAGATATTACTTGATAACTTTCCGAAAATTTCCCAAAAATTGCAAAAATACCGTGAATAATAGCCTTCCTTTTTCGGTGTTGGAAGTATTTGATCACTATGCGTATGAAACCTCTTGGGAAATTCACAATATTCTCTATGAATTCAAATGATCTTGATAATCAACTTATGACATTGATATTGTCTTTTTATCTCGAGAATGTGATCTCAAATAAGCTAATAATATTGAGTGTTTTTTTGTTGTACAATGCTCTTAAAATGATCTAGAATGGGTTTTAAATAGTCAAAAACCTCTTCAAATATTAATAGATTTGTTAATATATTATTTGATAACTTTCTGAAAATTTTTCAAAAATTGCAAAAAATAATAGATAATAGCCTTCATTTTTGAGTCTTGGAAGCACTTGGCCACTATGCCATTGTCTTTTTTATTTTAGATGGTGATTCCAAAGTAAAAAAAGTGAGCAACATTTTGAATGTGTTTTTTTTTGTGTTTTTCTAATTTACAATACTCTTGAATTGATCTACAATGGACTTTAAATAACTAAGAATCTCTTTAATTATCAGTAAGTTTGTTAAATTATTATTTGACACCTTTTTGAAAATTTTTCAAAAATTATAAATAATTGTGGATAATAACCTTCATTTTTGGGTCTAGGAAGCCCTTGACTACTATGCCTCTAGAACTCCTTGAGAAGCTCACAACATTCTATTTATAAATTTAGATGATCTTGATAATTACTACTTATAACATTGTGATTATCTTTTGAAACTTAGAAAGTGATCCAAAAGCAACCAAGAATGATGAAGAAAGTGATCCAAAAATTATAGAATGGGTCTTAAATAGCTAATAACCTTTTGAATTGTTAGTAGGCTTATTAATACATTATTTGAAAACTTTCTGAAATTTCCCAAAAATTGCAAAAAATCGTGGATAATATAGCCTTCATTTTTGGGTCTTTCAATCATTTGACCACTATGCCTTTAAAACCCCTTGGAAAGTTCACACTATTATCTTTATAAATTTAGATGATCTTGATAGTTAGTACTTATGATATTGTCATTGTCTTTTTTATTTCGAAAGTAATCTCAAAGCGGCCAAGAATGAGCAAGATTTAGGTCTTTTATTGGAATATTTTTTCTGGTGTACAATGCTCTTGAAATGATCTATAATGGGCCTTAAATAGCCAAGAACCTCTTGAATTGTCATCTGATTTGTTATGATATTATTTGATAACTTTCCGAAAATTTTTCAAAAATTGCAAAAAATCGTGGATAATAGCCTTTATTTTTTTTGTCTTTTAAGCACTTGACCACTATGCCTCTAAAACTCTTAAGGAAGTTTAGATTATTATCTTTATGAAATTAGGTGATCTTTTTTTCTAAAAAAGTAGAATTTAGGTAATCTTGATAATTACTATTTATGACATTGTCATTTTCTTTTTAATCTTATAAGATGATCCCGAAGTAACCAAGAATGAGTAAGGTTTGGGTGTTTTGTTGAAGTATTTTTGTGATGTACAATGCTTTTAAAATGATTTAGAAATGGCCTTAAATAGACAAGAACCTCTTTAATTATCAGTAGGTTAGTTAAGATATTATTTGACAATTTTCCGAAAATATCTCAAAAATTGCAAAAAATCGTAGATAATAATAGCTTTCATTTTTAGGTCGTGGAAGCACTTGACCACTATATGTCTAAAACTCCTTGGGAAGCTCACACTATTCTTTTTATGAATTTAGATAATCTTGATGATTTCTACTTATGACATTGCTATTGTCTTTTGCATCTTAGAAGGTGATCCTATAGGAACCAAGAATGAGGAAGATTTTGGCGTTTTATTTGAGTGTTTTTCTGGTATAGAATGTTCTTGAAATGATCTTGAATGGGTCATAAATAGCCAAGAGTATCTTGAGTTGTCGATCGGTTTGTTAAGATATTATTTGACAATTTTCCGAAATTTTTCAAAATTTGCAAAAATCATGGATAATAGACTTCAATTTTCTTAATTGAAAACACTTGACCATTATTCCTCTGAAACCCCTTGGGAATCTCACAATTTTCCTTGATTAATTTAGATGATCTTGATGATTTATACTTATGATAATGTTATTGTCTTTTAGATCTTATAAGGTGATCCAAAGCACCTAAAAATAAGTAAGATTTTAGTGTTTTATTTGAGTATTTTTCTGGTGTACAATACTCTTCAAATTATCTAAAATGGGTCTTTAATATCCAAGAACCTCTTGAATTGTTAGTAGGTTTGTTAAAATATTATTTGACAACTTTTCAAAAAATTTCAAAAAATCGTGGATAATAGCCTTTATTTTTGGGTCTTTGAATTACTTGACCACTATACCTCCGAAAGCCCTTGGGAAGTTCACAGTATTATCATTATGAATTTAGATGATCTTGATAATTAATACTTATGACATCGCCATTGTCTTTTTTATTTTAAAAGGTGATCCCAAAGCAGTCTAGAATTAGTAAGATTTGGGTGTTTTATTTTTAGTGTTTTTCTGGTGTACAATACTCTTTAAATGATCTAGAATGAGCTTTTAATAGCCAAAAACCTTTTTAATTTTCAGTAGGTTTGCTAAGATATTATTTGACAACTTTCAAAATATTTTCAAAAATTGTTAAAAATTGTGGATAATAACCTTCATTTTTTGATCTTGGAAGTATTTGACCACTATGCCTATGAAACCCCTTTGGAAACTTATAATATTCTTTTTATGAATTTAGATTGTCTTGATGATTTGTACTTATGACATTGCTATTATCTTTTGGATTTTAGAAGGTGGTCCCAAAACATCCAAGAATGAAGAAACTTTAGGTGTTTTATTTGAATATTTTTTTGTTGTACAATGCTCTTGAAATGATATAGAATGAGCCTTAAATATCAAAGAATCTCTAGAAGCTGTTATTAGGTTTGTTAACATATTATTTGACAACTTTCCGAAAATTTTCCTAAAGTTGAAAAAAGCGTGGATAATAGCCTTCATTTTTGGGTATTGGAAGCACTTGATCACTATGCCTCTGAAACCCCTTGGTAAGCTCACAATATTCTCTTTATGAATTTAGATTATCTTGATGATTTCTACTTATAACATTGCTGTTATCTTTTGGATCATAGAAGGTGATCCCAAAGTAGCCAAGAATGAGCAAAATTTTGGTGTTTTATTTGAGTGTTTTTCTGGCGTACAATGCTTTTCAAATAATTTATAATGGGCCTTTAATACCCAAAAACTCCTGAATTGTTAGGTTTGTTAAGATATTATTTGACAACTTTTCAAAATTTCTCAAAAATTTCAAAAAATCATGGATAATGGCCTTCATTTTGGGTCTTTGAAGCACTTGACTGATATGCCTCTAAAACCCCTTTGCAAGTTCACATTATTATCTTCATGAATTTAGATGATCTTGATAATTACTTCTTATGACATTGCCATTATCTTTATAATCTTAGAAGGTGATCCTATAGTAGCCAAGAATGAAGAAGATTTAGATGTTTTATTTGAGTATTTTTCTGGTGTACAATACTCTTAAAATGATCTATAATGGGCCTTAAATAGTCAAGAACCTCTTGAATTATTAGTAGGTTTAGTAAAATATTATTTGACAACTTTCCGAAAATTTCCAAAAAATTACAAAATTTTTTGGATAATAGCCTTCATTTTTGGTGTTGGAAGCACTTGACGAGTATACCTCCGAAACCCGTTGAGAAGCTCACGAGTATTCTCTTTATTAATTTAGATGATCTTGATGATTTCTACTTATGACATTGTTATTTTCTTTTTGATCATAAAAGGTGATCCTAAAGCGATCAAGAACGGGGAAGATTTGGGTGTTTTATTTGAATGTTTTTACGGTGCACAATGCTCTTCAAATGATATAGAATAGGCCTTAAATAGGAAATAATTTCATGAATTGTGAGTAGGTTTATTAAGATATAATTTGATAACTTTCCGAAAATTTTTCAAAAATTATAAAAAGCGAGGATAATAGCCTTCATTTTTCGCCATTGGAAACATTTGACCACTATGCCTCTGAAACCCCTTGGGAAGCTCACAATATTTTCTTTGTTAACTTAGATGATCTTGATGATTTATACTTATGATATTGCTATTGTCTTTTGGATATTAGACGATAATCTCAAAGTAGCCAGGAATGAGCAAAATTTGGGTGATTTATTTGAGTCTTTTTCTTGTGTATAATGCCCTTGAAATTATCTATAATGGTTTCTAAATAGCCAAGAATCTCTTGAATTGTCGAGTAGGTTTGTTAAAATATTATTTGATAACTTTGGGAAAATTTCTCAAAAATTATAAAAAAGCTGTGGATAATATCCTTTATTTTTGGGTCTTGGAAGCGCTTGACCATTATGCCTGTGAAACCTATTGGGAAGATCACAATATTCTCTTTATGAATTTAGATAATCTTGATAATTTCTACTTATGACATTGCTATTGTCTATTGGATCATAGAAGAAGATCCCAAAGTTGTCAAGAATGAGCAATATTTCATGTTTTATTTGAAATGATCTAGAATAAGCCTTAAATAGTCCAGAATCTCTTCAATTATTAGTAGATTTGTTATGGTATTATTTGACAATTTTTCAAAAATTTCCTAAAAATTACAAAAAATGTGAATAATAGCATTTATTTTATTGTCTTTGAATCACTTGACTACTATGCCTCTAAAACCTCTTAGGAAGTTCACAATATTATCTTTAAAAATTTAGATGATTTTTATAATCACTACTTATGACATTGACATTGTTTTTTTAATCTCGGAAGGTGATCTCAAAGTAGAAAAGAATGAGTAAGATTTCGGTGTTTTATTCGAGTATTTTTCTAGTGTACAATGCTCTTGAAATGATCCATAATGGGCCTTAAATAGTCAAGAATCTCTTGAATTGTTAGTATATTTACTAATATATTATTGGACAACTTTTCGAAAATTTCCAAAAAATGTAAAATTTTTTGGATAATTGCGTTCATTTTTGGGTGTTGGAAGCGCTTGACCACTATGCCTCTAAAATCCATTGGGAAGATCACAATATTCTCTTTATTAATTTAGATGATCTTGATGATTTGTAGTCATGACATTATTATTAGTCTTTTTGGTCATAGAAGGTGATCACGAGTAGGCAAAAGCGAGCAAGATTTGAATGTTTTATTTGGGTGTTTTTCTGGTACACAATACTCTTGAAATGATTTATAATGAGCCTTAAATAGTCAAGAACCTTTTGAATTGTCGAGTAGGTGTGTTAAGATTTTATTTGACAATTTTACGAAAATTTCCTAAACATTGCAAAAAATTATAGATAATAATCTTCATTTTTGAGTTTTTGAATCACTTGACCACTATGCCTTTGAAACCCCTTAGGAAGTTCACAATATTATCTTTATAAATTTAGATGATGTCGATAATTATTACTTATTACATTACTATTGTCTTTTGGATCTTAGATGATGATCCCAAAACAATCAAGAATGAAGAAGATTTGGGTGTTTTATTTGAGTGTCTTTTTGATATATAATGTTCTTAAAATAATTTAGAATGGGTCCTAAATAGCCAAGAATTTCTTGAATTTTTAGTAGGTTTGTTAAGATATTATTTAATTATTTTCTAAAAATTTTCCAAAAATTGCTAAAAATTGTGAATAATAACCTTCATTTTTCGGTATTGGAATCACTTGGCCACTATACTTCAGAAACCCTTTGGTGAGTTCACAGTATTATCTTTATAAATTTAGATATTCTTGATAATTATTACTTATGACATTGTCATTATCCTTTTGATCTTACAAGGTGATTTCAAAGCAATTAAGAATGAGCAACATTTGAGTGTTTTATTGGAGTATTTTTCTGGTGTACAATACTCTTAAAATGATCTAAAATGAACATTAAATAGTAAAAAAACTCTTTAATTGTCAATAAATTTATTAATATATTATTTAATAAATTTTTAAAAATTTTTTAAAAATTAAAAAAACGTGGATAATAGCCTCCATTGTTACAATATTTATCTCTAAGGAGTGAAACCAGCATTCAACTAATTTAAAATTGTAATTTGAGCCACTTGATTGATGCATAAATATGATTCGCTTAATTCTTTTTTTTTTTTTTTGATAGAACAATTGGCTTAATTCATTTGGCTACTTGTGTAGGAGAGGAGTAAAAGATGGTAAATTATCGATTAATTAAATAATACTATAATTATTGGAGCGCGAAAATAAGGAGGGGAAAAGAAATGGATAATGCGTGGAGTGGAATATCAAAATCGTAGCAGCGCTCTCCACCATCTCACCATTCACAGAGCTCCGCTGGCCCTCTCTCTTCACAACCTCAACTTCTCTCTCTCTCTCTCTAACTCTCTGATGACAGTTTGAGTTCTTCACCCTTTCATCCCTTCCAATCCATCAATGGCGAGAGCCCTAATTTCGTCCTCGTCATTCGTCGGCACCTTCCTCCCGTCAAGGACATCATCCAGAAATGGCCTCTATTCACTGCCTCATCATCGAACCAAGCTCGTCAGCACCAGAGTGAATCTCAGCTTTCACGAGATCCCTCCTATCACCTCAATTGAACATTCAATCGATCTGAATGAAGTTTTTACTAAGGCGGAGAGCCTCCTCTACACTCTCGCCGACGCCGCCGTCTCCGCCACGCCTGACGCCGCAGCTCCGGTCCAGAAAAATGGTGGCTGGTTCGGATTCATATCGGACGCCATGGAAGTGGTCTTGAAGGTATTCTATTCGTTCTATTCAATTACGCTTTGTCTTGATTTTATTTGCTATTGCATATTTGATGCTTTTGTGCTCCATATATCTTTTAATTATTTAGGTTTTACGCAAGAATTTCTGATCACATAGTAGATTATTTTGAAGTGCATAGATTGCTTTTGAAAATATATTCAAATTTATTTAGGTTAGATAGTAACTTGTCAGTTGCATCCTTTGTTCCATTGTATAGGTTTTGAAGGACGGGCTTTCAGCTTTGCATGTTCCGTATTCGTATGGATTTGCCATCATATTACTCACTGTACTCGTCAAAATTGCGACTTTTCCTTTGACCAAGCAACAGGTTTGTATTTCCGCTTGATCTTTGTCGTCTCGTTCCTTTGGTCATTTGAACACACTTCCTGACTGATTTCCTTTGTAACATATGAATTTGCACCTCACTAACATGGCATTTTGGCAGATGAGATACAAATAAATGTCTGTTTTCACATTGTTCTGGGGAAGAGGATAGTTTTTGTTGGTGTAGTTTTAAAAGAAACAATCCAAGAGCAAATTCATCCTGGTTATAGAGAAGTTTAGGAGATGTTTGGCTGGATGTATTATAATGGAAATTTAATGCAATTAATCTTATAATGCGATCATGATGACAGAGTTTACGGTAATCATAAAATTCATAATTATAAGGTGGTACCTTATTGCAATACACTCATACAACTAAACATGGTAATGGAAACACTATCACATATTTGTTCTATGGGCATAATTAAGACTGCGGGCCAGTGGCTTTGCCATTTTAGAAACATTGCAGGGTTTAGCACATGCATTTGGTTTGAAAAGCTAGGAAAATTCAGCCAACTATGAAAAGGTTGATCCAGCAGCTAAGAGCACATTCTTGTAGCAGCAGTAAAACATGTTGCAAACTTGTATTTGACCTTAGAAGATTAATATTGTGGCAGTGCCGCTGATACAGCACTTCAGCCTTCTTATATAGATACATGTCCTCTAGAGGATTAGAGGGGTGTTGAAATGATGATGGAGATTATGGACAGGGTGCTAAAGGGACTCAGCCTGGATGTATCGAGTTTGAGCTGGAGCATTGACAAACATAAGTCTGAAACCAAGAATTTCTTATGCTAGTGGCTAGATGAAAATTGTATGATGGAATGATATTGACGAAAAATCATCTCTTTCCATGGGTAACAGTTTTTAGTGAGTGATGTCTGGGGGAAGTGAATTAAATTTTTGTCCCTCTAAAAATCACTTTAAAAGAAACCCTAAAAGGAGAAATATCTGCTGATATCAGTGTATGCAGCTGGGTCTGGTAACACTTGTCAAATAGCGGCATTGAATAATCTGCGAATTTCACTGTTTTCCTCTTTTTTTTTTTGCTTTCCTTCATAAAATGTTGTGACTACAATCCATCGTTTACCTATTCTAAATTTGGCAAAGTGTCAATTTATGTAAGTGTTGAGGTAAGTTGGCAGACTTGAGTTTGTTGTTGATAATAACCTGGCAACTGTATTTTCTGTGACATTGTTTTTTGCTGATAAATATCACATGTGTAGGTTGAATCAACATTAGCAATGCAGAATCTTCAACCAAAAATCAAAGCCATTCAAGAAAGATATGCAGGAAATCAGGTATTTAGATGTTTGACGGTAGAACTTGTTTGCATCCTGGAGATATCCTGCATAGTGCATTGTTACTGAGTCCTATGTAATTGATTTTGCTACTGTCATCTAACATGCCTTTTGATCTCTTCGCACGTATATATTTATTTTGAAGTATGTTATTGATTCAGACATGTGAATATGGGTCAATTTAAAATATTTTGGGAAAGGCTAAAATAATGAAGTTTTAGATTTTTGGTGTGTGTTGGACAAATAATGAAGTTTTGACCCCTTTTATCATTTACTTTATCACCTTCCCCTTATCCTTCTCTTTTGGGACAGGCAATTGTAAATGTGGATGGTATGGTACTTGACAACTGTTGTGTATTATGTTTTGCAAATTTGAGGCTTGACTAATGGAGTGAATTGTGTCTTTGATAGGAAAGAATACAACTTGAGACATCACGTCTTTACAAGCAGGCAGGGGTTAATCCTTTGGCAGGTGAACTTTCAATAATGAGGTCTTATTTTAATCTTGTCTCTGTTATGTTTTGCTCTGCAAAATTGAGAAGTGATTCTTATTTCGTTTTATAGCATAGTGGAGAGTATAGACAGCCACGTGTCACAACATGCTGTTTGTCTTATGCTTAGTTGCATAATTCTCATAGAGCTTTCCATTTTTTCCTACTCTTTGATTTCATGCAATTTCTACTTCTAACTGTAATCACTACCATAATTTTTGGAGATTGTCTTACAGAAAAATTTACTTTTCTTTTTTTCCCTTCTCTTTTCTTACAGGGTGTCTTCCAACTTTAGCAACAATACCAGTCTGGATAGGATTGTATCAAGCTCTTTCAAATGTAGCAAATGAGGTGAATTGTGATAGAAGCTTTTAAGAGTTTCTGAATGTTCCTTCAAATGTATGGTGGTGTGCATCACTAATCACCTATTTCTTTTCACTTGAAGGGATTGCTGACAGAAGGTTTTTTTGGATTCCTTCACTTGGGGGCCAACTACAATTGCTGCGCGGCAAAGTGGGGCAGGCATCTCTTGGCTTTTTCCTTTTGTGGTACTGTTTTTTTACATCTGTGGACTTGACTAAGCATCTTGTCTGTACTGTATTGTTGTCTTGAAATGACACTTATGCTAGTTATAGCCTTCTATTTAACGAAAACTAGAGAGGTGGTGTTCCGCTGGATTGGTGCCCTTGTTTAGCATGCAATATAACTTTGTAGATAGTTTAAACATTCTGTAAACTGGATATTCTCCGTGGATGATCTACATTTTGCGGAGTTGGTTCAGGAGCTATTTGCCTTTTGTAGGGGAAGAAGGGGGCGGGGAGGGTTGTGTTGTTCCCAGTCGTCTTAGTTGGGATATATTGCCTAATGGATTATGAGTATGATCGAAGTCAGTGAAATAGAGACTGGGTGACCTTCAGCTTGGGGTAAAAGAAGAAAAACGTACAAACTGAGCTGGAAATGACAATGAGGCTCAAATGCCTGCCTTAAATTGTTGCTGTAATACCAATCTTGTATTTGAGCTCTTCCATTTTAAACTTGGCTCAGTAGCTGAACTTTTCATCAACTTCTAGTGATTTTCTGCTATATCCTAATGAAATTCATAGAAAACTGTGTTTCAGTTTCCATAGGTTTGTTCAGTTCTCTTTTGTTTTATTTTAGTTTTTTTGCTTTGTGATTTCGAATGGCCTACTTCATGATTCTGATCTTGTAGAAATTCTGCCATGTAGGATGGTCATCCACCCTTGGGCTGGCATGATACAGCGGCCTATCTAGTTTTGCCTGTCCTGCTAGTGGTTTCACAGTACGTTTCAATGGAGCTTATGAAGCCTCCTCAGGTAAACCATGTCCACAGGTGACAATTTGCTTATGTTTTTTTTTTTACTCCAAGTTTTTAAGCTTGGCAGATTGCTGACATGCACCCCTTTTTGACAGACGGATCCATCTCAGAAGAATACGCTTATCATCCTAAAGTTTCTTCCTCTTATGATTGGCTATTTTGCATTATCTGTCCCATCTGGATTATCCATATATTGGTTTGTCTCTAAATCCTTTTTTCTTATTCACTTTTCTTCTAAAGTTTCTTCCTCTTATGATTGGCTATTTTGCATTATCTGTCCAATGAATGATGACATGATTATAACATAATAGCAAGGATTAATGAAAGGAATACTACTAAATGGCTAAAATATGATAATAAATTATAATGATAGCATGACGATGACATGGTAATGATGCTCAATAGGTAGGGAAGAAGAACAGAGACAAGGAAATTGGTGTAGATATTAATCCAGTAGATTGCTAATGTGTGTAATGATTCATATTTTACTCTTTGCACACACATCACTCAACTTCCTTTGTGGCTGTGTTTTATACCCAACCTAAGTACCTAACCAACGAAATAATATTCCTTAGTTAATCCAGAAAATATTAATTTAATTAGCCTTTCCTCCCATTGTTGGTGACAAAAAAGGCGTCCTTGATGGTCTGATGAGCATGCTGGTGGTTTCCATAATGCTGGGGACGTTGATCACCAGAGGAGCAAGGGAAGACTGTGTTGGTGGAGTTATTACAGTCTCATGTACGAGCAGGTCATAATTGTTTTTGAGCATTTGTGAATTTGGTGTATCTGACTTGCTTAGTTCTGTGAATTTCATGTAACTAGTAAACTGTAACTAGCAAATGGCTCTAATCTTTTGAGAAGTTGCCTTTGATAGCCTAATTTGATATGTGAGATTTGCATACATCTGTGATTTTGGTTTATCTGGTGAACTGTAACCAGTAAGTGGCACTAATTTTTCATGAAGTTCCCTTCATAACCTAATTCCACTTTGTTCTGTTCTCGTTAGTGTACTCTGCTAATAAATAATGTATTTCTCTCTTATTATGTGGGTTGACAGGTTTACAAATAATGTCCTAAGTACTGCTCAGCAAGTATGGCTACGGAAGATGGGTGGTGCCAAACCTGTCGTGAGTGAGAATGCCAGCGGAATTATAAGTGCCGGAAAAGCAAAACGATCAGCATCCCAACCTGCTCAGAGTGGAGACAGGTTTGGGCTATATTTTGAGTTAGTGATCCTAACATGCTAATTTTCCCTTGGGAACTGTTTTAATTTTGATTTTGATAATTTAAAATAGGTTTAGACAGCTGAAAGAGGACGAGAGAAGGAAACAAATGAGCAAAGCAGCACCAGGCGAAGAGGTTGAGATGTTGGCATCTACATCTGATTCTAATGTGGGCTCGGATGATGAATCTAAGGAAACGGTGAGCATCAACTTTTAATTCTCATGTTTGTTTCTGGAAACAAGATGCAACTTTGTATTGGCCACATGGCGGGAAAGCTTAATACACTTGGGAGTTTGGTTGTCTTGAATATGCACTTTCAGCTGTATGAACCTTTTTTCCCCTCGAATTTTCTTGCATCAAATGATGTGTTTAATGTGTTTTCTCAACTCTTTTAGTGGGTTCATGAAGTGGAAGTATAGACAGTTCTATCACTTGGATTTGGGGCCGTGAGAATTAAATGTGGATGTCTGTGTCACCTACTAATGCAGACGATATTTACAGGGGAAAGCTAGATTATCATCACTAATGATGGGTTATTGTTTCCCATGTCAACTTCTACTGTGATCGTCATGGAGACTCAAACTAGTCCTTTGCTTTAGTGCACATGAGTTCTATTTCAAAGCATGATTTTGTTGGAATCAATGAAAATAGATTAATTAATTTCTTTGCCTTTGAACAGCTCAAGTATTTGTGCAACTGCAGGCTGTTTTTTTAATTACTTAAAAAATGATGTTGGATTTAAGATAACTTCACCAACATGTGTGCATGTGCACACTATGAACGACATGCCAAGATGCCTTGCAGAATGATTTGCGAAAGTTAGTGAATAGGAACCTCAATGATTGACGTCATTAAAGGTTCAGGGAGGCAGAGGAATGGATGGTGATTTCCCTAGGAAGGGGATGCGCGTAGTTCCATATTTCTAATACTTGAATACAGGCATGAAAATTGAGATCAATAAGAAATATTTGAAAATGAAAATTTTCTTGTCATTCATTGTCAGCTAGTTGTCTTAATACTAATTGTGGATTTATATCTGATTTCCATGACAAATCTCATATACTAATCTTTGTCCCTAAAACATCAGGAATCCTTTCTTTTATCACTCCTAGTAAAATAACATGGGAAAGGCAACTGTTAGATCTGGCATTTACTGTCTCTGTATGTCTCTAGGAATTTATCGTCTGATGTTGTCGTTCAGTTGTAATTGTTGAAACTCTGAATTCTGGGATAATGTGTGCCAAGTGATAAGCAATGACTGATTCATTTATGATGGTAGACTAATCTTTGTTTATGATTTTTTTGGACAGGATGAATTAGAAGAGGCATATGCATCAAATGGGAGCAAACAGGTTCCAAAATATTCCACCCCAAAGAAAAGCAAGAGATCTAAGCGGAAGCGTGTGGGTTGAGTATTGTTTGCTTAGTTGTGTATATGTGATGAAATCCCGATCTAGTCATTATGGTAGTGGCCGTTTTACTGTGGCTTATTCATTTCGATCTTTTCTGTTGCCAATATTCTAATTTGACTATGCCCTTGCCTTGTACCTTGGGCTGACCACATTTTTGTCGAGCTGAATTGACAATATTGATTAGATTCATATTTGTCATATACCATGTTTATCCTTATTGATTTTTCGCCCTGTAAATTGTAATAGAACTATAGTGATAAGTTTTTGTGCAAGCACTTCGAGTAGGCTGTCAAAGACTGGATTCTTATATTGATTACAGTCTTGTCTTGTGAAGGATTGTCATCTAAACTGTCAATTGTTGGTGGGGTTTGTACATATTCTGTCCACAGAAACATGATTATAAGCTACTCAAAGAAGTATCTCCCCCCTTCCAAAAAAAAGGGGGAAGGGCACAACGGAAAGGAGTTGGTAGAATGCAAGTCTTCTCCCTGAATGTTCTCCAATTTCATATTCATCTTCGATTCATCTGTAAATGGGCATATGGCATGTGGTTGATGTGATATTGTTCAAGTTTATGCTCACTTACCAGGTCTGTGGACAGCAATTGGCCTTAAAGTTACTCATATCAACCATCCAGTTCCCACCAAAGTGGGTGTGGCGAAGTGAAGGTGGGGGCAACCTCAACAGTTGCACACTTGCGCCCAAGTAACAGGCCCAAAAGGTAATTTTGATAAATGATTGCTACAAGCTGCTGTAATTTATTTATGTTCTGATAACTAATATATAGAAACTTTTTAAAGGCTTGATGCACTGGAGCCCATGTGTTGGTTTTAGTAGTCTAACATCCACCCCCTGCCTTCCGCAGGAAGAAAAAGATAAACCAGCATGAAAGTTGTAAAATCACAAAATCACATTCATAAAGTGCTGTGGCCAACTGGCCACTGGTAATCTAAATTCTGCTACAATCATGACTTACTACTAACAAAATAGAATGGAAGTTCTAATTGGTTTCCCATCTTTGTACACCCACAATATCCTGATTTTTAGCTAACAAATAGATAAGGCCTTCATTATCTTTGAAAATTCCTGCATCATCAGTTCTACTTGTATTCTTGCAGGACTGCATCTGTTTTTTCATGGTTTTGTAGGTGGGCGTTGATTCCCAACTGGATTGGGTCCCGATGGGGTCTTGTGAGCGCCTTTCTTCTCACCCTGCAAAATAATTATACTTCATTTTGTTGGACTCTTTTTAAGTCTTGGGATGACGTTTAATTTAGACAAGATCTTCCCAAATGAGGGGCCCTACTTTGGCACATACCCAAATGGGGAACGGATGTTTGCTTGGCAACCTTGAGCTGGGCTGTAGTGGTCGTGGCTTGAAATTGGCTGTCGGCGGCAACAGAATAGGTAATCTTGTTATGACATTTATGGATATGACCTAGTCTTGTGCTGAGCTATTGCAATTTAGTCTTATGCTAATGTATTGCAATTTTCAATAGTGATAAAATTTACTGGATGGAGATAGAGCATCTTACCTGATATATGACCTTGAACTTTGGTTAGTGTGCAATTGCTTTGAAAAGCTGCCAAGAGAAACCATGCTAATATGAAGACTATGAGTGACTCCCTTCTTGCCATGTCAGGATAAGTGTATATGACTGAAGTTAATGAGCATGCAATATTGCCTTTGCTAATGCATATATATCTAACAATCATTTCACAGCATTGTGGAAAGTTTGCACTGGTTGCGTGGGAATCCTATGCCTTTATATACTGGAACTGGGAGTGGCAAGACTAGCGAGATCAGTCTCACCTCATTGTGAGTTGACTTCTTTCTGGTTATCATTGCTTCATTGATAAATTGTTTAATTTGTGGCTTTAGTCCTTTTTTAAAAAATAATTTTGGGCGCCCAGACAATGTTTTTAGCTAGAGAATAGGGATTTTGGACCTACCGACTATGTCCACTGCCACCACCACTGGAGTACTTTCAGCTGTCTTATTGAGCATTATATGGCTGTTTTTGCTGACAAAATGATGGTGCAAGAGAATATAAACATTATGGTCAAATTTCTTGTCAGTATCTGATATTGTTAGGGGATATGTAGGGGCCGATGCTGGCCAGTCTTTTAAACTAGTTTGTACTGTCCCTCCCTCTCTCTCTCCTCTGTGTGGTTGCTCATCATGTGTTATTATGGTTTTGTTGAATTTAACAAAAGTGGCAATCTTAGTTTGATTTAGCACTTCCCTCATGCTCTGTCCTTGCTGATCATCACTATTGAATTATGTGATATGAGTCGATGAGATTGGACAAAGGACTTGTTGAGACCCTGAAGGTGTGCACTGTAGGATCCCCCGTGCTTCTTTTGGTGCGCAATTCACTCCTCTTCGTTCTGTCCTCACCAACCCCTCCATCCTTTTGTGAGTAGGCATGTTGAGACATCCAAGAATGTTAGCACTCAGAACACTGTAATACTAGCTTAGGGTATGAACAGAAAGAACGGGGCGGGGTTCCTCTCCCAAATTGGTTTAATGAGACTTGAATCGACAACTCTTGAGTTGGAAGGTGAGTCAAAATGTACTGTCATAAAGTTTTCGTGGTTTGTTTGCCTCTCCTTGACTGGTTTTCATGCTGCAGGCTATCGTTTACCGTATATCTGCTTTATGCTTGCTAGTTGTTGCACATTTTTTAGTGAGTTATCCCTTGATGCATTCCCAAGTGCATTTCTTGTTGGTGATGTACACAACTATATTTGGACAGGACGCACTTTCATCGATAACTTGTTCATGGACCGATAACTATTGGTGGGAACAAGTACTCGCCAGAGTATAGTATAATTTGCCCGGGCCGGGTAATTATCGTCTCAGGTGAGCCGAGTTAACGTGGTTTCATCCTTTCAAATGAAAGACAGGGGTCAAGGACTTTTGCCTGAAAAGGGGAGAAACGGTGGACTAGAGTAATAAATCACCAATTATAGGGTGCAAATTCATTTTCATCCACTGGCAATCATGCTACCCTTTTTTAAGGGTCAAAATCATTCATAATAGCAATCTGTTTAACTAATGCTGGGTTGCTTCATCATTAATATGCTTTTAGAATAATAATAAAGTTGAAATGAGTTGGATCTTTTGTCCTGCTGGAAATCATGTCTAAAATCTTCTGTTTTGATCATAAATCATTAGTTACTCTGCACCCAACAAAAAAAAAAAGACCATTAGGTAATCTCTCAGCAGTCGGATTTGTCCACGGCCTTGAGTTCTTCGGATTCCTATAGTTGGGCTATGGGCTTAGAGTTGAATTTTTGAATTTCTTGATAGATTCAAAGAAACGTGCATGAGTTCTTATGTTCAGCGAAAGAAACAGGTAACATGAGGCTTATAAGGTATTTGATAGTTCTACATCTACATACTCGGACTATTACAATATATGTATCGTACTATTTTTTATAAGTTTCCTTCTTTAAAAAAACAAATTTTGTTTTTCATTATGTTATTTAACGAGTTTATATATTGGGTCCATGATGTAAGTTTTGGATATAGTGCGATTCATTTGCAATTTCAACATTATGTTTTGAATTGGAAATTGCTTTGTCAAAACCTGAGGTAAGACATGTCTCCTTTTTTTTTTTTTTTTTTTCTATCCTCAGTATTTTAATTTTTTTTTTTTTGCAATTTCCTTTTAGTTCTCTTGATTGGAAATCTTGGACAACGTCTAATCTCTTTAGATTACTCTGTTAGCATGTTTGTGTTTCCGATTTATCATAAATTTTACAATATTTCTGTCGTTGCACATTTTAACATGAGAGTAATATTGCAATTTCTTTTAGTGGTAAGATAACTAACTAGAGATTCATATTAGACGCGATCGCTTTAATGGGAAATGATATAAGAGAAGGGATCCAAGTAAAAGAAAAAGGTATTGGTGGAATTTGAATTTACTCTCTATGTGTGGAAGGTTGACTTCTTTTCACGCAATTATGAAGGTGATGGTGTCGTGGTTTTTAATTTTTTTAAATATGGAAAAAAAAAAGCAACGGTTAAAAATAGCAAATTCAACCTTAATTAATCAATGTTACAAAACTGGAAGTATGTTGGAGGTATTATAAGGTGATTATATCAAATTGCTTTTGTAAGACACAACCGAGGGGAAAGACCAAGTGAGTGTTACCGTAGTGGTAAGCACTCCACACTTCTCCATCGGGGTTCGAATTTTAGTGAAAGACAATTTTTTATTACTAGATATGCAAGAAGTTATAATGTGTTGTGAGTTTAAGGTTTGAGCTTGGGCTTGATACTCTTACCCCTTCCCATGATACTTTAAGTCCAACTGGATTTACTGCTTGAGATAGGGGTCCAATTGAATGACCCACACTTACCATGTAAAAAACTGAGGGGGAAAGGAATATAACCAACGTCCTACCTTTAGTGACAAGTTTTCTGCTTTCTAAATCAGCAGGTTACAAACCCTATTAGCCTAAAAGGCCCAAATTCAAGTTTGGACTCCATCAAAATGGTGAGATTGCGACACTTGATCTAATGAAGTTTATTTTACTCACGAACAATCAATAGATATAGAAACCAAAGGTGGCCATTGGGTAAGTAGAGATCCATCAACATCAGTGGAATCCTATGTATTCATAAGCACGAAAGATCTAGATTGTAATTTTCATCTACAATATTGCAACAAAGTGCCAAGCTAGGTTGGAAGTCAATTCCTTGACTCATTGAAATTGTCTAAGCTCAAAGCTGCCAAATCACATCCCATTTAAGGTATTTTGATAAAAATAGGTGTATGTCATTAGATGATAATATTATTTGAATTCGATATAAAAAATATTAGTCAAGGGTATTGATTTTAGTGGTGAAAATAAGCATCGAGTCAACATAAGGTAGTAGTAAAGAGAAATAATGATTAACAATGATTAGAAATAACATTTAAAAATAACGAAAAACTATTAGTAGTGATATATTATAGCACACGTATACAATCTTGAGAAAATTAAATATTATTCTTCCTAATGGAATTAAGTCATCCTACCCCATAGAATAGCAGTAATTAAAAACAGTTTATAATATTTAAAAGCTATTAAATAGTTGTGAAATGATAAAATAAGCATATTGTAAATTATTTGTAGTTACCATTGAATAATACCTATTTTAAAATTTTACACTTTCTTGAAGAGTATCTTGATAAAAAGTTGTCAATTACGTGTATGTTTCTGAGGAGGTTTGGCAAAAAGAAACAGAAATACTATCTGCAAAGGCTAAAGCATGATAATTTAGCCTCATTGCCTCATCCACCACCACCATGCATGCATGTCGGGCGAGGCTTTTGCTTTTTACAAGAGGCTTTAGTCTTTGCTATTCATCTTTCTCGGACCTCACGTCCCCTGCCAAGCCAGCCAGGCCCTACAAGATTCTCCTGTCTCTCCCATACCATACCCGTCCCATCCCATGTTTCTTAACTTCTTTATCCATAATTAGCTTCACATATTATCATGATGTATCTCATTTTAATGGTTAAGATTAAAATTCTAAATGTATTAAATTTGAAGTTTTATTTGTTCTCTTTTAATGTGTTTGTGTTACATTATCTTTGTAGGTCATGTAAATTACAAAATAAAACAACTTCAGATGTTCAAGGCCATAAAAAACAAACCGAAAGCATTTGAGTTATTGACTTGTTCAATCTGGTGGCATTCATGAGTCGCTTGTATAATTGTCCCTCGGAGACACGGTCGGAAAATTTAGAAAGTTGAAAAAAAACTTTAAGAAACTCTGAACTAGTTCATTTAATTAAAAATTTATTTTTTCACCAAATAATCAAAAAATTTATTTTCGATTTGTATTTTCAATTTAATTTACCCATTTGGTTTTTTAAAATAAAAAATGACCCCAACTAAAAGTTGATTGTAGAAAAAACTCTTGAGTCATGTCATGTCATGTCATAATACTGCATACATTTCCTTTAACGCAAGGTTACAATTCCCTTGTTCTCCTTGGGCCGCGCTTCTTTTGAGCGGATAATTTGGGTTTTTCCCAAATGCAATCTCCCTCTTTGAAATGTTCTAAAAGCGTATAATTTCAGGAAAGAGAAAAAAAAATAGGTTTACAAAATTCTTCATTTTTTTGTTCGTTCAACCATTTCAGTGACATATGATAAGGAGTAGACTCTCTCAAGTACATATAAGACGAGTTCCACCGGCCTACTAACTTCCGTTTTTCCTTTTTTTTTTTTTTGGGCGATACCCTCGAAACTTGGATCATCCCCTCCCCTCACCCCTGTTAGTTTCTATAAGCTAGCCCTTGCCAAATTATGCAGTAAAAATCAACCCTAATTCTTTTTGCCGCTCTCTTCTCTTAGTAAGGAGGTGGGACGACCTTTAGTGCATTTTGCATGAGAAAAGTTGAGTTTAAAAAGAAAAATTACAGATTTATTTGAATAATTTGACACTTATTTTTTAAAAGTAAGATTTCAAATATGAGGTTTATAAATGAGCAAAAATTTATTACATCCAGCATTAACTCAACTCTAAATAAAATAACAAATGATGTATTTCTATTTATAGGTGTTTATAGGAGTTTTAGTATATTAAGATGTAAAAATGTTGGTTTATTTACGTAAGAAATCTATGTCTATTAGATATGATTTTTAATCCTTCGACTTTTGTATATTACCCTTCAGCAAACTACTTATCGGAAAAAAGATAAACCTAAGTGATGAATGAAAGAGAGAAAAAATAAAAATTGAAGCATCTGTATGGGGAAGTCCCAAACTTTGTTGGCATTGGGCAAGTTGAACGATAGGCTTCAAATATCAATGCCCACTGTTCCCTCTGGACCTTGCTGGAAATTACCAAATTCTGCTTAATTTAATCCCAATTTTTATCGCTTTATCTCGGGACTATTTTGTTCTCTTTTTACTTATTTTAAATAATTATGTCGTAAATTATATATTAAATAATATATATTTTATTTTAGTAAATATATAGATTTTTTTAGTATTCTTTATTTTCCATATATTATTTATATCCAAAAGCTTTAGAGAAAAAATAAAATTATGAAATAGTAACCTAAAATTTATAGAATCTTAGAGATTTGTAATTTTTATCAACAAAAACTTTAAAACTTTCATATTCAGATAAATTAAATTTTATTGAAATATTCGATGGGAACTCGAGCTGACCTGACTACATATAGTTATGAATTTCTTTGTTTGCATGCAAGTGATTTAATCATATTTTCACGTGTTCCACGCTCTTCCATAATTTCCTTTGTAAAATTTAAGCCAAAGAAAAAAAAAGGGAAAAACCTTTATCCGGAATTTTTTTCAAAAACAATAAAAATAAATAAAAACTCACTTCTTCTCCCACCTATATCTCAGCCTGCACTTTGCCCCTCAAATTTCAGAAACAGACGCAAAAGCTCACTGCAAAAGCCTGCAAGTAAAAAAGAACCCTATGCTCAAGGGCATTTCTGTCTTTTTATTATTCTCATTTCACAAAGCTCCGTTTTACCACACCATTTTTCTCCATTGGCTTCAATTCAAACACCTTGGCCTTTTACTGGCTATAAATACCACCCCTCTCTTTCTCAGTCTTACCGTCCAAATTAAACATGGCTTTCTCTCCATTGTCTATCCTCTTCTCCTTCCTAGCCACCCTCGCCCTAGCCCACGCCCAATCCGAGCTCATCCTGACCGTGGTCAACAACTGCCCGTTCACCATCTGGCCCGCCATCCAGCCCAACTCCGGCTTCCCTGTCCTTGAGCGAGGTGGGTTTGCCCTCCACACCCTAACCCACCGCTCGTTCCGAGCCCCGGCAAGCCACTGGTCGGGCCGCATCTGGGCCAGGACGGGGTGCGCATACGCCGATGGCCACCTCAGGTGCGCCACGGGTGATTGCGGGGGCCGGCTGGAGTGCGATGGGCTAGGTGGGGCTGCTCCAGCCACGCTAGCCCAGTTCACACTCCACCACGGGCACAATGACTTGTCCTCGTACGGGGTGAGCCTGGTGGACGGGTTCAACATCCCCATGACAGTGACCCCGCACGAGGGCAAGGGGGTTTGCCCCGTAGTGGGGTGTAGGCACAACTTGCTGGAGACCTGCCCGGGGCCGCTACAGCACAGGATCCCAGCCCACAATGGGCCTATTGTGGGGTGCAAGAGTGGGTGCGAGGCCTTCCGCACCGATGAGCTCTGCTGTAGAGGGCACTTCAACAGCCCACAGACATGTAAAGAGTCAAGTTACTCTCTCTTCTTCAAGCATGCTTGCCCTGCTACTTTTACATATGCCCATGATAGCCCTTCGCTTATGCATAACTGTGCCTCCCCTCGTGAGCTCAAGGTCATCTTCTGCCATTAGGGTTTTAGGTGTGAGAGAGAGACAGAGGAAAAAAAAAGGAAAAATAAGCTTTTGTGGTTGTATCCTTCTCCCCTTTCTCTTAATCTGTAGTACTGTTACTTATGGGGTGGTAGAGTTCTATTGTGAAGGATTTGGCATGAAATTGGTAATTTAATGCAAGCTTGAGCTTTTCAGATTTGTGTCTTTGACAGTTTAATTTCCTTTTAATATTTCACGTTATAAGCATGTTATGTACGTCTCGGACCCAATTGGGTCCTTCTTGGTATATACATTTTATGCTTCGGTGTTTGGCCATGTATAAACATGTTTTAATGTTTATGACAACTCGAAGTATCCTAAATTGTAGAAGATTAATTAGATATAAATATTTTTTTAATCATATAATATATTTTGAATTTAAATTTATTGAAGTTAAAATTATATATTATTAGATTTTTATATAAGAAATTCTAATGAAGTATGAGGTTTAAATGAATTTAATATATGAGCCTGGAAGTCCATTTGCGTCTTAAAAACTGTCACGTAACTTAATTGCTTGAGTTACTCGACAAAGACAATGGCAAGGGAAGGCAATCGTGCATATCCATCCATAGAATCCATTCATATAAAGTGAAGAAAAATCGAGAAGGAGAATAAAGTGAAGTGCATGAATTTGGGAGGAAACAAAGATGGGTAAAAAACAAAACAATGTAAAGGAATGGAGGGGGAGAGAGAGAGAGGGCGAGACAGAGGGAGGGAAGCGAAAAACAGACTGATCAAAGTTAATCACACAGTAATAGTCAGTACTGTACATACATATCTCTTCTCCCTCCCTCCCTCCTCCCCCTCTCTCAGTAATAGTCAGTACTGTACATACATATCTCTTCTCCCTCCCTCCCTCCTCCCCCCTCTCTCTCTCTCTGTTTCTCTCTTTCTCTCTCGCGCGTAGCTCGAAACCTTGGTCTTCCCCATGCGTGGTTTGCGAAACTTTCATCACGTACGTACATATTCACGTGTATGGGGGTTCTGAGTTCTCTGGTCATGTTTATTTCTGATTTTCTTTTTTCTTTTAAGGATAGATTTACTACTATAAAACTTCTCAAAATTTGGCACTGAGATTCCTCTTATTGTATTTTTTTGTTCCAGAGGAGTTACACATATGAAAATCTCATTGATTTATTTTTAAGTTAATAATCTCTACCACAAATTTTTTTTTTTTTAAATGGAAATCTTGTGTCTCAGTTTAGCTATGGCATGTGATTTATAAAAAACCCTTCCAAAATATGGTCCTGAAGGTCTTAGCCCCCTCAAACCCAATGGGTCTCCTGACACTCAGTGGCTCCACCCCTCCGCTTCGATTAACATTTCATCCTCTCACCTCCAGTAAGGACTCCTGTTAATTACTAGCCAGTAATGTAATTATAGCTAAGAGTCTAAGCCGAGCTTGCTCACGAGTCGGCTCGCTGTTAAGCTTACATTTTCAGCTCGTGGCTAGCCCAAATATAGCCCAAGCCTAGTTTGATTCTTATTTCTTGAACTTGCCTAGAATCCACAAATTCAGTATAAACAGGTTTAGTGAGTCTTCACAAACCTTCTTATTAAGTAAATAGGAGTTTTTTGTTTTCCCTTTGCCTAAGACTATAGTTCCTTTTGAGTCGTTAGTATTAAGGTAAAAGTTTTTCTAATAAACACGTTTTTAAAGATTCAACTTTATATATACCTTCTTATTGTAGTGATACCGCTATCATATCAACCAACATTTTGTTCGCAAGTAAATAGGAGTGTTATTTTTTTTAACAATTGAAAGTTTCCATGTAAATAAATTTATTTTTACTAAGAATTATTTTTTTGATAGAAAAGTAAGAATTGTTATCCATTGCTCAATAGCGTATAATATTTTCATTCCTAACCCAACTCTCTTTAATTTCTACATGTAAATCGACGGAGACATTGAGTTAAATATGTTTAGATTTGTGTTTTATTGTCTATTTAAGCTTCAGAAAACAAAGTCAATATTTTGATTCTAGAAGATAAGTTTACGTACACGTCTCAAATAACTAGATCGGTCTTGATTTATGAAATACCCGAATTATTTTTTTTTCATTCCATTTTTATATATTATTATGCCTTTTTTGGGGATGAGGTTCTTTTTTAAAAAAAATATGAGAGTAAGACAAAGATTGATATGAATGAAATTTGAGCCTAAATTTTCAGTGAACATGATTTTAGTTATACTCAAAACCATTCTGTTTTAAGTTATACTCCTATAATTTTTCTTGGACTTCATAATTCATATACCTTTACCTATTTTAATGCTCTATATTGACTATATGATACATTTCTTAGCTTTCGAGAAGATGGATTCTGGACTAAACAGGGAAGAAGGAGAAAAGATTATTAATTCAGGGGTTTACTTAAAGATTTAACTATGATTAAAACAGAGGGTGAATATATATGAACCCATTAGGTTCCTCTGGCCCATGCACTATTTATTAGAGCTTTTGCAAAGAGAAATTGAGTGGGAGTGAGAAAGAGCGATCCAAGTTGCGGATTCTCAAGCAACTCTCTCTTCTGGAATCTTCTGTTTGAGCAATCCCCCTTATCGCTCTAAATCTAATTGGGGTTCTGTAATTTTCTCTCCTCCCATGGCTTCGCCGTCTCAAGCTTCTCTCTTGCTTCAGAAGCAGCTCAAAGGTATAACCTAATCCCAATCCTAATTCAATTGATCTCAATTTCAATTCTTTTCTTGTTTTTCGAGAACCCTTTTCAATTGATGAACCGATTTGATCAGTTGATTCTGTGAATGGGCCTTTAATCTGATTATTCTCGCAGATCTTTGCAAGAACCCAGTTGATGGGTTCTCAGCCGGATTGGTCGATGAGAACAATCTATTTGAATGGAGTGTCACAATTATTGGGCCTCCCGATACCCTATAGTATGATTTCTTTCCCTCTTTTATTTAACCGTAAAGATTGCATTTTTATGTGTTTAGGTGCATGTTCTAGGGTTTTCTTGAATTGGGATTGCTTTGGAATCAAGCGATTTTGTTGGATGATCTTGGGTTGGCGAAGAGTTGATGGGTCCATATTATCATTGGGTATTTGCATTGCTCTAATTGATCTGATTCGTGTTTCAATTATGTTTGTTTTCTTTCTCCAACTGGGAATTGAAGATCCTATAGTTTCTTGGTTAGGATTGTTGAGTCTCTTTGGAATTTGGATGACTCTGATACCATTTTTTATTAGCTTTAGAAAGGGAACCTCATGTCAATTCTCGATGCCAATTAGTAACTTATATTGTGAAACTTGAACTTTGAGCTGTGTTCATGATGTACTACTGTAGTTCTCCTGGTTGTAATACTTTGAATTGTTCTTCTATGCAGCGAAGGGGGCTTTTTCAATGCCATTATGACATTTCCACAGAATTATCCCAATAGCCCACCAACAGTGAGGTTTACATCAGAGATATGGCATCCCAATGGTTTGTTGATTCCTTATCGTTTTCTTGATTGTTGTAACCGAAAACTTCTCTTCCTATTGCAAGCCTGTTTGATGCTAAAGTGATCAATGTTGGAAATCACAGTTTATCAGGATGGTCGGGTTTGCATATCGATCCTGCATCCTCCGGGTGATGATCCTAACGGTTATGAGCTTGCAAGCGAGCGGTGGAGTCCTGTCCATACAGTAAGTGATGATTGCATTGAACCTTTTGAGAAATTCACATATCAGTAATTGTGTAACATTGATTCATTGAAAAGGACATCGCAATGTTGTCTCCGATATTTATGTTGACCTATCAATTCTAGATGGATGTGATTGTGATACATATATACTCATTGGCTATTTCTCAAGCCTATCAAACTTCATTGATGAAGTTCTCGGCCGGAGAGGATATTGGAGATGTGTTTAGAAAACTTTCTTTCTTCATTTTTTCCCGGGGGAGGGTGGTTGTCAGTGATCATATTGCTGATGTATGTGGTTCTTTCCATGGGAAACTACATTATAATTTCACAGCATTGCTGGAAAACGGGTTTGAAGCCGTAACTGATAATAAAGAGGGGCCTTAACTTTGTTCAGTAATTTGGGGGCATAAGACCGAAAATAAGCCCAATTCCAGGAATTTGATAGCCTTGCCTAAATTTCTTTCTCAGAAAGCTTGTGTGAGCGAATTGATGGGGGCATTGCCCATGCCAGGGAATTACATATTTTTAAAATTTTCAATGTATTTGGACTTGGTCAAATCCAAAGTAGACTAGAATGCTCTGGTTGATTGTGGGTGGTTCAGTTAGGAAAGAATGAGTATGGTGTCAGACATATTTAAAGGGACAACTGTTGGCTTTGTTGTGTCTAACCTAGAACCTTAGAGTGAGCATTTTGACTTGGAGCTGTTCGAAATGGAGATGGATGAAGATGATTTGAGAGTAATAATGGAAGGATTCTATAGTTCATCTTAATCCTTGTTGTCAGTTCCTGGAGAAGAGGATTTGAAAAAGTTTTTATTTTAATCCCTTATCTCTCATCCCTCCTTTCTCCTCTTCTCATTATCTTAAAAAGCACAGAAGTTATGCTTTGAACTAAACGGTACCTCTTTGTCACAGGTGGAAAGTATAGTGCTAAGTATCATATCAATGCTTTCCAGTCCGAATGATGAATCGCCAGCAAATGTTGAAGCTGCCGTAAGTTCTATTTGTCTTTGCTATCCTCGAGTTCCTGATTTCGGCTTGATTTGATCCTCATGATCCTTATGGATATAAGGGTGTGTACTATAGTCTCTGGTTGCCAAAGAGAGTAAGGGTTGAAAATTTTCCTGGTTATATGATTTTGCAGAAGCAATGGAGGGAGGACAGAGAAGGGTTCAGGAAAAAGGTCAGCCGTTGTGTAAGGAAATCCCAAGAAATGCTATGACTAGCGATCATCATACTATTAAAAGTTGTTTTATCGTCTTTCTTAGCTTTATATGTAGGAGATCTTGCCGTTGTGCTCCGATCCGGTGAGAGAGAGAGAAAAAAAAAATAGGAATGGGGATTAATGATCCAACTCAAGTGCTCCTCCTATAGAGATGTATTTTGGGGTTGTGGTTGTTCTTGTTTAATTAATGACTTGTGCTTGTGCGTTTTTGGAGTTGAAATGACTGTGTGCCTCTGTTACGAATATTTTCAGATTTTCTGGATGGATAGTGTCAGAAAAGCCTATTATTTTTGTTCTCTTTCTCAATTGATTATACAGGCTCAGCTTCTCCTTTTGTGGTCATGATGTCTGCAAATTCTGAAGCAAAACAATTTATTCTTTTTTTTTAATTTAGAAAAATACATTCTTCAGTTAAGATGTTTATAAAGTCCATGTCAACAGCCAGCTGAAAGAGGCCATAGTTGGTTTGTCTTGGTATATATCAATCATAACTTGGTTAATTCAATGCTTATGCTTTACAGTTCATAAGACTACGATCACATCAAATTGTTGGCCCTCAGGGATTGTATTGCACTTTCCACCTCAACTTGTATTAAATTTGTACTATATACATTTATGGACTTTCCTCTCTGAAAGGAAAAGAGGCTAACTCATAAATTTACCACAAATTACAATCCTGCAATGATGTTCTCACTATGGTATTATGGAAAACTTTAGATATGAGGATGCTGATGTCTATACAGGATTCCAGGTACTCATCAAACTTAATGCTTGATTTTTTAAGGATTGTGTATTCTATGACCTTGTTCTATTTAATTGTAAGATAATTGTAAAGTTAGTTTAAAAAGTTGTAAGCGGATGTAATGAATTGTAAGAAGTTATAAACTAATCTTGAAGTAACATTACGAAGTTAGCATTCTTTCTTAGATAAGACTGATTCTGTATGAATCGATCGTAAGGAGTTGTAAGAAATTCCAAGAAACTATAAGCTAAGCTAAATGGAACAGAGCCTATGAATTTACATCTAACCTAGCAACTTGACGTCATATTACAGAAGTTAGCACTTTTTTAAAATAAGGCCGATTATGTATGAAACTTATACTATCCTAGTGGCTTATCTGAGTCTACCGTCCAACTCACCTATGAAAGAAGGGAGGAAAGAAGTCGGCTATATCCCAAGAAAGATCCTAATTGACTTTGGGTAAGTGTTGATGAATGTTGTTGATTGGTAGCTGTTGACTCGTACTTTGACATGTCCTCCTATTCCCACTCAGTTCAGATCAGCTGAACCTGAACCTGATTCTTGAAACCAGGCAACCGACTCTCTCTCTCTCTCGATTTGGATTTCATTTATTTACAGTATTTACTTCCATCATAAGCGAAAAATAAAATACCCAAAAACTAGAGAGAGAGAGAGAGAGAAAAAGGAAAGATTCCAATTAGTACATGCCATCTTGGCTGGTGGGTCCCATTAATGGGTAAACCTCACGCTAATTGGCCCCTAATTATTTCTGGAGGTCGGCCAGTTCTTAAGCATAATCATTCGCCATGCAGATTCAGTAAATTAATTACTATTTTTATTAATTAAACAACAATCTTTATTATATTCCTAATTTGAATCGTAAAAGCGTATATATAAACAGACAACAAATTCGTAATCTACTCGTCACTTTTGCAATTTGCAGAGTTTTTGCTTTCACAGTGAAGAGAGAGAGAGAGAGAGAGAGTCCAAATCTCGCCGATTTTCTCTTTCTTCAATGGCTTCAGCTTCCCAAGCGTCTCTCCTCCTCCAAAAGCAGCTCAGAGGTATAACCCTCGATTCATATGCATCACCAAGCAAACCCACTTCTTGCCTTCTCTCTCTCTCTCTCTCTCTCTCTCTCTCTCTCTCTCGCTCCCCCTCTCTCCCTTTTTGGTTTTCCATTGCTGAGTTTCTGTTTTCGTGTTGGTTAGATCTTTGCAAAAACCCAGTTGATGGGTTCTCGGCCGGATTGGTAGACGAAAACAATTTGTTTGAATGGAGCGTCACCATAATTGGCCCTCCAGATACGCTTTAGTAAGATTCTCTCTCATCCATCCTCTCCTCTGTTCTTGTTTCAAATATTGTATCTTTGTACCCTCAGTTGTTGTTCTAGGGCTTTAATTTGTTTTCTTGTTGATCTTGATGTTCTGAATTTCGTTTTGTTGGCTGTTATAGTTCATAGCTTTCTTTTCTAGGGTGTCAATTCCCCCTTCCTACTTTATTCAATCGTTAATTTGCATGATTTGTCATAATATGATACCCTTTCCTGATTATGGTTTTCTGGGATTATAATGATTCAAATTTAATGTAATTTTCCTGCAAATTGAGCTGTTTATTGACCCACAAATGATCTTGTTCATACAGTGAAGGAGGGTTCTTTAATGCCATAATGACATTCCCTAAGAATTACCCAAACAGTCCGCCAACCGTGAGGTTTACATCAGAGATGTGGCATCCAAATGGTGGGTTGTTTTGATCCTCAGGACTCGAAATATCTTTCTTGATCATCAAGTTTGTTGTTAGATTGTGAAATTGTGCTGATACTACTCTTTGTTGGACAATAAAACAGTTTATGCAGATGGTAGAGTTTGCATATCAATCCTTCATCCTCCTGGTGAAGACCCCAATGGCTATGAGCTCGCCAGTGAACGTTGGAGTCCTGTTCATACTGTAAGTCACCAAGAAAACTAAAAACTTGTCAGGTTTTCTGTTCAAAATTGATTGAAACCGATTAATGACAAACATGATATAAACCTTCATGCAACTTGAAAAGGGATTTGATCTCGTGAAGTGAAGGTGTTGCTCTGAAATCTAGATTGAAACACTGCGAGTTTGGCATATTCACATACATAAACATCTTTTCTGTGTACATCTTGCAAACGGGCTATTCATCTTGTTGTACTTACTGATTAGTTGATTTTGGGTTCGGTAGTTTATGTTCAAATTGATAAATATTCTGTCCAAGTCCAACTTGGGTCTGGTTCTGCCATTTATTGGTCCAGTAAGTGTGTTTAGCAGGCTTATGTTGGGTCGACTAGGGTTCAGGTCCGTTTGGATATGATAGTTTCTTGTTAACTACTGCCACATTTGTATTCACTGAAAAACTTTCCCTTGACACTCATTCCATGCTCTGATTGCATCTCGACCATGGTTTCAACTGTTGATGCTGATGCTGTGTAATGCCTGCATCAACAGGTCGAAAGCATAGTTCTGAGCATCATATCAATGCTTTCAAGCCCGAATGATGAATCTCCTGCAAACGTTGAAGCTGCGGTATGTTCTAATACTTTCATTACTCTCAACTTTGTTCGCATCAGTTTCTAGTTACCTACAATATTGCATAAATCGTCTTATGGCTCCTGTTGTATGCGTTTGTAACTTTTGTAATGCTTGCAGCAACAATGGAGGGAGAAGAAGAATGAGTTCAGAAACGGGTGAGCCGTTGTGTGAGACGATCGCAAGAGATGTAGTGATTCCATTCATTCCTGGAGAAGTCATAGTCATTCATTACCTTACTGTTCCTTTTCAAGAGATGTAGTGATTCCATTCATTCCTGGAGAAGTCATAGTCATTCATTACCTTACTCTTCCTTTTCATTCGTCTTGGATTCCTTTGCCTATCTAGTTCAGCCCTTGTATTTATTACCATAGCGCCATATTAATTTTTTTGTAGCAACTATGCTGTCCAACTTCTGATTCTTGCTAAATTGATTCATCATTTGTCCATGAGCTGAGCGTAAGCACATTTCAATTGATCACAGAATCGATATTTGGAGATCGAATTTGATTTCACATTGAAAGCTGAACTATTGAGCTTCGATTCCCGGAAATGAGCAGGTTTCAGGTTTTTGTTGTTCTCTTTCGAACTTGAATTTTTGGCAGAAATACTATCAAAGATGAAAAAGATATGGTAAAAAACACTACCAGAGATGAAGATTTGAGTTGAACGAGTCTTTTAACCATCAAACTTCACCAGCTATCGAGGTTGCTATTGTCAATATTCTTCAAATTAACAGAAGACTAGTATGCTTATGAATCAACAGTGATCATCGATGACAACTATCAGCATAGTACTGAGATTGGATAAGAAGAGAATGGGGGAACTGAAAACGATCCAAGATTATCCAAGGCTTAAAAAGAGGTCATTACAATTTTTTGCAGAACTTCAAACGTCAAACTCGACGGACTCGAAACAGGGGGTGGGGGAATTGAACCGCTATAATAAACAGTAGGAATGATAATGAAAGCACATATACTCATTATCCGCAAACTATGTCTGGCTGATTCTTGTAAGTAGTTTGATGTACTGTATTGCCAAATTACAAGACTAATGCTTAGGAGGGTTAACATGGCTGCCAAGCCTAACCACGAGGCCATCAATATCCCGAACGTATCCAACCTTCTGCCCCCACTCTTTCTGCTCTGGCTCACTCACCGCCACCGCTCCGTTCTCCACGGCCCTCTGATCCATTCAAACCAAAACATCATGTATAATTCAAGGAAACAAAACAAGAACAAATTACCGCCAAAAAACATAATTTTTGGTGGGGTGTGAGTCGATAAAATCTTTAAAAGTTGTTGCTGATACTTAAAATTCATTCGAATACAAACAAGGTATTAAGACATATACCTCGTAAGCAGCATCAACATCAGCATAATCGAAGCAGACTTCCATAGGGGCACGGTCACGTTTGGAGTGGGGTGTTTGAACGGAGCCCGTAACGTCGTCGGTCTCGTGTTGATGCATCGGGGTGAAGGCTATTGTGGTCTCCCCGCTCTCCAGCTCTCCCCATCTGCAACCAGCTTAGGCCAAGAATCAGTGATCAAATGATCGATCCGGACCAGAATATTGTCGATCGTAATTAAGAAAGGGGATCAGATTGTATGGGAGGAGAGAGAAAGAAATGAAAACCTGTGTGAATGGTCCAAGCGGCGGACGTTGTACCCAAATGCCTTGGCATAGAAATCCACAGATTTGGCAACGTCTTTCACGTAGATCACCGTATAACCGAACACTGGTTTTAGATTGGAAGCCATTTTCCCCCACTTAGCCGATCTTCTCCCAAACCAAAACTTCACCGAGTTTTCATTATTCCATTAAGTCTCTCTTAGCCTGTGTCTTCCTCTTTGTTTAACACATGGCATCCATGCAGGCAAAGTGTGATACGCTGTCGTATAAGTCTTACAGATTCTTGGGAGCTTCTACTTTTAGATTCCATATCATTATTTTATATTTACAAAATCCTCTATTTTCAGTTCATCCAATTATATATTGACATATATGCGAAGAGCAGGTATTCTCAAGTATATGATTGGCGTTCGCATAACTCTCCGACAAATTATTCAATAATCCCAAATCTATATATATCTGGATTATTGTGTATAATTTATTTTAATTTTTAAAAATCCACAACCCATCTTTTATAAAAATTAGATTTTTCCCCAAAAATGGTATATCTTGTATTTATTTATGATATAAATCTTGTAATTCTTTCTAACGATTTTATCATTGTTTTTTTTTTTATATACCTCACTTGTTGTACCTATGGCACAAAACTTAATAGATAATGTTACATGGATTTATGATATCTTGAATTAATTATTAATCAACCATGGTTTACATTTTCGCGCTACGTATGTTATATAGGTTTAGGTTTTGAATGTTTTATTGAGTTAGGAAGACTCAGAAATAATATACTCCCTCCTTTTCCTTCATAATCTTTCAGGAGTAGTATCATTGGCTATGACGGAGCTTTGTTGTTGCTGCTAACGGTGTCTTAGAATACCGTTTTTAAAAAATTATTAAAATTTATGTTAAAATACAAAAATTTATAAAATTGTTAAATGTGATATACATAAAAAGCAATAATACTTATAAAATTCAAGAATACTAAGAAAGAAAAATTCTTAAATACATTTCTATCTCTGCCAGGATTGAAGTTGAGGTTGTGTATGTTTTTTACGGAATTTTTTTTTTTGACAAAATACATGCATTTTCATGACACTGTAGTATGATTTTTTTGTGTGAAGAAATGCATCTGATTCCTTCATCATCTTGAGCCAAATCTCATACTTTTCACATGGGCGGGCTTTTGTTGAGGCTGACAATAATTGTGAACTATGCCCAAGTGCTGATGAGTAATGTGAATGACCTGAAAGAAAAAGACATATTCAAGTTCCTTGGTGAACCAGCTAATTCGAACATTCGTGTAACATATGTGATTACGATGTCGTTTACGTTCGAGCATATTTCTCCTATAGTTCATTTTGTATATGATCATATTATTAAAATAAATGTCTAATTAGTTTTAACCAATGATATATGGATCTAATAAGGTTATGGGTACGGTAAATTTCAGGTTCCATCCCCTCCCTTACCCCGTGTTCTATTTATATTATATTATTTTTTGTGATTCGGATACACTAATTGTTAAGATAAACCTACGGAATGGGATTTGGACATTTGTGGATTCAATCCTATAGCTGTGCAATTTTCTGTTTTTATTTTTGCACTGCTAAGAAGTGGGCCAAGTTCTGGACCCTGTGATCTCCTCCATCTCTGCTTATTGGGCTGACCCAAACTACTGACAACTCCATAGTCAGCTCCCCACAATATGGGGCAAGTATGGCACTTGTGGAATGAATTCTATTGCTCTGCAGTTTAGTCCTCCTCAAAGTTAAGTGAAATGAATATTGTTGTGGGTATTTGTTAGGTTTTCAATTTGTATGGCTACTTTAGTTACTTTTTTGGGGTTCGGTAATGTACTAAGGTTGCCCTGTAGCATTCCTGTGAAAAACTTTTGTGTGCAATGACAGCCTCTTGTGATGTGTCTGAGAGGACATTAAAATGTAAGCAGTCGTATCCTTTGCCAGATTGTTAGAGAGATTGTTTCGAAATGATCCACGAAACATCATTTTAGTGCAAAAAGTTTGGAAGGATGATTTCAGGTTGTTGATTGGAAATTGCTGTTGTTTTTAACACATAGAAATATTATCTTTTATTTTGTTTTTTATATATATTAGCTTGTTTTACCTAGTTAAATGTGGCATATGGCATAATCCATCGTGTTTTTGGCATCGTCTATGGTTCTTTTTTCTATTCCACGTACCTAAATTGAGAGAGTTTTTGAATGTTTTTTCCTTTACTTTGATCATACAGAACTCATATAAATATGAAGATCGTACCTTATATTCACTTATCATATTATGGTGGATTATATTGTTGCTATCCATAGTTTTTCCAGATTTGAATTTTCCGTGTTAAATTTATATGCATATCACCTTAGCTATTATTTGTTGATTTATCAACTTACCTCTATCCCGAAGTAATTACCCTTTTCGCATCCGTTGCATATCGAATTCAACCCTAACAGTACCATATCGGACAAACATTCTTACGGTGTCTTCCAACCCTGAGCAAGTTAAAAGTCAGAGTCATGTCACTCAAGCATATCGGACAAACATATATATGGTGTCTTCCAACCCTGAGCAAGTTAAAAGCCAGAGTCATGTCACTCAAGGTCAGCTAGCAGTCATTGGTCCTCGCTCTCAAGTCGCCACAAAATGTCGCAATAGGATTGTTTCTTTGACTGGAGTTGACATAGTTGTAGAAAAAGAAAAGGCAAGGGATGTGGGGGTCAAAAATGGATGCCAAATTCTTTTTTCAATGCATGCGTTCACGGTTTTTTTAATTTTTTTATGTTTCTAGTCTTGTGGTCGAAGAAAAGGGAAAGGAAAAGACATGAAAGAGGTGATTAAGTTTACAAGTGCATTTCAAATGTGTAATCAACTATCAACCGTCCCTATTGTCGGGTGTCCACTTGCTGTTATGTTAAGCTCTCTTTACAGTTCTTTCCTTATTAAACAACTTCTTTTTTGACATATTACTTGGTCATTCCTGTCATTATAGTGCATCTGAAAGGAATAATCGGCTTCATTGATAAAGTTGCTCGAAATCAACCCCCAAGTGCATATACTTAAGTATTTGACATTAAATTAAAAACCGAATTGATAAAGTTGATCGAAATCAACCCCCAAGTGCATATACTTAAGTATTTGACATTAAATTAAAAACCGAAATGTACTTACATAATTTGCTCATGTGACATTGAATTATGTAGTTAATTGCATGACCTATCCTCTTGGTATTTTCCCCGGTGCTTCGTATTTTGGTTAATATAGAGCGATCTTGATCTTGGACTCGATAGAATACTCGGAAACTCATAAGTATTTATCACAAGTATGTCAACTTTGTCAAGTGTCTGGTTTTCCTGCACATACAGGCATATTTGAACAGTGATTTCAGTGGTGCACGAAAATCAAAATGTGAAAGTTGAAAGCTTACGAGAAAACCTTTTAGAAGTTTCTTCAAGCATCTGTATTGGTAAATGCAGTTTCTTTGCCTTAAAGATGAAGCGTAGAGACCTTAATTTATGCACAACAATAAGTTATTCATTTGTGTATGTGGTCAGCAAAGATTTGCGTTGTTAATCGTGTGATTAACACTATTCTATTTGCCTGCTATAACACGTAGGGATTTACTTTTTCGGGATTATTGCTGTTTTAAAATTCGCTACTTTAGCTTCACAGGGCAACTCTTCTTCTCTGTGCTGACTCTTCAGATTCTGAACAGATGGGATCCGAATGTTAGGGACCTGCATTGGCCGCTTTAGACAGTATGTGAATTTTAAATGAAAAGCAAATCGACATTTTCTTTTCTCTTTCGTGTACTGAAGTTTGGTAGTCGTTTTGAGACCGGCACTGAATACATTTAGGAATTCTCTCGTGCCATATTCTTGTTTCTAATCACACGTTTTACTGTTATTGTAACCGTAACTGATTTTCTGAGTATGACTTCAGGACATAGTTCCTGCACTGAGTAAATTTATGAAATCTCTCGTGCCATATTCTTGTTTCTAGTCACGTGTTTAACTGTTATTGCAACCGTAACTGATCTTCTGAGTATGACTTCAGGAAATAGCTAGCTAGGCAAGACAATGAAAATGGAAGAGCTATTTTTTTTCTTTTTTGATCTCTATAAGGGCTTCCTTTCATGTAGAACTATCCCTTGGTGGATAGAAAGAGGGTGATATTAGCTGGGCACACTCAGATGAGCAATGTGAAAAAAACAATGTAATCTTCCTTGGTAGATATGTTTGAGTTTAAAAGTTGATCCAATCTTATCCTAATTGGTCTGCATTAGGATTACATAAAAAGGTTCACGTGCACGCCATGGCTTGTATTGTATTCCTTGGAGAAGAGGCAGCTGAATCTGATGGATTAGAATAAGCAAACTTTTTAACATGAGTTTGAGTGGCAGCTGAGCTGAGCTGAGTTGCCAGTTTTTGTGTCTGTTTGGTTTAATGTCTGTTCTGCATTGACCAGTTTTTCTCTGCTTTAAGTATTCTGGGGATGAAGAAGTGGACAGCAGTTATTCCCAGACACCGGAGGGTGGTCGGAAGGCCAGGGTTGCATTCGGATGGTGTAGATGTGATAGCTCTTCGCTCGAGGACCGAGCCATTTAGAATTAGCCCATTTTATTGGGAGCCGATGGCAGACAGTTCAGTTATCTGCTTATTTGACATCAAGAAATCAACTTCTGATTTAGTGCGTTTCTAGTCACTTTACATTTTCCCCAGCCTCAGGCCAGGTTGGTGTAAATAAGTAGGTAAAAAATTCTCTGTTTCTTTTTATTTTGTTTGGGATTTTATGGTGTCAGCTAGCTAGAGAAATTAAAGTTATATGCATTCCAGCTTTACTGCTTTTTGACCTATTTGTTTGCTCGAGTTGGGAAATTAGTAACTTACTAGATTGAATTGTTGACTCGATTGTTGAAAACAACTACCACTACAAAAAGTTTAAATTGATAGTTGAATGTTTAAAAATAGGTTTATATTCTAACGTCCTACTTACGCAAATGTCATTTAGGCTTAAAGGGTGGGTACTGTAAAGACTCCTCTTTACCTTATGCAATAATTAATATGGGGCTCTTGAGATTCGAATGTGAGACCTCTCGTTCACAATGACTCTAATATTACTCAAGAACCAACTCTACGAAAAGTTTAAACTAATAATTGAAAACTCATGAAATCTAGTACTGAGGGGTTGAAAAGAGCTTGTCAGCATGAGAAATATGGCTCATGCATTACATGATTTAAAGCAAAATGACCTAATTTATGGTGCAACTTTAATTTATTTGTCAATATTCTACTCAAACAAAGGAGAGAAGTTGCTACTTGCATAAAACTCAATGACAACAAATTTGGATCTTGCTTCCTATTTCCTTGAACCTCGTTCATACAAAGTACATTATTTTAAAAATATTATTCGAGAAACTCCAACGATAATAAATACCTCGAATTGAAATTTCATAAACACCCTGTCAAGTTTATACATAACTGTATATCTTCGTCTATAGATCCCGATTTTCGCTTTGTGGATTACAATGAAACACTTGTAATACGTAATCCGAACCAACCAACTTCCCAAGGGGGAAATTAACGTATCCTATAATGTTGGCCGTAGCCAACGTTGACAGGGCTTAATCATTGATTAATTAGATTTATTAGTGTGAATTGAATTAATGGATGGATGCAAGTTGGTGTTAGTGTAGGGAGAGTTAAAGTGAAGTCACTTTCGTATAATAATCTCATCTTAAAACATCCCAAGAAAACAACTCCTCCTATGAAATTGAAGGGCTTAGGAGCTTGAAAAGGCAAGACATATGATGCAGAATAACAATTATACGACTCTTCCATCGTCATTCAATCTCTTTCTCCCCCAACTAACACAAGAGTGGGGGCTCAAACCTGAAATTTTGTGATAGCAACTTCAAGTCTCTTCAACTGGTTACTCTCTCTCTCTCTCTCTCTAGAATTTATTTCATCGTGATGAACCAATGGAAGATACAATAGCAAAAATAACTTTTATTGTGAGTCCCACTTGCATAAGGTTTGAGGAGATCCAAATGTACACAGCTCACCTCTGCACGGATTTCTACCAATAGAGAGACCCATGACTAACTAATATTATGATAGCAACTTCAACTCTCTTCAACTGGTTACTCTCTCTCTAGAATTCATTTCATCGTGACAAACCAATAGAAGATACAACGGCAAAAACAACTTTTATTGTGGCTCACTTACGTGGGGTATGAGGAGATCCAGGATGTACTGCGATCTCACCTCTGCACGCATCTTTGCTAATAGAGAGACTGATAACAAATCAATAGAGGATATATATGGTGAGAAAATTGAAGGCTAAATGATCAAATTTGACAAACTTATTGACTCCCAAAACTAATGATCAGTCTTTGTAAGATATTTTTCAAAAAGGTTTATTGGAAGCAAAAACACAAATGGAAACTAGTTAGTTGTGACACAAATAAATGCGGAAAGAAATGGCTTTCATAGTGAGGTTGTTTATTACCAGTCGACGTATGTATGTGTTGCATGACACTCGTTTAGAGCAACACACAGTAGGCATTCCGTTGCTTTTTTATCCAAAACCATTTGCTTCATAGCAATGTTCCTTTTAATCGAGAATTATATAGTTTTTGGGGTCTCTATATTCCCAGGTTACTTATGGAGTCATATTTTAACTCTTCTTCCCCCAAAACCTAATTAAAAGTATTACCGGATAGTCAATTATATATCCGACGAGTATATACTCTCAGTACATATGTCAATAGATGGTTGGAGAAGGGAAAATATAGAAGTTTTGTAAGTCTAAAATAATGTGTTACCCGAAATTATATGCCTGTAGATGGATATAAGAATTTGTACTATGTAAAGATATATAATTTTGTAATTGACTTTCATATTTTCTTTTTTTTGGGGGGTAGCATTATCCTATCCATCATCATAATGAGTTGTGCAGGAATAACCAATTTTGAGGTTCATTAGTTAATTAGTTTATTTTTCTTAATTTTTTTAGTTAATTTAAATTTTTTTCACCATATACACAACTTAAATTTAAGACTCTACTTTAGAAGAAAAAAAAAAAAGAAGAGTAAAACTACTCAAAAACTAAATTATAATAGTAACTTATTTATTACATTAAAATAAATGAATTCGCGTGTTGAAAAAATATAAGAAATTATACATAGTCAAACAAAGAAAAGTATTTTAGAGAAGTGTATCTAGTACTCATTTAAGAAATCTTTTTCTTTCCTTTAGGTGATACTTTAATCTTTACTATTGTCCTCACCCAAAAAAAAACTTTACTCTTTACATACACACACACACATATATATATATATATATATATATATATATATATATATATATATATATATATATATATATAGTATAAAGACAAAGCATAATAAAACTTAAATATTACCAAAAAAGGAGCATGCATATGCATTGGAGGTGGGGCTCACCATAAAGAAATGTTTAAATTAAAAATTATAAATTGGGAGTTAGGTCTTATGTAATCCCATCCAATCTTTAGAATGTAATGTATGGTGGCGTCCCCATTAATTTTTGCTTTCAAAATCACAACACAACCCAAAGCTCCTATTTGATGTGCTTTTTCGCATCAATACTCTGCAACTTTTTTAATTAAGAGTGTAATTTTTTCGCAATTCGAGTATTTTACCGGATAAAAGTCCTCCCATTAAATATGTTTCCGAATATTTAAATTTGTATTCCTCTCCTTATCGTAATAAGATTGCTACCACCTTAATTGACACTTGGACTGATATCAATTCTCTATGTTAATCATGATTAGTTATGATTCGCTCCAAGAGATCATAAATCTCTCTTTTCCATTTTTTTTTCTTTAAATAAGTAGTGGGGGCAATATGTCATTTTTTTTCTTATATCTTAGTGAGTAACTATACCAACTTTCAGGAAGATTATATACTGCGAATCTCCACATATTTTAGTATACTATTGTCAAATGTGTATATGTTTTTGCTTTTTGAAAATCAATAACCAGTGTTTGATAAAAATTCAGGTTTGGGTTAAAATTAAGTTGAATAAATCGGTTATTGGACGAAATTTTTTGTCCGATATCTGTTTTTTCAGATTGGACAATTCGGACAAGCGTAAAATCGAGGTTAAAATCGAGTTTGGATAATAGAAATAGGAAAATTTTAAGTCCAAATTCAAAATTCAGACAAAAATATCATACCCAAATCTGATTTTTTCGGATCAAACGAATTCGAATAATCAAATCGGACGAAATTTTGTCAGCAATATTAGTAACAAAAGAAAAGACAATGCTTCTACACCATCTTTGTACCCCCAAAAAAAACAATTAAAAGTAAAATAAGTCAAATCAAGGGTAGCTTTCTGAGAAATGAATCCCAATGTGTCACACCAGAAAGAAAAATGTCAAAATTTGAGAAGGGATTGATGCTGAAATCCTCACGAAAAATAATCGATAATGAAGTGGCATTATTTTTTTGTCTGTAAATGTGACTCACAACAATAATCACAGTGCCATTACAAATTCTACAAGGGAAAGGAATTTAGATATTATTCTTCAGCTTTGATAAATGTATATAATGTACGCTGAATTTGATCCTAGTTAGTCTTTAGATATGTTTTTACAACTTTTAAAATTTACCGGTTAAAGTAAATGTACCTACATGACTATATATATATTTAGTTTATTTATAAATACGGGGTTCTTTCAGAACATATCGGTCAAGAGAATGCTTTTTTTTTTATGGTGAAGACAGAATGTTTATTATTAAATAGTACTTCATTAAATAGGATTGTAGATTAAATTTCATAGATCGATAATTACCTTGTAAATTTTCATAGGATATGAAATTTGGCCTTTGAGCTTGAATAGCTATAATCTCATTAATATCTATTGGAAATTTGAAAAATGATGACTATTATTAGAGATATAGAGAATAAATTGACTTCACTGTCAAATCAAGTTTTTGTCATAAGAAGTATTTATCATCGACGTATAAATTAATGATAAAGCTCTTTTTCCGCAAGTTTTCTCAATTTTGTTACAAAATTAAAACTTGGTTATTTTTTCAGCGAAAATAATTATCGAACCAATTAAATTATATATACGTGATCAGAATTAAAAGTAAATATTTGGTATGAATGTGTTGTGTGTGTGGCTAATGAGGGGATTTGGTGAAAAAACAATATATAGGCATATTTGTATGTAGTTGATGTATTAATTTGGGGGTTTGCGAAATCTAATGGGAATAATTAACCAAATTAAACAAACCTCATTCACAAATTCTCCCCTGGGATCCCACCTAACGATAAGAGGGACAGAAGTGGCCTCCAAATAAATCATCTTTGTCTTTTTCTTAATTATTATTATTATTATTAATTTATTCTAGGGCTGCTAACGTACGTACCAAATTTGGGTTAAATTTTCCCTCTTAATGACGTCAGCGGAAATAAAAGTGGGAAATTGCGTGTTTTATATGTCCATATATGCTAATTTTAGTGCCCAAAGAAAAAAAAAGAGAGAGAGAAATTCTTACATAAGCATATTCACGATAGGTGCCCTAAAACTTTAGCTAATTTTGCGACATTAACGATCACCTTTCAAAACGACAGTACTTGGTGGGACTTCTTTTTTCCTTTTTTTTTCATTGCACATCAAATCAAATTAGAGGTTCTATACTTGATTGACGTGCTTCACAAACCGAGCACAGTGTTGATATTTTTCTTTTAGTCTCCGATTCAACTGAAATCGAGTTGTCTTTTAAGTGTCTACTTTCGGCATCTGTTTTCTATAATATGGTTTGTTTCCAATACTTGAATATGTTTTGTTTGCAAAGTTTCCCTAATTAAGCTACTTAAACTAACATGTGCGGTGAAATGAACCTTCGTACATAGCTATTTTGTATAACATGATTTGTTTGAAACGTTTTCGAAATTATCGAAATTTTAATTAACTCATAGCATGCATATCTATATATATTAGCTAGAAATGAAACAATAATAAGAAAAAAGATATTGGGTTGTTAGCCAGGCGAACCCAATACTAGTAAAAAGTGTTTATTTATTACTTTTTCATAATTTTTATGGAATTGGACATACAACAGGTCAAGTTCGATTGCTAAACTGTGTACCATGTAGATTAAGTCTCACAAATCTCGATCGAAAGTTATTACTAATCACTGTTTAGTTATGTATATATTATTTACTTTTTCGCAGTTTTTATAGTCTCCTCAAGTTTGTCATAAAATCACGCATGACTATATGCCAATGTCGATTATTGTCACTAGCGAGATCATAGAGATTGTTGCCATTAAAAAGTGTTTCCGTAGTAAGTAATGAAATCTCCATATCTTTTGCTTCAAAACAAAGAAAAAAAAACAGAGTAAAAAGTGTTTATATGGCAATGGTTATGCATAAGCAAGTGTGGTTATGGTTGAGGCTTCCAGCTAGCTAGAGAATAGAGATAGTGGTCTTACACTCTTAATAACAAGAGACTGCATAAATATAAATATAAATATAAATATAAATAGTAATTTATTTATTTATATACCTAATTAATTTATATAATCTTATCTAAGTAATTAGCTTGATTGTGGGGAGCAACATATTCCCGAGAGAGAGAGAGAGAGAGAGAGAGAGAGAGAGGCTAACGTCATCGATAGCCTCTTCTCAATGACCCCTTTGACCTTTGCCATCTCTCAAAGGATGAAATTCTATTTATGTACGTACGTCCTCGACACATTCATCCACATCTTATTAGTGGATATTGAGCACATAACCCACTCTCTCTCTCTCTCTCTCTCTCTCTCTCTCTCTCTCTCTCTCTCTCCTCAAATTTTTTAATATTTTTTAACATTCCTTCTTCATCTGAGTCACCCCTCCTTCTAGAATATAATAATAATAATAATAATAATAATAATAATAATAATAATAATAATAATAATAACCATATAATTAATATTACATATGCATTTATCCGTAATCTTGAGTAATATTATATGGTTTTGGACTGTATAATTATGCTAATTATACTTATCTACTTATCTATCATCTTGATTTGCATGCATTAATTCTTATTTTTGTAATCTATATACATAGCACGGTTTATTTTGATGCCCTAATTTAGTAATCTGATAGTTTACGTTTCTGTAATGTTGTGTAAAATTTATATGAGTTGTCTTCAAATAAACATGAATTTACATTTTAACTGATAAGGACCTTAGCTTGCATTGTGTATATGTGTTGTTTTGGCATTAGAGTAGAGATCTGTCAAGACCTTTTAATGTATCCGATTCAATTACCATTCGTACAAGCTAATACAGACGACGATTTTGGTTGTATTATATAGACAATCCTAAGTTGCATGTCTCTTTTTGAATCATAATTCATGAATTTGTCTTTTTTTGATAATTGATTTGTGCAACGCCTCACTCTCTTACAATTGTTATCTATCCATGTCATGACACAATTTAATAAAGATAAACATAGATAATATAGTAACACATATACATAAAATAAATCGATATGAGCTGTGGATATTTTCATATATAGTAGCATCATTATGTCTATGATAAAAATTAATATCACTTTAAAAATAAACAGATACCGTATGCAAGAATTGAGGATATGCATGAAAATGAAAATTAAAATTAACCGAGGTGCTTAATGTATTAGGTTTTAGGTTTGATCCCTCTTTCCTCCGTCGTTTATCGCACTACCTTCATGGTTCATCTTAACCGGAAAAAAGAAGCATTTAAAGCACATTATGGATAGAGGAAGACAAGTAAAGAAAGTAAACATGCATATATGAATTAAAATCAACATTAAAATAGAGAGGAAGGCACGGCAGAACTATATATTTATGCCTACAGCCTAACGTTTAAGTATATAATTAAAATTCACGTATGTGCTAGAACTTTGTAGTGATCATCATTATTATAATAATATTATCATATATTTTGAGTAAGTATATTCATAATTAACTTATCCAAACAGGATAAGAGCTATGAATAATTTCAATACTTACTGTCCCTACTTTTAAAAATTTTCCCTGTTGGATTCTTGTGCAATATTGAAGCGTTTCTCCTCCAAATTGGGTCATTTGTGATTTGCATGATAAGGGCTATATTGGACAATTTGCAGCTTTGAAGAAGAGTGTAATCTCTTTTGGGTTACGATTATTTAAAGTAAAAATTCTCCCGACAAATGCACTTCTACTGACTCGACTTGTTTTATTTTCTTACCCGTAGGGTGAGGCCGCAAATCATCTCAACCAATACTTTGTTGATTGGACAATAATGTATTTTAAACGAACACAATATAGAGAATATGCATCAGATTGAAAAAGGAGAAAATTGATTCTTGTCTTAAATTAAATTAATCACCTTATATTAGCTAGAAAATATTTGGACACATAAGCTAGAATTAATTAAATCATAAAAGGATTTAATAAAAAATAAAATTTTTTAGAAATGTTCTATACAACCATTATAATTATAAAGGAATTATCATCAAAGAAATTTCACCATTTTCTTGCATGATAATCGATGGATATAGTAAGCGTTTTTTATAATGTTCATAATTACTATCAAAACGCAAATATTGGCATGTTTAAGTTGGGTAAAAGGGTAATTTTAGCCTCTTCGGTTTATTTATATATGAAGATTCTAAAAATATATTTTTTTCAAAAAAGTTGGTCCATTAATATGTTGACTAATGTTAATCGCGAAGGGGCGAGGGGATAAAAATTTGTAGGAGTAGAGAAACTAGCTAGAAGCTTCCATGAACAATCTTGATGATGACTGAATTACCCCCATGCACTCTCATCTGTTACTTTCTCCCTCCTTTACATCGAGTGTACGTAAACGTAGACGGATCCTTCCAAGTTAATTTACCCCCATATAAAATAATTGCCATGCATATTCTGCCGGAAACTGTTAGACTATAAATTTATTTTCGAACCTTCAATCATCGACTTAAACTTTTAGTTGAGTTGATTTTTAAACATGATATCGTAGTCTTTCTAAATTAGAGGTTTCGGATTCGAGTAATCCACACTTCAAACCCAAATAACATTCGTATTATAAGGGGCGTGTCTTTTAATTTAAGAAATAGTTTCTCTTCTTTTTGTGGTTCTTAAATTTATTACTAAACCTTTAACCATCGAGTAAAACTTTTGTTTGAGTTGATTCTTAAATATGGTATCGAGTTTTTCCGAGTGAGAGATTTCAGATTCAATCATCCACACTTCAAATGCAAAGAGCATTCATGTGAGGGGGCGTGTCCATTAATTTAAGCAATAGTTTCTCATTCTTTTTTGTGGTGTCGTTTTATTAGGCTAGCAAGCTACGCATATATTTATGATACATCAATTTTCCTTAATTATTGGGGAGAGAGAAGGTTTGAAATTGTACAAGCTAACGAAGCACCATGCGTGATTTCACTTCACAACTTCATTAATGGCGAAAGAGAAGTTTCTGTTGTCAAGTGGAAACAACAAATGGCTATCATCTTCTTCTATTAGGCTTGAAATTGATATGCCTTAAACGTATATATTTGTCAAATTTTTAGAGATTTTTACACGTAGGAGAAATCTCCATATAATTATATTTGTATTATGGGATATATATTCTTAATTTTCGGTGTGCAATGAACTTAGGTAATGAGAACAAAGTTATTGTATTGTACGTTGTCGTACGGTTTTTATTTTTGAAAGTTTGTACTTAATTGAAATTGATATCGATATGACTTCAAATGAAGTTTCTAGTGTTGTACGTATATAGTATAGTACTTTTTTTAAGTTTTTGAAATTATAATGAGTTGAAATTGATATTAATAGAACTTAAAATGTAGTTTCTAGTAAGTTTTGAGTGTCGGATATTTACTAATTATACATCACAGTACTTTTTTTAAAAAAAATTGTATTTAATTGAAATTGATATTGATAGAACTTAAAATGAAGTCGAACTTAAGCTGAAGTTTCTAGAGTTGTACGAATATATATAGTACCACTTTTGTTTTTTAGAAAGTTTTACTAAATTGAAATTGATATCGATAGAACTTAAAACGAAGTTTCTAGTAAGTGTTAAGTGTCACATATTTACTAGTTACATAACTACGTTAATATTTTGATTCTGATGTAATAAATAAATTTAGCCAACTCATTTTATAAAAAGACGAAAGACATTAAATTATTATAGCCCTCATTGAGTTGTCATTCGTTAGGAGACAATAAAATCAAATTCTAAGGAAAATCTCCTCCCCTAGCTCACAAAAAAAAAAATCCTAACACTGTTTATTTAGGACATATGTAAATTTAAACAGGTTAAATTATGTATAATTAACCAGGTTACATAACTTTTTTAAAAAATATAATTATTATGATTTTAGGGTTCCAACTTCTAAGGGAATTCCCTCCCTAACCCAACCCCACTAAAAAAATCCTGGTACTGTTCAAATTAGGACAAATATAAATGACAAAAAAACAACTTTAAGTAGAAAATGGTTTATTTTTAAAAAAAAGGAGAAATAGCAAGTGGATCCCACTACTAACAAGTGTCACATAGATTGTTCCCACTTACCCATCTTCTTCTCTTCCTCCCTACAAATACCCTCTCACCTTCCTCTCAACTCCCCCATCACCTCTCTCTCTCTCTCTCTCTCTCTCTCTCTCTCTCTCTCTCTATCTCTCCTGTCTTGATCACCTCTCAAGCTATCCTGATAATCATAACTTGGTGATCAAGACAATCATTTACCAACCCAGAAAAAAGGAAGGAAAATGGCTACAAGACCAAGCAGTGATGAGCAAGCCAAGAGAACTCAAGCCGTTTGGCGCTCCATCTTGATCTCCGCCTCGAGAACCGCCCTTGCCTGCATCATCGTAGGTTGCATCACCCTCTACGGCCCCGCTGCCTTGCGTCAGCAAGTGGGTTTTCCGTCGTTCTCCTACGTCACGGTGATCCTCATTGTGACCAACGCCACCCTAGGCGACACCATCCGCGGCTGCTGGTACGCCGTGTGCGCCACTGTGGAGAGTGTCGGCCCGGCCATCCTCTGCCTCTCCATCGTCGGACCCACTAGGCTCACCCCGGCCTCCACCGCCCTCGTGGTGGCTATCAATGCCTTCTTCATTGCTCTTCCTGAGTGGACCCACCTGGTGGCTAAGAGAATAGCCTTGGGCCAAGTTGTACTTCTTTATGTCATTGGGTACATCAACGGGGAGCGCACCCACCCCGTCATGCATCCCGTTCAAGTGGCGGCTAGCACCGCGGTTGGGGCTTTTGCGTGTGTCCTTGCCTTGTTCTTCCCTTACCCTCGCCTTGCTTACTCCGAGGTATCTCTTTTACGTCTTAAAATGACTGTCCTATTTGACTTTTACTTTTAATTAAAAAAATAAATCGTATTAATTGATTTAATAAAGTCTGTGTATGCAATGCACATAAGAACACATGCAGTGAACATTTAGAACAGTCATTTCAAAATAATATTGAATGATCGAAATTTAAATAGTTTATTTAGTATAGTGACTAATAAAGGGATGTTTTGTTTTGATGTGTGTAGGTAAAAGAAAACAGCAAGTTATTTGCAGAGAATGCATCCCTGAGGTTGAAGCTCTTCATGGAGGCGTTTTGTGCAGAAGACGTGGCATCTTCACAAGCGTTGATTTCTCGAGCTAAGTGTTTGGCTGCTAAAGGAGGGAAATTTCTCCAGGGTATCAAGTCTAGACAAGTAAGCAAAAAGTTCTTTTTTTTTCTCATTAAAATTTAGATTTGGCACCAAACAAATTCCCTTTTTCTTTTATACTAACTGGAATTTGAAATCCTTCTGAGCAGGAAAGCATGCATTGGGAGAGATTTCCCTTGAAGTTTTTGAGACCATACTGCAAGAACCCAGGAGACTTGTTTCAAGAACTCGAGACCCCATTAAAAGGGATGGAGATCGCGCTGAGCAACTCTTGGGCACCGATTTCGATATTAAACGAAGATTTCAAAGATGAGGTGAAGAGAGTGGAGGGAGAAGTTACCCAAAACTTGGAGATAATCAAGTGTCATTTGCCTTGTGAGACATCAACTGTGCCCGAATCAGATTCAGGACTTGCCATGAATGTCATCCAAAACCTTGAAGCGCCCCCATCGAACGAGAAAGATTTGTCCTCCTATTTCTTCTTGTTCTGTGTGAAGCTCCTATACACTCAATCCAGGGCCATGACAGTGCCAAAGACGACGCCCAAAGGGAAGAAAAAATCCCTCCAAAAACAGGACCAACTGCCATGCAATGAGAGTAATGGGGGAGCGCAAAACGGGTTTTCCATTGAAAGGGTTTGGGCCAATTGGCCCAATACTCTTAGTAGAAAAAGGCTAGTGCCCGCGCTGAAATGCTCGCTCTCTTTGGGCTTTGCGGTGCTTCTTGGGCTTTCTTACAGCAAGCCCAATGGGTTTTGGGCCGGGCTTCCGGTGGCCATCAGTTTGGCAGCCGCGAGGGAGGCCACGTTCAAGGTTACTAATGTCAAGGCTCAAGGGACAGTTCTCGGTTCGGTGTATGGAGTTTTGGGATGCTTTGTCTTTGAAAAATATGTGCAAATAAGGTTCTTAGCTCTCCTCCCTTGGTTTCTTTTCTCTAGTTTTCTTCAACAGAGCAAAATGTATGGGCAAGCCGGCGGTGTTTCTGCGGTTATCGGGGCAGTTTTGATCTTGGGTCGGGTTAATTTCGGCCCCCGAGTGAATTTGCCATAGCAAGAATTGTGGAAACTTTCATTGGTTTGTTTTGCTCCATCATGGTGGAGCTAATGTTGCAACCCACAAGGGCTGCGTCCCTAGCCAAAGTTCAACTCTCCAAGACCCTTGATGCACTCCATCAGTGTCTCTCCTCGATCGATCTCCGTACGTTCTCCAAGGAGAAAATGTTAGAGAAAGAAAAAGAACTCAAAACAAACCTCGGGGAGTTGAAGAAATTTGTCGAAGAAGCTGAGGTAGAACCCAACTTTTGGCTCTTGCCTTTCCATACTGCTTGTTATGGGAAGCTGTTGAGCTCCCTCTCAAAAATGTCTCATCTCTTGCTTTTCGCGGCTCATGCTCTTGACTCTCTAGAAGGCCATATCCAAAAACTGCAAGTGACGGGTTGTGAAGAAGACTTAGACAAGATTGACGATGACCTTCAACTTGTTGGGAAAATGACAGGCTCTTCACTAAATTGCCTTGAAAAGATCATCTCGATCAAGTCTCTCCAAGTACTCGAAAAGGACCTTGCTAAAACTACCAAACAACGCGATGTTGAGATGGGCACATCACATTATAATCAGTTGATCATGAGTATGGATGAGAAAGAGATGGGGGTGATCACGACCTCATTTCTCGATCACTCCAAGCAAGGACTGATCGAAAAGGTACAGTTTGGGGAAGATGAAAAGGAAATGAAGAGCCAAGTGGTGATGAGCTATAGTGCTCTCGGGTTTTGCTTGAGCTGTTTGATGAAGGAGACAAAAGAGGTCGAGAAAGGAATAGAGGAACTTGTCCAGTGGGAAAATCCCACAAGTCATATAAACCTTAGTGAAATCTCGCGTAAAGTACAGGATTTATGCAGCTAAATTGGAGCACCAAGAAATTAAACTTCTTGCTTCAACAAGATTGGAGAGGACGATGTGCATTCATGATGTTTCAGATGATTGAATGCAGGATTAGTTCTCAAGCACATTAAGAAGTGAAGAATATAAGTTATGTTTTACGATTTAGAAGCATCACAGAGAAAAATCGGTCAAGTTTTGTTGTATATGTACTCAGACTCAGATGAATACAGTTAAGTAGTACATTTTTGACAGCAACACAATAAGTATGAGTACAGTAAGTTACAATTTCTTAAATTGCAGCAAATCTGACACCTATGTAGTGTTTTTTAGCCTGAAATTGGTGATGAATTTGTTTTTTTCTTAGAATCTTATTGCTCTGGAAAATAACTCAAGGTTGGGGGGATGTTGGGTGTCTATACTGTATACAGAACAAGCTAAATGCAGAAAAAAACTCAGAGATGGGGGAAGGTTGGATATCTAATGCATGAAGCTGAATGTAAAAAAGCAAGACAAAAATAGTAATATGTGGCTGCTGGGATTCGAGCCCAGGTCTCCACGGCCACAACGTGGAATTCTAACCACTAAACTACAGCCACTTTGATGGTGTGTTTAAGCAATATTAAATTTAATTATATTTGTTGTATTAGAAGATTAAAAACAAATTATCATAGAACTTGTAGTGATTAGATGGAAATTGAATGTAAGAAAGGTTTTTAAAAAATTAAAAATATTTACTCAATTTTGAAATATGGCCGCCTTTAATCTTTATCATAACATTTGTGTTTCTCATCCTTCGTTTTATAGGTGAAGGAGAAAAAAATCTACACGATCTTAAAACTTAGATCTTATTTCGAAGAAAAAAATTTTCTTTAATTTATGTTATCACCCAATGTTATAACTATATTTCTAAAAAAAAAAAATTGCTTTGTTCTATGTTATTCTTGCCTTTTTTTAAAGTATCAAGTATGTTATTCTTGCCTTATACGAAATGTTAAAGATTTTACTTTTAGAGAAACCATCATATAATAATTAACTATGAGGTAAGTGATATAATGCGTGATAAACATGAAAAAAATCATGTAATAGGATCAAATTTTCATCTAATAATAAATTTTTGTGAGAAGGTCTTATCTAAAATATATTATTTTACCTTTTTATGTAATATCATAACATTTCGAGAGACTCATATATATACAAATAGAATAAAAGTAATAGATATACTACCAATGTTAAAATTACATTTTTGTTTCACTTATAAGTGAAATGTATATACACACAAGTAGAAATATACGTTTAATACGTACACAATATAGACATTAACTTACCTAAACTTTACATCCAAAAAAAAAATTGTAACTTAGCTTATTCATAAGATTATTTTTGTTCCTGTTTTTTTAAATCAAGATTGCATTTTTTTTTAATTTCAACTTTCTTCTTATTTTAGTTTTTTACAAATTACAGCAAGGCTGGCGACGCGGAATGAGAATTTAGGACATCTTTGAGATTCCAACGGCATATTTCCAGGCATTGATATATATTATTAAAAAACCTAATTAAATTCACTTTGTTTTAGTTCTTTTTCTGATCGGTAGTCAGACAAATTGAGGAAGAATCAAAATCTGGTAAGCAATGGGAAAAGAAGAAAGAAGCTAAAGAGTAATAATCACTCAATATTTGTTGGTTGGGGGCAGTGGATTTGATGTCTCTGTTGTAAGCACCAACATGATGTGGATCATCAATCTTCCTTCCATTCGAAGCTAAAAAACCTCCCAATTTTAAAAATTCCCATTCTTTTCTGGAGGGTAATTAATTAATAATTAATCAATAATCGCGTAAATCTCGCGATTTCTGACGTGGGTTTGGTAACGGAAGTTTCTGCCTTATCGATCATAAATTTTTCTTCTCATACCTATATATACTCCAAGCTCTTTGATCTTTCTTGTTCATTTATTACTGAGCAAATTAGGGTTTCTTGTTCTTCCTCCTCAAAGTATTTCCTCTGCCCCGCCCTTTTCATTGATTTATTAAATGTGCAATTTTTTCTTCAACTGGGCATTTGATTTATTTTCATTTTCATGTTTGTATCGATTTTGGGTACTTTGAGGACCGCATTAATCCGGTGAAATTGGTTTCTGATTGTTTTTGCATTGTTATGGGTGTGATAGGTGTGGAAGTGATTGAGTGTGGGATCTGAGAAATGGCATCCAACGGGGAGAAGCAATCAACCAAGCCACCTCCACCTCCTTCTCCTTTGAGAAATTCTAAATTTTGTCAGGTATTTGGAAATATTTGAGCTTTCTTTTTCAAAAAAAAAAAAAAAATGCTATGCTTCTTTCCTTGTTGGTGTAATCTATGTTGAAGGACATATTCTTAAAAAATGTGGGTGTATTTGATTTGTGTGAGAAAGTCCGGATCTGTTAGTGGGTTAATCTCCATTTAGTGATTTCAAAGGTGGGTATTAGGCAACATTGTCGACCATTTGGGGAACTTTTGTTGTGCTATGCTATGTGATTGTGCCTATTAGGTGAGGGAGCTGGTTAATGGAGCTGTTGTGCATTTGTTCATAGTTAAATTAGACGGTAAAAATTGGGTGCAATGCCAAAATTGGAACAGCAACAAAATAGTACTTTTGATTTCATTGTTCTCTTGATCACTTCCTAATGCCTATGTTGAGCCTAATTCATATGATATCCCAGGTGTGGAATGCTGATGGTGAAGCAATGTAGTTAATTTGTTGAATGTCATTTCTTTGTTTATCACCAATTTGATGGTTATGAACTGTCGTGTCGGGTTAAGAGGTCCCCAGCATTTCTTCACATATTGACTTAACAATGCTTTTGTTGTTTTGGTATCTGGTGGTGGCAGTCAAACATGAGAATTTTGGTAACGGGTGGAGCAGGATTTATTGGCTCCCACTTGGTCGATAGGTTGATGCAAAATGAAAAGAATGAGGTAAGCTTTTTCTTGGGACACATTTCCATTCTTTTGACTAACAAAGACCCAGCGGTTGTGAAAGCCTTTGCATAATGCACCTTCTTGGGATTTTGCTGTTTGATAGTTATAACACCAAATAACTTTGTTATTCATACATTGTGCAGGTGATTGTGGCTGATAATTACTTTACTGGCTCAAAGGACAATCTTCGAAAATGGATTGGCCATCCTAGATTTGAACTTATCCGTCATGGTATTTATTTCATAATATCTCAGTGTTGCAGACTTTGTATTAAAACATCAATATCCCTCTGGAATTTGTAACCTTATCATGCACGTCCTCTGGGTGTACTTATTTTACCACCATACAACTGTTCTTGGTAGTAGTTTCTGAAATAGAATGGGTAATATTGAAGTTCTGAATTAACAATGCTGTGAGTTCTTTTGCTAAACTTGAGCTTTCCTTTGTAAGGAACTGAAATTCAGCTCAAAAGATTGTTGTGGGGAAAAAATCAGAAGCAGACTGTTCTTCCCACTCTTTGGCTTGTAGATAGAATGTTGTGATGATATTTGGACTAAAAAATGAACATGATAAGGGAACTCACCTTATTCTTGTATAAGACATGTAAATTTCTGCATTGTGCTTCTCTTTCTGCGTTTTCAACAATAATATTGCTAGCTGAGTGTTTCTGTCAACTTGGATGTCAACAGATGTTACTCAGCCGTTGTTGGTTGAGGTTGATCGGATATACCATCTTGCATGCCCTGCTTCACCAATTTTTACAAGCACAATCCTGTAAAGGTATATCTACTAGTTTGGTGTACCTTCTCTGAAATGTGCTACTGGCTTGAAGATCTGCTTCGAGCTTTTTTCTATGTGGCTATTGCTTTGTAAAGCTTATATACTTGAACCATTTTTATTCAGATCATACATCTGCATTTAATCCACACTGATTAATGTTGATCAAACTTCTACTGTCTATTATATGGGTTTATAATAAAGTTTCATGGCCCAAAGAGCCTTCCCAAGTGGACCATAGAAAAAGTGGTTCCCACTTGTAGCATTGTGCTTAATATCGGACTTAAGATGTTGATTAATGTTTATCACACTTCTAGAATCTACTATGTCGGTGTATAATAAAGCTTCAAACCCCAAGAAGTCTCCCCAAGTGTACTCTTGAAGAAGTGGCTCCCAATTAGTAGCATTGTGCTTCATATGGGACTTAAGAGGTGGCCACTATAAGAAATCTATGTCGATTCTTTAACATTGGACTGAAGAAGCCCACAATCAAGCACCTTCTTGGGCTATTGTGTGTAAGTGAAATGTTTGGATGAAACCAAGAACTCTAGCTCACATTTTTAAAATTCCTATGTCACTGAGGCTACTGGCTTCAGTGCTTCATAACCTTAAGATTTCAGCTTATGGATCAGATTTGATTATTAGACTCCGCCCTTGAGGAATTTGGTGCTTAGTTTTGCTCAGACGTGTATTTGGGCAAGATAAAATATTGCTGTCTAAACCTTTAACATGTTGATTCTCAGTGGCTTGACCCCTGTCTCGGTTGATTAAATGCCATTGTGCTTAATATCATATGATATACTCTCTACTATGCTGTGTACATTGTACCCTTGAGGAATACTCACTTGGTTGTTAGCATATCAATTATAAAGGATCCATTTTTTCTCTTTAGCTTATTTGGAATGGAATAGCTTTCTAATTAGCTTTTGATGCCTCACAGACAATCAAGACAAATGTGATGGGAACTCTGAACATGCTGGGGCTTGCAAAGCGTGTTGGAGCCAGGTTGGGACTCTAGCTTGTCTTCTCCTTTGTTCATCTTCTCATCTCCTAGTCTTGAAGGTGTTTGTCAATGATGTTCTCCAATTAAAATTTCTACAGGATCTTACTTACTTCTACTTCAGAGGTGTATGGTGACCCTCTTATCCATCCTCAACCAGAATCCTACTGGGGAAATGTTAACCCAATTGGTAATGCTTTTTGCTGTCAGGTTTTATGATTTCTGGGTGATATAAGGGCGTAACCTTACTCGCAGCATGTTTCCTGTTGTGTAGTAATTGGTTTATTTTCATTGCTAAATAGTAATTTCCTTGTCTAACAGGAGTTCGGAGTTGTTATGATGAAGGGAAGCGTGTTGCTGAAACTTTGATGTTTGATTATCATAGGCAGCATGGGATAGGTGTGTATATTCTATCTTCTTTGAGTTAGGACTTGATCGGAATCATCACTTTTTCTAAATAAGTTTTCGTTGTGATTTTGTTTCAGAAATTCGTGTGGCTCGTATCTTCAATACGTATGGGCCTCGCATGAATATTGATGATGGCCGTGTTGTTAGTAACTTTATTGCTCAAGCTCTGCGGTAAGCTAGTTGTCCATTAGTACTACTCACACTCTCTAATATGTTGACAGTTTTTGGCTTCCTTCAAAAGCCCCAGGAGACACTAGAAATCAAAATTTGGAGTAAATTTTTTACTGAGTCTATGATGCTGTATTTTTTAAAAAGAAAAATTTATTGCCTCCCTGAGTCCATGCTATTTTTCCTGAGAAATGGACACAATCCCTGCCATGGAGCAAGAGAAGAGTGAGGAAGGAGAGAATCAGTGTCTGCAATCTCTGTTTCCTTGATTTTGTATCTTCTTTATACAGAAATGTACACGTGCAAAATAAGCCAAATATGTAATTCTGATTGTGCCTTCACTATATTGCCTTTTACAGAAACGAGCCTTTAACAGTTCAGGCTCCTGGAACTCAGACTCGCAGTTTCTGCTATGTATCCGACATGGTATGGAACTGTTTATTATGATTGGGAAATTGCAGTAGTGTTCTGCCTTCACGGAGAACTAATTACATGTTCTGTGAATATATACAATGACATTTCCAGGTTGATGGCCTTATCAGACTCATGGAAGGGGAGCATACTGGCCCTATTAACATCGGAAATCCCGGTATAAATGTGGAGTTATGCCATCAGGCACACTCCGCAAAATTCCTTTTGTTTTTTTATCAGTCATCTAATGATTTATTGGTGCCCTCTTCATCTGCTAATGATTTCTTCATAATCAGGTGAATTTACCATGGTCGAACTTGCTGAAACTGTAAAAGAGGTAGATTTTGCAATATACTTTCTTTAACCGACCTTGTTAAGTGTACAAGTTCGCATTTAATCTGAATAAAAAATGTGCCTATTTCTGATTGCAGCTGATCAATCCAGATGTGAAGATAGTGTCTGTGGATAACACTCCCGATGACCCAAGACAGAGAAAACCCGACATCACAAAAGCCAAGGAGCTTCTCGGGTGGGAGCCAAAGATCAAATTGCGGGAAGGACTCCCTCTCATGGAAGAGGATTTCCGCCAGAGGCTCGGCGTTCCCAAGAACTAAAGGTGGTTCCTGATGACAGAAAAGGTTTTCACGTAGGAGATAAACCGAAGATTGAAGAGGGATTTGGATAAAATTTTACAAAATGGTTTTTTTGTGAGCGTGTTTCTAGAGTAGAATCGATTGATATTTACCAGTTCTTGATTAAGAGTTCAAACAATAAACAAAGGAGGGAAAAGGAAAGCTCTTCTGTCGTCCCCATTTTGTCAATTTTCTATTCTATCTATAGTCATCAATATCAATACATGGAGTTTATGAACTATGACCCAAATTCCCTTGTTCGTCAGTTTTGCCTTCTCTGTTCTGATTTATGTTTTGAATCTGAAGAAACATCGACTCTACTACAGGAAGATAAACCCCATTTCTATCTTTTTGAATGCTCATTGGGATTTTTCCTCTACTGATGTTTTGATTATATGTTTTGCAATGTGAACGTTTCTTCTTCCGCTATCAGTTCATCACAATTTGCTTATTCAATTTGGCTGCCCAGATTAGAAAATAAATAGGGGATCAATTTTCTTCATCTCATTGCCATTGTTAACCAGAAATTCCCAAATTTGGGAATGAATGCTATAATAGAACTGGCTCTAGTACTGAACAATTGTAGATTTCAAATGGGGTAGAAGCAAGCAATGGAAACTGGAAAATTCAGAAATCAAACGCAGAAATTTGTAAGAATAAGATATTCATTACTTGATAGAACCAGCTCAATTACACAAACCACCACTAAAACTAAACCAGAACACAAAGCTACGACAATTTCAGATCTACATAGCTAAAAGAACCTAATTTGGGACTCCAACCATCCCCGAAACCCTAGAAATCGAAAATTATCTAACCACCGAAACCGTAAAGAGTCCTTCCTTGCCTCTTGAGGGCGTAGACAACGTCCATGGCGGTGACGGTCTTTCTCCGGGCGTGCTCGGTGTAGGTAACAGCGTCACGGATGACATTTTCGAGGAAAATCTTGAGAACGCCGCGAGTCTCCTCGTAAATGAGGCCGCTGATACGCTTAACACCGCCACGGCGGGCCAGACGGCGGATGGCCGGCTTTGTGATGCCCTGGATGTTGTCTCGGAGGACCTTCCTGTGACGCTTAGCGCCGCCCTTGCCCAACCCCTTGCCACCCTTTCCACGGCCCGACATTGCTGAATTCAGAGATTTGGAGCGAGAGAGAGGAGAGTTTGCCGAGATTGATTGGGGACGTGGAGATGTGAGGAAGACGACGTGGGGGTATTTATATATGTGGAGGGATTTCTGATTTGGGACTCAAAAGGTAGGTGTGAGATTTGTGATGATCGGACAGCGGAGGATTACGATCCGTGTGCGAGGATAAGGTGCCTTGTGGATGGTTGATTGTTTTCTAATCGACGGTGGAGAATGCATTGAGGGTCACGGTGCGGATTGCGGAAGGTTATTATTTTTGATGTGGCGGGTGCTTTTGAGAAAACACAGCGGCAACTGAAACTTTTCGGCATTATTTTCAATTTTCGTGGTCGTAATTCGTGAACATTTCAACTGCAGCTCGTAAATGGGTCGGTTAGATCCGGACTATATGGTCTTATTCGGGCTAGCCCAATCAGTTCAAATTTAAAATCACCTTTATAAGCAATTCTCAATAAAATATTAGCTCATCGACCACCTTATAATCAGTCCAACAATTATAATAATCGGATTAACGGGTAATCGGATAAGATATGTAAATACAAATCCAACTCAGATCGGGTTTTTTTAGATTTTAATTAGAGTTTTTCATTTCCAAATCTAGTTGAACAAATTTGTCATTGATTATTAGTGTTACTAACAGTTACTAGAAGTTACGATTAATGGTTACCATCAGTTATAATTAGTTGTTAGTAGTTTATCATCATTTATTGAACATGATCTCAAACAAACACATGGTCGATTTGAAAATATAGTTTAACTTTAAGAAGATTAAAACATCCAATTCAACGATAAGAAGCATCCAAAGATGCTTTAAAGATAAAATATCAATATCTTAAATTTGTAGGTACAACTATGGATCATGCCTGACTTCCACTATAAATAATTAATATAATCAAGCTGATCCGAACCAAAATTTCATATTTTTAGGCTTTATTGAGCTGAATATTTGAGTTAAGCTCAAGCTAAATCAAGTTTAAGTTAAGGTTACATTCCAGCTTAGTTTTAATTTACAGTTTTACAGTAATTTATAACTTTTTAACTGTTTACAATTATTTATAACTTCTTACATTTGCTTACGATTTTTTACAATTTTTTCTATAATTTTTTTATAACTTTTACCATTTCTTTATATTTAAATGGAACAGCGCCGCCTAAGTTGTTGAGCTTATTAGACCCATTTATAGGCTACAAAATAATCCTAACACAGGATCCATACCATAACATGTGTGGACTATTCGAAGCCCATTTTCCAATGTAGTTCTTTGGGCCAAGCCTTGGAATTAGTCATCCTCGCACCTCTTTTCAATACTTAGCAGCCGTTTAATCTGCAAATCGTTACTCGGAGAGATCGATCACAACGCGGGGAGAGAGAGAGAGAGAGAGAGGGTTTTGGAGAAGTGGGAAGAAAGAGAAATGGGGTGGAGGAAGTTCGATCCATGGCCCGTGTTCTTCAGGAGAGAATGGAACCGGAATTGGCCATTTCTCGTCGGATTCGCCGTTACCGGCACCCTCATCACTAAGTTCTCTCTCGGCCTCTCTGGTATACTTCCTCTCTCTCTCTCTCTCTCTCTCTCTCTTCCTCTTTCATATTTTCTTGCTTTGATTTTTGGTCTAATCTGCATTAATCTTATACATTTTCATCTTTCATCTGCAGAGGAGGACGCGAAGAACTCTCCATTCGTCCAGAGGCACCGAAGGTACATCTCTAATTTTCCCCTTGAATTGATTTTTCCACCCAAACCCTAAATTTTCCCCTCAAATTCAATATTCGCTCCAGCTAAATGATTTGCGAATTTTTTGGGCACTGGGATGTAGAATCCATGTAAATTGAAATTAATCATATTGATTTTACATTTAGGGATCTGATCGTTGGGTCAGTATATTAGGGGCTTGCTATTGCATAGTTTTGGCGTCGGGTCGAAATGAATTTATATAGCCTTTTCAGGTCATAATGTGGCTAATCGACCTGAAAACAACAGAATAGTTATTCATGTCAGTGGATGTGCTCGACACTGGAGCCATTTTAGTGTTAAATTGGAGGAAATGAGGAGAGAGATTAATCAATGGTTGATGAAAGACAGCTGGAATGTTGGAAGGGGAGAAAAGGCACAAGCAGGGACAAAGGTTATCCTGTGGTGAACTATTGATGAGATGGGTCTTCTTATATAAGTAAATGGTTGTGTTGTGAATGTGAAATATTGGCTTAGCTCGGTTTGGGAATTAGGTCTCCTTCTAACTTGTGCATGGACCATTTCTTTTGGATGAAGTGATGAAATATGAAATGGATGATGGGTTTTATCTTTTTGGCAACTTGCAATGTATATATAGCTGAATAGTAAGTCTAAACTTGTAATGATTTGCCTTCCTGTGATCACAAGATAATGATGAAATAAGGAAAATAATGCTAACATGGAAAAAGTAAGATAGCAATTGAGCATTGTCAAAAAGATTGTATGTTGAATTGCAAGTTGCCGCATGTTATAGATGACGTTCACCATTGAGTAGTTGCTTTGTGTGCTGTTTTTCTACATTATATGAGTAGTTGCTTTGTGTGCTGTTTTTGTAGATTATATGTATCTGAAGTTTAGGCACTCGAAAATATTGTTCCATTCACTGGATTCCTAGGCCTTCTCTTGACTCTTCCATGAAATTTGCTAGTTAATCACTAATGGAGTGAACAATCTTTATGCAGTAGTGCTCTTATTTTTTCATTTATTTCACCCACTAGCATAAAGCATCCTATGATGCTCATGTGCTGTAATTTAGTTTGAGAGCCTTCCTACCCCCACTCGAGGCCCATTCTAGATCATTTCAAGAGAATTATATGCCGGAAAACCACTCAATGAAAACATCCAATTCTTCTTCATTCTTGATCGCCTTGGGATCTTATTCTAAGATGAAAAAGACAATGACAATGTGATAAGTAGTAATTATCAAGATCATCCGAATTCATAAAGATAATATTGTGAATTTCCAAAGGGGTTTCGGAGGCATAGTGATCAAGTGTTGCAAGACCCAAAAATGAATGCTATTATCCACAATGTTTTGCAATTATTGGAAATTTTTCGTAAAGTTGTGAAATAATATCTTAACAAACCTATTGACAACTCATGAGGTTCTTAGTTATTTAAGACCCAATCTAGATCATTTCAAGAGCATTCTACATTATAAAAACACTCATATAAAACACCCAAATCTTGCTCATTCTTGGCTACTTTCGATCACCTTCGTAACCCAAAAGACAATGGCAATGTTATAAGTAGAAATCATCAAGATCATCTAAGTTATTATAAAGAGAATATCGAGAGCTTTCTAAGAGATTTGAGAGGCATATTGGTCAATTGCTTCTAAGACCCTTCATTATCCACGGTTTTTTGTATCTTTTGAAAAATTTCGGAAAGTTGTCAAATAATATCTTAATAAACCTATTTACATTCAAGAGGTTCTCAGCTATTTAAATCTTATTCTAGATCATTTGAAGAGTATTTTACACTAGGAAAACACTCAAATAAAACACCTAAATCTTCCTACACCTAAATCTTCCTCAATCTTGCTCATTCTTAGCTGCCTTGAGATCACCTTTTAAGATCCAAAAGACAATAATAATGTCATTAGTAGAAATCATCAAGATCATATGAATTTATAAAGAGAATATTGTGAGCTTCCTAAGGGATTTCGGAGGTATAGTGGTCAAGTGTTTCTAAGACCCAAAATGAAGGCTATTATCCTCAAGTTTTTGTAACTTTTGGAAATTTTCGAAAATTTATCAAATAATATCTTAAGAAAACTACTAACTATTGAAAAGGTTCCTTGCTATTTAAGGCCCATGTTTTATCATTTCAAGAACGTTGTACACAAAAAAACACTCAAATAAAACACCAAAATCTTCCTCATTCTTGGCTGATTTGGGATCACCTTCTTAACATCCAAAAGACAATAGTAATGTCATAAGTAGAAATCATCAAGATCATCTAAATTCATAAAGAGAATACTTTGAACTTCCCAATGAGTTTCCGAGGCATAGTAGTCAAGTGCTTCCATGACCAAAAAAGAATGCTATTATCCACGGTTTTTTTTGTAATTTTGGTAAATTTTCATAAATTTGTCAAATAATATCTTAACCAATTTACCGACAATTCAAGAGGTTCTTGACTATGTAAGTCCTATTCTAGATGATTTGAAGAGCATAGTAAACTAGAAAAACCCTCAAATCTTCTTCATCCTTGGCTACTTTGGGATTACCTTTTAAGATCCAAAAGATAATAGCAATGTTATAAGTAGAAATCATCGAGATCATCTAAATTCATAAAGAGAATACTTTGAGCTTCCCAAGGGGTTTCAAAGACATAGTGGTCGGGTGTTTCTAAGAACAAAAAATGAAGGCCATTATCAATGGATTTTTTTGCAATTTTTGGAAACTTTCGAAAATTTATCAAATAATATCATAACAAACCAACTAAAATTGAAGAGATTCTTGGCTATTTAAGGCCCATTCTAGATCATTTCAAGGGCATTGTATAGGAGAAAACACTTAAATAATATATCCAAATCTTACTTATTCTTGGTTGCTTTGGGATCACTTTTTAAGATAAAAAAGACAATGGGAATGTCATAATTATTAATTATCAAGATCATCTAAATTGACAAAGATAATACTGTGAACTTGCCAAGGAGTTTGAGAGGTATAGTTGTCTAGTGCTTTCAAGACCCAAAAATGAAGGTTATCATCCAAGATTTTTTGAAATTTCGGGAAATTTACTGGAAAGTTGTCAAATAGTATCTTAACAAACCTACCGATAATTGAAGAGGTTTTTGGCTAATTAAGGCCTATTCGAGATCATTTCAAGAGCATTGTATACTAGAAAAACGCTCAAATAAAACACCCAAATCATGCTCATTTTTTGCTGCTTTGGTATCACCTTTTAAGATAAAAAAACAATGGTAATGTCATAAGTAGTAATTGTCAAGATCATCGAAATTCATAAATAGAATACTATGAACTTTCCAAGGGGTTTAAGAGACATAGTGGTCAAGTGCATTCAAGACCCAAAAATGAAGACTATCCACTTGTTTTTTTTACAATTTTTGGGAATTTTCCGAATGTTCTCAAATAATATTTTTACAAACCTATTAAATAAGATAATCTTATACAAAACTCTAAAGAATAGTAGGCTGTGGGTACTCGACAATCAAAGACATCTTTATCCAATGTCTTTTGAAAAACGACCAATTTACAACTATAAAGTTCATAGGTTTGATTTGGCCATTGATAAAACTCAAGAGAATTTGAATTTATTAGATTTCAAATTTGGTCGAATTGAAGTTGTATCTATGTCTTTGTAGGTAGCACCAATTATAATAATCGCCCCTTTGTTTATTGCCTCCAAATTCAACATATGAATATTTATTTTCTAAAACAAATGGCTAAACACGTAGAGACTTGACAAGTAAATTAAAATAAATGGGATAACATGATTTAATCCATTTTTCCCTTCATGAGTTGCATATGAGTTGTCAATGGGCAATTTTTGTTATTTTGTTTATGATTCTAATAGATGATATCAGTTTTTGAGTTTAAAATTTTAAAAATATTATATTATATTTTCAATAAATCTGTGTATTATCTTTGCAAATTGTAATAAATTGTCAAGATTCATTCTATTTGACTTTGATAATAAAAAATGATAATCCAATAATATATTTTTCACCATTTGCATAATACACATTATGAATTCCTAGAAAATTACTTTATTATATACTAAAATCTAAGTGTTTATTGCACATGATATTGTGGATCTTGCCTTACCAGGAAAAATAAAACAAAGTTTATGATCCCTATTAATTATTTTTAGAAACATGGAGTAGTTCTTGGTCATGAAGTTGTCCTTTTTTTGTCTTTTTATTGATAAAAAGCATGCATCGCTTCTCCATGCAAATCCTCGTAATGCGGATCCAATAAAATATAAATTTTCATAGTCTCTCTACTTATATATGCCCTTTTTTTGAGTTATTAGGGAGAGATATGAAATAACAATCATTTTAAATATAGTAATTAAATAGATACGGAATTCTAGACGTATTATAATTAGATAAAAAGTATCACTATAAAAATAGGAGAGTTTTAATTAAAAAGTAAAATTGACGAATTACAATGAGTCGTATACTATTGTTAGTAAGGATCGAGTTTTTAAATTTTATCAATCGAATTTTTGGTGAAATTTGAATATGTTCAAATAGCGAGACATTTATCTTCCTTTTTTTTTTTGAAGCAATGGTAAACACATATAATTCCACCAAAAGATAAGTACAAGGATCAAGGATTTATAGTGGAATCCCAATTACTACGTACCAATTTGTTCCAAAGTAACATCACTAAAGGACATTTTGAGGTTTTTTTTCATAAAACCCCTTTGTTAGATATTTCAAAAGGACAAAGTTTTCAAGTAGCTTATGATAATCTAAATTGAAAATCTAAAAAATAGAGTTGATCATGACAAGTTAAATTAATATAGTAGTTGTTTTCTCACTCATACAATAATCATTTGATTAAATATAAAAGTTTACAAATCACTTATAAATGGATTAGTGTCTATCTCAAAAACTTGCTTACCCAAATCTCAAATTAAATTTAGTAACGTTTTCATTCGTCAAACTATTAAATGCTATTTTAGAAACCATGACAATGTACAATAATTTGTTCAAGATGGTAAAAAATAAATCAATAACCTTCTTTAAGTATTTTATATGTTATATTCCTCTATACGTAGAGTACATTGAATGTACAGAAATGACTCTAACAGAATCTTATAAGACCAATCCCTTAATGTGTACAATCAAGCTTCCAAAAAGGGGGAAAACTCATTATTCATGAACCATCTCAAATAAAAGATTTGTGAATTTTATGTGCTCTTGGATGTAGAACCCATGTAAATTGAAATGAATTATAATTATTTTACATTTAGGAATTTGATCATGGGGTCAGTATATTAGGGGCTTGCTATCGCATAGTTTTGGCGTCAGGTCAAAATGGTTTTATATAACCTTTTCAGGTCATAATGTGCCTAATCGACCTGAAAATAACACAATAGTTATTCATGTCAGTGGATGTGCTTAACACTTGAGCCATTTCACTATTAAATTGGAGGAAATGAGGAGAGAGATTGACCGATGGTTGATCAAAGGCAGCTGGAATGTTGGAAGGGGGAAAAAGGCACAAGCAGGGGACAAAGGTTATGCTGTGGTTAACTTTTGATGGAGCATGGGTCTTCTTATATAAGTAAATGATTGTGTTGTGAGTGTGAAATGTCGGCTGAGGTTGATTTGGGAATTAGGTGTCCTTGTAGCTTGTGCATGGGTGATTTCTTTTGGATGAAGTGATGAAATACTAAATGGACGATGGGTTTTATCCTTGAGGCAACTTGCAACATATATATAGCTGTATAGTAAGTCTAAATTTGTAATGATTTGCCTTCCTGTGATCACAACATAATGATGAAATAAGGAAAATAGTGTTAACATGGAAAAACTAAGATAGCAGTTGGTGTAGGTATTGGGAGCATTGTAAAAAAGATTGTATGTTGAATTGCAAGTTGCCGCATGTTACAGATGATGTTAACCATTGAATAGTTGCTTTGTGTACTGTGTTTCTATATTATATGTATCTGAAGTTTAGATGTCGAGGCCATGAAAGTAGTGGAAAATATTGTTCCATTCACTGGATTCCTAGGCTTGTATCGACACTCACATGAAATTTTCTAGTTAATCACTAATGGAGCGAACAATCTTTGGGTAATAGTGCTCTTATTTTTGTCATTTATTTTACCCTCTAGCATAGAGCAGTCTATGATGCTCTTGTGCTGAAATTTAGTTTGAGAGCCTTACCCCCCTCCCTTCTCTCTCCCCCGGGGCCTCTCTGCATTAAATTCTTGACTTTTTAGATAGATTATATAATTGTTCTCAAGGAACAATGTCTGATCCCCTTGTCCATGGATTTGCATGTTTCTTCCAACATCGCCAAGAACTGAAAAACATATTATGGTCTTTGTGTTTATTGTTCGTGTGCGTATATGTATTGGAGGAAAATGAGGGCTGGGTTTGTTGTGTCATCGCTCTTCAGCTTAATGGTATGGAGAGAATCATTAGTTATTACTCTCCGTACAAGAATATGTATTGATTGATTATTTTATATATTTTTGTGTCTCATATTAAGGCATTGTTTTACATGATCTTCATATTTGCTGTTGTCAACTAGACATCAGAGTTACAATTGATTTTTATATGTTTCAGGCACTAAGGTGGTTGACATAGTTCTGCACAAGCTGTGTTTAGCGCTGTTGAATAAGAAAAGAGAACGCTGTATTTTCTTCTGAATTTTCATTTGAACGTCCTATTAGCCATTATTCTTGGCCATGAAACTTGGGTTTGTTGCATGTTTTAATCATTTCAATTAGAAATACGAATGCACAAACCTTTTTCATTGTTCGTTGCTTTGGGATCACCTTCTAAGATCAAAAAGATAATAGAAATGTCACACATAGTAATTATTAAGATAAACTAAATTCATAAAAATAAGACTGTCAATCTTCAAATGGGTTTTAGAGGCATATTGGTCAAGTGCTTCAAAGACCCAAAATTAAGGCTATTCTCCACGAGGTTTTGCAACTTTCGGATATTTTCAAAAAGTTGTCAAATAATATGTTAATAAATCTACCGACAATTGAAGAAGTTCTTGGCTATTTAAGGTCCATTATAGATCATTTTAAGAGCATTGTACAACAAAAAAACATTCAAATAAGACACCCAAATCTTTTTCATTTTTGGCTACTTTGGGATCATATTCTAAGATTAAAACGACAATGGCAATGTCATAAGTAGTAATTATCAAGATCATATCAATTCATAAAGATAATAATATGATCTTATCAAGGGATTTCGGAGGCATAGTGATCAAATGTTTTAAAGACCCCAAAATGAAGATTATTATCCACGATAGTTTGCAATTTTTTAAAAATTTTCAGAAAAATGTCAAATAATATCTTAACAAATCTACTGCAATTTAGAAGGTTCTTTGTTATTTAAGGCCCGTTATAGATCATTTTAAGAGCAATGTACAGCAGAAAAATACTCAAATAAAACATTTAATTTTTGCTCATTCTTGGTCGCTTAAGGATCACCTTCTATGATAAAATAGATAATAGGAATGTCATAAGTAGAAACCATCAAGATCATATAAATTTATAAAGAGAATATTGTGGGCTTCCCAATGGATTTCAGAGGCATACTTGTCAAGTGCTTCCAACACCCAAAAATGAAAGTTATTATTCATGATTTTTTGCATTTTTTGAAAAATTTTCATAAAGTTGTCAAATAATATCTAGAGAAACCTATTGATCATTCAAGAGGTTCTTAACTATTTAACGTCCATTATAGATCATTTGAACAGAGATTGTACAACCGTAAAACACTCGAATAAAATACCCAAATCTTCTTCATTCTTGGTTACTTTCGGATCACTATCTAAGATAAAAAAATATAAAGAAAATATCATAAGTAGTAATTATCGAGATCATCTAAATTAATAAAGATAATAGTGTGAAGTTTATAGGGGGTTTCGGAGGCATAGTGGTCAAGTATTTCAAAGATCCAAAAATGAAGGCTATTATCAACGATTCTTTTGCAATTTTTGATAAATTTTCGAAATGCTCGTTAAATAAGATCTTAATAAACCTACTGAAAATTAATGAAGTTCTTGTTTATTTAAGGCCGATTCTATATCATTTTAAGAGCATTGTACATATCAGAAAAACACTCAAATAAAACACCTAAATCTTTTCATTCTTCACTACTTTGGGATCATCTTCTAATATCAAAAAGACAATGGTAATGTTATTAGTAGTAATTATAAAAATAGTCTAAATTTAATAATGATAATACTCGTGAGCTTTCCATAAGGTTCCCGACTACTTAAGGCCTATTCCATATTATTTTCTAGAGTATTGTACACCACAAAAACACTCAATTGCTTTGGGATCACCTTCTAATATCTAAAAGATAATAGCAATAAAGAGAATATTGTGAGCTTTTCAAGGGGTTTCAAAGGCATAGTGGCCAAGTGCTTCCAAGACCTAAAATTAAAGGCTATTATCCACGGTTTTCGTAATTTTTGGTAAATTTTTAAAATGTTGTCAAATAATAACTTATCAAACCTATTGACAACCAAAGATGTTTTTTACTATTTAAGGCCTATTTTAGATCATTTCAAAGGTACTCGTATATCAAAAAAACACTTAAATAAAATATCCAAATCTCACTCATTCTTGGATGCTTTAGGATCACATTTTAAGACTAAAAAGACAATGGCAATGTCATAAGTAGTAATTATCAAGATCATTTAAATTCATAAAGAGAATATTGTGAGATTCCCAATGGGTTTCGGAGGCATAATGGTCAAGTGTTTCTAAGACCCAAAAATGAAGGCTATTATCCACAATTTTTGTAATTTTTTAAAAATTTTTGAAAGTTGTCAATAATATCTAAACAAACCTCGTCGACAATTCAAGAGGTTCCTGGTTATTTAAGGATCATTCTACATCATTTCAAGAGAATTTTACACCAAAAAAACACAAAAATAAAACACTCAAATCATGCTCATTCTTAGTCGCTTTGGGATAACCTTTTAAAATCAAAAATATAATGGCAATGTCATAAATACTAATTATTAAGATCATCTAAATTCATAAAGAGAATATTGTGAACTGCACGAGGGGTTTCAAAGGCATAGTGGTCAAGTGCTTCCAAGACCCAAAAATGAAGGCTTATGCACGATTTTTTGCAATTTTTGAAAAATTTTCGTAAAATTGTCAAATAATATCTAAACAAACCTACCGACAATTCAGGAGGTTCTTGGTTATTTAAGGACCATTCTAGATAATTTCAAGAGAATTTTACAACAATAAACACTCAAATAAAATACCCAAATCTTGCTCATTCTTTTTACTTTGGGATCACTTTATAAGATTAAAAAGATAATGGCATTGTCATAAGTAGTAATTATTAAGGTCATCTAAATTCATAAAGAGAATACTCGTGAGCTGCAAGAGGGGTTTCAAAGGCATGGTGGTCAAGTGCTTCCAAGACCCAAAAATTGAAGGCTTATGCACGATTTTTGCAAAATTTTTAGAAAATTTTCGGAAAGTTGTCAAATAATATATTAATAAAGCTGACAATTCAAGTGGTTCTTGGTTATTTAAGGACCATTCTAGATTATTTTAAGAGAATTTTACACCAAAAAAACACTCAAATAAAACATCCAAATCTTGCTCATTCTTGATCGCTTTTGAATCAACTTTTAAGATAAAAAAGATAACGACAATATTATAAGTAGTAGTTATTATGATCATTTAAATTCATAAAGAAAATATTGTGAGCTTCCCAAGGGGTTTTAGGTACATAGTGGTTAAGTCCTTTCAAGACACAAAAATGAATGTCATTATCCACTCGTTTTTTGTAAATTTTGAAAATTTTTTAGAAAGTTCTCAAATAATATCTAAACAAACCTACTTACAATTCAAAAGGTCCTTGGATATTTAAGGACCATTCAAGATTACTTCAAGATCATTTTACACCAAAAAAATACTCAAATAAAACAAATCTTCCTCATTCTTGGCTGCTATGGGATCATCTTCTAAGATTAAAAAAACAATGGTAATATCATAAGTGGTAATTATTAAGATCATATATATTCATAAAAATAATATTGTGAACTTCCCAAGGGGTTTCAGAGGCATAATGGTCTAATGCTTCCAACACTAAAAATGAAGGCGATTATACACGGTTTTTGCAATTTTTGAAAAATTTTCGAACATTGGCAAATAATAATTTATCAAACCTCGCTGACAATCAAAGAGGTTTTTCGTTATTTAAGGCCATTCTAAAACATTTCAAGAGCATAGTATACTAAAAACACTTAAATAAACCGCCCAAATCTTGCTCATTATTGGCTACTTTGGGACCACTTTTAAGACCAAAAAGACAATGACAATGTCATAAGTAGTAATTATCAAGATCATCTAAATTCATAAAGATAATACTCGTGAGCTTTCCAAAGGATTTAAGAGGCATGATGGTCAAGTGCTTCCAAGACCCAAAAATGAAGGCTATTATTATCCACGATTTTTGGCAATTTTTGAGAAATTTTCGAAAAGTTGTCAAATTATATCTTAACAAACCTAGTGAAAATTTAAGAGGTTTTTGGTTATTTAAGGCCCATTCTAGATCATTTCAAGAGCATGTACACCAGAAAAACACTCAAATAAAACACCAAAATTTTTATCATTTTTTGCTACTTTGGGATCACCTTCTAAAATCCAAAAATAATAGCAATGTTATAAGTAGAAATCATCAATCATCTAAATTCATAAAGAGAATACTCGTGATTTTCCCAAACTGCTTTCAGAGACATATGGTCAAGTGCTTCCAAGACCCAAAAGTGAATGGTATATTATCCACGCTTTTTGCAATTTTTGAAAAATATTCGGAAAATTGTCAAATAATATCTTAACAAACTTACTCATAATTCAAGAGGTTCTTGACTATTTAAGGTCCATTCTAGATCATTTCAAGAGTATTATACACCAGAAAAAATACTCAAATAAAACACCCAAATTTTTATGATTCTTGGCTACTTTGGGATCACCTTTTGAGATTAAAAAGACAATGACACTTCACAATAAGTAATTATCAAGATCATATAAATTCATAAAGAGTATACTATGAACTTTCCAAGATGTTTAAGAGGCATAGTGGTCAAGTGTTTCCAAGACTAAAAAATGAAGGCTATTATCCATAATTTTTTGCATTTTTTGGGAATTTTCCGAATGTTCTCAAATAATATTTTTACAAACCTATTAAATAAGATAATCTTGTACAAAACTATAAAGAATAATAGGTTGTCGTTACTCGACAATCAAAGACATTTTTTCCAATGTCTTTTGAAAAACGTCCAATTTACAACTATAAAGTTCATAGGTTTTGTTTTGACCGTTGATAAAACTCAAAGAATCTGAATTAATTAGATTTCAAATTTGGTCAGAATTAAAGTTGTATCTATGTCTTTGTAGGTAGCACCAACTAAAATAATCACCCCTTTGTATATTGCCTCCAAATTTAACATATGAATATTTATTTTTTAAAACAAATGGCTAAACACGAGGAGACTTAACATATAAATTAAAATAAAGGGGATAACATGATTTAATCCATTTCTCCCTTCATGAGTTGCATATGAGTTGGTCAATGGGCAATTTTTGTTATTTTGTTTATGATTTTTGATAGATGATATCAGTTTCGAGTTAAAAATTTTAAAAATATTATATTATATTTTGAATAAATCTGTAAATAAATTGTCAAGATTCATTCTATTTGACGTTGATAATAAAAAATGATAATCCAATAATATATTTTTCACGATTTGCATGATACACATTATAAATTCCTAGAAAATTACTTTATTATATTATATTATATACTAAAATCTAATGGTAGTTTCAAATACCATAAGTCAAAATTCAAAAGCTATTGGCAATGGCAACTTGGTGGGATATTTACATACAGACCCAAAAAATTGGTGGGGGTAATTGTGTGGCTGCTACGGTCTATGCTTTCACTATTTAGGCCATTATACACTTGTGCCACTTGACTCTAAAGCCCTTGGCTCATCCACGCTAACTCAAATCTCTCCCTTCGTGGCCCTCATTTGCCCATCCTTGTCTTTGCCTTTTTGTCAATCACCTAGCTAGCTATTAATGGCTGGATTGTAATATTTACACTTTATTTTTAGTTTAAACTATACTGAATTATGGCAAAATATTTTAAGAAACCGTGTCTTTTTCGTAATATACTTATCAAATAAGATAATCTTACACAAAACTATAAAGAATAAGTATGTTGTGGGTACTCAACAATCAAAGACTTTTTTATTCTATGTCTTATGAAGAACGATCAATTTACAACTATAAGGTTCGTAGCTAGGTTTTATTTTGACCATCGATAAAACTTAGAAAATCTTAATCATCATTTTTTATGATATGTATTATAAGTTATACGGTAAACCGTGTCTATATATTCAAGTTATCATAAGTAGTATTTTGTTTTAATTTCTTAAAAGTCATTTCCTATTTCGTGATTCTCTTTCAAAAAAAAATATTAAATTCATTCCCCTGATTGTGTCATGCCTAAGAATCCATAAACTCGAAACCATAGTATAAGTTTTGACTTTGTGTCCTGCTCGTAACTTCAAATAAATTTTTAAGTTGTATTTTTAGGTAGCACCAATTATAATAATCGCGTCTTCGTTTATTGCCTCCAAATTCAACATATGAAAATTAAACACGAGGAGACTTAAAAATAAATTAAAATGAAGGGGATAACTTGATATTTTTCTTTTCTTTTTCTATGCTAAGGTGTTGTTGTGTAATCTTTTTAGTCCATTTTGCCCTTCATGAGTTGAATATGAGTTGTCATTGGGCAAATTTTGCTATTTTTGTTTATGATTTCTAATAGATGATATCAAGTTTTGAGTTTCAAATTTTAAAATATTATATTATGTTTTTAATAAATCTGTGTATTTTCTTCGTAAATTGTAAATAAATTGTCAAGATTCATTCTGTTTGACTTTGAGTAATATATTTTTCACATTTTGTATAAGACACATTATAAATGCCTAGAAAATTACTTTATTATATACTAAAATCTAAATTATATACTAAAATCTAAGTGTTTATTGCACCGGATATTGTGGATCTTGCCTTACCAGGAGAAATAAAACAAAGTTTATGCTCCCTATTAATTATTTTTAAAAACATGGACAAATTTTTGGTCATGAAATTGTCCTCTTTTTTATTTTTTTATTGATAAAAGCATGCATCGCTTCTCCATGCAAATCCTTGTAATGCGGATCCAATAAAATATCTACTGACTCCACTTGTATATATATACTCTCAAAAAAAAATTATGATCACAAAATCTTCCTATTTTTCTTTCGTCCAACCATTTATTGACATATGGTGAAGCAACACATACTCCCAATAGCATATAAGACATTCTAACTTGTATATGATTTTTTTCTTTTGGATGACTAGAGAGACATATGATATACCAATCATTCTAAATATACTAACTAAATAGATACAAAATTCTAGACGTGTTGTAATTACATGAAAAATATATCATTATAAAAATAGAAGAGTCTTGATTAAAAAATTAGAATAAACAATCACAATGAGTCGGTATATATTTTGTTCATAAGAATAGAGTTTTTTAATTTTGCCAATGGAATTTTCGGAGTGAAATTTAAATATGTTCAAATTCCGAGATAAATTTTTGAACTTTCCCTTCCTTTTTTTTTTTTTTTTTTGAAGCAATGGTAAACACATATATTCATTCCACCAAAAGATAGGTACAAGGTTCATGGATTTATAGTGGAATCCCCATCACTACGTACCAATTTGTTCCAAAGTAACATCATTAAAGGACATTTTGAGGTGTTTTTTAATAAAATCCCTTAGATATTTCAAAAAGGACAAAGTTTTCAAGTAGCTTATGATAATCTAAATTGAAGTTTAGAAACCATACATGTCACTCTTGAATTTAGTAACGTTTTTATTGGCAAACTATTAAATGATACTTTAGAAACCATGACAACGTATAATAATTTGTTCGTGACGGTAAAAAATAAATCAAATAACCTTCTTTAAGTATTTTATATGTTATATTCCTATATATGTAGAGTACATTAAATGTGTAGAAATGACTCTAACATAATTTTATTAGACTAAAGAATATATATACCTTATATATACAATCAAACTTCCAAAAAGGGAAAAATTTATTATTCATGAATCATCTCAAATAAAAGATTAAACTAGTATATTCGATACTTTAGAAATGACATTTGTATTTTAACGCGTGTACTTATGAATGTCTTATGGCTTAAAATGCGAATGCTACATTAACTTTTATTTATGTTATTTACAATGCTCCAATATAAAAGGTGATATGATTTGAATTTGAGAATTCTCACCGGTAAATATTTCAGTATTAAATTTTAAAATATTTCACACCTTAATATTACTTTAATTGAACGACCCATTACAAATAGCTCGGTAAAACAATGAAATTCAACTAAAAACTGATATTATTATATCTTATATTTAATATCGTTTATACTATTTTTACGAGTCATCGTATCCTTTTATTCTATAATTATATTATTTTTGTGACTCATTGTACGAAGATTTTATTTATTTATTTCAAAAAAAGAACCACTTTCCCCTGCTTGCCCTGTTTCGCGCGAATTCTTTAAGTTGCCAGTACCAGCGGCCGTGTTCCACCTCCACGTTGTTAAGATAATGAATAGCCAACTTGGATTTTCCCTACAAAAGCAAAATGTGAGCACTACTTCACTGGATATTTCTTTTTCTTTTCTTTTTTTTTCCGTTTCACGTTTGGAGCCGCCTACCTCCCCTTCTCCTTTTCCCTTGAATGCATATCCCTCGTTCTCTCTCTCTCTCTTCTGTATTTAGCTTTTACCTCCTCTCTCGCCGTTTCATTTTATTTTTTTAAAGACTTTAACACCAATATTTCTGACAAAATCCCACCTGAATTTCCGCTGCCCAGAAGAACACAGCAGCGCTGGTAATTGGGTTTCTAACAGATTGGCCGTTAATCACCGGATTTTCGAGAACCGTGAGGTGATTGGAGATGGGGGTGCCGAGCGACGATACCGTCTTAATTGAGAAAGGGAGAAGGCCCGGGGAGCCATGGGTTATTACCGTTAATTGCCCGGATAAGACTGGTCTTGGGTGCGATATTTGCCGTACCATTCTCGATTTTGGGCTCTATATTACCAAAGGAGGTAGATTTCTTCTCTACTTCCCTTTGTACGGAGTTTTGGGTATTTGTAATTTGTTTCTGTTTTCTCTCTTGATTGAGCTAGAATTATAATAAAGTTGCTGTCTTTTTTGGGGTCCTTTTTTTTGTTTTGGGGGGAGCCATGGTGAATTGATGTAAGGTTCTAGGTTGTCAGGGAAGGCTGTCTTTCTATGTCTAGATCATCCCAATCCCAGCTTCACCATAATCTGCATGGGGTGGTGGTTGTGGATGAGCTCATTTGTTAGTCGGATGCTTATTGAGCTTAGGTCGAGCCTACAACCCAATTGAACTCAGCTTGGCCGAACACCCCCTCAAAAAAAAAACCTTAATTTGTATCCCATTGTAAGGCTTTGATTCTGCAAAATTTGTTAATTTGGACATGGGGACATCCATGGTTCAGTTGATAAAAGGTTTTGAAAGAAGTTCCCTGTAAGTTTGAAGTCAAAACCCAAATCATTTTGGAAAGGGACATGCGAGGGCTCAGCTAAAGCTAGGCTAATATGAGATCGGTTCTGATGCTTATGAGCATGAGCGTAGTCACTTACCCGAGACTAAGAATAACAGCCACACTAGTGATGAGAGTCCCATGAAGCATGAACTGTTCTACCTAATGTATACAACGTACGTAGCAGCTGTATGTATCTTAAGCCTTTAAGATGTACTCGACCAAATTCTATTTGGTAGGAAAGTCGTATTGATTATATGTTTTGTAGTTTTCAGGATTTCCTTTATATGCATGTGGGATGTATGGAATTTTCTGATGATTATGCTTCCATTATATGACAGATGTTTCGACTGATGGAAAATGGTGTTATGTGGTGCTGTGGGTGGTTCCTCATTCGAGCAGTCCCACTGTTAGATGGGCGAATCTAAAAGAAAGGCTCATGTCAGTATGTCCATCATGCTCATTTTCATATTATTACAATCCACCGGCACCACGCAAGTCCTCTCCCCTCTACTTGCTGAAGTTTTGTTGCCTTGATCGAAGAGGATTGCTTTATGGTAATAATTCAGGATCATACTCTTTCTTCTAGATGCAGACTATGCATATTTGGTGCTAATTTGGCTATCCTGTTTCTTTTAGATGTTACCAAAGTTTTGTCTGAGCTTGAGTTTTCAATTGAGAGGGTGAAAGTGATGACCAATCCAGATGGAAGAGTTCTGGATCTCTTCTTCGTTACAGATAACCTGTGAGTGTCCCTTCATACTCACGGTTCATTTGCTTAGTGGCAAGTTTCCCTTTTGTGACATCTCTTTTCACTAATCAAAATAATTTTGTTGAGCGAAGTCATTAAGTTTTGTTGCTATTGTGATACTGCCACCTGGATGCCCATTGCTTCTTTTTAACAGGCTGCTGTCAGTTGCGAATCTTTCTTAATAAAAAAGAATGCTTCTTTGGTGTTCTCCTCAGAATTGTGAGGAGTACGAAGCTGTGTCAAGTTGCAGCTTCTAGTTTCTTAAGATTTTCTATGTGTTATTAACATTGATCCATATGTTCTAGATTTGGGTATCACTCTATCAGTGTTCTTTTTTGTTTTACTGAGGCTTTTGCATTGATTTTTATGGTCAATGGGGAATCTTTTGTGAGTTTTGACCAACTGACCATACAACGGCTGTCGTCAATGTTTTTTTGAACTTGAATGTGATGCAGAGACCTCTTTCCTAATGGCAAGCACTGTGAATTTTGTTTACTCATCTCCGGGTTTGTTTTTAAGCAAAATTATAGCTCTAGAAATTAAGAAAAGGTTCATAGATGATACTGCTGGCACAGTTGGTGTATAGACTGATGGCGATTGATGGATTTATGCTATTTTGTTAGAAATGGTTTACATGGGAAGGACTGGTGTGGGTTCAAAGGGGACAAATTTAGGGAAGTCGAAGCATGGCACTGGAGGTTTCATTTGGTTCATGTTATTTGTTATTTATTTGCCATATTTTCTTTTGCATTTCACGGCTTTTAGTATTCATCTATTATCTTGCAGTTAATTTAAGTGCTAATACAGGCCAATATGAAACAGTCTATTTACATTGCAAGGCAAGACAACCCCCTCCCCCCAAAAAAAAAAAAAAAAAGAAAAAGAAAAAGGGAAGGCAGGAAGCCTGGTGCATAGGGTGGTGGACTGGTAATAGTTGTTTGTTAGTTAGCAATGCTGCTGCTGTCTAACCATGATTTTGCTTTTATGTTAAATCAGGGAGAAACTCCACACAAAGGCACGGCAAGAAGATACTTACAAACAATTACGTTCTGTTTTGGGAGAATCTTGTGTTAGCTTGGAGCTTCAGCTGGCAGATTCACAATATGAAGTTCTTCAAGGAACCTCATCCATTTCTCCAGCTGTCGCAGAAGAATTATTTGCATCTGAGTACTCAAAGAAGGAGTGTCCAATGCAAGCTCTAAGCCCAGATATGACAAAGTTGAAAGAGGCTGTTGTCAATGTAGACAATTCTCTGAGTCCAAGTCATACACTGCTTCAGATACACTGCATTGACCACAAAGGTCTTTTGTACGACATCATGCGAACCCTGAAAGATCATGATGTTCAGGTATTGCCTTTATGTCTTTTGTTACCATTTATCAACTGGTGTGGTTCTCTAGGCCTTTATTGTTCAGATTTATGCTCCTCCCATGCTCTGGCAGTCATCATTTAGTTGGCCATTGATAATAAATTGAGTGGACTTACCTATGCCTAGGAGTCAACTTGCCTGTGGATTATCAAATTCTTCGGTTTATAGGCCTCCAGTGGAGCTAGAACACGAGCCATTTACATATCCTTTCAATGAGGCATCACCAAGAGTGGATATTATTGATCCATAGTTGAAATAATAGAGGCGTTAGATGACAATGTTTTCATCTGTTTTCTTCTCAATAAGCATCTTTATTGATCTTAAAATTCGATTGAACATTTATATTTTGGATTTTTAGTAGTCCAACCAGGATTGAGTATTTAAGAGGTTAGGTCATCATGTTCTCTTTGTGAACCACTAGGGTATCATAACTTTTCCTTCCCATGTTCTCGGGTATGCTAGCTATGCCTGGGAAAAAGAAAGTCATGAGTTAAGGTGATCTATAGCTCTGAAACTTTGATTCCCAAGCCGAATTTTGCATCATGTCTCCCATGCTAGATGCTTATTTACTGTAAACTTGTCCGTAAGCTGCCATTTGGTCTGGTAGCTTGCTGATAAAAGAAAGGTTGATGGTGTTTTCACTTGCTTTTAGATAATATGATGTCTGCAATGCAGATCTTTCACTGATATACAAAAGTTTTGCTGCTCGGTGCAGATTTCATATGGTAGAATTTCATCTGTTACAAAAGGACATCGTGACATAGACCTATTTATTCAGCAAAAGAATGGAAAAAAGATTGTAGACCCTGAGAAGGAACAACTGTTATGTTCTCGTCTTAAGATGGAAATGCTTCACCCATTGCGTGTAATTATTGCAAATCGTGGACCAGATACTGAACTCTTGGTGGCTAATCCAGTTGAGTTATCTGGGCGTGGAAGACCCCGAGTTTTCTATGATGTCACACTTGCTCTTAAAACACTCGGCATCTGTGTTTTCTCGGTGAGAATATAGAATTCTTTAATTTCTCCAATTGCTCTTAAAAAGTTGAAGTTTATTTTGCTAAAAGTATGTCGGGTTCATTGAATTGCAGGCAGAGATAGGCAGGTACTCTGCATCAGATCGAGAATGGGAGGTCTATCGGTTTCTTTTGGACGAGAATTGTGCCTACGAACTGTTAAGTAGAGAAGCTAGGAACCAGATTGTGGACAAAGTTAGGAGAATGTTGATGGGTTGGTGAGCCATTGCTGATTCATCTTGCTGCTGTCAAATTTGGGGGTTTACCCTTTTGCAGACATCTGGCTGCATTTTGTTGGCATGCCTTCTCATGTTGATCCTGATGTACAGTGCATAATAGTGGTGAAGTAACCAATGTAGTTTCACTTTGAAGTGGAGAAATCCATTGCTTCGTGCAATGTATCTGGCTAATCATGCAATCCTAGTGAGTGTTCATTTCGTCAGCTCAAAAGTTTTCAGTAGATTCCGGAAATTTGCTGGAGTCCTGGACTCAGTGGCCCTGAAAATTTATATGCTTTGATTTTCTAGCCAGAAATTATATGAGAAGATGAAATGGACAAAAGCCTATTTGTTCAGTTTCTTATGCTGTATCATTTGCCAAGCTGTTTGGGACTTGGGTGGCGGCAAAAAGGGCAGTTGGGCGTGGGTTACGGCTCAGGTTTGGGGAAGGTAGTTGATGAAAGTCAGGGTGATCAGGTCCCCGTGTATAACTGCAGTTTTACTTGGTGGATATGAGCTAGATGAGGCATCTGAGCCATAATGAAAAACATCGTAGACTTTTGATTTGTTTCGATCACAGAATCACAACTCAACTCGGCTTTACCCTCAATCTTGGCATCCATGGTGTTGCTGAATGAAACCATTGAGCACATTGAAGGGCCGAACTCCCATCATCGCGCTTAGGGATCTGTATATGTAACTATCTGGAAGAAAAAAAGAAAAATCAAGGCTTTAATAATCAAATAGAATTGTGTATTCATGTCAAAACTTTGTTAAAAGTTCTGATTTGATTTTCAACTACTTTTGGATATCTGATTCTGAATAGTGACAGCAGGTGTGACACTGTTGAACAAAGCTGACTTTTGAGTACTCAGCTGGGCTTATTCAAGCAATACTGACCTCTCCCTGATGGAAGGGTGTCTTTTGTGAACATTATCTTCTGTTAATTTAATTTTAATGTGGGGGCCACTATTATTGATGAGAATTGCCTCTGTTCTACCTAATAATCTAATATTGGTCAATGGAATCCTTCCTTTTCTTCTCCCACCCTTCCCCTATTGTTTATTTGTTTTTGGGTTTTTTCAGAGTGTCATTTCTCAGCTGGGAAATGTGGAGCTATCTAGAATTGTCTGCCTTTATATAGCCAAGTCAAAAGATGACTAATCCCTTGGTCCACAGATGAGGAGCCCCAGGGCTGAGGTGAGAGTGAGTGAAACAAGGGAAGCATAAAACTATGCATTGAAGCCAAAGAATAAAAATGTAATGAAGAAATAATTGATCATTACAAATATTGTTTATTTGTAAACAATCCTCAATCTGCTTCAATAAATACCTGTTTATCTTCTTCTGTTTTTTTTCCACTGAACTGACGTAACGTAAGAAAGAAATAGAAGAACGTGTTCAAAGTTACATAAAAACGAACATAAATAATTAACGAGAAAGAGAAGGAAAGAGTAAAAACAAATATAAACGAATATAAATAAACAAAAATAAATAAAAAATAAAAACAGATGTTGATTTTTACGTAACTCGATTCATTAAAATATAAACTAATTAGAAATTAATTTGATTAATTCCCTAACTCCTTCAATCTTCTAAGTTCCCACTATATGACTCTTACCGTCCTTTCCTTTTTTTTTTTTTTTTGGCTCTTGTTGACATAATTCATGGTCATATCGGTTTCCTTACCATATAAATTGCATAATATTTATACTTAAACACTATATTGGGGTCTTTTTCTTCTTTTTCTACATTGTAATTAGGTCATTTATTAAATAGAGATATTTTTTTGGGATACCTACTATTATAATCTAATTCCCAAGAAATAAAAATTACACATAATTTGCAATGAATAAATATGTAAAGAAAAATTAGAAGGTGCTCTTTTTGTTTGTGCCTCCATTGAATTTATAAAATCTCAGAGAAACCACCAACATCACGAAGAAAAAGGAAGATAAAAAGAACATAGGAGAAATAGGGAAAATAGTATAGTACCCATCAAAGTTAAAGTAATTCATAAATATCAACATTCAAAATGATAAGAAAAATATGATCGTCTCATTTTAATCTTACAAGTAAGATAATTTGTTATAATTTCTCTTCTTATTTTTTAATAGAAAGTGTCTATTTTCTCTACTCCTCTTGTTTTTATAGAGAATTAAAACATTTTATAATAACAATATGTATATAAACAATAAAGCCTTGAACAATAAATGCAACTTTCTAAGCACAAAAAAAAAAAACTAGAATTACAATATGTGCATGAGACCACATTATATATATATATATATATATATATATATATATATATATATATATATATATATATATATATATAAATGAATGATGGAATATAACAAATCATAAATGAAGCAAAAAAAAAAACAATTAATGGTGAAAATCTTCCAAGATTATGCAAATGGATGGCAATTAGTCCACCCACATGCCCCATCAAAGCCATATGGCTTACTCGATGGACCAAAAATTATCCAAAAATAATACACACGTGTCCATTCTGCTCATCTCCTGCCGGACTCTCTGTCTCTCTCTCTCTCTCCTCTCCTCCCTCCACATCAATGCCTTGTCAGTGTTCTGCATCTTTCACTTCTCAGAATAATTCCAACTTCCTTCCTCGCCCTCCATTCCTTTTCCTTCCCTGTTACGCCAAATCCACCCATCTGATTCATTCAGCTAACCTTTAAATAAAGCTTCTGCATATTCTACACATCTTTTTTTCTCTCTCTCTCTCTCTCTCTTCGAAAAGCCAAAGGAGGTCGAATCCACACATTCAAAACCGTCGCCCATTGTGAATCTGAAACGGAAATCTCGACGTTTCGGCATTTTCATGGTTTGTGCTTCCGGAGATCGTTAGGTGAGAGAAACTTAGGGTTTTGTGTTCGGATCGGATGCTCTGTTCTTCGCAGAAATGCAGCAAACTTCGGCGTCTCGAAGTCGCGCTTATCTCACCGCTCTCTCTCAGGAAATCCAGAAAAAGCTTCAACGAGTAAGCTTCTGGTTTACTCTTCTTGATTTTTACGAAGATTTGGATTTTCTTTTTTCTAGTTTTGTTATTGATTTTTATGTGTTTCTACTCGAGCGGCAAATTCCTTGTTTTTGGCGTTCACTTAATTTTTCTACTTTAAATACGATTAACTAATTGCAAATTTGTTCAATTTGATCTAATTGGTTGATTTGATATAAATTACTTGGTGTAGGCAGAAGCTTTTCCTTCACTGCGGCGCAATTTGTTGCAGGAATTGTTTGCTGATATAGCTTTGGAGATTGATGATCGTGCCAAAGGTATTTATCGGGATCCTTCAGTCCTCTGTTTTGGTAATCGTTGCAATATCTGAGCTGCTTTGTGATAATCCAATGATTTTCCATTTTGATTCATGTATTTCTAAATAAAAGTTGTTGATATTGCGGTGGAGTTTTGTATCTTGTCATGGCGTATTTTGCTATGCTGATTGCCACTTCTTACACAGGGGAGACGCGTAGTTGATAGTGTAGAAGCTAAGTCTATGGCTGCATGCGTGTACATCAATCCTAATAGAGACGTCACAAGGGTTGTTTAACTAACGCTAAGCTAACATTAGGTCTAATTGGGTTGTTTAATATCTTAGTTGTAATATTTCGTGGCTAACATTATTTCTAGTTCAGTTGTTGTACATCTCCGTTGAAATATCTGCTATCAAGAAAAGTCATATTAAACTTCTGTAATGGAGTCCAACTTCTTTTATGAGAAAGGTGCCTGAAATATGCAGATACTACTATGGGTATTGTGTAATGGATCGCAATATGCTCATACTCTCCCTTGAGATGTTTGGCACAAGAGTTGAGTGTGCCTCTGGGAAGGCAAGTCCACTCTTCATGATTGTGGGGATTATATTACAGCTTAGGCTTTTGTGCATCTCTTTGTTTGAGTCTTGAAATTGGGTAGATAAGGTAATGTGTATTATCCCACCGTTTATTTGGTGATGATTTACTACTTTTCCCCTAAAGTTGAATTTATGTCTTGCTCCCATTTGGTAAAACTGTGATGATGTGATCCGCTTAAAGTAAGATAGAACACCACATGGGATTTCTCAGAGGAGCAGAAAGATTCGTAAATATAATCCTCTATCATTTGCTTTTGCTACAGCTTGACTCCAGTTACCTTCTGAGGTGAAGAGGTTAAGATAGAAAGTTAAAAGTTCCACTACGTGTTGCTTTTAATGCCCAAAATCTTGACAAGTCAGGCAGCAATTAACACGGTGACTATGTATTAGTACAAGATGAAGCCTAGAATATTCTTTTAGAAGAAACCAAAAATGAATCTAAGTGCACTTAGATTCATTTTTATATTAAGTAGCTATCCTTGCACTTAGATTCATTTTTATATTAAGTAGAATAGTGATGGAGCGCCCATGTAGCTGATGCTTTATGGCAGTGAGTTGTCTGATATTGCTACTTTTCCTCTTCCATTTCCCTGTATTTATTGGATTTCTGAGTTTTTATTTGTTAACTTGTATCTATCCTTGTCTTTCACATTTGTTTGTTGATGCCTGAGGGGCGACCATCCGTTAAATTACCAAAGAAAAAAGTGCCTCACCTCACAACAATGTTATGTCAAGCTGAAACCATGCCATTCAGTCATGTGAAGCATGCACCAAATGATATTTTAGATGCTAACAAGGCACATGAGGCTGGGCTTGGCCGATATGATGAATGTCACAGGCAGGCAAGGCAGGATGTTTGACGTATTTTTGCATTTTTGCTTTCAGAGTGCATGCTCCTTTCCTTTGTGTATATTGTCAAATCAAATCCATGAGTACCCTAAAGGCCCACCAAAGCAGGTCTGAGATGGTTAAATCAAATGCATCAGCTTTACACCTAAAATGCAGGGGCTGTGTCCCCTGCATCTTAGATTTCTAGTGTTCACTACCTACTATTCAGCAGCTAGTAGAAATAAGGCATTTTGCTTCAGTCCATTGTAATCCAAATCCAAAAGATTGCCCAAAATTGACGGTTTCAGCTGTTGTAAAGTGGACAGATTCCTGTATATCTTCCTCTATCCATCTTTCTATTTTCGTTATCTAGGTGCAGTTTCCTCATCTTTTGGTTGAAGTACTGGTACATAAGGATTGCCGATTGCATTAGCCTGTTAGGGAGCCACTAACCAATGAATGCGTTGGAGTGTCCTCTGCATGGATTACTTCTACTGCTGTAGTGCTAGTATATAGTCGTTATTGTGTGCATGTGAGTGTTCAGTTCTCATCTTTTGAATTATAGAGGGTGGTTATTCCCAGAGCTTCTTAAGAATTAACTGCTTTTCTTCTTCAAAATGGCCTACTTCCAGCTGTTGTCCTGATTTTGGGCAATTCATCTAACCGACCAGTTACGATGATTAGTTATTGGCTTTTGACAAATTTGATTTTTAGCGGTCTTGACTCTAATTATGCTGCCCCTAAGGTTTTTGCCTAGCTTTCCGAGTCCTGTGATCTAATTTTCTGTGTTGAAACTGAAAACAGATATAATTCTCAGCAGGGGTGAAGATGGAATCACTGTAGCAGCGCAGGGGTCTGGCAGTCAATTATGTTTCTACGATGTGCTTTCTTCCCATTTTGTCGAGGTGCCAGAGGATGGACAGCCCATTCTTGATCTGATTGAGAAACTATGGAGCCAGTCATTTGCATCTCACATATTTGCACTATTATTCCATAAATGGGTATGTGAACCTATTTTTCATGTATTTCTCTTGGAATAAATTTTTCAAATTGAAAATTGTTTTTGATGCATTAAAGAATGTGAATAGTGCATAGGGATTGTTGATTTGTTGTTTTGGTTGTTGCCTCTGTCAAATATTTCCTACACTTCTTTGTGTTTTTTCTTCGCACCCACCTTTCTCATATCTATGTAACGATACTTTTTATTAGTATTTAGTGATTATGTTTCCTGTTGTGTTTCAAAAGATTTTCAATTTCAAAATGTTTTTATTAAAGTTTTTAATGTGGGTCTTACAAAATCGGTCTCTCTGTTGATAGAGATGCTTGCAGAGGTAAGGCTGCATATATCTGGATCTCCCCAAACCCCGCGCAAGCGGGATCCACAATGGGAGTTGTTATAAAGAACGTGGATCATGTCAAAATTTCCCTTAAATTTTAGATACTTTATGTAGCAGTCGTGTAAATTGTAGCTGGGTGCTTGGGTTTCTTGCCAAATTGGGTTTTCGGTTGCCTGGCTGATTGCAGAACAATAGTAGTAGAGGAGGAAAACTCACCCTAAAAGTGGAAGCTAAAAGATAAGAAAAGCAGTCACGAGATGTGAAGCTGTGAAAAATGAGGCTTGGTTTGTCCTTTCTTCCCTCACCATTTTCATGTGTTGGCATTCTTGTTTTGCAGTCTTGTGTAACATATTATCTGGCAGAAGTTCATGGGTTTTTCTTCGCATCCTGGCAGCTGATAGAATAGATGTAGATGAGGAACTGTTTTTGTAGTTGATCATTGGAACTCTTGATCTCTTCAGACATTTTGGTTTGAATTATTAAATACGAAAGGGACCCATCCTCACTTTAGTGGAGTGTATTAGTCTACTTTTAATTTGTTTTGTGAACCCTGTTATGAGGAAAGATTTGATAATTTTCAAACTTTTCAGTCTCTTGAGCCCTGAGTCTTCAACATCAGCATTTGTTGCCTGAGATCATGATCTTGCTAAATTCATCATATTGTGGACTGTCTGAGGTTTCATGTTTATGAAATCCCAGTGGTGTTTACTGGTGGCATTTCCTAATTATGTAAATGCCTGGTATACATAGGCTTGCAATGAATATACAGAAGAGGACTTAATCTGTGTTTCCATATATTAACCTTCTAACTTTCTGGCATGGTCTTAGATGTAGTTAGCTTTAGCTATACTAAGTTTCTTCTGTATAATAAACAATGTACACATGATAATGCAGCTGTTTGAAGTCAAAGTTGAAGACTCTGAGAAGCTTCTTCGTTATTCTTCTGCTCTTGTTCAGGGCTCTGCAAATGTTTTCTGGTATGTTTCTTTCATAAATGATTCTGGATATTGGTGAAACATCTCATGTTTTGTTACCCTTTCTGGCTTTATACTTGTATAAGAACTTCCATCTATATGGCCCAGGCTTTGCATATGACATCCTCTGTGAATTCTTTCAATTGCTTGTTGATATTTTTCTTTTGCTAGACTTAGAAAACCTTGCTCTTATACTAAAGTTTAAAAGAAATATGATTTCATTTGTTCAGGATTGATGTCCAGACTAATACAAGACGATTTCAGTCGCTCTTTCATGTAAGCTCCTAATTCCTACTTAGTGTTCAATTTATATTCTCTGAAGTCTTCACCAGCTGGGTTTCTGAGTTTTCTTCTTTATGCAGTATCTTCTCGAGGGTGTCGCCTTGAACCAATCACGGTTAACTAAACTTCCAATTCAAGTCAGATTATGGCCCTTAATGTGATCTCACTTGTTAGATAATCCTGCGAGCCTGTGTTCTAATCCTTGATTCTTAAGATGGTCTTACCTGTTTTATTTTTGTCAGGCTCAGAGAGATCTCTTTCTTCTGTTATCAAGATTTATTTTATTCTATGATGCAGGTTGTCTTTTAACATGAAAAAATTATTTTCTTCAATGAAGCACGTTTGGTGGTCCCACTAATGCTACTAGTGTTTCCTTTTCACAGTTGACAAGCTCGAAAGTTTTCTGAGCCAGTTTCCTACTTTTCCAAATTCATTCCTGGTTGGTGGTCCAGCAGACATTTTTGTTAATGAGCTCACAGATCAGGTAAGTAAATTGTAGTATGTGACAAGTTTGTATGCCTTGGAAGTTGAGAGGTGCTAATTTCAGCTATGTTGCCGTTTGCCTTTTCAGCTGCAAAAGTTAAAGGTGGAGCCTGTTTTGCTGCATTACTTGTCCCAAATTAAGGTTCTCCAAGGTGATACTGCCTGTTGATATCAATGGTCATGCTTGATACCCTTTCAACATGTGCCGAGCTAAAAGTGCATTGTTCACCAAAATTGGTTGCTATATCCAGGTTTGGAACTTAGGATGACAACGAGTACACGGCTGAAGACTTGCTTGTACAGCTTTACATCCCCAGGAGGTCCAATGTATCCAACAAGAGCTGTTCGCCATGCTGCTTGGGATGCTCTGAATGCACTTTTCCCTGTGAGTAATAATGTCTTTTTAAATTTAGGCAGTACACATCCACACCGAATCTTTGAAGAGGTGCAAGCTTGTTTATGCCAAGATACTTCTGCGAGCCTAACCACATGCTTGTTAGCTGTTTTCTTGTACTTTTTCTGTTTCTTTCAGTCAGTGTTCTTTTCTCTCTTTTCTTACTATGGTTTGGGGGTTGGGTGTCGACTCAAGCCTACATATTGATCCAGGGAAGTACACATCTACACCAGTATTCCAGGAAAAGCCTTCTCTTCAACCCTAACACCTCCCCCCCAAAAAAAAGAAGAAAAAAACAGAGAGCTTTTTCATCTCTCAACTATATATGGCAAAGCTACTGAATGGAGTTGTATACAGTGGAAACCAGAGTTGCGCTAGTCTGTCATGGTGGTCTTACTCGTGTCCAGTGCTAAAGACTGTCAGATAGGCCAAAAAGTGTATACATTATGCAGGGAGAGTCCCTAGAATAACTGCTAAATATTAGACAGTATTACTGGCTAGTCCTTGATGCAGGCGGCAAATATCGCTTAAAATATATTCCATTGCATTACCCAAAGCATATAATTAAGCCGTGAAAATTACTGATCTCAACATTAAACATATGTCTTTAAGAGGTTGGCCCCATTGCCAAGCAATAGGCATGCTTGAAAATTATTGCTCCACAGAGCCATTGGCATGTAATAGACTGACAAGAGCCTTTTATATTTGGCATTGGGATTTACATACTTGCATAGTCTCTGTTTCTCTAGGAGCGGCAGTTATCAATTATCTTCAAGGGACTGTTATGTTCCGTCAACTTGCATGCATAAGCTAGGGCTTAAAGCTGAGGACTGTGGATATACAAGCTGATCTTACCCTCTAAATTTCATGGTTCTGATCCAGCAATTAACCTAAAGATTCCAGTCATGTCAGAGCAGGTGGAAAATGCCTTGGGATTTCCTTATTTAAAGCCTACTAAAACCAAACCAACCTAGAAGCCAGTGGCATGCTTTTACCGAGCACTAGGATGATGTACTGTTAGGCCTTTCAGATCTCACCAAGTCCTGCTGTGATCATTGACTGCTCAGAAATTGATGACTCAGCATTGTAAAGTCAACATCTACATGGCACATCTGTATGGCTATCCTACACTAAGGTGGAAATTGACATGTAGCCAATCTGGACAGCCAATGATCAAGAGATCAAAATTAAGCACTCATTAAACAGCTGTTTGGTACATAACCTGAAATGTGTAGCTCTCAACTTTTGTTCCTTGGGTGTTGTGGATCCAAGAAGGGCCTTTGGAACTGAAATTTGTGTTGGGGGCAGGAAGCTGGTTACAGGCCAGATGCTAAGCCAGTGCTTCAAAGCTATGAGGTACCTGTTGATCAAAGTCAATTAATCTGAACAGGAAGTCTCTTAAGCCTTCCTGGTACCTAATGGTCAAGCTTTGAGAAGTAAACAAGCATTAATACCTAGAAAGTTATAGCTCACAAGTAAAAGTCTCACTCTGAGTAAGGATGCAACTCTTCATATAAGATCCTTAGAACTGCACTAGAACATCAATGGTAGGGGTGTTCTGTTTTTTCTTTTCCTTTTACTGGCTGTGTGTTGAGGGTACATGACAGCGGCACTTTGACCTGAATCATACCAAGTTCTTGGTGGACTCTAAAACCAAGATTGTGTTGTGTCGAGCCAAGGCTAGGAGACAAACCCATGGCTAATCTCTAGCACATTACCGATTGCCTTGTTTGTTATCCCATAGTGCTCCAGCTCAGCTGTAAGTGCGTGTGATTGATGAATGATTTGGGTTGCCCTCTCGGTTTAACTCATGAGCACAAGACCATGAGGACCAAGGTTGGGTTGTGGACCACCCAAGGCTAAGGGCACGGTTTGGTGAGGGTAGGAGGGCTCCACGGGTGTAACCTTGAGTTTAAGTAGCCACCCAAGCCTAGTTTTGGTGCTGCTTGAGTTACTAGAATCCCTGAGCTGCAGCCTAATGAAGTATTGAGGTGGAAATATTGACATTTTTCTTCTCGGTTTGGGGAGGGGGTTTATTGGATTCCATTTTTATACTAGATGGGAACTGACCACATGGCTCTAATTTGTGCCTTCCCTCCTAGAAAGCTCGATAGCTTGCTGAGCTTGGTGATGGCCTTGAGGACCTCCAAATCAAGCACTCATTTGGCTCGGGGGGTTTGAGCCACAAATAGCAGGCTATGATGCCCTTGACACCTTTTTACCTCCCACGACAAAATTTTATGTTTTTTCCCTCAGCAATTCTTGAGATGATGTCTCTGTGGCCTGTACGTTAAGTTTTGCATATCGAATCCCAAAGTGTTCTATATTGTGGACTCCAACCAAAGATCTTAAAGACGAAGACGGGGGTGCAATCAGGTGTTTGTTTTAAGTGGAAGCCCAAAAGAATCTGAGCTGATAGTCCTTACCAGTTCTGTCAGGTATATATAGCTGGAAATCATGTTATTGGGTGACCTGCACCTTTAGTTTGAAATGGCAGTATTTCTGTTGACACATTGTCTAGTATCTGTAATTGGAGAACTCTATATTAACTACTTGTCTTGCTACAAGTATTTATTGTATTCCATGAAGGTGTCGGTTTCTGACTAAGCTGTTTTATATGGTACAGATAGGGCAGTACCCTCGGCATCTCATCAGTCTGTTCTTCCGGCTACTCTACCCATGGTACTGGCCGTCATCCTGTTGGCATTTCTTAATTGCTTGCATAAAAACGTTGTTTTATTCCTTAATAGGATTGTTAGTTTCAAGTTGGGAGAGGTTGAGGAGACCCAAGACTACTTAGAGATAATATATAGTAAATTAGCAAGTGTGGAAACCATATGAATGAACTGACTGTTGCACTAGTATTTAGCGGTTTCAGTTCCTCACTAGTCCATGGTCGATCTCCCAATTGTTGTCTGTACATTGCTTCCCTTATTGAGTGCTTTTATTTTCTGTATACTTTTACTGGTTTCGGACTGTCAAACTTTAGGCATACCAAATATATTGTTTGTTTACTGGTGACATTAACGCTGAACAGAACCATTGCAGTCAATCCGTACTCCATACGACCATTGTGATGAGTGTTTCTCATAACTCTCTTATAACAAGAAGCACTTGATCTAAATAATTTCTTGAGCTATCTTATTGGAAAACCTTGCACAATCATTTTGGGGTGGAAATCTTGGTAAAATTTCTTCTTTTCAGACCCTGAAAACTCCATTGATAAAAAGAAGAGTATGGAGAAAATATGGAGAATGATTTGAAAAATCACACAATTATCCATAATAATGTAAAGATGTTTAGTACTGTATTCACTAAGCGTCTCTTGAAGGGTGAAACTCTCAACTGAAGTTGTGATGTCAAGGAAACATCACAAGACATCAATACCCTTGGCATTCAACTTTTATATCATTCAAGCATTCAACTTTTAGATGCTACCTCATCTACCATAGTAAATGTCAAATGCGATAACCGAATTGATAATATGAATAAAAATTAGTACAAGAGTAATAAAAAAAGCTCATTACCAAAAAAACAAAGGACCCTCTTGTTTTTAACCAAAAAAGCCATCAAAACTATGCTACGCAATTGAACCATGGCCTTGTTGAATCTGACTGATCTAAGAGGAAACTCACTGAACATGACCTTGATCAGCCAACCGACTGGGCAAGTCCAAGGAAACAAAAGCTTTTCAAGCAAACTTTGAAGGCACCAGTGGAACCATCTCTCCTCAAATAGCCAAGAGCATGACTAAATTTTGAAGAACATAACTCCAACTTCAGAGTGCCACTAGGGTCTTTCAAATGTTGATTCCAACCGCATAGCACATGCCCAAAGAGAATAGATGATTTCACCTCAGTTACATGGCACATGCCCAAAGAGAACAGATGATTTCACCTCAGTTACATGGATCAACTCCGAGCACTACATGTGTTGTTCAAATGAGCACGTACGAACAAAATAGATCCCACGGAGGTGAGAGGGCCACATCCCAGGTGAATGAATGCTATTAATACAAGACCTAATACTTATTCAAAGCAAATTGAGCCATCATCTAGCATCATTGAAAACTACGGGCAATAAACACGGAATACTAAGAAAACCAACTGCCTGATAAAAAAGGCATTGAGTGCTTAGCTAGAGAACTGTAACAGTCCATGCTACCCTTGGCATAATCAGGCATAATATCATAGTTCAGTTCTGATTGTATAGCCAAATGACAATGTAAGGATCATAAGCTCATCACAACCCCCCAAAGCTCCATATGCTTTAACAGAAATCCAGAGGTAACAAGTGTTTTGAACATCCCATGCTTCACCCAGCATAATGCAATCCTGCAGCTCCGAACATATTAGCCACTGGTCCTAAACCAGGAGGAGGTTTCAGGTGTGGAGGGTTCTTGCAATGCCGAAAATGTCCACATGAAACCTGCCCTTGAATTGCAACTTTTGGTTTAATTCTTAGGTGACAGGCACGACAAATACACTAAGCATAAGAACTGGAGTTCACACAGATTCATGAAGAACAGAAACAACCTTGCATCATACTACTTAGCCAACAAAGCAATAAAGAAAAGGGCCATCAGAGTAAGCAGATTAAACACTTAGAATAAAAACCAGTAGCAAGTATATTATAGACACCATTAACTGGAAATAGTCAAGGAGGTTAACAGAGACCTACCTCACACCACTGGTCTCATAACATCAAGGCGAAATAAGAGAACTTCGATATGATTATCAACTCTCCAAATCTGAAGTTCTAACCTTCATCACCTCGTGGATGCCTTTCCAATATGTTCTGACAGCCAAAAGATCCCACTTCTTTGCGATATATAGGACACAATGAAAGTACGAAAAATCTATAGTTGGATAGGAACATAGTGATAACCGTTCAATAACTGAATATTATACCCCTCATCACATTAAGTCAGGGACTAGGGTACAAAGCTCAAGCCTCTCACCAACACCCAACTACTGCCATCTATCTTCCTTCGCCTAAAGTAGGACGTACGTAGAAATAAACAAGATAGTCGAAGCCATCACCAAGAACACTTTCAAGAGTATATGATAAAGACCCAGGAAAACAAATATGAAGCTGATTTAGTTCGTCTGCATTGCCTCTGAGTGATATTTCTCTAATTCAGCATCCAGATCCTCTGCGGATATCTTTTCATCGCGAGTTCTTCCCCGTCCACGGCCCCTGCCAAAGCCACGGCCTCCACGTGAACGACCCATCGGACCACCCCTTCCTTGTCCACTATCATATAGGAAACACACAAAAAACAGAGGAGAAATCATAAACTAATTAACTCATCATCACTAAAATTAGTAAAATACTAAAACAGGAACTACACTGTACATCTTCAAGCAATTCACCAAGACATTTTCAAGCTGCACATGCTAGACTGTGATGGTACATAAAGTACTTGATATTACAAAAGGAAGACTGTCTACATGACAACCCATGCTCAATCTGTAATGTAACACAACCAGATACCAGGTAAACCTGAAATTTAAATCCTTAGTATGTATTCAACACAGATTATCTCCCCCAAGTAACTTGAAGACTCGGTTACTCTAGCACGAAGATTGAACAAAATCGAGTTCAGTATAAGAAATACACAAAACCACAAATGTACCTTCTGGGAACTCCAAATTGCCTTCTAGGAGCACCGTTAAGAACTGGGGGTAGTCCTCCAGCAGTTGCAATATTTGTGCCAACAATCTCGATTTTCATAGGCTTCCCATCAAGCTCTACATTGTTATACCTCTTGACAGCTGCTACAGCATCTACCCTCCGCGAGAAAACAATTTCAGCAGTTCCCTATAGAAAGAATCCAATCAGAACTGTAACATGTAAAGTGAACAGATGAATCCATGGTAGGCAGAAAATATGAGACAAACAGTACCTTTGACCTCCCACTCTTATCATAATGGATGCCATACCGTTTCAGGTCACCAACCTCAGCAAAAAGCTCCTACAGGTATTTGGGGATATTTTAGAAACATTCACAACTGAGAATATGCAAGAGAGGCAAAATACGTAAGCATTGTCGCCGATGGGAAAAACTCCAAAAAGACTTCACATCAAGAAAGTCCACAGCAAACACAAACCCCATTCCAAACCATCAAAGGCCTAGGCGGAAAACACTACATACAAATTAGCAACTACAGCCACAAACCCACAAATGAAACAAAGGGCTTCACCTTTATTCATAGCTCAGTTGTGTGACACATGAACACAAACACTATTGCAATCAAGGCTGAAAGAACAAGAAGCAGGGTATATTGAACGGCAAAGCATCGGCAATCAAGGAGTACAACATGTTCCAGCACTCAATCTACAAAATTCATAGCATAACTTATACAACAAACATAACTAATACCGTCTAATTTTAGGCCTACTTTAAGTGTATTTTGGCAGTATAAAGAAGAGGTCGAACAGCAAGCATCAACCAAGCCTCATAACCAGTTCACTAGGTTAGCAAGCCAATTTTAAACTATTCCCCTCGAGAACAAGCTAATGTTTCATTATTCCCCTTAAGAACAAGCCAATTTTGCATTATTCCGCTTAAAATAGCTGATCTTATGCTCTTAGTTGACCAAAATTCTACATCTCGTACAAATCAACTCTACAAGCTTGGCGAAAGATTTGAGCAAGAACAGATCGAGAATCTCGATGAAAATACCTTGATGTCGTCGTTGGAGACGCCATAATCCAAGTTAGAGATGTAAAGCTTAGTTCCAGTCTCAATTGAAGAAGCTCCACTTCCAACTCCAACTCCACCTCCACCTCCACCTCCAATTCCTTGACTTCCGAACATATCATGCTGCCAAAACGTATCTGGAGCCTGAAAATCCCATCGAATTCCCCCAAACCAAATTAACGCCAAAACAAACAAACATAACATAACAAAATGGGGTAAAATCCTAGGCTTAGGATGCGGACCTTCGCCACGGGCGCAGAGTAAGGAGTGACGCGATTGGCCGCGCGGCTAGTGAAGCGACGAGAAGGACCAGGACCGGAGCGACCTCTTCCGCCTCCGCCGCCGCCGCCGCCGCCGCCGCCGCGGCCGGAAGAGGACTTGTTCATCTTGATGAGATCATCCAGAGACATGTTTAAGCGGTTCTCCATAGCTGAATCTGCGATGAAGGATTGATGAGCTCCGATCTGAGAGGCAATAAGAAAGAGAGAAGAGGATTTGGGTGGACAGAGAAAGGAAGATGGTGCTAGGAAACTCGCAGTGATCTAGGGTTGGCTCAATTTACACCAAAAGGGAAAGTGTTTGTCTGTCCATTCATCATTAAAAACGTATGTCATAATAAGTGGTGTCGTGGTGTAGTTGGTTATCACGTCAGTCTAACACACTGAAGGTCTCCGGTTCGAGTCCGGGCGACGCCAATTTTTACTTCTTTAATTTCAAGTGATGATAAGTGAGTGTTTGCCTATATTTTAAAAGCGTTTTTGGACTTTTAAAAATTAAAATTAAAATTAGGTCAAACATTAAATTTTTTAAAAATTAAAAGTATTTTTCAAAAATAAATAAATAATTATTTCTATTTCTAATTTCTGAAAACCCATAACCCCACTCTCTCTCTCTCTCATCTCTTTCTACGTTTTTTATTGTCTCTTCTCTCTATATTTTTTTAAAACTAGTCCAAACATGTATTAAGTATTCAACCCTTTTTTTTTTCTCTTGCCAAAAAATGAAAATGTGTTCATTTTTTATAAAAAATACTTAACTCACTGTATATAAATTGTGTAATGAGGAAATTAAACGGTTTTTAAAATTTGACTGTGAGCATATAGGATTGAAATTCAATATAATTGAAATTGAAGTTGAAATTTAATTAATGATCATAGTCTTGCGAAAAAATTTTAATGAGAGAAATTAATCAAGTTGTTGCATAAAAATTACCAAACGGCAGAGGGCCCAACCGGGTTCGAACCGGTGACCTCTTGATCTGCAGTCAAATGCTCTACCACTGAGCTATGGACCCTTACTTTGTGAAGATATTTCCGGTACAACTTTAGACAGTGAAAAGATATCGTAGTGGCAGCACTACAACAATAATGGGTGGTGGTCATAGCCAGTATGGAAATAATAAGGAGATTAAAAGCTCACTGATCAAATCTATGTTCCATGTCCGGCTATCAAGTATTTATACTGATAGGAATGGGTAAGGTCATTTCCATAAAACGAAAATGACTGTAAGTATGGTAATTCTCGTAATCTTAATCGTTCATGTGGCATGATGTAATTTTTATAAATTTTATTTAAATTAAAATTTTATTGTTTTAAATGTAAATAATTTCAATAAATATGTTAAAATCTGCACCAAAAAAAAATATATGTTAAAATAAATTTTTCTATTTGATGTTTGAACCAAAAAAATAAGGAAGTGAAAAGGAAAAAGAGCACATAACGCACGACCATGAAACGAAAAGGTTAAAAAAAGTTGCAGGTCCGGCAGCTACAGTAATTGAACCTCCATTAGTTCCGGTTGTTGTTAACGGTCAATTGGACCTCCATTAATTCCAACAGCTACATCCGGTGTCATGCGGGCCTTTGGCGAAATACAATGTTCCTATTTCGATCTCCATTGTTTTCGGTTGTTATTCCTCTTTTTCCAGCGGAACAAACTCCGACCAACGAAGATTGAAATAAGATGTTTATTGCCCCTGTTTCCGAATTTAATGATGGTGGGAAGGATGAAAGGGCGCCCAACGGCGTCCCCCGTCCCCCTCCATTAGCCTACGAGCTCCGGCCACAATTCCCCGATGTCGATTTCCAAATATAGACTTTACTTAAAAGAAAATAAAGAGTCTGAATGATATTTAAGGAAGAAGTTAAAACTTGAACAAAATTATTTGCATAGGTAGGATTTAGGGAGATTCGGGTAATTATTCATCACTTCAAGTAGAGTGTTTTCTTAAAGAGAATCATGATAAATTTTGGAAAGTAATCTCAAAAACATGCTAATAGATACGGTAAGTTTCAAATGTAATCCCCATCCAATTTCCAGAACATACTTGTATATAAATTATAGTACTACTGTTTACGGTTCTTTACATTTAGCACGCACAAAACTTCTGTAAAACAGCTTCAAATGCGGAATCTCATACATAGATTGAGTAGTCCAACACGATCCTGCTAAACTATTCTACTCTGATGTAATAGCTGAAGCCGAAAGAGGGACATTTTCATTGGCTTTGGTGTTGCCATGGGGGCGATTCCCTTCTGAAGGAGGAGAAGAGCACATCATTTCAAACACTACATGGCATATAATGCAACTCCATACCCAAAAATAACTTCAACTTCCCGATACTGTTACTTGCCTGCGTTAGTCAACATAAAGCCAGTCAGATGAGGAACTCCGAACTTATATTTTCTACTATCAGTGAATAAAGCCGAGACTAGTCTGTAAAAAGTTTCATAAGCTTTTAAGCCAATGCATTAAACATATGCACAACATTTTGAAAGCTAGAGCGTGGATCCACCTGGTTTGAGTCAATTGAAATCTGCCTCATTCTGTAGGCTGTCAAAATCCCTTGACGCACATTAATAAGTTTCAAGGCAGTGCTCTGTCTGAAAAACAGATGTGATAATAACATGGCAGATCTTATTTTCTGGAGGGCACAGCATAAATACAGTATTGTGCTCCCTTATGCCTTATCCGCATGTTCCCATGAAACTATACATCAACCTTACCATACTGTTCGAAATGAGAGGTAATAAAGAGAGGATATCCAGATATATCTTCCATCCAGATAAATACCTCAAGGAACAATATACTAAATAATGGCCTCCGGTTCTTAGGCAGAGCTAGCAAAGGCCTAAACATCATCAAAACTCCAGTCCAATCAAGCATAGAATTGAGGTTTCAATGAATGTTGAAGGAATTTGCAAGTCTCACTGCAGCTGACCCCTAAAGTTGAACGATAATCCCTGATTAGAAGGCCTGCTGGCCTGGTGTGAACTCAAGAATTAAGACTACAGCAAATTCCTTAAGTTCCAGAAGTACACATAAGCAAGTAATTATGCCTAGACAATGGAAGGTACCATACCTCTCATTCACCTTGATGTAGTTCTGCAACTGTTTTCTAGTTGTTCGGCAATGTGTGCTTACATACCATCACACACAGGTTCGCAGCAAATAAACCACAACCATAGAACACATTAGCACATTCCGTTCGTGGACTGCGAAGCAAAAATGAACTTCACCCAAATTTGTAAGCGCTAGGACTCGTCACTTGACTTGCAAATTCCAATACCTTATGCAACATTTCCTGCAGTAAAAACCTACACAAATCCTCAAGGTGCAATGGAGTAGATAATTTTTCCAACCACAGCAAGCAAGACAAGGAAAACTAGAGGTCAGTTTGGTTTTGTACCACATGTACTCGATGATTATGTATATTACTTACCGTACCACTGATATGAGAATACATTCTTGGAAGCATTAATTGTAGACCTCATCGAACCAAACAAAACATTCAAGTACCAAATAGACACTAAACTAACATAAGAAATGAATTTATGTCATGGGTTGATGACAATGCACCAACTGCACTCCTTATCAGAAAAAACTAAAACACAAAAAACCAAGTTCAGCACAAAGACACATAGTACTACACCAATACCTTTACCACCATATTGGAACTCAGAATCTACTTCTCTATCACGCTTGAATAGCCCACCTCGTGGCATTGGCTATAGCAATATCTAGGAAGCCAGGAACGATAAATCACATGAACTGCTCCACAAGGATACAACTTTGCAACATCAATAAATTGTGAATACAGGTGAAAAGACATAAAATAGGCCATTATATGAGTCTGAGATACGGACAACCTTAAGTTAGAAGCTGAGTTTCTGCTTGCATCAGGAGGAGGCTCGGCCAGCTTGACGTCTGATGATTTGACCCCATGTTGCCCCTATTAATGAACCAATTGTGACATTTGAAAAGGGAGGTGGGGAAGGGGAGGAAGAGAGGGTATCGAGCAAGAACATTGTCAGGCGATAGGTAGACTGCAATCTGCAAGTTGACTGATGCATAGCTAACTAAGGAGAGCAATAACATGCTTCTGTTAAAAATCAAATTGCAAGTATGAGGACGCGACTAGTAATAGCTTTGCGAAAAAATTGAACAATCAAAAAAGAACGTTCAAGAGCATCATCAAATAATTATATTTCCTGACAACAGGAAAAAAACTAATATGAATTATTTTATTTCTTTGGACAAATAACAAGCATAACACAGAGAACCCTTTGTGAAGAAAATACAAAAACACAACATTCAGTAAATTCAGCAATCATGTCCACTCAATCACTTGAGGAATCATCATCTGCATCTTCACGCTCTCTCACAAACTTTTCTATGAGCCTCTTGCTCTCACCATCAAGAACAGACTTCCTTGATGAATCGCTGCCAGTCTGACCATCATTAAGCACAGGATCCGACTGACAGAGAACCAATGCTACACCTAGAATAGAAAATGGAAAACAATCAGCAAAAAAAAAGAGAAGTTACAAGAAAATGATGAGCATAAGAAAGATCTTCATAAGTGTGAAGGACAATATGCAATACTTATTTGGTTCAATGATATCAATCTCTTCTAACACACTACTATGTAGCCATTTCTCTATATTAAGTAAGTATAGAAATCTTGGCATGAACCAATACAATAAAAATGCAGCATGTGGCTCATACTTATTAGACATAAGATTTTTCTCCATAAAAAGAGCATATTGTTGCAGGACAGTACAGGCAATAGATGCCAAGTCACTCAAATGGAGTAAAGAACACAAAGTCAAATGTATCAGTTTGATAAGTTTAAAATCTTAACCCCCTCTCCACCCCCCCAAAAAAGGCCAAAAAATAAAGAGGGACATTGAGAATAATAGATGCCCAAAATATACATACAACTGCATTGCCGCATAAGCCATAAACAATTGTAATGATGTATTTTCATCTCTCCACCTCTTTATCTATCCATTTAGTTAATATGCCTTCAGGGAAGATTTGGTAAACCTTGTATCTGATTTTTCTGATCTGCAATTGTTGAATTAAGGTATAAGTCTATACATTTCTCCCTTCTTCTCTTTATCTACCCATTCTAATCTACGTGTATTCATGTAAAATTTGGTAGGTCTCGTATATGAGTATTCTGAGTAAGGGCTATTTTTAAGGGTACTGCATAAAAACTCAGAAGCTGAAAAAAATATGGGTGCACCTCTTGACAGCAAAATGTCAATGAAGCAATACTGTTCGATTAGCGTCCATTAAGGATCAACAACTCACAAACAAGATAGTGCCATCACACACCACAAGGTCCACAACAAATTTCACAAAAACATAGGAGTTCAAAAACATCACCCTACCTTCAGGTGTACACCTTCTGCCAAAGCTATGTAATCCCACATAGTTTGCTTTTACAGCACCATTATTGTACACCAGGAGTGTAGGAAGATTACAGTCCGGATAATTTGGAATACAATCAGTAGATATTATTTTGACAAACTTTGTTGCTGGATATCTCCTTGCCAGCTCTTCCAAGCATCTCATTAGCAACTCACACGCTGCAAATCTGCCAAGGTTTTTGAAATTTGAATCAATGACTCATAATAAAGAGACTGGTATCACATAAGTTTCAAGATGCAATTATCAGGGTATGCAACTATACTATTGGTAAATGAACTTTGTCATCCACTTGCAAAACAATCCCCAAAGGATGCCTTCATCCATTAGCCGTCATAAGCTACATGAACAAGCCACGGATGCTTCTCAGAATAAGTCAAGAAAGCTCTGACAAAGTTCTAAGCAGCCAGTCCCGAACTAACTACTGCAAATGTTTAAAATGACACCGACACACTGATTCTGTTTGTGCCTCTAGTCCACATATTCTCCGCCCAACAGTGCAACACAGTTTGCAAGCCAGACGGTACAGCTCACTCACCCAGACACAATTAAAACGGGAAAGATTTAATGAAAAAGGACCCCCATGAAAGTGCCCATAACATAGATTGAGAGGCGCTAAGTAAACTCTAACATAAATGCCAAAACTAGATATAAAAAATTTGTTGTCTTGCCAAAGCTTTTCAAAAAATATTTAGCAAGTACCCTAGTGTAGAATGAACACCTCATATATGTTTGCTGAAAAGGGAAGGATTACCCAAGTGTTTGATTTTACAAACAATATAATCAACTTTGCCCACTTGACTAAATGGATTAAATTCCAGCTTATGAAGGGGAACCATAAGGAATACAAAACCACCCTTGACGACACTTGAACTCCAAAATGCCAAATGCTATTGTAGTCTCATTGTATTGTACACCCAATGGATAAATCATCCCTACTTGCCCAGCCCTGGCCAAAGCCATATAAAATTCCAGAATTCCTATTCATATTCTGAGTAAATTTTGTTCTTAAGGCCTTAAGGGGCATAGGGCATTAAATAGCCAAGAACCTCTTTAATTGTTAGAAGGTTTGTTAAGAAATTATTTGACAATTTTCCGAAAATTTCCCAAAATTTGCAAAAACCTGGATAATAACCTTCATTTTTGGGTCTTGGAAGCACTTGATGACTATGCCTCTAAAACCCCTTGGAAAGTTCATAGTATTATCTTTAAGAATTTAGAAAATCTTGATAATTTCAACTTAGCAATAGATCTTAGAAGGTGATTCCAACACAGCCAAGAATAAGCAAGATTTTGGTGTTTTATTTGAGTGTTTTTCTAGTATATAATGCTCTTGAAATGACTAGAATGTGTCTTAAATAACCAAAAACCTCTTTAATTATCATTAGGTTTGTTAAGATATTATTTGACAACTTTTCAAAAATTTCCCAAAAATTGCAAAAACGGTAGATAATAGCCTTTATTTTTGGGTCTTGGAAGCTTTTAACCACTATGCCTCCGAAACCCCTTGGGAAGCTCACAATATTCTCTTTATCAATTTAGATGATCTTGATAATTACTAATTATGACATTACCATTGTCTTTTTTTATCTTAGAAGGTAATCTCATTGCAGCCAAGAATTAGCAAGATTATGGTGTTTTATTTAAGTGTTTTTCTGGTGTACAGTACTCTTGAAATGATCTAGAATAGGCTTTAAATAGCCAAAAACTTCTTGAATTGTCCGTACATTTGTTATGATATTATTTGACAAATTTCCGAAAGTTTTCCAAAATGGATAATAGCCTTCATTTTTGGGTCTTTGGAAACACTTGACCACTATGCCTATGAAACCCATTGGAAAGTTCAAAGTAATATATTTATGAATTTAGATGATCTTGATATTTACTAATTATGACATTGTCATTATCTATTTAATCTTAGAAGGTGATCCCGAAGCAACCAAGAATAAGCAAGATTTGGGTGTTTTATTTCAAGTGTTTTTCTAGTATACAATGCTCTTGAAATGATCTAGAATGAGCCTTAAATAGCCAGAAACCTCTTTAATTGTCCGAAGATTTGTTTTGATATTATTTGACAACTTTTCAAAAATTTCACAAAAATTTAAAAAACCATTGATAATAGCCTTCATTTTTTGATCTTGGAAGCACTTGACCACTATGCCTCTAAGATCACAAGTATTATCTTTATGAATTTAGATGATCTTGATAATTACTAATTTTGATATTGTTATTATCTTTTTGATTTTAGAAGGTGATTCCAAAGTAGCCAAGAATGAGCAAGATATGGGAGTTTTATTGGAGTGTTTTTCTAGTGTATAATGCTCTTAAAATAATTTAGAATAGGCCGTAAATAGAGAAGAACCTCTTTAATTGTCAATAGGTTTATAAAGGTATTATTTGACAACTTCTGAAAATTTCCCAAAAATTGCAAAAAGCTAGGGATAATAGCCTTCATTTTTGGGTCTTGTAAATACTTGACCACTACGCCTCGAAACTTCTTAGAAAGTTCACAGTATCATCTTTATAAATTTATATGATCTTGATATTTATTACTTATGACATTATCATTGTTTTCTTAATCTTAGAAGGAAATCCCAAAATATTCAAGAATTATCAAGATTTGGGCGTTTTATTTGAGTGTTTTTTTGTGTACAATACTCTTTAAATAATCTAGAATATGCCCTAAATAGCTAAGAATATCTTAAATTGTCGTAGTTTTATTAAGATATTATTTGAAAACTTCCGAAAATATCCCAAAAATGGCAAAAACTCGTGGATAATAGCCTTCATTTTTGGGTCTTGGAAGCACTTAGACGACTATGCCTTTGAAACCCCTTCAAAAGTTCACAGTATTATCTTTCTAAATTTAGATAATCTTGATAATTTGAACTTACGACATTATTATTGTCTTTTGTATCTTAGAAGGTGATCCCAACGCACCAAGAATGAGCAAGATTTTGGTGTTTTATTTGAGTGATTTTCTAGTGTACAATGCTCTTGAAATGATCTACAATGAGTCTTAAATAACTAAGAACCTTTTTAATTGTCGAGTAGATTTATTAAGATGTTATTTGACAACTTTCTAAAAATTTCCAAAAATTACAAAAAACCATGGATAATAGCCTTCATTTTTGGGTCTTGGAATCTCTTGACCACTATATCTCCGAAACCCCTTGGGAAGCTTACAATATTCTCTTTATCAATTTAGATGATAATTACTAATTATGACATTACCATTGTCATTTTTATCTTAGAAGGTAATCCCTCGGCACCCAAGAATTAGCAAGATTTGGGTGTTTTATTTGAGTATTTTTCTGGTCTACAATACTCTTGAAATGATCTATAATAGGCCTTAAATAACCAATAACCTCTTGAATTGTCGATGGATTTGTTATGATATTATTTGACAACTTTCCGAAAGTTCTCTAAAAATTGCAAAAATCCATGGATACTAGCCTCATTTTTTGGCCTTTGGAATCACTTGACCACCATGCCTCCGAAACCCATTGGAAAGTTCAAGTATTATATTTATGAATTTAGATGATCTTGATATTTACTAATTATGACATGGCCATTGTCCTGCTTAATCTTAGAAGGTGATCCCAAAGTAGCCAAGAATGAGCAAGATTTGGGTGTTTTATTTGAGTGTTTTTCTCGTATACAATGCTCTTGAAATGATCTAAAATGAGTCTTAAGTAGCCAGGAACCTCTTTAATTGTCCGAAGATTTGTTTTGACATTATTTGATAACGTTCCGAAAATTTCTCAAAAATTACAAAAATCATAAATAATAGCCTTTATTTTTTTATCGTAGAAGCACTTGACCACCATGCCTCTAAAACCACTTGGTGGAAAGTTCAAAGTATTATCTTTATGAATTTAGATGATCTTGGTAATTACTACTTCTTATATTGTCATTGTCTTCTTTTACTTTAGAAGGTGATTTTAACATAGCCAATAATGAGCAAGATTTAGATGTTTTATTGGAGTGTTTTTTCTAGTGTACAATGCTCTTAAAATGATTTAGAATGGGTCTTAAACAAACAAGAACCTCTTTAATTGTCCATTGGTTTGTTAAGATATTATTTGACAACTTTTTGCAAATTTCCCAAAAATTGGAAAACAATGTGGATAATAGCCTTCATTTTTTGATCTTGGAAGCACTTGACCAATATGCCTCCGAAATCCCTTGGAAAGCTCACAAGTATTCTCTTTATGAATTTAGATAATCTTGATGATTTCTACTTATAACATTGCTATTGTTTTTTGTATCCGAAAAGGCGATCTCAAAGCGGACAAGAATAAGGAAAATTTAAGTGTTCTATTTGAGTGTTTTTCTCATGTACAATGCTCTTGAAATGATCTAGAATGGGCCTTAATAGCCAAGAAACTCTTGAATTGTTTATAGGTTCTGTCAAAATATTATTTGACAACTTTACGAAAACTTCCCGAAAATTGCAAATAACCGTGGATAATAACCTTCATTTTTAGGTCTTAGAAACACTTGATGAGTATGTCTCTCAAACCTCTTGGGAAGCTCCCAGTATTCTCTTTCCGAATTTAAATGATCTTGATAATTACTACTTATGATATTGCCATTGTATATTTCATCTTAGAAGGTGATCTTAAAGCACACAAGAACAAACAAGATTAGGGTATTTTATTTAAGTGTTTTTCTAGTGTACAATACTCTTGAATCGACATAGAATAGGCCTTCATTTTTGGGTCTTGTAATCACTTAACCACTATGCCTCTAAAACCACTTGGAAAGTTCTCAGTATTATCTTTATGAATTTAGATGATCTTCATGATTAATACTTTTGATATTGTCATTGTCTTTTTTATTTTATAAGGTGATTCCAAAGTAACCAAAAATGAGCAAGATTTGCATGTTTTATTGGAGTGTTTCTTCCGATGTACAATGCTCTTAAAATGATTTAGAATGGGTCTTAAACAGATCGAAAATGTCTTTAATTGTCCATAGGTTTGTTAAGATATTATTTGACAACTTTCTAAAAATTTTCAAAAAATGGCAAAAAAATGTGGATAATAGCCTTCATTTTTGGGTCTTGGAAGCACTAGACCAATATGCCTCCGAAATCCCTTGGAAAGCTCGCACTATTCTCTTCATGAATTTAGATAATCTTGATGATTTTTACTTATAACATTGCTATTGTTTTTGCATCCGAAAAGGTGATCCCAAAGCAAACAAGAATAAGGAAAATTTGGGTGGTCTATTTGAGTTTTTTCTCATGTAAAATGCTCGTTGAAATGATCTAGAATGGGCCTTAATAGCCAAGAACCTCTTGAATTGTTTATAGGTCTCGTTAAAATATTATTTGATAACTTTACGAAAACTTCCCGAAAATTGCAAAAACCTTGGATAATAGCATTCATTTTGGGTCTTGGAAACACTTGACCAATAGCATTCATTTTGGGTCTTGGAAACACTTGACCAGTATGTCTCTCAAACCTCTTGAGAAGCTCTCGGTATTCTCTTTGTGAATTTAAATGATCTTGATAATTACTACTTATGACGAGTGCCATTGTCTTTTTTATCTTAAAAGATTATTGCAAAGCACACAAGATTTGGGTGTTTTATTTGAGTGTTTTTCTAGTGTACAATACTCTTGAAATGACATAGAATAGGCCTTAAATAACCAAGAATCTCTTGAAATTTTAGTATATTTAGTAAGATATTATTTGACAACTTTACAAAAATTTCTCAAAAATGGCAAAAAATACTGTGGATAATAGCCTTCATTTTTGGGTCTTGGAAGCACTTGACCACTATGCCTCTAAAACCACTTGGAAAATTCACAGTATTATCTTTATGAATTTAGATGATCTTAATAATTAATACTTCGATATAGTCGTTGTCTATTTTATCTTAGAAGGTGATTCCAAAGAAGCTAAAAATGAGTGAGCAAGACTTGAGTGTTTTATTTGAGTGTTTTTCTGGTGTACAATGCTCTTGAAATGATCTAAAATAGGCCTTCAAATAGCCAAGAATCTCCTGAATTGTTAGTAGGTTTGTTAAGATATTATTTGACAACTTTGTAAAAATTTCCCAAAATTTGAAAAAAATCGTCGATATTAGCCTTCTTTTTGGGTCTTGGAAGCACTTAACCACTATGCCTCCGAAATCCCTTGGAAAGCTCGCCCTATTGTCTTTATAAATTTAGATGATCTTGATGATTTCTACTTATGGCATTGCTATCATTTTTTGCATCTGAGAATGTGATCACAAAGGAGACAAGAATAAGGAAAATTTGGGTGTTTTATTTGAGTGTTTTTGTGATGTAGAATACTCTTGAAATGATCTAGAATGGGCCTTAAATAGCCAAAAACTACTTGAATTGTCTATAGGTCCGTTAAAATATTATTTGACAACTTTACGAAAACTTCCCAAAAATTGCAAATAACCGTGGATAATAATCTTTATTTTTGGGTCTTGGAAGTACTTAACCACTATGCCTCCGAAACCTCTTTGGAAGCTAATAGTATTCTTTTTTGAATTTAGATAATCTTAATAATTACTACTTATTAAATTGCCATTGTCTTTTTTATATTAGTAGGTTATTCCAAAGCAAACAAGAACGAGCAAAATTTGGGTGTTTTATTTGAGTGTTTTTGTGATGTACAATGCTTTTGAAATGATCTAGATTGGGCTTTAAATAGCCAAGAACCTTGAATTGTCTCGTATGTCTATTAAGATATTATTTGACAACTTTACGAAAACTTCCCAAAAATTGCAAAAAATTGTAGATAATAGCCTTCATTTTTGGATCTTCGAAATACTTGACCACTATGCCTCTAAAACTTCTTGGGAAGCTCACGTTATTCTCTTTGTGAATTTAGATGATCTTGATAATTAATACTTATGACATTGTCATTGTCTTTTTCATCTTAGAAAGTGATCCCAAAGTAGACAAGAACAAGCAAAATTTGGGAGTTTTATTTGAGTGTTTTTCCGATGTACAATGCTCTTGAAATGATCTAAAATAGGCTTTAAATAGCCAAGATCCTTTTGAATTGTGAGTAGGTTTGTTAAGATATTATTTGACAATTTTATGAAAACTTCCCAAAAATTGCAAATAACCGTGGATAATAGCCTTCATTTTTGGGTCTTGGAAGCCGTTGACCAATATGCCTCCGAAACCCCTTGGAAAACTCACAATATTCTCTTTATGAATTTAGATAATCTTGATAATTTCTACTTATGACATTACCATTGTCTTTTTACATTAGAAGATAATCCCAATGCAACCAAGATTTAGCAAGATTTTGGTGTTTTATTTGAGTGTTTTTCTAGTGTACAATACTCTTGAAATGATCTAGAATAGGCCTTAAATAGCCAAGAAACTCTTGAATTCTGAGTAGATTTGTTATGATATTATTTGACAACTTTTCGAAAATCTTCCAAAAATTGCAAAAATCCATGGATAATTGCGAGTCATTTTTGGGTCTTGGAAGCACTTGCCCACTATGCCTATGAAACCTCTTGGTAAGCTCGCAGTATTCTCTTTGTGAATTTAAATGATCTTGATAATTACTACTTATGACATTGTCATTGTCTTTTTATCTTAGAAGATAATCCCAAAGCACACAAGAACCAGACAAGATTTGGGTGTATTATTTGAGTGTTTTTCTAGTGCACAATACTCTTGAAATGATATAGAGTATGCCTTAAATAGCAAAGAACCTCTTTAATTGTCAGTAGGTTTGTTAAGATATTATTTGACAACTTTCCAAAAATTTCCACAAAATTGCAAAAACCGTGGATTCATTTTTTGGTCTTTAAAGTACTTAACCACTATGCTTTTGAAACCCCTTGGAAAATTCATTGTATTATCTTTACAAATTTAGATAATCTTAATAATTACTACTTATGACATTATCATTGTTTTTTTATCTTAGAAGGTGATTCAAAGTAGCCAAGAATGAGCAAAATTTGGGTGTTTTATTTGAGTGTTTTTCTTGTGTACAATGCCCTTGAAATGATCTAGAATGGGCCTTAAATAGCCAAAAATCTCTTAAATTGTCAGTAGATTTAGTAAGATATTATTTGACAACTTTGCGAATATTTCCCAAAAATTACAAAAATCGTAGATAATAGCCTTCATTTTTGGGCCTTGGAAACACTTGACCACTATGTCTTTAAAACCTCTTGGGAAGCTCATAGTATTCTATTTATTAATTTAGATAATCTTGATGATTTTTACTTATGACATTGCTATTATCTTTTGGATCTTAAAAGGTGATCCCAAAGCAGCCAAGAATAAGGAAGATTTGGGTGTTTTATTTTAGTATTTTTCTGGTGTACAATACTCTTGAAATGATCTAGAATGGGCCTTAAATATTCAAGAACCTCTTAAATTGTCAATACGTTTGATTAATGAAAGATTAAACACACCTTTTATGAATATAGATCAAAGACTCCACACAAAAAAGATAGTTATTTTAGATTCATGAGCTTCCTCATGACAAACGTGCTTCGTGTGCTTTAAAACATAGAATATAAATAATGTTTCCCTTTATAGCACAAATTTTTTTCACAAGATGAGACGAGCATACTCGTTAAATTTTGTCCACTTTCACCCATCAGTTGAAGTGATTGTTTGCAATTGCAGCATATCTTGTCCAACTTTCACCCTTCATCAATTTTTCATACTATATTCTTAATGCTTTCTCTAGACAGCAATGCATCCTTAAATTGTGTAGAAACAAATTTTATTCTTTATACTTTACATAAGGGTCCAATAAGAGAACATCAGAAAAGACTACCTCAATAATCAAATGCAGAAACTAATTCATAGCTTACCCTTCTTTGTAAAGCAGAACCACCACCCAGACTTCAGGTGGAGCTTGTGAGACCTCTCGAATAAAATCTGGTCCAGAAATGGGTACAACAGACCCGAATTTCGCGATTTTATCAGCTTCTTTCATCTCCGATAGCCTCTTTTTCCTACATTAACGTTTTTCCATCAAACCTCAATAACCATCTTCTTAATTAAGCAACAGAGAGAAAGATGGAAGGAGAGAAGAAAGATTAACCTGTACTCTTCGAGGAAGCGATCATCATCAAGATCATCCTCGAGATCTTCAAGCTCATCATGGGTCTTTGAATCAACCCAGGCTTTGTCTTTGGGCTTGGAAGCCTCATCCTCAGCAGGGGTGAAAGGAGGAGGTTTGAATGCTGGAGGCTTCTCTGGAAGGTTGCCAAGCTTCCGCTGGATGTCATCCCACTGTGTTGAGGCTCCTTCTCTATCCTTGTACACGAAATGATAGTCTGCCATGTCTAGCGTGTCACAGTAAACAAAACGAAGTTAATCTCTTCTTCTTTGTGGCTATCTATAAAACAGAAAGTAAATAGGATTCAAATTTTACGTGTGATTTCCACAAAGAAGGCTGAAAATGATTAGAAATTAATCCAAAAAGGAAAAAAAAGGGGGGCTCAATACACCATTTTGAAAATATTTCAATAGATCACCTCCATCTTGGACAGGATTCCATCATCCCCCACCTCTCCCCCACCCTCTGGTTTCATACAACAAAAGTTGCATGCTCCTTCAGCCCATTAACCACCACCCCTGGGCCCCGAAACCTCAACTAGATGGGAGGGGGAACTATATCAAAATCCCCAAGTAACTTCTGAGAAATATGAAGGCCATCCTACCAATAGCCCCATACTTCTAACACAACCTATTTCAACAAGCTTCTACAATTGATTTCCAGCCTTCCAAGAGAATTCTGACTTATATCATATTAAAGTTCTTATAACTCACAATAATCATATATAGAGAACATCAGAGTTTATATCTATCATGGAAAATTTACCGCAAACACAAAGCTCATCTATGATGTAACTACTAGCTAACCCACAACAATTCTGTATTCACTTCTACATTGAAAACTTCCTGCTCCTTCAATAAGTTAAACAACTCATTAGACGATGGAGACATGAAGTATTCCATCCCCTATGGAATGCACTGTCAATGTATATGCTCATAACAGTAAACAAACAAATACTATAAATTACCCAGAACCGCATATTCAATTTATATTTTCCAATAAGAGTCTAATTTCAATGGAAAAGGCCATCCAAGGGAACAGCTGTCCAATGGAGCAAAACAGAAATATTTAGCTCAAGCATAATCAGCAGAAATGTGAACTTAATCCAAATTAACTCCACAATTAACTTGCATTTCTGATAAGTTCATCGTTGCATTCCCATCCAGAACATCAACCAGTACGATACGAATTTAACTAAACAATTAATTCAAGCTTATAAGATTTAGTCAAAATTCGAAACATCAAGCACAGGAATCTGGTATGATAGTGAGCAATCTAAGCCCAAAAACTTCTAAGATTACTACAATGTCCACTCCACACAGCCAAAATGGGCTAGATGTACGAAATTTAGTCAAATCTTTAGAAATTGTGAAAATCCTGACCTGACTCGCCGAGAGGGGACTCGCCGGGGCTCGTGACGAATCGACAGACGAAGGCCTACTGGCGCCGTAGAACCAGGGCGAGGAGAGGAGTTAGCTGAGTCCAAGATCCCAAGAGAGAGAATGAGGTAATTAGGAACTAGAACGGATAACACTGTGCCGGAGAAGGTTAACGGAAATGGTCAATCCAAAGTGTTTTTTTTAGAACGTTCAAAAGTTCAACTCAAAGCCTTGTTTCTTAACAATTATTATAAAATCCAAATAAACTAATTAAATTGTAATAAAAAAACTTCTAATAAAATAAACACCGATTTTACTGATATGATTTTTTATGTACTTAAATAGTGAATATCATAGTAACAAAAATATGAGACTCTAAAAACAAAATTAAAATAAATTAATTATAATAAATCGGTGTCCATCCTATATATTTTGTGTTGATGTAAATAATTCAACATTATGAACATCTTATCAAAACTCCCTCTACTTTCTCACGCCTAAATTATTCTATCTCACTTTGCATCTCCGTATATTCTTATGTGAAAACTACGATATCTTAAATCTTATTATTATCCCACCTTAAAAAGATATTAAGGTATAGTTTGCTCATAATATATATGACATGACTGTATGTCCATCAATCGCATTATCAAACTTGGGTTTACTAAACTAGTTCAAGAGAACCCCCAACTAAAAGCATCAAGCAAATCATATCTTTTTCCAAAAAATATCACACCTTCAAATAACAAAATAATACAAATCAGGACATTTTATGTGACTCATTCAGTTCTCAACAGAAACACATCCATTCTTCCGGCAACGATATCTTTCTCTTACATATGGCATGATCTATCAAAGCCGAATTCGAAAGGGGATAGAAGACTGAGCCAAATTTCAGTTTAGTGTTCGGAGAAGCCTATGGTCCTTAGCATCAGAGCAGAAGAACCCACAATGAGCGCAGCAAACAATGTGGGGATAAAAACATCCAGCGAAGACCTCTTGACCAAGTGAGCAGGAAAGCATATTCTCTCTCCCGGCATGTCCATCGGGATCCTCACGTACCCGTGCGAGTGGCATGACCGGGAGAAGGGTGATGAGAGAGAAATGGCTGACACAAATGCCAGCTCCGGCGAGAATGAGGCCACCGCCACTGTCAGGATCAGCACTGCAGTCCACACCCCGGCTTGGCAGAGCAAAGCCCGCAGACTTGATAGCTGCTCATGGACTGATTTCAACAGCGAGGACAGAGACATCACGGGAAGAATGTATCAAGAGAATGAAAGATAATGGCAAAGAGATGAGCTTTCAATGCAGGCTAGGGCTTGGCTCTGGTGGGTTTGGTTTTTGGGATTGATCGTGATATTTGAGCAAAAGAGGAGGAGAGAGTCACACAATTCATTCTACCTGAGGGTAGTTGTAGTGCATCTACACGAATGTTTCCCTACTTCATCGGTTGCTTTTTGGCTGTGGATTTGTGTGCACGCAAAAAATGCAACCTATAACAAAATACATTCTAATTTGCTCCTGCAAAAATAAAAATTAAAAAAAAAAGGATAAAAATTTATACAAGCCGAGAGGAAATTAGATACGTCATTTCATGTTAAAACTCATGACTTGTTAAATTGTCAAAACCTAGCAATTTATGTTACTCGACACATTATTTCATGCAGAACTTCGAAGTACACAAATTGGCAATAATGACTACTTCTTAACCGGGAAATATTGCTCGTCGATTACCCGCAAGCAGAATATTGTCGAAACAGAATGTCTCAGATTCCAAATAGCAAATTGCTTCATTTGCCTGCATTGCCAGAAAGTTACTCAGCCAACTTCTATAGTTCTATACATGGGAATGTAAATAGAATCAGAATCACCAAATTCAATATCTCAATCAAGAATCGGTTGTTAAATAAAGTAAGAAAAATTGACACTTTAGTACCTTATACTATCGATAAATGATAAAAAAAACCCTTATGTATCAAAAATAATAAATTGCTACCTTGAGATATCGTATAATGTTGTAAAGCTACCTTTTATGGTGTATATATATATATATATATATATATATATATATATATATATATATATATATATATATATATATATATATATATATAACCCATAAAAGGAAACATTTGACAATTAAACATCATACGATACCTCCGGAGATTAATTTATTATTTTCGATATCTCGATGGGCTTTTTTATCATTTGTCAATAATATAGGGTACTAAAGTGTCAATAACCCATAAAGTAATAAATGATGTGGAAGGGTAAAAGAATATGTTAGGGAAACTTACATTCACAGATAAATAAAGTCGGTCAACCGGTAACCCTTGCTGGAGAAACACATTAGCATCTGCTGGGATGGAGAGACTAATCAAGCTTGTTAACAAGATAAGAATTGAAACAATAGCCAAACAAATGCTCAATAGTTGTTTGTTTGGCGACGGGACAAGGAGGCAGGAAAGGGGGTTTTGAAATGTACACCCCCTCCCCGGCAGACCAGTCCTAACCATTGAGTGGCTATTTCTACAATAGATTTGAAATCATCCCATTTCATGGCGAAAGATAAGAGAGTATGTTAAGGATCATCACAAGTCTAAATGCAACCAAATATCATATATATGTACTCATTCTCAACCAAAATAAAGCTGAAAATTTCAAAACTATCTGCTCCTCACATAAATGCATGAATGTCATTCTGCCCCTTTTGCCCTGATATGAGAAAAGAAGTTAAAGAAAAACATCAAACTGCAACCAATGCCCAAATAAAAGATAATAGATGTCTACTGGTCTCTGCATAGTGAGCAACTAAAACATCAAAACCTGCAGTGATTCTGTGTCTCGACTTAGATGAAAATAAAAAACCCAATTCAGAAGGACTGCAATCTTAAATTCATGAAACACATTACAGGAAAAGATTAAAAAAAAATTAAAAAGGATCTAGAATCTTAAATGCACGCCTAAAGCACAAGGGTGCTAGTTCAATTGCCTAGTAGCGCACATTAGCGTTCTCATCTTCCCCTAAGATCCAGCAACGGGCAATAACCTATCTTCTACAGGTTCAAAATGTACACTTGTAATTCTAATTAGATGCATCTGTTCAACATATACAGCAACAGATATTTGCAATCAATGAACTTACAACAGTGCGTTATTCTAGAAAGACAGGATTTTTGCAAGTTCCTAATGATACTCAGTCATACAATAGTGAAAGACACAAAGTATGCGATCAGACCCATCCTTGCTGGAAACGAAATGGCCATGCTAAGCTCTTTCTCTTTTACACTTTGGTGTTTGGTGAAAAACTATTTTGTTTTATTTTTGGTTCCTACTTAATGACACAGAATGATTTTTAAACTGAAAGTACTACTTTCAAGTGCCGAAGCCACATATTTATGCGAGATATACAAGCAAAGCAGTAAGCTACATTACAAATATGCACGAAACCTAGTAGACACTAAAGACGCAAATTCAATCAAATGTGAACCTTGCAACCCTGAGACAATTTGTCATAGATGCCATTTCAAGGGATCCATAGGTTCTGAGTATCAAAGACATGAAACCGATACAAAGCCAACCAACTTCATCATCAGTACTAGCATTATCTGACACAAGTCTTAATTGTACCTGCAAAGTGCAAACGGTGAAGTAGGAGGAACATTTTGCTGCTCCTTTATCCCATTGTGCTACCTCCTTTCCCCCAGAAAAACAAATGTTCAAGAAGACTAGTGCAGACAAACACAAGAACTATGGCAAAACAAGACAGCAGAGGCCTACATGTACTAGATATACCCATGAAACCCTAGTAACGCACCGAAGACATAAGAATACAGAATCTGGACTTCAATTCAGAAACAGAGACACTGAAAACACAAACAGTTCCCAATCCTGACAACATAAACACAATAAGATGCAATACCAAGATAAGTGTACATAAGCAAATCATAGTGGAAGTGCAAAATACAGCCCCAGAATACAGGACCTTCAATCACATACTTCACACAACAGATGCCAATTCAATAACTCAAATGAAGTCATGAAGATCCCAATCCCATTACAAAAATACACGACCAAATACAGCATAAACGATAATGCAAGACTCAAATCAAGCTCCATATCACCATTTTTACCTCGTGGCATAGAGTAACAAGAGCATAGGCATAGATATATACATCCATTGCAAACCCAAATAACCCCTCCAGATAAACTAAACCAATAAATCCAAGATAACATAGTATTTCAAACATTATAATAATATAAAAAACCAAAGGCTAAAAAAACTATCCCAATTCTAATTAAATCATGAAAACTTGAATCTCAAACTTCAAACTTTACCATCACGGAGTGCAAAGAAACGTATATACTTAAACACAATTCTAAATTGAATTAGGTAGAAAAGAAATGGGTACTGGAGGAAGGCATAATTAACACAAAAGCATATGCATTATCAGAACAATAATTTCTTACATCACAAGCCACCTATCCAATTAACAAAAACTAAAAACGGTAACAAGCAATTACCATTCACAACAAAACCTACCCTAATTTCCCCCACTTTCAGCATTAACCAAACCCTAATTTCTATCCTACAGAACACGAACATTTAAAAAAGAACAGAAATCAAATCCATCTTTTAAGAGCTAGTAAACTTAGTCACGGCCTTGGTGCCTTCAGAAACGGCATGCTTAGCCAATTCACCAGGAAGAACGAGTCTCACAGCGGTCTGGATCTCCCGAGAGGTAATAGTAGGCTTCTTGTTGTATCGAGCAAGCTTCGAGGATTCCTGAGCGAGCTTCTCGAATATGTCGTTGATGAAGCTGTTCATGATGCTCATCGCCTTGCTGGAGATTCCAATGTCGGGGTGAACCTGTTTCAACACCTTGAAGATGTAGATCTTGTAGGTCTCGACGCTCTTCTTCTTCATCTTCTTCTTCTTGTCGCCGGCGCCAGCCTCCTTCGGGAGCTTCTTACCGGCCTTGGGCTTCTTCTCTGCCGGAGCCTTCTCGGCCTTCTTCTCCTCCGCCGGCTTCTCGGCGGCGGGCTTCTTCTCAGCTGGCTTCTTCTCGGCCTTTGGCGCCATTGGAGAGAAAGACGGGAGTTTGTGGTGTGAGTTTGGTTCTTTGGAGGACAGAGATGTGAGAGAGGAATTTGCAATGGGAGGGAGGAATGATTCGAGATCTAGTTTTATAGGAGAGAGAATTGATATCTAATTGGGTGGTAAGGCTATACGCGGATAGATGAGCTGGCACCATGTGGAATGTTGATTGATTCCTTGCTCAGTAAAGACTTGATCGGACGGATGGTGCTTTTTGGGGTGGTGGGTTTTCCTCTCGGATCGATGACGTGGCTACAAGTTTAGCGAATCTGAAAATTTGATGGCTTAAACGCTACGCGGGAAAGTAGAAATATTTTGGCTCCCTTAATCACATCCTTACATAACATATTTGGTATGAAATTTGAAATTTTAATGTAAGGTTAAGCACATTGTAAAAATCCCTTTTATAGTGTTAATTGCTAATTGAAAATTGCTTTATTGAGTTTACAAAAAAAAAAAAAAAATTGCTTTCTTAAGTATTTCCATCTTTTATCAAAAAAAAAAAATTTGGTTTTAGAAATAATTACCTACTTTTAATGCAAGAAAATTTAATTCTTATTTTTGAAAAAATATTTTATTTTATAATGGAGAAGATAATAGAAAACAAACCCTTAATTTCATCCTTACATTATTGAGTTGGTATTTATCCAGGGTTGAATTTAATGGAATGACCCAACATTAACAAAAGTAATGAACTTGTTCAATCGAGTAATCGTTTAGATAACAATTTACCAATGAAAAAAGTTTGTAAGAGATAACCACAATTTAATGGTGGGAGAAAATCTTATTGTTAATATCTCTTCAAATTCTCGTAGGAAAGTTAAAAACATAAATGAGGAAGATATTGTTACTTTTTATAATTATTGGATACCAATTCATATTTTACGATTTTGAAGAGAGTGTTGGAAGAATTTTTTGCAAAAGGTGTCAACTAAGTTACGTGTTTGTTTCTGGTCAATATTTCATAAGTGTGTAAGGGTTTGTTCTTTTGATTAATTAAAAATAGCGTAGTTTAAAGTTAAAATAGTCTAAAATGAAAGATGATTCGCATAGGGAGTTTTACTATAAGAAGGAACCACTTTTGTTCGGAGGTCAAGCAAGGTAGAGAAAACGATGAATCAATTTGCACTAGTTTTTCGTCGAAACGCTCACTCTATCCTCTCCATTCCCTCCCCAGGTTCGAATTTGGGATTTCCTAATTTGAGAAAATTGTGGGGAGGATAATAAGTATTGGGCTTTGACGCCAACTCCCTCCTCAACCCAGTTAGCTCTTTAGTATTTTTTGAGATATGAGTTCCTCATTACATAATACTTTAATCACATGACATGATCATTCAATTGTAGAGTGAGTACGAAGAGGTAATCATTGTTGAACCTCTGCACGATTGGAAGTTGAAATAAAAAAGTGGACCCAACTCCAAGGCATTCGAATATAAGCTTATGTTTCAACGCTCTCCAAAGGTTTGAGGGGAAAAGGATTCAATTACCAAAGGATGCAACGATTTCCTAGTCAAGAGAGTTTATGCAAAAACACCAAGGACAAGAAATCTTACAATCACAAAACAAGTGTTTCAAGAAGATTGTTAAGACTAATATCTTTATTTTTGCAAAAACATATATATATAAAAAAGAATACAATGTAGGAAAAAGGATGATAGACGACTCAAATCCGTAGAAGAAAATTACTACGGGAAAAAAGATCATCGAGAATGAAAAATCGATATGAGGATACATCCCTTTTATCGTATATGTCTTGAGTTTGTACTAATGTGTGTGTTTAATAGATTCTTTATTTGTTTGACTATATATTGCCTTATTTATCCTTTTCGTGTTTTTCTTAGTTTAACTTTTATTTTTTAAAAAACAAACCTCTCGCAATTTTAATCTACATTACAATGTAATTGCTGTAATGAGTAATTAGGAAGGTAACAAAAAAAAAAAAAAAAAAAAGCTCTTTCAGTAATCCTTTCTATTTTTATTTTTTTTAAGAAGGGTCCCCAACACCCCTACATTTGGTGACCAAAACATTTTGAAGTGCACAAATAAAATAAGAAATCCAAAGGAGACGTCATGTAGTTCAAGATAGCTTGAGTAAATGTCTTGAGAAGGATTTCCTTCGCAGTACCTTTCATACTCCCAGTATTTCCATGCTTATCAGCCATCAACCAGCCTCGTTTAACACCAACGCCTAACGACCCCTTTGGCTCTTTTTTTTTTTTTGCGGTTATTAGTTGGGCACAGTCCGAAAAAAATGTATGAAATACAGAGAACAAAACGACATATATTATTACTATCCACCCTTTCAACAAACAAAAACATTAATTCACTAGGCTATAACTAAAATTGTTACGAGACTGGATTAAAATTCTTAAATGGCCAGACATACCAATTGGCACAGCCAAATTTGATTCCTACTCTCAAGCTCCTAGTAATCATTCTAATAACCGGGGTTTCATCCCCTATAACTTTCAATCTAACTTTGTTACCAATGTTAATGTCAACTGCCTCTATAGCGATTTCATCTCTCAAGCTCATTAGACGCCTCAATTGAAGGCGACCACTTATCAAATTCGATACTTTTTTGTCAAATGTGTTCTTTTTGCAAGACCTATCGGCAGATTCAGCAGCATAGCAATGGCTTTGACTGTTCTTGTCAGTTCCCTCTTAGAACTAACCAAAAATTCTATATGACCAATGAAGAATGAGGGAAATCCAGGGCCTTCTGGACTTAGCCCCTGAATCGGTTCCCGTATTTGCAGCTTAACTGCGCTAGCTGTGGCTCGTGAGCAATGCATATAGCAGGAAGAAGGGCCGAGGAAGAGTTTGATTTTGAGGTGAATCCCAAAATCAGTTCATCGTCACTGCTGAATTCTAGTTCTAGATTCTCTTCAGTTTCATGGAAATGACTGACAGTGGACACAAGACATCAGGGTAATGGACAATCCAGTCTCACACACGATCAGAGCAGTTTAACTATGAAGAATAGAGCCGAACAAGCATGTACTCAGAGACAAATTTTGGTACCCTTCATTGCAAGTTGCAACTGAAAACAAAATGTACTATCCACCCCACAGATGATACATACTAACATGTTGATCCAGACTATACCAACAGTTTCTGGAGTTTGGACAATTAAATTCATCGCAATAATGTAAATGTGAATTTATATCTAGATAGGAACTAGATCAAACTCAGACAACACAAGCAATATAACATCCATCATCGACAAACTATTAAGGTCACTTCCTTTTCCAAGTTAAAAAAGACTGCGCATGAAAAGAAGCGTTCCAAGAGCTAGCCTCTCCATCTCAGTGGGCTCGGCTGTTAAAAACATCAAGTCCCATCTCACTTGGATCAGTAGCCTGCAGTTCCACCTGAATGCCATCTAATTCTCTCTTGAATCTGTCCTTTGAGCTGGCGTAAATCATCTTGCTCCTCACCCTTGATGTGTCCGGAGACCTTCACATATTCATGAACAAGTGTCAAAGACATGTTTTGTTAAAGCTATACTAGGAGAAGAAGACAGTCAGTAGCAAGTAAACATTACCATGCGATGAAAAAGATCCTGCTCTTCTGGCAATTCTCCTCGGTCACGAAATCAAAATCATAAACAGCATAACGGCATTCATTTTCAGGGAGGCATGCAGTGAAATCTTCATAGGTTTGGGATGGCTCTCCAACCTTTTCAACCATAACCTGCTTCGACTTCTCATCAATCTTAAAAACGATAAACCGGTAAGTACGCTTTGCTTTCAGGTCCAAGAATTTCAGCTTGCAGTCATCATGCACAGCCATTCCAGACGCTGCGTTGGCCTATAGATTATGCAACAACATCAAGTTAACAGTAAGACAGTATTCTCACCACCAGCAGACTGGCTGATAAACAATCGAACAAATCAAAGTCCACAATCGAGTAGTTCATACTTCATAGTTGTAACAAACGCATAGACAAACCACTATAGAGGTTCTGCGGGTTAAAGATTTGGAACTTTATTGCACTGAGATTAACAAGGCACTGTGTAGCTAGGCAGATTAGCACCCAAATACTATCATACAACCAAGGTTGTTAGAATCGGAATCCTAGTTAGAATCGATCGGGGTGATTAGAATCGGTATCGTCGAATCGGATCAAGGATCCTAAGATTCTAATATTTGTTTGTAATAGTGAAATATTTTATAAGAATAAAAATCTTAGCAATCATTTATAAAGATTTATAGGAAATCCAATTCAACTATATTTTGTGAAATATTTTGTTTCAAAAGTATACTATTGTGATGAATTCTTGAATAAAATTATGTGACAGTAATTTATGAAATTTATTTAGAATCATAGGTCGGATCGTAGGACCGTAGAATTGTATTACGATTCTACCACATATTTTTAAACTAAATTAGAATAGTAAGATTCTAATACATTTAAGATTATAATGAGAGTTGGATCGATGGAGGGTTTTTGGATCGTAAAATCGTAGGATCGTAAAATCTAGATCGGGAGTTCAATAACCATGCATACAACTCGCTGACAAACCTATTGGTTTCCCTAGACATCCTGACATTAAGCCTTCAATGTGTAAATCCCTAGTATTTCAATAATGTATGCAATTCGACTATAAGAAGAATCAAGTTAGGAGAAAAGAAACACCAATTTCCTTCTGCATCATCGGTAATTATACACATCCAACTGCAGACACAAATCAGATTACATCTTAAATTTGAATGTACAGCAAAGAACCACATAAAGGCAGTTTTCCTACATCCATCTTGTTTACGTCTAGGATCTAAACTTGCCACAGTTCTTCACACATATCAATCAGAAGAAATTAAGCTGGAACACATTATAATGAAAGTTCAGACACCAATATCAGCAACTAGACCACTGAGTTAAATTAATGCAGAAAGGCCCTGCCCATTGCAGATTCTGCTGAAGCACCATTTAGTGACATCAAGAATGGCCTCAACCCCAACAAGCAGTGAGATGGTTTTTGAAAGACTGACAGATTGACAGTATTTTGAAAATACTTCGAGGTGGAACATTTGAATCAAAGAATCAGCTAGAGAAGGAAGAGATAAAGCACTGCTAAATATACAGGACCATTATTATTAAGAAAGCATTGACACATCTGAAACAGAACTAGAAGCAATCAGAGCATAAATAACCGGGTGACATCACAGATACAGGAAACAAGACAAAAATGAATTTTTATGAAAAGAAGCACCGTAATAATCATGGCAAGTAATAGTGGAAGGCACACCAGATCTATACAAGTTATTTTAGCAATAAGACACAAATACGTATAAGAAGCTCAAGGGAGGCGGCTAAACACCAATTCGGCAATAATGATCCAAATTACCCAGGATTCAAGACCCTGGTACAAATTGCAATTAAAGCTTTCGATTTGGATATAGATTTTTGCATGAAATTCTATATTGAATAAGGCAAAAACTTGGACTTTTGTTCTTGTGATGGCTTATTCCTGAAAAGCAGAGAGAGAGAGAGAGAGATGGGGGGAGCTCAGTAAAAAGAAAGGAAGAGAGAGATGGGGGTAGAGAGCGAGAGGAAGAACAGAGAGAGTTGGGGGTGAGAACCAGAAGCAACAGCAGAGAGGAAGAAGAGATCGAGAGACAGAGAGATTGAGTGAAGAGAAGCAGAGAGAGATGGAGCCATAACCACAGAGAGCGAGGGAATGAGAAAGGGAAGCAGAGAAGCGACAGAAGCATAGGTCGATGGAGGGAGAATGGAAACAAGGTCCAGAAGCAGAGCAAAGAGGAACGAGAGCTAGAGAGGGAAGGAGAAGTGGAGACAGAGGCGGAGAACAAAAGAAGGCGAGGGAGGGAGGCCGAACCAGGGCATATGAAGCGAGAGACATAACGGGAGGCCGGGAGGCCGGCGAGGCAGAAAAGGGGTGAGAACAGAGACAGAGAGCAGCAAAGAGGAAGGAGAAAACGAGAGAGAATAAGACCACGAACAGGGGCAGGGAAAGGGCGGCAAACAAGCGAGAGCGGAGGCAGAAAGAGGAAAAAGGCAGAGAGATTGAGAGAGGAAGAGGAACGACGACAAGTAGAAAGCGAGACAACGGAGGCAGAGACAGCAAGGGCAAACGAGAGACGAGGATAGAGGGGACGAATGGGCGAAAGGAGGGCTAAAGCGGACTGAGAAATAGAACTAAAGCGGAGAACGAGAGGCTCAGCAAGCATTACAACGAGAAGAAGGGGAAGGCAAGAATCCCAAATTGACTTTCAGTCAAACCAGAAGGAATTAGTGAGCCAAATACAGTAGCACCCAAAACCATCATACAATCGATTGATAAAGCACATTTAGCAACCATGTGAAGCCTACTGCATTAAATACTTAACGTTTAGGTTCCTAGTAATCTAGAACGTAGATAGGTAACTTGTACGCAGCCTCTGTTCCATTTAGCTTTAGCTTATGGCCTTACAACTCCTTCCAACTTCTTACAACTCGTTGTAACTAACTTTACAACCATATTCCAGCTCCCTACAGCCTAAGGCCTAAGTCATGTGACATCAATACAGGAGTATAAACTTACAAAAATTACAATTCAAAGCAATCCACACAACCGCCCACCTGTTTCTATTTCCCCTCCCAACCAAAGAACAAGTTATAGATCTAAAAATATAAAATCTGTGAACCAAAGGGCTGTGGCAAGGCAACTTCTACTATCCATCCTATTCCCGGATCCTAGATCTAAATACACAACACTTAATTTTATGTATCACTCAGCAAAACAAGGCTGGCAGGTATAGATCCTATGATCATGATGCTATCAGTATTCAATGTTCTTAAACCAATACAGGTTTATTGTATTTAAATAGCCTCTTAAGAAGCAGTATGCACAAATTCGCAAAACATGACCTAATATAATCCAATACAAGTATGCAAGATCTCGTCAATCATCTGAACATCAATTAGTCACAGGTATTGCTCAAAATCACAATTCCCCATCCAATGGTTGGTAATTTGCCCAAATAAATGACTGTTTCCAAGTTCCAATTAAAATTTCCTAGAGAAGAAGCAAACCAAGAATTACACTATCATCAAAGTTTAACCAAGCTCACACAATCGAAACTTGCAAAAGGGGCCAAATTAATGAATTGCCAAAATTTCAAACTTGAGCACAGAATCAAATCCAATTTACCCTGTCAAAACAGGAATTTTGAAGATGATTTTCAAACAATTAGACAATCAAAAAAAGAAAAAAGTAGATTATCAGAAGCTGAGGACAAACGCAGATCCACGCACTGCAAAGACTGAAATGCCCCCAAAACGGGTACTGAGTGTTAAAAATTCGAAGTGTTTTCGTTTCACAAAGATGATTCAGTCAAACACAGATCAAACGCCGAAAAAATCCAAGCTAAAAGAACTCTTGCAAGAATAATCACAAGCAGCGACAAATAAGCAGGAGAAGACAGAGAAAGACGAGAGAATTACCATGGCGTGAGACTGATGAACTGATCGGGTACGACGCTGTGGTAGGAGATGAGAGGAGAGACAATATAGGGAGAGAGAATATAGGAGAGAGAAAGCTGGGTAGGGGAACTGCGTAGAAATGAAGTCCGAGAAGCGAGAGGTGCGGTGTCTTTTAGCGCCCTATGTGTGTGTCTATAGAGAGACTCCAATATCAATGGCTATAAAGGATGCTGCGACCGGAAGCCTATTCTCCTTTTTTTCTTCTTTTTTTTCCTGACAGAATTTTTGTTATTCCTTTTTTTTTTTTGGGTGGGAGGGGTACCGTAGAGGTGTTGAGAGATGAGACATGTGATATTGTGAGGAGGCATTATTATGTAACTATTTGTACTCGCAATTATCTTTGTGAAGACTTTCAAATATTCTAAACATATTATAATTAGTTGAATGGTTAAACGATTTTGATTTCGGTTTCGATTTTTTAAAACTATAAATTGCGAATTTGGTTAGTTTTTAATTTGCAAAGAATGTCATTTTGAAGTGGTTTGACTCATTTTAAACTCGTTGTCTTATTTGTCTATTCTACACTCGTATTTTCTTTACTCCTAAAACATAATTAAATACTTTTCCCTAATACTAAATAAAATTTACCATTATTAAACAAATAATGAGTTTATGGTCTCTTTCATAAACCAAACATATGTAATTTTCAAACAACTAAGATGATTATCGTTCATAAAACTACAAATATTAAAAACCAACAACAAATAATCATATTACAACTCCTCAAATTTGTAAGAAATATATTAACATCAATTATTGGGTACAAATTTTTTAAAAAAAAAAAACTCTTTGTTTTAATCCAACTCAATTTCACCAAATTGCCTTGACAAGTTTTTTTGACTTGTTAAGGCTCATGTCATTAACTTGTTAATTTATTTATTAGAAACAAACAATCAACAAACCTAAATATTAAAAGCTCGAGTTTGGCTCAAGCTTATCATAAGCTTGGGTTGGCAAGCTTTCAAGCAAGGTGACTCGGTTCACTTACATGACAATGCCTTTAGTTCTGACTAATAGACGTCACATATTTTTTGTATACCTTATTTTGTTTTCGTTGGTTTTATTGTGTGTGGCAACAATTTCTTGATTGTGTTTTTCTTATGTAGTTTTATAGTATTGGCAGCAACTAGCTTTCAACCTTACACTTTGGATCTAGTTTTCAACCTTACGTTTTGGATTTTGGCATATCAAATATCCCTCACCCGAGCAAAGGGGGCGGAATTCCAACCGGGTGTTTATCAATTCGATGTTGTTTAATACATATGACAAAAATGTGTATTAAAAAAATCATCCACCCTTTTGTGTTAGATCGGTTGACATGGATACATTTTGTTAATAGTCGACTTATTTATTTTAAATTTATATTAATAATATTTTAATTTTAGTTTGTCAATGAATAAAGTATGTTTTTTTTCTACCAGTTAGGATCTATTTTTATTACTATGTGATGAAAATCTTAGTCTTTCTTTTTATTAGATTTATAGATAATTAGTGTCCGGAAGACATCTTATAAAGATTGACATTTACATCACTATAGCATGTATTGTGAAGTCGTTCATGAATAGTATGTCCATGACATCTTATAACAAGATTATCATAGTTTCAGAGATGAACATTAATAAGACTTATATTAGTAATATTAAAAATTAATTCATAATTTATGTTTTTAAACTCTATTCCATTTAGTTTTAACCTACAACTTTACAATTCATTACAACTTTTTATAATTAACTTTACAACTATCTTATAATTTCTCACAACTATATTTTTGTTGTTTCCATATCTTCCGAGCACCATACTAATTCATTTATAATATCAATTAGTCTCTTCTACCCCTATGTTTCTCACCATGTATGTTACATACATATAGGGATGGCAGTGGGTCCCGGACCCGACCTGCACTCCGTCGACCCGACCCATTTAATCGGGTCCGGGTCCAAAATTGGACCCGGTGGATCCGGGTCGGGTCCGGGTCTAATCTGCTTGGTCCGGGTCCGGGTCCGAAAAATCGGACCTGCACCCGACCTGCACCCGTTTAAGACCCGGATATTAAATTTTTTTAAAAAAATTTTCACAGCAGCCTCCTCAAATTAATAATTTGATGGAATTTTGTGTTAAACTTTCTCAAATATTCCTGTTAGATGGTGAACATTGTTTGGGGGCCAGCGTATGAAATATTGGTGATTGGGGGTTGTTGCTGTTTACCCTCAAATATTCCTCATCGGAAGAAGCCGCTGTTTAACCGTTCTTTCTCCCTTTCGTTCTTCATATTTCTTCTTGATCTTGACAGTAGATGAAGATTTGGCTGAGAAATCTTTCTTTTTACTTCGTATTTTTTCCTTTCTTTGCTCGGATCTGCCATTTTTTGGGTTCCGGTCTGTATTTCTCATTGCTTCTTCATCTTATTGCTTCATCTTTTTCTTTTTTTTTTCCTTTCATCTTCATCTTTTAAAATTAAAACGAGTTTGATTCCATTCCATAAATAGTAGCCAAACAAAACTTGTTTGGCTGTTTGATAAAACTGGAATGAAATCAAGGATTTAAAACTTGATTTCATTCCAAAATTATATGTAAAAATCATTTTACACAAATTATAAGTTGTAACATCATCATAATCTTTAACAATACAATTTTTTTCAATTTAATATGATAATATAAATTGTAAAGTTAAGATTCTTGATGTCAAACTTTGTGTTAAACTTTGATGGAATTTTTGTTGGACTTTTTGTTGTTAAGCTTTGATGAACTTTGGATTTTGGTGGTGTCAAACTTTGATGAATTTTGTATTTAATGTATTGGTTTATTTGGTTTGTATGAACTAAATATTTGGTTTGTACAATAGGTTGGTTGATAGATAGATAGGTTAGTATAATGCTAAATAGGTTATATGCACAAAATGCTAATTTTTAAATTCATTTATGATAAAAATATACTAGACCCGTTTAGGACCAGTGGACCCGTGGACCCGTCGGGTCCGGGTCCGGGTCCAAATTTTACAGACCCGCCGGGTCCGGGTCGGGTCCGGGTCCAAGTTTAAAAGTTAAACGGAGTCCGGGTCCGATCGGACCCGACCTGCACCCGACCCATTGCCATCCCTACATACATACCATCTAGTAAACACCGAGGGAGAGTATTGTATTTATCGGAGCATTTTTACATTAAGTGCTTTATTCCGTACCAACACTTCATTAAAATTCAAAACAACCCTTTTTTTACAAGGTTGACGCATTCCATTCCACCTAACAAAAACCATCCTTTTCCACTTAATATCCCCACCCCACATAAATATTCAATAAGTTGAATGATCTTCTTGAGAAGAGAAAATTGAGACAAAAATGTCATTAGATCTGAAAGAATAACGATCAACACCTTACATTATGCATAAAAGAGCTTTCTCGATGCCTAAAAAGATATCTAATGTTGATCTTATTAACCAAAACTTGACACGTGTTGTAAGTGAGCCTTTTGGTAAACAAAGTAAGCCCTATTCTATTTAGTATAAGATTATAACCTTACAACTCCTTATACCTCCTTATAGTTCCTTATATAATTCTTATAGATCCTTAAAACTTTTATAAGTGACGTTACAAATATCTTACACTTGCTTCAAGCTTCTTACAACTAAACTTATACCTCCTTGTGGCTTTACAACTCCTTACAATTAAATGTGTCAGTCAGTAGTCCGGGATATTTGAAGGGAAATGCACCCAATGAGAATCACGTCGTTTGTAGAACACGTTGTTGCATGTTTAGTCCAAATAATATGTTATTTATAACCTTATTTACTTAGTTTTTTACTTTGTATAATATATATATACATATATATATATATATATATATATGATTTTTTTCTTGGTTTATTTACTTTTGTAGGTAATAAGTCGAATAAATCTATTAGAAAAAAAAATTTGAGCCAAAAAATGCAAAACGAGGAAGATAATAGTGTACACAGGAGGTATTGCAATTTCTACAAGATCGTGCGAGTTGACAAAAACTTTTAGAGATTTGCACGGGCATCGGTGTAGTTTTTTGCACGAATGTGTAGGGTCGCATGAGTACTTGTGCAGACTTGCACGGCCATGCTATGACCCATTTCGTTTTTGCTCGGCTTTTACGGGGTTTAGAAGGACAACTTTGACTCGATCTTAGGAGCTCGGTTTTTATGTATTTTAGGAGATGTCTTAGGGTTCTTACTTAATAAAATAAAATCCCATTAGTGATGAAATTAGTGTATAATTTGTACACAATTTTGGACTTAAGCCTTCAATTGCCATTAATGCATAAATTTTCTCTTTCTCTTTTCCTTTTTACTTCGAACTTATTATTTTGATTGTTCAATTTAGTTTTAAGATTTGATTTTAATAGTTTAAATACTAAATAAAATTAGATTAATTATTTATTTTATGTTTAAATTTAATTGACTAGTTTATGTTCTTATTCAAAACGATCTGTGTTAGTTTGTTCTTTACTATACTTTTTATATTTATTTCATGCTTTTATGTAAGTTGGTTGTTAAAGTTGGTTGTTTTGGCTATGATTAGCCTCTTTAATAATTAATTGAACTCATTTAATCCTTAATTCACCTAGTTTGTACTTGTTATTTGAGATTGTTTCTCATATCCACCATATGTTCAATGAAATGTCCGAAAACGTTTTTCATCTTAATTTTTGGTGATTGGTATATCACCGAAAGACGAAACTAATATGTTAGCGTAGATATAGAGAATAGTTGAGATTTTTGCATGAAAATACCCCGAATCTTAGGTAGGTATGAGGATACTATTTTTATTGTCTAATTGGACTGATTTCACGAAAATAGGTGATTATAACAATTAGATTAGCTCATTATCCTTGAAATTGTGGCTTGAGTAGAATTTGATGATACAACCGACCACTCCTAACACTTGTATATACTAGGGTAAGTTTGTTCTTGTCTTGATTAATTAGTTTAGGCGGTGAAATCACAACTTGAGCATTCTTTTATTGACTTTTAGGATTAGATTAGTTATCGTATCTTTCATTTCTCTTAATTTACCTAGTTTGAGAGTTTAAGATAGTTTTGTTACTTAAAACACAACGTACAACTATCGTTGGACATTTGCGATTATAAATTTTAAAACTTAATTCTTCCCAACATTGCACAATCTAAACTTTCTTTCTCATTCTCCTAAAATTCAAAGTTTTTTCGATTTCGATATAACTTTTTCGTGATGTATCTCTCTCTCTACACATATATATTTTCAAATGATGCATTTTGTCTATTTTATGATAAACTTGTTCAAAATATTCAACGCATCTTGATTTATGCATATGTGTACATTTTTATGAATCGATATTTTTGAAAATATATTCTGACACTATAAAAATGTTACAGAAAAGAAATTTCTTCAACAATGTAATGCTACTTTATTCCTACCTTCCATTAGGTTTGACAAAATCAAACCTTTTGCATTTTTTGTTCTGATAGCAGAGAAAAAGCCCGGGAATAGTCGAAAAAGCACAAATACCACTACTTGCTTCCTATTGGTCCATCCAATACTACACGGATTGAAGCAAGAATCTCTCGAACACCGTCGATAAGACTTCCAATCCAACGGCCAAGATCCTCTACTCACTTCAGTCGCGACAATGACCGCTATATAAAACTCATTTCACACAGCTGACCATCGACAACCTCATCCGGCATCTTATTTTCTCTCTCCTCTTCCATATCCAGATAACAATAAAGTCGTCGATATTCCGATCATTCCTGATTCTCTGACCTCGATGGATTCCACCGGAGGAAAGGCGAAGAAGGGCGCCGCAGGCAGAAAAGGCGGCGGCCCTAAGAAGAAGCCGGTTTCCCGGTCCGTCAAGGCCGGCCTTCAGTTCCCGGTGGGTCGTATCGGCCGATATTTGAAGAAAGGCCGCTATGCTCAGCGCGTGGGTACCGGAGCTCCGGTGTACTTGGCCGCCGTCCTCGAGTACCTCGCCGCTGAGGTATTGATCTGTTTTTTATTTTGAATTTATGGGGTTAAAGCTGGTTTGACCTTGATTTTGATCGATTTTCTCTTTTTCTTGAAGGTTCTGGAGCTGGCTGGGAACGCAGCGAGGGACAACAAGAAGAACAGGATAATCCCCAGGCACGTTCTGCTGGCAATTAGGAACGATGAGGAGTTGGGGAAGCTTCTGGCGGGAGTGACCATTGCTCATGGTGGTGTTCTTCCTAATATAAACCCAGTTTTGCTACCCAAGAAAACTGCTGAGAAGGCTCCTAAAGAGCCAAAGTCTCCATCAAAGGCTACTAAATCCCCTAAGAAAGCTTAGATTTCATCTGAATTTCTAGAGTTTTTCTCCACTGAATTTGTTTCTATTTTTTCTCTTTTTTTTTAAAACTTGATTTGATGTATTTAGGTTGGTTTAGAGCAGTAGCATGAGTTTCTTTGGGGAGGGGGCTTTGTAAAGAAATGGGAGAATGAAATCAGGGAATTGTGAGGAGTAATTTTTCCTGATTTGGATGAATAGATGATGCAATGTTCTCAGAAATTGCTTACTGAATCAGTTCCCATTTTTCTTTTATCATTTTTTTCTGGGTTCGATTTTTGAGCAGCTAAAGTTTTTGAGGATCAGATCTGAGTGTTTACTGGGGAATTTGATTGATGGCGCAAAATGATCAATTTATTCAATTAATCATTTCAATTTCTCTTTTGAAATATTCACATTGTTATGATATAATTGGAGCTCAACTGTTGAAACATAACTGGGTTTAATTCATCATTAATGTATCCATCCAAATCTGAACTTTTCCAGAATTGGCTGAAGAAGTCAAATACTATAATAAGTCTCAATTTTCCAATCTTGGAAGTTGATTTGGAAAATTGGAAATGATTCATAAACTCAATATTCTGGGGAATTGCCCTTCAATACTGCGTCCTGCCCCAACAAGTTTACGTTGACAATTATTGTAGACTACCCATGGCAAAGGAGAATAAGAAAACCAAAGTATAGATTGATTTTCTTATACTTCTGCAGTGTGCATTTTGCGTAAATGAGACACACGGATGTTATATGTAAATGGGGCTCAAATAGTAAAATGTAATATGGGTAGTAGAAGTTAGCTTCAGAGTGAAAATTGTGATATTTTCCAAAGGTATTAAAGTGATTTAATATCTACCTCTGAATCTTGAGGTTTTACTTAAAAATGTAGATAGGCCGCTTTTTTTGGCAATGGTGACCGAATTTGGATATCCAAATGTCGGGGTCACTGAATGGATCATATTCTGTTTCTTTGTAACCTTTCATCTACATTTTGGACTTTAAAGAAGCTTTCATATAAATGTCTAACTAATATCATTATTAGCTTGTTTGGGCCTTTTAAGGTTCAGTTTTATCAACCTAATTAATTCGGACAATGTCTAAACATGAGCATACCTGAATTTGATAAAAAATCAGCAAAACCCTGGTTTTTCAGACAAACCTGAATTTCAAATTGCAGATACCCAGAAGACTAATTTAAATTTCGGATAAAATTTTTGTCATTGTGTCTAATTATTTCCGGTAGTATAAGTTTGAATAAGTGATAGCCGGATCGGTTATATTTCAGATAAGATTACACATATTGAAGCTCTGTGTGGAAGATTCTGGTGGTGGGCTTAATCATGGAGAAAAGAAGCCTAACTGTAAGTCTTGAACTGCTTGGGACATTCTTTGTGGGTCAAAGAGGGAATGTTTTCCCCAAGTTGCACTGCTTTAATGTTGATGGCACGTATTCTGTGAAATCTACATACCAATTGCGACATGGTTTTGGTCTGAAGTAAAAACCAAATCAGGAAAGCACATCAGGCTCTGCTGGTGAGAAATGGAACAGGTTCTGATCAGCGAAGGCCATTCTGCCAGTGTATGTATAACTTCCATCAGAGGACATGCCCTGATGCTCTCCCAGTATCAGTAAAATTTCATTGCAAAAAGGGAGTCAGGGTTGAAGTGCTGTGCAGGGATCGGAGGCATATTAGCTGTTGGTGTCATACGCAATCCAAGATGATGAAGAAGACCAGCCATGAGCACCGCAAGGGGTTGATCTTCAGTCTAGCATGAGACAACTGATGAGCTCAAATGGAATTTTTGTTAACCTCAAGGTAAAAATATGACGTTTAAGTCTCATTTCCATTTTTGCGATGTATGTACTCTGTAACTTTTTAAAAATGACATTAACCGTAAATTCAATTTTAAAAAACTTTTCAAATTTTTTAAGTCATGGTTTACATGTTTGTTCTCTTTGCTTCTTAACACATATACCGACCATAAACAGTCATTGATGAAATGTAAGTTAAAAGAAATATCAATTTCTTAACAAGAAAATTTCTCAAAAATTTAAATAGTTGTATTAACATTCCATGAAAAATATAATGTTACATATCCTTGAATGAAAGCATAAAAAATGATCAACCAAGAAAAAAAGAAAGAGAGAGAAAAGAGAGAATAATAATAATAAGGTAAAAGGAGAGAGAGAGAGTGAAGGAAACTGAAAAAACGCATAGCAGTGGCGGGACGCTGCAAAATTCAAAAACATTCAGACTCGCATTCTATTGGTCCATTTAAAAGCACACGGATTGCGCAATCCATACTTCCCAATCCAACGGTCAGCATTACTGATCCTCGTGAAGACCCGGATCGAAAACCAAGCCCGCTATATATTCGTCTCCCTCCAACTCAATACCATCTCACAATTCAACCATTGGAGTACTTCTTTTGCTTCACAAACCAAAACCCAGAAACTAGTTTGCAGAGAGAGAGCGATGGAAAGCGCCGGAGCAAAGGGGAAGAAGGGTGCTGGTGGAAGGAAGGGCGGCGGCCCAAAGAAGAAGCCTGTTTCTCGCTCTGTCAAGGCCGGTCTCCAGTTCCCCGTTGGTCGTATCGGTCGCTACCTCAAGAAGGGTCGTTATGCTCAGCGGGTTGGTACTGGGGCTCCCATTTACATGGCTGCTGTTCTTGAGTACCTTGCTGCTGAGGTATTCTAACTTCCATTTCTTTGCTTCTTTCTCTCTCTCTCCCTTCAATCCCCTGTGTTGCCCAACTCATCTCCCAACTTCGATTTTGTTCTAGTTGATTTCAACATGGGTTCCTCTCACTAGATCTGTGCTTTTTTTAAATGCAGGTTCTGGAGTTAGCTGGAAATGCAGCAAGAGACAACAAGAAGAACAGGATAATACCAAGGCATGTTCTACTGGCAATCAGGAACGATGAGGAGTTGGGGAAGCTTCTGGCAGGAGTAACCATTGCCCATGGAGGTGTTCTTCCAAACATCAACCCAGTTTTGCTGCCAAAGAAGACTGCTGAGAAGTCCCCCAAAGAGCCCAAATCTCCATCCAAGGCCACCAAATCTCCCAAGAAAGCTTAGGTTTTTAGGGTTACTGGTTAATTAGGTTGTATCTTTTTGTGGGTAGGTGAATTTGTCAGACGTGGTCTATGTTTTAGGGTTTATGTATGTGATATAAAGTCAGAAAGGGATGGTAGTGGTCGTCTGATCTCAACATATGTATATTTGTGGGATGATGATGATGTTGTGGAGGGTTTCTCTGGAATTAATAGCTGATTAATTCACTTCTCTTGGGTAATGTTTTGATCATTAATGAAATTTGGATTGATTTCTCCGCTATCTTCAATAGTTCAGTTTTAATTTTGATTGGTTTTTGCCTGTTGTCTGATTTAAGTGAATGAGCTCAAGATATACAATTCATGTCCCATACCGGATAGATGGGTAACATCCTTGTTCCGATACTGAGGCAGAGGCAGGGGGTACGCTCATGTCTAAGAGAAACATTTTGATTGCCATGGTTGAAGTGCTGAAATCAACATTTAATTTGTCATAAGAGACGAGGCAGAAGAACCTCCGAAGTCTCTCATTGCATCACCATCTCATCTCGGCTTTCCTGGATGCAATACAGCAAGGATGGAGTAGAATGGCATGAGAATAAGTTGAGCATCAAGAGAACCTAGTGTTAAAGACGGATCAAGCTTTTAGTTCTATCAGGCAAAATGAGACCTCCAAATCGTCTAAGAGAAACCCATCACAAATCGAGAGAACATCACGACTATCTGACTGGTCTGGTAAGTAGTCAGATATCTGGGGTGACCTGGGTAGGCTGAGGTGAAGTGGTGTAAACTTTAGTTTTGGACAAGAAACTTAGGCAACAATTTTCCGCAATGACCTGAGTCCTCAGCATTAGTAAGAGAGAACTCAAAACTGAAATGGCCAGAGGTCAATCTAATTCAACCAATTCATTGATTGGTTTGCTGATGAAGGGCATACCCAAAAGATAGCTGTTTTTAACCAAAGCTCAACCGCCACACTCCAGCTCTACAGCCTCCTCTATGTCAATATCACACAAGACCAAAGTAGTCAACTATGAATAACAGAAGAGAAAATACTCAAGAGACAGGTCCAATTCCATTCATTGCAACGAGAGAACAAAATGTACTATTCACCCCACAAATGATACATATTAGCATGTCGATCCAGACTATACCAACAGTTTCTGAAGTTCGGACAAATTAAATTCAGCACAGCAATATAAATGTGAATTAATATCTAGATAGGAACTCGATCAAACTCGGGACAACACAAGTGATATAACATTCAGCATCCACCACCAACAAACTATTAAGGTCACTTCCTTTTCCAAGTTAAAAAAGAGCGTGCATGAAAAAAGAAGCATTTCATGACTAGCCTCTTCAACTCAGTGGGCTCGACTCTTAAATTCATCAATTCCCATCTCACTTGGATCAGTAGCCTGCAGTTCCACCTGAATGCCATCCAATTCTCTCTTGAATCTGTCCTTTGAGCTGGCATAAATCATCTTGCTCCTCACCCTTGACGTGTCTGGAGACCTACACAGAACATATGAACAAGTGTCAATAATATGCTTCAGCAGAGCTGTATGAGGAGCAGAAGACAGGGCAAGTAAAATATTACCATGCGATGAAAAAGATCTTGCTCTTCTGGCAATTCTCCTCAGTCACGAAATCAAAATCATAAACAGCATAACGGCATTCATCAGCAGGGAGGGATGCAGTGAAATCTTCATAGGTTTGGGATGGCTCTCCAAGCTTTTCAATCACCACCTGCTTTGACTTCTCATCAATCTTATAAACAATAAAGCGGTAAGTGCGCTTTGCTTTCAGGTCCAAGAATTTCAGCTTGCAGTCATCATGCACAGCCATTCCAGACGCCGCGTTGGCCTTCATATTGTGCACAGATAACCACGTTAGTAAGATGATTTCTTGACCAGCAAAATGACTACAAGACATGCTAAAAAATAAAAATCCAGGCAGATATCAAATGATCAACATTGTAAAACGCTTACGATTTCTGTGCCACTGATATCAACTATGTATAACTAGGCACAGAGAACCACCTAAAACATCGGGCTGACAAAACAACGGGCAGATCTCGAAATTTCCGACAAGGTTGCCTGCTTTTGAATTCCCAAGATTATATAAATACACATTATGTTTTTAATGTCAACTGTCTAGGACAACATGAATCCACCCCTTGATAAAACCCAAATGGTTTCCCAGGGAAGCCGAACACTCTAAGCCCTCAACATGTGAATCCCTAGTAGTTATTGAATGTATAGAGTTTAACTCCATTCATACTGTAACAAAATGCAACTAGCAGACACAAAAAAGCAATTATATTATCCATCAAAATTAACCAAACAAGCAGAACTCCATATACTGACCAAGTACATGTTCTCCTATTAAAACCTGATGTATAAGAAAGAATCATAGAATGGCAATTTCATTTTCCCCTACATCCATCTCATCCTCAGTCCAAGACCTAAATGTGCAACAGCTATCCATGTATTAACCACAGAAGCCAAAACTAGCAAGAGATGATCAAATTTCAGAAACCAATATCAGCAACTTAGTTGTACTTTGAATAAGGCAGAAACAATTACAAAGTTGATTCTGCTTGAACAATAAAAGTAGGCACATTAGTTCTTGAAAGAACCACGACTTCAATACTTTTGAGTTGGAAACCATTTGAAAATGCATTAGGATGAGGCGCAGGACATAAAACATATCTTAGAAGCACAAGAAAGATGGCTAAAAAGCGATTATGATCCAATATCATCCATGATCCAAGACTCTTGTACAAATTGCAATGACGAAAACCTTAAGCAGGACTCTTGTACAGAGCAAGAGATGAGCTACTCATCATCGCAATCCACGACCTCGGAATTATAACCATTAATAACAGGAGCAATTATAAATTAGTGATCTGGCGGCATCCAGGTGAATACATCCAAAACATAAGAAACAGCAAAATGCTTGACTAAAGCTCAAATGGGATCCACGGAAATCTAGATGGACTCGGTCTTACTCCTGACAAGAATAGAGACTTTTTCCAAAGACAAACAGTTGATGCACCAAACAAATGGAAGCATTCAAAATAGAACTCGTCCAGTCCACAAAGCAAGGCAAGAGTTGCATGATCCATTAACCCCTAACCTAGCTACCACAGACAAATCGCTCACAGGAGGTCCAATCGTCCAGAGCTAAAGCAATATATAACACAAAACAGCGAATTCGAGCACATCAAAGCAATAATTTTGACGACAATTTCCGAAAAACTGCAAATTCAAGCGTCGATTATCTTATCACAAGCTAAAAATCGAAAGCAGATCCACAGGCTGCTGAGGCTCAACTGCGGAAAAATCAAGATTTAAGTTTAGCTAGAAAACTCAAAGCACATCAAATCCACACACAAGAACAAGTCAATTGCAGATCAAAACGAGCAGAATCAGAAGTTGAGAAAGATAATCAAGATAACCACAACAAGGAAGAAACATCAACAGAAAGGACAAAGCAGAGAGAGAAGAGAATTGCTTACCATGTCTTGAGAGCGAAGAGAGACGATCGGGCTGAAGGCGAGGGGAGAGAGAGAGAGAGAGAAAAGGAGGGTGAGGCTGCGTAGAAGTGAAGTCCGAGAGGGGGAGGCTCCTGCTGTTCAAAATGAGAATGGGGAAATTAAAAAGGGAGCTGAGGAGGCCTTCGCCTTGGGGGTCGGGTGTCGCTTTGCGCCTCCCCTACCACCTTAATATCAATGATGATCGACATATGCGTGACAACGGAGAGAGAGAGGTCGGTCGGACGAGTCATATTCTGCCACGTATGCACATACATGAAAAATCTACTTTGCCCTTCTAATTATCTCCTTCTAATTTAAATAAATCAGGGGTAATCCCGACCGTTTCTGTTTTTTTAATTGAAAAATATTTTTTGGTGTTTGTTTTGATAAGAAGAGATTAAATCAATTCTTACTCTAATAATCTAATCTGTAGACTCCATAAATACTTTTTTCTTTTTTATGTCATTGTAGTTCTCATGCTTATTGAAAGACTCTTTAAACTCTACCCACAAAAAAAAAAAAAAAAACCTTTTAAATAAGGCATCCTTGTTTGAACTTGCAACAATAAAGATTTTTATTTTATTATTAATAAAGTAATCTTTGAAAAACAAATATGAAATAAGATATTATAATTAACAATCATGTAACAGTAAATTTTGTTCTATAGACCTGAGATATTAAAGACAAGTCACTTACGATTATAAATTTCAAATTTATGATATAATTTAATAATTTTTAAAAAAATATAAACAAAGAAAGTTTTATTGTTGGTATAACCACATAAAGTAAAATGATAAAAGTAATCCAAGTAGGCTAACAGTTGAGGGGGAATGGTACAGCAAAGCAAGCCCGAGCCCAGTGGGCTTACGGGTCTAAAACGACATCTAATAATTCAAAATTTGATTAAAAAAGCTCGATGACGTGCTGTTGAATTGAACCGTCGTGGGAATAATTATGGTTGGCAATAGATGTTGTCATTTTGAAAACTTTTTCTGTATTTTTTTGAATAGAATATGTTGCATGGCATATGACTCGCAATCTATATATAAGAATGGTTGGGTTGGGACAGTCACTAGTTAGTTGTTACTGTCAAGATACCTCATTTTTACTGGCCATTTTTAATTTCCAATTTCCAACCACAACCAATTAAACTATGTTCTAGCTAACTGATATGATAGCTATCTCAAAATTTTCAAATATTCAACGCAGCTTTTCAAGTTGAAAGCTTCACTAAAAATAAAAACTATTCGATAATTTTTTTACATGGTAAGCAAATCTATTGAAGACTTTATATCTCGTGGATATCTTAAATAAGAGTACACATGGAGGAGGAAGAAGGAACATGAGAAAGGAAATTGATGATATAATTGATATCGAACCAAAAGTTTTTGAGATAAAAATTATCTCAGTATGCTTTTGAAAATTCAAATTTGTATTCACCTCCTTATTGAGATGAGACCACTACTACCTCCATCAACACCATGTGAGAGGCTTGCAGATATACAGATACCATTACTTATGTCTCTCCATTTTTTACATTCAATATTACTTCCATGAACATTTTCTAGGTCCCAAGCATTCCGTAGCATCCACTGAAAGTAAAAAGATTTATAGTTATAAAGATTCTTAAAAAAATTCATAATTCTTTCTAAATGTTTCATAAATTCTCTTCAAATTTCTATATTCAACCCATTTCTTGTTGCATTTGGAAAACACTTCACTGTGAATAGAACTCAGAATAACCCAAGTTTAGGGCGAATAGAAACTCTCAAAAAAGTACAAGAAAGCTCATTCTGAATAGTAGACCCAAACAACCAAATGCTCATGCTCATGAGATAAATACCCTTCATTGCAAGTTTGCAACTCACAGAACACAATGTAATATCCACCCAACAACTAATACATACTAGCATGTTCATCCATACTATACCGACAGCTTTTCTAGTTCCAACAAATCGAATTCATTGTAACAGGATAAATGCGAACTTATATCTAGATAAGCACTAGATATCAAGGTCGAACATAAGAGAGAACTTCAAGCAATACAACATCCATCATTCACCATCAACAAACTATCAACATCCCTCTTTCAAGTTCAGAAGGAGTGTGCATCAGGCAAAAAGAAAAGAAAAGAAAAGAAAAAAAAAAAAAAGGAAAAGGTGTTCTCATAACTCAAGTCTTGACCTCAGCGAGCTCGGCTGGCGATAACATCAAGGCCCATCTCAGATGGGTCAGTAGCCTGCAGCTCCACCTGAATACCATCCAATTCCCTCTTGAACCGGTCCTTTGAACTTGCATAAATCATTTTGCTCCTCACCCTTGATGTGTCAGGAGACCTTCACAGAAAACCCAAGGTGTCAAAGACATGTTTCATAAGCTTGATGGGGAAGGTGATGATACCCATGTACTTTAGAAACCTGTACTACGCATTCCTATGTCCAATGGACCCCAGACACAAAGATAAGTCTGTTAATGTTCTCAACCTAACACTGTGTTTGGATTCCAAGGACAGGGAGGGGGAGGCTAGGGAAGGAAAATGAAGGTTTTTTGGGGGAGGGAATGTCACCCCCATGATGCCTCAGTTTTTACTCGGCCACATAATGAGGGAAAATGGGGGAAATTAAAATTTTTAAGACCCCCCTTTTTTTTCTTCCTCTACTAGTAATCCAAACAAGATGAAGATAAATCACCTTCTTACCCCTCCTCTCCCCCCTCTCTACCCTCAATCCAAATAGTGTAAGGCATTAATGCTTTATGTAGCAAGCAAAATTACCATGCAATGAAAAAGATCTTGCTCTTCTGAACATTCTCCTCTGTTACGAAATCAAAATCGTAAATGGCATAGCGACATTCATTATCAGGAAGGGACGCAGCGAAATCTTCATAGGTTTGAGTTGGCTCTCCGAGCTTTTCAACCACTATCTGCTTCTGTTTCTCCTCGATCTTAAAAACAATGTAGCGGTGAGTGCGCTTAGCTTTCAGCTCTAAGAATTTCAGCTTACAGTCATCATGAACAGCCATTCCTGAGGCTGCATTGGCCTTTAAATTGGGAACAAAACAGCAGTAAGTATATATCCTGACCAGCAAACTAATTGATAAAGGAGCACGGTAATCCAAATCCACAATCAAGAACTCAATGTTAAAATTCATACATTGACCACCAGCATAGTATGCCAAAGACTTAGGATTAACCCGAGTGAGATGAACTAGGAAGTGTTTCACTAGACACAGCAGGACATAGCACTCTAAAGGCTACAGTACAGGGGGCTGAGAAAGGCCAATAGGCTTCCAGGGAAAACCAAGTCTTCCACTTTAAGCTTCAGAATGCAAAATCCTTCATAGTTCTTTCGAGTCCACAATCTAACTCTATCTAAGAAACATGAATTCTCTGCAACTAAGCACCACAATAATAAGCAAATGCATTCATCCTCTTTGCAATCTGAGAACTAAGTTCACCAGAATTTTCAGCGCATCAACCAAAAGAAACCAAAATATGAAGAGAGATAATGTGATCATGAATTTTTAGAAACCAATAGCAGCAACGGTATCAACAAGTTAAATCTGGGCAGAGGCGAAACACAGTTATGATCCAAGATTACCCATAATTCAAGGCCTGTGTACAAAACCTTGAGATCAGCTAGAACAAGAGATAACCAATCATAATCACAATATACAGTCTCATCATTCATTTAAACAATCAATTATCCACAGGTTCACTCGAAATCATTGAACCCCCCCCAAGAAGATCTAGATGCACACTGATTCACCTTGGCGATCGGAGCACAACAGAGAGAGAGAGAGAGAGGGTAGGGATAAAGCAACAACTAATATCCACAAATTAACGGAAGCATTTAGCAAAGCATAAAAATTCAAGATCCATCAAACTTTAACCTAGCTCACACAAACGAACAGTGCACAAGAGGTTCAAAGCCAAAGCAACAAATTCCGTAAAATTGATAACACGAGCCGCTCATCGGATCAAATCTAGAACATACAAGCAAGAATTTCTGCTCTGATTTTCAAAACGAAGATTTCTAAGAAGCCGACGCAGATCCACACGCTGCTGCGGTGAAATGCCCCATAATCGGCACTGGAATTTGAGTAGAAAATTCAAAGTGTTTTCCACTGGATGCAAGACTCAGTCAATCGTAGATCAAGCACCAAAAGCAGCAAAAATTCAACGATAAAATTAACACTAGTTGAAAGAGATAATCACAAGCAAAAAGAATACCAACGACGAGGAATTACCATGGTGTGAGAGCTATGAACTGATCGGAGGCGACGGGATGAGGAGAGGAGAGGAGAGGAGAGAGAAAAGGAAGGGTTGAGTTCGGGGAGACTGCGTACAAGTGAAGTCTAGATGAGAGAAGCTCTCTCTCTCTCTCTCTCTCTCTCTCTCTCTACCGAAAGTGAATGGATTAGCCGAAGATCAATGGCAATTAAAAGAGGATGGGGAGCCCTCGGGTGTCCCTTTGCGCCTCCCTTGATTCGACTAACCTCAGATTTATTTTTATTTTTTTAAAGGGAGATCGGCCTTTAACTTTATTTATTCATTCGTCAAACAATTATTCTTGAATAAAAATCATCAATAATGTATAGCCTTTCCTGTAATCAAATTCTTTTGCCTAAGAATAAATAGTTGCAATCTAATAAGCGCATGTTCGAACTTATATATAAAACGCACATAAATAAAAATATAAATAAAAACGAACAAAACGAACATATATAAACGAAGTAAATTATTAAATAAGAAACGAATGAATATAAACGAACGGACCTTAAGTTGTTATGTAATAACTCTTTAGAAGCCCTTGTACTCCTTTTAAGCATAATTCGTAAACTTTGACTTGGGTAGAACACGATTAAATATTAATTTTGTCGGAGATAATGAAGAAATCGACTCAATGCACAAAATTTAGGAAATAGGTAAATCTAAAGATTGAAAAAATAAGTTTTAAATTTGAAAGAGAGAAACTTAAATAATTATCTCTTTCTCTTATGAAGCCATAGAAATTGAGGAGTTGACCTCTTACTATAACATTTTTTATGCAACAAATATATTTTACGATACTTGGATCGAAATTTGGAAGAATGGATGCTGAGAAAACAGAGCCACAAAGGAAATATTCGTCTACTTTCTCATGCTCAACTGTCATCAAAGGAAGGAGACTTCCAACTTTGTATGTTTGAGTTTGTGTCTAAAGTCTTTTATTCGCTAATAATAATATTAGCAATTATTTCACATTCTTAATGGTTGGTCCTAATTTGTTCGTTTTTTATATTAAGTCTAAAAATGTTAATTTCACATTCTCATTAGTAGTTTCTTTTTAACTTGTCTATGGCATACTCATATCGCAAACGGCAGTTATTGTGGAATTGCTCGGCCTTTATAAATTACACTATTGTTCTAAGTCAATAGACCCAAGAGCCGAGACTATGAAGCCTCGAATCCATCTCTCTCCTTTCACGCTCTGTACCTATAGATTCGGATTCATTATATAAGGTTTACATTCTACAAACTACTAACTAGGTTTTAGCATAACAGTTTTGCAAGTTTAATTTGAAATCTGAGCCCTATCCACTCGCAGTAATTACTCCAAAGTCGAGTTTTTTTTTTTTTCTCCGATCAATTTTAAGATGCATGGATTCCTCAAAACAGAAGGGAAAAACAAAAAGAAGAGATGATAAAGTTTGTGCTTAAAAAGAAAGCTAATAAGCAACGACTTCACTTAGAACCCACAACATGAATACGGTTCTTTGAGAAGAAAACTACATCACCAGCATAACTTAGCATAAATGCCGTTATTCCATCTCTAGTATCTCTCCTCAATGTTTATAGAAGAGCCAAAAACAGAGTTCACAAACAGCAAAATACAGAAACAAGGGCAATTCACGCAGAAGACCAAACAGGTTATTCCATCTCTAGTATCTCTCTTCAGTGTTGATCAAGTATAATCAACAAATACTTGTCATTATCACAAATTCAGCATCGCTCACTGCATCCTGCAATGCAAAAATATGCACCCGACGAGCGATTCATACTAGTGTGTTGATCCAAACAATATCAAGCATCATCCAACAAACAATTTAACATCCAACTCAAGCTAAAATTTCAGGGAACAGCAGCAATTTACCATACAGGATCCACCATCAGCAAAATTCTAACGTCGCTTGTTTCCAAATTGAAAGCAGTTTACCATACATGATTGTAATGAGCTCAGTTGGATCAATACCCTGCAGCACTGCCTGAATACAACACGATTCCCTCCCAAATGTCCTTTGAGCTTGCATGTTTGTTTTCCTCCTCAACCTTGACGTGCCTGTGACCTTGAGAAGACAAGTAAAAATAGCACAAAGACATGTTCAGCAAGCTATACACGGGGAAATGACCATAGAGAATCTGATTGAATATGTAAACCATTGTGTTTATAAACACGTAGCTTTCTGTGTAGGCCCGATAGTTTGCAGGTATCAAGTGTGCTAATATCCCCACCAAATGACATTCATGTGTAGCAAGCAAGATTTAGTATTTACCTATGCAATGAAAAAGATCATGCTCTCCTGCCAATGCTCTTCTGCTACGAAATCAAAATAAAAAACAGCACTGTGACATTCATCAGTACAACGGCACACAGTAAAATCTCCAAAGCTTTGATTTGGCTTCCAAACTTTCCAAACATTGTCTGCTTCTCCTCAATCTTAAAACCGATTTAAGTGTCAAATGCCGACACTCAGCTCCAAGAATTTCAGCTTGCAGCAATCATTCATAGCCATTCTTGGCAAAAATACCTGTAAATAGACACTCAACATGGAAAACTAATTGATAAAGGTGCAACAAATTGATCCCCAAAGTCAAGAACTCAAAGTTGTAATAAACACATGCATAGACACAAGCATAAACATGTGATGTATTCCAGCGAAATCAACAAGGAAGCATAGCTAGAAATCATAGTACCTTCAACTTTTACCTAGACACATTAAGTTTCAGCACTTCAATCCCCAATAGTTCTCTAGAGTACATGCCTTAGCTCTACTGAAAAAACAACTGATTCTCTGAACAAACAACCAATTGGCAGAAACAAACAACTGAATTCACTCTTCCGTTCAGTAACAGAAGAAGCCTCACTTAACTGCAATCACAGGCATCTCAGTATGCCCAATCTAATTCTGCTCAAACCAAATAAATAAGCAAGAAATTAGAGGAGCATATTTCTAACCGATTTTTTTGAAGTAGACATATATGTAGCATTTGATTGGATGTAATCAACTATGCAATGCAAACAAGTTTGTAACTTTGATTCCATTACTTTGTTTGCAATTACTTGCATTACATCCAACCAAACACCATGTCTCCAATTTTGAGTGCTCTGAGGGAAGAAAATTGTATTACCAAAGCTAAACTCACTCACAACACTAGGTAAACTGCTAAATAATCAGTGAATCTGGTAGGGTTCAAGGGCCACTTGCTACATAAAGGGTTGGACAGAATTTTCAGGTGTACTATTCATCAAGGACCTTAATCCATCTACACATACATGGAGGACCAGACCCAATAGTTAACACAGGCCCACAAGACCTAAGTCTGGTCAACATGCTGAGGAATTTGACAAAATAGAAATTGTTAACATGTGAACGTCTTCAAGAAATCAACTATTCAATTTCCATACAAGTCAGAGAAAATCAAATCAAATCGATGAAACAAAAGTTAATTGAATAACAAAGAACTTATATTCCGGAACGATTTTCAACAAATTGCAAAGCACTTATCGTATTCCACATTTGCGATGGATCAAATACAGATTTTCTTCGGAGATCAAGAGCACAATGCAAAATCTCCAAGGACATTGAAATTTCAAATCCACCAGCTCAAAAACCCTAACTACAACCTATGAAACACGAAATCTGACAATTTTAAGAGCTCGTAAATTTGGTGACCGCCTTGGTACCTTCAGAGACGGCGTGTTTCGCCAACTCTCCGGGAAGAACAAGGCGGACGGCAGTCTGGATCTCGCGAGAGGTGATGGTTGGCTTCTTGTTGTAACGAGCGAGCTTCGAGGACTCCTGAGCGAGCTTCTCGAAGATGTCGTTGATGAAGCTGTTCATGATGCTCATGGCCTTGCTGGAGATCCCGATATCGGGGTGAACCTGCTTCAGAACCTTGAAGATGTAGATCTTGTAGGTTTCAACACTCTTCTTCATCTTCTTCTTCTTCTTGTCTCCCGCGCCGGCCTCTTTAGGGAGCTTCTTCCCGGCCTTTGGCTTCTTCTCTGCCGGAGCCTTCTCGGCGGCGGTCTTCTCTGCCGGCTTCTTCTCTGCCTTGGGCGCCATTGATGGAGGGGTGAGAGAGAGCGGGAGAGGGGGAAGAGGTCGAGAGCTTTTGATTTTTCGAGGGGAAGGGGAGGGAAACTGAGAGATGCGGCTGTTCTCCAAGAATGTCAAGGGTTTATATAGTGGAAAGAGAAGGTTTGTGATTGGACAATAGGGTTTGTGGAGGATCGATGATGTGGCGTTCGGATATCCGCCGATTCAGTAGAGTTGAAGCGGTAAACTGACGGATCATTTGGTGGGTGGGGGGTTCTGCCTTTTTTTTTTTTTTTGAATAACGAATGGTCACTTGTGGGCTGGGAGTCCCATTCTTTATAGTATTACGTAGATTGAGATTGCATTTTTGTTAGGGGTATAGGAAATAGAGCTGGCCCATAGAAAATTGAAATTGCATTCGGATATTTTCATCTCATAGCAAGATTTGGATAGTTTAGAAATTGTATCTAGTGATGCAAAATTTCACCCAAATCTGAAAATTTTGACTTAAATTTGACCTATTTTTATCAAGTGTGTATAAAAGTTGTATTATAATTGACACAAAAATTCAGATTTGGGTTTGGGTCGAATTGAGCATGACTTCATCCGCCTCGCACCCAAACCTAACCCGTACATGGTTATTTAATGTGATATCTTTTATTTTTTTGGGCAACCACCAGTACTGAGAAGCCTGTTGTGAGGCGCCCCGAGCGGCCTTAGCCCAATCTGAATCGAAGTCAGGATATTAAGATCAAAAGATCATAATCTTCTTTTCAGTCTAGCTTCTCTCTCCTATCGGTTCTGCCTCTCCTTTCCTTTCGTTACAGTCTCTCTCTCTCTCCCCCTCCTCTTGCTACACAATGCTTGCTCGCTCATAGGGTCATTTCTCTCTCAGACCTCACTACTCAATGTGAGGCTCTCACGGCTCTCTCTACTCCTCTCACTCAGTCGACCTCTTGCCGCTCTCTCCCTCTATTGCTAAGTCATCATTGTCTCTCTCACTTAGTCTTCTCTCTCACAAAACCCAACACCTAAGGATTTCACCTCTATTATCCAAACACGAATAAAATTTGTAAACCTAAAAAGCTCAGTGGGAGTAAAGTATAGGTTTTCAAAACTCAGTGACTGTAGATATGAGTATGTATACAATTTTTGTAAACGGAATAAGTGTGAGTATGGCTCCACTTGACTAGAACCCGCCCCGTTCCATTCTTAATTATACCCTTATAATTTTTATTTCAAATGAATTTTTTTCTTATTGTCAACCACCGAAAATACGTAGTCTCATCTACAAACTATTCATGCATAATATTATAATAAAATATATCACTACATGCCTTATAATATATACTAAAATAGGTCACAGACACTACCATCTTTAAACCATCTTCTTTTTTTTATGAAAAGAGGAGAATTTCATTAATCAAAATTCATGGCCATTCGTTCAAGGCCCGATCGAAAATGCAATCTGGCCCCTATTTAACCAAATCCGAGGGCTCGGATCATAGGGTTGGAATTAAACTAAATTATGAGCAACATTATTCTCATCTCTTTTAACAAAAGAAAAGGCACAAAAACTGAAATAATTTGAAAGTGATAAAATGTCATCGACCATCACACCTATATTCAAATGAAGATATCAAATTTAAATGTAGGAAATTAATATGTAAATTATTAGGGAGTTTTTAATTTATTACCTTCCGAATTGAAAAAATTGTTGTGTTCTAAATTGATAGCTCAACAACATTTTTTTCACCGTATTAGCTAATATTGTAGTGTAGGACATATGCAGTGATTATTAATCCACTCAAAGAATTCCTCGCCATCTCTAGAAGCGACACGGGCTTTTTTGAGGCCTTAATACAGCCCTTCCTGCCTTAGGTCATATGCTCTGAATCCGATACCATTTCCTAATATGTGAATTAGTCCTTTCTTCACTTTGCAATTTCATTGAACCCAAGTGAGTTGCCAATTGTTAATTAGCGTCTTCGCTAATATGCTGGGCCTGACTCTATTGTCTCCAACTTCAAGTTCACTTTGTCTTTCATCTATCCGTCTATTGATATATAACCGACAGTGCAACGCATCCTACAAGGTCTACAACCTAACTAGAAACTTGATCACCACCTACCAAACTAGAACACCCTGTCTTGAATAATAGGCTTTCAAATAGTCAAATACAATAAACGCAAGGGGGTTTCCGGTATCCACAGCAGTACAGTCGAATTACTCGTAACTGGACAAAACCCATATACCCAGATACGTTTCAGAATACAGGCGCACAAACAATTGAAGACATTCGAGGAACCCAAGATTCGGATGTAGTAGAATCAATGACATTAGAAAAGACCTTAAAATCTATGTCAGTGAGGAACTCAATTGACCACCGCATATTCGAAATTTGAATCATATGCAACATCAACACTGCAAGTTAAGCACAGAATTTATCGTTTAACTCAACGATTTGACAGACCAAAATCGCTGCTTGCAATTGCAATTGCATGTAAAAAAATTGGCGGTAAACTAACCAAAATTTGATCTAATCTAATCTACCACCCCGCTACTTACCCCAAACATACAAAAGGTAAGTGTGACAAAGAGAGAAAGAGGTGAGATACGAATTATTTTCGTCATTCAATTACTCCACATCCAACTACAAATTTGCATAAAAAACCCTACCAGAACACTATTCGTTCAACAACCAAAGTAAGCCTATTACAACTTTACACGATCACTACCGCAATCCCCTTAATTTCTCTCTCCACTTTCATCACTCCATTTACAAACCCTAACAAAAGATAATTCAATGATACGCGAGAAACAAGCATCCTCAATTAAGAGCTAGTAAATTTGGTCACAGCCTTGGTGCCTTCAGAAACGGCGTGCTTCGCCAACTCACCGGGAAGGACGAGTCTCACAGCGGTCTGGATCTCCCGAGAGGTGATCGTAGGCTTCTTGTTGTATCGAGCGAGTCTCGAAGCTTCCTGGGCAAGCTTCTCGAAGATATCGTTGATGAAGCTGTTCATGATGCTCATCGCCTTGCTGGAGATCCCGATGTCAGGGTGGACTTGCTTCAAGACCTTGAAGATGTAGATCTTGTAGGTTTCGACACTCTTCTTCATCCTCTTCTTCTTCTTGTCTCCGGCAGCGGCACCGGCCTCCTTTGGGAGCTTCTTTCCGGCCTTTGGCTTCTTCTCAGCCGGAGCCTTCTCGGCAGCGGACTTCTTCTCCTCAGCCGGCTTCTTCTCGGCTGGCTTTTTCTCCGCCTTGGGCGCCATGGATGATGGTCGAGGTTAGCTGAGGAGAGAGAAAGTGACCGCGGATATTTCCAGAGAGAAGGTCAGATGAGATGCAGAGAAAGGTTGGGTTGGAAATTATGCAATGAATGTGAAAGCGGTGGGTGAGGAATGATTATATAGAAAAGTGTGATGTTCTTTCATTGGTTAATGAGGCGTCACGCGGATCCATGACGTGGCTTTCTATTTACCGTTGATTTAGTTTCGTTCGGAAGGGGTAGCCAAGTGATCGACGGATGATGTAGTTGTGGGAAGCGGGGAGGGAGCGGGTTTGGGTGGTTTGGTTTTGGTGGGAAACCGGGAAATGTTGGAATTTTGGGATTTTTTTGGATTTTGGAATTAAATCTTATGACCTATTTGAATTTTGGAGTTTACTTTAAATAAAATAATTTGGGCTGCAAATTTTGAGCTCGGCTTTTTCTTTTTTTCAAAGTATGTCGATATATTAAGATAAAATGATATGTTTGATATATAGATTATAATGTGAGATATTTATTTATTCACTTATACAAATAGTAAGAGGAGTATTAGACATATATTTATTTCGAAAGTAAAAATCAACAGTAAAGAGCGATAAAGAGTTTTATATAAAAAAATTAATAAATTGTAAAATGATATGCTACTATTGGGATGAACGAATCCTTAATAATTTTACCCGTTTTGTTCCATATTGATACATCAAATAATGAAAATAAAATTAGGTAATTTACTTATTTAACAATAATGAGTTCTGAGTAATTGTTAATAATACTCATAATAAAATCTTCATTTTTTATAGTTTATTTTTATTATTATTATTATTCAACCAAATGCTAAAAAGTTTAAGACTCGAGAGTCAAATTAATAAACTAGTAACAAGAAAAAGGTAATACTCGTAAAAACAAAATAATACGATCCACCACTCAAATACTCTCCAGCCTACTTAGTTTACTACTCATAATGTATTCCCTTATCTTATGCTTGAAAGTCCACCTATTTGACTTTATTTGTTAAAGATTAATTTTCGAGTGTTTGAACAATTAATTTCCTTGTATTTTACAACGATCACCGCGCGCGTCTAAGGTTCTTCTCTCTCGCAACTTAACACCACGTTGACGTAACATTTGCTCATTGAAATAAACTCCTAGCTTAGTTGCTTTAGATACCAACACTATTACATCGACTATCTAATGTTTTTTATACTTACCATCCAAACAAAATATTATTACATCAACGTGGTTGTAACTTGTATCATGCAGTAGTAAGTTATACTTATAAATTTAAACAACTTTTTTAGACAAAAAGCTTTCTCATTCATGAAAAATTCAAAACTAAAATTTTGTACATCCCGAAGAATAAACCAGAAATAAAATACATTAAGAGGAACTAGTTGACTTGCCTTCTATGAAGGATTGACATTTAGAATCACCATATGAATTTGCAATGAAACAAAAATTTATGGAAAAAATTAAGCTTATGGAATCAGTGGTTCAATCCATTCCCTCTCACCCGGCTTTACTTTCTTTATCAATATATTCTTGAGTCTTACTTTAATTTTCCATTTGATTCTCGGGATGATGCTCTGACGTGTTTTCAAAAACTTTGTTACAACGCTCGCGCCGTATATGGTAGCTATAGGTGGCACACACTACGTGTATTGAGTACAGAGTACTTGCTTTTGTTTGTCTATTTCGACCTTACGTATGCCTGCCCAAATGCAAATTTCTCCTATTCAATTTAAACAGCACTCTAATTTCGAAAATTTTAAACATAACTCTTTATTTTCGAAAAAGTTTTAAATTAATTTTAAAAATTTTATAAATGAATAGTTTCTAAATTATAAATTAACTAGGTAATTGGATATGTGTAATATCCTGAGGTCACATAATATATGTTTATGTAATTTGATGTAATTGTCCATATGTTATAGAAGGATATGGATTCCCCTCGGAAATCATTACTAAGATTTTACAGTTAAGCATCTTTCGATAAAACACTATTTATTAAGTTAATTTTTTCACGAGTTGATGATGAAGTATATTGGAAAAAACATGTTATTCCGATATAACTAGTGTCGATTCTAATAGTTGTCATGTGTAATCATATGTGCCACATTGAGGTGCCTAGTATTTCGTAGATTACTTAAAAGTTGCGTGCTACCATCGGTTTACACCATTAAAGTTGGAATTACCTTATAATATTAAAAGGATAATGGCAATGTCATAAGTAATAATTATCAAGATCATCTCAATTCATAAAGATGATATTGTGAACTTTCCGATGGGTTTTAGGGGCATAGTTATTGAGTGTTTAAAAAACCCAAAAATGAAGGCTATTTATCCACAATTTTTTGCAACTTTTGGAAAATTTTCATAAAATTGTCAAATACTATCTTAACAAATCTATTGAATATTCAAGAGGTTCTTGCATATTTAAGACCCATTATATATCATTTCAAGAGCATTATACAATAGGAAAAAAAAATCAAATAGAACACCCAAATATGGGTCATTCTTGGCTACTTTAGGATCACCTTGTAATATCAAAAAGATAATGACAATGTCATAAGTAGAAATCATCAACATCATTTAAATTCATAAAGATAATACCGTAAACTTCCCAAGTGGTTTCGGAGGCATATTGGTCAAGTGCTTCCAAAAGATTTCGGAGGCATAGTAGTCTAGCGCTTCCAAGACCCAAAAATGAAAACTATTATACATAGTTCTTTGCAATTTGAAAAATTTCCGCAAAGTTGTTAAATAATATCTTAACAAACCTATTGATGATTAAACAGATTCTTATCTATTTAAAACCCACTTTAGATTATTTTAAGAGCATTGTACACTAGAAATATACTCGAATAAAACATCCAAATTTTGCTCATTATTGGTCGCTTTGGGATCACCTTCTAAGATCCAAAAAACAATAACAATGTCATAAGTAGAAATCATTAAGATTACTTGAATTGATAAAGAGAATATTGTGAGCTTTCCAAGGGTTTTCGAAACATAGTGGTAAAGTGCTCCCAAGACCCAAAAATGAATGCTATTACCCACAGCTTTTTTACAATTTTTGTGAAATTTTAGAAAAGTTGTCAAATAATATATTAACAAACCTATAGATAACTAAAGATGTTATTTTCTATTTAAGGCCCATTATAAATCATTTTAAAAGCCACTACTACAAAAACGCTATATAGCGACGGAAACTAGCGACGGAATCGAATCCGTCGCTAATTAGCGACTGAAATAGCGACGGAATCCGACATGTGTCGGATAAAACTTAATTATCGATGGAATTAGCGACGAAATTTAATTCCGTCGCTATTTTAGTCATTAGCGACGGACATAACGACGGACAAGGAAAACTTAGCGACGAATTTATGAAAAAAATTAAATTAAATTTTTTATATAATTAGCGACGGAATCGGCTCGTCGCCGATTCCGTCGCTATATCTCATTTTTTAAATTTTTTAAACTTAGCGACAGAATCGAGTCCGTCGCTAAATGTAATTTTTAATTTTTTTAATTAGCTACGGAATTAGTCCGTCGCTAATTCAAAATTTTTAAAATCTTAAATTTTATCGCCTACTTTAAGTTGAAAAATATCAAAATTTTCAAATTTAAATTAGCGACGGAATTTTCCGTCGTTAATCCAAAATTTTCAAATTTAAATTTGCCGCCTATTTCATTTTTCAAATATATAAAATTTTCAAATTTTTAATTGGCGACGGACTTGTCCGTCGCTAAATCAAAATTTGAAAAATTTTACGTTGGTGGGCTATTAAATTTTCTTCAGCTTTGAAATTTAAAAATTTTTAATTAGCGACGGACTTTTCCGTCGCTAATCCGTCGCTATTTTCGATATAAAATCTGAAGTTCAACGAGACTCGGCAAACATAAGGAGAGATAGAAGTGAGAGTTTGAGAGAGCGAGAGATAGAAGTTCAACGAGACTCCGCCACCGCCGTCCGCCGCCGCCACCGCCGTCATCACCAACTAACCACCTTTAACTTCTTGTAAGTATGCTTTCTCCATCCTCCCTCATTGTTGGTTGTATTTATAATTTACTTTGTTTACTATAAAATTTCAGATTTTAGAGGATTTGATATAACTTATTTTGATAGGCATGGTTGGAATGAGTTAAAAGATGAAGATAATGAGAAAGAGGAAGAAGAAGAGGAAAAGGAAGATGAAGAACATAACTTGTGTTTGTATAATTTACTTTGTTTACTCTTATTTTTATTTTCAATTAGTTTTTATGGATGTTTGAAGTTGGATTATTTATGACTTTTGTGTTTGTAGATATTTTTGTATTTGAATTAAAGTTGAATTTGATGTTGTTATACTATTGGATTATTTGGATTTGTATTTCATTGTAAATTTTTTGTATTCGCACTCAAAACTATACAAAATTGTCAATTTTTTAAAAAATTCGCTAAAAATCAGCGACGTTCAGTCGCTAATACAATCAGCGACAGATTTTCTTATTCCGTCGCTAATCGGCGATGGAATCGTAAAATTCCGTCGCTAATTCCGTCGCTAAATAACGTTTTTCCGTCGCTATTTCCGTCGCTATATGACGATTTTCTAGTAGTGAGCACTATAAATAAGAAAAACACTCAAATAAAACACCTAAATCTTGCTCATTTTTCGTTCCTTTTGGATGATCTTTTAAGATCCAAAAGACAATGATAATATCATAAGTAATAATTCTCAAGATCATCTAAATTCATAAAGATAATACCGTAAACTTATAAAGGGGTTTCAAAGGCATAATGCTCAAGTGTTTCCAAGACCCAAAAATGAATACTATTTATTATACATAGTTTTTTGCAATTTTTGTGAAATTTTCGAAAAGTTGTCAAATAATATCTTAACAAACGTGATGATAATTCAAGAGTTTTTTGGTTATTTAAGGCTCATTCTAGATCATTTCAAGAGCATTGTACACCAGAAAAACATTCAAATAAAATACCTAAATCTTTTTCATTTTTGTCTACTTTGTGATTATATTCTAAGATCCAATAGACAATAGCAACGTCATGAGTAGAAATCATAAAGATCGTCTCAATTCATAATGGGAATATTGTAAGATTTCCAATGGGTTTTAGAGGCACTCGTGTTCAAGTGCTTCCAATACCAAAAAATGAAGGACATTATCCATGATTTTTTACAATTTTGGGATATTGTCGAAAGTTATCAAATAATATCTTACTAAACCTACCGACAATTTAAGAGGTTCTTGGCTATTTAAAGTCCATTATAGATCATTTTAAAAACATTATACACAAGAAAGTTACTCAAATAAAACACCCAAATTTTGCTCATTCTCTATTGTTTCGGGATGCTCTTCTAAGATGTAAAAGATAATGACAATGTCATAAGTAATAATTATTAAGATCATCTAAATTCATAAAAATAATACTCGTGAACTTCTAAAGGAGTTTTAGAGACATAGTGGTCAAGTACTTCCAAGACCCAAAAATGAAGGTTATTATCCACAATTTTTTGCAATTTTTGTGAAATTTCGAAAAGTTGTCAAATAATATTTTAACAAACCTATTGACAATTCAAAAGGTTCTTGGCTATTTAAGGTCCATTATAGATAATTTCAAGAGCATTATACATCGAAAGATAATCAAATAAAACACTCAAATCTTACTCATTCTTGGCTACTTTGGGATCACCTTATAAGATCAAAAGGACAATAGTAACGTCATAAGTAGTAATTATTAATATCATCATAACGAGAAATGTTAGAATTACTAGCAGATCGATAATAAAAAAATTTTTGTTATGTTGGTAAAAGTGATTAATAACAACACTTATATAAGTCGGTTGATTTATGATGAATACCGAGTTTTCGTTTTATTTTAGCGAGGATGAAAGTAACATCCAAGTGCATGGTTTGTGTGAGTAATAATTCGAAACAACTAAGCTATATGGAATACAAAATGTACATCTTTACTTTTAAGGGAGTTCCTTCTAAAATCTTTGCATCTACTGGATGCTTAGCTTGAATCAATCTTATTGTGGCCGGAGTTTTGAAATGTTTATTATGTGTTTTCATGTGAAAGGATAAAAAATGGAATAGGGCTGTAATCTAAAGAGCAGTCATATGATGGTCTAGTTTCATTTAAGAAATTGTGAGGAACTGTAAACTCGTAAGATAAAGTTAAATAAAATAGGGCCGTAATCAATTTTTTGCATTGATATTATTCTCATCCATGGGCACCTTATGCATAATTAAGTGCAATCGAGCGTAATGGAAAACTAGGACTTCTGACCATGTTCTAATTCATCACCAACTTTTTGCATCTTTCAAAACAACAAACACAAAGATGTTCCGGTTTACATTATAAAAAGGATATATCAAAATTAACTTTGATGGACCCAAATAATCCGTAACAGCGCATGCAATGCACGATATCAAATGTTGGAAGTAAGATTTCATTGTAGTTGATTCGTGGAAGATGTATTGCTATTAATTTCAAAAGGTAATCCCAAGTTTAGGTTCCTCTTAAACCAAAAACATATTCCTAATACATATAGTTGAAGATGGATTAAACTATAAATAACCTTATTTCCTACTCTTTTAATAAATTACAAAAAGATGATTTGTAGTTTAAAACAAATAAGAAACAAAATTTTATAAAATAAATTACAAAAAGATGATTTGTAGTTTAAAACAAATTAGGAAGCTTAAATAGTTGTGGGAACAAAACACCTTTCTTCCATTAAGAAATTAAAAGCAATCTCCCTTTTTCTTTTGTTTTTTTTCTTTTTTTCCCTGCAACTTTATATCCATTTATTAGTTTTTGGTTTTGAAAAAGACTTCGAAAGCCTTGTTCCATTTAACTTGAACTTACAGACTTCTTAAAAGTTATTTACAATTCCTTACAACAATTTACAACTCGTTACATTTACTTATTGATCCTTACAATTTTTTATAATTAACCTAACAACTATAGTACAACTTTACGTACAACACCTTATAACTATTGACATCCTTACGACTAATTTTGGAATTTGATTCTCAACATAAAGTTTTTTTTGATAAGAAGAGGGAGGGGTGGTTATATTAATTGGGAATCAATCAAAGCAAGCATGTCCTCGGATGCTCGAGACATAATAGCACCGGAACATCATAAAACCACACCCTACTATCAAAACTAGGGGTTGCAAGTGAGCTAACTCATGTGCAACCTTGTTCCCCCTCTTCGAACAAAAGACCAAGAGATAAAGTCCAAAGAAGCAACAAGATCTAAGATCTTGCTAATGAAAAACCCAATTGTATTGTTTGGGATTTGTTTATTTGTGAGCGTACGGATAAGCTCTAGGCAGTCACCTTCCACGATCATACTTCGAACCCGGCGTCTTTTGCCCCTTTCAGTCCGAAGAGACACGCCACGACTTCTTCCGGTTCGAGCCCGCCAAACCTTGTTCCTCGCTTAGAGCCGGCCCATAGAATATCCCCATCCAGGTTCCGTATCACGGCTCCCCACCCCCAACACTCATCCCCTATCTCGACCTCCATCGAAATTGAGCTTCACCAGTCCGGCAGTGGGTGGCTGCCACAGGTGTTGATCATGACTAGAGGTATTGGGCGAGTCTAACCGATCACGAGCTTCGCAAAACTCCTAACAAAGGAAGTAACTCTCTCCCATAAGGTGGACAAGTTCCTATCTGTCTTGCCAAAGAAAAACGGTTTCGAGCATTCCATACTTCCCACAAAATGGCGATAAAAGACTCCAAATCCTCCTTTACCATACCACTCGCGGCCAATTCAATGCAGTCCCTAAGTGATCGGAAGCTTCCACCCCAGTACTTCGAGTCTATGGGACTGTTACACGTACAAAAAACATCCCAGCCCATTAGTTCAACTTCTACCGGCCCAACCCATGTTACGACAGAGAAAGGCCTCAACATCGATCCAGTCTCCGCTTTTTGGTCTCCGGGGACTCCATCACTTGAATCACTTGAATATTTGAGCAGCCTGTGAAACCCTAGCTTGTGGTTTTTGGGGTCTGTCACTCGAGGTCGAGCTGTTTCCTCCCTTTCGCCTTGAGGTAAATTCTCTCTCCTTTTCCATCTATGTTACTCTGCATTGAGCCATTGATGACAATAGATTTTAAATTGGGCACATTCATTTTGTTTTACTCCCTGAATTCGATGACATACCATGGTGATGATCTTGTTTATGATCCAGTGAAATCTTACATCTTCGGAGATCTATTGAGCTTTTAAATATTTTTTATTATTTTTTTGGGATGTTTGAAGCTTATGGGTTTGTGATGGTTGAGGAGATGATACACGTTAAGGAATTTTCGCCTCAGTTTTACTGACATACTGTTGTTTTCTCCCCAGTTTCTTTATTATGTTGAACTGTGGGTACTCTGAGTTGTAAAGGCATAGCATCAGATTAGATTGCTGTGTATTAGGTGAGTTGGGGATAGATATCCTTCAGTTCGAGATGCCCTTGTGGTGATTAACGTAGTTTTTTGGTTCATAGAGCTAAAGTGAGGTGATAGCAGTTTAGTTATAGATGGGATCAACAACGATTTTGGCCGACCAAGCTTAAGATGAGACTGTTGTGTGGTATTGATATACTGGGTTTGTTGAATTGTCTATGTACTGGGCTAGATTGGGATTATCACGGGTTCTCTGTGAGTTGTTATCTTAAAGTATGGATTTGATCGTTTTGTGGATACGATGATTGAGGATAAAAGAAAGGTGTATTTTCTTTGATTTTAGGTGGGGAGTGAGATTCAAGCATTAGTGCATATTCTTTTCTCATAACTGTTTGAAACATATCTATTCTTTTGCTTAGTCATCGTATATTTATGTTATAGTGTTGGCACTTGCAAGGACGGTAACTATTTGAAACATATCTATTCTTTTGCTTAGTCATCGTATGTTTATGTTTTAGTGTTTCACTTGCAAGGATGGTGAGGACTAGTGTTCTGAACGATGCCCTTAAGACTATGTACAATGCTGAGAAGAGAGGAAAGAGGCAGGTTCTGATCAGGCCTTCTTCAAAAGTGATTATCAAGTTTCTTCTTGTCATGCAGAAGCATGGTATGATTGCTTATCGTTGCTGATTCTCATGATCTAGATGAATATATTGTGCCAATGCTGCAGGCCTTGCAGCTATTGTTATATGTAATCGATGGGATTTGATTGTGACTTATGAGTTTGTTGGTGTAGGTTATATTGGAGAATTTGAATATGTTGATGACCACAGATCTGGAAAGATTGTGATCGAACTTAATGGAAGGTTGAACAAATGTGGTGTTATCAGTCCCCGTTTTGATGTTGGAGTCAAAGAGATTGAGTCGTGGACAGCTAGGTTGCTTCCTTCTAGGCAGGTGAGATCAGAAAATATTATCACAAAATTTCTTTTAATGTATCTTACATGATTTTGACTTTGCTATTTTCAGTCGAAAAAGGCAGTCCCATTCTATTTGTATTCATGTACTAATGGAAAAAGTCGAGGGTGGGGACATAACTTGAATTATCTTTCATGTTTTATTGGTTAGTCTGTGAATTGATTTTTCTGCTTGTTTCTACTTGTATTAGTTTTCCTCGTGTGAAGATGCTTTTATTGATGTTGACTGGCTTTCTAAATATAATTTGCAGTTTGGATATATTGTACTGACTACATCAGCTGGAATTATGGATCACGAAGAGGCTAGAAGAAAGAATGTTGGAGGCAAGGTGCTTGGCTTCTTTTACTGATGAGAGGAGTTCTTTTTTGTGGATTAATTTTTAAAATTTTGATCATTGATACATTTTTGAAAAATTAATTTTGATGATTGCTACATCCTTGAAACATCATCTTTTGTCATTTTAAATGTAGTGCCGTTTTCTTATACATGTGTGATTGTCTAGAATGGATGTATTCCTGTTCACTTTCTTATTTTTTCATTGGAAGTCTAGAGTTGTGATTTTGTGTACCTTTTGCTGATCATTATGGAGGCAATATTTTTGACTTTTGTGTCTTCTGGAATTATTGTTATGTTTCATGTGCCTTCAAGGTTGATATTTTTGAGGGCATGTGAATCATATAAACCAATATGTTGTCCGTGAAAAGGAGGAGATTGATACGCATTTACTTTTAGTTGCAATAGTTGCAAGTACGGATTCCACCTTATTGGCAAAAGGGGATTCTGACTTGGAGAAATTGCAGTGTTGCAATTAGTAAAATCAGGTAGGTCTCAAAGTTGCAGTGGTGGCAACAGTTTACATAATCTTGGCAGAGATACATTTTAGATGTTTTCAAAGAAAGAGCAGCCTGCTCGTGTTTTAGTTAGCTAATCGTACAGCTGATTCAAGTTAGGCCAGCTCTTGTAAGAAGAGAGGATATAAGGATTTCTCTGCAAGAAATGTTTGAGTTTGTTCTCCTGTATGAGTGTTTACCTGTGTATCTTGAGCTACAGTGGTGCTGTTGGTGGTATTCATTGGGCTATGAGATTTTCGGGAAGTTGATTTTTGACATTTTTCGTTGGTAAATTTTCCTCTAGGCCCCTCTTTGTTCACAGTAAAGAAAGTGGTAATCTTCTATTTTGAGTGTTATGTTGTCTGAGGTGATATGTGAGTAGTGAGTGGGTTGCTTCCCCCCCTTGGGTGCAATATTATCAAATGCAATGGGGTGGAGTGCAATCATATTTGGGATAGTGGGATCTAATGCATCTAGCCCTGGGCCTTCAATATTAGCCAAGACCACTACCATTCAAATCTAAACCTTTATTGCATCCCACACTGCCTTAACTTGAGGCATCACTACCTGTCTTAGATTTTGCTTGCATGGCTATCAGCGCCACCTACCCCCTTGGCACAAATCCCCTATATCCGTCGCTGTCCCCACTGACATTACCACCTTGCCTCAAATCCCATTGCTGCCACCACCTTGAGCCATCACCTCCCTTACTCAACTCCCATTGCCACCAACAGGACCTTGTGCTAGCAACGGTGGGTTAGTCCGACCACAACAAACACCATATCCACTATAAAAACCTACAATAACCTGCCCCAAACCACCACAATTCGATGAGACTATGACATGTCCTATTCTGCTGGCTATAACTTTTTACACTATTTTATAACTGCTTATAGTTTCTCAGAGATCCTTACAACTTTTTACAACCTTACACCTAAAAGGAATATGTCTATATCACCTTAACATGTGCATGAGAGCATATCTCTAGAGAGAGTAGGTCACTGGCGGTGAAGGTGGTTGGATAGGGCTAGCCATTGGGCCTTAGTGGCTGGGTTAGGCCATCAAGGCTTTTTTAAAGCATTGATTACCCCTTTTGACCATTAATAATTGAGATCAGGCCCATTTAATATGAATTTAACCATGGTGCTGAGAGAACAAAGGTGGCTTGCCAGTAGTGCCGAGAGCACCAGAGGCAGTAACCATTGACAGTGAGAGAGCTTGATGTGCTGGTGATGGCCGGTGGTGAGAGAGGCAGCCATGTATATGAGAGAGGAGTGGTGGTGGTAAGGGAACATATGATTATATGAAGCAACGGCTGATATAACAATAGGTGGGTGTGGGTGAACGTAGGGGTTGTTGAGGAGGGTCGGGATGAGAATGTTTTATTCTTTCAAAGTAACTAAACATTATCAAAACGAGAAGTGGGTGACTAGATTCTATTCTTTCTTAAACCATCACTGTTATCAAACTCCCTATTTCCTTTCCTCATCTTTCCCTTGGTTTCTTTAAATTCTTACCCTCACCCAGTTGAACAAATGGCACCCTGAACATGCATTTGTTGTCAATGAATTTAGGCTACATCTCATAAGATCCAATTTGAAAAAAGAAAACATTAACAGCTAGTAGATTAACATTAGTTTTGGGAGCTACGAGAAAGATCGGAGCTCTTGTTTTGAGATGAAATGCTATGTTGCATCGGTGTTGATTCCTGACCCTGAACTCCTGACTACAGTAGCTAGTCTGAAGTGGATTGTTTTATGGAACATAGTTGAACCATATCTAGGGTTGACCTAAAGACAGCTATGTACCTATAGTCTGTTAGAATTTCAATCACTGAAGTATAATTACCGAATAAGAACTTCCCTAGTGATAATTGCCAACCAGGAGATGAACAGGGGAGAAGGGAAGAGAAAGAGAGAAGAGGGTGGGGAAGGAGGGGAAGGGAGTATAAACACGGAAGTAAGCCGATATAATAATAGTAAATAATCATGTATCACAATGACAGAAAAATTTACTTATTTGCTCTTTTCTTCTCTTATATCTGGACAGAATGACATTACATATCAGGAACATCCTTCTCTTCTTTTACAAGCCCTAAAATAGAGTGAGAAGACAAAAGAGGAAAGGAAGGGCGGGGGGGATACAAGGGACTGGATGAAAAAGATTGATGTGTTTGTGTGTAAAGCATTGCCAAAGGAGTGTAAGTTGCCCCATCTTTGATGATCAGCCATTGTTTTCAAAGGGCATGATCTTCATCCATTTGATTTACACGAAGAAAGGAAAGTGTCAATCCTCTTCCTCTGGGCCTCATCCTCACCCTTCTCCTGCTTGTGTGCCTACTCTTTCCTTTGGATGCCATCGTGATACTCCTTTGTCAATCAAGTTGGAGTTGTGCAGGCCAAAATGGAGAAGCTGCAGATGCTTGTATATGTATAGGGTTGCTGATGTTTTAAAGGGAATGAATGGATGAGTGAAATTTTTAGGGTTTGGTAGGGAGAAGAGGATCTCTTGAGCATATCCTTGTGCTTTTCTTTCCTGTGATTTAAGCAGTTGAGTTGAGCATCTTTTCTGTAGGGAGTAAACTGCCAAGCGAACTTGGTTATTTAGTTAAAGGGTGATGTATCAGGATACTGCATATATGGCAGATTCTTCTCTCTCAATTAGCAAACACACATAGTGGAGTCAAATCTTCATGTGTGTGAAAATTATGAGTTGGCCAATCATGATGCTTAAATTAAGCAAATTCAGCACAATAAAGTGTGCAACTTTGTGATTATTTTGCTTTTCTTTCCATTACCCACCAATCATGTTACAGAAAAAGGAAATTACCAGTGAAAAAGCAAGGATTCCCCGAGGAAAAGATGACATATTTCTGTTTTTATATGATTAGCTGTAAAAGCTTTGTTTGTTTAATACAGATCATTGGAGTTGAACAGTAAGTACATGGGCATATCCCATGTGTTTATTCTTTCACATGGCTGTGCCTTTTTTCCACCACTTTCATCTTGGAAAACAGGCTGAAGAGTACTTCTCTCTGGCCTCTGCATTTGTGTTTGTTCCTCCCAAGGAGTGTTTAATGCTTTCAACATGCTTTGGTGCCTAGATGATAGTCCTTCAGTGTTGGTATGGTGTTATGATGCAAGAGAAAGCTTATTCATATTCTAGTATTTGGGTCAAATCTGATGCCAGTAGTTGTCCAGATTAAAGTAAGGGTAAGATTGTTTACATCTAAATCTCCTTAAACATCGAAAAGCGGGATTTATAATAAGAGTTGTTATTGTTATATTGTACTTCTGTTTTGGCTTTAGCCACCTAGTTATAGAAAAAGATTATTCATATTCTAAATTGAATTAAATAGTAGTGGACAATTTTATTGCAATTTTCAGGGTCTTGCTGACGTTTTTATAAGTCTGAGAATTTCAAATATGTAACTGATCTAAAAGCACGATGGCTTGAATTTTATTATGAATGGTGTGGCCGGGTGGGTGTATTATCTGGTTAAACTCAAATTGATTGATTTATATGTGAATTCTGTGTTTCGTTACATCAAATCAAAAGAGGAAAAAACACATTGTTTGCATGATGTTACATTATTCTTTGGGGGCTATCTGGTGACAAGAATATTTATGGGGCGAAGTCCCTCATTCCGCGCCAGAGAGAGAGAAGGGGAGACCAGATGAAAAAAGAACAAGAGAGATTGCAGTAGAAGGTTGAAAAATTGGTGGGGATCATTTACAAAGTCATACCTGAATATTTGTCAATGCATTATGACCAGATTGTGACACATAAAAGTATATGCTCTTTTAGACATTAAAATAGAGTAATTACATTACTGAGAGGACTTATTGCTAAGCTCAATATATGCTAATCAATAATCATACGTCCATGACGTTTTTCTGTTGAGTTATACAAAAAATTCTTGACTAGGTGGAACAAAATTTTGACTAAAAACAAAAGTAAATCATTATTCCTTTTCACGCTCAAATTTCCCTTCTAATTTTTGTTTTTTCAATGATATCCATGATCGACTTGTGTTCAAAATATAAGGGTTGATGAAATGGACTATCCTTCAAGATATAAGACTTAATGAAATGGACTATCCTTTAACGTTAAGGTTATAATTTAATTAATAATGTTAAAAATTAAAATGGAGCCTTAATCATAATCTAATGTTATATAAATTTATCAATTAGAATTTATCAGGTTAACAAATGACCATTATGTTTAAGATATTTTGGTTGATTTTACTTTTTTTAAATAGTGACCTGGCACCTAAGAATATTACACCCACTCAGGTTACGCCTCGTGGCAAACTTTAAAAATTTGAAACCCGAGGTGAACTTGCAATTTTCTCTAGGAAAACAAAAAAAAAATCCTAAAATAAGAGGGGCAGTGTTGCTGTGGCGCCTCTCTCTCTCTCTCTCTCTCCCCCTCCCTCCCTTTCTCTCTTCCTGTGAAGCAAATCGGCGCACTCGGAAAAGAGGAAGAAAAAAGGAAAAAAGGGCGGAAGAGGGGAGAGAGAGAGAGAGAGAGAAGAAGAAGAAGAGAGATTTCTGTAGGCTTAGGCTCCGGAGTGTCATTCAATCAGCCTGGTATCAACAAATTCATCTCTCTCTCTCTCTCTCTCTCTCTCAATGGCTGATCGCTGCTTGGCCTGATTCCACCTCTCGCTGTTCTTCTGATTTGGTTATCATTTGATTTGGGCCTGATTTGCTTTCGCTCTCGATTCCTATGCAGAAAATACGATTTTATCTCTCTTAGGGTATCAGGAGGCGTTTATTCATGGCTGCTCCACCTGCCAGGGCTCGAGCTGATTATGATTACCTCATCAAACTTCTCTTGATCGGCGACAGTGGTAATGTGTTTTTTCCTGTTTCTGTTTTGGCTATCTTTCGTGCGTTTCATCTTGTTGATCGCTGATATTTTGGTTTCGAATCGAATTATCTGATCCATGAATTGTTTGCCGCATTGTGTTCTCATTCGTGGATCTGGAGCGAAATGTGAGTTTTATGCGTTTAGAATTTGAAAAGTTGTTGACATAGATTGCTAACATGTCGTTATTGGAAGGAATCTTCATCTTCGATTGTTTATGACTCAATGCAAACTGCTCAATAATAGTTTTATCGATAAATTTGGTAGGACATAGGATTATGGAAGGCGATATTGTTTTCGTTGTGGCTTCTATAGAACATCGCGGCGTATATGTAGGTTTGCCTTCAGAAAATGCTTTGGCAATGTCAAATTAGCATCATGCATGTCAGTTGACTGCTCTGAGCCTTTTGACATTGCTTCCCTCTTGACTTCTGAATTGATTTTAGGACAAGAATGTGGGGCATTAGGGGCTATATCGGCCCATCCATGGCATATTCTTGTTGGATGATAGTTGTTGGTCCAAAAGCTTCAGACAGATTGAATGTTGTAAAAATCTGGTTACAACTTCAGTTTTATTTGTGTGCTTTGATTGGGAATGAAGTCTAAAATGGTTTGGTGTTTGCTTTTTGTATATCATACTGAAATACTTGACACTCAATTCTGACATTTTTAATATGTTTGAGTAGTCATTTGGTCTTGCATAGTTCCATGGTGAAAAGTGAAAAGTAATCATCCAATTTTCTATTTGGGAGCTGCCTCTGAGAGGATTCGAGTTGTACTTTGTCATGTTCCTTCTTGTGAAAGAATTTGCCCTTATAACTTTATGAGTAGTGATACAAGTACTATGTATTGAAGGGTGCATTGCAATTGACATGCATGACCGACTACTAGGAATTTAATTAGACGCATTTTGTGTATGTCTTTCCACTCGTTGGACATGAACAAGCCAACGTTGTGAATGTTTTTCAGCTTGTATAGTTAAGTAAAGCAAATGCCTTTCTAAACTGTCATTTGCTTCATTTCTAATTTTTTATTGAGTTATAGGTGGACAATGGGTTTTACTCTAGGGTCTAGTAGAACTAACCTCTTGGCAATTCAGGGGTAAGATTACTATCTTTGACTGCCCTGCATCTTGCCTACGTGGTGCTAATTGGGCTATACAGTGGGATATGGATTGGCGTTTTGTTTATCTGTTTATTATTTGCTTTCTAAAATTAAATATGAAGAGAAAAATTTCAGAATTTGAGTTTGCAATATGGAGTTTTTTTCCCTGTTAGATGTTATATATACATTGTAACTTTTTATATGAATGTGGGTTGCAGCCCTTACAGAAATGGCTATATATCTGTTTTTTTTCTTTTTTTTTTGTGTTTGTAGTATAAACTGTTAAAATATGGGCATCTTCTCACTTTTGCATATAAAAAATAATGATCACTGGATGTGGGGTTTTAACCTTAATTGAGAAAAGACGTCCAATTATTGATATGTTAGCATAATGTTTCAACCTTATTTTGTTAGCTGCTTGTTTCTGGTGACTTATGTATTGCTTCCATACTTCGCTTGTTTGCTAGCTGTTCTCTTCTCCTTTGCAGCATAGGAACACAATAAATTTGGGAAAACACAAAAAAATTCAATTGTTTTGCCCCAATTAACAACCCATTTTTTTTTAATCTTGAGTTCTGATGACCACTTGTTTAAATTCAAAACTCTTGTCTTCATTGATGGCACATAATAAATTTGTCTGCATAACTGTGCTAAAAAATGAAGATTAAAATGTTTTTGCAGTTTCAAAAATTCTAACCATAATCAATTGCTTGAGTTAGGCAACTTGGGGATACGTGCTTGATTTTTGTGGTGATTGCGGTTAGGTAGTTAATATGGACCAGGTGTCAAATAGTTTCTCTTGAATGGCATCATCTCCCTTTTTTTTTTTCCTTCCATATTTTCATCCCTGTGTGTGCAGTTAGGTAGATGTGTTGCTACTAGTTTCTCTTGAACTGATTATGCTTGCTTTATTTATTTTTTGGAGATTGTCAATCACCTGTGTGGGCATTCAATAGCACTGCTTCTATAATGTGTATCATGGATGTGGGTTCACCTGGTCAATTGCATTTGCAGGTGTGGGTAAGAGTTGCCTTCTTCTGCGGTTCTCTGATGGTTCCTTCACAACGAGCTTTATCACAACCATTGGGTAGGTTTGGTTCTTTGATTGCAGGAGAGCATGGTGATTTTACCTTAGAGATATGTACATATTTCATTGCTTCTGAATATGTAATCATGTACATATGCAGTATCGATTTTAAGATTCGGACCATAGAGCTTGATGGAAAACGAATTAAACTTCAGATATGGGATACTGCTGGTCAGGAACGGTTCAGAACTATCACGACTGGTAACTGTTTTGTATTTCACTTGTGTTTGTTATTTATGGCCAATTTTGTAATTGACAGGTAAATAGCATTGTACTTTTAAAGCATTCTTTAGTTGCATAGCGAATTTGTTCACATTGATGTGTGGTTTATTTAGGATTCTTTTTTTTTTTTTTTCCCTTATAGTTGTGTGATGCATCATGATCCAGATGACTCCTAAATTAGTATTCTGCATTGTTCTTTAACTTCTGAATGGACCTTTTGCATAATTTTCCATCATTGTTTTGCGGTTCCATATTTCTTATGACTATGTATTTTTAGGATTAGGGCATCCTTGTAATTTACCATTTTTCTTTTTCATTATAGCATACTATCGTGGAGCCATGGGTATTCTGCTGGTGTACGATGTCACAGACGAGTCGTCATTTAACAGTAATTCTCTACCCGCCCTTGGTGCTGTTTGGATTGCAACTTATTTTTCTTTTACCTCCTGTCTGTATGGCCTTGGTCTTGGCCCTTGGTGGATGTTTCTTCATGGATCCTCTACAGGCTATGGCTTTTTGCTGACTGCTGATTAGAGTTTTCTATCTGTTCAATTACATCTTTTAAAACTTTGAGGTAGATGGCTGATACTTTGGCAGACAGTGGGATGGTGGAGGTTATCTTTACACTTTTATGTTGGAGTTCATTGTCCTGAATTTTGCCAGATATTAGAAACTGGATACGCAATATTGAGCAGCATGCTTCTGACAATGTAAACAAGATACTGGTAGGGAACAAGGCTGACATGGACGAGAGTAAAAGGGTATGGAACATATCACACCTTTGACATTCCATACTTTCATTGTTTACACCCACCCAAGCTCTAATTGACGGGCAAATCAAGTAAATATTGCATCTGTCCCTGATCATACCACATTCATTTTCTTCAGGCTGTGCCGACAGCCAAGGGACAAGCACTAGCCGATGAATATGGAATAAAGTTCTTCGAAACTGTGAGTGAATGCCTTCTTATATGATTATCTAGCATGGCATTGTTGCGTCTCCTGTCGAGTTTTGAAGGAAGATCACCCTTCTGCAGAGTGCAAAAACAAACCTAAATGTGGAGGAAGTGTTCTTTTCCATAGCGAGGATATCAAGGAACGGCTTGCAGGTTCTGATATGAAGCAAGAGGTAGGGGCTTTAGTATTTGCCTGAGAATAACGGCATTCTCATTTGAAATTATTGCTGGTTGCTGAAGCAGTTGATATTTGTTACAGGCTCAGCCAGCAATTTCAATTAAAGCCACAGACCAATCCGGAAATGAAGCGGCTGCTAAATCAGGTTGCTGTGGTTAAGGGACAGCGTAGTAGATTGGACAAGCTAATGTGCTAGTCGGATTATGTGTGCCAAAACAGAAGACCCCGATTGTGACGACAACTGTGATGAATGCTTGTAATATTTCTTAACATCATTCTTTCTTCATACCTGTTTTAGTGCATTCAAAGTAGGCTATTAACGAGTAATTTGTTCCATTGGCAAACTCCATTTTCTTTTCAATTCTAATCAAGGGCCTTTCAGTGCTATGAAAAATGTGCTACTTCGAATGAGTTTGAAAGTGTGCCTTTCAATAATTCTTTCCTGCAGTATTAGAGTTTGTTTAAGAGTGCTACGAACTGGAGTAACAGCACTAGACATAAATATATATTCATATAATTTTTTTTTGGAGACGTCATCCCCTATATTTCTTAAGAAGACTAATATCTCTGTAACCACAAACCAAAACACCCTCACAAGATTGCAATGGTGAAATCCAATAAAGTCTTAACCTAGTGGTTAAGACTGAGGCTTTGGGTACATTAGGTCTCGAGCTTGATTTCCCTTTCCTTTTGTATTATAATTGTATTGTATTGTCATTTGTGGCTCATCCGGACCACAAAAAAAAAAAAATAGCATCGATGAACAATCAGAGGTGTGTTTGTGAACAATTATTTGGAATCAATTATGAAGTTGAAGATTTTTGTAGTTGACATGAATATGAAGTATATTGTAATATATTAATGTTGCCAATGAAAGACAGGTTGTTGCACAATTCAATTCAATCCAACCATTTTATTCGTCTAATATATGATACATTAATTTTAAAACGAAATAAAGGATGATCTCCACCCCATTTCTTACAAAGTCAGGTGTTTGGGGGTTCATGGTAGTCCTGATAGGTTTGCATCTGCTTGATACCCGGTGAACTGATAATCGTGTTACTCTACATTCATGAAATGGAAAGACCAACCTAAACAAATTAAGAAAATTCTTCAATCGAAATTTCAGGCTTATGAAAATTGTTCATCTCTGTTACTGAGGGAGAGGGAAAAATCCTCACCACCCCATAAAAGGAGGGGGGACCTTCATGAGACTTCAGTTGATGTTTGATGTACTACTAAAATAAAAATAAGAGAAAACGGGAGATGTCCCATAAGAAATGAGGAAACAGAGGCAGACACAAAATGAGCCAAAACTCCTGAATTTCTCATTATAGTAAGGAACCAATCTTAACCACTCAATGAGCAATTTTTGATACATGACAGAGACCAAGAGATGACCCTCCTCTCTGTCTCAGTTTCATCCGCTGTTACTGCTGCTCCTTCTTTGTCTTTGGGCTACCCCAGCCCACTAAATGGCCTTGACAGATGCTCATCCATGGCGGAGCTCAAGCAATTTCACTCCCAAATCTTCCGCCTCGGCCTGTCCTCGGACAACGATATCATGGGAAGGGCTATTAAGTTTTGTGCTTTATCTAAATCTGGTGATTTGGGCTATGCCCACCAAATGTTCGATAAAATGCCCCACCCAGATGCTTTTATTTATAATACTCTCATCAGGGGTTACTTGCAATGCCGCTTGGCTAAGGAGTGCTTTCTTTTGTATCTGCGAATGTTGGAGTACTCTGTGACGCCTAACAATTTCACGTTCCCTTCCCTTATTAGATCCTGCTGCATTGAAAATTGGGTTGAAGAAGGGAGGCAAATACATGCACATGTTGTGAAACTCGGCTTCATTGATGATGGGTTTTCTCAGAACAATTTGATTTACATGTATGTGAGTTTTGGATCCTTGGAGGAAGCTCGGAGAGTGTTTGATAAGATGCCCCAGAGGGATGCTATCTCTTGGACTACCTTGATCAGTGGGTATTCCCAAATAGGTCTTGTAGATGATGCTTACGAGGTTTTCAGGTTAATGCCTAATAGAAATTCTGCTGCTTGGAATGCCATGATAGCCGCATATGTTCAACATAATCGTTTCCATGATGCGTTTGCTTTGTTTAATGAAATGAGAGCTGGAAATGTGGAGTTGGACAAGTATGTGATAGCTAGTATGTTATCAGCTTGCACAGGATTGGGAGCTCTGGAGCAAGGAGAGTGGATACACAGATATATGGAGAAGAATGCCATAGAAATGGACACAAAACTTGCTACAACAATTATTGATATGTACTGCAAGTGTGGTTGCTTAGAGAAGGCTTTTAAAGTATTTAATGGGTTACCGTCTAAAGGAATTTCCACATGGAACTGCATGATAGGTGGCTTAGCTATGCATGGGAGAGGAGAAGCTGCTATAGAGCTCTTCAAGGATATGGAGAGGGAGATGGCTAAACCGGATGGCATTACTTTCTTGAATGTCCTCAATGCTTGTGCCCATTCAGGGTTGGTCGAAACAGGCCGATATTACTTCAAGTATATGACTGAAGTTCATGGCATCATACCTGGGATGGAGCACTTTGGGTGCATCGTTGACTTGTTGGGTAGAGCAGGATTGTTGGAAGAGGCAAAAAAGCTCATCGAGGAAATGCCGATAGATGCTGATGCAGGAGTATTGGGAGCCTTTGTAGGAGCTTGTAAGATCCATGGAAACGTTGAGCTGGGAGAGAAAATGGGGAGGAGGTTAATTGAATTGGATCCTAATAATAGTGGCCGATATGTGTTATTAGCTAACCTCTATGCATCTGCTGGCAGATGGGAAGATGTAGCTAAGATGAGGAGGTTAATGAATGACAGAGGAGTGAAAAAGGCTCCTGGTTTCTCGGTGATCGAAATGGAAGGCATTGTTAGCGAATTCATTGCTGGAGGGAGGGCTCATCCCGAAAGCAGAGAGATCTATACCAAGGTTGATGAGGTGCTAGAAAGAATCAGATCGATTGGTTATGTGCCTGACACTGATGGGGTTCTCCAAGACATCGATGAGGAGGAAAAAGAGAACCCATTACTCTACCACAGTGAAAAGCTCGCGATTGCATACGGTCTACTGAAGACTAAGCCAGGGCAAACGATCCGTATCTCAAAGAATTTGAGGGTTTGTAGAGATTGTCACCAGGCAAGTAAACTCATCTCCAAGGCTTTTGATCGTGAAATAATAGTGAGAGACCGGAATCGTTTTCACCATTTCAGGAATGGTGAATGCTCTTGTAATGATTACTGGTAAAACTTAACCATGTATAGAGCTCTTGTAATTTCATGTGTCCTAGGCTCTGCTCAGGTTTTGGCACTTGGGCTTCAGCCAACATTTTGGTTAAGCAATGTCGGGCCTAATATGCCCTATTGAAGCCCATGAAAGACTCCCTTTCTCTTTTTCTTTTCAGTTTAAGGTTTTGATCTACGAACAGACGTGTTAAGGGCAATATAAATAGAATTTGAACTTGATTATTTGATACCGAATTTAGAGATTTTACCAATTAACTTAATTGATACTCACAGTCAACAAAATCAATTCAATATAGAGAAATAATTTTTTTGGAAGAGGTATTTTTAATTTGGACTTAGCAAATTTTGAAGTTGAAAACACTTTCATAAAAACCTCAAAGATTCAGTACTTTAGTCCGAACTTTCCTTGCTATGATTTATTAATATGTCCATAAATGAAGTGTTTATCACTTTTCAATTAAATACGTCTTAGCTTGCCGTAGCTAAATGAAATTATTTATGCATTACCTTTTTAATTATTAAAAATAAGTTTCAAAGAAGCAAAGGTAAAACGATACAATTGAATATTAGCTCCAAGTAACTATTCCAACTTATGATACAATCAAAGTAACATCCCGACTCCTAAGGATTATAAATAAAGTCCTGCTCCCACTTTTTTATCCAACATCTAACTCTGAATTGTATACTTCGTAGAAGACTCTTACTACTGTCCATCTTCCCCCTTTAAACAATATTTTATTCATAATAATAAAGTCATGGGGACTCTTCCAACATCCCACATTTATACATTACTTAACTGTCTAATTAACTTGCTCCACTCCTTGAGACTCTAGACCTGCTAAGTCTTGTGTTGAGGTATTTCATGGGCATTAGCCTCTCATACATACATACATACATACATACATACATATGTATGTATGTATACATGTATGTTTGAGAGTGGGTAAAATCTTGGAAATTTTGTCCATAATTAAAGGCATGATGAGAAAATTTTGACTGGTGACCCCTATAAATGGATTATTGACCATATTAGTTGGTCTATTCACACGAATTAAAAGAATTCCAAAATCAGCTGTGAGAAATTTATGTCAAACAATTGGTAGCAGCCATGCAACTGGCAATTTCGCGAGATCAAAGTCAAATATGAGTTAATCTCTAGCTGTCTGTGTCTCAAGTGATCATCAGAATAGTCTAAATACTATTTGGTTCACCTTCTCCGTTAAGATACTTATATGTCAACGGCAGAAATAATAAGAATTTTTTTAATGTCAAGATATTTTTATTAATTATTTAATTGATTGGACGGTTTATTATTGACGTGATATAAGAAGAGATTGATTGGATTTCCCTCTCGAGTCAGGGCCTCTCATGCTGTCTTTACGTATGAATCCAAATACATTGGATAGAAGTTGGATAACAATGAAAGCAATCAAAACTTAAAGAGTAACGTCTCTGATTTTGACATTCATGGGAAGCCAAGCCAAGCCATAACCCAATTTGATACCCAATCAATGCAAAATCCCAACAGGAAGAATCAACAAATCTGGGTAGAATCAAGAAATCTGGGTAGAATTATAAACCCTAATTAGCAGTAGAAGTATTCCATAACATACGGAAAAAGATTACTAATTAATATCAATGTTGAAGAATCCAAAAACTACCTAAACTGTATATCTCTGTATGAATCTCTCCCTACGTAAAGAAATCAAAATCAATAATCAATCCCTAAACTACCCCAGTAATTCTGTACAGATCAAGACGATCAAGAATCATGTATGGAAAAAAAAATTCAAATCAAATCACAGAAAAAAATGGAGGGGTTGCCTCAATTCCAGCTTCAAGAAATCTTTCATCTGTTGTTCCTGGTTATCCTCTGCTTGTTCCACTATCTCTCCTTCTTCAGGCTCGTGCTCATCGTTAACGGCCTTCTCCTCATCCTCCTTCCATGGTGGAAAGTTGAGGTCCAAACCCAGGCAAACTCTCTTTCCACTGTTGGATTTCTTCAGTACCGGCACCAATACGTCGTCGTTATGGCGCTTCTTGGTTACGTCAACGTCACCTCCTTCGCTTTTCTCGACGCTTCCTTCGCTGGTGACTGTGCTACCGGCGGCGGTGGCGGAAGAGAGGAGTACTCTGTGGCGGCGCATGTGGCCGCCGAGGGCCTGTCCGATGGGAAATTCAAGGCCGCAGATGGAGCAGGCGTGAGTCTTGGGCTTTGCCGGAGCCGGAGACTTGCCCTCGGAGAGTTCACCGCCGGCGAGGGGCTTGTTCTTGTTGTGGCTGGCTCGGTGGCCGCCGAGGGCCTGGAAGGAAGGGAACTTCCGGCCGCAGGTCTTGCAGGAGAACATCCGGGCCGGGTCGGAGGCCGCCGGGTCGTACCTTCCGGCGGAGGCCGCAGCCTGTGAGGAGAGAAGCATCAAGCAATTGGCCATGGCGAAGGTCTCGATTTCCCCGGCGGCGCCTCTGTGCAGATTGGTGGTTGCCGTCATGGTACTCAAGGTTGCTTCTCTGATGAATCAAATTCTAGAGAGAGAGAGAGAGAGGATTGGTTTTGTGGTTGGAAGGCTGTGGGAGCAGAGAGAAGGAATGAATTGTTGGGAGAGAGTTGGCTTGCTGCTGCTGCTTTTATAGTGCGGCTAATGACGAAGCAGTCATCGCATCACAACCGACTTTGAATTAGACAACTTGTAGTATGGTGAGGGAGGGGTCCTGAAATTACGGAATTGTCCTTTTTGACTTGAGGACTAAGTAAGCGGCGCCAACGCCAAGGGGGATTTTTTTAGGTAATTTTCTTTTTTTTTTTTTGCCGTTTATTAGGTAATGTTGAGTATTGTACTCTTCTAGCTAAGCGGCACAGGTAATAGTAGTCATCGTTTTCTATATTCCCGCTTGTTTTTTGGAAAATTTTTCCTTTTTAAAAAGTAAAAAAAAAAAACCACATCAATTTTTTTTTTTTTTTTTATAAATTTTCCCACAAACTATAACCTCATTGATATACTCCATACAATTCACTCAATTACAAAAGATCCAATTTATGGAAAATATAAATTAAAAGGTCATAATTGTAGAAAATATTCCTATTTTTTATAAAATAAAATCACAATATAAATGAGTTGTAATGTCAGTAGATAAGGTAAATGAGTTGTCTGGTAAATTTTGCTCTGCTTGATTTTAGAAGATAAAACGAACACAAATAACAGGTATAATAGAAATGAATAGAAATAATTAGTTGAAATGAGTAGAATGAATAGAAACGAGAAGAAACGAACAAAAATATAAATAAATATGAATATATATGCTAACTCGAACACACTCTTTAGATGACTTGAAGTATATGTGGATCGATATTAATAGCAAAGTAAGTAGTATGAATCAAGTAATTTTAATCCGAATTAAATTGCAAGTAAAATATGGTGTGTATGAGTCAAATTAGTTGGTTGAATGACGGCAAGGAAGAAGAGGTAGTGATCACATAAAATAAGTGTGATTAGTGATGATAATTAATCGTATCATATAATAAAATAAGTGTGATTAGTGATGATAATTAATCGTATCATATAATAAAATAAGTGTGATTAGTGATGATGACATCAGGGCTTGGGTTGGTTAACCAATAGAAAGGGAGGAGTCATTCGCGGCAGGCCAATCGGGAATAAATCTGGAAGCCAGAGCTCGTCGTTCAATCACGGGAAGCCTCGTGGGCAAATTCTATCCACTTCATTTTCACATACTAAAACTCCTCGTTTCGTTCCCTGTCGATTAAATTACAATTTCCCACCCCACCCCCAAGCGCGTAACTCCACTATTCCTTCGCTCACTGAAATTTCGCGTCACTGCTCGTATGAACGAGGAACAATCACGTAAACTTCATAAATTTGTTCCTTTTTTTTCATAGATAATAATAATATTTTAAATTTATGGAATCTATTGTTAGAAAAATTCATTCAATAATTATAAGCACGAGATTAAAAAGTAAGATGAAAAGTCTAACGACATACTCCGTATAAAATGTTTTACAAGGAAAGACAGCTTCGCAGATTAAAATATTGAACCCAAGACTCCAACCTCGTAAGGCATGTTGAGTGTCGCTTACACTCTAAGTGCTCGATAACTTGCAAGTAAGATGTTAAATTTAACTTTAGATTCAGTTGGTTTAAAAGCATTTATGTTTGAGGGTCTGTTCGAAATTACATAAAATTCATCATCTTTTTTTATTTTTTGTTCGTTTATATTATTTTCTTTTAATTTCTATTCGTTTATGTTTGTCTCTCGTTCATTATTGTTCATTTTTCTCTTTTTTTATTGTTCGTTCCTATTCATTTATGTTGTTTTTTGTTTATTTATATTTTTTATTTTTATTTTTGTGTGTTTCTTATGTAACTTCGAACATGTCTTAAATTTATAAGATTTTGGGATAAGATTAATTTACATAATATCATTAATATTGTCTCAGGATCCGTATATATTTAGTCTAATAATATTAATTTTTAAAAAATAAAATTTGATTAAATAAACATTTAAACTTGGATCAAAATTAGATAAGCCTATATGGAGTATGAAATTGAAGGTAGTATCTGGATCATTTAGATTAGGGTATGAGTGATTAGTTTGACGCGCTGGCGGGCGAGAAGGGATTAAGTAAGCGAATACGTAGCGGGGAGTGTTAGTAGGGGTTACGTGGATAACACGTTTGAAAGCGTCGAATTAAAATAGAAAAGGGGAAGTGGAATGTAGGTAGTGTATCTACGCGGTGTGGCTTCTAGTCGTTGGGATCAAGTCTTGTGACACTTCGATTGTTCACACTGCGCTACGTGTCATCAACATGTTGTCATTCACACGCACATCGCATTCACAATTCAATCATGCGCTTGCTTCCTTATTCCCCGCTTGCCTCGCTACTTCTAGCCACCTACTTTTCATCATATAATACTATTAATAATACATATTCACTATATATAAATCTTTTTGTGGTAAATTTATTACTAAATCTATCATCCTAAAGGTTTATGATAATCTCTCGTCAAATTAGCTATTTTAAAAGTATAAATATATTTGAAAACTCGATATTATTCCTAAAATTCAAATTTTCTTATAATAGGTAATTTTATCGAAGAGGTCTATATTTGAATCCAATTTGTCCTATCCCTATTATTGCTGGAGTATGGGATTTAGCAATTACCCATAATCGGTTGTCCACTTCGGCCTTTACCTTTGTTAGAGAGGGTTTGGAATCTCGATTCTTGTGAAAATCTCCACATTTTTCTGGAGTTTTTCTAAGTTTGTAGAATATATGAAAAAGAAAAATACTGTCGTATTTAATAATAATGACTTTGTCGCCACTTCAAACCATTTTACGTGCTAAATGTAATTGGGCACAATGGAAGTGTCGTACACAGAATTCCACCCACCCATCTACCTCCTTTATTATCCCTCCATACTTTCTCAAATTTATCGAATTGGTAATTTGTGCATATGTGTTATTAGAGTGTAAAACTTTTTTTTCGAGTCTTTAACCATCAATTTCAATTTTTAGTTGAGATAGTTCTTGAATAATATATATGACATTAGATAGTTCTTGAATAAGGGAAGGTTCGGGATTTTTTTTTTTTTAATCTTTTAGTAATTTCGGGTTCATACACCCGGGATCACTATATACTTGGTAAACTCCAAGCCAATTCTTTATATTTTTTAAAAAAGAAAAACAAGTTGATGCATGATGCATAAACGTGCAAAGAAGATACAAGTCAGTACTTGGCAAACATACAACGGAGGTGGATTATTATTTATATTCCAAATTCCCACTAATTAATTATTTTAATTTATTTTTGGTGTAGAATAGTATTATTAATTAATTATTTTAATTTATTTTTGGTGTAGAATAGTATTATTAATTAATTATTTTAATGATCATGAGTAATTAACTAGATTCGAATCCCTGGTGATGAAATTCAAAATGAAGTTAAAATTACGCAAGGGGTGACGCTAATAAACCTTGAATGAAGATCTAGAATATTATCTTCTTCTTCAACTCTTCTATTCTATCTATGCCTGAAGAAAATATATTTTTTGACCTTCATTAATTAATTTGGTAAAATCAGAGAATAATGTGATAGTTAATTAGTTTGGGGGTAATTAAAGTCAAATTAAAGATTATATCGCGTTAGGTTTATTTTTTTAAATTAGTCGTACAAGGGTTTGACTGAAAATTATTATACATAAGACTAATTAGTTAGAGATAGACTCAACTAGAAGGGCTGCTGTGCTATCTGTGCCTTCCTTCTGCTTCTCCATTGTCCAAACGCGTGCCTTTTTCTTGGACCTTCTAGATTTCACATTTTTAATTCCTTTTTTTTTCCTAAAGCCATTGAATGAACACCTCAATTTTTTAATAACAGGGATCAGATCAGAAAGTTAATCTAATTGGACTTAGATTGTCTAATTCTGTACCACAAAGTGTTGTTTGAAAAAGACAGGTATCTCCAACGTCACTCTCATCTAGATCATCATGAAAATCTCTTCAAACATGTACGGTACTGGGTCTAGATGATGGACCTCATGATCGCCTCATTTGGTTCCGGTCAGCAAAGTTTAGATTATGTCATGTTTAGATTGGGTTGACTTTAAATCATTCGATTTTTTATCCAATAAATTTGTCGTATAAAGAAAAATAAGTTGGAAAAAAAATACTCTGGTCAGGTTCAAGTCAGTTCGAATCCTTCAAATCAACTTTAAGGTAGTTGTTTCGGGTGTCAGACCTCATGTGGTTCAGATCATCGTGATCGGGTCAGTTTTGCTTAGTTGTTACTCGAGCCTTGTACTGGCAAGCTCAACCTCAAGCTTAGATGACTCGAACTCAAGGCTAAAGCTTTGGCGAGAAGAGCTAAAGCTTGATTTTGCTAAACATAATGGGCCCTCAATTGAACCCGAGTCAAATACAACCTCATATTGAACTCTATCTCACGCTAACCGTCTTACAATAACTTATCGTAAGGTAACATGTAAATGGATGTGGCTTTGTTTAATTTGTAGGGTTTATCAAGTAAACATTCTTCATTTGATTACATACACTTTTTCGAGTGTAGTTGTTGAATAGTCGAGTTGCATAGTGAATTTATTACTAAAGTTGATTGATTTCATTGGGTGCTCTAAGTGTAGAGTGCAATTTTATTTGAATTTTCAGTTGTTCACTAGATAGAACTTAGCTGATAAAAGCTCAATCGAGCAAGCAACAGTAATGCCTTGTCAAAAGGAAATCAAGTTCTAAAATGAGGTCCCCCTGCCCATCATTCGGAAGCTCATGAATTTTCTAATATATGTATGTTAGTGTCGCCTCTCAGTGGCTGATCATTTTGTGACAAATTTGTGATTGGTCTGTGCAAAACACGTGCCAAACGAGGCATATACGTGAGAGATACGTCCACGTGGGTTGCGAAATCCAATCACATTGCAACTTGTGGGATGTTGCGTCATTAGCTATCACCTATCGACCACCTATACATTTGATATTTCTACACACTATGTGCAATGCACGCTCCAGCCATGTAGTAATGGGCTAATGGCTCTGCCATCATTTGTTATGACATGATTGTGAGTACATTGTGAACAGCACGGTTGTTGGATGTACCCTTCGTTAAATTTTCATGTTACTTGCTACGGTTTGACCTCATAAACTTGTAATCATCTCTAGGTTTCACATTTTGGTCGCTAAAAGTGGCCTTGAACTAGTTATGGGTTACATGTCCTGTATATGGGAAACTGCATATATCTAACATACCGGCCATTAGAATGACAGGTATATGTTCTTCCTATTTATCTTTCAAGTGGTAATAGTCTAACAATTTTGAGCTAACCTCATTGTTTTTCTTCCTTGCCCATCATTTGAAGGTGCCTTTTGACACTTTCCTAGTGAAACAATCCAAAGTTTATGTTCATGACTTATATAGAACTTAGAACCTGCAGATGCATTCTGAGAAGCCAAATCTAATGTATCCCCTTGATGATTTCAGTGTCTCACTGTAATTTCTCATTCTCTATCTCTTAGGGGACAAATATCTATGGGATGTTGTGGTGGCATGCTGACATTTGAGTGCATGCGTATGTGAGGGAGGGAATCTCTGTGTGTGTGTTTGTGTGTGAGTGAGAGAGAGAGAGAGAGAGAGAGCCAAAGTCTTGGCGAACGACATTCCAATACTTAATACTCTGATTCATAACCATAATCTCCCATCTCTCTCCCATAAGAGAACCAAAAAAATGAAAGAAAGAAGGTACTTTGAGGCGTTGAAGTGTTGTAGACTGGGAATTTTAATGTCTCATACTTTGACCAGATGCATATAGAAATACTAGAATCCGCATTTCACTTTACCAGAATTGTTCTGCTAGGGACATTATTTAATTAAATACTTGATCTAATTCATGCTTTATTTATGCCTATTTCTCTTCATAAGAAGCTCTCGGAATCTCTTGATTTCAAGGCTTATACTTGCTCCAGCGGGGTCAACCAACCAGCATGTACGAATAAATAATGGTATCCTTTTGCGCGACTGTGATCGCCATCTTATTGCCTTTTATTGAAAAATGTGACTGAACTGAGGTGAGGTGATCTGTAGGTTTGACTGTAGTGCCATCATTTGAGTTAGTGCAGGAATTCAGCGACACAGGTTGCAAAGTTTAGTGTATTATATCACTTTGAGATGTATATTGAGATATGGAAACAAAATTTTGATGCTCATTTCCAAAGACTTGATTGAAATTTCGAGCTCGTACCTAATTCATAAGCTTCGTTTACTAGAATGCTTATGCTCTTCAGTCGTTTACTAATGTGATATATCATCCTTAGGGATAAACTTTTAGTACAAAATTTCCCTTTAGCATTTACAAACTTTTCAGCATGGGTTCTGATTTCTGTCTAGCTTGTTACTTGCTATTCTACCAGTGTAATAACTTTGTTAATAGCGAGGTAGCATGTAGGGGGTATCATGTTGTTGTCTTTATTCGTGATAATGATATGGATGATGCGTTTGCAACTTGCTGTATTTTTATGATCCTGGAACTGAACTGAAGTCCCGCTCTCTGCTTGCTGTCAAGAGGTACTTAAATGGAGACTAATAAAGTTGCCCATAAAAATCAAGGTGATTGTCTGACAGTGAGTTTGGTCTATATATAATTACCTAATTAATTTCGATCTTCTCTATTCATCAACTGTGGTTGCTGTCAGTGAGCATTGAGCAGTGTCAAAGTTCTGTTTTTTTTGCAGGATGGTTGTATTTGATGTAGGTTATAGATTTGGTTTTGCGTCTTTTGAAACTAAATTTATCTTAGCGTTTCTCATTGCTTGCCAAACTTTTCTTATCCACTTGGAAAATACTATCCACGCTTTTTAAAAAGAGAAACTCCTATCCCTACATTCACAGTGTTTGTAGCACAACATGACTAGTCCGTGGTTCGCAATTCTACCATTTTCATAGGAAAACTTTTTTAAGCCACCATTTTTATTCAAGCATTTTGGTGGCACAACATTAGATTCACAGTGTTTGTAGGAAAATAAGACATGAGTAGTCTGTGGTTCATAATTCTACCTGAAATTGTTTCATCAGAATTTGAGATTGAGAGAGATGCAGTTAGTAAAATGGTTAGTTTAAGGGGCATCCTGTATCAAAGTAGTCGTAGGAACACAAGTCAAGAAAATGTAAGCTGAACATATGCTGCCTTTCTATAGTGTCAAAGATATATATTCTCACACCATGAAAGAATATTGAAACCCTGAAAATTATCGAAGCATTCTCACTACTATGTGAAATGAATTCCAGCTTTTGGACCAGATGAACTTGGACAGGGTGGATCAAAGAAAATCTGACAAATATGCGTCACACAAGTTTACAACGTAAATCTAGTTTTATACTTCCCATTGGCCGGATTGTGGAGGTGATTTGTGGAAATGTGGTTTAAGTAATGACAGGGTACCTTTATTTACTCCTGTGTGCCTCGCATGTTTGTAGAAACATTATTTGCCCGCACTCTGCAGCAAGCAATAGCACACAGAAAAATAAAAAAGCCACTATGCACTTCTCTGTTGTTTACAATTATGACATTGTTTTACCACTGAAATGGATTTGAGGTTACCAGATGAAACTCAGTGTCAAGGGAGCAACATCCGTCTCTCACAGTATTGTATTGAGCCAGTAAACCGGTCAGAAATTTTGATCTGTGTCTGAAGTGAAAAGATATGTAGGAGGACAAACATATACACTATCAGATTAAGGTTGCAGTTCGTCAATAACATAGTTTCTGTTCCACTGTTTTCCCTTGTTTCCTCCCCTTGATATTCGTAGTTTCGAAAGTTTGGCTTCTTTTCAGGGTCCCCACTGTCCATATCTGCGGAAGAGAAGAACTTCATTTAAGACGTTCAATAATGCACTTCAATCATACGAATCCTCCAGAAAAGGTGAAGTGGGTTTCCAGTGGCGATGAAAGACACAAATGGAGCCCTCTTCTAGGAGAATGGGTGCTTCGCAATCATGTAAAGGAACAATAGCCAGAAACTTTCTTGCTGGACGTGACAGTATGGAAGCACAGAGTACCTTGGGTATTTTTCACCATCTCTGCTAACATTAGTATCCATAATTTCATGAGTAAACCCTTGTCACAATTACCGCCTTCATATCTGTGTTTGCAGCTGACTACGAGTGACAACAATCAGGCATTGAAAGCATCGAGTTTTTGAGATAGACTCTCCATGACTCTGCAACATTGTCTGCATCCTTTTCCAGTGAATATGAAGTGATAGAGTGTTAGATTGCTAAGAACAACAATGTTAGTTGCTGCTGCCCTTTGTATTATTGCATTTCCTTACTTATGTAGAAAAACCAATTGTAGAAGTGCTTGGGCCATTAAAATTTGGCATTTAAGCCAAAAAAAACACTGCACAATATGTCAACAACTGTTGAGTAAACCTCTGAAATCTAAGTATCGGATTGACTTCATTTTTAGCAGTTCAAGCAAATTTGGAGTTGAAAATTAGGACTCAAACCACCTAAGAAACATGCGAATATGAAAACAAAAGCAATTTTCCTAAAAGAAATTTAATCAATGGCTCTACAACGTCACTAGTAGTCTGCATCAAAACTACCACCCAAAAGTCTTATTTACAATTCAAAAGAGGATATCATCATCATTCACAGCCTATAACAAAATGAGAGTTGTGAACCTAAGCAATGTAGAAACAAGCGCCCTCATATGAATTTAAGAAGGTGATACTCCGGCTAAATAGAGAGGGAGAGTTTCTCTCTCAGATCAGAACCAGAAGTTATGTCGGCAGATTCGCAAACTTGCTGATGATAGCCTGGATCGTGGCTATGACACAAGGGAATGTCATCCTGCATCTCATCTTCCATGTCAATAATGATGTTGTGAAGTAGACAACAAACGAGTATGATCCTCGGCAACTTATGCTTATCGGGTCTCCACATTGCCCCGTGAATTATCTTCCACGTCTCCTTCAACCTAGCCAGTGCCCTTCTTGCCACCATTCGTGTTGCAAAATGCTGCCTATTGAAGTCAGCCTTGGTTTCTGAGAGATCTTTCCCCCTATAAGGTGTAACCAGCCATGGCAACAAAGGAAAACCCGAGTCCCCAACTATGTATTCTCCTACTTCAGACCCATCAGAGAGAACTACTGGTTTCCCATTCAACCGTTTACCCTTCTCACATAGCTTGAAGAAATTTGAGGATTTAAGAACCAAAGAATCACTCATTTTCCCGGGCCATCCGGTGACTATATCACGGAACCTCATATCGGGATCTACTACAGCCTGTAAGAGCATACTGTGGTTTTTCTCGCGGTCACACCATACCTTGTTAGTGGGGTCTGCCACAGGCAAACACATAGTTATGTGAGTGGTGTCAATAGCGCCGCAACAGTTTGGGAAGCCCCGGATTTTCTCAAACTTGGACTTTATTTGGTACATTTCTGCATCGCTAGAAGGCCATTGAAGATGGCGAAGCCCATTCTTTTCCATTGACTCTACAAACCGCCAGGTGACTTGGGAGACAGTTGAATGATGTAGCCCGAATGAGTCTCCAACTGATACTAGGGATTCTCCTGAACTCAGCCTTCTAAGAGCAACTGCCACTTGATCATTCAATGACATAGGCTTTCCATTTGAGAAGGAAAAATGTCCTGGTTTGGCTCCCATATCTTCTCTCACAAGTGAGCATATGTGGTTGAATGTCTTAATTGAAATTTTGAAAACTGATTCAAACTTACTCATTCCTTTTGAAGGAGTCAGATGATCTGCAGAGAAATGAAGGTTATTATGCATGCACTATTCTGCTAGGACATTCAAGAGCAAGGGAAATGGAAGAATCAATTACTAGTAAGCATGAAAGTAACATGACTATATGTGAAAATGATTTCCTTTTTTTTTTGGTCAGAGGAAATGCATGATCTTTATCTCTGAAACCATAAACATAGTCATCAAACTTCATGCTTGGAGACTACACAGATAATTGGCACATGAAGATTATACTCCTGAATCAAGCTCTCAAACGATTAGTTGATACCCCCCCAACCAAAAAAAAGCACTCAAATCTTGACTTTGAAACCTAATATTGTAACCAATGGCATAATAAAATGATAACAAGCTAATTCTCTTAGCTGCTTAAATAAAAGTATACAAATTTCAGCATAGAATCCATAGCTTTCATCATCATTCTTTCATTTAACTGTATCAAGTACAGAAAACCAGAGTTCACTGCATAAACATGCAAATGTGCAGCTCAGTGCTATCAGCATCTCTCAGACGCTCAGAAAGCCAAAATGGGAAAGGAAAGAATAGTAGCAATCAACATTTTTTTTTGGGGGGAGGAGAAGTGAGGTCTAGTAGGCCATGCCACAAATTAATATACAACACCAGCTGAGGGCTTCTGAGTATTGCAAACAAAATACATATATACTGTCAAGCAGAGGAAAAATCAGAGAAAAATGAAATCATTGGCAGCTAAATAGAGGCAGTTCTTTGCTGCTGTTCCTGACAATACTTACAGAACTTCTGATGTATGCAAGTGATTCCTCAAGGCCATCCAAAGTCTATTATTTTCTCTATAAAGAAATGAATCCTTGGCTTCCATCAGCAAAAGAAAATTTCACATGTAGCTTCCTGATGATATGTTACAGGGATTTCTAGTCTATCTTTCTAGGATATGATATCCTCCAACCAGGATGATATTCACGACAATATTCAGTTCAGGTTATTCACCGATCTTTGACTTCCACTTCAAGAAACACCATCCCATAATTTTTACCATTTTTGGTAATACTCAGTTTGTCATATAATCATGTCAGTTCAGAGAATTACACATGTAGAGATACAAAACCCTCAATGACCAAGGGAAACTCCTAATCAGGAGAATGATTCCATCTCAATTCCAGTAACATATCACTGGCAACAATGCTAAACCTTGTAAGCACATATAACATGCTACTGCTTGTGATGTAGCAGCTGGAACTGAGACAAGAAAACCTAGCTTAATCCTGCCATCATTGGGTGGTCTCACCTAAATAAATTCCTTAAGATCTCAACAAAATCTAGAATCTACATGTCAATGCCCAACCCCATTATCTAACCAGATTGAAATCTCCAGTACCTTACAAAATCTGCTGAGAGCAGATAGAGATGTTGACTGCAGGAGACACCCCATCCCCCCGCCCCCACAAAGGCAGCTGCTTACTTCAATATTTAACCTAACCTTTTAGTCAATAATAGGTGAGGGTAATGCCTTCTAAATTAGAAGGTCGAAAAGAGCCCAACATGAGCCACCGATCATAAAGTGGAGAGACAACTCCCAAGTTATCAACAATAGATGGGCAACCCTAGAGTGATCCCCCTTGACATGGCCATTTTGAGAAAGATTTACTAACATATGAATGTGCAGTGTGCTGGAGATCTGAGGGCTTAATGTTCTTTGGCAATGTAAACTAGAAGGCTTCGAATTCTTTCCATATTTTCAAGCAAAGTTCCAGTGCCTTCTAAAGCTCAGTAGGGGGCTGTAGAAGCTAAGTGCATTCTAAGGGTGCCAAACCGATTAGCAACTGAACAACATTTTAAAAAAATCATTGATAAGAGTAAAGCAAGGAACAAAATCCCCAAGGGCACTAAAATACAACGAGTCGGCACTGTAGCCAATACAAAGCTTACCCAAGCATGTACGATTAAGCAGAATTAGCAGATGAGCAACATATATGGACAAATTAAGAATCTCAAAGTTGAACAAATCATTGAAACTTCAAATGGTTTTAGTCAGTTACCAAAAACATAATGCTAGCTAGGGATCCACCTCAAAAATGTCCCAGCAGATTTGCAATACAGTCTCTCTCTATCTCCAAATTATAACCTCATATGCAAACAGCAGAGAAAAGGTGAATCTACTTCATTCCAGATTAAATTCAACCCAGTAAGCATAAGTTTTTAGCATGTTTAAACAAAAACCCAGATGCCCATCATTGAAAAAATGATCAGATACAGTTATTAATACACAGGAATGAAGACATGCTATGCGAAAAACACATGGGCAACAAACAAATTTTGAGCAAAGATACACACCATTAATCCCCTTGGAGAACTCGACCCACCAATCTCCAGGCTCTTCATTCTCTGGAAAATCTATTTTCCTTTTCTTCTTTGACCCTCTCAGAGGCGCCATCGGGTCAATTGAACTCAATCCTCAAAGGGAAGATTATTGCTGAATCAACCAACCAAGAAATAAACACAAAATTTGTCAATATTAAATAGAAGATATAACATAAGCAAAAAGAAAAGGGAGAGGGTGGGGGAAAATAAGATCATGGACAAGGAATTTGAATGGAAATGGCGAAGCAAACCATGCACAAAAAACCGTAAGAGAGGTTGAGATGGGTTAGTTGCTGCGTGTGAGTAAAAATAAAAGGAATGCCAAAAAGAGAGCTTTTGATGCAGAATACAAGGTTCAAAGGAGAGAAAAATCAAAGCAAGACAAACTGGGTTTCTTAGGACAATGTGGCAAGAGAAGCGAGAGAAGGAGAGAGAGAGAGAGGGCACAACCTTTGCTGAGCACACAACTCTCAGTTTCTCTCTCTACAAGTTATGGATTAATAGTACAAGGGACAGATTCTTGTATAAATTACCTGTTTTCCTGTCAATTTATCTATCTATCTATCTATCATTACTAGCTTATTTATTTTAATACGAGTAATTTACTAAGAATGAACCATTTTATACACCCAAATTAAACGTAAGAGATGAGACGAGCTTCAAACCACTTTCAACGTGTATCTTTTAAATTCTGCTGCCTAATTTCTGAACCCTAATCACCAGCTCAGAAAATAATGTTTTCATTAAAATTTCAGCCTCTTTACTCCTTTTGAATCTTTGAGATGGGATTTTTTTCCCGAAAATAATTAAATAAAAGCTAACATGGGTTTGAAAAAATTACAAAAAGTAAGTTTCCATTTTTGCTTGATTTACAAATGGAATTCTATTCTTTCTCAACATAAATGAATGAAACTTATTGTTATTTCTCTTTCCATCCAAATTTAATCTTCAAAATAAAATTAAAATTCATCGTACTTATTATTAATAACTTAATAAAAAATTAATTTAAAATATGTAACGTACCTATTTTATTTTTCTTCTTTTGGGTACAAATACAATACAATACACGACTTGTGTATTATAATTATAATTTGAAGCTAATTTAATTGGAACTTGACTGTTGAAAGCTTGTATTTTGACCTTGGTAGATTGTGATGTTGCTTTGACATCAAATCAAATTGTTTTGAAAATCATGGCCTGTCCCCCTTATTCTACTCTTTTAAGTATAGAGGCCGTGGGGTGGAATCCAAAAATTTCATGGAGGATAAGAAATAAAATAAAATTATGGGTTTATTTTTGAGATAGGTTCATTGTATATTGCAAAGTACAAATTCTATGATAATTATTATTATTATATAAGTTTTATTTATAGTACACAATTAATTTTGAAATAGAATGAAATCATGAATAAATTGACATCTATGGGATATGTTCTTATTCCTAATGATAATATCACTTATTTGATTCGGGAATGAAAAACTATTTGATTCTAATAGTATGAGTTTACGTAAACAACGAAGAGAAAAGTGTGTTTAAATTCATATTTTAAGTTTGAATGAACCTTGATTATGTAAGGAGTATAATACACGTTTGAATTTTTTAAAATGTGTTTATTGGGAGGACTTTTATTTTAAACGTAAAACGGATTACCCCTTTGATCAGACCTAAATAAATAAAATGTTACTTCGTATTTGGTTCAAAAAATTAAAATTGAATGGAATTAAGAATGACGCCGATAAGGTCTTATTCAATTTAATTTTATCTTGCAATTTTACACCTTATTACAACTCCTTACAACTTTTTATAACTAATTTTATAAGTATCTTATAGTTGCTTACAACTCCTTATAGTTTTCTTTACAATCTTACAATTTCTTACACCTAAATAGAACATGACAAGTACAAAAACGGTGTAATTTTTAATATCAGTGGATAGTTCAACTTGATTTAATTCCAATATTGTAGGTTTCTATGAACCATTAGAAAGAAAGGTTTGTTCAGACCATACCTAAAAGTTTGAATGATATATGTATGAAAATTGGTGATTTCATAACACATCTTAAGTAAAAACAAAATAGAATACATCCGAAAAACACAAAGGGAAATGATTCGACCAAAAAAATTAGATGAAATTTGACCAGAAAATCCATGAGATGATACAAATGGGGTGGCCTACAAATGGGTCATAAAATGAACATGGGCTCCTTTATGAGAATGACCTTAAAGAAAGTTTTGAGGAGGCCCAAATTCAAATGATGTAATGATTAATGAGCCCACTTTTAAGAATATATATGGGCCTCCAGTGGGATAACAGCCCATTTCATGTGGGCTCTCATCCTCATACTTGATGGGCTGCGATGAATAAGTAAACAACGTAAGTTCAGACAGTTGATTACACAGCATCATATGTAAAAAGAATTTTGAGGGCACTTCATCTCAGTATTAACATGCTTTTATCGTTTATTATTGTCCACCATTGCTTACCGCTATGTATACCGTTGAAATGAACATGTCCTTAAAAAAAAAAATTTAAAAAGCTTGGGAGGGGGAGGATTTGGCTGTTTGAATGGTTTTTGGGAAATTAGCTTCCTTTTCTTTTATCTATGATATAACTAATGCAAACAGTTAATATAGATAATTATAATAATTAGCTAACATCTATTAGAGCCAAAGATTTTATCGGGGCAACACGGAGGAAGCTATTGCCCATCAAGTAAGATATATGGAAAATAGTTACAACTTATACCGGAATTATGAAGAATATGTCTTCATTGATTTTAGTGTGAAATTCACGAACTAATGAATGAGCTAAAAATGAAGGTTATTATCTATGTTTTTTTGTAATATTTGAAATTTTTTTGAAAAGTTGTTAAATAATATTTTAATAAACTTACGGAAAATTCAAGAGATTTCTAGCTATTTGAGGCCTATTTTAGATCATTTCAAAAACATTGTACATTAGAGAAACACTCAAACCTTACTCATTCTTGACTTTTTTAGGATCACCTTCTAAGATCCAAAAGACAATCGCATTGTCATAAATTAAAATTATCAAGATCATCTAAATTCATAAAGATAATATTGTTAACTTTGAAAGGGGTTTCGGATGCATAATGGTCAAGTGATTCAAACACTCGAAAAATAAAGGCTATTATCCACGATTTTTTGCAATTTTTGAAAATTTTCGGAAAGTTGTCAAATAATATCTTACTAAACCTACTAACAATTCAAGAGCTCTTTGACTATTTAAGTTTCATTCTAGATTATTTCAAGAGCATTGTCACCAGAAAAACACTCAAATAAAAATCTTGTTTATTCTTGGATGCTTTGGAATCACCTTCTAAGATAAAAAAGACAATGACAATGTCATAAATAGTAATTATTAAGATTATCTAAATTCATAATTATAATATTGTGAACTTTCCAAAGGATTTTAGAGGCATAGTGGTTAAGTGCTTCCAAGACTAAAAAATGAACTATTATTATCTATGGTTTATTGCAATTTTTGGGAGATTTTCGAAAAGTTGTCAAATAATATTTTAACAAACCTACTGACAATTGAAGAGGTTCTTGGATATTTAAAGCTTGTTCTAGATCATTTCAAGAGCATTGTATACCAAAAAAATTCAAAACTACGTATTCTTGGTCGCTTTGAGATCACTTTCTAAAATAAAAAAGACAACGACAATGTCATAAGTCGTTATTATCAAGATCATCTAAATTTATAAAGAGAATAGTGTGAGTTTGCCGGGTGGTTTCGGATGCATAGTGGTCAAGTGCTTCCAAGACCCAAAAATGAAAGTTATTATCCACGATTTTTGCAATTTTTGGGAAATTTTCGAAAAGTTGTCAAATAATATCTTAACAAACCTACTCGACAATTCAAGAGGTTCTTGGCTATTTAAGGACCATTCTACACTATTTCAAGAACATTATGCAAAAGAAAAACACTTAAACAAAACACCCAAATCTTGTTCATTCTTAGCTGTCTTACAATCACCTTCTAAGATCAAAAAGACAATGACAATGTCATAAATAGTAATTATCAATATTATCTACATTCATAATGATAATGTTGTGAACTTACGAAAGGGTTTTAGAGGTATAGTGGTCAAGTGCTTCCAAGACCAAAGAATAAAGGCTATATTATCCACGGTTTCTTATAATTTTTAGAAAATTTTCGGAAAGTTGTTAAATAATATATTAAAAAATCTACTGACAATTGAAGAGGTTTTTGGATATTTAAGACCCATTTTAGATTATTTTGAGAGCATTTTACACCGGAAAAACACTCAAATAAAACACTTAAATCTTACTCATTCTTGACTGCTTTGGGATCACCTTCTAAGATAAAAAAGATAACGATAATGTCATAAATAGTAAATATCAAGATCATCCAAATTCATAAAGATAATACTTGTGGACTTCCCAAGGGATTTAAGAGGCATAGCGATCAAGTGCTTCCAATACCAAAAAATGAAGGCTATTATCCACGGTTTTTACAATTTTTGAAATTTTTTAAAAAAGTTGTCAAATAATATTTTAATAAACTTACTCGACAATTCAAGAGATTATTGGCTATTTAAGGCCCATTCTAAATCATTTAAAGAGCATTGTACGCTGAGAAAAACACTAAAATAAAACATCCAAATTTTGCTCATTTTTTGTTGTTTTGCGATCATCTTCTAAGATTAAAAAGACAATAGCAATGCTATAAGTATTAATTATCAAGCTTTTCTAAATTCATAAAGATAATAATGTAAATTTTTTAATATTGAAGGGCAAATTCGATGAGTAGCCTAAAATAGTATATTATATTTTTAAGTCATTTTACAAGCGGTTTGTTGTGACTTAACCGAAATTTTTATTCGTCTAACTGGTATTTTAATCGTTTTTGTACTATACCTAGTTACATATAACTTAAATTTTAGGCATAAAACGTTGGGGGTTAATATGCATGGTAGTACATGTGCATGACACAGTAGCCTTTCTTGTCTTGCTATTGATGACAAGTACTTGTGTTCTTCTTGGATGAAGGAAGCTCGCCTCTTTATCTAATCCATGACGATTATTCAATGGGTCTTTGGGAGTTAGGACCCTATTTTTTTCTAATTAAGCTCGGAAATCAATGACAAGACTTTAATCCTTAAAATCATTCTTTTTACTTCCCCTAAAGTGCTAAGCTTGTGCCCTAATTTGCTTGGAGTTTGTCGCAAAAGCTCCGAGCTCGATGTACATTTTTGCTTGAAAGACACCCACTTCCACAACCGACGACCCAGAAATAAGGATAGCAGAAAGAGAATGCTCAACATTCAAAGTCCAAAGTGGATAATAGTCATTAATTTCTCGTATGAAACTCTTGATTCAACCTGAGATTTCTAATGCTTATGCAATAAACTTAACAGTTTTTTGAGTTTTTGTGAATTATTTTCCTTTCTTATTTATAAATTTCTTTATAATCATGTAGTCAAATATTACTATTTACATTAATATAAGAGATACTAAATACCAAAATTAAAAATGCGTCGCAAATAATATGAAACATTTCAGAAGAAACTAATAACTAAAATGGGATATAAGGAAGTAGAAATTCTAGTTAACCTTGAGAGTTTTCATAAATTCATACCATAACGAAAAAAAAAGTCAATTTAGAGACCCACCATGAAAAAAATGAAAAAGGAGGATTCATCATCTTTCTCCTTTCTTTACACCTGGAAATGTAAGTAGTGGTTTGTTTTTCCCAGATTCCCTAAAATCACAAACAGGCAATAATGCTGCTGCTGCAAAAGTGTACAACATCACCAGTTTTCCAAACCGTGCAACTCACGCCACGAATAAAATCTGCCTCCGATCCCTTCCTGATTCTCTCCCTCTTTTCTTCTGTCAATTCCTTCCCTCTCATTTGACCATTAATCACTTATGATTGATCACAAATTACATCTAAAGTAGCAGTATTATGTGATAAGTCAGTGTCACTAATGATGAGTCTCTGATTTGCTGGCTGCATCTTGGGTTCTCATTTCAGCTTTGCATTCCTTCCTACTGCTTGACTGCGTCGTCGTTGTTGTCGTAGTCTTTGACCTCCTAGGTATGCATTTTGCTTTCACTACTGCTTCCTCTTCTTTCTCACCCATCTTCAAATGTGAGTTCCTGCCATTCAACATTTCTTAGATGTTAATCCCCCATTCAGCTGTCAAAACATGCGTTTTCGAGACTCGAAATTCCTATGTCAAGTTAAGAAATGGATTCACTGTTCTAATTACTACTGTGTACGATCTGAACTTGAGGCATCTCGATCAGAAGTACTTTCACGATATGATAAGAAGTTTGGTTAATTTAACCAATAGTTGACCAAACTAGCATTATATCATGTGAAAGCTCACTGCATAAAATCGCCTGTTTGGTCCCCTCACAAATCCCCTGTTTTCAGACCTACAGACTAATGAAAGCTCACTGCATAAAGTATGTAAGATCTGAGAAAGGAGCAAGTGTTGACTATCGATGATTCTATCTTTCAAATTTAAAGAGTTTCTGGAAGTAGTGGTACAGTCAACAAAATGACAAGTTAAATCAGTTTAAAATTGGATGCATTGATAAGCAAGTATCCAAACCCAGATCAGATATCAGAAGCAGTAGGTAACAGTATTCAATGTAACATTTAATGGCCAGAAAGCTTCGGCACATTATATTTATGGCTAACTGAACTATAACGTGACTAAGCTTAATTCAAAAATGATATGTATTATCTATAGCACGACCCCACCAAAAAAAAGGACCAACTTTAAACCCATTTTATTTTTTCGATAAAAACTTTAAACCCAATTTCGAACAAAGGCAAAAGTTGAAATTAAATTTTTAGTTATCGCCCCAAAAACTTAAGGTACGTTATTTTTAACTTAATTTATTATTGATGAGTATCGATGAGTGATGAGTGTTGATCAATATCAAGTGAGCTAGCACAGCATCCAAGCGTAACCTCGAAGATTTTGCCAATCATGCATATGACGACTACCAATGAATGCAATCTAATCAACCCAATTAAACTTAGGTGAATTTCTTGTGTTTACAAATCTGGGCAAACACAGAAGCAAAGCTAGCTACTCTAATTGTGTGCCCAGACCCAAAGGCTTTAGAACCTTATTTTTTTAAAAAAGGGTTCACCTTTTTGTACTAAGAATAGCAACAGTTGGTGGCCAGGAAAATGAAGGGGAAAGCTTAAACTAACCAATAAACACACAACTTGAAATATTTCGAACTGCAGAATTCAGACAGCCAATTGCACAGAGCAGCAGAAGGGAATCACGCAAAACACCTTCAGAGAGAGAGAGAGAGAGAGAGTTTCATACCGATCAGCATTGTAGGAAGAGGAACGTTTAAGAGCAGGAAATTCGTCCTTGTTAGTCTCGATCAAGCTCCCACTGAAATACTCCTTATCTTCCAAGGCCATTTTGGCAAAACTACTACTCGCGTGACTCTCAATCTCAGCCATCACATCATCTTCATCTTTTCTCCCCGCCGTCTGATTCTGATCTCCGTCTCCCCCACATGTCAGCCTGTTCCTGTACTGCGACACCAGGGACATTCCGTGCTCCTTCACCGCCGTTGCCCCACATTCTCTGAACGAGATCGACCCACATGAAATCAGGGACATCAAGACCGACGAAGCTTTCATTCTCCCACTTGGGCAGCTCCCAGCCGCCCGATTCGCGCCTTCTTCTGATTGATCAGGCTGATTGACGGCTTGTGATGAGGTGGAGGCCAACACTAATCTCCCATCTGCCTTCATCAAAGACTCTAGCGTCTCCGGGCTCGAATCCGACGGTGGGGGTGAGATCTCCTCCTTGCTGAGCTCTGTACTCTGCTGTTCCTCCTCCTCCATTTTCTCTCTCCTACGGCTACTACCCTCCTCCTCTGCTTTACGACGCCGTTTATCCTCGGTCTGAGTCGACGCGTCGGCCGCGGTCTTCAACTCGCGGGTCGACTCGGCCTTGTAAACCTTGTACTCGTGGAGGTCGACGGCCCCCACGACTGGTTCCTCCGCCGGTGCCGCGTCGCCGTGAAGTCGGAGTCGGCGGTGGTGTTTTTGCACTGGAGGACGACGACGTTTCCGGCGACTTTGAAACGGGAGAAGAAACTGATTCGAGGATCTCGGAGCCCTTGAGAACGTACTCGCCGCCGTGAACTGGATGGATGAAATCGTTCTCCTCCAAGTCGTGCCACACATACCCATTTTTGTAGCTCCTACATAAAATTCCCCGGAAAACTAAATCAGAAACCCATTTCGAGAAAATCAATTCAACTTCAAAAAAAAATTTGATAACTGCAGTTACCTTTTGGAAGACCAAGAATACTGGGAAGCCATGCCTTTACCACGAAGGAGATTCAACCTGTTTATAACATCTGAAATCAAGCTAAAATTGTCATTGAGACGTTCATGCATTAGCTTAAGCTTCAGAGTAGTTGGGGGGGAGAGAGGTACCTCGGAGAAAGAGGCCTTCTGGGGAGGAGAGAGGGACCTCCATGAAATGAGGGTGCTCAAGCTGTCCATTTCTGGAGAGATAGTAAACGACAGGGGCAACTTCTCTTCGATCGACATTGCTGTTAAAATTAGCGGTGGTCTTGAGCTTGTTAGAGGGTTCGGACCAGACTCTGGTGCGTTCAGGACTGATGGTATTTTCTCTCTCCTTCCATTTCCTCTGCAACTGTAGCTGCTCGCTCCTTCCTCTGTTTGCTGCTACAGCCATAGCTGAACCAACATGAACTCAACTGAGCAAAAGCAGTAGAGGAAGTAAAGGAGTGGTTTTGGATATAAGATAGATTCAAGGGTTTTAGGTGGGAGTGAGTGGGTGGTTTTGGAGATTTTATATAGGGGGTTTTCTGGGATTTTCTCGTTCCGGAAGAGGGTGACAACGGGGGAGAGGGAGAGAGAGAGAAGGGATTCAAAATTTTGGGAGGGGGAGAAGATGGGGAAGCAGAGGAAGGGGACAAGCAGCTATCAAACAGGGGCAATATTTGTTTTTGGGTGCAGTACAAATTTGGCAGACTTTTTTTGTCAGTCTTACCATTTTCAACTCTTCAGGTTTCAAGTTTCAACTCTTGCCCCTTTTCTCGCCTCTTTGCGATGAATACAATCATTTTCCCTTTTTTTATTTGTTGAAAAAACCCCTCCACATTTTCATCTGCCCATCATGAGTGAACTATATATTGCCTAAATGGATTCAATTAATTTCTTAAATTCAATTCGATCAAAGCTCAAAGCTTAGATTTTAAAAGTTATGTTCTTTTAAGCGAAAAAAAGGAAATAATAAAGAGCTGAACTTTGACAGATTTAAAAGAAGAAATAAGTGACGTTTTTGGCAGATTGGGAAAATGTAAGGTAGAGTACTAAACATATAATTTTTATCGGAAAGAACAAACCTTAATTATTTATAACTAGGTTTGTTTGTTACTTCCTATTGTTACCTTTTGCCTTCATTTAAGATTTGTTGAGTTTATCTAAACCAAAACTCAAGTTTTAAACTTGGGTTCAAATACAACCTAATCGTGCGAAGTTGAGGTTGAATTTTTAATTACTTAAGAACGAGCTTGATTGAGTTTTTTTTTTCCCTTTAACCCGAGTAAATTATTAGATTATCGTTAATTTTTAACATTCGAGACATACAAATGTAACTAACAAATAATTTTTATCTTTTAGTGTGTTATAAATAAACAATTAAGCAAATTAAGTGGCAGTGTAAACGAGACGAAGAAATCCAAAGAAAATGGATGTCAAAATTGGGAATCTAGGCCTGAAGTCGGCTTTCACATTCGCAATTCAAACAAGTTTCCAAAAATAATTATGAAAAAAAAAAGAATTCAAAATGATCCGTTGACACTTGAGAGAAGTATTCAAATTTAATCTTTTAGAGTGTGTATTTGTTTGTTTAAACAAAACTTGACTGACACCAAACTGTTGACTCCAGCTGCTGCCTTGCGATAAATGCGCTGCTCAATGTCCCTCCCTCAAAACTAAAATACTATCCCTACTGTCTATTAGTGGTTAGGCCTATTATTTTTTAAACATTTAGAATAAAAATTAGTTGTAATATATATATATATATATATATATATATTTAAAAATGTGTTTGAATTGACATATATATTAATATTTATTTCTGTTTCTTATTCATTTCGGTTCATTTCTGTTATAACGATTCATTTTCATTCATTTATGCTTGTTTCTATTCATATATATTTGTTTATGATATAACAGCCATTTCGATCGAAACTCTTTTATTTTTTAAACAAGATCTTAAATCCAAGTCTTGTAAATGAAAAATTTGTGATTGGAGAATTTTACTCACGATATTAGCTCGACTTAGTAAATTAAAGGAACAAAAGGCTAAAAAAATCTTAATAAATTTTGTAAACGCGGAATCCATTGTTATTGTTGTAGACTTTGAGTAGGATATAACTCTAGAGTGTATTGAATTAAGATCAAATCTCCTAATCATGTGACAAAATTCTTGGTTTCCCAAATTAAGTCCAATGTGACTCCAATCAAGACTACCCTTTTTATAATTTTTTTGATAAATAAAACTGACAAAACTAAATGAAAGAAGATTTGAGGTTGGACCCAAAGCCACATTAGAGTAGGATAGAATTGAGGTAGGCATAAATAAAGGGGGAATAGAAGAAGGGGTAATGAGACGAGGCAAAAGAAGGGCAAGGCCCACAAACTAATGTGAAGCCTATGAAGGGCCCAATCATACCCTTGGATGCCTTTATTAGGCCTTCCTTCCCCTGCAAAAAGATTTTTTGTCCGTTTCAACTTATCAATCAATTCCTCTTATTGACATTTAAAAAAAATAAAAATAGTAAGTTCAAAATCCATGATTGATGATGATTGATCGATTAGTCCCTCTCCCTCTCCCTCTTGATGGACGGCTATGATCTCTTACTCTCTATTCATCCTTCTCAACTGCTGTCCTTTATTTCTAGCAGTAAATTATTTGTTTGAATCTACTCGGTCTAATTATTCGTGTTTATTTATCGAACCCAATTTTAATGCAAATTTAAATTTTTAACAGCGTTAAAATAAACAATCCCGAGGGAGAGGGGTGTTTGGGATACAGTAATAGTGGCATGTAAAAGGACAAATTGGCTTGTTGTATGAATAGAATTGAATGATGAGTAATATCATGTCAAAGGGAAGGAGATGATCTTGTCGTCGTGTAGCAGCGGAGAAAAGAGATGGGGCCAAGGCTTAGATAACGGACAAGAATGGGGTAGTCTATTCTATTCTATCGTAGCATGAACATGAAATATGTCACAAGCTCCCAAACAAACTTGTCAAAGAATTACAACTGTTTGGGAATATATGTTGTTACTTACACTCCCTAGCTACATGATTTTCATCGCTTTCCAAATACCAACTTGCTATTCAATTATTTAAAGAGTGAAACCAATAGAGTTCCCGATCGATTCAATGGTAGGTTGTGCCTACGTAGTTCAAATTATTCACACTACTAAAACATTTAGACTCAGGGCTGAATGTCTACCTTGCAACCCTAATATAATATGCTTTGTAAGATAATTTCGATTATGCTTGAATGCTTAGTTCAGCTCAATTCATAACCTGTATATCAACGATTGATTTCGTTATCGAGATTATAGGAGTGCACCAAAGATTTAGGTTGATGACATAAAATCATGATGAGATGGCTGTCCAAGTTAAAAATAACTAATACTTGAATAATGTTTGAAATCATAAAATTATTTAGGTTGCACGAAAGTATTTTTGATATGATGGATGGAATATAATTCTTAAAATAGACAAGAAAACCAGGGAGTACCGCAAAAATTCAGGAGAATGGAAATGATGGGGTTGCTCTCCGTTACTTGAAGACATGAAAGATTTTGAGGTAATTTTCTTGTACAAGTAAAACTAAAAGTGTTGAGATTGAAAGGGGAATCGGACAGCGACCACATCAAGAGGACGAGGAGGGGCACACTCCATGTGAAGTATGTATGAGTCGTCTAATCATGGCAAATACATACATATGAGAATGAGAGAGGAAAATATAGCCAGCTACCTACCTTACCTATCTCTGTTCTTTCTTTCTAGGGTTCAGCCATGCTTCATCAAATGCATATGGACCAACAAGCCTTTGTATTTGTATTTGTACCCCATGCCCACCCTATATTAGTTGAAACTTAGGCGATATTTCATTTAAGCTGTAAAAAGTTGTAAGATTTTAAACGGTCGAGTAAAGAAAGCTGTAAGGAAGCTGTAAGAAGTTATAAGGTTATAAATGGATCGGGGTCTTAATTCAACCGAGCATAAACTATAACCCTATGAGATTTCATCCCGAAACCAACCGACGATAGGAGGAGTAACTTACAAACTTATATACATGCTCAAAAATATATGTTCTATTAATATAGAACAATACCGACATTCATATTTTTCAACTACGCTATAGCTCAAGCAACCAACATATATTAATTCTAAGCCAAGGAGGTTTTCACTTTAATATTGAAGACTAAAATCCTAGTATACTAACTCTTAAGTTTGGGTTTTATTTTTTATAAACAACCCTTTCAAAAGTTATTAGGATGTTTACATAAAATTTTGAATAATTTTTCAAAACAATGATATTTTATTTATCAAAAGAAAAACGATGATTATATTTTGAAGACATTCATACTCCTAAGATTCTCAGTATGCTGGATTATGGGCCTAATTCTGTTGCTCGATTACGGGCCGAGCCGTGGATAGCACGTTTTATGGGCTGAAGTCTGTTCACCTTCTACACCAAAATTCTTTACTGCTAATTAGAGTTTTTCTATTTTTAACCTGTTTTTGAATTAAAAAAAATCAAAACAGGTAAACAAATTACAATATTAGCTAGTTTTCTTGTTATTAGTATATAACAAATTTATAAGAATTAAAAATGGATCCATAATTTCTTTATGATAGTTGATCTGGATTGAAAACAACATATCAATAAGCTAGTTTTATTGGTCGAGATTGAAATCCCCTTCTCAATTTTTCAAAATTTTCTAATAATTCGACTTAAATCATACCAACGTAGTGGTTTGTTCTTTTGGTGTGGTTAAAATGGCGTGACTTGCGGTTGAGTGCGATGTGAATTTTTTCTAGAAAATATGATTTATAACTGTTGATTGATAGTTAATTTTTTATAATTCAATGAGCGGATGTATGTGGTTCAGTGTTGATTTTATCTAGAAAGAGTGGTTGAGTCACTAAGAGTGAATGTGACTGAGAGTGAAGTTTGACCGTCAACCATTTAGAAGAACAAACCCATAAATCCTTAAGGAGAGAGGAGCGGGGAAGGGGATAAAGGACACGGAAATTTTTTATTTTGTATTTTTTAGAAAATCTTAGCGATTGTAATCGTTGAAGCACAATTTCCGTTCAATTTTATAGGTCTTATGTGCTTCTAAAAACATGAAACTCATTTTGTGAGTCTTAAATTTGCAATGGTTTAACTGCAATTTTGATTCCACTTAAGTTGATTTATAAATCCCCCTAATGTTTAACATATTACAAAGGTTTAATTGATTCATTATTTAGGTTGTGTTTGTTTCGAGTGGAAAATATTTTCTCGGAAAATTATCATTCTATTTTACGGCGTTTGGTAACATAAGTGGTGGATAAATATTTTTTGGGGAAATAATTTCCCTCAATCAAGGGAAAATAAATTTAGTTTTATGAGGAAGGAAGTTAATTTTTCTATTCCTCAATTAAGGACAAATAAAGTCTTATTAGTAGGAGTTCAAGTTCTAAGCTTTTTTGCTATGCCAGCTTCAATTTTTTTTTTTTCTAAGTTTTGTCCTTATCTTTTTCCTTTTTTGTTGTAAAGTTCATAGATTAAAAGTTTTTTTACAGTATGTTTCTTTTTTTAATTTCTATTATTTTATACATGGAAAAGTTTGATTATAGGGAGATGTACAAACTTATCAAATTTAGGTGCTCAGCATATATATATATATATATATATATATATATATATATATATATATATGGATTTTGAAGTTGAATTAGTTATTTACCTTTTCTTTTTATATTTATGGGATTTTTATGATTGATTTTTATATTTAAGTAGTTATTTTTAAAAAATTATTTTTCTTCTACCAAATAAAGGAAAATGTGGGTGGGAAAAACCATTTTTCCATGAAAAATAATTTTCTAGAAAAATATTTTCCGCACGACCAAACACATCCTTAGTAACAATTAGTAACCACCAAAATATAGGATAGAAAATTAGAAATGGTCACCGCCAATTTAACAAATAGTATATGCACTACCTACTATCTCGGTTACTTTCTTTAAAATATTATTAAGTCAATGACTAAAATAAAAGGACAAAAGCCCGAGTATAATCCCCCCCCAATTTTAATTGCAAATAATCGTAGCCATAAAAAGTTCAAAAATGAAAAGAAAAGAGAGAAAGGGTAGCGCTTAGCTGTTAACATCATTTTTGCATTAAGAATATAATCTCATCTCATCAAACAAAGAAACTTTATGATTATCCCAAAATCCTGGCTCTTGCCCCTGTTTTTTCATCACAAAGTACAAAGACAGCTTTGGTCCTCTAGAAATGTCTCCTCCCTTTATGGGTGGATAAGATGATCTGACGAGGATCCCTACAATCCATTGAAGATGATTCAAGTGGGAAGGGCTCGGAACGCGAAGGCAGGACATGGAAATTCTACCAGACGCTACTAATAAGCATGAATCTTATCGGAATGAACTTCGAATAGAAACCTATTCTAAAAGACCCATAAAATTGTTCTTTTTTGTTTTTGCCCGATTGCCAAAAAACTTCAAAATGTGAATCTTAATTAAATGGAATTTCTTTTATTCATCAAAAGATTGCGAGAAAAAGCTTAGCCTGTTGTATGCATGCTACAACCACAACAATAACAAAATCCCAAGAGTATATGTCGACAAAGGGAAGCACATGAATATGACCTTACATTAATAAAACAATGAGGATATCTCCGCACAATCCCATGGTAAATATGATCAGACTTTTTTTTTTGGGTGTACTAAAGGGTCCAAGCCCCGAAAGCAAACACATTACAACTATACGGGGCCAGCATACACCCAAGAAGTCTTAAAACAAAATTCTATCTAGCTCAGGGGAGGGAGCTAATAAAAGAAATACCCGATGAACAACTTGGTTAGCAAGCTAGTCCGCAGTCCCATTATAACAATGATGTATTCTCACCATCCAATCATCCGCCTTAATCAGTGATTTGCAGTTATTAATTAGAAAAAAATGAGGATGGTAGTCAGGAATCTCCTTGTTGAGCCAATCTTCCACCAAGTTTGAATCAACCTCAACCAAATTGAAAAGCAAGCATAATAAGCAAGCTAGGAGTTGAAAGATTTTTGTTATCCTTGGATTGAGGCGTCAAAGCTTGTATTATACTACTCAGAGTGTATACTTCCACGAGCAATATAAGCACACAACACCTCCTCTCAGTATGGGTTCTGCTTTCGTGAGATACGAAAAAATCCAGACGTAGTCAGTCTTCTCCCTACAAACATTTGTGTAAGTAAAGCACCGCATAAGTGCACGTGTATAAAAAGTTCTATATATAACAAATACACGTGGGTAAAATATATACATAATACTTGAGAGTATATACTCCTAGATATATGATATATATTGCCGTGAGCTGCAAGGTAAAAGGGAGAAAGGTGAGCAAAAATACAGGATCCAACATAACCAAAGTAAATAGGATGTGATTTGAAATATGAGTTCCCCTTCAGGAACATAAACTGGTTCGCAAGTAAAATAAAACCAGGAAGAAGGAAGAGGATAAAAAAAAAATTCAATTAAATCTTAATCAATTCACAATAACTTGCCTTCACAATCAATTATGTTGTAATCAATTCACAATAACTTGCCTTCACAATCAATTATTTTCATAAGAACTATCTTCTTCGGTCCCCAGTCAATGAAAGAGAGAATTTACCCCTCGGGAACGCTAGAATGAAGGTTATATCAATTACACAAAAATACACATTCTTGCAATTTCAATTTGAATGAACTGATCTTATAAAAAAATTTTTTTAAAAAGTTCAACGAATTGGTTAGTCACAAGCTTGAAAGAAAAGGCGAATGTTCTCAACATGCAGCAGAAAAGGCGCAAGAGAAAGAAAGCATCTTTATACTATTTCACCCCACAATATAATTGCATTAGGAGTAACTATTCCCACAAAAATCATTCCCGACTATACAAGGAATAATTAACTATCATACCTTACATCTGATATCACATATCATAAAAAGGGAAAAGAGCGGTTTTCATTTCTTGAAAATTCAGAACAATAGGGAATCCCTTGCATAAAGTGGAGAATGCACTTTATTACCAGAGAAAAAGAATCCTTTTCTTTTCTATGTTTTAGATGTAATTAAGCAAAATTTCTCTCTAAATTGTCCTCTTATTTTGTAGTGAAGGAATAGGCAGTCGGCATTTCTATAAAAAATATGCTTTGGGATTGATCTTTCTGCAACTAAGGGAAATATAACGTTGCGTGCATTTGATCTTCTACACTACCTAGGCACGATTCCAGGGTGTCGGTTTCTTCTTGGTTCTAGACGGGAGTAAGTAGTGCTCAAATTTTTTAATCAATCTAGTCATTCTCATACCCAAATTCCTTGGATTGGCACGTCCTTTTCTTATCTCAGGCATAGCCCACCACAATTCTTGAATACTTCACGAGAGCATACCTCCCACCCAAGTGGAATTGCAGAAAATGGAATGGAGGGACCGCATTACACCTACTCATGTAACACTCCAGCGTTTGATGTGAATGCTTACGTTCAATGGCTGAAATTGGATTGGCACAATATGGCACTTACTACCACTAGTGCACAAAAACTATATGCAGATAAGCCGATAACGTCAAATTGCACTTGTCTTATTATCAAATTGCTCCCACTTCTACTAAATGTGAATAGTTTTCACAACTCAAAAAAGTTATAATAATACTATATGGTCATCAGAGGGTTTTCATACTACTACTAAAATCTACTCGGCCATGGGAGGTATTCTAATTGGCTCTAATGTTGCAGAAGAGTCGGATCACATCTCGTGAGGGGACCTGGCCTTTCAGCACCCTCCCCTTTCAAATAAGCAAACCCACCCTCCCCCTTCAAATAAGCCCGCCACCAAAAAAAACGGGAGTGGTTAATTTTCCATAACTAAAGGGTCCAGGGGCTTTAATGCCCAGGCAGATAAAAGCATCGATTCTATCCTTGCATACAATACAATGATTGAGACACACCTGAAATATACCTCAAATTCCTATTACCAACTCTCTTTATATTTATCATTTCTCATATTTGCCAATTTTTACAATGATCAAAATCTTTTTCTCAAGTTCTTCAATTTTTGCAACGAATAAGTGGAGGATGGCAAGTTAATGATTAATTTTCTGAAGTGAGACTTATTTTATTAATTTCAGCGGAACAGTTGCTCAAAATTAATACCCATTGTTTGCATGATTATCAATTAATGAATTCATTCTTTATTTGCAAAATGCTTCCGCCCCCTCCAACCCACAAGTACAGTTTATGTTGTCCTGCATTCATATCCCATGCATAGGTCCATTAACCTCAAATATTAATAGAAAAAAAGAGGTTTCAATGGGGTTTTTGCTCTAAATTAAAAATATTACCATTCTGTAATTCCAGTACCCCCCGCGGGTCCAAAACAAATATGTGAAAACATCCACCAATAATGAATCCTATGAATGGCTAATTGATAACTAGCTGGGCTTTTCAGCCCCTATGTGCACAGGCTATCAGCTCACGCACTAATCACTATTCTCTAATCATGATTATGGTGACCTTCTAATGATTCTTCTAGATGAAAGATTTTCTATAGGGTTAGAAGAGAACAAATTACGAATGTCCCTGTCAAAGTCATTCTTAGATCCAATAAGCAATTAAATATTATAACAAAAGGCTCCTTTTTCTTAGAGAGGGGGGCTGTAGTACTATAAAGACTTTAAACGAGTATATTATAAACACATGTTAAGCTATATGATCAAGTAATGACGGCTTTGCTCAATAGCAGTGAGACAGTTGCCCTCTCTAAGACTTCTAGTCCTAATCGGCCCAGAAACAAAGACAAATAATGATGCATTTCATACTCAACTATGAACAAAAATAAACAACGAAAGCAGAATTAAATCCAGCAACCAAATGTTACCTTCTCATATAATGAAATTCAGAAAATCATAGATCTGCTAAATCATGCTAGGAATAATCTCCTTAAAAGACGCATACTCGGCATACCTTTCACGCCAAGTGCTCGAGCCTTTTCTAGTTTGCAAGCTGGAAATCAACTTAATCAGGGATATAATCCTCAGGTTTTCAACTTTGAGGGGGTTGCTGACACTAACTGCACAAAGACACGGAGCACCGTGAATTGTTCTGGATGAATAAATAATTTGAAGAAACACAGGATATTCCTCCATTTAATTAATTCACATATCGTAATAGATAAACCGATAAAGCAACCAGCCATTATAGATGATCTAGTTCCAGAGAACACAAGGAAGGGCGCACAGAAATGAGCATTTTATCTCTACTCTATCATATCAGTTGCAATATTACTATAAAGCGACACGGAGTGGGAGACTGGGAGACACTTATGAGTAACTCTAGTGTGGGTGAAAAAACCAGAAATGAACAAGAATTTTCATATTTTCTATCCACACCTTAAATTTAGATGACTCCAAATTCAAGCTTAAGTTGGAGTCACCATATGTTGATAATGGTTTCCATGTCATGCTGGTTCATCCTTTTTTATCTACACTTTCATTACAATTCCACCATGCTGGTCCCTAAAGCAAGGAAAGAGCATCTAATTCATCGACCTATCATTCTCCGTTTCACGTCACCTGTAAAATGCTGGGTGTAGTGTTAGCATTCCTACCACAAATAAAGTATTGTCAATCACGCCACAATTGCACACAAAATATTATATCCCACTTGGTGATATCTTCATCTTACTGTTAGTGCTATTGACAATTGCTCAAATAAAGAAATTCTGAAAGGGAAAGGAAACTTTGTACTCACACCATATGATTTACACATGACTGGGACACGCACAAGTTCTCTCTCACCAGGCACGTCTTTTCATAATCTCCAATCACAACAAGCGATGAGGCAACAATGAAAATATGCTAAAATGAAATTCAAAGAAACAATACAGCAATAACAACCAAGTAATCTTACAAATAAAAATAACATAAAAAACGGAGAGAAAGAACAATAGTCAAGGGGTGACAGACTGATATATTTTTTCTGGGTCTTCACAAGTAGAAATAAGGACAATTACACTAAGCATTCTACCTAAAAGTGGGCTTATGTATGGCACTTTATCGCCTCTCCTTCCTTTTTTTCTTTTTGGGGGGAGGGTGTTGTTGGAGAAAAGTCTAAAGCTAAGGTTGGAGGATAAACAATTCTTATCACTCTCTAGATTTATCAGGTTATCACAAGTTGGAAAGGTGGAAAAACCTAATTAAATCCATATACACTTGAGTAAAAGGAACTACTACTAATCGATAAACTTCATCTTTAAAAGCAACGTCAATGTGTTGTCTTTTGTAATTGCAGCAAGCAATGAAATGGTGCATACTGCACAGAACTGCTAGCACCTATATTGTCAGGAGCTTTAGGAGGGAAAAAGAGGGGGAGGGGGAGTGTACCGTTAAAATTGAAGATTTCAAACAAGCATGGGTATGATTACTAGTATGTACAGAAACTTGAACAAAAGAGTTTTTCCTATTATTATTATTTGTTACTGGGAGATTATTAAAGAAAGGGGTATAATCTGAAACAAAGAAATCTAATCAGGAGGAGTCATGAGTTATGAACTTATGATGAAAAAAGAAAGAAAGAAAGTCAAATCACAAACATGAAGAAAAATAAAGGGGCAAAAAGGTTTAGCAGTCCTTTGCACTTCAATGACGAAATTCCTGTACTCGTGCCAAACTGGTCTCCCGAACCACAAGTGTAGGGATGTCATCAATCTTTTATCATATAATTGATTTGTGATTTTTATTCAATGAATAATCTTTCACCCCCAAACAGAAATCTGTGATGAAAAACAAGTTCTCCTCTACTCCCAACAAGAATATATATATATATATATATATATATATATATATATATATATAACAAATAATTAAAAGATTGAAGGAAATGGCCAGGCAGTAAGAAATGGGCAAAAATTAAAAGCAAGGCATAGTTCATAAGTTTTTCCCCTCATGACATTTTTGTTAGAGTCTAAAGTTCATAAAAGGCCAGATTGGGCATGAAACCAACAATATAACTTAAAAATTGACCCTGTGCATTGAATTAGAGCTTTTCATGCAGTGCCATAACCACCTTGGTCACATTCATAAAACTTCTGGGGCAAAGTTGCACATCTTCATCCTGTAATCTACCAACATAGAACCTACATACCCTCGAATGAGCAGGAATAGTTTCCAGTAAGACAATTAACCTTAGAAAAGGCTTGTGCCTAATCTTTTTCTTTCAAAAGTTTTGTCATTTTGCTCTTTCCCTTTTAGTTACCTTCAAATTGATGGCCTCACTAAAGTCAAGGCAGGCCACTTGCATATCCTCGAATTGGATGGGATGAAAAATGTTCTACCTGCTTGTTTTTCTAAGCATATGTGGTACACCTTATCTCAAACCAATCTACAGACCCACAGTTCCAGGTTTCCCAGTGACTATCTACTTTTTGTTAGACTAAAATGATATTTGGTTGATAATTCATTTTGTCAAATAAGTAAATAAATAATAAATGTCAAGTTGAGATTAATTATGCGAGCCCATCAGTTTCCCCTCGGCCACCGCCCCCACCCCCTCCCCCAAAAAAAAAGAAAGGAAAGAAAAGTGGAATAAAGAAAGGAGCATTAAAAAGGAGGGGAAGCAAATACAAAACAAACAGAGAAGAGAAGAAAGCAGGAAGTGATTTGCTAACTGGTTCACAAACAAGAAATGAGAAAATAGCTTATATATTCAGAATAAAAGCGAACCATAATTACAGCAACAGATCAATCCTTCCACATATTATTTTATTATAGTGGCTTACATCACATGCACAAGGTGGCTATCATAAGACAAGAGTGTGGGGAACACATGTATAGTGATGATCAGATTCAACATATTCTAATAATATCAAGATCATCCCACAGGTTTAAAAAAATGTAGATCGCTTAATATAAATACTTGCAGGGTGCCCCAAACAAGTTCCCATAATTAAGTAGAATCTGTCCTCAGAAGACTCAAAACAGAAGAAACTAAAAAGATTCAAAATGGTCCAAGAGGATATCAGAAAGGGTCCATGGACAGAACAAGAAGATCTTCAACTCATCTGCTTCGTGGGACTGTTCGGGGACCGACGATGGGATTTCATAGCTAAAGTTTCAGGTTTGAAGGTGGCGGGAGACAAATGATAGGTATGATTATTTGAAGAATGAAGGGCTTTTACAAGGAGCATCTCTCTAACCTTAGTTTTTTGTAGGTTTGAAAAGAACAGGTAAGAGCTGCAGGCTACGATGGGTTAATTACCTGCATCCAGGGCTCAAACGAGGAAAGATGACTCCCCATGAAGAGAAACTAATCCTTGAACTTCACGCTCAGTGGGGAAATAGGTACAATTCCAGCTGCCTATGGTGATATCTAACGATATAATTATCTCTGTACCGATAGAAGAGCAAATTATTCACACCGCTCCCAGAAAATCATGCATGTATATACCCTGTACTAATTTGTCTTCTCCTTACAAAAATTACAATCATATGCAGATGGTCAAGGATTGCTCGAAAATTACCTGGGAGAACTGACAATGAGATAAAGAATTATTGGAGAACACACATGAGGAAGAAAGCACAAGAGAGTAAGCAAATAGCATCTCCATCATCATCGTCATTGTCATCAAATTCTTCGTCCTTGTCATCAACCAACACAGCAGTGACTTCAAAAACATCTACTGGGGCATCAACATCAAACTTGCACAGTACAGGAATTGATGAGTCAGCTATACAAGGACAGACGTATCAAAAAGACAAGAGTGAGGACAAGGAAGAATTTTACTCCATTGATGATATATGGAAGGATATCACTTCAGAAGATGACCCAATAAAACCAGTTTATGATGGCTACAGTGAAGGAAGCAACTTCTCTTGTCCACCAATGTCCTCTCCATTATGGGAATATTGTCCGGACACCCTATGGAAACTGGAAGAAGAAAGTAAGAGTTTTTCTCCACCAATAATCAGTTTGTGCCCTGTTATGAAAAAGAGAGTATCACCCCAACTAGCTGATTTATATTCAATCATATTCTATATCAAGATCAGTGATATCATGCAGAGAAAACCCTAACGTTTACAGCATGGCCTCCGTAGTAGAAGAGTTAGCTAGTTAGCTTCTTTCATCATCCATAGTCCAATGAGCACTGTGACACTTGTGCATAATTATATATAGAGTACCTGGGTACTACATGTTTTGACTTTCCATTTCAGGGTGACTTGTATGAGTCATAATAAATTGTATGTTCTTCAATGTCATGTATCATAAGCATAATCTTATATTCAAGTTTAACTAGAAATTTGTCCAAGTGATTTTGACAATGCTCCCCATAACCCCAACTTGTTTTCTCATTTATGTGGATGTTGATGTATATGTTAATGGCTCCACTGCTTATACAAGGATATAGGAGAAAATGGAGGAAAAAAAAAAAAAGAGCTAGATCACATTTCCTTGCATAAATACTAATTGTGGAAGAACCAAAGTGACACCTGATCTCAAACCTACAACCTGGCGAAATTTAAACTGCCTTCACTTGCTCCTCACCTTTATAATCTTGCTAGTTTCTCCCCTCTTCTACTTACCCACTTCCATCGATTTTCTCTAACCAACAATGGTATGACTCAAGAGGATGTGCAGGTCTGGTCAGGTCAAAACAAACCAGCGCAAACGTAATTTCTGTTTTTGGTTGGGGCGGGGGGAGGAGGTCGTAGGCATATAGCTGCTTTACCCTTTGGTTACAAAGAGAGATTGAATCAGTTTGACCTTAGGTCTAAAACTTTAGGACTGAATAATACTCGGAAAGAAAAGTAGATGACAATTTCGTCAGGCATTTTGCCATAGTCCTCTGTAATTCAAGCTGAAAAAGTGCCACAAAATGACTTCTTCACTATCTGAAATGTAGAAATTGCAATCTAAAAAAGAACACAATTATTACATAACCAGTCTTCAAAAAGTGAGTATAGACTCCGATACATAGAAGAACAAAAAGATGCACGAAATAAGAATGGCCACTTGATGTTGCCATATATACACCACAATGCATTTGAGCACAAGGATTCTGATTCTCCTATATTTTTCACCAGCTACATAGGCACCTAAGAAGAGCTATGGAAGTGGAAACAAACATAATATCCCCAGCCCCTCTAACATTATGCCCCCACCCCATTTCAGTAAAGAAACAACTAGAAAAGATCCTCTTTCCCATCTTCTCTCCTTTTGGACCTCTTCTGATTCATCCCCCCTACAGTAAGTAACTTGTTTAGAGGGAAATATGAGATGATTTGCAGAAAAAAAAAAAAGGGGTAGAAGCTGACAAGCAGGATAGATCATCAAAGTATTCACAGAAGGGGTAAAACCAACCAGAATAAAAGTGAGCATGAGAGTATTTTCTTGACTGTGAAAACCCCTGCTTTTGTTGATGAACTCCAAAGTTTGAAACCTGGAAAATGAAGTCTCCCTGTGAAGGGCCACTGCTAAGGAGTACCTCCGCTCCTTTGAGTAGTTAGCCTCTTAGGACTATACGCACCAATTAAATAGATTAGGGGAAGAGAAGAGAGAATTAGTAGGTGAAGGATGACAACCAGCAAGCCAAGCATGACACAGGACAGTGTTGCCGATTGCAATTGTTTTTGCTATTCCCTTTTTTTCTAAAAAATTTAGTTTTACTTATGTTGTTAATTGTTAAGATACAGGGCAGAAAGAGAAGAAAGGTAAGAAACATATGAACTTTTCTGGAGAATGGTTACTTTGTTTGAACATACCACCAGAGTGGTCTTAAGAAAGAACCAAAAGGAAGGTTATAGTTAGTTAAATACTTGAATGTGGTAGTTACATGTATTATACTTTCAACTGAATTGGAACTTGAAAATGACCTGAGCGACAGTGCTTAATGCTTCTATGGAGGTAAAAGAAGACATTATCCCCTTTCCGACCTTGTATAGAAAATCAATAAGTTAGAACATCCTTGGAGTCTACAAAGTCACCCACATTGCAGCTCTGCAACAAGATTCCATACAAAATCCTCGTTAATACTTGAATACAAAGTTTGGAATCCTGCATACAGTGAGGCCAAAATAACTTTTAGATAACTATCCCTTCAGAGTATATGCAGCCTCTCTCTGAGTCTAGGCTCCCAACAGCCATCATCTTTGCCAGCCTTCAAGTAAAAACTAGCTGATGACAATTAATATTGTCACAACATTCTATGATGTAATCGGCAATGAATATTAATGGTATGACACTTAAATGGGAGGTCGTAATACCACAAGGCAAAGGTAATGATAATTCATGGACATATCCTTAGAATGGTTATGCAAGAGTCATGCTGCTCCTGCTCATTTTATACCTAACTAAGATACAATTGCATGATCATTGTACTAACTGCTGAAGACCACACCAGAAACTGAAAATATACTTGGCATTAAATTTTACATCTGCTAGCCTATGTGCCTTAGCTTCGATCATGCCATACTCTGCAATATTATGTCCATTTAAAAGTTGCAGCCAATTCTCTGGTGCAGAAGTTGACTAGAATGTATAACAATAAACAAAATAGAATATAATATTGCAATACAAGTAGCCCCTCTGTCCCCTGTTTAGTTAATTATATGCTCATTGCCTTTTTTTGGATAAAGAAACAACATTATATGTGCTCATCACTTTATTCTGCCATTGACCCACCAAAACTAATTAAAGTGGACTAGAAAGATGAAATTTACAGGAACCCCTTTTAACAGATTTATTCCTAGCCACTTTGGTGCATGAACATTTATTCGATCCTACTTGTTCCAATACTTAGGCAGGATGAGTGTGGTGGCAGCCATTAAGGTCATAACATCATCAAATACACTTCCACAACAGGGTCACAAAACAATCTACTCTATCAAGTTGAGTGGAAGATACTATTGCAACAAGAATTTCGAATATGGAAAACCCAAAGGTTTAATTTCTCAAATCAAACATATTGCCACATGTCGAATGCATAATATAGTGCATAGGAGGATCATTCTAGAGTACTTTTTCCTTTTAAAGAAACAAATTACCTTTTTCTTTTATCAAAAAGAAAGTGGGGAAAAAGGGCAAAGTAAACATGGATGATTGCACTATCCTTGATACTTCTATAAACAAGCAAAATGGTAGAGACAACAGATGATCACAAAAAAAAAAAATTGATCAATGAAGGAGGACAGTCAAAATGAAATGCTTATTTATTTGCTTTATCCTTTTCTCAATATTATAGTACAATTTTTCCTTCAAATATTCCTGCCATTTTAGTGGCTTCCAAGCATAATCACACTCAGAAGATGTCCTGTGATTATGTGAGTAGAAAAAGGTTCAACTTTTCAACCTTGTTTCTAAAGCTAGAAAATTTTCCATTATCTTAATAATGGAAACATATTCCATCCTCATAAAGTAAGAGATGGAATCGGCATATCTAACGATTTTATATAGTATAGTATTTCCTTTTAAATTCACTACAAAAATTTTAAAAATCCTACTCCTTAAACGTGAAATTCAAAACAATTGGCAAATGCATGACACCTATAGAATATTTCAAGTTGCTCCAAGTAGGGAACGAGTAAGAACAGGAAAGATAAAAAAATATTATCGAAAAGAGGAGACAAGCAAATGATAGATTGTCAGAAATGTGAAAATACCTCCATAAAATTAGCCCAGCAGTGCCGCGACCCCACGAAATCACCATTAAAGCCTAAATCAAAACATGCAAATAGCGAAATCAGTTGCACTATTTAACGGAGAAAGATGAAATGATGATCAAAATCGCGAAGAATCCAGACCATTATAGCGAATAGAATCAAATTCGGCATTTCATTGGAGTAAGAAAGAGAGTCACAAAATTTTTAGGGTTAAGATCGGCATGCCGATGAGAGAGAGAGAGAGAAGCAATGCCTGCTCCCGCGTAAGGTTTTACAGTTGAACATCGCCCCGTCCGTCAATCATATGCATGAAAGAACAACAAATAAATCTTGGTAGTCTCAATAATACAAACACACGCTTAAAAGAGTCATGAGATCACAACATATTTTAGTTTAATTTGGATTTAGATTGAGTTATTTTTAATTACAATTAATTAATATATAATTCAATTAATAAGATATTATACCAATGAGGTCATAATTTAATGGTCAAAATTGAGAGTGCGAGTACGTTAAGTATTGTAGGTTCAATTCGATTTATTTTTCAGTCATCGGATATGGTCGCTTTGTTTAGAGTACACTATCAATATAAAATTTATTAGATATGTGACATTTTTTCCCATTCTTTCCTTCAAACAATTATCTCTATTTGAAAATAAGGCTATATTATAGAAGACTTGGAACAAGGAATCATCAAACTTCAAAATAGTCTAAGAAAATGATAAAAAGAATAATGTTAAAGAAAAATAATCCGCGTGTCCTTCCTGAAGTATTTAAGGCTCGAAGCATAAACACCATTCGTAAGTGTTGTATGAAGGAAAATATCAAATGGGACCACGACATAGGATAAGAAACTCTGGTTTGTCTCCAACTCCAAGTTTTGTTCTTTGGCTTTCAGCGGCCATACCCATAACAGCAAGCTTGTGGAAATGCCTCAATTATTCAACTCATACCTCTTCCTTTACAATTCCGCTCAAGCTCTTGGTTGGTAATCTTCTGCAATCTCTCTCTCTCTCTCTCTCTCTCTCTCTCTCTCTCTCTCTCTCTAGAATCATGGGTTCGTTTACAAATTGTAAAGACATTTACAGTGCATACTCTCAATCGTTCTTGCAGGGCAGTTGCATTGTTCAGAATTTTATTAGATTTCAGTAGCACAAGATCCTTCAATGGAGCATATACTTCTTCGGGAGAACTTGTTAGTACGTTTCATTTCCCAATTACATTTTTGCTTAAGTCTTAGTGTGCCATTCAGCTTCCCCTTGTCCATTATCGCCTTTTCTTACTTTGCTGTGGTTTGGCGTCTCTGCACAGCTTTATTGCAAAAGACTGCATTCTTGGAAGTCATTCATGGAGCAATCGGTAGGTTCCTTTGGTTAACTCATTCTCTCACGAGGCATTTTAGTACTTAGTAGCATTTTAGTGTATCTGATTAATACTAAATTATTGCTCAGTACTGGCAATTTTATTAGCTGTTTTCTATGGAAAATTACTATTCTTTGTTGAAGTTGCTTGATGTTTCCTTTGATGATTGTGTAACATTACCTGTGTTCATTACTGACAATGGGTGATTTCCCTTTTGATTTTTTCGGTTGTATTTGTTTTATGGGAATGAAGGGATTGTTCCAAGTGGAGTGTTGTTTCCTCTAATGCAATGGGGTGGAAGAACTCATTATCTTCTCGCAATTGTTCGAAAGATTGATGAGGTTTTGCGCTCCCCTTTTGTCCTTTCTGGCTTGCCTTATAGAATGTTTGTATTGTGCATGCTTTCTCTTTTGGGGTTTCTAACTTCCAGTTACACCTTGTCTTGGAATTTTTTCAGGTGCAAGAGTCTCCATCAATTTTCGCAACTTTTGTTGCCTGGAGCATTTGTGATGTGCGTTGCTTCGACTTGCTTCCTTAGTTATACCTTTATCTGATCCAAAATTCTTTGCTTTCTGAGCAATGTGGTTCCTGCGGTCATCAAAACCCTCAAATTACATTCTAAGACCACAAGATTGCATCAGTTAATCGTTTCATTATGACAGGTTTTCATGTTAACAGTTGTGTTGTTTTTCTTAATGCATATGGACCCCGTTCTTATATTTTCGACTTATTTTGCTGCTTTCCTATGAATTTGAGAGTTAAAAAACCTAAGAAATAAATAGCTTGTTGTCTCTCTCATTTCATGCATAGGATATACAGTCTGAATTTAGCAGAGAACCTTTTACTGATCATCCCTGTGTTTGATATTATTGATGCTAACTCTTGCTCGTCACCGTACATGATTGGAAACTTATAGAACCCCCCTCCACAACCCAAAAAGTTTGTAATTCTTCTCAAAATTCTAGGACCTATTATCTTCTAATAATCATGAATTGATTTCATCCACCATTTTGTTGATATCTCCCCAAGTTGTAGGGCACTGTTTATTGCTCTGTGCAATGCACTATCCCTGCTATAGCCCCTGGTCATCTTCTTTCTGCATCATATTTACCTACATGGTGTGCAATATTCAAGGAGCTAGATAAATGACACTACAACAGTGGCAACAACCAGTGTGGGTCCTGCCTTTGTGAGTCCTAGGGAGATCCATATGTAGGTGGTCTTACCCGGGAAAATTGAATCCAAGAGATGTCAAGCTATATGGTCATGCCTTCTAAAAAATTGAGGGGAGTTACATGTAGTAAAGGAGTTTTAGGGTTATCAAGTTCATATTTCCCTACATATAAACAGCACAGGATCTGGCTGCAGGGGGCTGTGCGCGTGTGTTTGTGTGTTCCCTTTTTTCTTTTGTTGGGGGGGGTAAGTAGCCTCACCCCTGAAATGCAGAGAAATTGTTCCCGTTGCATCTTAATTCGAGTATGGTATAAAATCTTGCAATTATTAAGCATATCATCTATAGAATGAATGCCATTAGCATCAAAACCTTTAGGATTCCTCAAAAAGAAGCAGAACCAGATTCTCTCAAAATAGGACGTTATTCCTGATGCAATACTATGCAGTAATTCTCATATCCCTGCTCTGTGAAAAAAATATATAGAAAAGACAGCTGGCTGGAAGAACTTTGATATGGTAGATCATAGAGATAGAGTACAATCTTCCATGTTTCTGGTCTGTTTCTAAGTCATGCATCATAGATATACTTGTGCACTCCCTCTATCCTAATACTGATGTCTCATTTCGCAGTTGAACACCCCCTTTTTTTCTTGAGGTTTGAAGGGGTGGGGGTTTATGGAAAACTTAATGGACAGCTTTGAGTAAATATTGGGATAAGATACATGAAGTGTAGACTGTTACATATACAAGATGGAAAACTGTGTGAACTCAGACTTAAATTTTACATATAAGGCACTAATTTTGGATGAGAGACGTGTTGATCAAAAGGCTATATTTTTCTGCTAATACTTTGTCTTGATGTGGACCTCAAGGCTTCAGATGTAGCTGTATTTGTGTTCACTTTGTAGTGTTGTATGCTTAATTCATCATTGGTTTCCTTGAAGAGGGTGGGGGATGTCATCAATTATATTACTGTTTCTTATATGTTAGCTTCATTACAACATTAGGTGATAATGTTGTTTATCTGTCATGCTAGGGGTTCAAGTATGCTCCTTCTTTTATGTCTATTTCATTTGAGGAATTCTAATGTTCAAAATGGATACAGTTCATCAGGTACTCACATTATGCTCTGAATTGCGTTGGAAATTGTCCACATTGGTCCACCTTCATCAGGTGCTTACTTACAACTAGTAACCCTCTTGCTTCCAGAAGATATACATGTCAATCAATCCCATTTATGGAAGGGGCATCTTAACTTTTCTTTTCTCTTCCTCTGACTAATGTCCTGTCAGGTATACTGCTTTCATCCCGTTGTATCCAGTTGGAGCTGCCGGTGAAGGTATGTTTGTGGCCTTTTAAAGTACAAATTCAATTTTTCCTGCTGTTCTTTACTTGATAGGTGGCTTGAGCCTGATCCAGCTTTCCCCCTGTTTGTAATATGTTATGCTGTCTGTTCTTCAATCTGTGTGCAAAAACTATGCTTATAGAACTGCGGTGATTGCATATCTTTCAGTGTGGCTCATGTACCATGTACTTCCTTACATAAAGGAGAAAGACCTTTACAGAGACTTCTTCAGCTACCTCCCTTTCACTTATTACACTTTCATTCAGGTAATACATCAATTGTCTTTAAGTGCGCCTAATATAGGCTTCTTTGACCATGTCCATATGCACAGTCTCTCTTAATTTTACCTACATACTGAGTTCTATTTAGGCCATACCCACTGGCGGAAAAAGGGGCATCTTAACTTTTAATTCTTTCTAATGACCTTGGCTCTCCTAGCTTCTTTCACACCATTATCTATAAGACTGAACTACCCTATTCAGTGCTGTTTACAACCTAATTTTTCCTCATTTGCTTGAGCACATTTATAACTTATGTGAACCTCTTTGTGTCAGATGGTGCTTCTTTGCTATCCACTTCTGTGGGGGAAGCTCTACCTTCACTTACTCAAACAAAGACGATCTAAGCTGGGTAAACGTCATGAGAAGAAGAGGGAGTAAAGCGTGAATACAGTATTTTCGCAATGGATCAATCTATGTTTGCACTTGTCAACTGTATGTATCTCTTCTAACTATTGACATTTCAATAGTTGAAGTCATTTATTTTACATCTGAATCATGCTGAGTATGCTTTGTAGTTTACTTTTCCATGGATGTCATTCTCATCATTATTGTCAAAACAAAAGAAGATTGGAATTTGGAATGCTGATATATATATTGCAATAACTTTTAAAAAATATGATAAGTGATGGTTGCATTGCATTGAAACAAAGAAAATAACTTATCACCAGGATTCACAATTGAAAACTGCCAGAATTTTGTTGACAAGAAAAGGCAAACATAAAGAAAAGCACGCAAATCATGTAAAACATATGCACACAACTGCCTTCAAACATACATGTAGGCTCAAAGGGATGAACGTGATGTCTTTTAGCGAGCGGTGGAAGGAAGCTCCTCGTAGTTGTCTGGTTGGATAAAGACGATGTGGTAGAGGAGAGCGGCAATTCCAGCACCAACAAATGGTCCAAACCAGTAGATCCAGTGGTTGTCCCATGTCCAGCTGACAACGGCAGGGCCAAAGGAGACCGCTGGGTTCATGGATGCACCATCAAAGGCACCGCCAGCCAGGATGTTGGCAGCTACAATCAAACCAATGGCCAAGGGGGCAAGGATCCCAATGTCACCTTTCTTAGGGTCCACTGCTGTGGCATAGACGGTGTAGACAAGTCCGAAGGTCATCACAATTTCAAAGACGATGGCGTTCCATACACTGACCCCAGAGGACAGAGCGAAAGCAGATGTTGTCTGTAATAGGAAAAAATAGAATGAGGTTTTGAATGAGTCGAAGTCCTATCTCAAAGTCAAAGACGTTATTTAACTCTGGCTAGTAAGCACATTGTTTAGGCTAGGTTCAGGTCGGTTTGGCTTATTCTCGAGTTTGAGGCCGTATTAAGGTTTGTAGTTAGCTTTTCCAATAGCTTTGTCAGGAAAATGCGATCAGTGTTGGTCAGAAATTTTTCAAACAGGTTCCATTTATGTCTGATCAATTCTGGCTGGGTCGAAAATTCCATGAGCTGACATAATTTGGGTCTAGGTTGGATCGATTGGCTTGATCAGGTAGTCAGGTATAGGTTAGTTTTGGCAAGTCTATTGCTAATTCGCTAGTAGTTACATGTAAGATTGACACATACCAGTCCACCAGTAGAGAAGTTGAGGAGGAGGCAAGCAACTACAGCACCGAGGCACTGTGCAATCCAGTAAACGACACTTCTTGCCAGAGAGATTTTACCACCAAGGAAAAGGCCAAAAGTGACAGCGGGGTTGACATGTCCACCAGAGATGTTAGCACCCACTGCTACAGCCACAAACAGAGCGAATCCATGAGACAAGGACGCAGCTACTAACCCAGCTGGGGTCCCTGCAGCACCATCTGTAAGCTTGCCTGTCCCACCAGAAAAACAAAGGAAAAAGAAAAACCCATCAGTTAGAACTCAGAAATGAGCAAACAGTCAAGTCAAAATCACAGTGCATAAGTCTGATGAACTATGATAGATAGAGAGGTGAACATACTGAAAGCCATGCCAGAGCCTTCTCCTGCAAAGACAAAAATGAGCATGGAGATGAACTCTGCCAATCCAGCCTTGAGGGCATCCGGGTGGGCGGCATCAGCAGGTGAGCCAATGGCTATTCTTGGGATTGCCATTCTTGATGACACTTCAGCAGAGGAATCTGTTTATGAAAATCTTACACTGAGCCTTCAAAGGCTAGTTGCTCTTCTCTTACCTCTCTTTGGTGCACAGGGCATTCCTCTGTGACTGCTTTATATAGTGTCTACTGGGTTTTGAGACCAACTCATCTCTCTTTATGAAACTTTAAAAATTGATGAATTAGCTCATCTCATTTTTTTTATATTTTTTTTTGGGAGAGGGGAGGGGGAGGATGGGGCTCATGTTTTTGTTTTTTGTTCAAATATATCTATCTAGTTCCTTTAGCAAGGGAGTTTCATAAATTATGAATTTCTTTTTTCAATCTTTTTATCCTCTAAACTCTCCATCTATTTTTTCCTTTCATCGAATCATCTATTGACATACGGCGTGAGAGTATCTAATCCATAGCACTCCGAAACTATAATTTAACAGCTAATTTATTTCTGAAGAGGTAATAGTAAGAGGCTCTAGATTGTTCCGATATTGCCACATGGCATATGGACATGAGGTTGATGTTGATCGGACGGTGGGGGTTGCATAAGATGAACCGGCCAACAGCTAGTGGTGATCGGGGCCATGAATGATTGATCAAGTCCATGGTGGACGGGCCGGCCATTAGGAGTTTGTTTAATAGTAATGGGTGATTAGGGAGTGGTTAGATGAGTTGGCTTCGCCTCCACTTCTTTTGTTCTATGTTTATGCCCCATTTCTTTTGCTAATCATTGTTGTTTTTTTAATTAATCTGAGCTCATGGTTGTCTTACCAGTTTCATAATCACATTCTATCATGCAATTAGTGTTGTTTATATTAATCGTGCCTTATGTTTCAATGTCAACTACTATATGATTTGTATTAGTGGTTAAGAAAATTCTCAGGACTATAAAAAGCGCATTTCCGAGGATTTAAAGTAATGTTCTCCTCTCCGCTATACTTAGAGTCTTCATTTTGTTAGGTCAATGACGTATTTTTTGTCCGAGTTGGGTAAAATTTGGACATCTTTCACCTAGTTTAATTCTAAATAGAAACATAGAAAAATATAAAATTTCGAATCCGGAGAATTTTTGATTCCCTTTTCTATTTATTGAGATACGTTGGTGATTTGATATTATCGAGGAATAAAAGCGACTCTTAATTCGCATTTGGTTGGAGAAAACGACTTCTTTCTAATCATCTTCTTTCATGTACCATTGTCAAATCTTGTTTCCTGTGCCACCTAAATCACAATTAGGAAAACATCCTGATTCCTGGACCATGATGAGAGGAAAATGATAGAGCTAATATCTTCATGCAACTGTCTTAAATCATAACCGATAAAGCTTGCATCTGCATGTTCGAACTTAAATGTAAAATACACATAAACAAAAACGAATATAAACGAATATAAAAGAACACAAACAAATAAAATCGAACATAAAATAACATAAACGAATAGAAATGTTGTTAAAAAAGAAACGAACACATACGAACAAATATAAACAAACATAAGATGATTATGTTTTTCATATAAAGTCGAATGCAGCTCTAAGAGTTATTATTTAAAAAATAAATTCGAAATGTACTTATATATATATTATAATATCACCAAATTTTAACTTTGGTTTGAGAAATAAAAAGATATTAAAAGTAATAATATTCGTATTTGAGAAGAAAGGATATTCGAAAGCCCGTAATATTTTAAAGGGCAGGCAGGCTTCATTAGTCGATCTAATCCTATGTATTAGCAGCAGAAATTGACGAATAATAATAATAATAATAATAATAATAATAATAATAATAATAATAAAAATTATAATAAAAATGAAGGTCAATGGAATTACAACTAATGCCCAACACAAAATAATAATGCAGTCCACATCTAATTATCCCTACAAAAAGCGAGGAAATTAAATCAAAGATTATTATTTTAATTAGGAAATATTATTATTTATAAATTTGGTTGGTAAGCCCAGGCCACTCATTTGGATCAGCATAGACTTGGTATGGAATATTATGAATTGGTTTATAGAATTTTCGCTTTATTTTTTTTTAAATGTCAAATCATGTACTACTTATTTAATTAATCAATGGGCTGTCTATCTTATCCTCTAATTTTGTTTATTCATGGATTTGGCAGAGATGCATGTCTTTGTCTTCATCTTCTTCCTTTTTTTTCTTTAAAAAATGGAAAGAAAGAAAAAAAAATTAATGCTAGAAAATAGATTACAAACTCTATCTCTAATTTAAACTATTAACTAACGCACGAGTTTTGATAAGTATAAATTTATATTTATTTTCAGTAATCTACAAGATCAAACGAAAAGAAAAGAAGTCACATAGTTAATTCACGTGAATATGTGTTTTTTTAGATATCGCTCTAAATCTTAATATGTATCCTACTTCAATGAAAGTTTAAAAAGATCTAAATATTTTCGGTAAATATTTTGACTATTAATCCCTGATAAAGGGATTGTTTTTTATGTTCTTCCAACTAGAAGAATTTCACAAAGGTTGGTGTTTCGAAGTTTATAATAGAATACTTGGTTTGGTTATGAAAGTGGTTGACTAATCAATAAAGTCCCGACCTAGTGGTCAAGACCGAGATGTTGGACACATTAGGTCTCGGGTTCGATTCCCTCTTCCACTATTATATTAGTACCGTCCTTTGTGACTCCTACTATATAAAAAATAAAATAAAATAAAAGTGGTTGACTAAGTATTTATTGGTTGAATAGGGAGAGAAGTATGGAAGGGTGTCCTCCAATGAGCGATTAGCGTAGCCCAATACAAATGACGGGTTTTTCTAAAGTACAACATTTGGGCTTCTTAATTGGGCCCACACGAGTAATAATCCGTTTAAGGCCTTTGTTCAGCAAAGGAACGGGCTCCATACCACACTTAACAATGAGATTAATTAGCATATGATTTTCAGATACAACAGTAGATATTTGTCTAACTCTCTTTGTGTAATACAAATTTTACAACATAAATATAACCTACTTAACAATAAGATTGTAATAGCACTGGTAAAATTTTGACCGATTTTTCAATTCAATTTTGACCCGAATTCAAATTTTTGTCAATGTTAAATTATAATCTTATTATTAATTATAGGTTGAAAAAAGAACCTCTATCATATGTGGGACATCTTAATAAGAAATCTCTAAAACTATTTGTACAAGTCGATCCATGTCCAACATAACTTGGTCCTCGACGTTCATGAGTCTGAAAATTTATTCATAATTATATATTTATTTTTAAAATTAGAACAAATTTATGTTAAATTTATGTATATCCGTGAGACCGTCACTAAATAATTGATACAAGTGGAACAAATATATAAGACCGGCATTTGAATTCCCTGGTCATGAAGACTCATAAGGAGATATTGAATAAAGCTTATGCTTGTCCCCTACGTTCCAAATAATTCTTTCTCCCTACGTTTAATTTGATGGCTTTTACTTCAACTTGCAATCGCCACAGCTGAGAGGTACCCTGCATGCCCCATCAAGTCGTTTCAATTGTGACATGCATTTTGTGTATCTATTTAAACACAAAAGTTGTGTAGAATGGTCAATGATTTCTCCAAAGTCATAGTTATTCATACTCGGGAATTAACGAAGGACTATTTAAGGTGTAATCTCTTTTGGGTCGCGAGTATTAAGATCAAAGTTTTTTTAATAAAGGCTTGTTTGAATTAGTCTGTTAAAAAGTAGCGGTTAAAGATTATGAGATAGCGGTATGAACTGTTACAATTAGTGGATAAGGGTTACGAGCGGTTATAAGCGGATACAAACCGTTACAATTAGCATTTAGCGGTTACCGGTTTTGAATTATGGTTAACGGTCGTAATGATTAGCGGTTTTAGCGGTTAGCGATTATAATTAGCGGTTATGAGATATTAGCAACTATAAACGCTAATTCGAACAAGCTTCAAGTGTGTTCTAAAATTTAATTCTCCTCTTTATCGGAATGAGACTAGCTACCATATGTTTACGTATGTGTATATATATGTCAGTGCATGAAATGCATGGGTTGGTGATGATTTAATTTGTTGTTGAATAGGAATTTTGGTCCGGCCGTCTTTTGACTGGAACCGAACCCAACTGGGCCACCATTAATTTTCCGTAGCTCCCTCATTTATATTCCTAGCTTATTAGGTGAGAGACAAAATCAAGTATTTTTTTTCTCTTATATTTTCTGTCAATAATTTTTCATAAGATAATAATATTTTCTCAAATATTTTCTTATTTCTTAGGGCCTTACACGAGTAAAAGGAATTCCTTCACATGCGGGGAAAACAAATACTTTATTCATTCAAAAGGCAAATAAATAGTTAAAGTTTATGGTATGAGACTATTAATTGATGGAATTCCCTATCCAAACATTACATTTGACCATCCCCATCAACCAATATCAAATATTTGACAATTCTCACTTACATTTCTAAAGATATCATCCAAACTCTATGTAACTTATTTCGTCTTTATAGTAAATAGTTTAGATAAGACGTATTTTGAACTAAGAACTTTTCCGACATTTCTTTTCAATCAAGGTTGTATTCAGATATTTGTCCATTTAAGAATTTGGATTGATTATTGATAAAGGCTAGAAAATATTACTTGTAGTTATCCTTGCTTCAAATACCATAATCCGTAGTCGTCTTGTCTTGAATACGGTTTCATTTTCTAGAGTCTTATTTCTATTTCTCAATAAAATGGATAGACTATTTAACTCTTTTTATGTTAGTTTTACTAATTAGACAGTGGAAGTTTTTTTTTTTTTTAAATGATAAGTACAGAAAGATATTGGTCAAGCTTTCTTTAAATGATTCTAACTATGTTACTTTTCAATTTATATATTATATTTTTAAAAGTACGGTACATTTATGAACCACAATAAGTACATATATATCAAAATTTATCGATATAACGAATATACGGAAATAAAATAGAACTTGGTTTGAAAACCTTGTTTTCTTAAAGACGATTGACTTACAATATTAGTTTGTTGATGTTGAAATTAAAGTCTAGACAAGTCTGAGGGTAATACATTTAATTAGCACACAAAAGAGAGAAGAAAGTTAGCCAAATGGCATGAGGCGAGTGTCGTGTAGCGATGGGCAAGGAGGGAGGGTGGACTCGTCTTAGATTTCTTACACGTGGACTTTCCTAAGCAAGGGGTCCCACCTGCCTTGCCCTTTGATCTAGTGTATAGGGCCTGGCCCATGTGCAGCCGCATAATAAGACAAAGTTGCCTCCTACTCTTGACCTCTTGAGTTTGGCTTTGCATAAACATAATGTTAATGATGTAATTAATCAATTTAATTACTAATTTCACATTACTTTTGTCCGCCGCTTCTTGATAGCGACCCCCAAATATTATGATTCCTCAACTAAGAAACTAATTATAAAAAGAAAAACATTGCATAGTGCATCCTTTTAAGTCTCCTTAGAACGTGTGTGAGTTTATAATAGTTGATATTTAAGAAATGAAAGTTAAATATTTCTAATATATTTTCACTATTACTCGTTTTTATGATGTATGTTAACCATAAGTGAGTATAATTCTAAAACATTTCAAAACGAAACTGAAATCAGTGAATTACAAACATATTTGATCCATATTATAGATAAATACCGAAATTAAAATAAAGAATTAAATATTTTCGAAGAGTGGAACTTAATCAAAGCCACTCATGCCCGATTGCAAGTTCCTCAAAATCTTTTGTTGTTTCTTTTAACACTAAGGGTGTACTCTCCACTAATTAATTAATGTCTTGCTTGTGTTATGATTTGAAACTTTCATTTCGTACATAAACTTATTATATTTAAAGTCCTAAATTAAAATATGAAAAATGTCTCGTAAATTTTACTCAAAGCACTCAAAATTTTATAGTTGAGACACTCGATAAACCCACTTACAAATGCTGCTTTCAATTGAGGTTATATATATATATATATATATATATATATATATGTATGGGAAATTAGAATACGATAAAAAACAGAGAGGTATGAAGATAGACGGCGGGTAAAGTCGTTAGCCGTTAAGAATGGTGGACCAGTGGCACTTACATATGAGATGACCAATCCTTGACCAGAACTTTGACAATTATACCCCTATACATGCATAGAGATCAGTGTCCCTATATAGCTTAAGCTACAGCACTAAGCCAACGGCGATGGTACGCTATTAACTTTAACCTACACTATTAATTTAAACATGCTCTAATATAAAATTTAATAAACAGCTCAAAAATAAATCTCATTTAAAGTTAATTAATTAAGTATTCTCTTCAAATTGCCACATTTCTTTCTCACTCATTCACATGAAATGAGCTCTACACAAGTAGAAAAATAAGATATCGATATTTAGCGAGAGAAAAATTAATTAAATTAAAATTAAAATTATATAGAATTACTGTCCATAAAATGGGTGTATTTTTAAGCATATATTTATAACCATTCATAATAAGCAGCTCCAAGTCTGTCCTTAACTAACATTAGCATCGTTATTACAGTAGATACGAAAACTTATTATTATGAATTTGTTCATATTCAAAGAAAGACATTAGACTAATTAATTCGATAAATGAAAGAAACAAGTGTACATATATATTACTTTGAAAGGAAAATAATGAATAGAATCTAAGACATACATACATACATACATACATGTGGGTGGGTTTGGGAAGAGGTGGAAATATTAGAGACTAATAAGGAATTAGCAACGTAATTAAGGTTTTGGATGAATGATTAGGGAGGAAAAGTACAAAAAGGGGACAGGTCAACTCAATCTAGGCAAGTCGAAATTATATTAATTATTATTCTAGGCCAATTAATTAAGAGAGCTGCTTAGCAGCTAGGTGCAGTGTACTTTGTGAGCCAGGTTAGTATAATATTATTCGACTCCTACTATATAAGTTAATTAATTGATTAATTCGTTAATTAGCGCTGAGCTGCTGAGGCTTTAGAGGTTTGTATTTTCTTAATGACTCTCGTTTTGTCCTACTAATTGTATGATTAGCAATGTGATCAGGCAGGGGAATCACATTGCTGGTGTAGGAGTTTATGTTGTAATCATTGATGGTATCATTACTTGCCATTTTCTTCATTAAAAAAATAAAACGAGTTAAAGTCTCTTATAGAAAAGGAATTATATTTAAAATTTTAAAGTAATATAATAAATAAAATGTCATTTGTATATCAATGAGATTTAGATCTAGCGATTAAGATTAAAGTTCTAGGTACATTAGATTTTAGGTTTATTTTTCGGCTCTTTTACTCGTATTATACTTGTCTTTTATGATTTATGTGGATAAAAAATAAAAATATAACTCGTATATATTCATTTATGCCCGATAGAGATGAAGAAGTAAGAGGACAAAGAAGCGAGTGAATTAACTAAGTAGACTAATTAATTAAGAATTACAAGGTGGTTGGTTTGGCATGTAGCAAAACGAAAGAATATATAGGCAAGACAAAAAGTCAGGCATATATGTTAAGTTCCATGTATAATAATAATAATAATAATAATAATAATAATAATAATAATAATAATAATAATAATAGAACGAGTGATTAATGTATAGGTGGGTATATAAGTTATTTTCTCGGGCAGCTCAGATGTTCCCAAAGCAATACTAGTCCTGCGCCTCCCGTTCCACCTACGAGTGTATTGCATAGTTGCACTTTCACTCAGGTCGAACAAACAAACCAACACTCAAATACTCCAAAAAATAAATATTATAAATACCGTAAATAATAAAATAGTCTAATTTAAATATATATATATTCACCTTTAATTGCACCCAAAATATAAAAAATAGGAGTTTAAACGAGTCGACTAGTTCCGGATATCTCTAATGTAATTATTACACTCTCGAGTATATTTCTCCTATATTTCTAACGGGATTTGAACCCCCTACTCCTTGATGGAAGGTAAAGTAAACACTATTAGATCATTCATCCGTATGACGTTTACTCATAATCATAAGACATATATTTTCAATGTATTAATGTAACTATTATACTTTTGGAAGTATGTACTCTTATATCGCATGATACTTTTTTATTTTTACCTACATACATGTATTTATTATGCAGATAAATTTTAATGTGTACTTATATGACTCGTCGGAATACATACTTTTATAAGTATTAAATAAGAATTAAATTTATATGTACTTAGAAGTATTTATTCCCAACTTCCATATATAGTTTATTTCTTTTACGAATCCGAGATCAACATCGTTAAATCTTTAAATTTAATCCTATCATAACTCAGTTCAACTTAAATCAAAATTTAGTCCGAACCCGAACCCAACATTGATACGTAGACCCATTAGGAAAAAAAAAATGGAGCGGTGCATTCAGTGGTTTTAAACTTGGGAGAGGGGCTCTTCCTGGATAGTGCTCGTGTTTGCTTGGAAGGGGTAAACATGTAAAACTGCCAAAAAACAGGCTCCAAAGGGACATTATTCAACTGTGTCAAAACAAAATACAAAGATATTATCCAGTCAATTATACAAAATAAAAAAAGTGAAAAGCGTTGAAAACATACCATTATTCAGTTATTTCCATATGAAAATTTCCTTATTTTCCCACCGTAAATTTAGAAGCTTTTTAATAATTTAAATTTCAATTATGGCACTTCCGTCATTCTTTTAAAAACTCCCGGTGATATGAGGTTGCCCATCACCTTAATATATATGCCATAAATTCAATAATATAATATAATTTTAAATAATAAATTTAATATTATTTAAAAAATAATTTTAAAATATTATAAATAATAATTTACTGTGATAAATCTAATTCCATGTACCCAACAACACCCCCACTCGTTTGTCCTTATGTGACTTCTCTACTCGCTTTTCACGTCTATAAATTACTCACCGCCTCTTGGCTTGGCATTCTCCTTCTTCCTCCTCCCTCCCTCTCTCTCTCTCTCTCTCTCTCTCTCTGGCTGTACTTATTTCTGGTATTAGCAGAGCAACAACGGAGGACATTGATACTCTCTGGACGTTTCAAGAGGTGGGTAGTCTTATGCTTTCCATGTCTATGCTTTCTGTTTGAGTCTGAACCAAAATTAGGTTTGCTTTCTTTTCATAAAATAAGTTTCTTCTCATTGATCATCATTCTCTCTTCAGCTTCGAATTCAAAGTACAGTATTGAAAATAGGGTTTTACAGAATCACTTAATGCTTGTTTCAGACTTGTGATCTTTTGTGAAAAAGGGTTTTTTTTTTTCAAGTTTTTTCGTGATGATGAGTGAAAGTGATATATCTTTTGATTTTGGGATGATTTTAATTTACCTCTGCTTTGAAAAACTGGCAATAAAAACAAAAAAAAATGTCAACTTTTCTTTGAATTCCGAGTAATGGTGCCATTTATCCTTCCTTTTTGGTGTCCTATTCATAACGGAAAGAAATTTGATTTGACAAAAAATAGACCCTTTTGCATATTTCATGGGTCCCTAATTTTGAACGAATTATCATATCAAAACCCATTTTCTTCTCATGAAAATCACACTGATTTGTCTTTCTATGACTAATTTATCTCTGATTTTTGGTTGGCAGAGCGTTGATGAACTAAAACAGAAGCTTCAGTACATGACATATGAGTTAGAGATCACCAGAAAGAAAGCGAATGAAGAGATGAAGAAGAACGAGGAGCAAATCAAGAAACTTCTGCAGCTTCTTCAAGCAGCTTTTAGGGAGAGAGATGAAGCCAAAGCTCAATTGAACAAGCTCCAACAAGTTCTACCCTTCATCAATCAGAACAACAATAGTAAACCCAGCTTTGATAAATTAATCCCTTTTTCCCCAGATACCCCACTTTTCACCAATTCAGGCCTCACCGAATCCCAATCCCAATCTCAATCTCAATCCCTATCCCATGTCTCATCCCCAGTTATGGATTCTCTTTCCTACCCTCCTCCTCCTGTACCATCTTCTTCTGATTCAAGCAGCATTAATGGCGTAAGACCCAAAGTGGAGATTTCCCAAGTGATGATTGAACCAAACAGAGTCATTGATCAGGGCTCATTCATCATCGAGAAGTTGGCCAAGGGGAGGCCTCTGCCTCAGAAGGGGAAGCTCTTGGAGGCCATGCTTGAGGCCGGTCCCCTCCTCCAGACCCTCATGGTGGCGGGCTCACTCCCACGGTGGCGGAACCCGCCCGGATTGGTTCCCCACCACCAGATTCCCCCTGTGAACTTCAAGGGGTATGCAAGTGTTGTTGGGTCTAAAATTTTGCCTGATCATACTAGTTCTTCGGTGAAAGGGTTAGGAATTTCATCAGTTGATTGTAATTATGGTCAGATGTTGCCTAAGCCTATGCTGGATTTTGGCAGTGCATCATCTGGGCCTTGTTTGATGATGGGAGGGGGTTTGATGCCTTCAGCTGTTAATCTTGATTATCAGATACCAAAGAGGCAGAGAATACAGTGAAAATACTGATTCATTTTTCTGAAATCTTTAGCATTCTTTTTGTGTGTAAATTTGAGAAAAGTGCTTGTAAATTCGCTGTGTCCGGGTTGGTTTTAGAATGAGTCGATTTTTCATTTTAATACATCTTTCGACTTATTATTATATATGTCTTATTTGACTTTACATACAATAAAATACACACACTTAACTTTATTATAACAATATGTTTGCGTCTCATTTCTAGCTCAAATTTGAAGCACAAAGTTGGATTATTTATCCAAAAAAGTGGGTTGTCTAATTGGCAAAATATCTTCTTCTTGTCAGATGGAATCCGTTACTAAAATGTGTAAAATTGAAGGTTAGTTTTTGACCGCTGAAGAGCATATGATATGATCAAAGGGGGCAGATGGAGACAATGCGTATATGTTGTTAGTTTCTGGATGATCGCCGTCCTCAACAGCAACGCTCACACCCAACTTCATTGACAAATTAACAATCCATTCCATTCCATTTCTACAAATATCGATAAATTTCGTCCAGTTTGAGGTAAAATGTCGTCTGAAATGTAAACATTTGACACATTTTGTCATCAGATCAGCTGCATCAGTATCTTTCAGTGTCAAAGCTCTTTGGTATATATCAAGATCAAACTAAATTAGTTTGATCCGACCCAAAGTAGATCTTACCAAGGTATATAGGTAAGAGAACGTAAATTTGATCCAAAATTGGAGATACCACACAAGCCTCCTATCCTTGTCAATCGAGAGGTGATTGAGTCATAAAATACTGATCAATTAATCAAAAAAATTTGATACAGGAGCGAAACTAAGAGGAACATGTAGTTTAGGTGTGTTGCCTAATAATTGAAGAATGGTCATGGAGTCTAAAGGTGATTAGCTAGCTGGGAAGGAATAAGAGGGTGAAGACACGTACAGGAAGCTATGAGTTTAGGTTGTTGAATTCCATGTGGATATGAATGAGCTGGTACGTATACACCATGCACGGGTTGAAAAAGTGTCGATTGGGGGGTGAATTCATGGACGATGGCTGTCTTGGGTTCAATTTCTCCATCATCTGCATATGCAGCCGCGTTAGAATTAGTCACTCTCCATCTCCATTTCACTGTATCGCTTCCTCACAATTCTCAACTTCGACAGTGGATCTGCCCTTTGAATTCCATGAATTCAATATCATCCATCTCATCACGCCCCCTTCTTCTTCAACTCATCCGATCTTATGCACTGCACTGCCCCACCTATTTCTTAGCCTAACAGTTCAACTTTGAAAAACATTTATCTTTTAGCCTAATTTTTTTATAGTTTTTTCAAATTATTAGAGATCTCTAATTTTATAGGCGTTTATAAAAATTTAATCTGCATGTTTAACTGTAGATGTATACACAAAAGAATCATCAACAAAAGAATAATTTTGATTTTAGGTACTCGATCTGCGTTTGTTTCTGAATTCAGCATAAAATTAATTTAAGCATATCATAAACTTAATTATTGAAAATTTGTCAGTTCTTTCATACTGGTCTGATTTCAATCGTTTCCCATTGCATGATCCACCTGATGTATAGGTTTGGTATTAATCGGTATATAATTATGTAACATGCGAGGGTCAACTCAGAATTAGATGAATATTAATATGGAAATTAATAAACACTGATCATGTCATTATGATAAAGATTAGAAGCATACAAGCTGGCTGTCGGGTATTAACAAAAAAATGTTGTGGTTTTGCGGTAGATTTCTCCCTCTTCCCTGTTTGTAGTCTCTGTCAGAACCACGCTTTCCTGGGATTTGTTTTTGTTTTCCTTCCTTATATATATTGAAAAATCATATTCTCTCATTTATTAGGGCGATGATATATGTCTGGCGTAAGACACTCTAAAAATATTTTGTCTTAAGTATTTTATGATTTGAAACTATTATTTTTTAATAATTATGAGACAAAGTTTTAATAATAATCGGTTATGTCGACAAGTATCGAATGACACGGTAATTGTATCAACCTTGCCTAAGAGGTGTGTCATACACATAATTTTACAAATAGAAAAAATAATTGATAAAATGACGATTTTATATAATTTGTAAGTTGTAATACAATTATACTACTCAATTATGCCATTCTTTTTTAATTTATTACATGATATAATAATTTTTAGGTTGAGAGAAGATAATTAAGGTGTGTCTTATACAAGACACATATTATTCTTGTATTTATTAATGGATATCTGATGATATATGTGTTATAACAAAAAGATACTTCTTTAATATGATCTAAAATTATCAAAATGTAATATAAGTTAAAATGATCGTTATAATTAATTATCAACTATAAAGTTTTAATATTTGTCAACAGGATGATCAACCCTATATGTATCGGACCGGCAAATTTTATAATTGTAAAAATTATAAATAAAAAATGATATAGCACAATTCATAAATTGTAACACTATTATATATAGTTAATCGTATATATTTTTATTTTTCAGTCTAATACAACTCTTAGGTTTGTATATCATTTTGCTAATTAGATTGATTATTGTTTAATCAATGTTTGGCTGCATCAACCAAACATGAAATAATAATTCTAAACGTAATTATAAAATGGGCACTAAATTGACATTTACATGACGTGGGGTAATAACATGAAATATATCACTCTAAAAATAGGAAATTTTGAAAATAAAAAATAAAATCAATCAATCGAGAATATGTTGGTGTACTTTTAATGTACATTTCGGTCATGTTCGACAAAATGAGATTGTTTGAGTAGCGGATAATTGTTTGTGTACCAAAAATCATCAAATTTTCCACTCGTAAATTCAGTGGGAAAAATGAAATTTTCAGTGGGAAAATGATATTTCTCACTTGTTTTCCCACTGAGACCGACGAGTGAGTAAAAGTAAGGGGGTAATTGCAATTTCCCACTTGTTTTCATTTTCGAGTGGAAAATTTTTCCACTCGTTTATCCATTGTTTCCTTTCCCACGAAATTTTTCCACTTGGATATAATATGGCGAACAATTTTCCATCGAACTTATTACAGTGGGAAAGTTCCCACTGCATTGAATACGAGTGGGAAATTTCCCATCGAAGATTTTCAATGGAAAATTTTCCACTGAAGAGTTTCAGTGGAAAATTTTCCATTGTGTTATATACGAGTGGGAAAATATCCACTGTAGATTCGAGTGTTAAAATAGTGGAAAACTTTGAATAATTTAACCACACAATCTGCTTGATAGTAGCACCAAAAATTTGTATACAACCTGTCCAACATTAACAATTCGATGGATTGCTCCATAATAGTAGTACATATCTACATATACAACAAAAATAACTCAAAACTAACAAACTATATTGCCAAGCAATCAATAATGTTTAACATCCATGCATATACATCCATAGGTTTAACTACAAACACTTTTACCAAAATATACAACTATGCATGTACATCACTAATGTTAGAACCAAAAGTTGTGAAATACAACCAAAAGTTAGGTAGTGACACCCTAACTAACATCATCATCATTTAAATGATCACCTTCACCATCATTTTCACTATCATTTGACGACTCTAGCACTACTCTAGGTTCCGGAATGCTAGGATGGAGGGTCTTCATAAGCGAGTACCATAGAATCACCCAACCTCACGGTATGTCAAACCTGCAATGATTTGCATAACAACATAGAATGCAAAAGAATCAACTACATGTAAACTTAAAAAACATGTACACGATTGTTCATTGACCCTTTTAATATAAGATGAAAATATAAAGCTGTAAAAACATACACAGCCCAATATTGACCCATTTATCCCAAGGATTTTTCAAGTGCTATTCTAACTTAAGGTGATAAAGGTAGTTTCCTAAAAGAGTTTGAAAATTTTCTAAAAATTTCGTCGAGCTCCGTTTGTAATATGGACTATTCCATAGGCTTAAAGCCTTAAAATCCTGCATAAAAATCATAATATAACTCAACGAGCCACACGCTCGGAGTTTACAACTCAACGGCCACACGCCGGAGTCCACTCAATGATAAATTACAACTTAAAATCACTTATGATCTCGTTAGGTTGTTTGTGAGAAGCACTCAGTTTGTATCTATACTTAAATAAGAAATTATAAACTAACGCAATAAAGAGTGTAATTATAAATTGTATCATAATCTTTATATCTTTATGAGGCATACATTTTGAGCTACAATTACCTAAATAAGGAAACTTGCACAAGATTACCCGGCCACCACATTTCTGCTGGCTACACAAGATAATGTCGGTATATACCAGCCCATCCAAATCCCAACACCTACATTTCCAAAATCACATTAGTTACACCAAGTTCAGACTACCAAAGAAAAAATAATTCCACAAAGGCATGTATATTAGATATTACATAACCCCCTCCCCAAAAGAAAGCAAAGAGAAAATGTGATTTCGATTATCATTAATGAGTCTAAAGAAGTCAACGCAGTTTCATGATCCAATCTCTTTATATATATATTATTTTTTTAGATTGATTGAGTCGAGAGGCAAGCGAGAAGGGTAGCATAAGAAGATAGAAGAAGCTTAAAGAAAAAACCAAAATACAACAACTACCACACACTAAAAGTGTTTGACAATTGATCTCAAACACCACATAATATATTATTGAAACAAACTGGGAGTTGAATGGAAAATTCTGACCATTTCCTTGATTACTTAATCTTAACTACCATCTTAAGGGTAATAATTAGTAAAATCATTTTTTCAAAACCAGTTTTTATAAGCTCATAAATAGAATAATAGAGGATGAATACCAAAATGATCAACGAAGTCGAGAATAGAAGGCAACAAACATGTATACAAGAAAGAAAAATATACAAGGAAGTTGAATTAAATGTGAATACTTGAATAATATAGAGAAGTTTCCATCATTTACCACCAACTAACGATCTGCACAACAATTGAATTGATTATTGAAGTAATCAATATCAATACAATCATCCACATCAACTTAAGCTCAAAAGAAGTTAATTTGCCACAAACACATAACCGAGAGGCTTAGAAATGAAGGTCAAAAGGTCACTTTTTCCCCAAAGGAAGAGAGCCGAAACCGAACCTCACGTAAAAGCATCTATTCATGACTTGCTCTACAGAAATTCAGAAACTAAAACAGGGCACTTAGCTCCAACGCTATAGAAACCCATGGAACTGAACTTTAAGAGTAATTATGGACTAAAGATGAAGGCTTGATTTTGAATCCTTTAAATGAGAAAAGTTAGTGGTAAACTTAAAGTAGATGGAAAAAGGAATCCTCAATCATTGCTATAAAACCAAAATGCCTCGATAGAAGAAAAATTAGGCCTGAATGCAAGACCACCATGATATTGCCTGCATATTCCCTTCTTTTCATTTTACGGCTGGAAATAGAATTCCCTTAGGAAAGAACAAAAACCGAGCTTACTTAACCAATCGCCTCATTCAACATCCAAATATTCTGTTAACCAAAGCCCTCATATGTACTTAATTTCTTTTATTGCTAGAAGAGCTTCCTGCCAATCATGCATGAGTACGAGAACTTTTCTACTCTCTCTTCGTTTCTTCATTCCTTTTTTGTACTCCATTTTGATATATACTTGTTTATTATGGTTTTTGATTCTACTGGTACAGGTTCACTAAGACGGATTAGAATAATTGAGATCGGAAGTTACGTGTGAATGGTATTTGAACAAGAATTTCTTTTAGTGGGTACCCCATGTGAATGATTCCATTACAAATTAGAGTTCTTTTTTTTTTTTTTAAGGGATGTCCTTATTTTCAGTAGAATTGGAAGCACTCAAAAAGGCCAAAACGCGATATGTCGGTATTGGGTGACTAAAAGTGTTCATGGTGGGAGATACAAGTGCTCGGCTTTTGTGGGTGGAAAAAGTACTACAGCTTAATTCTTCCTTGTTGCTTGTTATCCTCTCTTTTATCAAGCTGCCATTGTGAGTATGGAGTATGTATTGTGTTTCTTATCACTCTTCCTGTCTTACTTCCCCCTGTATATTGTGTTTCTTTACACACACCCACACTAAGATAGTCTAGATATTTCCACCTAAGTAGGATTTGTTTGGAGGGGTGCGGACTATAGAGGATGTAGCAACCTTAACCTTTTCCACTAGGCTCTAGATTAAAAACCTTTTTAGTAAGAGAACTATCCTTCTCTCGATTCCTTTCCTATCTCCTTTGGTACTGTATTTCGTTTCTTGCTTATTATTGCTTTTGATTCCATGCACAAAGAGGGGTAGTCAAGGCAAGAAGTTAGAACAATTGACATTGGGTTACAAGTGTGTATGTTATTTGAACAAGATTTTCTTCCATTTTTGTGCTAGCTGAACTAGCATGAAAACTCATCAGCATATGCATAAAAATTAACACAAATTAATAATCATCTAATCTCAAATGCATAAGGAAATAAATTGAACAAAATCAGCAAACGAGAACTGCATTCAAATTGTACAACTTGAAATCATACGCCGTAAACCAAGAAATTAAGAATAATGCGAGACATTCAAATGGAAAGGATAGAAATCAAAGCCGAACCATAAGTTCGAAAACATAATTGAAACAAGGAAACTTACCGAAGCAAAAGCTTCAAAAACCCGAGTAGTGCATACATAAAAACAATCTTGACAGTAGATGATATATTTTTTCTGTCCAAATTGCCGAATGCATAGATTAGAAGAGAGAGAATAAATGAAAAGCTAAGAGTGTTACAAGACTTGGTCCCGAGGATGCTACAAGGTAGTGAATCCTGATTTCTCCATCAATAAATATCTTGTTTAAATGATTTTTGTTATGGTAATTAAAAGCTTCATTCATTTCCTCATGGCGGACTATGGGTATGGCTTGAGGTCGGTTTGAGAGAAACACATCGATATACTTTTGTTTTTGGAAGAGAAATCAATGCAAAAGTATAACTGTTGGTTGTTGGATTTCATGTATACAGTTCCTTTATATGAAGCTTTTAGCGGCAAGTTTGTTGGATTTCATGTAACGCCCCGAGGCCAAGGCTCTCGAAACATTGCAGGTCGGTTTCAGCGTATTCCAATGTTGGAATCTTTGCTCGTTGTATTTTGCTTTGTACACGTTATTTCTGTCTCGGTTCACTCAAAAGAATCTGGTTGTTCTAAATATGGACCTAGCTAGCCGGAAAACTAATCAATTTACTCGTACTCAACTGTCATTCTCAATCCGCAGACAAACCAAGAAATGAAGAAAGCTTGACTAGACATGGGTAGAAGGCGAAGAGTAATAGACAAGATTGAAGCATATAAAGAGAACCCCAAACATCATTTGTGAGAGAGAGCTCTAATTAAAGGGAAACACTTACAAATTGAAGAAAGACACTCAAAGAGCCGTCAAAAAAGGATAGAAATCACAATAAGAATAATGCGAGACATTCAAATGGAAAGGATAGAAATCAAAATCGAACAATAAGTTCGAAAAAATAATTGAAACAAGGGGTTGAAATACCAAAACTTACCGAAGCAAAAGCTTCAAAACCCTCGGAGACACCCAGAGAGCCGTAAAAAAGGCCGCCGGAGTGACGGTGGCGGGGTTGCGGAAACGGTGGAACCCAAAACCCGAACCGAAAACCCGAACTTCTACAAGCAGCGAGCGTCGGTGTCCGAGTCTTCCTCGGAGACACTCGAGACAGTCGTCGATCGTCGGCCACCGAGTGAAGGCGGCGAAGACTTCCCGGAGACGGTGGTGGGGTTGCCGAGACGGTGGAACCCAAAACCCAGATTCGAAACTCTTGTAAATTCCACTAGCTTAAGTCTTCGAGTCTTCAGAGAGTCGTTGGTCGTCGACCACTAGAGTGACGGCGGCGATGCGTTCTCGGAGACGGCGGCGGGGTTGCGGAGAGGTCAGCGGCTTGGATCCAGGTGTGAGCTATGGTTCGAGCACTGGGGGTGCGAAGGACGAGAGCGTACGTGAGAGAGGGTGTGAGAGGAGAGAGAGAGTCCCTTTGGCTTAGTTATTTCCCACCTACCAGTATACTTTGGTTTCAATTTTTTTTAAGACACTTTCACCAAAATTTTTATTTGGTGGGAATTGAAAAATTGAATTTACTAGTGAACCATTTTGGGGTGAAAGAGCTGCTATTAAAATAAAAAAAAGGGGGAAATTTAAATAAATAAATGTTAGTGGGAAATTAGTAGGAAATCAATTTTTTATAAAAATTAAAATTGTGAAAATATTTGGTGGTGGAAAATCGGAGGGAATTTAGTAGGAAATTTTTCATTGAAAATATAACGGTGGGAAATCGGTGAAAAAAATCAAGTAGTGGAAAAACAGTGAAAAATTTCCCACTTGTGATTTTTCAGTGGAAAATTACAGTGAAAAATTTAATGATTTTTGGTAGTGTTAGGTAGGTGATGGTCGTTAGATTTTATCCGTTAGCGGTAGCTGTTCAATTGAGCGGTTGAATAAGTGTGTTCGATAAATTTAGTAGTTGAGTTAGTTGATTATTGTAAATTGCCATAAAAGGGGATATGTAATTTATCAAATATAAATTAACAAAGAGATGTTTTTATTAAAAAATATGAAACGCTACTTTTAAGTGAAAAACTAATATTCTTAATTTTTTTACTTAAAATGTTGTAAGTTACAACAAACATTAATTAAAACACTACCTTAACGAACACTAATTTAATTGCGTAGTGTTTTAATTTGGTCAAATCACTAAACGTTATTCCAAACATTATTTTCGAATTGATATAATTACAAGTTTCCTACACGGAAAATATCCTTTATACTAAATTCCCGCCAAAAAGTCCCTTAAAAATTGGCTTAATTGATCACAATTCATTTAATTATATATTGTATCTAGCAGCAATACACTAGTCCAGGCTTTTTATTTAAAAATTTAATATAATATTCAGCCACCGCCATTCAATTATAAATTTTACAAGTATAGGCAGGGAGTGTTTGAGGAAACGTTGTGCCCAAGTAAAAAAATCGCTTAATACAGATAGAAAATTCATCAACAATTACCGGGTGGAGATAATTTGGAAAGTTTTAGGCAAAATCTTATATTAAGAAGATATCAACAACCCACTGTTAATCATTCTCTCTTTCATATTTCTCTCTCTAAACAGGCCTTACTCTCATACTGATGAGGATCATGGATAATCTGGAGGGTTTGGAAGATTTGACAAGTCTTTGGAATTTTGACGAGGTTTGTCTTTTTAATTCTTCATCGTCTGTTTGATTTTCTTGCTTCAATTCTCTAACTTTGTTCTAATCCTGTAACGTAAATACCAATTTAATATCTGGGCAGAGCATAGATGACTTGAAGAGGCAATTCGAACACAAGACCAATGAAATTGAAGCAGCGAGAAACACAGCAACTAAACAATCCAAAAAATACGATGAGAATGTCAAGAAATTGATCCGTCTATTGAGCATTGCCTACAAAGAAAGAGACGAAGCCAGAGATCAATTGTGTAAACTGCTTACCACAATGAAGCAATCAGCAACCTCAACCGCCCCAACTCTCCCTCTTCAGAGTCCCTTCATCGTGCTCAACGACACTGTTCGTTCAAATTATCAACAGGGTTGTGGTGCTATTGAAAGTTTAGGCCAGGGTCGGCCTAGGCCTCAAAAAGGAAAGCTCTTGCAGACTTTGCGGAGGGCGAGCCTGCCGCTGAACTTGGGTCTGGAAGCCGGGGCTGCTCCCTGCGTGGCCGACCCCGCCCCAAGTGCTGCAGGTCCCACAAGTTCCTCTCGTGCCCATTCAAGTGTACAAGGCCCCGGCTCAGAAGATGACTCTCTGTACAAGTCCTCGGATGCTCTATGGGTCATCAACATCCTCATCATCAGTACTTTCCGCTTCAGATTCGAGGAGTCTTGGTTTTACTGATCAAATTCAGATGTCTAAGCGACAATGCATACGATGAGATTCAGTAGGGGTAAATTCTTTTAGTTGTACTCACCTCATTCTTGTTATTGAGTTGGAAAGAGAATTTTTTATTGAGTACAACAATGTTCAAAGCATAAATTGTAGTATATAAACGTGTTCATGCTAAAATACATCAGATTTCAGTATCGACAAGTATACATATATATGCTGACTTGATCTACGTATACCACCATTTGAATTGTTGATCAATCTCTTCCCCTCTTCCCCATTAGAAAATTCATGGGAGAAGACTTACCAAAAAATCTAGCAAAGCACCTGCACCTACTGTCAGCTAACAGTTTGTTCAATGTCCGCCATGAGGACTCGACCTCTATGATCAGCGCCATCTCTAAAATTTAGCCATTGCCCAAAATCACCCAGTGACCTACTGTTGGTGCTAAACAATAGTTTGATTAAAATGAATAAAATAATTAATTTCAGCCAAGGGTTCTCCTTTGATGAACTCGATTGAGACTCTGTATCTTGGGACTCAACTGGAGGCAGGGGTTTCAGGGTGTTGCTCCACAAGGAGCTTTTTGCATAAAGTGAAGCAAAGACAATGACCTAGTAGGGAATGAAAATGGAACTGTATAGGCCTATCGAAGAACAGTTTTAGCATGAGATAATTGGAGCCTTGAATTATGGGACTTAAACAACTTGGGGGATGAGCAAACCGTAAACATGAGAGTAGATGCTGAGCACAGTTGTAATCACAGATAAAACAGTTATTAAGCATGTTATCCATGGTAATAATAGCTTCAAGATGACACAAAATTAACAGGTAGCAATTTGTGCCTGTCTTGTTGACATTATGGTTGCAAATGTATGTGCACCAAATGTTCGGATAGTGAAAGAAATTATGAAGTGACTACTAGTAGCTACCTACAACTCTCTACTCAATCAGAAACACCATTCCATACTGCATTAGGACTAGGTCTAATAAAAACAAGATATTGAACTATGACAGACAAGAAAAGTCCTCATAAGTAACTCAAGAAATTTGTAAAATAGCACAAGAGTACAGGGGAAGATAATGGATCTTAGAGTTGATAGAACTGCAATGCCATAAAAACAATAGTTATGTCTATAGATAAAATCAACAGCTACTACACAAACCCTGCCAGAGAGTGAACAACAGTGTGTCGATACACGTAACAGATCAACAGCTACAAAGGATCACATGGTAGTTCTCATCCAGATTGTGCAAAAATGGAAGGAACTTGCCCTGACCGGAATTGTTTCGGCACATTTTGCAATAGTTGAAACAGGAAAACTGACATATTAAATAGCCCTGGGGCGGAGGCATGACCAGCCCAAGGGTGTCCACCCTTGGCCCAAAAAAAAAATTCTAAGTGATATATGTATCAGAATTATAAAAATTAAAATAGTGAGCAAGTGGACACCCTAAAATTTGCCAAAAAAAAAAAAAAAAAACTGGACACCCTTGCCTTGATGGACCGGCCCTTGCTGTGAGACCCCCAAGTCTCTGTCCTGTCTCAGGCTCAGCTCTGTCTCTGTCTCTGTCTCCACTCCGTCTCTTAACGCTACTCTCAGTTCTCCCTCTCCCGTGCTTCCTCTCAGGCTCTCTGTATCTCGGCTCCGGCGGTTCCTCTCTCCCCTCTCTAATCTCTGCTCTTGTTGGTCTCACTCTGCTCTTGGCCTCTGCTGTCGTTACCTCCGCCCCACACTCGCTGCTTTCTCCCTCTCTGCTCTCAACCTCACGGCGTCGCTCGGTGCTCGGTCTCCTCTCTGCTTTCCCCCTCTCTCGTTGGTTTCACTCTGCTCTGGCCTCTGCGCGTCGCCTCCGCCCCTGCCGACACTCTCGCTGCTTTCTCCCTCTCTGCTCTCAACCTCACGGCGACGCTCGGTGCTCGGTCTCCTCTCTGCCTCGCTGTGATGCTCGGTGCTCCTCCTCGATCTCCGGTCGGCAAGCAGCCCACCCACACCACACCGGCGACTCTCACCTCACCTCCTCAGCCTCAATTTGAAGTTAAACCCTAGGTTTTTGAAATTCAGGTATACCTTTAAAATTCAGCCTCAATTAGACTTTATATGTGATGGCATTGAGTTAGCGTTAGGAGGTTCTTGGTTTGGTCTGTTTCCGGCCTTTGAAATTCAGCCTCCTAACCCACTACCAAGAACTAGTATAGCATCATTTGTCTGTCTCCTATGGACTTTGCTCACTCACTGCTTTGCGCCTTTGAATTGATTGCAAAAAATTGCTATGAATTGATTGAACAGTAATCAGTAACATATAGCATCATTTGTATGTCTCCGGCCAACAAGAACTTTGCTCACTCACTGCTTTCCAATTAGTTATTTTATTATTTTGTTAATTAGTTGTTTTGTTTGACTGTGATTTGTTGTATGGTTGTGTGTACTTGTGATTGGTGCGATTGTGTTTTTGGCGGTTGTGTTGAATTTTTTAGTTTTTTTGTTCTTTGTCCAGTTTAATATGGGTCTACACAATTCTATTTTTGTTTTCTTTGAGCCTTTGAATTGATTGAAAAAAATTGCTATGAATTGATGAACTTTTTTTTTCTGCATATGTTTATCAATTTCAATAGGTGGACACCCTTGTTTGAAATTCCTGGCTCCGCCATAGCCCGAGAGAAATGAAAAGGCTTGTTCAGACAGGTAAGGATCTCATGCATTCTTACCTTGAACAAACTGAGCACGGTTTACCTCATACTGGCATGTTGTAGTAAGAGTATCAGTAACTGAGACCCAACAGTACTTGTAAACAGGTGCAAGTGCACAACAGGTTCCAGAGCTTTCTTACTTGTCTGCAGGGAAAATGGAATCATCGAAGGACATGAAAAAACTAGAGCATATACATAGATTATGATTATCTTGTTGGAGAAAATTAGATTCTTTGTCTACTCTATTTCTACAATACAAATAGGAGCTCCTGTTTCAGAAAATAGTTAGTGCATTAGAGAATAAGAAAGTTTTATTTTATTTATAAATTGGTGACAATATTGACAAAAAAACAAATGTTTGAAATGAATTTAAAATAAGATAACAATTTTTCCAAAATATATGTTGGTTTTTATAAGAATATGTGCAAATATCTAATAAAACTTTTGGTATAACCATTCAACTTTTGACAGTTAAGTTATATACTCAATATAAGATGACCCTTTTTTTGGGGTTGGGGGTTGGGGGATCAAGTATGCTAAGCATGACTTGACAGTTTCTTCCGAAGTGAAGTACTAAAACAAGACTGGAGAGAGAAGGGGAGAGGGAGAGAGCGGGAGATGGGGCAGCTGAAGGCACTGGAAGAAGAATACCCGTTAATCGATTCCAACTTTCAGGATTTTTGTGCAACTCGCGGCATCTTTACTGGTATCCTCCATATCTTTCATGCCACAACTTTTTGAATCGCTGGTGCAAATTCAAATTCTTCTTCTTTCTAGGGTTCTAAAGATTTCAGATTTATTTCCAAAACCACAAATGTGGCAAGTTCAAAAACCACAAATGATAGAAAATTATTGTGTTGGAACACTAATTCCATTTGAAGCGTTTGGGCAATGATTGATTTATTGATTTATGTGCAAATGTATTAGAAAATGTGGGGAAACCCTTTTGGGTGCTGATATTCAATTTTCTTTCTTCTTCAGTGGAAGATTTCCTTATTCACGACCTCAACGCATTGCTTTCATTAGCTGAAATGCAACCCACCTCAGAGAGACTGAAGCAGGTTCACTGTTTCTTTAAGCTCTATTCCATGACTCCAAAATTTTTATGTCTCTGTCTTATCTGACTTTCTAACCGATTGCTATGTAGGGGATTGATCAACTCCTTGCAGTAATTGATATTCAGCATAGACCTTGGTTAAATGGCGTTGCATTATTGGCTGATGCTCAGCAGAATAAACAGACTTTATCCCTTATGTACCGAGAGTATGACTCGAGCCTGGAGGGTACCTATCAGTTCAGTGTTTGAAGAGGGGGTTGTCGCAAGTTTCAGGGAGTGTTCTTGATTAGTTTGATGTGTTTGAATCAGGAATGATTCTTTTCTTCAGGGGGCATTGCGAGAGGGGTTTGTAACAGAGCTTGTTGGACCATCATCCTCTGGTAAAACACAGGTTGTGTGTTGTGAGAAGTTCATTTTCGTTTCTGCTCAATATGATGCTCAGTATTTTTGATGACCTTCAAATCTTGAAAATTCTGTTTGTATAGAAGTTCAATCTTGAATTTGATATTGTCACAGTGGTTCAATTTAAGGTGTTTGCAAATGTTTAGGTTTGTCTACAAGCTGCTGCCACTGTTGCAAGCAATTATGAAAGTGGTGTTCTGTTCTTTGACACTGGGAACTCGTTTTCTGCAAAACGGATTGCTCACCTTGTTCATCGAGCTTCGTTGTGTTCTTCAGCACAGGTTTATCAAATTCTCTGTTCTTTTATGCCTTCTTTTGGTTTATGCCTTCTTTTGGTTTGATGTGCCTCCAAGTGTTCATACAAATGCATCTCCTCCTGACTCCATGTGATTTTAGAGCTATTCTATGGTTCTTAGTTCTCATGATATATTGTGCTATCCTATGTGGAGTGATATAGTTTCTAGACAGGAACTTAGAACATAAGATGTAAAGACCAGATTAAGTTTGCGTGTTAGAGAGGAAGTTTTCAAGATTGTTCTTTTAACATTTTAAAGTTCTTCTCCTGGAGGAAGCTTGATCATTTTTTCCCCTTATTGAATCTTCCCAAGTGGATGAAGCAACAATATGAGAATTGAAGTGGTCATGATTAACGTCCTACCAAGATTGGATAGTTGCCTGCGATAACTAATCAGCTGATGTGATGAACAGCTGCTTCGTCCTCGATGACTTCTTCCATATGAACAATGAATATGCCTTGTTGTAGGCCTCTGCCATTTAGGCCTGATATCTAATAGTCCCCTTGCGCATTGGAGGATGATATTCATTTTAATCGGGAGCTCAAAGGCATAATGCTGTCGCAGCTGTTGAAGTGCCTAGTTTGTGATTAACATATCCCTAATGTTAGTCATGACTCAACCAGCGTTCAACTTGACAATGTGCTTGCAGTTGTGAGTGTGCTGAGAAGCTTTGCGTTTGTTGAGGAGATTTATGGTTTATTGGGCTCTATTGCTGCCTTGCAACGCGAAAATTTTGATGAATAATTATAGTGTTTCTGCTAAAGAATATATTAGGAAATGCCTTCTCTTCCTTTGTCACAGGGAAGTCATGAAGCTCTTGATAAGGCCATGAAGAACATATGGTGCTCTCCAGTATTTGATATCTTCTCATTGTTGGATGCGCTGCAACAGCTTGAGCTAAGTTTGAAAAGTCAGGTTTGTATTATCAAGCTTTGCTTCATGGCACATGTGTACATATTATGCATATGTTGAGGTCGTACAATGAGTGACATTTGGAGCTTTTTAGATGCAAACAGGACAGCGCTCATTGCAGTTGCTCATCGTGGACTCATTTTCTTCAGTGATTATTCCTGTTCTTGGAGGCAATGGCCCATACGGTAGAATCTTCTGTGCAGTAGTTGAGTTTTCAGGATCTTCTGCAATTTTAGTTGGATCATGCCATTACATTATGCTTGGATTTTTGGTGTGTAGCTTACATTAGTATGCTAGTTCTTCCTGTTCTATTTGATTCTCCTAATGTCAGATTGTCATTATATAAGGTTGAACATTGTCATAATTGTAGGACAAATACTCCTGTGTGTATTCACGAGAATTTCAGAATCTAGTTATTTACTAAGAACTTCATAATCTTTCTGTCATCTTTCAATAAACACTAAGTTCCGTATTCTGAGGAATCAAAACAGCTGCACATAATTATATGCTTGTACGCAATATTTTTCAGTGAACCGTGTTGTTTGAGAGCCTATTGTTAGCCCTGGCATTTTACCTAGTCTAACTATGTGTTTGATGGGTTTTCAGGACATGCTATAATGATTTCGACCGGAAATTTGCTAAAGAAGATAGCACATGAATACAATGTCTGTATATTGGTGAGCATTGAGCTTGAGCTACTATAATGTAATGTGTACCAACAATGATTAGTTGGGAACAAAGGGAGGTTGTTTCAGTTTTTGATCAGAATGCTGCAATCTTTAGATAATCGCACAACTAGATTCTTAGAAAAACTCTCTCTGTGTCTTCAGCCTAACTACTCATAAATTATTTTGAGACTGAAAATAGTGCTTGTGGATGACTTCCTCATGCATGCTACATGAATTTGTCAAATTTTCGCAGGTCTTGAGAGGTTCGCAATTATTTTGAGGAAGAGACTGTACATTTAGTCACATTTTACTGTAACAGAATTACATATACTGTTGGTGAAGCATGATAGAATTGATGCTTACAATTAGGGTGCTTACAGAGGCTAAAAATAAGTGAAAATTGCTTAGGTGACAAATCACATGGTTAGTGGAGAAGGTGGTTCATCAAAGCCAGCTCTTGGAGAAAGTTGGAAAAGCATCCCACATGTGCGGCTCCTCCTCTCTCGTGATCGAGAAAGCAACACTTGCAATGTCTCCATACTCAAGCACCCATCCAAAGTATGTTCCTTGATTTCACAAAGTGTATTCTTCCCTTGCAATACTCAGAAACCAAAGTCCTTGTCTTTTTTTCTTCTTCTGGGGCTTGATCAGAAACCCAAGTATGTAGGAATGTTTATTTCAGTTCCCTCATGGTCTAGGTTTTCTTCTGACTCTTCCTCAGGTTGCCCGGAGTGAAGTGGGGTTCACAATCTACAATAGTTGACTTTCCCTTGCAGCTCATGATTCATGATTGACCAGAAACAGTTAAGAATACAGAAATGAAGCTAATTAAGGTGAGGAAGCGGCCAATCATGTAAACTTGGAAATGTGACGTTTGGGAAGGCAAAAACCAAGATGTAGCTTCACGGGTAGATTGTACTTTCAGCTAACATAAAAGTAGTTTAGTTGGTCATACTCTACATTTAACAATCGGCCTGATGGCTTTGCTTTATCTGATCTTTTTTGCTACTAAGCTCGTTAACAAGACTATTGTCATCTGCCAAGATGCTTTCCGCTATTTGGCTGGAAACAGGGACAGATCCATGGAATACAGGAAAAGATTACCTGCCAGAATCTGCTTCTCTTTTAGTTTAATGTATATAATGATTTTATATGCTACATGGTTCCTATATTATTCACTTGTATGTACTAGTCCTGATGAAGTTGTTGAGAGACGAGTTGAAGCAGGTTCTGGTTCAGGTTCATATTCTTCACCATTTTCTTTGCTTCATTGCTTCCCCTCTCCTTGAACTTTTAATTCGCAGCAAAAAGTACAAACTGGGCTGAATTATGACCCCATTATAAAGTAGACAAGCCCCATGAAGAGTCTATATAGAGCTTGAGTAATATGTTGGTTGAGTGGTTGGGCTTATGAATGAGATCTCCTAATTTCTCTGGTTTTTCCCTTCATCCTTGTCTTAATAATAATATAGTGGCTGTCATGGTGGATTTTTTTAAAGTGATAATGAGTTGGCTTCTTCAGTAGTCAGCGCTCGAAAATGAAGCACCCCATCTAATAAGTTTTTCAGTGGAGATTTTGAGGTTTAGGTTTCTGAGTTGTAACCAAAACACCACAGCATCTGCTCAATCAACAGCAACTGCTCCACCCCCATCAACTCCATCTTATTCTTCTTCACCCACCTTCATTTTACCTGCATATATATATACATATATGGAACTCCCTGAAATGGGCACCCTCCAAATTCGTCTGCTGATCAACAAACTAAACTAAAACAAACCAAAAACCCAGTAATCAGCTCTTATTCAAAACACATGGCTTTCTCACCTAAAGCCCAAATCTTACATTTTATGCTTGCTCTGCTTATCACACTGGCTACCTCAGCTCGAATCCTCGATGAAGCAACCCCTGCTGGCACAGCCACTGGCCCAGGAGGCGGGCCAGCTGGCTCAGTAACTGCCCCAGGTGGTTCAGTCACTGGCCCAGCGGTAGGTGGGGCAGCTGGCCCTGTCACTGGTGCAGCAGTAGGTGGGGCAGCTGGCTCAGTCACTGCCCCTGGAGGTGGGGCAGCTGGCTCAGTCTCTGCCCCAGGTGGTGGAGGACCTGGTGCAGCCACTGGTCCAGGTGGTGGGGCTGCTGGAGCAGGAGCAGCAGCAGATGGTGCCCACCCTGACTTGACCTTTTTCATGCATGATATCCTTGGGGGCTCCAACCCTTCAGCCAAGGCAATAACCGGCATTGTCACGAACCCAGCTGTGAGTGGGCAGGTCCCCTTCGCCAAACCCAATGGGGCTGTCCTCCCCTCCAACAACGGTGTCCCTCAGAACAATGGCAACAACGGCCTCATCAACAACAACAACGTCCCCTTCATCACCGGCCTAGGTGGGATCAACCCCAATGTAATGCAACAGAACAACGGCAACAACTTCGTTGGAGGGTACGGCTTCCCGTAATGAACGGGGCCCAGCTCTCCGCAGGGACCACCCTCCAGCAGCTCATGTTTGGGACAATGATGGCCATTGACGATGAGCTGACTGAAGGTCACGAGCTCGGGTCAGGGATGGTGGGTAAGGCTCAAGGGTTCTACATCTACAGCTCAGTGGATGGAAAAACTCAGACCATGGCCTTCACTGCTATGTTCCAAGAAGGTGGGTATGTTGATAGTCTAAACTTTTTCGGGGTCCACCAGACGGCAGTTTCTGAGTCTTGGGTGGCTGTCATGGGTGGGACCGGAAAGTTTGTGAATGCCAAGGGCTACGCGCTCGTGAAGACTCTACCTCCAGTTGATCAACATGAGACTGACGGCCTCGAGACTGTGCTTGAGTTTTCAGTATTTTTAACTTATTAATTAGTGTCTTCTGATGAATATAAGTTACGTCCGTACGTTGTAAGCATTTGTGGGTTTTCATTTTACTTTGATTTGTGTGTCGTACGTGGGATGTCTTGTCTGTAAAATACCAGTGCTTTAAGAATTAATGCTGCATACAGCCATCTTCAATTTGTACTGTATCTTACAGAGTAAAGCTGAAACAGTTAAAGAGTTTTCTTCCTACATATCTTATATGCTGCAAATCTCTTTGTATGATATGCTAGTCAGAGGTTTCACCATGTCTGCTGATCCACCACGCGATAATCAGCATACGGACTACCATCTGTCTATGAGTGAGCACATGAGATCGATCGATAAGACTATCTTATATAAGATAAATTTAAAAGAAAATTAAATAAAAGGATATTGGATATGTATGTATATATTAAGGAAATAAAGTCAAAAAGTAAGAGGCTAACTGCCTCCACAACAGCGGCGTAGGAATGCATGAAAGTGGCATTACATGCACGCACAGGCACAGGAATACTGGAACAGGAGAGTGAGTGGATCCGTGCTCTCTTTTTTTCTTCCAGTGTATATATTCTACTTTCCCGCCTTCCAAAGTTTTTAATCAAAGCCAAAAAAAAAAAAAAAAAAATACTAAAGCTAAAGACGAAAACTGCTTTGGTCTTCTAATTCTTACCAAACACCTGCTGCCCAGAAAGAAGAAAAAGCAAAAGCCAAAAGCAAAGGGAATTAGAGGTGAGAGAGATTATGATCGATCGTCGCCCCAAAAGCAGAGCATAATGTAAGGCAAATCGGGTACTTAACACTGACCCCACTCGCTCTTTTCATCGATCAGCAATGTCTATGTCGTCTGGCAATCACCTTAAACCTCAGCTATGCTCAAACTTATGTTTCCTCTCATCCCTACTATTAACTGGATCATCCACATAATTCAAGTTTAGGGTCGACCCTATGTAGCTCTCAAAATGTAGGGTTCAATAATACTAAACCCGATCTGATCCGATCCGATCTGATGATGTAGCAAAGTAATGTAGTAGTAGTAGTAGTAGTACATATGAGGAGTATCAAAATAAAGCTAAGGGGAAATGATGGATACTTGACGACTGAATTCAAACTTGAAGTTAATTTACAATAAGTTCAGCTCCAACATAGTTGAAGTCTGATTTTGAACTTGATGATGACGATGAAGATGAAGTTGAAGAACCAGAGCTTGGAGATGGCCAGAACTGGGCGTTCTTCACCTTGGAAATACTTGTTAATATATCTGCTGGGCTCACTTTTCCCACGATTGTCACTTTTTTCGTCTGCATATCTATGCTAAACGATGAAACTCCTACACAAAATTCAACAACACATTTTTATTCTCTTACAAATTATTACAATTCTATCAAAATCTAGGGGTAAAAAAGTTCGTCAAATTTGAATAATGTCTAAAATTTCAATGAAGTACTTGTACATACCCAATTTTTTCCTTCGTCGAGGCAAATTCGACAAGTTTAAATTCGAATCAAAATTAAATTTGAATTATAAAAATAGGAAGAATCTTATACCCACAATTTAAATTTAAACAAACAATTCATGACCCAAAAACTGACTCTTTTCAAATAAAAGATAAATTCAAATAATCGAATACCCTCCTAAATAAAAATGAACATCACAGCTTAAAAAAGTTATTTACCTTCCATCTTGGAGAGATGTTTTCTAAGCTTGGCTTCACAAGCCTTACAGTGCAATGATACTCTCAATGCCACCACCTGCATATCGATATCCATAACCCCATTTATAAATTATAATGCTCTTTCTGGCCCATTTTTTAAAAAAGAATAATCATTATAACGACTGGAAGAGACATCATCATCAAACATGGGCACAAATACGATCAGGCTCCACGCACTACCATACTCATAAACACAGGGAATTAAGCAGAGTGATTGACATAAAACGATCGCTGCAATTAATTAGCTACGTAATTAACCTGGTCTGATCGAGATGGAGCTGAAGGTGAGGACTTCAAAGCAGGCGTAGGGGAATCATTATTAACCCTGCCATGCTTTGACTTAATCACGCGCTGATCGCCAGGATTATCCAACGCTAATGACATGGTGGTCTTGCTCTTGTCCTTGTAGCTTTCCTTCTGGGCAACACGAGCCTCCATCAATGATCCGACCCGACTCTGACCCGTTTGGCTCCTACTCCTCCTGAACTCTCTCTGCTCTGACCGGATCACAGGAGTGGCAGGAAGCAGAGCCAAGGAGGATGCTTTAGAGTGGTACTCAGAGTCTGAGGGAAGAGAGTCCAGAAACGGGGAGTCACACTCACCCAGGAGGTACCTAGAAGAATAGCTGGTATAGTTGCTGCGCCGTCTATGGTGGTTGCGAAGATCGTACACATCGGCAGAACTCTTCCGGCGAGGAGTGAGGGGAGTTCAGCGATGCAGGGGGCCCGAGACGATGGGGAGTAGCTGGAGAGGTTGGTGGTGAGGGTTTTGTAATGTTCGCCTAAGTAGGAGTTGAGGCGGTGAAGGGGCTTTGTGATTGTGGATTTGCATATTGCTGTGGAAGCAGGGGAGCCACAGAAGACATCTATGCCTTTCATGGTCTTCGTTTTGGTTGCCATTTTTAATGGTGGGTTGGAAATAAGAAGTATGGAGGTTTTAGTGATGGGAGGTTTTGCAGGTTATGGGGAGCAGATGACAAGGAAATAATAAGGAGATGGAGGTTAGGAGCTCCAACTTTAAGGGATCATTATGTGGGACCCACCAGCTTCGTTATTCAAAGATTAAACCTTCACTCCTCTAATCAATGTTATTAGTATTACTAAGTAATATTACCTTAGCTGTCAAAGTTGATTCTAAACATGAATTTTTACTTGGAACTTGTCTAATAGTTACTCGGTCCTGTCTATGATAAGCTTAACTTAATATATAAAACACATCAACTATCGATTAGATATAAGTGTCGTAAATATAAGTGTCGGTTGATAATCTCTTTTTAAAAAGCTTTGCTTATTGTTGGGTATCAATTTTTTTTGTTTCCATTAGTTTGTGTATATAGTCACAATCTTCATCCCCTCGAAATGATGTAATGAAATTATCTAAAATAAGTTATTTAGAAAAAAAAGGCAAATTATTGTTACTAATAAGAGTGTAGTAAAAATAGAACAGAATAAGTAAAAAAAATGACATTATTGTTAAAAAGAATCGAAATTAACTGTTTCATTTCTTTCTCGAAAAATATGACGGACTTCGATCCGATAACATTGATGAAAAGGCCTTTATTATTAATGAAGGATTAAATAGAACAAACAATGACATGAGAGGAGATATTTTGGGCAAAATTTGAAAGTGTGATGTGGTGTTTGTTTGTGCCTTTATCTCCACAGAGGTAGCTTTCAAAATGGCAACAAACTGCCCAACTTTTCTTCAATTGAATCAAATTTGAAGGCCCGCCCTTAATTTATCTTTGGGTGATATATTGTGCGCAAAACGTCATTATTATCACCACCATCATTCTTCCACTACTATGAGGGGTTGTTTTCAACCCCTAAACTTATTGACCAAAAAACCACCCTAGTTATCCCCGCTTCTCCCTCTAATATTTATATTGTTATATAAAAAATAGAATCTATTTATATTTTATATTCATTTATGTTCTTTTATGTTCGTTTATTTATGTTCTAATAACTCATTTCCGTTCGTTTATGTTCGTTTCTACTTATTTTATGTTTGTTTATGTTTATTTTTATTAAGATGTAGTTTGTATGTAAGTTTGAACAGGGTAATCGGGACTGTAAAAATAAAAGATAAATTTTAAAAATTAAAACAAAAAACCATACATGCATAAAATTTATATGGAGCTTTAATGTTGGTGGGCTTCCCTTATTTGGGGAGAAGAAGAAAGTTGTAATTTAATTTGTAAATAGTAATTTGTTTTGGAAGAGACATCATTATGGTTTACCACTAATTCCATAAATAGTAGATGCCAGAATGTGAAATCCTTCCCCACTCTCGAATAAACTAATATCATCATTAGCATATTATTGTTATAGAAAGTCTATACATATATTCCTTCCCAAAAAAAAAAAAAAGGTCTATAGATCTTGGAGATATCCACCCTAGACTAGGGACAGAAGTTTTTATCTCTGTCATTTTCTTTTCTTTTCTTTTTCTTTAGCCTGAGAAATGTACTCTGAATCACAAACTTAATTATTTTATCATACATATATGTTGTTATACTAGTGTATTATTTGGGCAACTTATAAGTTATTTTTTTTAATAGAATAAGTCGAGAGTTTAATTTTACTAGATGTGAAATTCGTCTCTTTATATTACAAGATCACCCCTTTATTCCCTTCTCACCGTATATATCATTTTTGCATTTCTGATATCATTTTGAAGTCTCTTCTTAATATGGGAGGTTTTGAATGATCCTAGTCCAATTCTATTAGCAGCAATCATTAATTCCAAATACCACGTATATTTCTGTGGGTCTCAGCAAAAATTATTTGTTTTAGAGTCATGCGTTTAAAGGGAAGAATTCTTGCCATTAAAGAAAAGTGAAGGGCCCCCTTGTTTTAATCATCGCCCTTCATCAATGTCCCCTCTTCTTCCGCGCTTTTAATCAAACTTGTCTTATTTGTCTATAAAATCCAACCAAAAAAAAAAATAATTTGACATTTTATGTTTATTGCAATTCGTAATTAAATTAAAGTTTACTCAGTTCATAACGCTATTTATCATCTATTCATCGGTGTTACAATAGAAAATAGAGCCTAAAACTAGGATAAAAAGAGAATTTTTGAATTTTGAGAAGTTTGAAGCGGGCCCACTAGAGAGAGTGTGAGGAAGGCCCGCCCAAAAGCCTCTCTTCTGCTTTGTTCCAGCACCTGATGACATTCATGTGAATACGTTCTGCATCTCTTTTGCATTATCCCCACCGCACCCCCTTGTCTACTGTCTAAGCTTCCTTTTTTACGTGGGAAATTATGTTGGAACTTTTGCTAGACATGATGTCCACTTCGATTGACGTTTTTACTGATTAAGTTTCTTTTGAAAAGAAGAAAAAGAGCATCACTCGTGTACTTTATAATCGGGATCTTCAATGCTTTCAAACTGATCAAACATTGATCATCTAAAACATCCATCCATGTTCCTGAATTATGATGACATTCAAAGAAATAGATATACAGTAATGCAGATTTTGCTAGCAGAACGAAGCAGATGCTATTGAATCGAGCATCGAATTATGCATTGCTTAAAACATGTTTAAGGTTTAACTCACAATTGACTAGAGGCAAAAACTGTAAGTTCTTGTGAATTCACCGCCCTCCAAAGCGTCTCCGTCTTTGCTGAAAAGATTGCAATGCTTCTATGAACTCGGATTCTCCAAAATCAGGCCAGAGTTTGCTGGTGAAGTAGAGTTCAGAGTAGGCCATTTGCCAGAGCAAAAAGTTGCTGATCCTAAGCTCACCGCTGGTTCTTATCAGCAAATCGGGGCAGGGAGTGGGTGTAATTTTGGTCTCCAGCTCTTGTTCGATCAGAGATTTGGTAATGCCCTTGGGATCGATCTGGCCATCCTTCACCTTTTTGGCCATGTTTCGGAAAGCCTTTGTGATGTCATCTTGTCCACTGTAACTAATGGCAAAAATTACATGTGTCCTGGTGTTGTTCTGTGTTGCTTCTTTTGTATGTTCTAGCACTTGTTGTAAGGGTTCGGAGAGCAAAAATATATCACCGATTGTGGAGATTCGGATCCCTAGTCTGTTAGTAAGTCATTACAAAGCTCATGAGTTCGATTTTAACCAAAATCCTGGATATCATACTTGAAATGTGACATGAGAAACCCCTAGTAGTATGTTGTGGCTTCCAAGGACCAAATAGTAGCTGAATACTAGGAAATTTTGAGATCTTTGTTTCAGTTTTCTGTGTTCATTCATTCATAGAGAAGATATGTCACAGAAGTAGGGATTTGTGAGACTAAAGGTACTTGCCTCATGAAATTATCGAGTTCATCCACCAACATTTTCTGGAATCGCCCCATCACAAAGTCAATCTCCTTCTGTAAATACATAACATGAAAAAGAAAGCAAACATGCAAGACTTCAGTTCTCAGAAAAGATCAGCTCTTGACAGCTTTCTTATGATGTGTATATGCTTCACATGAAACATTCAATTATTATTGTTTCAGCTCTTTCCGGATCCTAAAGGGTCTAAGATCAACTCTCTCTCTACTCGTAATTCCTATATCATACTCCTAGAAGTATTTGCTTCCATAAGCCACATACACAATATTAAAGCTTGCTAAAGCGGGACGCACTCTGCGTTGTGGTTGACTATAATTCAGAATCAAATTTCATACAGTACAATGTAGGTTCACAGCAAAATATATGAAAATGAGTATTGCAGTTAATTCAACTTTGCATCATAATAGGCTAGATCAAATGCTTAATACATGAAGTGGGATCTGCACAAAGTGCTGGTGGTGTTGTCGACTATAATTCAAAATCAAATTCCATACAGTAGAATATAAGTTATCAAAGAATGTACGTGAAATCAGCATTGCAATTATTCAACTTTGGATCATAATAGAGTAAATCAAATGCGTTCATATTTGATAATTGATGCCCGCATTCAAAATCAAAACGGACAAATACTATAATCTGCAAGGTAAGATGAAACGAATTTGGCTGTACTGAGAGGACGAGGAGGAGGAGAGAGAAAGGAAGACTAACTGTGGGGCGGCGCCAGTTTTCAGAAGAGAACAAGAAGAAGGTGGCGACTTTGATGCCCCACTTAGCACAGAGGCCCATCACCTCCAGCAAAGTGTGAAGCCCGGCATCATGGCCCACGTGTGACTCCAGCCCTCTGTGCTCAGCCCATCTCTTGTTACCGTCCAGTATCAGCGCCACGTGTCTCGGCATCGTCTCCCGGCGAAGACCAGCCGGAAGTTCGCCATTCTCCGGCTGAGTTCCAACCTTGGATTGCTCTGCATCTTCAGCTGCGGTGCAGAAGAGGAAATGGGATTTGGGCAGCTGGGGAGTGGGACCCAGTTGAGTGTTAAGGGGATTGGCTTGTAGATTAGGAGAGAGATTAAGAGCAGAGATTGTGACTGGTGGGTGAGGGAGAGCAGCTACCGCTCGTCGAAGTCGTGCAAATCTCGTCAACGACATTTTTCCGAGGGTTTTGGGTTTTGCATATTTGCAGGATCGGATCGCATTCGTTTTAACTGTTGAGGCTCAGTAATGGGCCGGGAAAGTGGAACCGATCCGCCCGTGTTCAACATCTGGGATCAGTATGTAACCCATTGGCTATTATTTTGAGCCACAAATATGAAATACCTTTTATTGGTCTGATAATTACACACTCTGAATAGACTGTAGTGCTTAAAGTTGGTTTTCGACAGATCGGATAAATAGTTAATATGCTTTATCAGTTAAACTAATTGATATTCATTTACTCTATTTATTTTAAAATATTTGTCGCTTTAGGTTTATAGTCATTAATACATCACTAAAATTGTAAAGTGACGAATCTTGTAAAGCTAAAAAAATAGTCAAAGTGACGTATATTTTAAAATGGAGGGAGTATTTTACAATAACAATGACAACTCCTCTTCCGCCTCTCATTATTAGTACCGCTTTTACGAATTCAGGGAGATCTAGATATAGACAATATTATACCCTTGTAAATGAAATGCAGTTGAAGAAAAAGAAAGTGAACATTATTATTTGAAAGTATCCCAGTTTTCGCTTGAAACAAAAAAATTAAGAGGGTGAAATGAGGAAAATGAGAGCCAAAAGACGACCACAGTGGGAGTCGAACCCACGACCTTTTGATCCGAAGTCAAACGCGCTAATCCACTGCGCTATGCGGTCTTCAATGTTCTGTACATGTATTACTATGTTTAACTACTAAACTTATTTTCTTTTAATTTTTTTCTTGTTATGTGGACTTTTTTTTTTAACAACGGGGAAAATCATGGTATATTTTAAAGAGAAACTTAGGTACCTCTTTTCATAAGGATTCTTCTACCTAAATTATCATGGTTCAAAATAGACGAGAAGATGGGAGAGGGGAGCAACTCCGTGTCGTTGTAGATGGGAAAGAGTGCCCCAATTGAGCAAACCAATCTGCTACTCGTTACCTTCTCTAGATAAATGATTGATGTTACAATGTGTGAAAATTTCTGATAAGTGAAACGATGTCTTGATTAATAAAGTCAACTTGCCACGGAGGTTAAGTAACACCTTTTAACTACATCAATAGTAATCTTGTTATTCCCTTCTATTTGAATCCTCTAAATTCTAGGTTAGAGAGTTTCCCAAAGTCCAAACCTGAGTACGGTTGTTTCGACAACCAAAATAGAACTCTGCCCCAATCCTGCTACTCTGCACTCACCATGCCGCCTTCATCATTCTGTAAAATAAAACTTGTGGGCCTAATGTGTGAATGGAATAGTATACACTCTGCCTTGCTCCTCATTTTACCACAAATTGTATACTTTCTCACTCGTTAAAAAAAAATTCCTTTTAACAATTAACAGTTTCGATTATAGCACTTTAACCATTAATTTTAATAAAAATCACAACAGTTAGTCCGCAATGATAATTGTTATGTAGTATTATCAATTGACATGTTTTATAATAAATAAACGGTCACAAGTTAAAAAGTTTGAGCTTAAAAGTGATACGGTATTTAACTAAAGAAATCATTGGTGTAATTTTCGTTTGTTTTGAGAGGATACACCAATTTCCTTGTATATCCTCAAGAGTCTATTTCAAATATAGGAAATATCTATATCCTCTTCATCTTCCTCAAAGCACTCCTCTCCGTGATTTTCCCCCAAGTCTAGCTACTCTTCTTGTCTGCGTATTTTCTATCTGTATCAACGTTTTATCAACGATGAAACATATTAAGTTTGTTGAAACAACTCTCCCTCGGATCTCCCTATTTCTTTTCATGTGGGATTTCCAAAATGAACTCAAAATCAAATTTTTTTTTATTTTTTATTATTCTCAGATGTGATTCTTACACTTGAAACATCACATTGGTAAATACATATCTTCTCCTACAACTATAAATCATCTGCAGTTGTATTACCCATTCTGAACATGGAGGAAACCTTGGACTCTGCCATGAAAATCCTCTCTCGATGGCAGTCTCAACCTCACGATTCCGCCTCGTTTGATGACACCCCTACGCCTTCTTTCTTCCACCGCTACGAAAGGGAGGAGGTTCTTGAGTTCTTGGCTGCTGCAAAGGCCCTGCATTCCGCCATCCAACAACTCGTTTCTACCAACTCTTCCCCTAAGAAGCTCGCCTCTGCCCAGAACCTCCTTCGCGTCACCTTGAAGCGCCTCGCTCGTGAATTCTTCGCTCTCCTGAAGGCTAACAAGGACCACCTCTATCCAAACGCTTATTCTCATTCCGATAGCTTGTCCGACGACGGGAGTGCACATAGCGCGTTTAGTGGCGTGGACGGAGTTGATATCTTAGCTGAGAATAATAGTAGTGCTGGCGTTGGCGTAGGGGTTGATGAGGTGTGCTCCGCGATGGATGATATTAAATTGATTGCCGATTGTATGATGATCGTGGGACATGGAAAAAAATGTTTGAAGATTTACAGAATTACAAGACGATCAATTGTCGAGGACTCTGTACTCCATCTGGGGGCTCGAAAGTTGACGAAATCCAGAGTTCAGAAGATGGATTCGGAGAAGATCCAATCGAGGATGAACAAATGGTTAAAGGCGGCAAAATTCGCAGTGAAGCAAATCTTCTTAGGGGAGAAGATCCTTTGTGATCACCTCTTCTCGTCTTCTTGTTCTGTGCCTCCAATCAAGGACACTTGCTTCGCGGAGGTCTGTAAGGACTCTGCCCTCATCCTGTTCAAGATTCCTGGAAAACTCGCCAAGCATTCCAAGAAATCTCCGGAGATGGTTTTACGATTCCTTGACCTCTATGACGGCTTCTCCGAGCTCTCCCCTGATATCGACTTGATCTTCAGCTCTGACTTAACTGCATGTGTTCGATCGGGGGCCAAGTTTTCCATGACTAGAATCGCAGATGCAGTGCGATCAATACTGTCTGAGTTTGAATCCCAAGTCCAAAAAGATGCGTCAAAGGTGATGATCCCTGGAGGTAGAGTTTACCCCCTTACGCGCCATGTGATGAAATTCTTGACATCCCTGGAGAATTACACGGGTGCCCTGGAAAAATCCTTGACGAATGCCATGAGAATTTGCAATCGTGCTTGCCAGAAACGTACGTCGAGGACGGAACGACTTCGTCCCCTATGTCCCTGTGGTTTGCTTGGCAAATTTTACTGTTGCTTTGTAAAATTGACGCCAAGGCGGAGCTCTACAAGGATCCTGCTCTTTCTTACTTGTTTTTGGCAAATAATCTCCGGTATGTGTTAAGCAAGGTGTCGGGATCCAAGTTAGAATCGATACTGGGGGAAACATGGGTGCCTAAACACACTGGCAAGATGATGCAATATGCCGTCAACTACGAAAAGGCCGGGTGGGACAAAGTGGTCGCCACACTCCCCAAGATCAAGCCATCGATATGCCCTTAGACAAGGTTAAGGAATGTTTCAGGAAATTCAACACTGAGTTTGAGAGCGAGTACCGGAAGGAAGTGGATTGGTGTGCGTCTGACCCGAAGCTAAGAGACGAGATCAAAGACTCGTTAACAAAAAAAGTAATAGAGAGATATCGTTACATGTATGATAAGTATAAGCCGGAATTAAAAAGAACAGGGAGAAGGGGTTATCGAGACCATCATTAAGTTTACACCTGAAGAAGTCGAAAATTATATGTCCGATATATTAGACAAACTTGAAACAGACGATGTAGATTCCTCCACCGGAGAAGAAGCGAGGGCAACCTGGCTCCGAGGTTGCCGGTGTCCAACAACGGCGTAAATACGTCCGTCACTTTGTCCGTCATCTCCGGGGAAAAGATAAAGATGGGCATGGGGGTACGTAATTTGTATGAAGCTTGATAAAGTTATCATTTTATTTTTTTTTAATTTAATAGATTAGGGTTTGTACTAATTTTAAGAGTAAGGTGATGGTATTTTTATATTATTTAAGTGTTGATATAATAAATTTAGTACACTTGACGTTTGACATCAATTTTTCTTCTTGTATTTAGTCACCTGTATCCAAAAGATCATGTGTTGTTTTTTTAAATAGAAAATATTTTCCTCGCCCAATAAAAGAAATTATTTTTTAAAAAATATTTTGTAACCAACCAAATACACCCTCAAGTGTCACACTATGATCCATGTTAATATAGAGTAGACAATATATACTGAATGCTGTTGTATGGCGGTTGGTTGACATGGAGCTTATCCGGGCCCAGCTTCTAATATGGGAAATCAAGCTGTGATAGGGTTGGGCCTAAACTTTGGTTATCTACCCCAAATGGGACCGACCATGAGCTAAGTTAATTAAGAGGTATTTAAGCTAATTAGTGGTTAGTCTGGCTTATTTTAGATAACTAACCAAAAATGAGGAATATTGTTGATGGATTTATACTATAAATTTTGCCTTTTCAAATTGTCTTTGTCATTAACCTAATACACATATGAATTCTAGTCTGTCATATGAGAATATTTATATTATCATCCCGGGACTGTTATACATCAACTTAGTGCTAATTTACGTGCTAATCTACCTGCACTCAGCATATTTATATATATGAATTACCGAAAGATTTATCAATATGCCAATAAATGCTCATCAACATTCAAAAAGAAATAGAAACATATCAAATTCTTATTAGTGTATCTTATAATGTTTCATTCAAATGAGATGATTTCACCGTTGAAGGTGCTCAGCCTACCCATAACCTAATTTCATATGACATCGACCAGACTACCTAAGCAGATAACCCCCGACCCTTAATTCTCCGTGCATTCTTCCAATTACTGCAGCAGTTACAAATTTACAGTAGCTGGACATTTTGACCTGATCAAAATTACTGTCACTGACTGGCCATACATCTTCCAGAAAAGAGGAAAAAAGAAGTTAAAAGGTTTGATGAGTTATCTTTTCATCCTATCTATCGTCTGCTAAATTGAAATCATTAAAGGCGTATATCCATCCACCCCCACCCCCACCCCCACCCCCTTCCCCACCCCCACTTTTCATTTAATGAGGGTTTGGTAGACCACATTGCATTTGCATGGCATTAAGAGACGAAAACCAACCAGAAGCCAGCCAGCCTGCTTTTCTTATTTACTTTTTCCACCCTTTGTTACCACTAATTTGGCAACAACTCGAATAATGTTTCTATTTAATTCGCTCCTCTCTCACCCAAAAAATAAATAAAAATTGAAAAATATATATGCATGGTGTGGTGTCCCCCTTTGATTGGCTTTATTGTGTACGTAGTATACCTTTTCCATGGACAAATACAGCTAGCATTTAGCTATGTACATGTGATCAAGATTATTTTTCACTAATTATTATACTTTTCTCTGGTTAAAACCAATCGAGAGGGAAAATTCAATTAGTAATCTTCATCGAGTCGATCTACTTTCTATGTAGTAGTGTGGCTACTAAACAGGGTCAGGAAAGATTTTTTTTTTTTTGTGTGGTCAATCAGAATAATAAGTAGGAGGATAGGCAGAGCAAGAGAAAGACAACATTGTCCCTAGAACGGAAAAATAGAATTTACCCCTTTTTCGTATTAAGTTCGGGGTAAGACGATAGATCAATTTATGAGAGGAGTTAAGGTTGTTCAATGTTTCAATAATCTTTATATGTTGGATCCTTAACTCATTGTTTTTTTCTTGTAATTGCTACAAGGTTTTTATCCGGGCCTCTACTTTAATGATAAAAACAAAATCTACTAATTATTCGGATTACCATGGCAAGGCATTTGTAAGTTTGGTATAATCCATGCATGACTAGTTGTGGAATTATTCTCCACTTTATGACAATATCCAATATTACCCTTAATTTTCTTGTTTTTTTTTTAAATTGAGGAATTTTTTCTACTTCAATAAAACAATGGATGTCCCTACATGTACAGTTCCTGCCTATCGTTTCCAGTACCTCTTGATTTTTCGACCACATGTTCAGACCTCTTTTTAATTGCCCAACCAAAATTCAAAAAGAGAGAAGAAAAAAAGAAGAGAAAAATACAGTTGCAACCCTATCCATAATTAGTTGGTAGAAGTTAGGAGTAGGGGTCAATTATACATTTATACTACTTTACTATATACCATGGAAGTTTCCCTTCTCTTGATTTAAGTCCCTCCCGTCCCTCTGGCTTTTTAAGTCCAAACTTCAAAATTTGTCCCTCTGCTCTCTCTCTCTCTCTCTCCCCCTCTCTCTCCCCCTCAGTCCTCCTCCTCAAATGGGGTTCTCCATGTTAGTACTTCTCTTTCCGTTTCTATATCTCCTCTTCCTCTTGTTAAAATGGGCCAATGTGGGCAGGCACCAGTCCTGCTACATTTTGGACTACGAATGCTACAAAGCCACCGATGACAGGAAGATCAACACCCAAGTCTCCGGCGAGGTCATAGCCCGGAACCAGAAGTTGGGGCTCAACGAGTACAAGTTCCTCCTCAAAGCCATTGTCAGCTCGGGCATTGGGGAGCATACTTACGGGCCAAGGAATGTCCTTATGGGACGTGAAGAAAGCCCTACATTGGACGACTCTTGTTCCGAGATGGACGAGTTCTTCCAAGATAGCGTCCAAAGAGTCCTCTCTAAGGCCGGTGTCTCGGCTCAAGAGATCGACATTTTGGTGGTCAATGTGTCGATGTTTGCGTCGGTCCCATCCTTGGCCTCAAGGATAGTGAACCATTACAAAATGAGGGAAGATATCAAGGTCTATAATCTGAGTGGGATGGGATGTAGTGCGAGTTTAATTTCCATCAATGCGGTCCAAAGTATTTTCAAGCACGAAAAGGAAAAGTTTGCCTTGGTTGTTACGTCAGAATCACTGAGCCCAAATTGGTATTCGGGCAAGGACCGGTCCATGATCTTGTCTAACTGCCTCTTTAGGTCCGGTGGGTGTGCCATTCTGATGACTAACAAGTGGGCCCTACGTAACCGAGCCATGTTTAAGCTCAAGTGCCTGGTACGGACCCACCACGGGGCCACTGACGACTCCTACGAGTGTTGCAAGCAGATGGAGGACTCCGAGGGCAGGCTAGGATTCCACCTCAGCAAGAGCCTCCCTAAGGCCGCGGCAAGAGCATTGGCTGATAATCTCAAGGAGTTGGCCCCTAGGATCGTGCCCATTGTTGAGCTGGCTCGATTTGTGATGGTTGTTATGGCCCGGAGACTCATTTCCGGGCCAAACAAGGGAGGGGCTAATAAACCCGGCATTAACTTTAAGGCTGGGGTAGACCACTTTGCCTCCACACGGGAGGAAAGGCCGTGATCGATGGTCTAAAGGAGAACCTCAAGTTGAACGAGTACGACGTGGAGCCGGCCAGGATGACCCTACACCGGTTCGGGAACACATCCGCGAGTAGCTTGTGGTATGTTTTGGGGTACATGGAGGCCAAGAAGAGGCTCAAGAGAGGGGATAGGGTGCTGATGATAAGCTTTGGGGCAGGGTTTAAGTGTAACAGTTGCCTGTGGGAGGTTGTCAGAGACTTGGATGGCCCCTGTGAGAATGCCTGGAAGGACTGCATTAGTGAATACCCTCCTAAGACTTTGGCTAATCCCTACTTGGAGAGGTTTGGTTGGATCCAAAATCAAGACCCTGCCACCTTCAAACTGCCCTTGCTCTTTTAGGTACCCATAACAGTATAATTTTTTTTTCTTTGGGAATATTCTTTCTTTTTATTTTTGGGAAACTTCATTACCACATTGGGCTCTTATTATTAATTCTCATTATTATTAATATTGTAATTTTTATTTGTATTGAATGTTGTTCATTATTTGTTGAATCCCAAATTAAGGGTTGGTTGTCAGATAAAGGCGTCCCAGGCTTCAAAGACTATTTACTATTTCAAGGTGAGGCAACTGCCAATTTCGCAGTATTATATTTTGTAACACGATTTTGTTTTCAATTTCTTCAAAAACCACAAACTAAAGAATTATTAATATCAATTAGATGCAAATTCCTCATGCTATATTGCTTTCTGACATGATATTTTACATTTTCTGGGGAAAGTTGAAGTAATTGTTGAATACTAGCTACTCATGGTAGTGTATAATAAATGTAGGCACATAGAGTTGGTTGCTCTTAGTTAGTGCATGCAAGTACTGGTATTGAATTTAGACTTGCCTGCCAGAGCATTCACGCTGTAAAAGGGCAGAGAGAGATAGAGAATTTATTTCTCTCTGCATATGTCAATGGATAGTATCTTTCGTGACAGCATTGTGATCCTCTATGGCTTGTACTGCCATAAAGACTCAAGAAAACTTAGACACAAGTCTTCCTCTGGACAACTTTAAGTATCTCGATAAAATTGTTTTGAATTTTCAGTGTAATTTAATCTCGAGTTGGCCAATACAAACCGATATAAAAATTTTGCTGAAGTTTTTATGACGTTTGCTGTGGACATCGATAGTGCCGGACTCTATCGATTCCGATGAGTGCATTTGCATGCATGCAAAGATTTGAGTATAGTTGTTTAATTTGGGATATATGCTTGTCTGGCTGATTAAAGAGCAGGATATTAGGTATTGGGACAGATGCTAGCTAGGTCCTTGTCATATAGTGTGAAGTTTCCCGTACGTTCACGACCGTCATTTTCATATTTATGTGAGATTAATTCCAGACATGTGAATCTTTCAGCAATGTCTGTTGGCTATATTCATCTAGTTAACCTCTTCATTCTTGAACAATTTACAGATTCATCCGACTTTCCTGGTTTCACATAAGGAAATCAATAGCCCAACATATGTTATCAACTTATCAGTAAGGGGCTAAGATACTATTTAGAATTAACCATTTTTTTAATGGAAAGTGTTCATCAAAACTTTAGAAGGTGGCAGAAATTTACGGTTATGGTGGCTCGCCTCGAAGCTCACCAAGGAGTTTAGGCTCGGGTTTGTTTAAGAAGGCTCAAGTTCGAGCTCGGCTCGATATTTTTATTTGTTTTAAAATTTTCTAATCCAAAGTTATAATTAAAGTTAAATTCTATATGTATTAGATCAATAAATAAGGGGTTGAATGAAATTTTGGTAATTTTAATGGTAATTTTATACTCTCCACACAAGTATTTTTAGGAAAAACGAATTACTTTAGTCTAAATCGAGCCAAAACGAGTTGAGCCGAGCCTTGTTGAGGGTTCAACTCGGTATACTTCGAGCTAGTTTGAACTCAGCTTGAGCTTGATTTGACTTGAGTCTAAACCAAATTTTGATCGAGCTGAGCCTGCCCCTAACTTATCAACTATATTGAATCATTAGGCTTATCAACCATATTGGATCAAATAGGACTCTACAAAAGCTAACCTTATGGAAAAGATGCACCTTTATATTAGATTAGTTTAATTATCGTCACATAACTAACGACCAATAATAATAATAATAATTAATGTTGTGAATATGATTTTTCATGTATTTGGTCCCAACAAAGCATAATTGTGAGATGAGGGTATTTATAAATATGCTTTTTTTTTTGTTAGAATGGTCAAAATCGATCCAATTCAATCCTTAATGAAATTGGCTCAATTCATGATTAATTGTTATGATTCGATCTTTAAAATTTATAATTTTTAATACGTTAGATTCTAATGGAACTCAATCTAACTTCAAATGCAATCCAATTAATTAACAATTTTTATAGATGCAATTAAAAATTATTTTCGATATATATGAATTAACATCTATAAGGTCCACTATAATAGTAATAAGAACAATAACAATGCAATATTGAGATATGTCCTTAATAGCAGACCAACTTGAGAGAAATTGTGAAGCGAAATAATAATAATAACAATAATAATAATAATAATAATAATAATAATAATAATAATAATAATAATAATAATAGTAATGGTTTTTTTAAAAAGGGAACATAGCTATAATGTTTTACTAGATTTTTCATGGGTAGTGTTTTTTGGAGGAGAATTATCAACAAAAGAGGCTCAACAATGGGATCTAATTAGACAACTTTAATCAAAAAAATAAAAAATATAATTATTTTTTCACATAATTTTAGGTATTATGTAGAGAGTTTGATTTTAATTAGAAAACTAAAAAGATTGTATTTGAAGAAGAGAATATTGGATAAATTTTTACCATATATATAACTTAATTAGATAAAATTCTTTACAAAATAGTATATATATATATATTCCTTCGCCATCGAACCGAAGTTGATGGTGATCACAGTGTTCTCCTAAACACTGCCGCCAATTCCGGACCGTCCCGCCACCGCCACCCACAAATTCTCCCTCTCCCCGCCCCCCGGCTCTTTGCACTTTCTCTGTTGGTAGTGTTAGCGGCTGAAATTCTGGTTCGTATTTTCCCTATCCATCCCTGTCTCTCTCAATTAGAATTTGGAATTTATACTTTATTGCCTTCCATCATCTCATCTTTGAGGAAATTTTCGCTCCGGAAAATTTATTGGTAGACTTGGATTTCACAGTCATTCAGTCATGATGAATTTGGAAATTAGATTACTTGGCCGGTTAGTATCTTGGAACTAGATGAATAGTTAGCCAACCGGCCTTCCTCCAATTTGATGATGAAGATCCTCTACTTTCATATCTGAAAAGACTTCATCTTTATCTCATTCCCCTCCCTTATTTTCTTTTGTTTTATTCTACATAAAGGTCCTTATGTTTTGCGTTTGTGTTGTTGTCTGTCCATAATTCTGATTGGGTGAGAAAAACCTGGGGAATTTCTTCACATGCATTGCCTATTAGCATCGTTTTCTTTACAGGTTTATGCTGTCTTGGCATTGATAAATTACTTTTTTTGGGTTTGTTTTTTATTTTAAGTAGCAAAGATACGAGAAAGTTTTGATTCTGTTTATGAATTTCGTGTGAGACACTGTAGGTGATCCAAGTGCCTGCTTTCAATGTACTGATCTTTGGCAAAATTGACCAGTCCTACAGCTCATTGCATGTCCTTATTTGTTTTTAGGTGGTTAGGGGATTTGGGGTTGATTTAGTTTCCTGTACGAGTCCTGCTTTCAAAAGTCTGGAGCTTTACCGTTAAATATTTGACTTTTGGCAGCGGCCCCAGAAGGCTGGAAGGATTCTTTTTGTTTGTTTGTTTTCCATGTATGTTACTGAGGCTTGAGTCTATGGCACTGATAATGAGCTTGACTCCATTCAGGTTTAGCTGTAGCAATGGCTGAAGAAGCTGGCATGTTTTTTGTACGACAGACCATTGGCACAGTCCTCTGCTGCAAATGTGGGGTAGCTATGCAACCGAATGCTGCCAACATGTGTTTGAGGTGTCTGCGTTTAGAAGTTGACATTACTGAAGAGTTGATGAAGCATGTGACTGTCTTATTTTGCCCTGATTGTGAGACTTACTTGCAGCCGCCCAAGACTCAGATTAGAGCCCAGCTAGAATCAAACGAACTCCTAACATTCTGCTTGAAGAGGCTCAACTTGGATAAAGCCAAAGTCACGTTGGTGCATGCTGAATTTCTATGGACTGAACCACACTCTAAGAGGATCAAAGTTAAACTCAGAGTCCAGAAAGAAGTTATTCATGGGGCAGTCTTAGAGCAATCATACGTTGTTCAGTATGTCATCCAATATCAGATGTGTCAGAATTGTTCTAGACTACAGTCAAATCCTGATCAATGGGTGGCATCAGTTCAACTTCGGCAGCATGTTTCTCATCGTAGGACTTTCTTCTATCTCGAACAGCTTATGCTTAAGAATGATGCTGCAGCTCAAGCGATCAGGATTAAAGAGACCGACCATGGTATTGATTTCTTCTTCTCCAACAGAAGTCACGGTGTCAAATTTGTCGAGTTTGTGGGAAAATCCGCACCTGTCAAGACTCGCAATGACAAAGAACTAGTCTCCCATGATCCCAAGAGCAACAATTTCAACTACAAGTACACTTTCTCTGTTGAGATTTGCCCCATCTGTCGTGAAGACCTAATCTGTCTTCCTCCCAAAGTGGCCACTAGCTTGGGGAATTTGGGCCCCCTTGTGACTTGCATTAAAGTGAGCAGCAACCTAGTGTTACTGGACCCTAACTCGCTGAGATATTGTTTCTTAGATGCTGATCAGTACTGGAGGTCACCTTTCTCCAGCCTGCTTTCTAGTAGGCGGCTTGTGGAATATATCGTCTTAGATGTTGATAATGTGGCCCCTGAAGTTCATGTTGCTGGATCAAGGTATGCTTTGGCGGATGTCCAAGTAGCTCGTGTGTCAGATTTTGGAAAGAATGACACTATGTTCCACATCAGGACACACCTGGGCCATCTTTTGAGTCCTGGAGATTACGCCCTTGGATATGATCTCTTTGGGGCAAACCTCAATGACTCCGAATTGGATAAACATAACGGACTAGTCCTTCCTGAAGCAATCTTGATCAAGAAGAGTTATGAAGAAAAGCGAGAAAGAAAAGGGGGAAGCCCCGCTGTTGGAAGCTTAAATCCCTTAACATGGAGGCAGATGATCACCCTAAAGGTAGAGTTGACAAAGATAAGAGGGAGAATGAGTATGAAGAATTCTTGAGAGACTTGGAAGATAACCCTGCATTAAGGTTCAACATATCATTGTACCGCAACAAGGAGTATCAACCATCTGATGAATCAGAATCCGTGATTGATGGTGAAGAGATGCCTTCTATTCCGTTGGATGAAGTGCTTGCTGATCTTGATATAAGCGATGAAGATGATGATACAGACGAATGATTTGCTGTTGCACTGATTGTACGCTTTCTACTTCATTCTTACACTCTATAGCTAATAGCCTAATAAGTCTTTATCAGTGGAGAGAAGCAATGGGCTTCAATTAAAGTTTCCAATTTTCAGAATCGGATATTGATTGGTAAGGGCGTGGGTGGAGAGCCCTCGGCCACCAGTTAGGTTTTGGTTGTTGGACTTGGAAAGAAGGTTGTTCCATCTTTGAGTAGTTACTCTGAGTATAAGATATGTCTTAATAGTAATTTCTTTGTGACGTTTAACTAACAGATTTATTAGAGCATGCAGACTTTTATCTATGCGTACGTTTTGCTATTGACCTTTGACTATGCTTCAGTAAACCAACAGGCATAGGATAAATGTTCCTAGAAAAGATCAGTTAGTCCCAAATTTGATAATAAAAACTTGTTTTAGGACAATTTGTCTCTTGCACAAATTTTTATGTAAAACAATCATACTATTGTCTTTCTGTTGAATTCCATGGTTATAATCCTCATCAGGGTATAATGTTCTTCATTAGCCCTTGATTATTGTCTAAACATATAGCAAAAATTTCAGCATAATTGACTTTTCAGAAAACAGAAGTTGCTACTTTTGTTTTTTTATGCATCAGCTTAAGAGTAATCTGATCTTTTATCTGACTGTCATCTTATTATTAAAGCAAGAACGATGAAAATGTGACAGGTGAAACATTTGCTTAATCAGTGTCCCTTTCTTTATGCTTAAAAGTCAATAGTCAGCATAAGCAACTAATGCCCCTATCATTTTCAGTATTTATTCAATAGACGGTCGCTACTTCCATTATTAATATGAAAATGGCAATTAAGCTAAATTAAGTAGCACTGAACGACAGCAAATTGGGTCCTCCGTTGGGAGAACAGAATTGCTCTGAGCTGAACCGATTCCTTTTTCTTTTCTGGGATCCCTGGAAAACCTATGAACTTTCAGGAGTAATAATTGGAAGTGGTAATAAGGCCTGGATGCAGTGGTGTTCAAGCTAAGGGCTGTAGAACTAGCCTTACAGTTGCCTGCATTACCCACCACTGGACATTCACTGGAGTTCCTTAGTTAAGCAACTCTCAGATAATTAGGTTTTTGGCTTTAGATGGAGAAGAATAATAGAGAAACTGTTTACTTCATGTGCAGGTAACTCTCTTTCTCTCTCATTCCTGTCTTTTACACTTTTTGGCTATGTGATTGCATCTTTTTAGTTGTAACCCATCTGGAAATTTAATAAATCCTGATGTCTAGTAGTGGGTTTCATCACTTTCATGATCCAAATATAGAAATCAGATAAATCCCCAAAGTTAAAAAAATTCATCTTTTTTATCCTTAACGAAACAATGATTGGCTAAGGGGTTTTCAAGACAAATCATACCAAGAAATGGACTTGGGATATAAATTCCTGAATTTCATTCCTTACACTTTTATTTAGGAAAATACTGATTTAGTTGAGGTTTGTAGGAGAAGACTGAAGAATTAGACACAGTAAGACACATTATTAATTTTGGGTGACGTTAGGGAAATTTGACCAATATGGAGATTCAGAATTCATGAACCCAAAGCCAGCCACATGCACCCAAAAAGAAGATGACAAAGCAGTTGACAGGAAAGAGGGATGATACTGAACTCCATGCCGCTGCAAGAGCTGGAAATTTAACTGAAGTCATGGACATATTGACCGGCACTGAAGAGAGAGAATTGCAGGAATTGTTGACAAAGCAAAATCAAGCCGGTGAAACTTCCCTATATTCAGCTGCAGAATATGGGCAAGTTGAAGTTATCAGTGACATGATCAAGTTTTATGATCTCATGGGTGCTAGCATCAAGGCGAAAAATGGGTTTGATGCATTTCACATTGCGGCCAAACAAGGAGATCTGGGTATGCTCTACATTTGCAAAGTTGTGTTTAGTTTACTTTCTTTTTATGCTAAAACTTTTGAAGTATTGGTGGCGTTTATGAAAATTTTGCAGAGATATTGAAAGTTTTAATGGAGGAACACCAAGATCTCTCGATGACCTACGATACATCCAACACCACAGCTTTACAGACAGCTGCAACTCAAGGGCACATTGAAGTGGTGAACTTCCTCCTGGAATCTGGAAGTGGGCTGGCCACCATTGCTCGAAGTAATGGCAAGACGGCATTGCATGCTGCTGCAAGGAATGGGCATTTGGCTGTGGTTAAAGCCCTCTTAGAGAAAGAGGCTGCACTTACTACAAGAACAGATAAGAAGGGCCAGACCACCCTTCACATGGCAGCGAAGGGTCAGAGTGTTGAACTGGTGGAGGAGTTGATTGAAGCAGATCCTTCTTCAATTAATGTGGTTGATACTAAAGGCAAAACAGCATTGCATGTAGCGGCAAGAAAGCGTAGGGCTCAGGTCTGATTTTCATTTTTCGTAATCCTCTCACGATTTGTGGTGGGCATTGTGGGCACATGAAATTATCATTTTGGGATATTCATAGAAACTCTAGGTTTAGGCCCTTTTTCTCAGAGAAGAATGGGTGTCGAGCAGAAGACATTCTGTGCTGCTTTTGAACTGTGATCAAAATCATAAAAAATCAGATGATAGTTCTTGTCATGACTCTGAGTAAAAATAATTGTCAGACATGCTTGTATACCTGTGTTTTCCTTAAATTGCTAAATCAACTGTGTAGGTTACAGAGAAAGTGTGAGCCAGAGGCTGATGCTTGTTTAATACTTATACAGATTGTTAGAAGATTGCTGGCAGAAAATGGAACAGATACAACAATTGTTAACAGGGCTGGTGAAACTGCCCTTGACACAGCCGAGAAAATGATGCACCCAGAAATTGTAGAAATACTTCAAGAGCACGGCGTCCAGAGTGCCAAAGTTATCAAGCCACCAGTAACCAGCTCTGCTCGCCAACTAAAACAGACAGTAAGTGACATAAAACACGAAGTCCACTATCAACTAGAACATACCCGCCAGACAAGAAAACGTGTTCAAGGAATTGCTAAACGCCTCAACAAGATGCATGCCGAGGGCCTCAACAATGCCATCAATTCCACAACTGTGGTTGCAGTCCTCATAGCCACCGTCGCCTTTGCAGCCATCTTCACAATCCCGGGACAATATGTTGATGATCTAGATCACATTCCCAGGGAGAGTTCTCTTGGAGAAGCAAAAATTGCTCCACAGGTCCCATTTATGATCTTTTTTGTTTTTGATTCGGTTGCCCTTTTCATGTCTCTTGCAGTTGTGGTAGTTCAAACCTCAGTGGTAGTCATAGAGAGCAAAGCCAAGAAACAGATGATGGCCATCATAAACAAGCTTATGTGGTTGGCTTGTGTGCTGATTACTGTGGCATTTTTGGCATTGGCCTTCATCGTGGTGGGTAGAAGGGGTATATGGCTTGCCATTGGTGTCACTATGATAGGAGCGACAATTATGGCCACTACAATAGGAACAATGTGCTATTGGGTAATTCGGCATAGAATAGAGGCCAAAAATTTAAGGAGCCTTAGGAAATCCTCACTTGGAAGCAGGACAAGATCTTGGTCAGTCTCAGTGATGTCAGACAGGGAGATTTTAAACAGCAAAAGGCTAATGTACGCAATATGAAGTCTACAGAGCTACAACAACAACGACGACGACAACAACAAATCAATATGGTTTATACCAAAGGAAGTTTGTTCAATCCATATGCATGGAGCCTTATTTTTGAGAAGCAGAGGAAGGTCTACAGAGCCTTGTTTTTGAGAGCAGCATGCTGTATTTTTCTTCCTCAAGGCCGAGTAGGTCCATTTCCCATGTGCTAGAGTAGTCCATTTTTTAAGATATAATCATAGGACAACTTGATACATCTTTCCTTGGTGCACATATGGTTACATTCTTCAGCATCAGATTTTCTGTCTTCTGGAATTCATATCAAGTACATATTTCATAACAACCAAGGCATCCTCTACTTGTCCAGCTGAGCTTGACTGATTCTGAAAATAAGAGGAGCAACAAGCACAATATACTAAGACTACTTGTGACTTCAAATTCATGTGAACGCAAATTACTGATAAGATCATAATTCATAAGATTGGTACGTACTCAAAGCTTGACCTTTGCCAGGTCCAAAATGAAAAACCCTTATTTTATGTATGTGAGGAACATTACATGCTCTGACTCCCTCCAACCAATTAATTATATTACACATCATCGACATGGACATGGATGTATATATGCCACATCTCTCTCTCTCTCTCTCTCTCTCTCAGCCGTCCCAGCCTGCGTTAGTTATTGGCTTATTTGGCCCCCTTGCGTTGTCAACTCTGAACAAGAGCTTCTCTTCCCTCCCAACTTCCCAAATTTGGTACATTTTATCTCATTTTAATGACACCTAATTTCATTTATATAATTGGTCCCTATGTACTTAGTTAAGATTGGATAATAACTAAGAACAAGAAGAATGATATAATTGGTCCCCATGTACTTAATTATATATAGCTAATTAGTCTAAATTTAATACTATTTTACAGTTAAATTAATACTTACACAAAAGTTCGTTGCACTACAAAAATTACGTTAACAAAATCGTTGTCAAAGATTAATGCCCAAAAGGCTAACAAAATTTTAGATTAATTCTTTCATTTTCATGAATAGTAAAAAGATTAGACCTTTTATTAAAATAAAAATAGTTTATGATTAGATACAAAGTCAAAATGGTTATTTTGAAGAAAGAGAGATCATGCTTATTCATGGTATACTTGATATTGAAGTAATCTTCAAATTAAACAGTAAATATTATAAAAATAAATTTAATTTAATTTAACTGATAAATAAAAATTTAAAAATTATTAACTTATGTCTCTCTTTATTAAAAATTAAAAGAAACAATGAATGGCCGAATACTCACGTGATTATCCACTGCTGCCGGCACCACGCCGTCTATGCACCGGCTTGACCTTTTCTTTTTCCTTTTTCTTACTTCAGAAGTTGAATAATTGGGGGTCTCCTTTCACCGGTCACCACCTCACTGACCAGACCAGTAACAATGGAGCAGTTTAAAAAACAAAAAAGGTACATAAAGAAAAACACTTTGGGGACACAATTAAATATCTGAGAGTTACATTGCCATTGGTAATATATCTTGGGTTTGGATTTTGGAGTATTGGGTATTCCGCTCGCTTACTCTCTCTCTCTCTCTCTCTCTCTCTCTTATTTGCAATTTGCAAAAAAATCTCAATTTGCTGCGGATTAGCTGGATTTTGCTCATACTCCATACAAGCTGTTACCTACTTCCTCCAGCTATTGACTTTTTTGTCCTCTATCCTCTGTATTCCTCATTTCTCTTTCTCGCTCTTTGATTTATACTTTCATTTATTCTTTTATTGTTTTCAAATCTGTGGAACAATAGAATCCCCATCTGGGGTCGTCATCAACTGCTGGCCGATTCATCTATCTGCGCGTTTTCGGCACAAATTGCTTTCTTTCCTTCAATTTCGCTTGATTCTTTGCGAGAGCTCAAAAGGTTCTTTCTGATTTGGGTTGTTCAAGCCTCTTTTCTCTCTCTGGAGCTTACATGATCTGAAAGGTACTGTCTTTTTTGCTCTTCGATTTAGCTTCCTTGTCGATTGATTTGCTTCGGTGTGCTTTTTGGTGGAATGTGGTTATATTTGGATGTTTGTTATGATTATTTGATCTAGTCCTATAGCTGACTACATTACCCAGTTCAGTTGTGGGATTTTATTGCTTCAAAGGGGTCCTTCTTTCTGATTAGTCTGCAATTTCCTGTATAAGTATAACCCTCTTTCCTTTTTTGGTTCAGCTTAAATAATTCAATCGACTCATATGAACTTTGTGCCCAAGACTCATTTGCTAATGTAGATCTGAGAACTGTTTCTCACTGCATTTTTTGATTGTAAGCCCATGCATATTACTTTTTTTTTCTCCATATTAATAACCAAAATTTTGGGTTTGCAGGAATTTTGTCATCTGAGTTTAAGAGAACCAAAATGGGCAATGGAGAGAATTTCTTCATGCTGTTCATTTTGCTGTCTCTAGCATGCCTATTGAAGGAGGTCGATGCTGACAATTTCCTGATAGATTGTGGATCTCCTACTAATACCACTGTTGGTAATCGCGTATTCTTAGCTGATAGTTATGCCTCAAAATACCTTTCAACTCCTCAAGACATTTTAGGAAATACTTCTGCCAAAACAGATTCACAGCTTTATCAAACTGTGAGAATTTTTAGTGGAACAACCAAGTACTCTTTGCCCATTAATCAGATAGGGAGGTACTTCATCCGCCTATATTTCTTCCCATTCGTGTACCAGGCTTACAACTTGAGTACTGCAAGTTTCTCAGTTTCTGCTGAGCAATTTGTGCTCTTTAGTGGTTCTACCCCTGGGGATCCCCGACCATGAAAGAGTACTCAGTTAATGTGACTTCTAAGAACCTTGATATTACTTTCACTCCTGCCTCAAAATCTGTGGCTTTCTTGAATGCACTAGAAGTCGTCTTAGTCCCTGATGCATTGATTGTAGATGATGCCACCGTAATTAATCAATCAGGGGCTTCAGTGGCCTTACAACGCTGGCTCTAGAAAAAACTGCTAGGGTGAATATGGGTGGCCCCACTGTCAATGACACCCTTGGCCGAACTTGGGATGCGGATACCAGTTACTTGGTCACCAAGGATTCTGGTGAGGCTGTTCAAAACATTGCAGCTGTTAAGTATGCTGCGAGTGGTCTAGCTACAGTTGATGATGCTCCCCCTTCTGTCTATGGTACTTGCAGAAAGCTCAGCTCTGTCAATGTTTCCAATGCCAATTTTAATATCTCATGGGACTTCAAGGTGGATCCTGGGTTCCAATATCTTATTCGTTTTCACTATTGTGATATAATCAGTACGGCTCTGAACCAGCTGTATTTCAATGTCTTTGTCGATTCTTCGATTGCTTCGCCGGCCTATGACTTAACTACTCAAGCAAATAATGTTTTGGCTACTCCTGTTTATGCTGATTATGTAATGCCCACAACTGCAAGAAATACTATGCGTGTGAGTATAGGGCCGGCCATTGTGAATGGGAATGAACCTGAGGCTATTTTGAATGGGCTTGAGATTATGAAGATGAGCAACTCTAAGAACAGCTTAGATGCTGGTACAGCTTTTATTCCTTCCTCCGAGGCAAAATCTAAGAATAATTTGGGCGTGATAGTTGGTGCAACCGTGGGTGGAGCTTGCCTGCTTGTTTTGGCTGTCATTCTCTTGCTCTTATGTAGAAGAAGAAGAAAGAAGCTTGCTCAAGGTCATTCGAAGACCTGGATTCCTCTATCCCTTACTGGAGGGACTTCTCACACGATGGGAAGTAAGTACTCAAACGGTACAGTCACCAGTGTGGCTTCCAACTTGGGTTATCGCATTCCTTTTGCAGCAGTTCAAGAAGCCACCAACAATTTTGATGAAAGTTGGGTAATTGGGATTGGTGGTTTCGGGAAGGTTTACAAAGGAGTCTTAAGTGATGGCACAAAGGTTGCTGTAAAGCGTGGCAATCCAAAATCCCAGCAAGGTATTGCTGAGTTCCACACAGAAATCGACATGCTTTCACAGTTCCGTCACCGCCATCTGGTTTCCTTAATTGGTTATTGTGATGAAAAGAATGAGATGATCTTGGTCTATGAATACATGGAAAACGGGACCCTTAAGAGCCATCTCTATGGATCTGACCTTCCCAGTCTCAGTTGGAAGCAGAGGCTTGAGGCATGCATAGGAGCAGCCAGGGGACTTCACTACCTGCACACTGGCTATGCCAAAGCTGTTATTCACCGTGATGTAAAATCTGCAAATATCCTACTTGATGAGAACTTAATGGCCAAAGTTGCAGATTTCGGGCTATCAAAGACAGGACCCGAGCTTGATCAGACCCATGTTAGCACAGCCGTAAAGGGCAGTTTCGGATACCTTGATCCCGAGTATTTCAGGAGGCAACAGCTGACTGAGAAATCAGATGTGTACTCATTTGGGGTGGTCTTGTTTGAAGTTCTCTGTGCAAGGCCAGTTATTGACCCAACCCTTCCAAGGGAAATGGTGAATTTAGCTGAATGGGCAATGAAGTGGCAGAAGAAAGGGCAGTTGGAGCAAATCATAGACTCCAATCTTCAGGGGCACATCAAACCAGAGTCTCTCAGGAAGTTTGGTGAAACTGCTGAGAAGTGCTTGGCTGACTTTGGTGCTGATAGGCCTTCAATGGGAGATGTCTTGTGGAATTTGGAGTATGCCCTTCAACTTCAAGAGGCTACTATTCCAGATGATCCTGAAGAACACAGCACCAATATGATTGGGGACATTGCCCCACAAGTCAACAATTTCGCTGGAAATGATGCTAGTGTTTCGTTAGTGCAATATGAAGCTACAAATGTCGATGATCTATCTGGTGTCTCAATGAGCAGGGTGTTCTCACAGCTGGTCAAGTCGGAGGGGCGGTGATTTCCATGTATTTCTTCCGTGGCATCTGATCTTGTCAGTTATTGAGAGGGGTGCTTGGCATCCAGAAAGGCGAGCGGGGTTGCTTTTTGAGCAAAATTTTGCGACTTGCGGCAGCTATTTGTAAGTTCATTTGTACATTTCATAGCCATTCATTTTAGACAACATTGGTGATTCCCAATTGTAAGACTTGAGTTTATTAACTCTTATTTGTTTTTCGCGCCTCTTTTTTCTGTACAGAAAGATGTTGTCTGAATTGGTTTATCCTAAGGGAAGTTGTTTCTGAAAATTTTTCAGTATGTTGTGACTTCAGAAGGGAATAGATGTTTGAGTTTGCCTGTGATTATCATCTTTCTTCTCACTGGAAGCCTTCTGTTTGTACTCCCTTAGTTTGCTGTAATGTTACATTTATCCCATTTTGTGCTGTATTTATGTCACTCAAACTCTTAGTTCGTCTCAATTACTCGTGTGGGATACTGAAATGACGGTTCTGATTTTGGGGTACAAGCACTGGCTCGATCCTCCACACAAAAAGCCTCCAACATAAATGGAAACCAGGTAAACATACCTGTATTACCTGATAGACATTTCTGCTTTTAGGAAAGACTGATCATGATAATCAAGTGCGATTCAGTCAACTCCAAAAGCAGTTCAGCCAGAATCGGTCTTCCTAAAGTAAGAATACTTATATGGGATAAGACTATTTACACATGGAATCAAATGCGATTCACTCAAACTCTATACCCGTTAAACGAGACCCACACCAAGCGTTGTCGCTTGTCATTGAATGGGCAGGTGCATGAGGTATGGTGCAAAATACCGTGAAACGGTCCCTAAAAAAAGGTGTATCTATTTTTCTTCTTTAATTTTTGTGGGGTTTCTGAAACTCTCTAGTCTCGATCAAGGATTCAACAAATGACTTTTTGATCCTCCATGCGCTTGCATTGTTCTGGACCAAAATTACATGGCCTGCGTGCGCCAGTTGAACATGCAAGCTTCTTTTGTCTTGTACTTATATTGCCCTTTCCTAGCACAAGTCTTTTTGTCATGTATTTCTATTGCGCCTTACTTTTTCTTTTCCTTTTCTGGGATTCGTAGTTTAGTTGTGATCTGCTTCTAATCTATATATATGAGATTGTGAAATGAGAGTGTCATTTAGTATATTATGCGTACAACGCAACTCTGTGACAATTGTATTCCTTTTTGTGTGTAAATGAATTATAAAAACAAATAGTATAATACATAGGAAAATTCAAATAAAAAATTTATCTCAATTTCAACTACTAGATCAAAACTATATTGCTCTCATAATCCATGCTACTTTCGAGTCTGCTAGTTATTTTGATTATGTCTATTGATCTTTTGAGATAACACGGCTATCTCTACACAATCATTTAGCCCTAATGAACTTATTTAGGCTGAAGATGAGGTTGCTACTATTATAAGCTTGTTGATATGTCATCAAAACCATCTCGACTAAATACTTATCGCAATCTTTTTCAAAAATTTGTATTGATGTAATAAAGTTTATAGTGGTTTCTAAAGAAGTGGATACATTTCGAATGCGCAATTTAAGCAGGCTTATCTTCATCCCTACAAGTCCACATCAAGAAGAAAATACAGGATGGATTCATATTACCCAAGTCATGCCATCTTTTAAGCCAAAGGGGTGGTAGCCTAGTTGGCTTCCACCCCCATCTTCCGTGCTCACTACTTGCGTTTAAATTTTGGGGGAGTATTATATTTCTTTGTGAGAAAATTGTGCGGTCGATGGGCTAAGTTTGTCTTAGTAAAGTTGACACTTACCCCTTCTCTTGGGCGTATTGTATGATTTACTGGATTGTCCTAAGATAGAGGACAAGTGGATTCACCCTCTCACTCTTTCAAAAAAACAAAAAAGTCATGCATCTTTTTATTATGATATGCTTTAATATATTTTTATGAGCACTAAAGGAAGGACCATAAGCTTTTGAAGAAATTGTTGTTTGGGGAGTACATACATCACATACCCACAACCTCTAGCTCATTAGTGGAGAGGGAGAGAGAGTCATAAAACAAAGCACTCTCACCAGAAATATCAATCACTTGCTTTTCTTTTCTTTATTTCTGTGCATATTGGATCTACATGTAAGTTTCTTGTCTCATATCATCATATGGAGTCATAAAGGGGAAAAAAAGTAGTAGTAACTAATACTATGAATTATTAGCCTCATTTGAATTTATATTTAAAAATCCCGTTTAAATGGGTTATGAATAACAATTATCCTTTTTTATCTTTTAGCTTTAATTTATTATTGATTAGTTTTGAGATAGAATGTTATGTACGCTAGATTTTTGTTGGCTTTAAAACTAATTATTTATTATGTATTGATAATTTTATCATTTGTTTTTGAATCAAAAATATAAATAACTTACACGACATGTGGAATTAAATATGAATCACAACTTTTTACGCAAGCTTTTATACACTTTTTCCTTTTCAAGAATAGGAGAAGTATAGTTCAAAATGATGTCTAAACATTCAACTTAAAATTTGACACATCTTTTAAAATTTGATATACAAAATTAGGACTCGAATCAATATATATTTGTATAGAGAGAAAAACAGAATAACGGAGAAATAATATTCATTACACATCTCTTACAACTTGATATACGAAATTCGGCACTTAAATCAATAGTTTAAGGTTTCTATGTTTCCCTGATGTTTTAATGAATGGATTAGCTTGTCACTTGAATCATGCCTATTAATATTTAAAAATGAGTAGTGTTATAACTCAAACTATAGTAGTGTAGTTAATGCTAAGTTTTTCGAAAATTAAGAGTTATAATCACAGTAAAAGTATTTTTTCGTTTATCATTCATGATCTTGATATACATGTTTACATGGATAAGACTCGTATACATCCGCATCTTCTCATAACCGTATAAATACAATGAGAGTTGTTGAAATTAAGCTAGGAAAGACAGGTGATTAATTATACATGTAATCTAATACAAACAGATGTAATAAAAGTACTTGATAGATATTCATGTCATGGCATACTTTTGTTTGAGAGGATTTCGGGTTCATCAAGAGCCCGTGTAAAGGGCAATACAATACAGTGTACAATTATACTCACAAACCGGGGAAAATTTCAAGTTGAAAGATGACCAACTAGTGCGTTGAAGCTCGGCCGATCATGGCTGGTTTCGATCAGCGGCGGCTGATGACATTAACCTTGGAAGTGGAAGTACAGGCGAGGATCCGGCCAAGGATGGAAAAGAGAGAAGCGAGAGGAGAATCCCTTAGCCGGAGCGACCCTGTCTTTGACCCTGCTCAACCACTTCTTAGCCATCTCCTTCACACTATTATTACCCTTACTCTCCTTCTCCCTGGAGAAAGTGTAGGCGCTTCTCAAGTACAACCGCCTGCATGATTTGCGAGTCCACCACCGTGACCTCCCGAGCCCCACCACCGGACTTGACTGCTCTTGGGAACCGGGGATCGGGGTTTGATCGAGTCGTTATAGGGACCACTCGAGCGCCGGTGGGGTCGTGGTGGTGGGGGCTGATACGATATTGCTTGATTTGCAGCAGGTCGAGGACATGGTGGTGGTCTTGCTTGATCCTTGCTGGGTTTTGAGCCCTTGAGGTGTCGATGTTTGTTGTTGTAGTAGTAGTAGCAGCAGCTTGGTGCGTATGTATTTATATATACATACATGTTTTAAAAGTTGCCTCTTTATTTTCTATTTTCCTTTTTGAACTAATGGTTGTGTCAAGAGTGGACATATTGGCTTTGGATTATTTGATTGGCGGGTCATAAAGTTGTGGAACCAATTTCGTAAGGTGGATAAAAAGGTAGGTACCACTTTCTTTCACACTTGTTCTTTCATTTGCTTTTTCAATTTTTCAACAAAACTCATTAATAATCTACTATCAAAAATGCATTTCATCCCTCTAATTTTAAGTCCAATTGTCTCAATCATACATGGGAGAATGCAATTACAAATTAAATAAACGTGTATATCAAATTGAGATTATCAAGTCGGACGATAATATTAATTTTTTTTTTTTTAAATAGACTTAACCTCTTTCGAAAATCTGTTAAATTATATAAGATAAGAAATACTACAATTCATATTTAAAAATACAGAAACTTGTTCGAAAATCTAACTTGGTATTTCTAAAAGCATTCATGATAACACAAACACAATTTTAATTAAATCTTTTTTAAAAAAAAACTGTCATGGGCCTCGGAATAATATTTGGGCCCAGTACTTCGTTATAAGAGACTAATACGGAAAGCCCAAAATTCGGTTAGTTCAGTTTTCAACCGTCTTCTTCGTTTTCCTTCTTCAATCTTGGTCGTTAAACCCTAACATAACCCTCTGAACGTTGTCCTTTCAGCACACAAGCTTTCTCTCTCCTGTATTTCTCTCCAGTAGAGAGAGAGAGAGAGAAGATGCAGTTCTTCGACCTGAACATAGCTTATTTGGAAGGAGAGAAGTCCGTCCCCGACAAATCAGCGAAGAAGCAAAATCGCCTCCGGCTAATCATCAAAGCCATGGAGCTCGGATACACCGGAATCGCTTACAATCGAACTATCAAAGGCGCAATGTCTGAGTCCGATCGCTGCTCTATTCCTCCATTTCCTCTCTCCACTCTCCTGAATGTCGCCCCCTCTCTCTCCTCCATTGTATCCTTCCATCGCCGCCTCCTCGGAGTTCCGGAGAAAGCGCCTTTTCGTCAGTACACTCGCTTGACTGTGATGGTTGAGACGTCGGCTCAGGCTTCGGCTCTCAATTCGGGAAATCCGATTCTCAAGACTTACGATTTGGTCGCTGTCAGGCCTTTGAATCAGAACTGCTTCGATCAAGCTTGTCAATCCTCGCAGGTTTTCATTCTTACCGATTCAAATGAATTTTCTGGTGGAAAAAGGGAACTTTTTGAGTCTAATGATTGGTTGATTCTGACAGGTTGATTTGATTTCTATTAATTTTGCCGAGAAGTTACCCTTTCGCTTGAAGCTCCCTATGGTCAAAGCTGCCATTGCGGTTTGTCTCTGACTTGTTTTTTGTTTGTATTTTTTGTGTTCGATTGAAATTGAAATATGATTTGAACTTGCAGCGAGGGGTGTACTTTGAGATAACGTATTCGAGCCTCATGGAGGATGCTCAAGCGAGAAGGCAACTGATTTCCAATGCCAAGGTTAGATATTTGTAGCTTATAGCTTTGCCTAGCATTTCCATTCATAATTTCTCCTTCATTTATGTGCTTCTTTTCCCTATATATTTTGCTAGTAAGTTGCCCCATTTTTGACGGAATGCATAGCAGGATTTATAGTTTTGTGATCGAAAATTAGCTCAGGTTGTTTGATTGATTGCCAGTCCTAATAAAGTACATGATAAAGTATAAAAGCTTTTGTTTTTTTGGGTTTCATAAGGAGCACATTGGAGTGTATCTATAGCCTCAGCTTGTCTTTGGAGTCCCCTGCGCCTCAAAACTCAATTCCTGGAGCTTTTTGTTTGTTAAGATGAAAACCATAATTGCATGACATTTTTATTTTTGGGGGATGCAGCTGTGAATGAAAACCTATTGGTTTTGGAAGGTTAGGAGACGCAAAGATGAACTTTGGTTAAATAAAGATCCTAATCTTCAAAATTGAGTGGAGTTGTTACTATTGCTATTGGGAACTGAGGAGCTGTTTTGGGAAAATGGCTCTGTTGTCACCTTCTACTTTTAGGGGGATTATTGATAGTCCTTTTAACCATTCATGTTACCTTCCCTTCTGAACACTTCAATTGTCTTGACATCAGTTATTAGTGGAATGGACCAGAGGGAAGAATCTGATCGTCTCTAGTGCTGCTTCATCTGTCCTTGAGCTTAGAGGTCCAAATGATGCGTCCAATTTGTCTTCTTTGCTTGGACTTTCAAATGAACGTGCAAAGGCGGCTATATCTAAGAATTGCAGGTGTGTTTCATCATGGAAGCCTCTTCTTTCCCACCAAATTGTGCTGCTTGGAGTTAGATTCTTTCTTCTTGAGCCCCTTATTCCTTTATTCTGATTTGGTTTTTGTTGCAGACTATTAATAGCCAATGCTTTAAGGAAAAAACAGTTTTACAAGGATGCTATTAGAGTTGAGGTGATGCCAGCGGGTGCTCAAACTGAACCCAATAAGCCTTGGCTTGTTGATGACCTCGATTGGGATCCTATATCTAGCGGTGAAGGTGATTTGTGTTTAGATGATATGGCAAAGTCATTTGCTAATTCTGGCAAAGTCTCCCAAACTGTTAAAGCCATTGACTTTGGCTCTATTGTCAACAGTGTGCAATCACATGGTTTACAAGTAAAAGATATAGACTTTACAGTTGAGGATAAACTGTGTCCATCTGGTGATGTGGTGGACTTCGTATCCAAGGATCTTGTGGTGTCAAAAGATGCTGAAAAGCTGCGGAGGAAACCTATCCCTTTCTGCAGCAGTCAATTGGATCAAGATGGCAGTGCTGGTGAGAATTCTCTGCAGGCAATACTTTTGGATTCTCCAAAAGCTTCTTCAGTTCACGAGGACCTCGGAATTTCTTCAACACTCTTTCTTAAAGAGCAGGACAAGGCTGATGGTTTGGAGGGAAAAACCTCTGGAAATGAATTGGACTTGCAGAAGGATGTTGCTAATCAGGCAGACGATATGTTAATTTGTAGTATTAGGGAAACATTAGCAGAAGATGTCGGCTTGGATGTGGAATGCGTAGCAGATTTAAGAGAGGAAGTCTCTATCAACTTTCAGGATGTTGATGGCTCTGGTGTGGACACTGATTCCAGACAGTTAGTTTCAGATGTAGGGAATGATACAGAATCTGGGGTCTCAACTTCATTACAATCATGTGATCGGTCAAGTTTATCAGTCCCTCCTGATATATCCCTAAATGGGCATAGTTTGCCACTTACAGAAAATTCAGAGCTTGATACCAACTGTACTATAAATGCTGAAGAATATATGAACGTGGGCTCTTTTGTTAGTAGTAGTGATTTTTCAGTACGGGGGAGACATTGACTGAAGAACGTCAGAGGGATGAACATCAAATCAAAGGCGACATTGGTACCAATGAGTATTTAATTGCTGATACCACAATGGCGGTAGATTCTTCCCCTGGGGGAAAATACAGTGATCATATTGTAGTAACAAAATCCGTTCTTCCTGAGAATGTTACTGTGGCAGCTGGAAAACAAGTGGAAGAGAGTCCTAGAGTGGACTGTCATTCTTCAGCTGAAAATAAACCAGGTAAATATTGATGTTTTATTGTAATGTCATCTCGTAAGTTTGAACGAATATTTACTGTTCCACTGTATTTCATTTCGTAAGTGTTGACGCATTACTATGAATGCCCAACATGCCTGGTGTATTTTATGGTGTTCCCACCTCAAGTAGTTGTAAATGCAGAGGCTTTTCTGTTCCTGGTGTTGGCCCGTTGGCATAGTTAAGGAAGTCAGAAAAAATATACTGTCTTGAGCTCTTATTTCGGGCAATAAGATGAATTAAAATGCACGAACTTCTTTTGGATGTCTTTCTTTTTGTTTGGGGGGAGGACTATTTAATATTTGGTCTCCTATTTCTTGTAATCACAAGAGTTACATTGAATACTTTTTACAAGACTTGTTGAGTGAAGTTGTACTAAAATGCAGGTCCTCACAAGGTTAAGCGATTGGTATCAGATCAAGTTTACAGGTTTCCTTTTAAGCGGTTGCTGCAAGTTCAATTTAAGAAAAAAAGTAGAAAATCTACATACAAGAAGAAGAGGTGAGTATACATGGAGACTTTGAGTTGCGGCTGATGTACATGTGAGGTTTTACATGATATAGTCTGACAGTTTTGCTATCGAAAGTTATGTCTGTGAAATGTATACGATCTTGAATTTTTTCCAGTTGGAGCTTCAATCGCAAATTGCAATTTTGGAGTCCACTTGTTCACAATATAGTCTGGTACATTTATATATTCAACTTCTCATGAATCAGATTTATCTTGTCCCCCGTGTTGGGGGAGGGGGTTGGTCCATGTTCCTTGTAGTGAACTAATTTTTCAATTCATTCTCTTGTCAGGGTATCAACTTTCAATCATCCAATTGGAAAATAGAAGTCAAATTCAATGAGAGTAGATATGCTTGAGTTCGGTTTTGATGTATAGAAGAAAAAAAGAAATTGGATTATTGGATATGATGCTCTTATGTTTTGGACTTATGTGCCCCCCCAAAAGCAAAAAACAAATACGTAGCACTCCCAAATATGGGGTTTATGCAAATATCCTTTTAAATTTGTAATTTTTCATGGTAAGACACTGTTAATTTAAAATGTTAGCCTTTGAGAAAATTACTATCCATTTCCCATCCCGGAGTAAAAGGGAAAAAGAAAACAATCTCTCTTTAGTAGAAACTTAACTGCAGTTCCAAATAGCTTGCTTTGATGCAGGCAAGAGACACGATGAGCCATTGGCCTCTTGGCTTTGAATGACCCTGTCAAAGAGGCACCCTAGGTGTGTGCCTTTGATGTATCTCAGTCGAAGCGTGTAGGTGAAAGAGAACAATCACATATCATCAGGCTTAGTCTACTTAAATTTGGTGCTGGAGCCAAAACCTTGAGCTATATCAGCAGCATCTATCAGTGTTTTGTACTAAGTATTCTACAAAACAAATAATATCCTGTATAATTAGTGTTTTGTAGTTTCTTTTTATGGATCTTTAGAGAAAATACTAAGGTCTCAAAGTTAGTGGATTCGCACGCTTATTATTATATTTATTGCCATGAAATTGGTGTCAAGACTTTTATGGGCTTCAAGAGAGATTCAGCATGTATTGTTCCTATGAGACTTGACGTTACTTTCCTAGTGCGTTCATCAGTGATTGCAGTATCTTATTCATAACAAAATCCTTTTCCAAACACGGGGCCTAACGCTCTTGCTGTAGATACATACATGCACCATTGCGTAAAACATTATGTCACTGCGAAATTTTCTAGGTAAGGATGACTAGGGATTTAGAAGAAAAACATTTAACCTACCAATAACTGTATAGTAAGGAAGCAGCATCCTGAATGATGAGGATTCACGAGTAACAAAGGAGCGACTGAACAATGCTCATCAAGCTTTCCGATATGATGCCATATACTCCTCTTCCTTGTACGTTCAGTATGAAGCTATTTTCAAACAGATTTATTTTGAACTGGTAGAGTGGGCTGATGCACAGGACAATAAGGATTTAATGTCCTTTAGAAGAAGCTTACTGTCAAGAAATTTTTGCGGACATTCAAGAATCCAATCATATGTGAAAAGGATATGGCCTGAAAAAGTTGTTTGAGCATGTTGAGTTTTAGTTTGAGAAAAAAATTTGGGTACACTGTTCTCCTTCCTTTATTCTTGTGGTTATCATTCTTTGAGAAGATTGCATAATTTGAATTTTTGCATAGTTCAGTGTACTTGAGGTTGAGTGCTTTGCAACTGGAAGGGAATGATGAGGACAGAAACAATGGAAGCAGACCCTGCTCTAAATGCTTTTTAGCTTCCTACATATTTGCTGAGTTGTTATTGTAAGTTTTTCCAGAATTGTCATATTCCTGGAATTCCTATTTAGCGTCTTTTGTTATTATATTAACTGCATAAACTCCCTTCTTCGATAAAGAAACAATAAAAAAAACATAAACTCCCTTATGTTAATGGGAGATGAAATGTCAATGGCTGATGACAAATCAATGTATAGTAGTTTGAACTTTCATTTCTTTGTTTGTTATTCTTCCTGATTCTGGTCTCCCCTTGTTTTTTTGTACTTTCCTTTATCATTGAATTTATACATAATAATTCAAATGGATTGGATAACCTCTGGAACTAATTCTGCTGTTCTTGCTCTGATTTAGGTGTGTAAGAAATTTTAATTTTTCTTGTTCAACTATGCTGGTGTTTGGCACTTCTGAAGTTCCAAATAAAAGTTTTATCTGGGTTCTAGTGGGTGCTTGCGAGTTATTATCTACTCTATTCAAAAGTTTTTTCAAGTTTCTCATTCCATATTTCATGGAAGGCATCACATGGTGGGGACTCATCCGTGATCTGTTCATAGATTTTGGAAAATGGTTATTTTAGCCTCTTAGGGTTATAGCCCCTTTTTTAGCATATGGGAAAAAGCTCATGCGTAGATGTGCCGATACCTAGACTTTTAGTCTTGATGATGGTTTTTGGTAGATTAAAAATTTCCATTGTTTCCTGGAGAAACATTCCCTTTCTTTACTCGCTCCCCCAAAAAAAAAAAAAAACTCAAAAGAATATATAGCTCCTTTCAGTTTAACCTGCGGTTGTTTCTTATGTGAATGGAGGCGGTGGTAATGCAAGTTTAAGTGATCTAAGCGGACTATAAGCATGCTTAGATATATGTTATCAGAAAGGCTTTTTGGGGGGTGGGGTTGGGGGGTGTGTGGAGGCGTGCTGGAGAACATTGTTAGTGAAGCCTTAGGAATTAGCTTAGGGTATGAAGAAAATGAAATACAGCTGCCATAAAGTGACATTTTCGTTGTGTCTGGGCTGGTTTGATACTTCTGAGATGGTTTCATCTGAAGGAAATAAAAACAGGGCACACCTTGGGGTGGGGAGAGGGGGGTGTTTCTTGTCATAGGTTCATAGCTGCCTGAGGAGAGGGATCCTCCTCAGCAACTTCCCTGTCTTTTTGGCCTCAGCAGATAGCTAAACAAGCTGAAAGTAATTTTCCTGTGTGAATCTTTGCCGAAAGGTATGCATGAATCCCGAGGTGACCCATGCGGGTTTCTTGTTTATTCTCATGATTTAACGCGCTGTTCCATTAATTACTATTACTACTACTACGAGTTCCACTTTTCTTTTGCGGCTAATTTGTAGCAGTGCTACTCATGTGCCAGTGTCATTGATAATTTGTTTATTTTTCAAGTGGGATAAAAGCACTCAGAAGCGTAATGGCAAACAATGCTAATGTTGTGGCTGCTCTTTTGTGCTTTGATGTTATTTAAGTATTCTTTCTGGTTCCTATTTTCTGATTAACTATAATGATATTCAACAACTCTACCTTTTCCCATTTCATAGGGCTCATGTAGGTAGCGGCTCCATGTCGATAGAGCAGTGATCTGCACTATTTGGTCAGTTATGTCTTTCCTTCTCTTTCCAATTGCTTTCTCGTTGCAGATCCTGTTGTTTACTTTATCATGTGCATAGCCACAGTTTCTTCTTTATTGTGATACTCATTAACCTCTCTTCAAATTGCTCATTTCTGTAAGCTATTCCTTCTTTTTGTACATTTCTTGTGGTAGATTGAAATGGCTCCCTCCCCCTCTCTCAAAACTCCAAACCCAATGTGGAAAAAGAGGGGGGTTAGGTTGGGGAAGTCTGATGTTTGAACTCTCCTCTGACCTCCATTTGGCTCATCACCCTTCAGCATTTGGTTCAACAGCGTGAGTATTCCATGACAGGAAAATGGTACTTGAATCAGTTCTTTAGACTACTCCTTTAACAATGTGAAAGATAAGGTTGAAATTGAGAACTTTTCCGACCTAGATACAGGGTTTTTGGAGCTAAGCTATACAAACCAAAATGGTAATATGTAAAAAAATGCCAGAGTATTTTTCAAAGCATTTCATACATTTTATTTGAGAAAGAAGTTTTGCAACTTGGGAGACAATGAGAGCTCAACTTTCCTTTAAGCAACTGTTATTTCTCTTTTGCTTAAGAATTCTCAATTATGAGAGTCAAACTGAGTTATTTCTAGCTAAAAATGTGCTTAATTGTGGTCTTGATAAGGTTGCTATTGTGACTTGTTGGAAGCTGGAAGGCGAGCAAATTTATTAAAATTAGTTGCAAGAAAGATAATACTACATATTGCTCACTGGCAATGTTGGGAAGACGTACTTCAAGCCAAAGTTTGTCAGAGTCCCCAATGTCTGCCTCTTTTAAGCTAGATGACCTTTCCTAATGTATTATATTTTGATGGACAAATTCACAGGCTTGCTCAGCACTTGATTGTCCAATGATGTCATCAGGTCCTACATTTAGTTTTTCATTTTCTTTTTGCCGATCAATTATCCCAGCATTGTATTAGAAAATTAAATAAGGCAGGAAGGTTTTAGCGCAATATTTCACGCCCACGGACGGCCAACTAAAAACTCAGTTGGCCACAAAGTAAAGATTTTGTTTTCTTCTCTTTTGTGCGTGTGTGTGTTTTTTTATTGGTTATTATTTTGGGGGTGGTGTCCTCTTAATGCTCGTTGTGGATTTCATCAATATCATATTCATTGATTAGATGTATGGAGTATCCAAATAATCTCGTCAGATTGCTAAATATGTGCAGTTACTGAGGCTTTTGGAAAAACTAAATCAGGCTGTCCAAGAGAAGGGCATAGATAACCTAGAAAAATTCTGAATTGACTGGAGCATACAGATTGATGTGCATTTGCTACGTGCACAAGCACAACCCTCTCATGCAAAATGCTGTCTATGCCATTTGAATTTTGAACAATTTCTGAGACGAAATTCCGCTATTATCATTTAGACCACTGCCACAGATGTTACTATATACACATCGACTCCTAAGATTGGTTCTTGAAACAACACTCGACAACAATGGACAATAGACAGTTGAAATAGGCAAGGCAGGCAAAACTACTATTTGCCTCGCTTTCGACGTTAACTGCTAATTAGCAATCTTAAGGCACTATGTGGGAAGAAATGTTGTGAAGGAGATAGATCCAGTGCTCGTACTCTCCATCATCGTCTTCCACTGTCATTTGACTCCATTGTAGATCTATAGAGCTATGAGTCTTTTCATTCTCATCGTTCCTTGCAAAGCGTCCCCTAACTCTTGGCCTGCTGTCAGCTAATGTCTTTCTGCATGCATACTGATCCCCAAGAATTGCAGTCATATAAATGTAATTAAGTGATGATGTTGAATGGCTATGAGAAATATGTAGATAAATCAGACTATGTCTGATTGTTCTTCACAAAAAAGATACAATGCCTGTAATAAAAAAGTAATGTATCCTGTCCTTGACACGGAATATTTTTCCCTACATTGTAATTAGCACGGAATTGATGGGTACATCTGATTATGCCATCCTTTTTAAAAGGTTGGGAGCTACAAACCTTTAAAAGATGATTGTGACTGAATACGATGTTTGCTTATTTCATTGTGCAAGTGGAAATGACTGTTATCCTTGGCTTTCACATGCCACCTATGTCCTTTAATTTCAAAGGGCTAGTTATGTAGCTCCCCTTTTGTGATAAATGTGTTCTTTTATAGAGCAAGGTGTGATTTTGCTGTGAATATGGCACTTTTCATTTCAGTGGTATTGTTTATGCCCTATTGTTGCTAATTATTTTTGGGGCCATGTTCCTGTGCTTATTGATTCACAAAGTGGGGAAAAGAAGTTCCTGAAATAGTGCACTGACCTGAATTTTCTTGTTGAAGTTCCTCCGACTCCTTTTGGTTCGGTATCTTTCAATTCTCTCTTTCTTTTCTTCGGGACTGTACCGACATACCTGTGCCATACCTTGGAGAATGACGCTGACACTTTCAGATTCCAATGGAGTTCCTCCTTGTTGTTGATGGTGGCAGTGCAGGCCATTGTCTCCCTGCCATGAAACATATCAACCATGTTAGTTAGTAGTTACATGTTTATATATAACAGGTGGTGAATTATCTGCCTGTTTTGATAATTTGCTAAAAATGACAGGAAGCTGTTTGTATGATGCAGTAATTTGTGTGTGAAATGAATATTACCTGATCGAAATGGCCATTACTGAAGAATTGTCTGGCTCTCACAGGAAGATAATTAGGAGGGTGGAGTTCATTTTGGAGGGTATGGGCGCTTTGGCTTGTCTGAAGAAAAGCCGGAGTACAATTTTGGGGATGACTGCTTGTACAGCAACTTGGAGGTGAACTTGGTGACCCCATGTAACTACTACTATTACTACCACCACTAAACCTGCTTCCGATGCTGCTACTCCCTGTGCCAGACCCATTGATGGGCATAGCGGCTGGTTCAAGAGCTGTGGAATTGAGTTCACCGGAGAGAGACTGAGACTGAGGCAAGAGAGTTGAGAAATTGGATGGGTAATTATGCTTGCACTGGCTGAACGATGCGGAGGAGCTATAGTAGATAGAGCTCTTAGTTTGGCCATACATGGCTTTTGTTAAATATAAATGTTGGATTTTTTTTTGGGGGGGCAAGAGTTTGAGAATTCCGAGTGAATGGAGAGACGGAAGATTCTTTCGGCCTTGCCCAGCTTACGTTACATTTATACATGTGATAAATGTCGTTAATTAAGCACTTTGCGATGGTACAAAAGCGTTGACTCATTTCTACGCTGCTTCACTCGGCTCTACCCCACCCAAAAGCAAAAGGGGTCAAGGTACCAAAAAAATAATCAAGAAGGTTAAGAAGAGTTCTTATTTTCATGACTCATAAATTTGGCAATGAATATCTATGAAGCTCACAATCAAGCTCACATTGTAAACCTAAGAGGACAATGTATATAAGAATCATCTTTAACTAAAAACGTAAGGTGGCAATTGTAAACCCATGACATATTGTATATTCTAGCATGTCTCCTTATCTGACGTCGTTTCGATTTAAAATGTGGATATTGTAGAAGATTCTCCTTATGTTACGTAATAACTGGTGATATTTAAATTTGAGATCTAACTTGCTCAAAAAAATTTGGACATCATATATGCTTCGAAAAACAGATATGTATTTACCAAACCACTTGATGTGTTGATACTACTAAGTTAAAGATCATCATCCCAACTTGAAAGAGGTACGAGAGTTTGGTTTAATCAGGGAGGGGAGCTCAAGATCAAGGGATCATGAGTCGTAGGAATTCCAATAGGTTAAAAGCTATCTGTAATTGGATCACATTTATGTTGAGTGTGGTATTATTATTGTATCTCAATTTTTGAGTGGAGTGGTTTAATTTGGCAGATTGAATTTGAGGCGTTTATTCCACATATCTTTGTGGATGACTGCTGGGTTATGGAGTGGTTGAGGCAGACGTACTGTGGTAACTAAGTAATACTAGCTTAGCTCTTCTTCCTAACCCTAGCTATAACCCTAATTTTTTTTTTTAATTTTCTTTTTTTGGCAAAGGAGATAGGGAGCTACAAACCCTAAGTTGAATATCTACATTTGCACCCGTAATTTATGCAGAACTTACAGAATGTCAATGTGGGAGGTGGATGTGATTATGGGTCAGACTCTGAGTTCATAACACCAGCTATTCAAAGCTTCACTTTTAAGTATATGTATTTTCATGAAGTAATAATACACATATTCTGCTGTGATTGTATACAAAAAAACTATATAAGCTAAGTCCCTGTGTTAAATACATTATACATGGACGAATTTGAAGGGTAAACAAGCTGATGAAGAGTCTAGCTAGCTTTAATTTGATCGATGATGTCCCAATGAATGATTGCCAATCACCTACAATTTATCTGGTATTGATTGTTGTACTGTATACATGCATATATAGCAATGATTGGGTAGGTTTAATTAAGATTACAGGCACAGATGGCGATGGCAAGGCCAAACCTATGTAGACTACAATCGATCAGAGAGTAGGCCGGTGGAGTGGGTGGGTTTAAGACATCTAAAGTTATGTCAATGCACTGTGAAGAAGAAGATGAGCTCTCATATAAAAATTAGAAGTTGCAAGCCAGGCATTTGCTTAGCTTGTTGACTTTGAACGATTTGGCTGCTTTTAATTGAAGAGCTTCACCTTTTGTTTACATTTGCTTCCCTTTCTGGTAATATACCACAACATTAGCTATGTTTCTCATAGTTGGAGGGAAACTGTGGGTTATCAAACTGGGTCCTAATCTCAGGTGTAGCCCAACTGAGCTTGGATGCCTAAGGGGATCTGAATACCAACCAGACTTGTATGCCTAAGGGGACAGAGATAACAAACATAAGCTTAAAGCCCACCCTAACTCCTTCTACAAACAGGCAAGGAAATTGTAGCCTAGGGGAGAGGTTGGAAGTGGGGAGTATTGCTATCGGGAAAACATTCACTTGGTATAAAAAAATGTTACATAAGTGCATTACCCTCTGCAATAACCTAATGTGGAATTATGATTATTTAAACTTGATATACTTCAGTGGAAGAAAAGGGCTACAAATGTTTGAGCAAATGTAATGATGGAGTACACAGGGACAGGGTGATGTGGTGCAGAAGGCATAATTCCTAAACACAATGTCTTAGCTTCAAGGGGCTACTTTGACTTGGACATATTACCACTTGGAAGCAAACTTGCAAAATATACACAAAACAGCAGTGATTGTGGCACAGTGGATTGTACAAGGAGAGCAGCGAGCAGGTCCTCTTTGATTGCTATTATACCACCTAAATTAGAGATAATAAAAGTAAGATGGTTCCTATTAGTTTCGTGCAATGGCACAGAGGGCTGTTAATAAGGAAGATGAGCTAGGCCAAACATTGTTCTTGACATGTCTGACAATGGTAGTTCACTGTCACATTTGGTACATCAGATTCCATTCTGCGTTTCAGAAGAGGGAATTGGACGTCAAGGGTTTTGTGTTTTGTTATACACAGAATGGTTTGTTTAGATTCTTTTAATAACAAAAATATAAGTCTGAAGATTTTTATATGAATCAAATATATAAAGTTTTAATAACCTTTTTTAAAATTTATAATAAATACTCTTAGTTTATACAGATTTTTCATTTTTCAGGATTTTGTTTGGTATAATGAAGCTTAGGTTCTAAAAAAAGTTAGAAAAAAATTATCATAGAAGTTAGTAATAATTTACCATATATGGCATATGTGAGGATCATGAGTGTTGTTGTCGAGCCAAGATGGGTTGGGCTGTACATTATACAATCCAATTAAACAAATGTTAGGCCTCAGAGAATCCAACAGACGGTCTCTGACATAGCCCAGGTGGTTTTTACACCGATTTCCTTTAAAAATTTCCAGTAGCGAAGGGCAAAGTATTAAAACTGGGATACTATGCATCATCAATGGCGTCGCAGCCAAGGATCAATAATGTTGTCAATTGAAGTCAATACAAAAATGTTGTCAATTGAAGTCAATACTTCGAGGCATTCATCAATGACGTAGCTGACAATGGCCAAAAAGTTGTCAATTGAAGTCAATGCTTTGAGGCATCGACTCCGTCTTTGGTCCAAATTTTTAGCATCATTGCCACTAATTAATACTATGATGGAACATCATAATGAAATTTTCACCAGAGAGACATTGGATTCAAGAAATTATTGGCTTGAAAGGGTGCACAATACAATATGATCTCGCAATCTGATGATGTGCTGATGATGTGTAGGTGGTGAGGGTGTCTAGCCTAGTTGGAGAATTTTAGAATGCTGAATGTTTTGGATTGGGGAGAAACAAAAATAAAGAAAAGGAAGAAGAGGAGTCAACTAGCAGAACGATAACAAATATGGTTGGATAAAAGAAACAACATGAAACTCTAGAAGACAAATTTAATGGTGAAATAGGCATACGTGACTCTTGGGATTCTGAAGCTACACTTGGGAACGATCGACCGAACCAATCTGAAGATGGATTTTTTGATAGCCCCATGCAGACTGATTTAGTAGTTCATGAAAAAGTTGTAAAAGGAGGGAGAATCAAAACCAAAAAATACATGGCAAAAGGGAAGAAAGTGAAACTTCAAAAAAGGTGCTTAAAGAAAAGCTGGGAAAATCCTTGAGGAAATCAAACAAGGTAATGGCTTGGAAAGTAGGTAAGAAGGCAGGGCTTAAGGTACAAGGAAATGCTAGAGTAATGATTGAATTAATCGAAGCTTATTTGAGGAGCAAGAAAAGAAACCGAGCAATAACCCTGAATCAAGTTGAGGGGGAACTAAGCTTAATTCTTAGAGGCAATGTAGTTTTGTTATATTTTGCTTGGTGGATTCGTTGGAGCGGGAGGTGTCCTCAAGGTAACTCTTAGGTGGATAGTTTACATATGTAGGTAGACTGTTAATTTTTGGACTGGAGACTTAACTTTTCAAAGTAGATGGATTTGACTTTCATTATTTGGTGAATCTATGACACTTGATACAATTTTGGGTGAGTTTATTCTCTTTTATCTTTTATACGATTTGAATTTTAGAATTGATTCTTTTAAAGAACATGTATTGAATCATTATCACAGTTATAATGGATTGGCTATTCAAATTAATATGCTAGGTACGTATAGTTAAACATTAATGTGAGCGTATTAATGATTAGGGGGATTAAAGTTTCCTCAAACAAATATTTTTATCTTTACAAACAAGACTTGATTCTTTAAAAAACATATATTGAATCGATTATCATTGTCATATTTGTTCATGGCAAATGGATTGGCTATTCAAATCGATATTCTAATTGTAGTTGAACATTAATGTTTAGTTGGATGTAATGTAATATAATGATAATATAATACAATCGTTTTTGCAATACAATCATCATTATTCAGTTTGAGGTAGCATAATTACAAAGTAGTTATTATGTTGCAATACTATCATATGGCCAAACAATACAATGAAAACACAATTACAAACTTATTTATATTTTATAATTGATTACATTTAAAGAAACATTACATAAGATTGAAGCATCCTGGAGTGCTCTTACATAACAAAGTTGTGAGGAAACAAGAAGAAATCAACAACAAACAAACATGATATCCGTAGAAGAGATCTTGATATTCAGATCTCATTATTCCTGTTACAACACACAGTGGATACATAGAGAAAAGCTAATAGCTGTCAAGCATGAGGTTTAGCGACTGGGTAGCTGCTAGAACTCCTTGAGCTTTCTTCTCATAACGAAAACCCAAACTCTTGGACTCATCAGCACTCCAAACGAAGATCCCATAAAGCTGGTTCCTTTGCTGAAGCCTTGTACAAGCTGCCCAAAAACCCTTTCCAGGAGCGAGCCCTTCGCTCCCATCGCTGATAAAACTTGCCAAAATCTTACCCCCATTGTAATTCTCTGTTTGCTCCTCAAAATGGCTTATGAATTGATCAACGGTGGTGCTCTTACTGTAGCCGTAAAACTGGAAGTTTACGTAGTCGATAAGATCCCCATAGCTCTTCCACAGAGCAAGGTAATGACTTTGAACCTCTTCATCATTGAATGGCGCTATTGAAACGAATTCCACCAGCCCATTCTGCTTCAGAGTTGTTATCAGTTGTCCGATGCACTGAGCAAAGGTCTGTGGATCGGCCTTGAAGTGCTCGTAATCGATGTCGATCCCATCCAGGTCATATTGGTTGATGATTTTCGTCAGAGAAGAAACGGCGTTTGAGACCCATGACCCAACGCTGGTGGGTTTGAAATAGACGGGATTGCCGCCGGCGCTGTCCCCTCCTAAGCTTAGTGCTACTCTCACATTCGGGTGATTTTGCTTTATGGAGGAGACCTCTGAAGGAGAGAGATTGTCGGAGTCCCAAAAGACGTTGAATTTGCCATTCGTCGGGGTTGGGGAAGATGAAGTCGTGTAGTCGATTCCAAACGAGAGAATGAAGTGGAATTGGACGTCGGGGTTGATGGGCACATCGCTGAATTTCACGTTCTGGAACTCTGCTCCTATGTATTCTCTGAAAAGGTTGGAGTTTTGTGCACTTGAGTGGGGAATGAGGATTGTGATGAAGATGAAGATAAAGATTGGTCGAAGAGAGAGAAGAGGGTTGAGGCTGGAAAAGTACATGGCGGGTGCCTGTGGTTTTTGCTGGTTGAAGCTGGAAAATGTGTAGGACATTGATGGTGTTTGTGGAGTAAAGCCATGATATTTATAGCCAAAAACAAAATGTTCAAGGAAGGTTAGCCAATTCTAAAGGTGGACTTTTCAGAAATGTATTCACGAGGTCAAATGCATTTGCAAGAATAGCTGCCATGGTTAACTGGTTTTTTTTTTTTTTTTTTTTTTTTTTTTAAGATAGTTGAGTTGAGTAGGGTCAATGCCCAAACTCATGCTATTAGTTATAGTTGATTAGCTACAGGTACAAGAATATATTTTGTTATTCCTCTATCCTAAATTAACATTAAATAATGCTTTTATTTAAAAGTTTACGATTAAATAATATAGAGTATTAGAAAAGTAATAAATGTATATAGTAAAAGAACATATATCTCTTTTAGAAAATTATGCATGTATTTATTTTACTTTGTTACTTCTTGAGATCAACCTCTATTTTCACTTGGCTCTTGCATAAATATCCCAAACCGGATAAACATCCCCCTCTAACACCTAAACCTTATTTGGATTCTGAAAAGACCACCAATAACTTCCTTACACTATCTCACCTCCAATTTATGAAGAATTGCTTAAGTAACAATGTCAATGTGGTGAGAGGTTGATACGATTATGGATCAGACTCATGACTTGGACTATTCATAGAACTAGCTATGTTCCGCAAAGGAAAGCTTCACTTTAAAAGGTAATCCCCTCATTATAAAAGGACATTAATTAATTTTATTTGCTTTTGCTTCCCTTTCTGGTTATATGCCACAACATTAGTTATGTTTCTCATAGTTGAAGGAGGGGTAATTGTAGGCTATCAAACTTGGTCCTTATCTCAGTGGTAGCTCAACTAAGCTTGGATGCTTAAGGGGATAGAGATAACAAGCATAGGCTTAAAGCCCACCCCAACTTCTTTTACAAACGGGCAAGGAAATTGTAACCTAGGGGAGACGTTGGAAGTGGAGAGTATTGGCTATTCGGGTAACATTTACTTGGTATTAAAAATGTTACATCAAGAGTATTACCCTCTGTAATAACTTTATATGGAATGATGATTATTTAAACTAGATATAAATCAGTGGAAGAAAATGGCTACAAATGTTTGAGCAAATGTAGTGATGAAGTACACAGGGACAGGGTGATGTGGTGCAGAAGGCAAAATTCCTAAACACAATGTCTTAGCTTCAAGGGGCTACTTTGACTTGGACGTATTGCCCCTTGGAAGCGAACTTGCAAAATACACACAAAACAGCAGTGATTGTGGCATAGTGGATTGTATAAGGAGAGCAGCGAGCAGGTCTTCTTTGATTGCTATTATATCACCTAAATTAGAGATAATAAAGGTAATGGTTCCTATTAGCAATGGCACAGAGGGCTGTTAATAAGGAAGATGAGCTTGGCCAAACATTGTTACTGACATGTCTGACAATTGGTTGTTCACTGTCAAATTTGGTATATCGGATTTGATTTTAATATGTGAGGATGATGAGTGAAGTTACACAAGTGCAAATTTTAATATGAAACGCAGTTGGTTTGAGGTTGTTGTCGAGCCAAGATGGGTTGGGCTGAACAATATACAATCCAATTAAACAAATATTAGGCCACAGGGAATCCAACAAACGGTCTCTGACATAGCCCAGGTGGTGTTTACACCGATTTCCTTTAAAAATTTCCAGTAGCAAAGGGCAGAGTATTAAAATTGGGATACTATGCATCATCAATGGCGTCGCAGACAAGGATCAAAAAGTTGTCAATTGAAGTCAATTCAAAAAAGTTGTCAATTGAAGTCAATACTTCGATGCATTCATCAATGACGTAGCTGACAAGGGCCAAAAATGTTGTCGATTGAAGTCGATGCTTCAGAGGCATTGACTCCATCATCATCAGCACTAATTAATATGATGGAACATCATAATCCAATTTTCACCAGAAAGACACTGGATTCAAGAAATTATTGACTTATGTGTTGATGATGTGCAGGTGGTGAGGGAGTCTAGCTTAGTTGGAGAATTCTAAAATGACGAGTTATTTTGCTTGGGGAGTAACAAAAATAAAGAAAACCAAGAGGAGGAGTCCACTAGCAGAATGATAACAAATATAGTTGAAAAAAAAAACAACATGAAGCTCTAGAAGGACAAATTTAATGGTGAAATATGCATGCTTGACTCTTGGGATTCTGAAGCTACACTTGGGAACGATCAACTGAAGATGGATTTTTTGATAGCCCCATGCAAACTGATTTAGTAGTTCATGAAAAAGCTGGACATGTTCATGACAAATGGATTGGCTATTCAAATTGATATGCTACCTACAGTTGAACATTAATTTTTAGTTGGATGTAATGTAATAATGACAATGTAATACAATCGTTTTTGCAATGCAAACATGATTATTTAGTTTGAGGTAGGCATAATTACACAATAGTTATTAGTTGAAATACTCTCATATGACCAAACAATAAAATACCAAATAATAAAATGAAAACAAAATTATAAACTCGTATATATTACATGATTGATTACGTTCAACCAAACATGCAAGACTTAAGCATCTTGTAGGAGTGCTCTTACATAACAAAACAAGTTGTATGGAAACAAGAAGAAATCAACAACAAACGAACATGATTCCTGTAGAAGAGATCTTGACATTCAGATCTCATTATTCCTGCTACAACACACAATGGATATATATAGAGAGAAAAGCAGTCAAGCATGAGGTTTAGCTACTGGGTAGCTGCTAGAACTTTATGTTGTGCTTCCATCTCATCACGAAAGCCCAAACTCTTAGATTCATCAGCACACCGAACGAAGATCCCATAAAGCTGGTTCCTTTCCTGAAGCCTTTCACAAGCTTCCCAAAACCCCGTTTCAGGAGAGAGCCCTTGGCTCCCATCTCTGAGAAAACTGACCAAAATCTTACCCCCTTCGTAATTCTCTGTTTGCTCCTCAAAATGGCTTATGAATTGATCAACGGTGGTGCTCTTATCGTAGCCGTAAAACTGGAAGTTTACATAGTCGATAAGATCCCCATAGCTCTTCCACAGAGCAAAAAATTTTGGTCTCAACTTAGTCAATAAGTTTACATAGTCGATTTGCCGGTCTCTAGTTGAGACCAAAAATTTTGGTTTCAACTTGAGATTGAAAATAACGGACTTATATTGGTCTCAATCAAAGGCCGACTGGGTCAGACTCTAGTACAGTCCAATATAAATCGGTCTCTATAGTCGGTCTCAAATTGAGACCGAATTTCAAAATTGATTTCTAAATTTGATTCGTGACAAAGGTTATTGAGACCGACGCAATTCGATTTTTGTTCGTTCTCTAATCTGAGTTTGAGACCAATTCTGGACTTTTTAAGACCGTTTTTCGGTCTCAAAACAGGCGCTTTCTTGTAGTGCTTGTTGTTGGCTTTGAATAATTTGGCTACTTTTAAATTTGAAGAGCTTCACCTTTTATTTGCTTTTGCTTCCCTTTCTGGCAATATACCAGAGCATTAGCTATGTTTCTCATAGTTGATACGAGGGGTAAAGGTTGGTTATCAAACTGGATCTTTATCTCGGGGTCGCCCAACTGGGCTTGGATCCCTAAGAGTACGGAAATATCAATTAGACTTAAATGCCTAAGGGTACAGAGATAATAAACATAGACTTAAAGCCCACCTCAACTCCGTTTACAAATAACTAATTGGTTCGATATTGTTGAAGACTCTCCATGGGCTTGGCTGAACGATATACAATCCAATTAAACGAATATTAGGCCTAAGAGATTGCTACAAACGGTCTCTGACATAACTTGAGTGGTTGTACGCCGACTTCCTTTAAAAATTTCCAGTAGCGAATGGCGAAGTATTCATCATCAATGGCGTAGCAGACAAGGATAAAAAAGTAGTCAATTGAAGTCGATACTTTGAGGCATTCATCAATGACACAGCTGATAAGGATCAAGAAAGTTGTCAATTGAAGTCAATACTTTGAGGAATTGACTCTGTCTTTGGTCCAAATTTTTTAAAGAACATGTATTGAATTGATTATGAGTCATATTATAAGGACATTTTCTTGGCAAATGGATTGGCTATTCAACGTGATATGCTAGTTTAGTTGAACATTAACAAAAACAAGTTATAAAAGTGCTATTACATAACAAAACGAGTTGTATGGGAAAAACAAGAAATCAACAAAAATTGAACATGAATTCTGTACAAGAGATGTTGATATTTCAGATCTTATTATTCGTGTTACAAAACAGAATGGATGTATAGAGAAAAGCAGTCAAGTATGAGGCTTAGTTACTGGGGAGCTACTAGAACTTCTTGAGCTTTCTTCTCATAACGAAAACCCAACCTTAGAAGGTGATCACGAATTAGGCAAGAATGATGAATGAGGAAAATTTGGCTGTTTTATTTGAGTCCTTTTTTGGTGTACAATACTCTTGAAATGATGCGGATTGGGCCTTAAATAATAAAAACATTTTGAGTTGTCATTAGTTTTATTAAGATATTATTTGACAACTTTATGAAAATTTCCCAAATTTTGTAAAAACCGTGAATATATAATAGCTTTTATTTTTCGGTGTTGGAAGTGCTTGACCACTATACCTCTGAAACCCTTTCGAAAGTTCACAATATTATCTTTATGAATTTAAATGATCTTGAGAATTACTACTTATGACATTGCCATTGTCTTTTTTATCTTATAAGGTGATCCCAAAGCATCCAAGAATGATCAAGATTTGGATGTTTTATTTAATGTTTTTCTGGTGTACAATGCCCTTGAAATGATTTAGAATGAGCCTTAAATTGCCAAGAAACACTTTAATTGTCAATAGTTTTGTTAAGATATTATTTGAGAAATTTTCGAAAATTCCCAAAAAATGCAAAAAACAATGGATAATAGCATTCATTTTATGATGTTGGAAGCACTTAACCACTTTGTCTCTTAAACCCCTTGGAAATTTTATAGTATTATATACATGAATTTAGAGTATCTTGATAATTACTAATTATGATATTGTCATTGTCTTTTTATCTAAGAAGGTGATTCCAAAGCAGCCAAGAATGAACAAAATTTTGGTGTTTATTTGACCGTGTTTTCTGGTGTATAATGCTCTTGAAATGATCTAGAATAAGCCTTATATAGCTAAGAACCACTTTAATTATCAGTATGTCTTTTAAGATATTATTTGATAACTTTCCGAAAATTTCCCAAAAATTACAAAAATCATAGATAATAGGCTTCATTTTTGGGTCTTGGAAGCTCTTGACCACTATACCTCTAAAACCCCTTGGAAAGCTCATATTATTGTCTTTATGAATTTAGATTTTCTTTATTATTTCTACTTATGACATTGGTATTGTCTTTTAAGTCTTAGAAGGTGATTCCAAATCAGTCAAGAATGAGCAAGATTTGGGTGTTTTATTTCAGTGTTTTTATAGTGTATAATGTTCTTAAAATGATCTACAATGGCTCTTAAATATCCAAGAACCTCTTAAATTTCAATAGGTTTCTTAAGATATTATTTAATAACTTTCCAAAAATTTCTCAAAAATTACAAAAATCTTTGATAATAGCCATCATTTTTGTGTCTTGGGAGCACGTGACTACTATGCCTCTGAAACTCCTTGGGAAACTCACAGTATTCGCTTTATGAATTTATATTATCTTTGACTTCTACTAATGATATTGCTATTTTCTTTTGGAACTTAAAAGGTTATCTCAAAGCATTCAAGAATGAGCAAGATTTAGATGTTTTATTTGAGTGTTTCTGGTGTACATTTCTCTTAAAATGATGTAGAATGGGCCTTAAATATCCAAGAATCTCTTGAATTATTAGTAAGTTCATTAAGATATTATTTGACAACTTTCTAAAAATTTTCAAAAATTACAAAAACTGTGTATAATAACCTTCATTTTTGAGTCTTCGAAGCACTTGACCACTATCCTTATGAAATCCCTTGGCAAGCTCCTAGTATTTTCTTTATGAATTTAAATGATCTTGATGATTTCTACTTATGACATTGTCATTATCTTTCGTATCATAGAAGGTGATCCAAAAGCAGCTAAGAATGAGCAATATTTGGGTGTTTTATTTGAGTGTTTTGCTGGTGTACAATTTTGTTGAAATAATCTACAATGGGCCTTAAATAAGCAAGAACCTATTCAATTGTTAGCAAGATTGTTAAGATATTATTAGACAACTTTCGAAAATTTTTCAAAAATTGCAAACAATCGTGGATAATAGACTTCATTTTTATCTTAGAAGCACTTGACTACTATGCCTGTTAAATCCTTTGGGGAGTTCAGAGTATTCTCTATATGAATGTTGTTTAAAGATGTAAAATAGGATTTAAACAGCTGAAAACCTTTTAAATTTTAGTAGATTTGTTAAGATATTATTTGACCACTTTTCGAAAATTTCTCAAAAAATCGCAAAAAACAGTGAATAATAGCTTCTTTTTTTGTTATTGGAAGAACTTGACAACTATGCATCTGAAACCCATTCGAAAGTTCACAGTAATATCTTTATGAATTTACATGAACTTGATACTACTTATAACATTGTCATTATCTTTTTTATGTTAGAAGGTGATCCCAAAGCAGGCATGAATGAGTGAGATTTGCGTGTTTTATTTGAGTATTTTTTGGTGTATAATGCTCTTGAAATGATCTAGAATGGGCCTTAAATAGCCAAACATCTCTTAAATTGTCAATAGGTTTGTTAACATAAAATTTGACAACTTTCCTAAATTTTCAAAAATTACAAAAAATTGTGGATAATAACCTTTATTTTTAGATCTTGGAAATACTTGACCGTTGTGTCTCTTAAACTCCTTGGGAAGTTCATTGTATTATCTTTATGAATTTATATGATCTTTATAATTACTTGTTATAACATTGTCATTGTCTTTTTTATCTTAAAAAGTGATCCCAAAGCAACCAATAATGAGCAAGATTTAAGTGTTTATTTGAATATTTTTTTGGTGTACAATTCTCTTGAAATGATCTAGAATTGGCTTTAGATAGCCAATAACCACTTGAAATGTCAGTATGTATGTTAATACATTGTTTGACAACTTTTCGAAAATTTTTCAAAAATTGTAAAGAACCGTTGATATTGCTACTGTCTTTTGGATCTTAGAAAGTGATCTTAAAGTAGCCAAGAATGAGCAATATTTTGGTGTTTTATTTGAGTGTTTTTCTAGTTTAAATTGCTCTTGAAATGATGTATAATGGACCTTAAATAACCAAGAACCTCTTGATTTGTCAATAGGTTTTCGAAGATATTATTTGAAAACTTTCAGCAAATTTCCCCAAAAGTTTCAAAAAGAGTGGATAATAGCCTTCATTTTTCAGTGTTGGAAGCACTTGAATACTATGCCTCTTAACCCCTTGAGAAGCTCACATTATTATCTTTATAAGTTCATATGATATTGATAACTACTATTTATGACATTACCATTGTTTTTTTATCTAAGAAGGTGATCCCAAATCAGTAAAAAATGAGCAAGATTTGATGATTGTTTTATTTGAGAGTTTTTCTAGTATACAATGCTTTTGAAATGATCTAGAATGAGACTTAAATAGCTAAAAATCTCTTGAATTTTCAATAGATTACTTAGGATATTATTCGACAACTTTGCGAAAATTTTCCAAAAATTTCAAAACAAACATTGATATTATCCTTCATTTTTAGGTCTTGGAAGCACTTGACCACTAAACTTCTAAAATCCCTTGGGTCCTCACAGTATTTTCTTTATAAATTTAGTTGATCATGATGATTTCTTCTTATGACATAGTTATTATCTTTTGTATTTTAGAAGGCGATCCCAAAGTAGTTAAGAATGAGCAAAATTTGAGTGATTTTTTTAGTATTTTTCTGGTGTACAATGATGTGGAAATGTTCTAGAATGTACCTTAAATAGCCAAGAACCTCTTGAATTGTCATTAAGTTTGTTAATATATTATTTGACAACTTTGCGAAAATTTCCCCAAAAATAGCAAAAAATCGTGGATAATAGCCTTCATTTTTGGTTTTGGAAGCAATTGACCACTATGCCTCTAAAACCCATTGGGAAGCTCACAATATTCTCTTTATAAATTTAGATGATATTGATGATTTATACTTATGACATTGCTATTGTCTTTTAGATCTTAGAAGGTGATCTCGAAACAGTTAAGAATGTGGAAGATTTGGGTGTTTTATTTGAGTGTTTTTGTGGTGTAAAATGCTCTTAAAAATGATCTAGAATGGGCATTAAATAGCAAAAAAATCTTTAATAATCAGTAAGTTTGTTAAGATATTATTTGACAACTTTTCAAAAATTTCACAAAAATTACAAAAAATTATGGATAATAGACTTTATTTTTGGGTCTTGGAAGCACTTGACCACTATGCTTACAAACCCCTTGGGAAGTTCACAATATTATCTTTGTCAATTTAGATGATCTTTATAATTACTAGTTATAACATTGCCATTGTGTTATGATCTTAGAAGGTCATACCAAAGTATCAAAAAATGAGTAAGATTTGGATGCTTCATTTGAGTGTTTTTCTGATGTACAATGCTCTTAAAATGATTTAGAATAGATATTAAAAATCCAAGAAACTCTTGAATTGTCAGTAGGTTTGTTAAGATATTATTTAACAATTTTTTAAAAATTTACAAAAAATTGTGGATAATATCTTTCATTTTTGGGTATGGGAAGCACTTGACCACTAAGCCTTTGAAATCCCTTGGGAAACTCATATTATTCTCTTTATGAATTTAGATGATGCTGATGACATCTACCTATAACATTGCTATTGTCTTTTGAATCTTATAAGGTGATCCCAAAGTAGCAAAAAATGAGCAAGATTTGGGTGTTTTATTTGAGTGTTTTTCTAGTGTATGATACTCTTGAAATAATTTACAATTGACCTTAAATAGCCAATAACCTCTTGAATTATGAGTAGGTTAGTTAAGATATTATTTGATAACTTTATTAAAATTTCCCATAAGATTACAAACAACCGTGGTAATATTCTTCATTTTTGGGTTTTAGAAGCACTTGAATACTATGCCTCTAAAAGTCCTTGGGAAGATCACAGTATTTTCTTTATCAATTTCTTATCTTGATGATTTCTACTTATTACATTGCTATTATTTTTGGATCTTAAAAGGTGATCCTAAAGTAGAAGTAGCAAAAAATGAGGACGATTTGGGTGTTTTATTTGAGTGTTTTGTTGATGTACAATGTTTTTTAAATGATTTAGAATGAGCCTTAAATAGCCAAGAACTTCTTAAGTTGTTAGTAGGTTTGTTAATATATTCCATGACAACTTTCTGAAAATTTTTAAAAATTGAAAAAAAAACGTATATTAGCCTTCATTTTTGGGTCTTGGAAGCACTTGACCACTATTCCTCTAAAAACCTTTGGGATGCTCACAGTATTGTCTTTATTAATTTAGATGATCTTGATAATTTATACCTATTACATTGCTATTATCTTTTGAATTTTAAAAGATGATCCCAAAACAGTCAAAAACGAGCAAGATTTGGGTATTTTATTTAAGTGTTTCTCTAGTGTATAATACTCTTGAAATAGAATGGGCATTAAATAGCCAATAAACTCTTGAATTGTCAGTAGGTTTGTTAAGATATTATTTTACAAGTTTTCAATAATTTTCCTAAAAATTACAAAAAATCGTGAATAATAACCTTCATTTTTTAGTCTTGGAAGCACTTGACCACTATCCATTTGGGAAACTCACAGTATTCTCTTGATTAATTCAGATGATATTGATGATTTTTACTTATGAGATTGTTATTTTCTTTTGGATCTTAGAAATTTATTACAAAACAAGCAAGAATGAGAAAAATTTATGTGTTTTATTTGACTATTTTGCTGGTGTACAATACTTCTGAAATGATCTAAAATGGGTATTAAATAGCCAAAAATCGCTTGAGTTGTCAGAAAGTTTGTAAAGATATTATTTGACAACTTTGTGAAAATTTTTAAAAATTACAAAAAACTATGGATAAAAGACTTCATTTTTTAGTGTTGGAAGCATTGTCTTTTAGATCTTAGAAGGCGATCCCAAATCAGCAAAGAATGAGCAAGATTTAGGTGTTTTATTTGAGTGGACCTTAAATAGCCAAGAACCTCTCAAATTATTAGTAGGTTTATTAAAATATTATTTGATAACTTTTCAAAAATTTTCCAAAAATTACAAAAAATTATGGATAATAACCTTCAATTTTGGGTCTTGAAAGCACTTGACCACTATGCTTATGAAACCTGTTAAGAAGTTCACAGTATTATCTTTATAAATATAGATAATCTTGATAATTTCTACTAATGACATTACTATTATCTTTTGGATATTAGAAAAATGATCCCAAGCCAACAAAGAATGAGTAAGATTTGAGTGTTTTTCCGGTGTACAATGCTCTTAAAATGATCAAGAATGGGTCTTAAATTGCCAAGAAACTCTTGAAATGTCAATAGATTTGTTATGATAGTATTTGACAACTTTCCAAAAATTTTCCAAAAATTACAAAAACCGTGGATAATAGCCTTCTTTTTGGTCTCGGAAGCACTAGACCACTATGCCTATGAAACCCTTTAGGAAGTTTACAATATTCTCTTTATGAATTTAGATGATTTTAATCATTTATATTTATGACATTGTTATTGTCTTTTATATCTTAGAATGTGATCTCAAAGCAGCCAAGAGTGAGGAAGATGTGGATGTTTTATTTGAGTGTTTTTCTTATGCACAATGTTCTTGAAATGATCTAGAATGGGCCCTAATATTCAAGAATCTCTTGAATTGTCAGTAGCTTTATTATGATATTATTTGACAACTTTTCAAAAATTTTTCAAAAATGACAAAAACCTTGGATAATAGCCTTAATCTTTTGGTCTTGGAAGCACTTGACCACTATGCCTCTGAAATCGCTTAGAAAGCTCATAGTATTCTCTTTATGAATTTAGATGATCTTGATGATTTATACTTATCACATTGCTATTGTCTTTTATATCTTAGAAGGTGATCCAAAAGCAGCCAAGAATGAGGAAGATTTAAGTGTTTTATTTGAGTGTTTTCCTAATATACAATACTCTTAAAATGATCTAAAATTGGCATTAAATAGACAAAAACTTCTTAAGTTGTCAGTAGGTTTATTAAAATTTTATTTGACAACTTTTTAAAACTTTTCCAAAAATTACAAAAAACCATTGATAATATCCTTTATTTTTGGGTCTTGGAAGCTCTTGGCCACTATACCTCTGAAACCCCTTGGGAAGTTCACACTATTATCTTTGTGAATTTAGATAATGGTAACGCCTTAAAAAAAATATTTAAAAAAGTATTTGATTAATATATATGATTTATTTTCTAAGCAACTTAATTCAATAATTGGTTATGATAAAATTCATAATGTGCTAGTTAGCATATATATATATATATATATATATATATATATATATATTAGTTAACGGTTAACTTAGTTGGAAATAATATTAGGAGTAAGTTTAGAAAATATTCATTTGGTTTGTTAGTTGTTTGGATTAAATAAATCTTAAAGAATGATTATCTTTCTAATGTTTAAACATGCAAAACATATTCCTTTCATCCAAAAAACTCAACAATTAGGCAAGAAGATATGATTGTTTCTCCTTCCACCTTTGTCTATTGTTGCACTCCACCTCTACCATCATGCTTCAACCATCATTGCACCACCACGCCCCTCCTGAAATCTGACACACTCAACCTATCTACTCCTTACTCCAAATAATAATTGCAAACCATCTAAATTTGATACATAAGTCAAATGTGATGTGGAATTTTGGCTCATTTCCTTATGTAAAATTCAGCACCTCCAAATAAGAGAGAGAGAGAGAGAAAGAGAGAGAGAGAGAGAGAGAGAGAGAGAGAGAGAGAATAAAGAGACTTCATCTTCTTCAATCTCATTCATTTCAAACTTCAACCTCTATTGTTAAACATTTTCACTAAGAAAGAGTTGAGCTAAGAACAAACATAAGGGGGTAGAAGGAAGGTTTAAGAATACAACAACCAACAAGAACTTAGCTCTAACCATCTTCATTAAGTTGGGTTTCCTTCTCCTCCCCATTGTATATTGCTTTTCAACTAAAGCGAATTTCATAAGTGTGCTTGTGGACCAACTTTGAATGCTAAAAAATGCAAGAAATTGTTGCATGCATGTATTTTTGGGATTAGCTTATTGATATAGATATGTTAGGAGGATGTTAGAAATGAAAAAGAAGTAGAAATATGATCATCATCAACTTGGTTGAGCTTCTCTTTTAATTGTTATAGTTTCATGCATGAATATGAGAATGTACTAATCATGTTAAGATCTTTGTGAAACCATGATTTTGGTTGAGTTTTAAAATATGATAGTGAATATACTTGGTGTGGTGCTATTAGGGACGAGTGATTGGAAATGTTAACTCGAGTTTGCCCAAATCTTGGAATGAGAAGTAATTATCTTGCAGGGGCTTTTAATGGGTTTTATTGAGCTAATATGATACTTAGAAATTTATAAAATATGTAGGGAAGACCTTTCATATACTAAGTTAGAATGCTGAAAAATTTATAAAATAAACCTTTCATATATATTCCACAAAGACAAAATATGTAGAAGATAAGAAAACGGAGTTGGGGATCCACTGCCACCCACCACGGCTGCCTCCACAGGCTGTAGGGAAGACCGTGGTGGCCAGCAGCAATTTAATTGACCGTGGTTCCCACAGACCGTGGGGTAGCCCGTGGTGGCCACCAGGAGTTCCCACTAACCATGGGAAGGCACTTGATGACCTCTAGAGCCAACCATTGACCTCCACTAGCCGTGGGAAGGTTCGTGGTGGCTTCCAAAGACAATTTTGGACCTTCATGACCCGAAAGCCTTGTCCTGTGATGCTTGTAAACTTTGTATTTTGTGCCAAGAAGTGAGTCTAAGACTTGAAGTATAACTTTGGGCCTTATGAAACAATTTACTAAATATATATGTGAAGAAATTATAGAGATTATAAACATAATGTAAAATGGGAAGTTGATTTCTTTGGTTTAACCACTTTACCGGTACGAAATCTAGGAAGGTGAGATGAGATGATATTCCGGCCTACGGGTAGCGCCTTTTACTCATAAATCATGAGTCCTTCCGGGTAATAAACTTTGGTATATACGTGAGTGGTTCCAAGTCCCAATACCGTGGTACGTTGGGTGGGCTCACAGGCGTCAAAATACAAAAATCTAGGAAGGTGACTTATTCCGGCCTAAGGGCAACGACTTTCACTCCTAGATTACGAGTCCTCCCAGATAGGAAACTTGAGTGTACGCGTGATTGTTTCCGAATCCTGTACCGTCATACATTGGGTCAGCTCATAGGCATCGAAATACCAAGTTTCGGAAGGTGACATATTCCAGCCCAAGGGTAGCGGCTTTTACTTCTGGATTACGAGTCCTTCCGGGTAGTAAACTTGGGTATACGTGTGAGTGGTTCTGAATCCCTGTACCGTGGTACGTTGGGTCGGGTCGGGTCATAGGCATTGAAATACAAAATCTAGGAATATGACTTATTCCGGCTTGAGGGTAGCGACTTTCACTCCTACATTACAAGTCCTCCTAGATAGAAAACTTGTACACACGCGTGAGTGATTTCGAATCCCAATATCGTGGTACGTTGGCCCGGCTCACAGGCATCAGTTGAGTAGTAGGGTACTCGTTTTTGCCCAAAGAAATTAAAGACGATAAAAATTAAGCTAAGTTCCAGATTGTGAATTGATTGGTCATATTTGTGAAGAAAATGTGGTTAAGTTGAGTTCTAATGCATTATGATTTTCCCATTCGATTATGGGTGGAGTAAGGTAAGATTATCTTTATGATGCGACTTAATTACTAATATTATGGTCATTATGTATTGATATTATTATATTTATATATATGTATGCATGTAAAGTTATTTTGGTTTTGGGAGGCGAAGGACTCTCATTGAGCTTTGGTTGCTCATTCCCCTACTTTTTCATCGTTTTAGATCCAGAGTAACAGTAAGGTTTTTTGAAAATGTTATTATTTTGGAGGCCGTTTTGATTCCCTTTTAGCTACAGGGAACTTTAATGCATTGATTACTTATGTTTAATTGTGTATACTTTTAAGCATGATATGTAAGGCTTATTTGGTAATCGGGTATATTTGTACCTAGATATAGGTTGGCATTTATAAATGCTCTGATTTGGCCTCGGTGGTCCCCACCAAAACTCTGTTATTATTGTACCTTATTTTATGATTTAAGGTTGTATGAACCCAAAATTTTAACCTAAAACCGTTTGGGCTCAAGACTCATCGTAACTTGTCTATTAAAAGAAAAAAAAAGATTTCTAGCTCAACTTCCAATAGTTTAGTAAACAAGTTATGTTTCACAAGTTGTTCCCTAGATCAGCCTTAAGGATTCTCGAATAGGGTCCTCGACGATGTGACGTCCCTACGTAAGGGTCGGGGCGTTACAATAATCTTGATAATTACTACTCATGACATTGCCATTGTATTTTTTATATTAGAAGATAATCCCAAAGCCACAAACAATGATCAAGATTTGGATATTTTATTTGAGTGTTTTTTCAGGTGTACATTGTTCTTGAAATGGTTTAAAATGGGCCGTAAATAACCAAGAATATCTTGAATTGTCAATAAGTTAGTTAAGATATTATTTGACAACTTTCCAAAAATTTTTCAAAACTTGCAAAAATCGTGGATAATAGCATTCATTTTTTGGTATTGGAAATACTTGACCACTATACCTCTGAAACCCCTTGGGAAGCTCACAATTTTCTCTTTATGAATTTAAATGATATTCATGATTTCTACTTATGACATTGTTATTGTCTTTTGAATTTTAGAAGGTGATCCCAAAGTCACCAAGAATGAGAAAAGGTTTAGGTGTTTTATTTTATGTTTTGTTGGTGTACAGTTCTCTTGAAATGATCTAGAATGGGTATTAAATAGTTAAGAACCTCTTGAATTGTCGATAGGTTTGTTAAGATACTATTTGACAAGTTTCTGAAATTTTTTCAAAAATTGCAAAAAATCGTGGATTGCCTTCATTTTTGAGTGTTGGAAGCACTTCACCATTATGCCTCTGAAAGCCCATGGGAAGTTCACGATATTATCTTTATGAATTTAGATAATATTTATAATTACTACTTATGACATTGCTGTTATGTTTTTGATTTTAGAAGGTGATCCCAAAGAAGCCAACAATGAGTAAGATTTGGATGTTTTTTTTGAATATTTTTTTGATGTACACTGCTCTTGAAATGATCTATAATGTGTATCAAATAGCCAAGAACCTCTTGTATTGTTAGCAGGTTTGTTAAGATGTTAGTTGAGAACTTTCCGAAAATTTTCCAAAAAATTGCAAAAAATCGTTGATAATAACCTTCATTTTTGGGTCTTGGAATCACTTGACCACTATACCTTTAAAACCCCTTCGGAAGCTCACAATATTCTCTTTATGAATTTAGATGATATTAATGATTTATAATTTTGACATTGCTATTATTTTTGGATCTTAGAAGATGATCCCAAAGTAGCCAAGAATGACAAAGATTTGGGTGTTCTATTTGAGTGTTTTGCTAGTGTATAATGATGTTGAAATGATCTAGAATGGACATTAAATTGCCAAGAAACTCTAAGTTTTCAGTAGGTTTGTGCGATTACCGACAAAATATATAAATTTCTAACCGAATAAAAATTAATCGGGTATATAAAACAAATGGTTAAATATTCATTATTGACCAATATATATTATCTTTATCAAATATACGATGAATAATATCACTAATGGTATATTCAAAATTTCATAACTCGCTCGTATCATCTCATAATAGGTATAACAGTTAATTATAACAACTTCTAATAGCGTACAACTCATAACAACTCATAATAGTTGTTTTTAACAATTAAAATGAACAGACTCTTAACAGAAGTAAAGTTTTCCTAAAATATCTTTGCATAAGACTTGAATGTTTAAACCGATTCTTTAAAAACATGTATTGAATTGATTATCACTCTCATATTATATGGAGATGTTAACGGCAAATAGATTGGCTATTCAAATTAATATGCTAGATATAGTTAAATATTGATGTTTGGTTGTATGTAGTGCAATAATAATAATACAATCATTTTTGTAATGCAATATTGATATCTTAGTTTGAGGTAATTATTTTGTTACAATACTCTCGTACAACCAAACAAGAAAATGAAAACACAATTACGTACTTGTTTGTATTATATAATTGATTACATCCAAGTGCTACTACACAAATAAAACAAGTTGTACGGAGACAAGTAGAAATCAACAACAATTGAACATGATTTCTGCAGAAGAGATCTTGATATTAAGATCTCTTTATTCCTGTTACAACACAAAATGATACATAGATAAAAGCAGTCCAAGTATGAGGTATAGCTACTGGGAAGCTGCTAGAACTTCTTGAGCTTTCTTCTCATAGCGAAAACCCAAACTCTTGGATTCATCAGCACACCAAACGAATATCCCATAAAGCTGGTTCCTTTTCTGAAGCATTGTACAAGCTGCCCAAAACCCCTTTCCAGGAGCGAGCCCTTTGCTCCCATCGCTGATAAAACTGGCCAAAATCTTACCCCCTTTGTAATTCTCTGTCTGCTCCTCAAAATAGCTTATGAATTGAGCAACGGTGGTGCTGTTATCGTAGGCGTAAAACTGGAAGTTTACATAGTCGATAAGATCCCTATAGCTCTTCCACAGAGCAAGGTAATGGCTTTGAACCTCTTCATCATCGAATGGTGCTATTGAAACGAATTTCACCAACCCTTTTCGCTTCAGAGTTGATATCAGCTGTCCGATGCAGTCAGCAAAGGTCTTTGGATCGGCCTTGAAGTGCTCGTAATCGATGTCGATCCCATCCAACTTATACTGTTTGATTATTTTTGTCAGAGAAGAAACGGCGTTTGAGACCCATGAGTCAACGCTGGTGGGTTGGAAATAGGCGGGATTGCCGCCGACACTGTCCCCTCCTAAGCTTAGTCCTACTCTCACATTCGAGTGCTTTCGCTTTATGGAGGAGACCTCTGAAGGAGAGAGATTTTTGGAGTCCCAAAAGACGTTGAATTTGCCATTCGTCGGGGTTGGGGTAGATGATGAAGTCGTGTAGTCGATTCCAAATGAGAGAATGAAGTCGAATTTGACACTGCTGTTGATGGGTACATCGCTGAATTTCACATTCAAGAACTCTGCTCCTATGTATTCTCTGAAAAGATTGGAATTTTCTGCTCTTGATTGGGGAATTAGGATTGTGATGAAGATGAAGATAAAGATTGGTTGAAGAGAGACAAAATGGTTGAGGCTGGAAAAGTACATGACGGGTGCCTGTGGTTGTTGGTTGAAGCTGGAAAACTCAACGGGCCAAGGAATAATAAGATTGATGGTGTCTGTGGAGTCAAGCAGTGATATTTATAGCCAAAAAGGTTAGTAGGAAATCGTAAAGGTGGAATCAAATCGGCCCAGTTTGCTGAGTCGCCTTCTTTCTTACGCCCAAAAGCATTCACCAAAAACTCTCTCTCTCTCTCTCTCAACTCATTTTCGTCATCCCCAACGCACTAATCAGCGGACCATTCTTATATTACCCTCTGCAATAACTTAATATGGATGATAATTATTTAACCTTGATATACATCAGTGGAAGAAAAGGGCTACAAATGTTTGAGCAAATGTAGTGATGGAGTACACTGGGACAGGGTGTTGTGGTGCAGAAGGCAAACACAATGTCTTAGCTTCAAGTGGCTACTTTGACTTGGACATATTACCCCTTGGAAGCAAACTTGCAAAATATACACAGCACAGCAGCGAGCATTTCTTCTTTGATTACTGTTATACCACCTAAATTATAGAGGGCTGTTAATGAGGAAGATGAGCTAGGCTTAACATTGTTCTTGTTCTTGAGACATGTCTGACAATGGTTGTTCACTGTCAAATTTGGTATATCAGATTCGATTTTGTGTTTCAGAAGAGAGAATTGGACGCCATATAGGATTTGTATTTTGTTGTAAACAGAATGGTTTGTTTAGATTCTTTTAATAACAATACTACAAATTTAAACATTTTTGTATGAATCTAATACATAAAGCTTAAATGCAGCGGGGACCTTTTTTCAAAGATGATTCCTAAACATAAATACTCTTGATTTATACAGATTTTCATTTTCCGGGATTTTTTCAGTATAATGAAGTCTAGGTTCTTAAAAAAATTAGAAAAAAATTATCTTAAATGTTAGTAATAATTTACCACATGACATATCATATGTAAGGATGATGAGTCAACTTAAGCAAGTGGAAATTTTAATATGAAATACAGTTGGTTTGATATTTAGAAGGATACCGTAATAAAAAGGTGGGTTAATGTATCAATTTTTTGTATTTTTACGTGCTTTTTGAAGTTTATTAATGATAAAAGAAAAAAATAAAATATTATTATAGATTTTTTGATGGGTTGGACTGAACTGAACTATATACAATTCAATTAAACAAATATTAGGTCTCACGTAACAGTTTCTGACATAACCCAAATATTACACTCGATTTCCTTAAAAAATTTCCACCAGCAAAGGGCAAAGTATTCAATTGAGATGTAAACCATGCATCATCCATGACGTAGCTCACAATGACCAAAAATGTTGTCAATTGAAGTCAATGCTTTCAGGCATTGACTCCGTCTTTGGTCCAAATTTTTAGCATCATCAGCACTAATTAATATGATGGTACATCACAATGCAACTTTCATCTGATGGTGTGGAGGCGGCAGTCTAGCCTAGTTGGAGAATCTTAAAATATTGAGTTATTCAAACTAATATGTATTGAATCGATTATTATAGTCACATTATATGGACATGTTCAAGGCGTAATTATTTTGTTATAATACTCTCGTACAATCAAACAAGATAATGAAAATATAATTACAAACTTGTTTGTATTACACAATTCATTATATCCACCCAAGCATTAGGTAAGATTTAAGCATGCTGTAGAAGTGTTCTTACCTAACCAAACAAGTTGTACGGAAACAACAAGAAATCAACAACAATTGAAAATAAATTCTGTTCTGTACAAGAGATGCTGATATTCAGATCTTATTATTCCTGTTACAACACAGAAAGCATACATAGAGAAAAGCAGTCAAATATGAGGTGTAGCTACTGGGGAGTTGCTAATTTTTCTTGAGCTTCCTCCTCATAGCGAAAATCCAAACCCTTGGAGTCATCAGCACACCAAACGAAGATCCCATAAAGCTGGTCCCTTTCCTGAAGCCTGTCACAAGCTTCCCAAAACCCTGTTTCAGGACCGAGCCCTTCGCTCCCATCGCTGATAAAACTTGCCAAAATCTTACCCCCTTCGTAATTCTCTGTTTGCTCCTCAAAATAGCTTATGAATTGATCAACGGTGGTGCTGTTATCGGAGCCGTAAAACTGGAAGTTTACATAGTCGATAAGATCCCCATAGCTCTTCCACAGAGCAAGGTAATGGCTTTGAACCTCTTCATCATCGAATGGCGCTATGGAAACGAATGTCACCAACTCATCTCGCTTCAGAGTTGATATCAGCTGTCCGATGCACTCAGCAAAGGTCTCTGGATCGGCCTTGAAGTGCTCGTAATCGATGTCGATCCCATCCAGCTCATACTCTTGGATGATTTTCGTCAGAGAAGAAACTGCGTTTGAGACCCATGACTCAACATCATTGGGTTTGAAATAGGCGAAATTATTGTCGCCGACACTGTTCCCTCCTAAACTTAGTGCTACTCTCACATTCGGATGTTCTTGCTTTATGGAGGCGACCTCTGAAGGAGAGAGATTGTCGGAGTCCCAAAAGACGTTAAATTCGCCATTCGTCGGAGTTGGGGTAGATGATGAATCCGTGTTCGTGTAGTCGATTCCAAACGAGAGAATGAAGTGGAATTGGACGTCGGGGTTGATGGGTACATCGCTGAATTTAACGTTCTTGAACTCTGCTCCTATGTATTCTCTGAAAAGATTGGAGTTTTCTGCTCTTGATTGGGGAATGAGGATTGTGATGAAGATGAAGATAAAGATTGGTCGAAGTGAGAGAAAAGGGTTGAGGCTGGGAAAGTACATGGCGGGTGCCTGTGGTTTTTGCTGGTTGAAGCTGGAAAATGTGTAGGACATTGATGGTGTTTGTGGAGTAAAGCCATGATATTTATAGCAAACAACAAAATGTTCAAGGAAGGTTACGCAATTCTAAAGGTAGACTTTTCAGAAATGTATTTTTTCGGGTTGGCTCTATTTTTTCTTCTTCCTAACTAAGAAACTTGAGTTGAGTAGGGCCGATGCCCAAACTCATGCTATTATTTTAGTTGATTAGCTACACCAATAATTATATATTTTGTTATTCCTCCATCCTAAATTAATGAGAAATGGTATTTTTTATCTAAAAGTTGAAGATAAAATAATATAGATTATTATAAAAGTAGTAAAGTGTCTAAAAAAATTATTAGTAAATTATAAGTAGTAAAAAAATATACATACATATCTTTTTAAATAATATAGGTGTATTTACTTTATTTTGTTACCTCTCGAGATCTACCTCTATATTCTATAAATAAATCCCTTTCTTTCATAATCAGACTTTTGCATGGAATCCCTTATCGAAGTAACGTGTCGGCCAACTTCTAAATCTTATTTGGATCATTACTCTCCCTTCTCAAAAGAACAATAATAACTTTCTTGCACTATCTCACCTCCAATTTATGACAATAAAAGGACGATTAGAAAGTTGTGCATCTTGTTTTCTTGACACATTAAGATTACATAGGTTATTCGTTTTAGTATCGAAGGTTATTCTTTTGAGTATGTTCGTCATTTCAAAGAAATTTGACTTTACTACTTAAAAGAGTTATCAAGCCAGCAATTTTTGGATGTTTCATGGCTACTTTGTTCTTTTTAAATTGACTAAGATTGTCTTTAAACTGATAGGTTCTATTGCTTTGTTATTTAACAACTTGTAAGATGACTTCAGTCAAATAATTATTGAGAAAAATGGTGGAATGGCCATTCGATTTTTGAGATTATGGATTTATTCTTAAGATTTTGATTTTTAATTTTGTCGAACTAAATTAAAATTCTTATTTTAGGATGGAAAGGGAGCATAAGAATCGTATAAACATAATTCTAATTCGTATCTTAATTACTCTTTTGCAATACTTGATATACATGAGTGGAACAAAAGGGCTACAAATGTTTGAGCAAATGTAGTGATGGAGTGAGTAAACTGGGACAGGGTGTTGTGGTGCAGAAGAAAAACACAATGTCTTAGCTTCAAGCGGCTACTTTGACGTGGACATATCCTTGGAAGCAAACTTGCAAAATATACACAGAACAGCAGCGATCATTTCTTCTTTGATTGCTGTTATACCACCTAAATTATAGGAGGGATAATAATGTTTGAAAGGTAATAAGATGGTTATTAGTTTCATGCAATGGCACAGAGGGCTGTTAATGAGGAAGATGAGCTAGCCCAAACATTGTTCTTGTTCTTGACATGTCTGACAATGGTTGTTTACTGTCAAATTTGGTACATCAGATTTGATTTTGTGTTTCAGAAGAGAGAATTGAACGTCATAGAATTTTGTATTTTGTTATAAACAGAATGGTTTGTTTAGATTCTTTTAAAAACAAAACTACAAGTTTGAATATTTTTGTATGAATCTAACACATAAAACTTATATGCAGAGGGAACCTATAATGAGGGTTAGGTTATTGAAAAAATTATCATAAATGTTAGTAATAATTTACCACATGGCATATCATGTGTAAGGATGGTGAGTCAACTTAATGAAATACACTTGGTTTGATATTGTTGTAGAGTCTTTGATGGGTTGAGCTGAACTGAATGACATACAATCCAATTAAACAAATATTAGGTCTCACATATTCCAACAAACTATCTCTGACATAGCCCATATGTTAAACCGATTTCCTTCAAAAATTTCCACTAGCAAAGGGCAAAGTATTCAATTGGGTTGGGGAGGGATTGAAGTCAATGCTTTCTGGCATCGACTCCGTCTTTGGTCCAAATTTTTAGCATCATTACCACTCATTAATATGATGGTATATACAATGCAATTTCACCGGGGAGTCATTGGATTCAAGAAATTATTGACTTATAGGAGGTGCATAATATTTTAATGATGTGGAGGTGGTGACGGAGTCTAGTCTAACTGGAGAATCTTAAAATATAGGAGTTGTTTTCTTTCGGAAATAATAAAAATATAGAAAAGGAAGAGGAGTCCACTAGCATAAAGATAACAAATATAGTTAGAAATAAGAAATAATATGACGCTTTAGAAGACAGATTTAATGGTGAAACAGACAAGTGTAACTCTTGGGAGTCTAAAGTTACCCTTGGGAACGATTAACTCAACCATCCCGGAGATGGATTTTTAGTAGTTGACGAAAAAGTTGGAAATGGAGGAAGAACCAAAACCAAAAAATCCTCTAGGAAATCAAACAAGGTAATGGTTGTAATGATTGAATTAATCAAAGCATACTTGAGTAGCGAGAAAAGAAACCGAGTGACAACCTCCAATCAAGGGGAACTAAGCCTAATTCTTAGAGACAAGGTAGTTTTGTTATTGTATTTCGATTGGTGGATTCGTTGGAGGAGGTGTCCTCATGGTACACTTAGGTGGATACATATATACGTAGGTGAATTGTCTAAGTGTTGGAGTGGAGGTTTAACTTTCAAAGTAGGTGGGTTTGGCTTTCATTATCTGCTGAATTCGTGACTCTTGGCACAGTTTTAGCTGATTTCTTCTCTATTTAGTTGGGTAAATTATTTTGCTAATAGGAGGTTGTTAATACTCTATAAGCATCAATTTCATGTATTGTTACTCTTTTGAGCCCATTAATGATAAAAAAGGGATAAAGTTTAACATATTTATCTTATCACAAGATTTGAATCTTAGAACTGATTCTTTAAAAAACATGTATTGAATCGATTATCACTATCATATTATATGGACATATTCATGGGAAATAGACATGTTATTCAAATTGATATGCTAACTATATGGACATTAATGTGATGTTTGGTTAGATATAATGTAATGCAATCATTTTTTTGCAATGCCGTTATGATACTTAGTTTGAGGTAAACATATTTATCTCCTACAAACAAACAAGATAATGAAAATAAAATTACAAACTTATTTGCGTTAATGATTGAATACATCCAACTAAATATTATACGTAAGATTTAAGCATGCTGTAGAAGTGCTATTACATAACAAAACAAGTTGTACGGAGACAACAGGAAATCAACACCAATGGAACATGAATTCTGCAGGAGAGATCTTGATATTCAAATCTCAGTATTCCTGTTACAACACAGAATGGATATATAGAGAAAAGCAGTCAAGTATGAGGTGTAGCTACTGGGTAGCTGCTAGAACTGCTTGAGCTTTCTTCTCATAACGAAAACCCAAACTCTTGGAATCATCAGCACACCAAACGAAGATCCCATAAAGTTGGTCCCTTTCCTGAAGCCTTGTACAAGCTGCCCAAAAACCCTTTCCAGGAGTGAGCCCTTCACTACCATCGCTGATAAAACTGGCCAAAATCTTACCCCCATTGTAATTCTCTGTTTGCTCCTCAAAATAGCTTACGAATTGATCAACGCTGGTGCTCTTGTCGTAGCCGTAAAACTGGAAGTTTACGTAGTCGATAAGATCCCCATAGCTCTTCCACAGAGCAAGGTAATGGCTTTGAACCTCTTCATCATCGAATGGTGCTATTGAAACGAATTTCACCAACCTCTTTCGCTTCAGAGTTGATATCAGCTGTCCGATGCACTCAGCAAAGGTCTCTGGATCGGCCTTGAAGTGCTCGTAATCGATGTCGATCCCGTCCAGCTTATACTCTTTGATGATTTTTGTCAGAGAAGAAACGGCGTTTGAGACCCATGACTCAACGGTGGTGGGTTTGAAATAGACGCGATTATTCTTGCCGACACTGTCCCCTCCTAAACTTAGTCCTACTCTCACATTCGGGTGCTCTCGCTTTATGGAGGCGACCTCTGAAGGAGAGAGATTGTCGGAGTCCCAAAAGACGTTGAATTTGCCATTCGTCGGGGTTGGGCGAGATGATGAAGTCGTGTAGTCGATTCCAAACGAGAGAATGAAGTGGGATTGGACGTCGGGGTTGATGGGCACATCGCTGAATTTCACGTTCTGGAACTCTGCTCCTATGTATTCTCTGAAAAGGTTGGAGTTTTGTGCACTTGAGTGGGGAATGAGGATTGTGATGAAGATGAAGATAAAGATTGGTCGAAGAGAGAGAAAAGGGTTGAGGCTGGAAAAGTACATGGCGGGTGCCTGTGGTTTTTGCTGATTGAAGCTGGAAAATGTGTAGGACGTTGATGGTGTTTGTGGAGTAAAGCCATGATATTTATAGCCAACAACAAAATGTTCAAGGAAGGTTAGCCAACTCTAAAGGTAGACTTTTCAGAAACGTATTCACGAGGTCAAATGTTTGTTGTAGTGCATGAATGGCTAACATGGCCAACATGTTTTTCTCTCTTTCTTTTTGTGATAGTTGAGTTGAGTAGGGCCAATGCCCAAACTCATGCTATTATTTTGGTTGATTAGCTACACAAATAACTATGTATTTTGTTGTTCTTCCATCCTAAATTAACGGCAAATGATGTCTTTTTATGTGAAAGTTGACGATAAATTAATATAAATTTTTAGAAATGTAGTAAAGTGTCTACAAGAAATTTTTAGTAAGCTGTAAATAATAAAAGAACGTACATACATATCTTTTTAAACAATACACGTGTATTACTTTAGGATGGAAGGGGAACATTAGGCTCGTGTAAACATAAATTCTAATTCATATCTTTATTACTATTTTTCAGTACTTTATTAATCAAGTTAGTTGATGGGTAAAAGATAAAAGCATAAATGCATAATTTGAACCTAAGACCAATGTGTATGTAGTAGACGTTGCATTATTAAATCAGAAGACAAGTCCACATTTGGAAAACCGTTTGGGCACCGCGGGACTACAATAAATGGGCCCAAAAAATAAAATTTATATATAAAACCAGCAAACGGCAACCCGTCCATGAACTCTCCCTCTCTCTCCCTCTGTTTTTCTCTCTCTCCCCACATCGGAATCGGCCCAGTTTGCTGAGTCGCCTTCTTTCTTACGACCAACAGCATTCACCAAAAACTCTCTCTCTCTCTCTCCCCCCTTCCTGTCTCCTTTCTCTTTCCTCTTCTGCAGAAAAAACCTCTCTCTTTCTCTTTCTCTCTCTCTCCCTCTTCTCCCCCTCTCCGCTCTTCACTGCTTTGCCCTTTTCGTCATTTTCGCCATCCCCAAGGCACTAATCAGAGGCCCATTATCCCTCCACGTCTCCTATCTTCTTCTTCCTCTCCCCGATGTGTATGTAACCACTTCCCCCCCGTCTTTATCTTGATATATACTTTCTCTCTCTCCCCTCAACTCGCTCTAGGGTTTTCAGAGGTTCGGGGAAATAACGCTGCGCGCCCAAGACTTCCTGAGTTTTCACTTCCATGGCTTCTCTCTCCTCCTTCCCAACTCACTGCTCACTCTTTACGCCCACTTGAAGCGCCAGTCCTCCCAATTGTGACGTTAGGTATTCCTTCGATCCAATTCGATTCTGATTTGCTCGTGTTTTACTTTGTTCTCTAGGCATTGTCTGTTTTTGTTGTTTCGTGGCAATTTTATTTTCTTGAGGATTAGTTTGAGATTTTTCTTGAAAATTTTCTGTTCCTTATTTGCCCTAGTTGGTTATTTCTAGGGTTTGATTGGCCTTTCGATTTGATCAGGTGCAAATTGTGGGACTTTGTTTTTGAATTTTGTGGTGCGATAGTTAGACCCGAAGTGAGCGTCTCAGCTCAATCGGAGGGGTCAGCGTGCTGTTTATATGGTTGGTATGTTTGATGGCTATTGAAAAGAACTACGTAAAGGCATCAGCTTCTAGGTTTGATTCGGAGTTTTCTATGGGGAGTAGGAGTAGGGAGAGTCTATCGAGTGATGATGATGAGCTTCGCAGGAGGAATTCCATGGATTCAGAGGATGATGATGAATACGATGATGCGGATTCTGGGGCAGGATCCGATGATTTTGATTTGTTGGAATTAGGGGAAACACGTTCTGAGTTTTGCCAAGTTGGGGACCAGACCTGTAGCATTCCTTTTGAGCTCTATGACCTTCCCAATTTGCATGGTGTTTTGTCGCTTGATGTTTGGAACGATTGCTTGACCGAGGAGGAGAGGTTTAGCCTCACACAGTACCTACCGGACATGGATCAGAATACATTTATGCGGACCGTGAAGGAGCTCTTTGAAGGCAGCAATTTCCATTTCGGTAGTCCTATAACCACGTTGTTCCAGATGTTGAAAGGAGGGCTGTGTGAGCCAAGAGTCTCTCTTTATCGTCAAGGTCTGAGTTTCTTCCAGAAACACCAGCACTATCATCTATTGAGGAAGCATCATGATTCCATTGTCACTAGTCTTTTACAGATGAGAGATGCTTGGAAGAACTGTAAGGGGTATAGCATCGAAGAGAAACTTCGTGTTCTAAATATAGTGAGAAGTCAAAAGAGTTTGATGGGTGAAAGAAATGATGATATGGGATCTGATTCTTCTGACAGAGAGGGATCTGGCGAGCTTTTCTGGAGTCAGAGGTCAAATGGGAGATGTACTGTGCAGAAAACAGGTCATGATCCTATGTACACGGTGAGTCCTGCTTTAGATACTCATTCTCAGGGCAGGTTAGCTGCTGTTGATTCTGTCAAATACGGTAAGAAGAACCCAAAAGGGTTATTGAAGCTGGTTGGTTCAAAAATCGATTCACAGAATGAACTAGCGCCAAGTGTCCTATCCCGACACCATGGGTACCCGGGCATGAAAACTGGTGCCTATGGCTCAGACCTTCCTGCCTCTAGAGTAGGTAAGGCAGCTATTTATGATGCTAGGACTGAACGCCAAATGAGGGACCAGGTGGCAAGTGATGACGCTAAGCGGGAAGTGATGTATGATGTGGGCTCCAGAAGAGACTGGAATGTTGCGCATTGCAATGTGATGGATAGAGGCAGGTCTTTCAAGCGAGGGAAGAAGCATGGAATTTTTAGAGATGATGTATATGATATTGACAACTATTCGAGTTTGCCCCCTCTGCCAACGGTGACTTCACTGGTCATGGGAGGAACCTGAACATCAATCAGTTATCTGATATTAAGGTCTTGACTGCCAAGCCATCAAATATGAGAGCACTGTATGACCCTGCCAAAAAGGCCAAGTACGTAGACCCTCTATATGAGGGTCAAATCAGGTCTGTGAAAGGTCGAGCTAAACAGATGCCATTGAAAGGAAATCTGGGTGACTTTGCAGATTCTGATGAACCATATTGGTGTAAGGAGCCTGCAGGGGAGACTTACTTTGTTGAACAATCATTGGATTATGAGCATGGGGATGTCAGCAGCCGGAAAAAGATAGGTAGAGAACTTTCTGATTCTAGACGTAAAACTACTCAAGCTCGTCAATATCAAGTGGATGATAGGATTTATCATCCTAAGAAGCGAACGAAGTTGTTGCAGGAGAATATTGGAGGAAATTCAATGCAGAATGGAGTATCTAGTGTAGTTCCATTAAATGGTGGCAAAATGTTCCACGTGGATGAGGAAACAGAGTCAGACTCTTCGGATCAACTTGAAGTAGAGGACAACAGTCCTTTGATTATGACCAAGCTAGCCTTACAAGGGCGTTTGGAAAATTCTCGATCTTCTCTAGCTAGATCAGTTTTTGATCGGAAAAAGGAGAAACGTGCGAAGAAAGATGTAAAGGAGAGTGCTCTGACACCCGATGGGATGCTTCCTGTCTCAAGTACAGTGGGTGATTTTGCCAGACATATGCAGATGCCAGATGTAGAAGCTTATTCTTCGAAAATGAGGCAGAAGGTTAAAATGCAGCAGCCAGAAATCTTACAAGATTTCTCATCAAGCATTCCAGAGGGTGGCTATGGTGGTTTAGGAAGCCCACACGCAGAAAGCAATAAAATTTTGGCCCACAGACTAGGGAGGAATGGCCAACTGCAAGCAGAGCTTAGTGGACGCTTTCCCATTTCCATGAATAATATGACCTCCCCTGCAGATAGAAGGCAGAAAGGAAATGGTGGCCATGACTTTTCCTCACATCAGTCCAACTATTTGCCTGATTATGCTGTGGAAGAGGATGGTGGTTTATTTGAAACTGATCCAATGAGGGACACTATCGGGAGCTTGGACATCACATTATCTGGCCTCATATCATCTGTGAAGAAGCAGAAAGGAACAGCGGATTCAACACAAATTGATGGGCAAGAGGGAGCTGATTACAAGCTATCTCATCCACAGCTGGTTGAGTCTGTTTCATCAAGGAGGCGTATGAAGAAGAGACTAGACACAGGCTGTGGCTCTCCAGACGCTGGTATCTCAGAGATGCCTGTTGCAGAAGCTGGAATGCCCGATTTGGAGCTGGAATTAAAACCACAGAAGAAAACTTTCACTCTGATAACTCCTACTATACATACTGGCTTCTCTTTCTCCATCATTCATCTTCTTTCTGCTGTGCGCATGGCATTGATAACTCCAAATCCTGAAGATTTGCTAGAGATGGGGAAGCACAATGAGAATGCTGGTGTTAGATCGCAGGATTTGAATGCAAAACTTGAGTTGAATGGTTCCCTTGAACAATTGGATGTGAATAATTCTGCGCATACTGAACAAACAAATACCCCTTCTCTCACTGTTCAGGAGATTGTCAATCGTGTGAAATCCAACCCTGGTGATCCCTGTATTCTAGAGACACAGGAACCACTTCAGGATCTAGTCAGGGGAGTTCTGAAGATATTTTCATCCAGAACAGCACCTTTGGGGGCCAAGGGCTGGAAGCCTCTTGTATGTTATGAAAAATCTACAAAATCTTGGTCTTGGACTGGACCAACACCGGAGAGTTTAACAGATCCTGAAACCCTGGAGGAGGTTACATCTCCTGATGCTTGGAGAATTCCTCATAAAATGCTTGTGAAGTTGGTTGATTCATTTGCCAATTGGCTAAAAAGTGGTCAAGAGACCTTGCAGCAAATAGGAAGTCTCCCTCCACCACCTTCGGAGCTTATGCAGCTCAATTATGATGAAAAAGAAAGGTTCAGAGACCTGAGAGCTCAGAAGAGTCTAATCACCATTCAGAAAAGCTCTGAGGAAGTCAAGTCTTATTTCCGTAAGGAGGAGCAACTAAGGTATTCGGTTCCTGACAGAGCCTTTTCTTATACCGCTGCTGATGGTAAGAAATCTATTGTTGCTCCGTTAAGAAGATGTGGTGGTAAGCCGACATCAAAAGCCCGAGATCATTTTATGTTGAAACCTGATCGGCCTCCTCATGTCACAGTCCTCTGTCTTGTGAGAGATGCAGCTGCCAGGTTACCTGGCAGCATTGGGACGAGAGCTGATGTTTGTACTTTGCTAAGGGACTCTCAGTATATTGTGGACACAGTCAGTGATGCCCAGGTTAATCAGGTTGTTAGCGGAGCTCTGGATCGTCTTCATTATGAGCGTGATCCTTGTGTTCAGTTTGATGGAGAGAGGAAATTGTGGGTTTACTTGCACAGAGAAAGGGAAGAAGAAGATTTTGAGGATGATGGCACCTCCTCCACAAAGAAATGGAAGAGACAGAAGAAAGATGCTTCTGAGCAGGATGACCAAGTTACTGTTGCTTGTCATGGGACTGGAGAGGCTAGTGTTTTTGATTTGAGCTCTGACCTTAATGTTGAGCCATCGGGTACGAATAATGAGAAAATATTGGAAGCTATTGGTGATGATTCTAGACAAATAACAGAAGAAGATGGAAAGGCCAGTCACATTCCAGAAGAAAGTAAACTGCAATGTCAAGAGAACTCTGCAGATGAAGATTTTGATGATTAGCTAAGAGAGACTAAGACTTCTAAGAGCAACCTATGATGATGCTTTCCCCAAGGTACTTGATATGAAAAAACTTCTGTGTTAGTGTTCTGTAATATATGTATTACCTTTTGAAACCCCCCAAAAAAAAAAAAAATTGTTCTGAAATCTTTCTTAATTTCCTTATGATGTGATCAGTTGACTAGAACTTATAGTTTTAGCTTTTTGTTTGGAGTATGATAGATGAGATTCTTTGTGAAAGGGAGGGAGAGTGAGCGATGTACGCATACATGCAGGAGAGAGGATAGCAGGAGGGAGAGCGAATGATGGACCTAGTTTTCTGAAAGAATTCTCCTTAAGGGGCCTTTCTGATTCTTTACCCTCATTGACTTCCCTACTGTAGCTTGGCAGTGATGCAAGATGGTGCTCTAGGTTTGTCCTGATACACATATCACACAGAGATACTCTCTGTACACAACTCAGGAAACCACTCTCTATGAAATTTTATCTCATTATGCTGTCTTAGCTGAATGAAGTAGTCCTGCACTCCTTTTTCTTGGAGCCCTGTCCTCTGACCTGAAGGTTGACCTAAATCTCACGAATGATCTCCCTTGGCATACTGCTTTTCTGCTGATAAAAACCAAGTTTCTTTCCTGCCATGTGCGATAGACTGCAGCAGCCAGTGCAGACTTTGCTGTCTGTTTAAGGATCCTTTTGCAGTTTCCATTGGCTAAAACCAATCAATTGTATTGATCCATCAATGGGGTATCTGTACATACAGCCAATTACAGACTGCACTCCAAATTTCAGTGGCGAATTTGCACTCAAAGAGAGATGGGGCTGTGTTTCATTGTCATCCCTGCATAGAATAGACTTTGCATCAACTGTGCAACTTTTCCGCAGCTTGCAGGTCCTATCTTTTATTAACAGTCTCCCATAGTCATCATCCACAGTATGAAACCTTGCCTAGGCACTACAATGTTAGACCACACCACACTATATCACACAAAGGCCATTTTCCCCCTCTGAGCTATCTGGTAGCTCTCTCTCCGAGAAATGACTTGATTCTTCAGCTAATCCCTGCTCGTGAACAACTTTCTGACCACCCAAGCAGCTTGTGCAAGACGCGTAACATCCTAAACATCACCTCTCTTTATGTAATAAGCATGTATCCATTTTAATCCAAATTCTCCTTTAGGTTCCCAAGGCCCATAGCAAATTTTTTCTGTTGTATTAGAGGATTAGTACAAGTGAGTGTTGGTGCTGGTTTCTGTTATTGCAAATATTGCTGCATAGGAAAATTTCCTGATGAATAGGGTGCATTTCTTTTCAGGTGCTGAATTTGCTTGATGAGAATTCGTCTCTTGTGGTTTTCCATCTGTGTTCTTGTTTTATCCCTTTGCTATACCATGAGAATGGAGGTGCTTAGAGTACCAACGCTGAGATTGGGGCTTTGATTCTCTTGTACGATGGCCATTTGATTGCATAAGCGCCCTTTTTTTGTGCTCTCCCCTCCCAGAAAAGGCTTTAACTCCTCGCTTGGTCTAATATTATGCAAGGCTTGGAGGGTTTCCTTACACGCTGCCACAACACCCACCCCCCAAAAAAAAAAAAAGACCCATTAAACCAAAAAGAAAGAAGGATATAAAGGAAAACAAAGGGAATTGCATAGCTGTGTTGGATCTTATCAGGAGTTGTGTTATTTCAAGTAATTGGTGAAAACCCTTGGACTAATATTACCCTTGTTTGTTTTGCAGAATTCAAGCCTTCATCGGTTGGACGGCTTGGTAAAAGCATTGAAGATTATGTATGTTATATACTGAAGGTGCAACAATTTTTGTGTATAACTGATCTTAACTCAGAAATGTAGTTAGGGCTTAGTACAATATATAGCAGAGGAAAAGAAATGCGAAAAAGCAAAAAAGATAGTGAATGGGTGATGTTTCTTTTGGTACGTGAGTACATATAGGCTTGGGTTTCTCCAGCTTCTACATTGTAAAATAATGTCTTTTTATTCCGAGTATGATTCCAATATGTTATTTCACTCTGAAATGAAGAGCAGTCCAGGGTCGAAATTCCTGAGCTATTATGGTCATATTTTTATGCTCAAGTTTCTCTAAGTACAATGGCTCGCTTCTTCAGCATTGTCTGGCTGGCAAATTCATGGTCTTGTTTCTTTTAGCACATAATTATTTGACATTGCTACTTCCGATAAATCAGTCTCTCCCTTCATAGAGAGATGGAGTTCCAGCATCCAAAAAGAAAATTTGACCAGTATCTAACAAAAAAACTCAAATTTTTGAGTGAGATCATTTCATAGAAGAGTTATTGTGAGATGAATTTCTCTAAATGTGACTTTTTAAAGGTTTTGAAGTGATTAATAATACGTTGGACAATGACTTTTTTTTTTTATCAAGGGTGGCTAATAGTTCATTTGATGGTGAAATTTATCGCAATCACTTCTAATGAACCATTTAATCTCTCCAATTGTCACTAAAAGTCATAATAAAAACATCCATCATGATGTCTTTTGTGAAGGTTTCAAATAAGACTTGCTGATCGTAAATCTAAGTGAAATCCGTACTAGTACTACCGAGTAAACACACATTCAATGATTAGAGATCCTGACATTAAATTGCCCATCTTGATGCAAATTGTTGTTGTGAATGATGATATTGTCTTGTACTGTTGTATGGAATAATGTATCGCCCATACAAGGCAAATGATCCTATTGAAGAGGATGAAGATACTCATATATGAAAAAACAAACCAACTTTATTCAAACAAAAACAGGATTAGTTTAGAAAATGCCATTTAGAGAGTAAGGAGTGAAGGATAAAAAAATAAAATAAAAAATAAAAAGAAAGAGGAGTACATCAGTTATTAACAAATTGGATGATTGCTCTCAAAGGTACCCAGAAGTTACGTGAGCCTTGAGAGCAAGGCTAGCAAAACTTAATTAACTCAGATTGCTTAGATTTCTATGATCCAAAAAGGGTCATGGTTATAAATTTTTCATCCAAATTTTTTTTATTTATATTGTACAAACTTAAATTTAACCTAAAATTTGACTTCTCTAATTTGTCTGATTTAGGAAAAAAATAACAAACTTGACCCCAAATTTTTGCAACCCCTATTACATGACAGAAAATGGGGAAAGAGATGGAACTGGGAAGTCAAGTACCAATATAAATCTGAAAACTGGACCTTTACAAGTGGAGTGAAGACTGACTGAATTCCTCTGTGACATTTAGAAACAAAATTAACTGATTTAACTGGACCTTCAATGCCTTCTTTCCCTCCATATTTCCCACCTCTCTCTCTCTCTCTCTCTCTCTTCAAATCTTTCAGTTGTTGATCACCTAATATTAGCTAGCTTGTTAGCGGTCTCCCTAAAACAACCCAAAGTCTCTTCCTGTTTTAGCTAACTATTCTGTCCAACGATCTCTCTCTCTCTCTCTCTCTCTCTAAATTTTTAAGTTGGTATCATTATTTAAGCCAGCAGCCATTAATGGCCCCTGCAAGAGAAGCCTGAATACTAGAAGGTCTTTGCTAGCTCTAAAACATCTCTGAACCCCCTCCCCCGTCCTCCTCCTCTCCCCCCACCTTGTGGGGCACTATTGATTTCAGGAGGAGGGCAACGGAGGGAAGAGGTTCAGCTCCAAATGAGCAGCAGAGGAGGAGACTCTACAAAATGCATGCTTGAAAATGAAGATTTGGTGGTGGAGATCGATCAGATGAAGGATGTGCCTGTTCATGAACATACAAGCCCTGAACCGCCCTCTTTTGATAGCAATGCGGGCAAAAATCTGGAGACAGAGGGAAGTTATGGGCAACAGAAGATGGGGAGATTGCAGTCAGCCGCTGCGAGAGGGTTGAAGAGTTTGAGGTTTATTGATGGAGCTACCGCAGGAAAAGAAGCCGATTCCTGGAAGCTCATCGAGGAGCGTTTCAATGAGAATGCCGTTGATGGCAGGCTTCCTCAGGACAAGTTTGGGGTTGTCATTGGTACTTTGTTTCTTCATCAATTAGATTATGGCTTTGTGTTGATAATACACATGATCATGAATGGATGATGGTTTAATTTTTACTAGGGACTTATGAATGATTATTTTCATTGTTTCGTTGGGGTAAAAACCATAAAATAAAAAATAGGAATGACAGATTCCAAGGAATTTACACGGGATTTGTATCAGACATTGGCAAGGAGAAGGAATATGGATGCTCCAGATGGGATAATAATTGCACAAATGAGAATGTTTTGGGAAGATATGACTAGTGAAGAATTTGATGTCCGCCTCCAGATTTTCTTTGACATGTGAGCTGTATATTAACATCCTCTCTCTCTCTCTCTCTCTCTCTGCTTTCTTCTCCTCTGTGCTCTCTCCCCTCTTGCTTTTGTCTGAGTCCTTAATTAGGATGCAAAATCTTGTGAGGTTTTGCTCTTTGCAGGTGTGACAAGAATGGAGATGGGAAATTATCTGAAGATGAAATTTCTGAGGTATTTCTCCTTAGGGTTGAACAGGGGAAAATAAAAATTGATGGGTATTGTTCTTGTTAGTCCTGCACTCCCTACAAAGTGCAAACCTTTTATTATAACTGACTTGGAATTTACCTCCAAATGCAGGTTCTAGCATTGAGTGCCTCAGTCAACAAACTAAATAAATTCAAATCACAAGCGGCAACGTACGCATCATTAATCATGGAAGAGCTAGACCCAGATCAGCGAGGATATATCGAGGTAAAACTTTTCCGGATTGTTCAAATGACTGTAATATGCATTAGTATCTTTTTGAGCCCCTTCTTTTCCTTTCATTTCTTTATTGAGAGTAACATTACAGTTATGGCAACTTGAAACTTTGCTGAGGGGCATTGTGACCTCTACCGATGAAAGAGCTAAGATGAGCCCGACAGAAACCCTAACAAAAACCATGATCCCCAAAAGTTACAGGAACCCAGCAGTGAAACTGCTCTCAACGACATTGGAATTCATCCAAGATAATTGGAAGAGAGTTTGGTTGGTGGGGCTGTGGCTAACCATAAATGCAATCCTCTTCTCTTACAAGTACATCTCGTACAAGCACCATCCAGCTTTCCCAGTCATGGGCCATTGTGTGTGTGTTGCAAAGGGAGCTGCTGAGACTCTAAAACTCAACATGGCCCTCATATTGTTTCCTGTGTGTAGAAAAACTCTCACCCGATTGAGATCAACATTTCTGGGTAGAATATTTCCTTTTGATGATAATATTAACTTTCACAAGATGTTCGCGGCTGGGATTGCAGTTGGGGTCTTCTTGCATGTTTCCATGCATCTAAGCTGTGATTTTCCAAGACTTGCATCATGCTCGAAGAATAAATTCTCGGTGACTCTTGGGCTAAACTTCAACTACCACCAGCCAACATATGTGAATTTGCTTGATAGCATAGTGGGGATTACTGGGATTATTATGGTAATTATCATGGCTTTTTGCTTCACACTAGCAACCCACTCTTTTAGAAGGAATGTCATCAATTTGCCAAGGCCATTCCAGCACTTGGCTGGGTTCAATGCCTTCTGGTATGCACATCATTTGCTCGTGATTGTCTATGCTTTATTGATTATCCATGGCTACTTCCTTTTCCTCACCAATGTTTGGTATAAGAAAACGGTATGTATACGCTTAGTTCTTGGAATTTTTACCATAAGTTCACAATGTTACTAAGAGACTTAATTTCATCTCAAGTAGTTGTCAGACAATTGAAAATCTGAAAATAAATGCAGACATGGATGTATATTTTGGTCCCAGTTTGCCTTTATGCGAGTGAGAGGACACTGACATCTGTCCATGATCACATCCATCGTGTGAACGTCCTCAAGGTATTAAGGACAAAAAGAAACTCTCCCCTCAGTTGAACATACGGATAAAAGATGGTTGGCTCTGAACTCTATTCTTCTCTGAAACTGCAGGCAGCTGTATATGAAGGCAATGTTCTGGCTTTATACATGAGCAAGCCTCCTGGCTTCAAGTACAAGAGTGGAATGTACTTGTTTGTAAAGTGCCTCGATGTCTCAAGCTTCGAATGGTAGCAGATAAACTACTGCTTTTGCCTCTACTTTTATATACTGATAGCTTTTTTGGTGTTCCAATAGATTTAAGACTCAAATGAATCCCCTATTTGTGAAAAATTAACAGGCACCCCTTCTCAATCACCTCTGCGCCTGGTGATGACTACTTGAGCGTGCATATTAGAGCCTTAGGAGACTGGACCAAAGCACTTCGTGATCGATTTTCCCAGGTCCAAACATCAATCCCTTTGAATTTTGAGTCCATTTTCTCATAGGTAAAAGTTTGATTGAGGAGAGTATCAAAACGCCTAGAAGCCCTGCCCTGGTGGTTAAAAATCTGAACTTCAATGCCCATTTGTGCTCTACTTTTTTAATATATTCAATGCCTTGATCCTGACATGCAGGTCTGTGAGGCTCCAACTGTTCCCCCGCAGAAAGGGAGGCTGATGAGAAAGGAGACCAAAAGTTTTAAAGCATCCGACATCCAACCAGCTAGGTGAGTCCTGCCTTACATCCAGTCATATATATATAAGGCTCTTATATTTCTTTGACAAAATGAGTCTTACTCTCGTGGTTTGTGTTCATTTCGAAGTTTCCCACACATAGTCATCAAAGGTCCATTTGGAGCCCCAGCTCAGAACTACAAAAAATATGACATTCTCTTGCTCATTGGGCTAGGGATTGGAGCTACTCCCTTTATCAGCATTCTCAAGGATCTCCTGTATGACTTCAAGCAGAGTGGCTCAAAGGTACAATGAGTCCCAAATCATACTTATTGCCTATTCCCAATCTAGGCTAAGGGACATGGCAAACAACCACTTTTATTCTTCTTTCTTTTATTTTTTTGGGGGTGGAGGTGGGGGTGGGGGTTGTTAAGAGATCCCTTCAAAAAGGGCGAGGTTTGGATCAATGACCTATTCGAAGGTGATTTCTCCACCACTTTTTCGAGGGTGTTTCCTTTGCCAATCCCCGGCACTGACCTCCAAGAAGACAACATTTTTGAACGTGTGCTTCAAAAACATATGCAGGATATAGAAAGCAGAAAGGGGCCTCAAACTCAAAGGGCATACTTTTATTGGGTGACAAGGGAACAAGGCTCCTTTGAGTGGTTTAAGGGTGTCATGGATGATGTTGCAGAATATGATACAGCTGTGAGTACTGAATCTAATTATCCCAGAAAATCCCAGTTTCTTGTAACTACTACTTGCCACATGTGTAGATTGACGAGTTTATTGATTTCCTCCAACTTTGTGCTTATCGGCATGGAGGAACAGAATGTGATAGAAATGCATAATTACTTGACAAGTGTGTATGAAGAAGGCGATGCTCGATCTGCACTCATCAGCATGGTACAAGCATTGCAGCACGCTAAGAATGGTGTCGATGTCGTGTCTGAAAGCCAGGTGGGTATAGTATTACTATTTCTCCACATACAAATTAGCCAGATGCTGATCTCCCCAATATTGATAAAGCTGTTATACATATATGGTATATTGGCACAGATAAGAACACATTTTGCAAGACCAAACTGGAGAAAGGTATTTAGTCATCTAGCTGCAACACATGCATCACAGAGAATAGGTACAGAGTATTCAAGTTTCTCAACCAAATTTTTTGATTTCATTGCTGGGTTTTGGGCAGTTTGCCTGTTAAAGAAATTTTAGCAATTACTGTCATTTTTTTTGCGGGGAGGGTATGATTATGATTATGAACATTGTATTGCAGGGGTATTCTACTGTGGAGCCCAGACATTGACGAAACAGCTAAGCAAGCTTTGCAGGGAGTTCACCTCCACTACCACTACCCGCTTCCACTTCCATAAGGAGAACTTTTAGAGCTAGGAATCACTTTAATTAGTTGCTTGGAAACAATAGAAATTTTAATGAATTGAATGTATATACAGGCCGGGGCTTGTCTGTCTTAATTACTTGTGTGTGCTCAAATTAAGACTCCAAGACCAGCTTAAGAAAAGGAATTTTAAAGAGCAGCAGAAGGTCCCAAATAACAATTTTGATTTGATTGACTACCACTTGTTGAATCTCGTAGCCTCACTTCTCTATACGGAAATTTTAAAAGGAGATACATACTTAGCTACTTCATTCGGAGTAGTGCACCAGGATATACGTTAGTATACGCTAACATGGTAGATTAGATATATCAAACTGTATCTTCTTACGTTACATTCTAATCCTTTGCATAAACCAATTAAGGCAATGCATATAGGAGTAAGCGGGGATCATGAGAGAGTGAGTGAGTGATAATAATTATTATTAACCCTTGAGGGATGCCTTCTCTTTGATAGGGAAGACTTGTAGGGAGGGGCCTTGTCGTGGCGGAATCGACATCATGTTCGTTATGACGATCATGATCAAGATCCCAATCATTGTTGTCGATGATAAGAGGGTTCGACATTTCCCTTTTATAGAGATAGTCTACATATCTTGTCCCCATTTTCCAGGGACTGCAAGTGTAACTCTCTGTCATTAGTCGAGATGCGTTTTCTTGCTGTGCCTGATTAAATTAATACCCAAAATTTAGATATTATTAGGCTGCAATTTCAAACTGGCTAATATTACTTCCTAATCAAAATAAAAGTATAAAAAATGATACCAAAGACAATTATTAAGAATATTAATTAGGGATGAAACGTGAGAAATAAAAAAATTTACCAGAGGAGTAGGAAAAGGAGCAAGGGATGAACAGGTGAAAGGGGGAGGCTGATGATGGAAGCAGGCAAAGGAAGGCAGCACACATGGTGGTGGTGGAGTACTAGTGATGGTTGTTTGGCATGCCCATGCCCATGCCCATGCCCATGCGCATGCAGAAGAAGAAGCTTCTTCTTAAGCTTTTGGCGGTCCCTGGCCTTGTGATTCTGGAACCAATAAAACACGTTCTTCTCTTCAATCTTCCCATACATAGCCAGGGTGGCTGTTATCTGCTGTATCTGCATTGCATTTGGCGTCCTTACTCCTCTTTTATACATACCCTCCAGTATCATCACTTGTTCTGCTGTTGGACACCATCTTGATGCTGCTGCTCCCGACATCTCTCTCTCTCTCTCTCCATGCTGGTGAACCCAAGGTGTCCTTTAAATACATGTTCATGTATTTGGGTGAGGCAAAAGGGATACGCATAGAGAGGAGATAGGGTAATAAAGTAGCAAAGTACTATACTGTACTTTTAGATTATTTACGTTCATTCATATGGTTGTGGACATATAATTTAGTTATATTTATAGACAATATACATATATGAAAGGACATGTACCCCAACGTATATGTGAATGCTTATTAAGAGGAATAGGGGGCCGGGACAGCTAATTAACAAAACAGTACAAGGACAACAATGCAGTGCAGGAGTGTCATTATGAGATTTTCTGGAGGTGGGCCGGGGAAGCTTGCATTCGCTTTTCAAATAGGAAACAACACAAAATGAGAGTTCAGTGCCCATAATTCCCCCTATCTAGCTTAGCTTGTACCACATATATCACAAACATTTTTGTACAGTATGAATGACTGCTAGCTCATATATATATTCTAATGTCCGACCGTTCTCTAAAATGATCCACAAATAAATATTAATCCATTAAGAAGGTTTCCTTACAAATTTTACTATTAACCTTATAACTTTCTCATAATTACGTGCAACTTACAATTGTTATATATAGCAAGAAACAATTATGCTCTAAAACCAGTCCTTTGATTTTGTTTACTCAATCTTTTCTTCTTGGCTAAGCTTGCAAAGTATAAATCTCAATCTCTCTATGTCTCACTCTGTGTGTGGAAGTTCTGCAATATACACATTTAACTGTCTTGTCACATCTCATAACATAGAAAGTTGGCCACAGATAACAAGGACAAAATCAGCTCAACTAATTGACTATAGAAATATCATACACTCATGATTAAATTCCATTTGATTGATTGATAGGCCTTTCTTTTTTAAGTTCATGATATTTCTAATGTCTTTATAGAAACTTTGACTTCAATTCTAAATTTAACAAAACTGATTCTTCATGCATAGATATTGCTTGCGTCACGACTGGTGAAAAATAGGGGCCAGTCATGAATGGCGATTGGACACTTTGGCTCAACCTCTCTGTCAATCTCTCTCCTCCTCGTCGTCGGAGGAGGCTACTGTGGGCGTCCAAAGCCCAAGCCCAAAGCTACATGTCCAATCATTAGCTCAGGCTGGGCCGACAGAATGGCGAGTACCAAAGTTCCATTTTCACCGAAGAACAATAGCAAGGTTCCAACATATTTATAAATAGTTTTAACGTAGCTATAATACTAGCCGTTGGCAATTAACCTGGATAGGTTTGACGTATACTACACTGTTTCCTCCTTTGAAACTAACTACCATCCTTAATTGTATTTAGAGAAGGGAGGAAAAAACAAAGGGTTGAAGCCTACATTGCATGATCGATTACTTTGTGTAATTAAAGCAAATATAGGGAGTCTGCTAGGCTATCTAAATTAGTCAAAGACGTTCCTCTTATGCTTGATCCCAAATGGGGTCACCTCCCTATCACACAAGTCATAGCCATGCCACATGTGCTGAGGCAGATACCGCCTAAAGTAGAAGTATTCTGAGTTCAGCCGGGGCTTATCCGCCACCCGCACCTGGGCAAAACCCGGTCTCCAATCATCGGATCCTGTCAGCTTAAGGTACAAGTAGCAAATGCTCGTCTCCACACAGGGCCCATCCACCTGAAACTCGTCCACACTGCAAGGTAGGAATGGCTTTCTTGGCACATCATCTAGGACATTCGGATTCAGTGGATCCACCCATCTCACGCACCTTGTGTTTAGAGGGTGTATCATGATGTCGTTGGTGCTTGAGTCTCCAAATCTTATGCTGATATGGTCAGATGTACCTGCTTCCTTGGTGCAACTTGTTTCTATGGTGATTACATAGCTGCAATTTCCCTGCTTGCCAAAAATTGGTAACTTAAGATTAAATTCAATCATGTACAGAAAAGATCAGTAAATACCGTAACTAATGAGTTGAAAATATTTGCAATTTTAGACCTTGGATTCCAATTCCCCTGACACAAACGCCAAGTCCTGGGAAGAAAAGGCAAATGAAAGCAAGAACAACAGAAATGTGATGAAAAATCCACCATGGATCATCATTTCTCGATGAAAATGCCAAAGTTCTCAATCGGGTTCAGTTCTTGAAGAGATAAGCCTGACGTTTTTATAATTGACAGACAACCTGTGCCTTCATTCTTTGCTTCACAGAATCAAAAAGCTCTGATTCTGACCCCGCATTATGCGTTAGTAACATAATATGGTGGGATTATCCGTCTTCTCAAGCAAATTCTGCTGGGATCAGCATAAAGTTCCCTGAAAGGTTAATCAAATTTAGGGTTGGTTTGATTCTTTTTGCTCTCTTTATTCCTCTTCTTCCCAGCTTTTCAAGGTGTGGCTTCATACCACAAAAGAAAACCAGAAAGATTGGTTAGAAAGTAAAGCACAATTGCACAAAGTAGCTTGTTTCATTCACCTGCATTTTTGTTTCTTTCAGAATCCATGCCACACAGACACAGTACAGCAGATGTCTTTAAGAACTTCACATAGCTCTGACAGCAGCTCGAGCGAAAACAAGCCAAAATGAACAATGGTTCTCTCTCTCAACATCTACCTTAATTTCACCTTCTATGAGAATCTCATATCATCCACTAAATCTCAAAGGTTTTCTCAAACTACAATGAATAATTTCATCTTCTATGAGAATATCATATCATATACTACATATCAAAGCTTTTCTTGAACTACAATGAATTTTGTAACTGCTCTGAAAATTTTAGAGGCCCACTAGAAGTTTCATTGCTCTCAAGGCTCTATCAAAAATTTCAGAGCTCTGTCAGAAAAAAAAGTAAAAAAAATTACAAGCAAAAAAATGATGTCAACACAGCCAATGTCCAAGTATAAGAAAAATCATATGGGATGCACAAAATCTGGAAATGTAAATCAATTGCTAAATGAATCATGCAGAAGATGGATATAAGTGTTCAATATGCAATGCTAACCAAACATAGAAGCTCAAATTAACCAAATATAATACCAACATATCTCCCACAGGGCCTAACACATGTAGAATCTGCTTGCAGTACAATTTAAAACAACAAAGAAACAAACAAGGATAATGATTATAGGCCAGCATGGTCAACCAAATAGAGCAGGCTCCTTTTCCACCTTCTGATTAACAATCAGAGCAATATCTTTAGAAACAAATTGATTAAGTTGATACAATGAATAGTATGAAAATAACATGAAACTATAAAGAGATGGATAAAAATTCATCAAAGCAATACGTAAGGAAACTATAAATAAGCTAACTTCAATTAATGATCTCATGAGGAACATCTCTGTTATTTCACCGAGTTGATCATAGAACCCTCAACACTCGTTATCATAACATGCATGGAAGGAAACCAAATGTGCAGTTAAACAACACCAATATCGTAACAAGCACAACAAACTACTGCAGTCTAGTGATCAGGTCAACTTTTTTTCTTTTTCTTTGATTTGTGTGGCTCCTCTGAATTGTCTAATCCTCCATAAGCATGCTTACTATGCTTCTTCATGTTGTCTTTTTTCTAGCTTCCTGAATTTCACCTTTGCCACTAATTTCTGAATCATAGATTTGTTTCTTATGTTTCTTGCCCTCACCACCTCCAATGTTAGCAATAATAAATTCATTTTTCACATTGTCATTGCCATCATCACTTGCATTTCTTTGCTTAGCACCCTCTATGTTTCTACTTCCTTTGTCTTTTACCTTCTTCTTACTTTTATTTCGCTTGCAGCTATCATCAGGCACCATCTCAGCCACCTCACTGTCACCAGCATCCCAATTACGAGAATGACTATGCTCTTTGGTCTCAACCTCTGCAAAACTATCACCTTTTTCCTTTTGACTATTGTCTATTTTCTCCTTTTGCTTTTTCTTCTTTGCCTCTTCACTTCCATCCTGGCTTTCTAGGTCATTCTCAACCCCATTAGCACTCACAACTTGATCAGAAAGAGCCCTCGTTTGATCCTTTTGAGTGATCCCCACAATTTCATTACTGTCCCTCTTCTTTTTCCTTTTCTGCCCTTTCTGTTCGTTATCAGTTTTCAGACTACCCTCAAGTTCTCTACCTTCTCCTTCACCCTTCTTGCCCCCTTTATGCTTCTTCCTCGCGCCATTTTCCTCAGTTACCAAGCCATCTTCACAAGGTTTCTTAGCAGAACTAACTGCATCTTCAGTGACAGTACCATGGTAACGATGCTTCTCACCTCTGTGTTCAGGGCTTGAACCTTTGAGCTCTTTATGGAGCTGAACAAGCTCATTGAAGGAGGCTGAAGCACGCTTTAGATAAGCAGCAAATGCTGGGGAGGCACCATTGTCAGAAGAAGCAAACTTTGACAGGATTCTAGCTGCTTTGGAGAGAGACACCGGCTTTGAAGACACTACTTTCCCTGATATCGCTTTCATCTAGACCCAAGAAACCAGACCCTGTCGCCTACCTGCAGTTCTGAATTAGTTTCACATCAAATAATAAATCATTTTGTATTTACCAGAGGAATATTCAGTATATGTCAAGGAGCATAAAACACTATTTCCAAGTCACTTTCTAATTATATGTTTTTCGGATGGCTTAAGTAAAAACAAGCTGCGTTCTTTCGTGAAATCTAGTTTGTGTGGGAGCTCACTTTGCTCAACTCATGAAGATTGCATACTAGTGATAATAATTAGTGTTCTGGAAGAAAAAATGTTACTCTAATACCCTTCACTAAAGAGCTCCACTTGACCCTTTGTGGATTTGACAAACCCAGCAAATCAAAGTTGATCACAACTTCACAAGTCGACCAAAATTTTTAAAAAATAACGAAAATCCCAAAAGCTTCGATCTCAATTTGAAGTTGAGCTTACTTGGCCACATTCATAAGCTCAGAAGTTGAACAAATTCACACATTAAACAAGAAACTAGAGAACAAAAGGTCGGAGCCTAACTATCATTTTCAATGACCGAAACGAAACACACAGAGGGATATGAAGAAAAGGGGGATTAGGAGATGAAATCGCACCTGTCGCGCTGATGCTGGGGCTGAAAATGGCAGGTTTTGGAAACAATCAGAGGTCTCTCAATTGCGGGGGTAGAGGGGAGGGGGAGGGGGAGGGCGAGAGAGAGAGAGAGAGAGAGAGAGAGAGAGAGAGGAGGCAGCCTAGGCAGTCGGAAGAGCTGGGGGCGAGAGGGTTCTTCAGGGACAAACGAGAGATGGGTGTCAATGTCCATCGAGAACGACCACGAACTGAGTTTTGAATGTTAATTCATTCGGAGAGCGAGTCGGTCAGTCTATTCTTTCTGCTTAAATTTTTCCTCCATATACACACGCCACCAATCACCAAAAACAAAACAACAAACAAACGTCACACTAAAAAAAAATCCCTAGCCTCCCCCTCCCAGCCCTTTCTCTCCAGGTTCTTTTTTAGGGGCGTTATTCAAAATAAAAACATCACATTTTCACCTAATTTTTTTATTTTTAGGTATGAAAAATTCTACAGAAAACTGAACATGAGGTCTATTATACTCAGGATATTAATTTTAATCATTATGTTAAAATTTTATTGGCTAAGAATGATAAATACTGACATAGATAATCTTTAAATTCAAAACTTTATAGTAATTTCTTAAGCTAATTATTTATAGAATCTAATGTATCTCTTATTTAACCGTTGTCTGAAACTTCATAATGTTTATTACTTTGACAATACCATCTTATAAATTGGCTGAGGCTCTTTCTCAATTCCAGATTCAACCTACCTCTGCAGATCTTATTAAATTTTCTAGTTTGCTAAATGTCATACACCAAATTTTTGGGAAAAGATGAATAAGTGGTGTAAGTGAAGATCAAAATTGGTTAGGTGAGAAGTGCCTAATAAAGAAAAAAGTGAAAAGTGAGTGACCTTCAGCAGATGAACTTTCAGCTTTCTAGAGGGCCTCGTGGGAGGACGATCCTTAACAGATTAGAGAGATCTGCAATCTTGTAGTCACCCACCCAGCAGTCTTAATCTGTTAAAGAATTCACGGTAAAAGGTATTGCTGGAAAAGAAAAACAAAAAAAACCTCAGTCATCCCCCTCCCGATTGCACAGGATCTCATTCTCAATCCCCCCCTTCCCGGTTTTCCTCTGGAAAACATGAGTGTGTGTGTGTGTATAGCAATCGTTGCTATTAAAACCTCCCTTTGTGGCGAAATTTATTGAGTACAACAACCTCTATTACACAAGAATTATCTCAAGATGAAACAAGGGCAAGCACAGTACATAGTGGAACATGCTTTCAATGGACAAGCAACAATTCCCCAAGTATTTACAAGTTAAGCCTGCTGTAAGCAACCCAGTTCTGAATTTACTTATGTGCGCATATCAACTGGGATAATCACACAGCGTAATCTGCATCTGAGACTGGTCTTGATCAGACACATATTGCCTGATGAAAGCCCTTCTCCACCAAATTTCAAATGCCCTCTGAATATTAGGGCAATCATCCCCTTTGGCAAGAAAGCGGTCAAACCAACTCATCAAGATACCCTGTTGCTGGGACAGAGGCAGAGTAAGAATGGTCTGGCTCAAGCCATCTTCAACCAATTTCTTGTCAACTGATCTGCAAGCCCTCCTCATCCAACCAAAGTCCTCATATAGAGGTTCCAGCCATGTCGAAAGAAGTGAATATCGGATCTCCTTCGATACCAAAACATGCCCTCTTCCAATAGCAATACATAGCTGTGCAGTGACCCTACTAATCTCGTGCCTGTACATAGTCGGGATTTTTGAGTGAAGGGTAGCAAGCTCCTTTTGATCTGCCCACAGTTTCACAAATTCATCCCCCATCTTCTTGTCAATCAGAATCTCCACAATCCATTGCATATTGTCAGCTTCTCGAGCAATCTCAGCCATCATTGCACCTCGATCATGTCTACTTTCATCCATACATGTAGCTTCGGAGAGGCACAGAATAAGAGCACTGAGACACCTATGGCACAGACTGTAGAGGGCATCACTTGAGACATCAATTTTGGGACCATAGTTACTAGAGTCTGTAACATCTTCTCTAAGCAACCGAGAGATTAGAGACTTCATTTCCTTACGAGCTTTATCATCTTTAGCTTGGAGGACACCTGTAAGCATTCTCATGAAGATATCATCGGCTCTTGTAGACGTGGATGGTTCGGTTGACACTCTCTGCAGGACATCTTCACTCATGGGCTCATGAAGCTGAAGCTGACTAAGACAAGATATGATCTTCTCCTCTTCATCCTCAGACCATGGCACAGCTTCCAGATACTCTAAGCATGATAGAATTCCAGCTTCAAACATAATGGCTGCAGATACCTAGAACACAGGATAACATACAATCACTTCAACCGAGTTTAAGAACACTACAAGTTCATAAGATCGATTAGAAACAGGAATGACCCCAGATTCGGTTTAGAACCATGCATAAGGGAAAACAGAACGGCAGCACTTTGGCTGCCGCTATCTGACTCAGGACAATGAGCCAAAGAGCAGGAGAAATGGTGCCATGACAAAGAACTGAATATTTTATCCCACACATGGATATGTACATATGTTATTGACTACAGAAGTCGCCATACCAAAAGGCATATATAGATCTTCAGCAAGATCTATACTGGGTTGGTTGTGGACTTGTCGTTGTCCTTGTTTTTTTCAACTCTTGCAAGAGAATTGGCATCATAAGTCTATTTTAGTTGTAGTTCTCACATGATCAGACTAATCAAAGATTGGATATTGCGTCAAAGACATTGACTTGCCATATATGTTGTAGGACTTAAACAAGCACACAACACAAAACATACTCGTAAGAGAGAGAGAGAGAGAGAGAGAGAGAGAGTCAAAATCCCTGGAAGAACAACCAAAACAACAAAGCCAGAAAAGCAGAAGGATAGCAAGAAAAAGAAGAGCTTACCTTGAGCAAACCCAGGACTTTGGAAACATCCTCACCCATCAATTTCTTCTTCAAATCATCAGAGTACATCAAAACAAGAGTTTCCACATAAATCTCCACATCATCACAATCACAAATCTCCACGGAATGAGTAACACCCCCGTCCATCCTCAACTTCTCGGCAAAAAACCTGCTTTTCTCTGCTAAAACCCTTCTGTGAACATCCATCGAAATTTTGAAACCATCTCTCCCACTCACCGTGAGCTTCACATCCCCATATCCGAAACCCCCAAATTATTGCTGCTAGAATTGTTGCTGTCAAGAAAATTAGGGTTCTTGGCTAAAACCCTAGCGAGTTTGTCCTGTAGCCTTCGGCGGTTGCTGTCACTGGACTGTTTGGACTCTCTGAGCTGCTCTTCGGACATCATCTCGAAAAGGGTATGGCGGGGATGGGACTGAGAGGGGAATGCCGGGGGAGGGAGAGAGAAAGGGGCTTGGAAGGAGAAGAGGACGGAGAGATTTTGGAGTTTGAGATGGGTTTGAGCGGAGACAGAGAGATTGATGGGTCGGAGATGAACCCTTGTTTTATCATGGTTGACACTTCCCTCGTAGACGCCATGGAAGCGGGGGAGAGGGAGAGCTAGACTAGAATGGAGGAAGAAGGGTGTGGATCTGGTGAAGTTTAGGAATCAGTGGGAGCACCGGGCACCCACCCACCCACCAAGTGTTGCCCTGAGGAGTGCAGATTGGACAAGTTGGGAGGAGTGAAGTGAGCAGAGCTGCCAGAGCAGAGTGGGAAAAGAGACGAGACTACTTTAATTGTTGCTCCAATTTGGTGAATATCCTAAACATTTAACCAAAGTGGTCACCAAAATGGAGGGGACAAAAGGAACTTGATTGCTCCTCCTAGAGATCAGGTCATTGAGAACAACACAAGATCTGCCCTTTTCTAATGAATTTTTGATCCGCACCATTTATCCGAAAATAACATTATTAAATTTATTTTTATATACAATACACTATATCGCACCTTTATAAATCGAAACTATTTTTAGATGTAGATTTAATTTCATAATTACGAGTTTATTATATTTAAACTTCTACATTACATATAGTAGTACATATGTTGAGGTGGTAAATTGGTTTTGCATGGAATTAGGCAAAGATCGGAGGAAAGGCCACAGGGAGGCATGAAAATGACGATGAATCGTGGTGGTGGACGCGTAGTGCGCATTCAAGTGGTTGGACATTCACATATCATCACATCACGTACGATAAGCCAAGCCCAGGGATATTTATTCATGTCATTAAAAGAAAAGGATATGCAAATGAGTAGAAAGATACAAGGAAAGGAAAGGGAAGGGAAGAAAAAGAAGAAGATGATGACGATGATGATCGGATGAAGCCATTCAAGCGTAGCTGACAAGGAAGATTCGTTTCGTGGAGGGCACCAACAAACAACAATCAACAGCCATCATTTCTCCCTTTGTTTTTTTCCATCCACTAATCCACTCTCACTCTCTTCTTTCCTACACTAATACTGGCTTCCTTCTCTTAATTAATTTCTAATTCAGATTCTGGATTAGTTTATCTAATCTCATAATGGGCAATCTATCTCTTTCTTATAGTAAAGCCCCATAAGTGAATAGGAGCATTTCTGTTATGGTTATACTGATTTCTATGATCAATTACATATTGTAAAGGCACAAAGCATAATTGCACTTGAGTGTCAAAAACGTGTACTATAATTGGACTTACCCTGCTCTAATAATCATGTATAAAATTGGACTAGTATTGAGTGGTAAAAAATTTACTAGCACTGAAATTGAGATACCCCCTTCTTAAAATCAGTTTTTTTATTTGTAGGTGTAAAATTACTTATATTTGAATGTTATATATTTTCTTGAAGCGTGGCCCACATTGAGAAGTGGTGTTGTACATAAAAATCTCATTTAAAATGAATCAAATTTTACAAACTTTACATATGAGTAATCTACATATGCTCTCCGAGTATACTCTTATATGCTCTCCGAATATGCGTAACACATGTATAGCATAGTTCTCATCATACATTGATTTAAATAAATACCCAATTTTATTTAAAACTGATTGCTCACTATTAACATTTTCAGTCCTCGCGAAAGCTAAAGGCAAATGTCTTCAAATTTCATGAAAGCAAACATTTTTGAGCTAAACGTTAATTTATTGGAACAACTATGCAAAAATGGACAATTACACTCCATGGCACCAACAATTAAGCAATATCACAATGGCACTATCTAATTCTAGGACCCAAATATACATTAAAAACACTTTTCATTCACTAAGGAAGATCTCTAGTAAAACAAAGGCAAGAGATGCATATGCTTGAAGATGATTATCAAGCTCTCATCATGAGAAATATTCAACCAGACAGCTCTATAGGACTCCTCAACTCCTGGTCTTAGAAGACATTTGTTTGCAGATCGAGCATTTCAGGATCGGTGATTTTGGCTTCCTTCTCGGGATCAGCCAAGAATGGCGAAGCTTCAAGCTCAGGAGGCTTCTGGGATTCCAAATCAAACATCAGTTGATTAAGTAAAAAAAAAAAAAAAGCATGAGGGGTTCTTCTATATCTATATTAAGCAAATCTTTTTCCAGTTTTCAAGAGTACTAACCATGCAGCGAACAAGTGCCCAATTGACTCCTCGGAAGAAAGGATGGCGCTTGATTTCATTTGCTCCTTCAGATGCCCCCAATCTGTTCTTGGGATCTTTCTGCAACAATTGGTATATTAACTGCTTCACATGGAGGCTCACCTGCAGCACAGCCAATATCATAATTACTCTTCTCAACTTCTTTTGCACTGATAATTAAATATCAACACATGATTTCCAAGTCATACTGTCACTTAGACATTGGCCTCTCTTCTTCAATGTGCAAAGGCCATTAATCAATAGGACAGAAGCAAACATATTCTTACCTGTTTACTTGCTGGAAATTTAACGTCCTTTTGAAGTACGTTGGTGAAGGTTCTTTGTCTCGTTTTACCACGGAAAGGTGTGTAACCAAACAGCATCTCATACAGGAGGATTCCTGAAACATGCACCAATTACAGCATAAGTAGGACAGTAGTGTCCGCTTGTTGGACAGGTGAAAGACTCATTTTGTGGCAATTTTTGAGCTTCAATTACGTGGACTGTACTGAAATCTAAAAGCAAAGTGAAAATTTCCTTCCTTTCTTTTATCAGAGGATTCAACAGTTCATAAGTTTTTTTTATCAAGAGTGCAATGAAAATGGTCTCTCTATGATTTTGAACAAGTAGGATAGTGTTAATGGCCAAGCGCTGAAAAAATATTCCAGATTGAGGAAAAATGATTTACCTAATGCCCACCAGTCGACTGCACTAGTATGTCCTGCTCCTGTGATGATTTCCTGCAGGAATTATAGGAGGACAATGTTATGTTTGTTCTCTTGGAAATTTAAAAGACCAAAAGAATTCATGTATAAGAAAGTGTGGCTGTGTTGGCTAAGCTACTTGAATTGAATCTGTGTATTAAAGAACACACACCGGAGCTATGTATTCCTCTGTCCCTACAAAAGAATTTGATGCTCGCATAGGTTCAGCCAAAAATATAGGAGTTTGTTGTGTTTTTTGTTGTGCTTTGTGTTGCCTTTTCTTCTTCTCACGAATCTCTGGAATCAGCAGCTGTAACAGCAGTGAACCGTTAGTATCATCTGATTAACTCCAAGGTGTTATAATCATTATCAAATCTGTTAGAAATATTAAGAGAAATCTTGGATGTACAGACATGAAAATACCTGCGGTTTGCAAGATGTCAAACATGATAAATCAAAATCTGTCAAAGATATATGGCCATTGCTTTGAAGTAGAATATTCTCGGGCTTTAGGTCTCTATAAATTATGCCTGAAAAGAAACAGGCCAAAAAGGATCATTCTCACAGTCAGCCAAGCAGAAACCAGTAAATTAAGTATTTAGATTCCATCTAAAATGTGCCTCTACCTTGGCAATGAAGGTATTCCAGGGCAACAATCACCTCTGCTGCATAAAATCTACAAACCAAAACTCCAGTGAGAAAATTAGTTCAACTCAATACACAATTGTTGGTAAAAAGCTCAAAAGTTCCAATTAGATGTCTGCTGGGTGAAATTCAATAATCAGAATTGTGTTTAAACTGTTGATTACAGTTGAATGCATGGACATATGTTAATGCACTTTGGTTTATGTATCAAAATGGGCATCCCTGATCATTTCATAACAGAAAATGAACTCTGTAATAGTGCGAGAAGGTTTTGATCAACAAAGAGCAGATAATCCTATTTAAGCAATTTTATAATAACCAAAAGAAATGTAAACAAAAGATGAATATAACTTTTTATTTAGTATTATTAAAAAAACAAACTAGAAAAGCACAGACTGAAATTTAGCTGCAATTATGTCTCCTCATAAAGAATAAGAAGTAAGAACCATCGTTACCTGACGGCTTCTTCCTTCAAGACCTTCAATGGCTGTCTATCCAGAAGTAGAAAGAGCTCCCCTCCAGGGCAGTAGTCAGTTATCAGACATATGTGTGTTTTTGTCTGCATAATAGATTGGCCTTAGTTTCAGCAAGTTCATCCAAAATTCAACCTAATATATCGAGCTAACGATTCGATGCTATACGATGAGTGTGACAAGTAGATTTGGTTGCATGAGAAACATATATTGATGATGACAAACACTCTGCAGGATAGGAAGAATCATAGCAATGCGAAACTCCCTACAGTTAATCATAAAACTATGGCTCACTAGCCTTTCTGAATTTGTTTACATAGGCATATGCATCAGGGATAACCATATTGAACTTGCTATGTCTGACCTGAAAGGAAGCATAAAGCGCAGGGAGGAAGGGATGGTCCAACATATCAAGAATCTCCCTCTCTGCACAAGCCCTGTGAACCTACATTGAAAATAGGAAATAAAATATGTTACGTGCAGGCGTAACAGATTAAGAAATGGATGTTTCGACTCTTGAATCTCGTTTTCTCATTCTCTTTAGGGTAAGGAAGGCCCTTCCAACCCAAGCTAGAAGGTCCTTGCAGAATTTTTTTGTTTTTTTTTTGGGGGGTATAGGTTGACTACATGAAAATATAAGCCCTTGGCTCAAGGTTGTGAGAAGAGTTCTCTAATGACCTCTTGATTCTCTAAGAAATGCTGTTTTTGTGTTTTTTTTTTTTTTTGTATCTGATAAGTTTAGACAATTGATAACAGGAGATGTCCCTCCATCATAGTCGGCACTGGTACTATGCAAACATCATGAAGTCTTTGGAAGGTAGAGTATGAAGCCATTAATGTCCGACCAAAGAGTAAGGTTATGATTGGTCTATATGCAGTCTTCTCTCTCATTTTAAGCAAGGATGAAACTTAGTCATGTAAGTCTGAAAATTTAACCAGTCAGATTCACAGTTTAAGGATGTTTCCCAAAGCCAGCACATGGGAAAATGGCAACCAGAAAATAGTACTTCTGATACCTTATTACGGTTCAGCATAATAGCCTTATCCATTGCTTTCATGGCAAAATATTCACCTGTTCCACGTAGTTCCACCAAATGTACACTGTTGACATTGGAGAAGTTAGGCTACGTCATCAATGAAACAAAGAAATGTGATTGAACATTGAAGCTCAAGGAGTTGATAGAAACCTTCCAGTGTCACCAGCTCCAAGAGGTCTGACTGGTCTAAAATGTTTCAACCCTATTTGCTCTCCACCTTCTATAATCTGCATTTTAGTTAAAACAAATACACAAGATTAGAAACTGTGGATGAACATGTTATTTCAAGATGCAGAATTGTATACGACAGGGACAAACAAAATAAAAGAGCATAAGTGGACTCCAATTCATGAACCCAGTTGAAGGAGAACAAAGCCTTGAAGGCAAAATTGAAGACTGGGACAACTGCATGAACAAATTTATGATTCTTTTGGCACACCTTTTGTATGGCTTTCCATAAGGAACTGTCCCTCCTATGGGGCTTTGGCACTACAACCTTCGAGTGATTAGCCCACAAGTCCTCCGGTTTCTGCAGATGCCATTCAACATAAGGAGATATTTTCAAATCCATATTTGATGAGATAGGTAATATTCATCTGGTGACGTGTTACTCACCTTATTGGCATCGGGTAGTTCTCTAACTGCAACGTCAACATTTCCTGCGGTTTCTTTCACCTGATTGTGAGTAGTGAAAGCATGTTAGCAATCTCACTTTATCAAAATATCAAGTATTGGAAAGGGGCCTAATTGTACGCAGAAGCATTATGCATGTAGGGAAGCTGCCTAAATTTTAGCATCACAAGGATATCTATATGTTTCAAGCAAAAATAAGGTGGTCAAACAACCCTAAAGCCATAGGAAGGGATGCTGATTAATTTGAATGATACCTGTTTCTCACTCTCAATAACAGTGGCCTCAGGGATGCTGTTTTGAAGCGGTTCAACGTGTTGACTACCATCTAACTGTACTCCAATAAAGTACTGAACTTCTCCCTATTCACAGACAAGCAAAAGGCAGAACCAAACAAGCACAAGAGAAATAATCAACTTACATAGATAAGAGTCAATCTAATGACTTGATTTTGAATACATTATAATCGGATAATTCTCATCTGGAAGAATTTTGCAAACATATGGTGAGAACTACCTTCTGGTCACGCATAGGCTGCAGATGGAATACATTCCAGAACTTCTTTCCTGGATAATTTGATGACATGGTAATCAATCAGAATAGATGTACCAATTGAACTTGCATTACTAGACATTTTACAAACACCATCCACCATACTATCGAATGTCCGACATCATAAAAATGGATTGGTTGCCAGACATCACAAATGCCTTTTACTATATCAGCCTAATTTTAGCAATTCGGGCACATCACAAATGGCTTGACTCCATAGGTGCAAATGGTGTCAACTAACTCGGTTTGTCGTACCCCAAGTGCCACGAACACACTTTGAAACCATTTTCAGATGACAAAAGTTCTATCACAGCCTTCATGGATCCAGGAAGAGAGTATATTGCTGCCATTGTCCTCTTTTTTTTTTTTAAGAGGGGGTAGGGGGAGGGGTGGGCTGGGAGGGGGATTTAACGTTGAAATAGAAGAAATTACCTGTCTTTGTGTAGTTGATCAGCTGAACCGTGACTTCTGTTTCGTTATTGATTGCATCTCTGATTTTGCGCACCGTCTCTGGATTAGTTTCAGGCCCCTGGAGAAACCTGCAATCAGGCAATTTGATATAATCATTAAGAATAAAATCGAAAAATAGAAAGGATTCATAGCAACTCTTGTCAAGTTTGAAAGATATAGGCTACTAGAATACATTTTAGCATTTCAACCAGGATTTATAAATGCATTGAAATACCACTGAATTTCTGTCCTACATTCAGTGCTACAAATTTAGATTACGGAAAGACAGGTATGTAACACACGAAATTTACACACACTTATAGGATCTTTCATGTTACCTGCAATTTCTTCCTAAAATTTCCTCACGGCTATACTCTGTCAGCTCTAAGAAGCTGTCGGATGCAAATATCTAGCGACAACACAGGCTTAAGTGAGTTTGCAGATTTCTTTATATGTTCAAATTTCATAATGGATGAATGATGAGAGAGTGCAGAAGTTTTACAATGGGATTGTCAGGAAGCCTTGGATCGGTGATCACAAAGTTTTTCTCTATACGCTCAAGTGTAGTGGCAAGATCAATACCCTTTCTCATTTCCTTCTTTCTTACTTTGTCATCCAAACTATCAGGCCTTCCATCATCTTCATCGTAATCATCATCATCATCATCATTTTCGACGCTTCCATTATCATCTATAACTTCATCTTCATCAATCGGTTCATTTGTCTTGCCTTTCTTTAAAATCCTATAGCACATCTCATTGAGAAAACAATTACTATAAGGATCATACAAACAGAGTATTGGTAAGAAGAAATAGAACAATATTGTTATGAAAGTAATAACTAATATACAGTTATGTACTAGACAAACTGGATGGTTCATTACGAGAATCACAGTAAGTAGTAGTTAGGAAAATAATACCCCATGAATGAACGGCGTCCAGATTTTTTAGGCTTCTTTTCAGGCACCTCACTTAGCCGCTCCAATGAATTACGCCTAGCTGGAGCCACATTTTCTGATTTCCTCCTCATAAGAGACTGTGATCTCTCTTTTCATTGTCACCTCCTGACTTTCTCCTGAAGGGTCGATTTGCTGATTCACTGAGTGCCCTGGGCCTTTTACTGCCTGCACTAACTCATTAAGAGAATTGGTGGCCATATCTTTCTGTCGGGCTGCAAATCACACATAACAAAATCTTTAGATTCCCTGATCAGGTACTATTTCAGATGGATGTAATGAAGTCTTTCATCACATGCCTTTGAGACATGACATCCTCTCTATCATTTGTTTCAGGAGACTAGCAGCATTTTTATTTTTATTAAAGTATTGATAATAACTCTTGAAAGTAAAAAATCTAAGGTGCACAACACAAAGTATACCGTTTTGAGATTGGAAGTATCACATGTCTAACAGGTTTACAAGTTACAACACTAAGGTATCCATAAAATTTCCCATTACCCAAAACTCCAACTTCCTAAATTATGTTGACCTCAATTTGAGATTGGTTGTGAACAAATTTGAGCCATTGTTTTTTCCAATTGTTGGGTAAGGCAAAGTTGCACGCGGTGAGCTACAGTTCATTGATCAAAAGTTGATTTAAAAGTTCTCTGAAAAAACATTGAGCTTGTGAAGAAACGAGATGCTTTCACTAGAAATCAATTGCGTGCAACATCTTATAACTGATTCACGAAGTTATCCTTATTGTTGAGCTGTCTAAATGAAATTATTTGATGGTTAAAATGAGAGGAGAAAACTAAATGTTACCAAAAATGTAAAAGGTGACAGTCAGATTACCATCATATCGAATCAAGGATTCGGGCAGCCCGTTTGGGCGGACCATCTTATCCTTGAAGCCCTCTGTGTGCTTACTCACCTCCACTTGCATCCTGACAAATCAGCATCCAGAAATACAACAAAAGGATAAGCTCATTATGTACCATCATTTTCCCCTATCCACCAAATTGCAAGGATGGTCCAATTATATCACAATCAGTGGCCTAAGTGACATAGTAATAGCAAGGAAAGACTTTTGATATACATCATAAATGTGACAGATAATTTGGTGAATTAGGAAAAATGTGGTTGCAAAGACTATGGATTTATCTATGATGTCTTTGTTTGACACTTCCCTTTCTTGAGGACACTCTATCACTCAGGAACAGAGATACATCAACCACTCAGGAAGTAAAACTATCTTTGGATACTTATGTTCAGATTAATGGATGTAAAACCTTATTCCTAACTATCACAACAGGAGAAGCATTCTCAATTGATTAACAGTTAAATCTGGGAGTACTTCGACTCAAAAAAAAAAAAAAAAAAATCTGGGAGTACTTGTTTTATGCAGAGAACAAAGGGTCCCGCAAGTCACTAGAGTAACTGCATTCATACTATTGGATGCATTATGACCTCTAGATATTCAAGCTCTCAAGTGAGTGGGTGACTTTTCATTGAATTTAAAGGCCGAAAAAAGAAACTCAAGCCAGCAATAATGGCTTCCAACCCCCCTCCCTCCTCCCAATCCATGGGGGTAAAAGTAAGACTTGTCATTTAAGGAGTATAATGTAGAGCCTACAAACAATAACAAGAAGAAAATGATGCTCTTACCCTATAAGTTTGAGGACTTTTCCTGTTTCATCCTTGATGGGTGCAATCGTTAGAAGGTTCCAGAAAGGGGTACCATCTTTCTTGTAATTCAGCAGCCTTCCACAGTAATTATTGCCCTTCTGTAAAGCCTCTCTAATCTTTTCCAACTCCTCCGGGTCAGTGTCTGCTCCCTGTAGAAATCGGCTGGACCGACAAAAATAATATATACCTTAGTCCCTATGCTGGGATGAAAGTTAGATGACAGGAAATATCTGAGTAAAAGTCAAATGAATATACCAGTTTCGGCCTATAACCTCTCTGGAGGTGTACCCAGTCATCCTAAAGAAGCCTTCACTGGCATACAAAATGGGGTAATCAGGTTTGCTAGCATCTGACACCACAAATGTTTGCTGAAATGTCGATAAAGCATCCTTCAAGTCTTCAGAGACTCTTGGAATGCCCCTAACCAGCCCACCATCAGATGAATCACCTGAACTCCGCAATGAGCCACCCGACTCCCTCCTCGAGTTCTCAGCTTTGCCATGCGGGTCATCCCCGCCTGAAGTTCGGACTGTCACACCTTGCAGCTTCCCAGTTTCACTATCAGTTTTTAGCACTAGACCCCATTCAGCTGCCCTTTGTTCTGCCTTGGAATTTGAATTTTGCTCACCATCTTCCTCTGCATTGGATATTGCCGGGATAGTCTTGTGGACTAGTGGTGACAATGGATTGGATGGTGAGGGTGGGTCAGGCAGAGCCATCCATGATGTGATCTCCTCTGTTTTGGAGGAATCTGATTTGGAAGGGAGCTTTGGCTCCTCTTCCTGAACTTGCTCAAGTTTGCCACGTGCTTCAGCCCAGCTCTGCCATGTTGATGGGGACTGGAAAACAGGATTGGCTGGTCGGAACGAGTAAGTTGATGGATTGAAGACTTCTAATGAGCCTCGAGAGTCTCTTGGCAAGGGCGGGATGAGAGAGGATGACTTGCTAGAACGATCTGATTCCATTATCTGCCCATAAACATCATAACCTTATTAATCTCATGAAAAGAGGAATGAAGGCATTAATCTCTTCAAAACTGGTAGCATAAGAATGAGCTTCTGAAAGGCCTGTTGTGATCCCTTATCAACCTGTAAGGCTAAAGTTTATGTGATTGGATAGAGGAAAGGCTAAGAATTTAATAAGACTAGTCGGTTGAGGTGATTTGACCCCATAAACATGAGAGCAAATAATGACCACAGGACACGATTGTTAGTACATTGTTCCTAGCAATAACAGAAATGGAACTGCCGCATTAATGCTAAATTCCTTTGTCTAGCATATTTGCAAGGAACTTAGCTAAAGCGTCATAAAAGAAGAAAAAATGTAGTACTACAAAAGAATGATGCAGCCAGAGTTTAACAGAGGCAGATATATCCATCAAAGTCCTCTAGAAGACAATAAGGGATGGGGTAATTTGTCCGGTTCCCTGAAGAGACAAGAAAAGACGATAAGGATTTGAAAGTGTTTGAAGGCCAATGACATTATTGCAAAGAGGGCAACTAGTAGTACTCACATTTCTGAGGTCAATTTTCAGTCTAGCCACACATTTACAGTAAGAAGCTGAGTGAGACAGCGATGCTATCACAAGTTGATCACTAATATTAGCATACCAAGGAGCTGTCAATTATGAATCCAGCATGGATACTGCTTGAGAAACTGAAGACCAATTCAACATAAGTGTGAATATGACCATCTGAAAGAAATTATCTGCTCTCGCTAGGTGAGCCTTTTCTGCATTTATATAATTATATATGGATGAATGTAAACGCCCTACTATTCAGGCAAAACATTAGGTGGTCCTTTTTTTTTGGGTTGGTCAATGGTTAAAGTATTTGATTTAATTATAGTAGAAATCGAACGCAGAATAAAGAACATAAATCTCTTCCATGAATCATCTGATCATTTTCCATTAACCTACTACAAAGGTATATTATGTGCAACGAAAAGTTATAATCGATCTTCATGAGCAGTCTTCCAAATAAAGTTCTAATTATAGTAGAAAATAAAAGGACAAAGGCAGAAGAAGTACCTTAAGACTGGAGACAACTAAACGCTGACTTGACCTGAGAATTCCTGCTCAGGCTTCAGCAGAGGATGAGTAAGAAAATTTCACAGGAAATTATATAATACTAGTGAGAAGGAAGAAAAATGAGTGGCTCCACCGGCGGACAAAGAGGGTGCTTCAGTTGATGATCAGAAAAGGAGAAGATAAAGGCCAAGCCTCCCCCATGCTTTGCAGAGCTAAGCTTCACATGGCTCTCCCTTTTCTTATCTCATGGCCTCCACTCCTAAATGCCTCCTGCTCTTTCTCTCTCTCTCTCTCTCTCTCTCCCCTCTTCTCTAAGCTGGTTGGCTATGTTTGCAAAGGAGAGAGAAACCAAAACAGGAGGGTGGGAATTTGGCAGTGCAGAGGGCAGAGACAAGAATAGGGGTCTAATCAAGCACGTTAGTTCACAGTCCTTTACTGGCCGTTGGGTTGCATCACATTGCTCCCCATGTCCCTGTCTGGCACCTTGATATGCATCATCATTTATATAGGAATGGGAGTAACAACTAGACTTGCTAACACAAACAATCATACTAGATATCAAGCTGTATCTGTATGTGTGTAGATCCCATTTGTAGATTGTACACCACATTTGGCCAAGATTTTATTTTTGTATTCCCCTCCGACCCCTTGTTTGTCCAATGCCCTTACCAAATTTCCTAAGGCCTACAAACCTAACCATATCCATCAAACCAAGCAATAATCCGTCAGCCCCACGTTAAGTGCATGGGGATGAGAGGGAAATTACAAACAGGTTGATTCATTAGATCATAGATTTGATATATGGATTGTAAAACACTCTGCAATTGAAAAGAAAGACAAAGTGCCAAGCACATTACACTAACGAGGTGATTTAGGATATTTAGTTTACAATTCTTCAAGTAGGTGTAAGGCTTAAATTTATCAACAAGGTGTTCGCTCTCATCTGTTTATATAATTAAAAAAAAATGTGATCTTTTTCGTCTATCCTAATATCTAGCGTGTCCACTGTCGATGTGGATAAGATTTGATAATAGAATTCTATAATAGTTTCAAAAACATTACTAATAGAATTAATTAGCACGACATTTTTACCACTATTTTTGCAAAAGTTGGTCAAATTGATATAATGTAAGTAGAGGCTGAGAATGATGGGGGAATATTCAACAGAGAATTATAGAACAAGGGGACGACATAACATGATATGAGTATGAATTTAGGGTTAAGCATAAATTATGAATTAGAAAATCCAAGATAATGGTGTCAATACATAAATGGATATAACTAATACTAGCATAGGAAAGGGACCCAGAGGCACGTGAAATAAAATTAGCGGACATGAAGTAGAAAACAAAAAAGAAAAATAAGTAGATAAGGGGGCATTGATTTATCTGCTTGTGAACTGTGATCGTCCAATGCCTTTCTGCTAGGGATCACATCAGTCATTTGCTTGATTGGTGGCCTGGCCTTGCCTTAGCTGGAAAGCGGGCCCCTTGAGGCCCAATTATGCAGATAATGGGCTTCATCCCTCATGGGCCACTTCATAAGCCCACCCACCAGCCCAGCTTTCTCTGTCAGAAGTTGAAGGCGAGCCATCATCACTGCCATGGCGATCTTCGGAAGTTCAACTGCCAACTGCCAACTGCCAACCAACATCATTCCAGTAAAAATGAGTGAAGAAATTAGACTATGCGAACTTCAATTGAATGGAAGCATAATCAAAGTCCGCTAAGGAGAGATCATGTAAATTGAGATCCTTCAGTCGGCAGTTAGGGTTTTACCGTTCACTGCGAGCTCTGCAGCTGTTCATCGCATCCACCCATTCTGTATTCTGTAATTCTTCAACGTATGGGCCACCCCCAAATCTCCGTGTTTATGGATTTCAAAATTTTCATTGTACAACAATGTTGCGTTGCCCACTTTCTAGCATTTGATAAATGTCAATTCTCTTTTGAGCGTCCATTTTGAAAGTTTACCATTTTATACTGAATTTATTTCACTGTCGATTTTTTGGTACGTGGGATGAAAAATTCATTAATAAGAATACATTTTGGGAATGAGAATTAGTTTATGAAATCCAACCATCGTTGTTTGGTATGTAGGCGTGGGAATATGATTGGAAATAATATTAAATAGCTACAAATATATGTTCGTTTAAAATTTCCATCTTCTCTCATGTTAGTAAATTTTCTCATTCTTATTCTTTAATTTATTCTCATTCCTATAAATCAAGTATGAAAAATATATTACCTCGTCTCCTATTTCCATTCTCATTCATCTATTATCACATACAAAACCCGTCGTAATAATTGTGTCAAGTACTAATAAATCTACCCCGACGATGTGTATTTAGTTAATGTTCACCCCGTTTCATTTCTATCTTATCTATCTTATGTTTGATATTTTTCATTAAATCACTTTGTCGATTAAGTTGGTTGATTTTAAGAGATTTTCATATGATCATCATAGGAAGACAATTAATATGGAGTGCACTCAAACTTTAAGCTCGAAGGAATGAAGTGAATTTCAATAGATTCAACGATATAATTGATGGAATTAATATTATATAATAGAATAATTAATGGGCATATTTTTAAGCATGGTATGCATGGGATTATCATTTTATTTTATGTAAGGTGTTTTTAAATTACAATCTTCACGGATGTAAATTTTTCTGTCAACCTAATTAAAATATTTCAATTTAACATATATATATGACACTTTATTTTACCAATGATTTAATGTGCATAAGTTAAAGTTTAACTTAGATGCAGTAGCTAAATGTATAAATTCATACCATAGATGGTCTCTTTTTCGAAAATAAATTTCATAAAATTAAATAAACGAAAAATAAAATTCATAGTTGTTTGGGCCTCGTCAGTAGTTGGGCCGGATTCCAGAACCATGCAAGTATACATATATAAAAAAAAAGGGTAGGCCTAGAGCCCACTCATATGTTGTATTCCATTTTTGTTCTTTTTTGGTCTGGGTGAGGGTGCGGCGAGGGAGCTCATAAATATCTATATGAGGAGAGAGAGTGAAAGAGAAATGAGAGAAGAGGAAGAAGGAATACGCGTGAAGAGTCGAGACTGGTAAGATGCAGATATTTTTTTAAAGAAAAAAAGGTTGTTTGTTTGTATCCACATAACTTAATTGCCCTTATTTACCTACCAATTTTCTTAATTTAAAAATTCAAAACCAAATAGTATGTAATTAGCAGTACTAACCAATCATTTTATGGAGGCTTATAGGCATCTCCCTCAAGTCTCATCATATATTGTGACCCTCTTCAGAAATGTTATACGTATTCTCGGACTCTAAATTAATAAATTATATAATCTAAAATTACTAAGTTTAAGCATATATATTCTCTGGCCACGCCATCAGAATTTAAAATGACATTGGACGTGTTTGGTAAAATTAATTGTTTTAGTAGTGGTTAGTTTGTTTTAGTAATGTTATATTGTTTTATTAGCGATTAGTTATTCTTGACTAGTGGTTAGTGGTTAGATATTCAACTAGTGATTTGAGATAAGTATGTTCGTTAATAGTAGATTGTTTAAGTAGCAGATTTATATAAAATAGTTGTTTCTTGGTCCAAATAAAAAATAAAGGATATTACAATATAATGAGGAAATAAATTTAAAATTTGATCTTAGTCTCGACTACTAAGGCATTACCTTGTTAATAATATAAATTTTTTTTTTTGATGTGATATCATATAACAAAATTGCCTTTATCATTTTTTGGACCATATATAGGATGGAGTGTGTTCCAACTCAATTATATGATGGAGTATGTGTCATACGTTAAGACCCTTAAAACTTTAATTTTCTGAAACCATTATAATCCTCACATTCACGCATTGATTTATACCAATGGCCCTCCACAAATTTTGCATTCTTCTTGCATTGTATTTTTTTCTCTTCTTGCATTATTTTGGAAGCAAATACAGATCACTTACAATTCTGGACTACTTACTTTAAATTAAATTGAAGAGAATCTGTCGTTTAATTTAGGAAGAAAAGACTGGGGGAGAAAAAAGTGGATGGCTAGCTGTTTAATTAATTGTAATGCCCTAATGTCAACCATAACTAAAAACTCTCTATGGCTAATCATTATGTTATGTTAATTTTCAATGTAGTTGACCAACTAAGTTCAGCAAATTGCCTAAACTAGGACACAAAGTAGGTATTAAAGTTTTCGTTTACAATGTATCTCCAACACAATACACAACTGAATATGTATATGACCGTAAAACATACTATACAAACACGGTAATTTTTATGCATATTTATTTGTTATATAGTAAAGTTTTAAATATATAACTTGTTCAAAGTAGATATTATTTAAAGTATTATAATAGAAAAACTGATGTATCATACATATAATTCATATAAAAACATTGAAGAGTCGTCCCACAAAAGGTAGAATAATGCAAAATTAGTTGTCGTTTTGGCTTTGGTAAGACGTCAATCTCATTAGATTAGTTGGGACTTGAGGAAGAGGACGGTCATGGGAGGGGCCGGCTAGAAGAATAATGCACTGCACCAGGGCAGAAAAATAATACTATACTGCTTTAGATTCAAATACTTTATATTCATTTCAGATGGGGAATTATGGGCACCATATTTGGGTGTACCTAGTGAAGCTTGTCTTTTAATCCTTTGATTTGTACAACAGTTCAGTTAATAGAATTAAACTTATTAGCTTGTCTATTAGGCTTCATAAAATGCAAAAAATCGTTACTTAGTAACACTTAACCGATAAAACTTTTCGGGTTTGATATTAGCCATTAGCCTTGAAGCTCTATCTAGAGACTTCAAGAGTCCATTGTCCTCCTAAAAAGAGATGAAATTGAATACTCAAATTAACCTAATCAGTAAAAGTGCTGGTTCTCCGAGGGGGAGGAGGTGCAATAGCTAAAACAAGAAGATATATGGAGTAGCATTGGCAATAATTGTTATCCAATTCTATTGAAAATGAAATTAAAAACCCTTGATCGTCGTCTCATCATCGTATACAAAACTTTGCGCTCGATATACATAACATAAGATAGATAATGAATAAAGTGAATTACGAGAAATGTATTTTGATTGTATATGCAAATGTTTTTTTTCATATTTCTTTGTTTTATATAATTTCAATTGATTTCTCAAAAACTATAAAAATAGATCCGATACTGCCTGTGACAAGCAATGGGGATTAATAATAAGATATATCCACAAAACCAATATATAGCTCAACCCCTTTCGACTAAAAAAAAAGGGAAAATAAAAAATAAAAATGTATGTTAAAAAACCTTTGCAATTTGCATAATTGCATATTTCCATATATTGAGAAAAATGGAGCAGAGATCAATCTTCAGTAATGCTGTCTAAATGAGGATGCCAAACCCCGCTCTTACCCCTGCTGCTCCTTTTCCTCTGATGCCTTGCTGATTTGGATTTGGAAGTAGGCTCCACGTGATTTTGATTATGATCCAAAGCGGACAGATCCAAACTTATGGTCTTCTGATCATCATCGGCTGGGTTGGGCAGATGATGATGATGATGATCTAGCTTGTGGGTGTTGATCTTTCTGGAAGAAGAAAGGGGTTTGTTTTGGAGTTGGAGGGCAATGAAGAGTTGGGGATCAAGAAGTAGATGGTGCCGCGTTTGAGTTCGGTGTCAGAAGATAATATGAGGATCTTCCTGACCATCCCTTGAGAAGCAGTAGGCCTGCTTAAGACATGGTTTGGATACTCCTTGAGGATCTCCCCGGCTGTCACTGCTCTTGTTATCTCTTCTACGTACCCGTTTAGATGCACTATCCTTATCAAGTCTAGTGCCCCGCACGGAAGTACGCATGCCAAACAACACCTTAAGCTGTTCCCCATTCTTCTTCTTCTTCTTCTTCTTCTTCTTCCTTGTCTTTTTAACGAATAATTGCCAGCTCTAGACAAGTCTGATCTTGAATAATTGTCAAATGGTTTATCAGAGGGAGGAGGAGACTTGGGGCTTTGGAGGGCTTCTATATATATATATATATAACACTCCAATCTTACTCATTATCACCTAACTATTACCTACTTTTAAATAATCTTCCAAGTCTACTTTATTTACGGGAGAGTAATTTATCTCGCTGTTATGCTTCAACTTTAATCTTTCATGCTTAATTGTCTGCGGAATTTTATAATAACACCAGTCATTCATTACTGCGTTTATAGTTTATATCTCCTTGATGGGCAAGAGAGCTACAAGTTATTTCTAATTAATTAAAATATGAGGACAATGTATGTAAGTCCACTTATAGTATGAATTAATTTGTTACTGGCTTCAATATTACATACAAGAAAGATGGTATTCAAATTAACTAACTCCGTAATTATTGCTATTGTAAAGCTGTGGATGTTCTTAAGCAAGGAGCGTTAATTATTTTTATACAAGCTAGCAGAGTTACTGAAAAGAAGAGCAAAGTTTGGAATCAAGGTGGTAAAATGCAGTGCAATAATGTATGCAGAGTTGAGTGAATAAGACAAACCTTGAAACTCACAAGCACAGCTGAAGTTAACTTAGATTGAATCCAATCTCAAGTCCCAATTAATATGATGCATTGATCATGTGGGTTTAGGCATAGCCATAGCCAGGCCAGGACCCCAAATTAATTCGGTTATTATTTTAATTAAGGATATGATTGATTAAGAAGAGTTTAAAATCATGTTTTGTGGGGCACACAGCAACATGAGGTATTAAGGGTCATCGCGAATATTGGGAGAGTGCGCCGATGGCAATGATTTGACCATAAATTTTATTTCCATTACGACTGCAATCAAAGAGGTTAGGTACGGAATCCAAATTATTATGACTCAGAGTAATAGACTGACTATACACCCACACCCTTGTTTCTATTTCATTCAACTTCATCTACATGTCAACCATTTTTCATTAACTTGTGCACGAATTACTCATCACTTTTACCTCACAGCTCCGATGCAAATAATCAATTTAACGACTCTTTATTAATTTGGTTCAAAAACTTACAGCTTAGAAATCCCCATCCCCATGCAAATACATGAATCTAAGCAGTAAATAATGGCAGTATTCTACGCGTTTTTTATATACGATACGAATTATAATTATACTACAAAAATTATAAAAATATTGGTATATACATACTTTCAGTCCAATCCATATGAAGCGAAAATCGAAGTTGCATATTATATAATTATGCTTATGTATGAGTACGTAGAATGATGGATGGATGTGGGTGTAGGTGTAGCCAAAAGTTGCAACATATCCTACAAAAATGTATGATGACTAACAACTAAACTCGCCGAAAGGCTGTACAACTAATTAACTACTACATAATTAGGTGGCCATTATCTTTATAATTAATCACTCTTGCACAACAAACATAGGAAGGAAGCTTCCTATTATTAGTATGTTGATTCCTGCTCTAAACTTTATCAATAACTTTTAATTATTTTTTATGTTAACTCCTAAATTTTACTAACTACGCCTTTGAAAAATTAATCTAAGTTCCATGAATCTTATTATGTCAGTCAGTCATTACTTGGAAGTGAGCTATATATATGGGGGTAGAGACCTCCTACGTATTTATTATTCAACAATGTGACATTTGTCTTATAAGTTTCATTTTATGAGGAGACTTAGTTGCGCATATATGTATATATTTGTTGTCTCAAATTTACTTTGTTTGTCGGGTTATTCTTTAATTTGGACTTTTTATTTTTGTCCTCTTCGGGGACACAAGTGATTCATTTTGGAGAAAGTTGTAGTGTAAAAGTATAAATAAAGCATAAAATATAAGTAATAATTTTATAATAAAAAAAATGGAGGGAGGATTAATTATCCCCATACACATACATACACTCAATCTCAAGAGGGACAGCGGTGATAATGCAGTATGTTGCATCTTTAACCCAACACCAGGAGTTGGGCGCATAGCTGGCAATGCCATCCCTGCCCCTCCCTAATTCATTGCATCCATCTTTTCATTAATTAATCTCCCCAGATACATAAACACACCACTATATCTTAACCAAATCCAACTTAAATCATCATTAATTTTTTAGCCTTTATTTTATCCCTCTTTGTTACATTATTAATCAAATGAATCCTAAATATTTGTTTTTTTTTTTTTGAAACTAAATAAATTACGGTGCATAATATTGATGTAAATCACGTATTTTTCTTTTTTCAATTATTATTACTGTCAATTGCCTCGTGCTAGCATATTACTATTAGTTCATTTCATATGGTTGAATCCTGATTTATGGAATATATAGATGTGAATGGTGATATGATCCAAAAATTCTGTAATAGGACTTGTGCATAATTAACTACACGGGGGTGGCGATCGTGGGGATGAGGGAAAAACATATGTTAAAAAAAAAATGTGAGGAAGAAAACAGCAAAAGTGTAGGCACAGGCACAGGCACAGGCAGAGCACGGGGATGCTTAAGTATTGTACGGTTTGTACATGCATCGTACATGAATGTATGAATGAATTGGCCATATACGTAAACAAAATCATAAAGTTAATATATTAATTAGACTACTGAGAAATTTAAGCATATTAGCACATTGGGACCACATCTAACTTAATTAAGAGTTGTGTGTGGCTATTACAAATTGCATATTTTTCCTCTTGTCTTGCTTAATTATACACTACGCGACCATGCATGCATGATGCCCCATGCTCACTTCATTAATTGTACTACACCTTACTTATAAAGGTTTTAGCTTTGTTTCACTCACTCAATTTCCAAGTTATGAGTAAATATACAAGTCGAATTACATCGTTAGCCTTATTCTCTATTACTCCTTTAATCTGCGGGAGGTTAACCGATAGATTTATTGATATTTAGAAAAGTTACCTACTAGAAGACAATCCTTTAATAAAAATATCAGCTAACTAAAGCCTATAGTAGGAAAGGAGCATAGCTCACTACAAGATCACTAGCTATATATATGAGCAACATGCTCATGTACAAAATGAAATTAATCAACGATGATATGTTTACTACAGTCATGATGACTGAAATTGGCAGTAAAGTAAGTGACATTAACATTGTCACACAACACCTTAGTGGGAGTAGATGTAGTAATTCCAAGATCATACAACAATTTTCAAAACGACACTATTTCAGCCATACTATAGACAACAGCTTGATATTCAACTCTAGTAGATGATTTGATGAAAATCGTGGACCGCTTTTTGAGCGTCAAGCAATAAGATTGGGTAAAAAATTGGATAATAACTTGTATACTATAGACCTACATGAATCTTTACACTTAAGCCAATCAACATTTGAATAAGCCACAGGCAAGGAAGCCGCAAAACTAGAACGTAATACTATCAGCAGAAGTCCCTTACAGAAACCTCAAAATATGCAAAGCATACCATGCTTTTGTACTAAGTGAAATTAGCAAGTAACTCACCATCGAAGAGGGTGAGGGAATAGGTTCTAGCAACGAAAGGGGTGCGATAGGTTTACATGTGTGAAAATGAAACTTCCAAAGAAGCTTAGAAGTGTGTTTATGATGAGACATAAAGATCCTTGACGAAGTGCACACCGAGAAAGTAATGCAAATCACCCAAATCCTTTATCGCAAAGTGACGGGAGAGAAGAATTAACCTTGTGTCTATGCGTGTGGTTGTGAGGACTTTGCCTTTTTTTTTTTTATAGAGATATATCCGTCTATGTGTTTGTAGCTAATGGTCCTAATTATAGCACATGCGGCACTATATATTGTTCTTCTTACAAAGGCAATTCCATAGACGCATGGATTTATAAAATATCTTAAGACGAAGGAAGAAATAAATAGGTATGATTTATGAGGAAAGCATGGCATGGCATTGCATATGGGGTGTTGGCATTCCATAATTGGTGGGGCACTTTCAAATTAATTAATGATTTAATTAAAAATTAACTAAATATTCCAGCAAGGTTAGAGCTCGTCACCTTTTGTGGCTCATGGAACGCCTCATAGCTTAGTCATCAAACTTTCATGCTTATTTTTCAACGTGAATACCAGAAATTCTTCTACTAGTGTTTTTTACAGCCTACAGTTAGTTACACACCGACAATTAATTACTATATATAGTATGCTAAAACACTTATTAACAATTAATTACTATATATAGTATGCTGAAACACTTATTAAAATTCAAAGTGAGTAATTCATTCTATCCAAATAACGTTGTGTGGTGCTTGCAAAGTCACCAAGATGAGTAAGCAGTAGAGATACATGTATAATTATTAAAGCACTAAAGTCCAAATGAAATTAAAGAGGAACAGAAAACGAGTTCAGGAATCAGAGCGTTGGCGTAGATTATTGGAGATGAGCGGGAGGATCTTGCAGGGGAAATTTTCAGGTTTGTTTTTAAGTATTTTGACAGTAGTTGCAATGATATGAAGATTATTTTGCACGGTTACCAAGTCGAGAATGTCCATAAAATAATTACCCAAAAATTAAAAAATTAAAAAAACGCAGTTGAGGGGAATCAAATCTGTCATCTATGAAGATAGAAGAATATAGTATTAGTATAACACGAGTGGATGCAATGCATGGATGCATTCATCATATATCCATGGATAGCTGGGCAAATTTGGAGGCAAGTGATGGAAGGAATTCAAGGGAAGATTCATGAGATTATGAAGGATGATGCAGATGCAGTACCCACCCACCAAATCATCCTGAAGATCGTTGCACGAGTGCTCCCCGCAAATCATGCCGTATATTTGCTTACTCCCACAACCATGTGGATCCTCTCTCCCTCTCCCCCAATCTTCCATACATATTCAAACCTCATCTTACGATCATTTTTGAAGTGAAATTACCCTCATCTCGATGTTCTTTTAAGCCTGACAATGGTCAAGTATATCTGTATAACTCACATTTGGGTCTTCTTGAGTCAGGGCCTTGACTCTAGTTTTCTGCATTCACTGGGGCTTTTCGGATGGATCATAGAACCCAATATGTGTAGCCCCAGTGTACTCCACGCTCCTCTTGGACCCAAACCCAATGGGCTGTTGCTGTCTTAATCTGATCCCTTCATTCACACTTCACATATCAACACATCCCAACTTGTGCTTTACCCCTTCCAAACCCAACTAAAAACCATCCCTTTCAACTTCCCACTTTTTAATTCTTCCATCGTAAAATAAGTTTTCTATGCCTCACAAGAATTCTCTTCTAAGTTACAAAAATTTACCCATTTTGTGCCATTTGTCCCTTCACAAGCATCCTCAATTACTTTATAACTATAACTTTTCACCAATTTTTCTTGAAAAAATTACCAATCTCCTTCAAAAATAATGGCAACAAATCTTTTTCCTCCATTCCTATCATATCTTTAATTTTAAATGCCATTGCAGTTATAAATCCTAGTCTCATCTATGGCCAATCATTATTTCCTGCCATCCTTCTATTTGGTGACTCAACCGTGGACACCGGCAACAACAACTTCTACACTCCAATTACATCCCTAAACAGAGCTAATCATCCCCCTACGGCAGAGACTTCCCCTCCCATAAACCGACTGGCCGCTTTTCCAATGGCAAACTTGTGCCTGATTTCTTGGCTGACACACTCGGCCTCAAGGATGCCGTGCCCCCTATTTGGACCCGGGCCTCATGGACACTGACCTGATAACGGGCGTGAGTTTCGGGTCTGCGGGGTCCGGGTTTGATGATCTGACAAGTGTGGCAACTGGGGCAATCCCTATGTCTAAGCAGGCCCAGTACTTGAGCCAGTACAAAGCTAGACTTGAGAAGATTGTACGGGAAAGTGGGGCGAAGAGGATAATTAAGCAGGCTTTAGTAGTTATTAGTGCTGCCACTAATGACTTGTCCATTAATTACTATGACCTGCCTTCATCCAGGAGGATCCACTACAATATCACAGGCTATCAAGATTTTATTCTTAGCAAACTACAAAGTTTCATAGAGGTCCAATACTCTAATCACCCTCCCCTTCTAAAGTATTTGATTACTGGGGTAAAAATATAGTAATGAATCTTAAGCGAACAATATATATAGTCTCTAATTTTGCTAAAATTTGAAGGTTGATTATAACTGATCAGGAGTTGCATGGAATTGGATGCCGGAGAATGATAGTGGCAGGTCTACCTCCCTGGGATGCCTTCCAATCCAGATCACTAGCAGAGTGAAGACGCCAAGGACGTGTTTGGATGACCAGAATTCAGAGGCCATGGCTTATAACAAGAAGCTTCTGAATGTGATACCTCACATACAAGCATCGCTTCCTGGTTCTAAGATCTTCTATGCAGATATATACACTCCAATCATTCAACTCCTTAACAGCCCTCAAGATTATGGTAAGCACAAACACTAGCCAAAATATCTGAATTTTTTTGGATATTTGGGCTGATATTAATTATGGCGTATGGAAATTTAATTAAACAGGAATTGAAGTGACAAATAGAGGGTGTTGTGGGACAGGATTTGCTGAGGTAGCCGCGCTCTGTAATGTGCTCACTCCCACTTGTAAAAATGCTTCTCAGTATATGTTTTGGGACAGCATTCATCCTACTCAACTAGTCAATCAGTATCTTCATGATTATCTCATTCAACAAATTGGTCCTCACTTGATTATGCATTCTGCTTTCTAAACTCTTCTAAACATAATCAATAATGTACGTCTTATCTATGCATTTGTACCTAATTATGACCGACTTTACTACGCATTTTCCATTTTGTTAATGGCTAACGAAAGATGTATTAATAGTCTAAGCGTGGATACCACCATCACATGAGATAGTGAGTTACTCCATCTGTTGTTAATTGATTTTGACCGGAGTTGTGACGCTTTCTCAGAAGCAGTACATTGTAACTTGCTTAAAGTCTGTATATTATAACTGAGTTGAAACTTGAAAATCATTACACGAAGAGATGTAATTTGCGATCATACATTACTAGTAAATATGTCTAAACTTTTCTCATAAAGCCTCCATTGGTTCATGATATACTTTTCAAAGGCGGGGCTGTATGTTAGTTTGCACCTCTGTTGTTAATTTATTCCTTAAAAGAAACCGTGCACCGTGTCCGGCGTGATTCTTCATTGAGTTTGTGCGTTAAATGATCGGAATATTGTACTCGTTCCCCAGAAAACTCGAGCTTGAATGATGTATAGGACTAAAATTTTATGGTTAATATCAATTAATTATCTACATCTGAAGTCTGCTTTTCAGATAGAATTTGTCAAAGTCACTGAACAGAACTAGCAACCAACATTGTGTGATATTCTTCTGCTGATTCTCCGTGATTTATCAGACAAGAGGATTGGTCCACTGCTGACCCTATTAATTGCTTCGCTTGTAGGAGTAAGGCTAATTACTTCTTAAATCGAATCTACAATAAAAGTTATATTGTTATATCTTGTCAATAAATCCAACACCGAGGAAAAAAACTAGACCAAAAATTAGGATAGTAGAGAATTAGGGAAACAATTAGGTGGAAAATTAGGAGAAAGACGAATACTGGATGATATTAGAGTTATCCAACAAGTTGAGGAAGAAAGAAAAAGGAAAAAGGAATTGACTGCAACTTAAAAGAGTCCTAAGTATTAGTTGAAATATTTCAAGTTGGGTGGCCACCTAATCTTGGTGAAGCAGGTAATAAACGAATGAAGTCAAGGCTCCAAAGGTGGATCCTCAGTTCACTCAACTTTAACTGATCTTGCTTTGTTTCAGAAAACCATGTCATTAGTGGTTTGAAAGAGGGAGGGATTAGTTTGACTAGTTGCTATTAAATGCCTAATCCCTAATTTCCAAGCTTTCTTATTAGTGGTTTGAATTTTGTTATTCAGACTGTTGAATTCTCAGCCAGAGACAGTAATAAATTCAATCGCAAAACACGTTTCTTCAGTTTGCATATCTCTTTTTTCACTTAAGTTTTTCCGTCTGGGTTCATTGTCAAATTTTAACAAACTTATCTTTTTCATAACCACTACTTTGAACTTGCTCTACCATGGCCATGGTTGGTTTTCTTGTCATGCATTACAGATCCACTACAACTGATAGTCTTTCTAAGTAATTGTCAAGTAATTACTGATATTAAAAGTCTGTATAGCCGACTGTGCGAATAGGATATGTATGCTATCTTACCATTTATAATTGAACTGTAAATAAGTGATTGACCATAAGTTTTCATAAAAAAAAAATGGAACATCTTTAACAAACATTCTATTCAGATGGCTTTCACCTAAAATAAACATGCACGGATATATCTTGAATGATATGGCATTACCCACATCACTATCGGTGCCAATTTTAATTTCTTTACATTATAGATCTTTTCGAACTTAGAATAATCTTAGAAAAATAGTGACATGTTTTGATAATCATGAGAGTGGCTTTAACCTTGACATGGCAATGATGGAGAATGAGCTAATAGTCAGTGTTGGTGTTGTCTTTTCTGGGCTCATTATCGCACCTAATCAGAATCATTACTGTTAACATTGGTTCAATATATTAATCCTTCCTGTTTACGTTGTACACTTGCACGAAATGACACAAGTCAATCAAAAATAAGTTAAAAAACACAAATTCAACCCTACAATTCTATTCCTAGGGGATAAACAAATGTCACTTGAATTTAAAAAAACAACAACTAATCAACGACTAAAGTTTCGGACACAGAAAAAATGAGCAAATTTGATTAGTTTTAATTGGTAGTCTGCTTAGATTAATCAGATTCTGGGTCTGTACTTGGTGTGTTTGTTCAACAACCCTTTTACAGCAAAACCAAGCTGCTTAACCACAAAAATCCACGCTAATATAATTTATTCTTTCCATCAGTTCGTTATGGCCCGCCTAACTAGCATTCCTCTCAATATCCATAACTTTGGGCAAATACTACTCCACGCACGGTAAATAATCTGTGGCCCTTTTCATCCCCAATTTCCCACGGTTTACCTCGACATTTGTGCTGGGCTGCTCTTGCAATATAATATCAAAGGTTAAAATGAAGTAATCCTTTTTTGACAAGTGGCATGCTTATATAGCATCTCGCTCTCACAATAAGTTTACATGAGACTGTCTCATTTAAGACAAATTATTTTGGTTCGAAAGATGTCATGATACAAATTAGTGTAAGCAATGAGGGTCTAAATTTAAAGTCTAATTTAGTCTCTAGAAACTTAATAGTCAACCACCAAGTCCAGTCCTGCATGGGGCATGAATAGAGCTCGATACTTTTACTGTAAGGATTACTTGAACGGGAAGACAAGGTCATGAGAAAACTCACCATTTACAGCTCAAAGAAAGATACTTCAATATATTCAACGATAAAAGGTCAACAATTACACAAAAGCTAGCTGTTAGAATTTTGTCATAACCGCGGATGGTGATTCAGCAAGTAAATTTATGTTAGTTATTCTAGAAGAAACAGAGGGCTAATAGGTGCAACAAATCCTCTTTTATGGTTGGACCAAGTCCTTAAACCTAATACTACCACTCCACTGTCTGTTGCATCTTAAGTCAAATGCATGTCTTAAAAATATTTGCATTAGTTGCTTTTTGTATTTTGTGTTTTTTGGAGGATATGTATTAGGTGTTGGTTCTATTCAACCTTGCAAGTATATATATTCAAGGCTTCTCCTCTCATTCTCCACACAACTTCATACAGCTTTCCCTCGCTCTAAGATCAAGTATCACAGCGAGTGAAAGCATCAGAATGGAGCTGCACAGAGCAAAACCCACCAGCGTCTTATTCCTTGGACTTTCGATACTTCTCGCTTATGCAGCTGCTTTAGCAAGCGCGGAAACTCATTATCATGAATTTGTTGTATGATAATATTCATTGTCCTTTTAGTTACTTCTTTGAATGATCAATGCAAACGTTCTTGATGTCTGTAATCGTGTTTTCTGAATGGAAACAGATCGAGCCAATGCCGGTGAAGAGGCTGTGCAAAACAGTACAAGTGATGACAGTGAACGGTCAGTTTCCGGGGCCAACCCTGGAGGTGCGCGATGGGGATACCCTCGTCATCAAAGCCACTAACAAAGGCAAATACGACATCACTCTCCACTGGTATATATACAAATAACACTTTTAATTGGCTGATTTTCTTATTTACCTTTTTCAATGAGTATACAGTATGCCAATCAATGTTTCATGTTTGTGATGATGACCTAGGCATGGTATCCGACAAATGAGAACACCATGGGCAGATGGACCAGAGTACATTACCCAATGCCCGATAAAGCCGGGGCAAACCTACACATACAGGTTCACCATTGAAAACCAGGAGGGGACTCTCTGGTGGCATGCTCACAGCAAGTGGCTGAGGGCCACAGTTTATGGCGCTCTCATTATCTACCCCAAGCTGGGATCTGCATACCCCTTCCCTAAGCCAGCTAAAGAATTTCCTCTTCTTCTTGGTACAATATTATTTGAAATTACTGCCTGAGTCTTTGACATGCATATATATAGTTCATGTGACAATACAATAAGCATTATTTATAATTATGGAGAGGAAGACCGATGACGAAATAATAATTGCTTATGACAGGGGAATGGTGGAACAGAGACCCCATGGATGTTCTAAGATTGGCTATGATAACAGGAGCTGCTCCTAATTCGTCTGATGCCTACACAATCAATGGTCAACCCGGTGACCTCTACAGATGCTCCTCCAGAGGTTTGTTTTCTCTCTCATTTTGATTGGAAAATCCAAAAATCCCACTGATGCCAGGGTGTAGGAGGCCGTCAGATGTTACGGACTCACTGATCTTACGATCACCTAAATTTCTCTGCAGACACAACAATATTCCCAGTGGTAGCTGGTGAAACAATCCTCCTGCGAGTAATTAACGCTGCACTCAATCAACAGCTCTTCTTCTCGATTGCCAACCACAAGATGACAGTGGTTTCCGCTGATGGTTTTTACGACAAGCCCTTCAGCACCAATGTGATCATGATTGGGCCTGGTCAAACAACTGATGTCCTAGTCACTGCCGACCAACCCCCAGCTCGGTACTACATGGCAGCCACAGCCTATAACAGTGCTCGTGGTGTGGCCTTTGACAACACCACCACCACCGCCATCCTTGAGTACAAGAACGCTCCGTGCAAGTCCAAGAGTGGGGCCCAGTTAAGACCAGCGCTTCCCCGGCTACCAGCCTGGAATGACACCAACACAGCAGCCCAATTCACATCCCAATTCAGGAGCCTCAACACGGACAAGGGATCAGTACCCCTTAAGGTCGACGAGAACCTCTTCTTCACCGTAGGATTGGGGCAAATCAACTGTTCCCGTCCTAGCATCCGGTGTCAAGGCCCTAACAACACAAGGTTCACTGCCAGCATGAACAACGTTTCCTTTGTGCTTCCCAGAAGGAACTCCATACTGCAAGCCATGTACCAGAACACCCCAGGGGTATTCACTACAGACTTCCCCGGTCCCACCACTGCAGTTCGATTACACAGGCAATGTGCCCCGAGGGTTGTGGACCCCAGTTCGTGGGACTAAAGTGTTGAAGTTGAAGTATGGGACCAGTGTGCAAATTGTTTTACAGGACACAAACATAACTACAATAGAGGACCACCCAATGCACCTTCACGGGTACCATTTCTTTGTGGTGGGCACTGGGATTGGTAACTTTGACCCCAACAGAGACCCTGCCAAATTCAATCTGGTTGACCCACCCGTAAGGAACACTGTGGGAACTTCCCTGGTGGATGGGTTGCCATTCGATTCATTGCTGATAACCCAGGTAACTGATGTTTTATTATCAACTTACTCTACTGTTTCTTTTTTAACCTTCTAAGATGTATTTGATTGATTTCTACATTCTACTGATGTTGCTAATGATGATGATTCTGAATGAACAAACAGGGGTTTGGCTGATGCACTGTCACCTGGATGTTCATATCGGGTGGGGTTGGCTATGGTCTTCTTGGTTGAGAATGGTGTTGGCACATTGCAGTCTGTTGAGCCCCCTCCATTGGATCTTCCGCAATGCTGAGCTTCAGAACAAAAACATAGTATCAAGGGTTGCTCCAAATTCGAATGGGTGGCCTTTCGAAAAAAATGTTACGAATTACATTGAAACCAAAGTCAGAAGCCTAAGAGGCATTCTTCATCCTAAACTATACCATACTGTATAATGTACCCCCGTTTTGCATCCTATTTTCATGTTTACCTTTTTTTAGTTGGGTGTAGGACAAGATCAACAATCGAGCTGGTTAAAGCTCTATTTAGCCACTGATCTTGATGGTGTGATTTTCATTCTTAATGTACCAAGTTCGTTTCATAGTGAAGAATCTCTGAGCTAATAAAAGTTTGGCTGCGAGTGTTTTACTTCAATTCCATGCATTCTGAATCTATTCAAGTTCAAGATCACTAATAGTAATTCTGAAGGAATGTTTATGATTTCATTTGCAAGTTAAAGACACAAAGTTTGTGCCCTGACCTAACATGATGACAAATGAATCACGCACCAGACCGAGGAAAGGAAGGGTAGAGCATATAAGAGAGCTTATTCCTTGATTGACCTATAATTCTGTGATTACTGGGTAACTGACCCCAATGCTACAGTAATAGTAACTTTACCCCTAATTCAGTTCATTGCGCTGTCCCACCACACCCCCCAAAAAAAAGAAAATTTGTTATTATTGTACTCCATATTTTTTGGTTCCACAAGTGTTGGGCAGTTTGGAACCATGAACCTGCAATGATTTTACATTTTTTATATCAGATAAAAGCAAGGCCAAGTGTCTCTTCTGCCTTTTCTCTCTTTTGTGTGTGCGTGGGGGGTTCTTGATCAACAGAAAATGCAATGTCGCATATTTAACAAGGAAACTATAATACTGAATATAAATTTCCTTGAATAAGAAATTTTAACAAACATATCTAGCTTGGTATATATAATTCTAGTTAAATTTTAGTGCAGCAAGGCTTCTGGTTATACAAGAGACAAACTTAAAGCCATGGATAAAAACACCATTAATATGTATCCAATAGCTTGCAGAGCTTACAAAATTCAAGTGTACGTAGGCCCATCCCTGACAAACACGGTAATCTACCACAGTTACATAGAGATCATTCACTATCCAAAGCAAATCAATGGATTGCAAGCAGATCGATGGATTTCCAATCTGCAGTCAATGTCATTTATGATCATTTTCTTTGGCAGAACAGAAACACAGCGAGTACAAATGGGAAGAGCCAATGTCGTAAATCTGATGGGTGTTGAATTGATGGGTGTTATGCGAAGCCACTTAATTGTTTCGCCTTTGCACAAAGAAAAGTGTTAAAGCTACAAATTCGTCATGCAACTGCTGCTTACCGTAGACATTGCAACCAGCATGCTGTTTCTCATCTCAGTAGTAGATATTTTGTTCACTTCCACTGTTAGTTCTCGCTAAAATCACCTGCATAAGAGACTGTCAGAAGAAAACTCACATGTCACATCCACCAGCTCAAAGATTAAGATAAAAAGTATTGCTATTAAAGGTCAATCAAACATGAACTATAAATTTAGAATTGGCCTTATTCTGATTAACCACATTATTTAGTCTTTATAAAACAATTAATAAGATTAGTGGGTGCCAAATCCTCTTCACTTGTTAGATTAAGTACTTCCTTTAAAACCTAATTGCCAATATCAATGCTACCATTTTAATTCAGGTGCATCTTTACAAATAAAGTATTGGGTTTTTACTTCATCTATTCTAGTATGTATAAATATTGAAACTTCTCCGTGTACTTCCCACACAACCACCAAGACCTTCATTCTAACTCAAGGAGATAAAGCCAGCAGATGGAGTTGTGTAGCACAAAATGTTGCATCTACCTTGGACTTCTCATGTCCATATCTTTTGTATTCACAGCTAGTCTAGCAAATGCAGAGATCCAATATCACAAGTTCACTGTAAGTTCCTTCTAGCCTTTTTTGAGATTTCATTTTCATGCGTGAAATATGGTTCCCCACCGATTCTTCTTGGTTATTGTTGGGAACAAAAACAGATTCAACCAATGCCAGTACAGAGGCTGTGCAAGAATCATCAAATTATGACAGTGAATGGCCGATTTCCAGGACCAACCATTGAGGTACATGATGGGGACACTCTTGTCATCAAAGTCACAAATGCCGGCAAATACAACATCACTCTTCATTGGTAACTAAACATGCACCTATGTATATATACCTGTATTGATAATACTTATGATACCAAAGAAACTGATGTAATTGACTAGTGCATAATCTACATATAACTGAGTTTCATCTTTCACCATCAAACAAGGCATGGTGTCCGCCAAATGAGAACGCCATGGGCAGATGGATCCGAGTATGTGACACAATGCCCAATTAGCCCAGGAGGAACTTACACATACAGGTTCACAATCGAAAACCAAGAGGGTACCTTGTGGTGGCATGCTCACAGCAAATGGATGAGAGCCACAGTATACGGGGCTCTAATTATTTACCCCAAGCTAGGATCTTCATATCCCTTTCCAAAGCCAGCAAGAGAATACCCTCTACTCTTAGGTAAACCAAGCTGAATATCCACAACATATGTTTACTGTTTTTCAATATGTAGCTTAACATTAACATATGAATGAGTAGGATGACAGTGAGAATGGTATCCAACAGGGGAATGGTGGAACAGAGACCCGATGGATGTCCTTAAACTGGCTACTATAACCGGAGCAGCGCCAAACGTGTCCGACGCATATACTATCAACGGTCAGCCTGGTGATCTCTACAGATGCTCCAGCAGAGGTTTGTTTTTAACTGTATCTATCCCTATCTCATTATGGAGAATATAGGAAAAATAATGTATAACAGCATATAATGAAGAAGCTAGAAACAAGGCATAAGGAGGTTGAAAAACAACAGCAATTCATGTGTTCCTTAAATTGTTAGAACAGCACAAATTTCTACAGTCACAAATAATGACGCCCTATGATGCCGATGTAATAGAACAAAGTGAACGTAAGTGCCCGGCAGAAAGAGAGTAAGGACGAAAGGTACATGATTTCGCAAATTACTTCTGAATAAATAAGGAAATCATATGTAAGAACCATAGCATTTAGCGATTTGTTGGTAAATATACTTTGATTCTCTATCAACCAATAATGGGGACCTTTAACATGCCTGCTGGAGAGTCATCAATGGGAGACTAGGGAAGAGTAACAAGGGGTCAGAGTAACTCTGACTTACTCCTCTCTACCCTTCGTTTCTTGACACCCCAATTTGTGGTGCAAACAAGAATAATCTGATTTGCTAAAACAGAACCATATTGATTTCCGAATATACCTTATGACCATAAAACTAATTCAAGTCCTCCTGCTTCTTTCTCTCTCATCCACCTAAAAATCTATGACATCGTGGCTCACTGCCACGGCGCCAAGGCTACTTGAGAATTCAGAATGATGATGTTCAAATGATCAATCAGACAAATGCATATCATACTATGATTTAGGCATGTCTCATGACTGTCTCAACCTTCTGCAGATACGACAATATTTTCCGTGAAAGCTAGCGAGACAATCCTCCTCCGTATCATTAATGCTGCAGTCAATCACCAACTTTTCTTTACAATTGCCAACCACAAAATGACAGTTGTTAGTGCTGATGCTGCTTATAACCAGCCCTTCAGCACTGACATCATCATGATTGCACCTGGTCAAACCACTGATGTTCTAATCACTGCCGATCAACAAGTCAACCGATACTACATGGCAGCTACAGCTTACATCAGTGCTCCAGGGGTGGCCTTTGATAACACCACCACAACAGCAATCCTCGACTATGAGTATGCTCCTTGCGATTCCCAAACAAATAGAGACTTGAGGCCAATCCTCCCACAACTACCAGCCTGGAATGACACTAACACCGCAAGTCAATTTACAGCCCAATTTAGGGGCATCTCTACAGGAAATGTTCCACTTGAGATCGATGAAAACCTTATTTTCACAGTTAGTCTGGGGCTAATCAACTGTTCATATCCAAGTATTCGGTGTCAGGGCCCTAATAACACTAGGCTCACAGCGAGCATGAACAACATATCCTTTGTACTACCAACGAGGACTTCCATATTGCAAGCCATATACCAAAATACTCTTGGTGTTTTCACAACAGATTTTCCTCCAGTACCACCAGTGCAATTTGACTACACTGGCAATGTAAGCCGAGGACTGTGGACACCTGTCCACGGAACAAAACTATACAAGTTGAAGTTTGGATCTTGCGTACAAGTCATTCTACAGGACACAAATATCCTTGCTGTAGAGGACCACCCAATGCACCTTCACGGCTACCATTTCTTTGTTGTTGGTTCTGGTTTAGGCAACTTTGATCCTGAAAGAGATCCTGCCAAATTTAATCTAGTTAACCCTCCAATAAGAAACACCATTGGAACACCCCCAGGTGGATGGATCGCCATTCGGTTCGTGGCCGATAACCCAGGTAATGTGCTTGAAAACTATAGCATTTAACCTACCTCCATGCATGTTCGCCCATATTATCTCTCTCATTCCTCTCGAGATGGAGGTGCTAATCTTTCTCTCTGTTCTCCACTGGCTAAACCAGGAGTTTGGCTAATGCATTGTCACCTGGATGTTCACATTGGCTGGGGCTTGTCCATGGCATTCTTGGTCGAGAATGGAGTCAGTGAACTGCAAACCATAAAGTCTCCACCACTAGATCTTCCCCAATGTTGAGTATGGATGTAAGCCCCAAGGAAAAGGATAAGCCCAAAAGCTTTGAGCATGATAGCTTTCTGCTTGACAGAAAGGCGAAGATGCTAAGGGCATAAGCAAAAAGGGCAGTCTCTTGAAAAACTATGAATCCACTTTGGGACCTTCACTTCATATACAGAGACCAAAGTAAAATAAAATCTCGATTCAGCAGATGATTTTGTTTGTGCACTGAACCGTGTTCCATAGTAATGCATTGGTGAGATGATATTGTTAGTGTAACTGTAATGTTATGATTCTGTACCCAAATTCCACTATAGTTCATAAAATGCTAGGGTAAAGAGCTTTGCTAATGAATATTTTCGTAAGACCATGTGACTCATACTCGCTCAAATTCTAGGAACCAAATTGAAGTTACAGATTCGCAATAAGAGTGCAGAAAATGATGTAAAACCAGCACATAAGAAACTGGGATATCAAAAATCATGATGATGCAGGAGATTCAAAAAGAATATCAGAGCCAAAGAAAATACAAGGTTTCAATTAGACAAAGCAAACCTTCAGACAAACAATTTGGATGACGGCAATTACTCCAATGAATCAGGCAACAAATTTCAAACAGCGGGTATCATTGTGTATGTTTTGGCACCGGATACAGCAGAATCTCACACCACATCGCACACAAGTGTAATTGGCTGAGAAGCCACAGACTGTGCAAAAGTTCCGGCGGGAGGTGGAGCTTGGAGGTCCCACGGCCGCCCTCAGATAACTGGGCACATGAGGAGGCAAGCTCTCCAAATTCTCCTGTTTCCACAATCAAACATGAAAGAGTGAACACCAATATCGAATTACCATAATTATTCAACCAAAATTACAACCTCACCTCGTGTACTAGCTCAAGAAACGTTCTTGGACCTTTTTTGCATTTTCTCGAGCTTTCGCCTGCCGAGTTTTCCGCTTACTCGCCGAATGCTTCTTCTGAAGAAATGCTGCAAGGTTGGGTTTTTTATTTTATTTTTATTATCAGCCTCGTACTGAGCAACTCATAGTATATAACACATAGAAGATAGAAACATAAAATTCGAAGGCTTTTGGTATGGACTATGGAGCCAATGAATTTTTAATCAAGAAACTTTCAGCTGTGAATGTTTAGGAAGAAGAAGAAGAATAAAGGAAAGGAGGAAATGAACCTTCATCGTCGTCGTCGTCAAGTGAGGCCTCATCGTCATCAACAATCTCGACAGTTTCAATTCCAGCATTGTCATTCTCCAAAGCTTCAAGTCGCGCTAGAGCTGCCTATAATAATGGCGTGGCCTCATTCCCAGAAACATAAAAGCATTGAAAAAGAGTTGGAATTAGGTCGAAAGAGAGAGAGGTGAGTGACCTGAGTTCGATTATCGGAGCTAGCAAGAGCAGCGGCCATTTTAGGGGCGACTTTACGAGATCGGGTCGACATCCGCCGGAGTGAGCCGGAGATATCTTCCTCCATCGCTGAAAAAGGAATGAACTTCCACTTGAATCAATCAAAATAAGATGGTGGAGGAGGAGGAGGATTCCAGAGAGAGTGAAACAGCGGAGATTGGGTTGAACAAGGAGAGGAGACAGAAAGAAAGACAAGCAGATCGCTTACTAGAAAGAAAGATAGAGACTTTAGTGAGGCCGCCGATGTCAATGAAGGAAAATAAGCTCAGAGCACCCACCCCGTGAAATACTACCATAGAGGGAGATTGAAAGGTGGAATCAGACTCATTTTGGGGAAATGAAACACAATATCACTTTTAATTCCTTGACACCCATTCACACATATTTTAGTATCATTCTGTACTGTTTAATACTACTCTGATTTCTATAATCATTATTTTATTTTGTTTTTTTCTAATTTTAATCAACTTATTTAATAGTAATTAAAGGAGAAGCAAGAATTTGAAGTTGGATTTATGTTTTTAAATAACAATATTAAAATTTTTTAAATTAAGAAAGAACGATTCACTCGTTATTTTGAATTTGAATTAACTGTTTTATGCCTTACAAGTCAAATAGATAAAGTTTGGACGACCTAAGATTAGAAGATCGTCTAAGAAGATTGTTGAAATATTTTCATAAACACTAATCCTATAACTAATTAAACTATGCTATGTTGAAAAGAATGAAACAAGCTATCTAATTAAGAAAAGGTGGGTTCAATAGGACTCCAAACACATCCAAGGCGTGGCTCGTTGATCTCTCAAGATTTGTTGTTGAATTACGAGTACGAGATGCTCGAGGTACTAAAATCCATCGATACTAAGAAATCGCCAATCAATCCCGACTCGGGATTATCACTCCGATCCGATAAGCCCTCCAACAATACGGGGTTTGTCCCCTGTTTCTTCCCGACTATCCACATATTGATCCAACCGGTCTCGTTCAGTGGATCGAATCGCGGAGATGGTCTCAAGCCCGCTGCCGACCACCACCTCTTTGTACACCACCTTCTCGTTCTTCTCATTCTTTACCCGTAACCACGTTACCAACCCATCGTCTAGCTTCCTCTCCGACTCCACCTCTCCCCGTACTCCTTCGCCGAAACCGGATCACGATCGGGGACACATCCGGATGGACCACCATGCGGTCCGCAAACGACAACGCCTCGCGCGAGTCGGGTCCTCCCATGAACAAGCATGGCAACCGCCGCCCCATGCGCTGGTTGCCCCGCCCTGGATCATCCCTCCCGGTCCTGGGTTGGGCCGCTCTTGCACACCAGGATCCCCACCGAGCACGGAGCATGGGCCGAGGTGTTGGCGTTGGTGGATCGTACTCCGGCCGAATGAGGGTCGCCGCACTCCCACTGTCTCATCCAGGCATTTCTGTGGAAGGGCAAGTATGATGAATTCCACCTTGTTGACCAGGGCAAGCTCACGGATGTCCTGGTACATAGTCCTCTCGCGGGTTACGCTCGTGTAGAAGTGGATGTTCAAGAACTCGCTTCGAGCCTTCCGGTAGTTGTTCACGGTGTTGTGGATGGCCTCGTTGGTCGCATCCCAGTACTCCCCTTGCTTCGAGTGGTCTATGAACACCGGGAGGCTCTCCCAGTCGGCTCCACTAAATACAAACCGAACACTATGAAACGGTCGCTAGTTGACGGGTTTAGGATGTCCATGAACCCAAACAAGTTTGACATGCTCTCCTCATCGTATAGGCACGCCACTATTCGGATCTCCGAATCTTGGAGCGTGTGCTCGTATGGTTCTCTTCTTGTTGGTCATATATGGCTTATTTGGATCATATAGAATGCCGATTATGGGGTTATTATGCTTGTTGTAATAACCGTCGAATCACCATCACCGAGAATGATGGTCGCTCTACCATCCGTACTTGAACATATATTTTCGGGTTAAATACAATATTTAAAATTTGAAACCCATCACTTATTATTGTTAATTATAAAAAATGTGTAATTTAAAAAGTGATGAAATCGTAATCTATATTAATGTATTTTATAATTTAAATTACTATTTTTTAATAATTATAATTAAATTATGAATGTAAAATTTTAATAATCATCAATGCCTTCGTCAAGACACATATCATTTTACTTCGGGGATATATGTACTATCCAAGTAGATAATTAGGTACTCGTGAATCGATCATGTGAATATAGATGAAAAACTCCCTTGACCCCTAAGGCCGAGCATGAGGCTCAAAACGAAGGAATCTCTATAGGACATATCAACAAAACGAGCAGCCATGACGACGCAAACTATCTTGGAGAGGTAGCCCATAATGGTCACGACAAAGAGGGGCAAAAGGCAAGTCCAAGCATTTCGCCATGGAGTAAAAATCCGTTAGAAGTCCCACGGCCGCGTACGAAAAGGGCATCGGAACATGAGCCATCACAATCTCGCTCTTCGAACAATGGTAGACCCGATTGGGGGTCCATCCGGGATGGCCAGCCCAAGCCGAGGGGTCCGTTTCCGATGGCCGCCCGATCAAATCGGTCGTGCAGCCGAAGATAAACACGCCCAACAAGATGGAGATGATGTACTTTTGATCCACGGGCTGGCCCTCGGGGTCTGCTGACCGATCCAGGCCATTGCCTTTGGGATGCCCGAATAACCACAGCCCCCACGACGTTAAGGGAGAACACGTAGTATAAAGCGTTGATGCCGTTGCTCTCTCCTTGATTAATGGCTTCGAAGGCCACGATGATGTTGATGTCGAAGATGTCGCCGATGATGACGGTGGAGAGGGCGGTGCGGCCGATCTCGGAGCTCGAAGCTGCATGTCGTGGAGGATGGCATAGATGTTGGGGAATGTGGTGACGATGAGAGTGGAGATGACCCCGCCGATGGTGGACAACTTGCGAAGGTCCCGATCCATGTAGTCTCTTATGCACAGGGCCACAACCCACACCACCACGTGCGGAACCAACACCCCCACTAGGCCTATGATCCACTCGCTTCTTCCCGGCCTTCGTTATCACCCCCAAGTCCATCTTCACTCCCGCCACAAACACGAAGAACATGAACCCTATGTACCCAGATTCCGCACCAAAAATCTCGAGTTTCTCGATAACACGTTTCTATTGAACTTCTTGTTGTGTCCTAGCACCGATGGCCCTAGGATTATGCCCGCCTGCATTATGTATATATGTATACATAAGGAAATTAAGCATGCGTTATCCTCACTATTATTCAATAAGAAAAAATTAAGGCGATAAATTAATTTTAAATTAAAATTGAAGCGGAGCTTACGAGTATATCCGAGACGATCTTAGGTTGGCGTAGAGGTTTGAGGAGGAAACGCAGGATGTGAGTAAGAATAAGGAGTATGGATATTTGCGGGAGGAGAAGGGTGAAGGAGAAATCTAGAGGATTCGACCCTTGTAAGATTGAAAATGGACGATTTATTTGAGATTTTCGACAAATTACTCCATGAGCGCCCTCCATTGTTGTTCTTCGATTCCGATTAAAATAGGTTGATGCTGACCAATTCAATTGGCTAATAGTAATATTGATGTCGATACCCCCAACAGGTATCACTGAGAATTTCAAGCCGAGGCTTTATATCTCGCTGGACCATTATCATAATCACCCGATGACGTCATCAATGATTCGAACATGCATCAATGGAAACTAGTTAGCTAGCTAGGAACATCAAAATCAATCTTTAATTACCATGCAAATTTCCAGCACTCGATTTTTCGAAGCATTAACCAAAACCAAAATTGTTTTGGGGTTCAAAAAAGTCGTGAAATGGAGATATGAATGGAGAGAGAGAGAGAGAGAGGAGAGGGAGAGAGAGAGGTGGAAAGGTGTGAGGAACAAACAATGACGGAGTTTCAAGGATGGATAGGCGTTAAAAAGGAGTGGTTTCTTTCCATTTTAATTGTTTTCCTACTTCTAAGCAAAAATTAAACAGACGTCATTTCCCTTTTCGCTACAAACTATTTAGCTATCATGTCGCTTTTCTCTTTTTCTTTTGCTTTTTATTTTTTCAACAATAACAAATAAGTACATCAACTAAATTTTACTAGTCAACCATAGGTGACCTGCTTGACTCAATTTGTCACAACAAATTTAATTTATTTCTCTATACTAATAACTAATAAAGTGTCGACTATGATAGAAGCGAGTCTCATTATGTTAAGAAGGATAATATAAATTTAAATTCCTGAATTCCGTTTGGTGGGAGAATTTATATCTTAAACCAATTAAAATCGGTGATATTACTGTAAAATCAAAGAGAAAAACAAACGTCTAAGAAAGAATAAGAAAAAAGGCTACTAAGCTAGCTTTAATGTAACTAAAATTTCAATTTTAATTATTAGGTTAAGACTTTATTGCTTGTAGGATTTGATGGTAGATTTGTATAAATTATATAATTGTAACAAATTATTGAGATGAAGTTTGGGCTTCAATAGTGAGGAACCGCATTGTTAGCCCATATTAATTATACATGAAGATTGGGCTCAGCCCATGGGCCTCTAAGTTGGCTCTACTTTGGATGAACCCGGGATCGTTCATCAAAGACTGAGTCCGTGTTTGGTTGGATGATGGATCCCAACCCAAATCTCTCATCTGTCCGTGTCTTGCTTTGTAAACTCCGCACTGGTCTCTCTCTCTCTCACACACACACACACAAGCCATCCCAACTGTCTCTTCCCGGCTACGGTTCCCATCCCAGCTGCCACCACAACTAGCTTGGCCATTCGCCATAGCCGAGTTTCTACTTGGATCCCTTTTCAACACAATGAGCTGCTCTTCCCTTGTTCTTCCTTCTCCTCCATGCAAGAAGCTCTCTTTTGATACCTCTATTTCTTCCAGCTTTGTTGGCTTCAGGAGTGGAATTCGACTCAGCGAGAATTTGGACAGAGCTCGTGTTTTTATGAGCGTCTCTGTTGGATCCCAAACTTCTCTTAATGATGCTTTTTCTCGGACTATAAACCTACGTGCGCTTTCTTCTTTCCCGGTCAGTCCGTTTCTCTGTGTTCTCTTTCTCTCTCATCTTCATACCCCTATTCATTCTCGGGTTTGGCTTGCAATTATTTTGGAAATTGGCAAGTCCAGTTTCATGTTCATCCGGGTGACACATTGATGAATGTTGGTTCAGTGGTGCTCAAGTTCTGAAATGGGCGCAAAGACTCGTAAAGTACTCGCTGCCGCTGCCTTGTTCCACAAAGCTAATCACATTCTCGGGTATGCTTTATTTTCCTTCTCTTGGTTGCCTCGCCTACTCGAATTGGTTGAGGACCCCCTGCTTTCTCTCTCGGCTCATATCAAAATGTGCTTTATCTTTATTGTTTGTAGCTTTGATCTTTTGGATGTTTGCACCAATGGCCCAAAGGAAAAGCTTGATTCTACTCGTTTTAAGCCAGGTACTAATTCCCTCTTTGTTTAGCAAAGGATTCATCTTTAAAACAAAAAACGAGTTATTTCAATTCACTCAAGCTTATATCTTCTCAATTGCTAAGAGTGACATTCCATTCTTCATTTGTTGTGCTCTTCTTTAATACTAATATTCCTGGATGATATATTCACCTCTTCTCAGCCATTCTCGTTCATGAATAGAAGAAGCCATCTCACAATCTCGAGACTCGGACTCCATTCTCGGTTCGATCCCGATGTCCTTTATTAAGTGATGAGAGTAGTAGAGCCTTCTGGTTTGCTCACTCCAACTCCAAGTAGGAACCTACATTTTACATCATGAAATTAGTCCTTATAATAGTTATATAACTTGTATTGATTCTACGTGTTGCGTGGTCTCTGCACTCTGCGACTCGCTATTTATGTTACCAGCTTAGTCGTTGTTGAAGTATTGCGTGCTCGCACAGTGGGGAGGACATTATTGATTCTGTGGATGTGACTTGTGGTCTAAGCTTGGGAGAGTACACTCGCTCTAGCATTCGCTGGAGCTTTCAGTGAGCTTAGACGTGTCGTTAGATGGTTTCTTTTTAATGTATGTTGTTGGGTTTGGTCCGTTTGGACCCAAGCATATACAGACATCCACATAACAAGAGAAGAAAAACCACACAATTTTTACATGGAAAACCCTCCAGATTATGAGAAAAACCACAGCCTAGCAACAACCGTCACATCCAATATAATAAGAAAGATAGATTGCAACCGAATATACTCACAATACTACGCCTCTCGGTCTCCTCTAGTTAGTATTGGAGTCATCACTCGACACTCACAATCTGTCTTCCCCTCAACACACACTTATGCTCTCCCCTACTCGGGGTTTGTGGTGCCTAGGATACACCCCACAAATGCCCGGCTTCACACCATCACTCATCACCACTCAAAACCCCACATTGGGTCAAGAGGATCCCTCTCACACCGGGGATATTCTTCCATCATAAACAACGAACCCCTTATATAATGTTCCATACCTAGGGCACCAAAACCTTGCCATAAATTTCCGCCGCGTGCTCCACTTCTTTTATCACAAATCTATCTTCTTATCAAAGACAAAATACTTGGTTCCTAATTGAAGTCCAATGTGAAATTCAATCAAGATTTCCCCTTTTTTCTTTTCCCTTTCTCTCGTGTTTTTTTCCTTTCAATCTGTCCCTTTTTTCTTTTCTTTTTCTTCAAGTGTTAATTAACAAAAAAAGTTACAAAGTGTAATTTTGGGTTGGACATAATCCTACATATATCTTCTTTATGTACTCTTTGCCACCGCTCGTTAATAATTTAGCAGTTTTTGTTCTTATACTCTATGAATAACTTGTCCGTGTGAAGCACTAAGTACTCACCTTGCACCCGCAATATGCATATAATAAGGGTTATATTATGTTTCCTTTGCATTTAGTTCTCTACCGAGTGACCAGTTAGGCCCAAAACACTTGACCATAGCAAGTAAAGATGCCTATTCATGCAACACCACGTAGATTGAAGATCTTAATCTCTTTTTGGTATACCAAGTTAATCTCTTTATCGCCAAAAACAAAAAGGAAAAAGGTCTTAATCTCTTTAGATCCATGCATTGATTTTTTCTTACTCCTATGTCGCTAACTCGTGTGCTGGCATTTTTTTTTGAAGCTTTGAGGATGGGCTTAAGCTGGTTAAGCCGAGGGGAAGCTATGCAGTACGTTATCTAGGATTGGCGGACAAACTTAGGATGCTCCTTTCTCCTGTTCATTTAAATGATGATTTAAGCGAGTAATTAATGCTAAAGTTGTGTTCATAGGCTGCCTCCGATGCTCGCAAAAGTGCCATGGTTAGTGTCATTGGCCTTGATGCGTAAAAGGTTCAAAATTTATGTGATGTCTGCCAATGAAGGAGTTGTCGAAGATGAAAAAGTTCGGACGACCAACTTTCTATGTCCTGTAAGTGTCTCGTTAGGCCCTTTTTCTATGCTAAAAACAATCAATTTCCCGACAAATTAAAAAACAAATAAATCTTAATTGGGCACGGAAACTATGTCTGTATCCGGAGGGGTGAAAGGAATCGAAGCAGTAGAAGCCAAGGCAAAATCCTTCAAGGCTCGGATGACGGTAGTATTTTCCGACAATTTCATGATGTACAATTGTGCATTTCTCGCTAGATAGATCCTAATGTTAATCCTCAACATCCTTGCAGGTGCGTCTAGCTGTCATCGTTGCTTTCCACACCAGGTTCATGGAACCAGCAGCTTTAAGATTGGAAGTCGCATTGGCTGCAACAGAGATCGAGACACCTCGTATACCGGTTATATCAAACGTTGACGCTTAGGCCCATGCAGATCCCGACATGATTAAGAAGATATTGGCACGTCAAGTAATCCACTTTTCTATAAACTAGTTTATAGTTTCTATTGAAGTTATTAGTCCGGAAATGGAGATTGAATCAACTCCTGTAAATGGTAGGTAACATCTCCTGTCCAATGGGAAACGACATCGAAGACTCTTCTAAACAAAGGGTTGAAGAAAAGCTACGAATTGGGACCTGGAAAGGTATGGTGTTGGTCTCTAATTTTGCATATCAAGCGGAGATTCGTAAAAATGACAGACTTAGCTAACGAACTTGCATCCATATTGTCCGAATTTTTTTCCCCTGTTTTGTTTTATTGGTGATTGTTTATCGGGTTATTGCGGGCATCATCAAGAGAATAGAAAAAGGTGCTTGAGATCGAGAATGTTGGTGCTTGAAAGAAAGGAATCACCTCACGAGTTGAGCACGGGATTCAAAAACTTAGAACTTGAAGGACATCCCAAATTTTTGACAGCAGATTAGTGGAGAGAATTGTAGGCTTACGAGGCCATATTCCCCTCCTCCCTTTCGGTATTAGTTGCTCTGTTGCTCGTAAGTTATGGACCTTGTGAACGTCTACTTTGAACAACTACCTGTTTGTATCCGAATTGATTTGGGAGAGTAATAAACTACTCGCAATCGTCTAGAGCTTCGGCCTGAATTTATAACTTGAAAGTTCAAACAAAAAGAAAGAGCAACAATTAATAAAGGCAATGAAAGACCAATTTCGCTCTGAATTTATTTCTTTTTAGTACCATTACTCGTTGGAAATTGGCATGGTTCTTCTTGCTCTTCTAAAGTCCCATATTGAAGTTTTGTTTGGAATCTCTTAGGTTTATATATCTCCCTCTCATGGCTACTATTTAAATATTAGTACTATGGCTTAGGGATGTGGAGCGTATGGACCAACAACACACACGTGTGTGCTGCTGCCTGCCCGCCTGGTCCGATCCGGTCCGGGCCGCGGGCTGTGGGCTGTGGGCCTAATGTATTTATTTTTGGAGAAATTTCATTTGACTTTTGTTGACCAGGTTCCATGCGTGACTCGTTATCCGGAGATTTTCATGGCATAATATCTTCATTAGTGGAGAGATAAGTGGAGAAAAATCCTCCACTTCCTCCTTGAATCTCTCCACAGCTTTTGCTCCAACAGTCATGTTTTTCCACTATAAATACCGAGCTCCTCTCCTCATTTCTACACATTTAATCCTCTTCCTCTCTTCTCTTCCGCTTCCTCTTCTCTCGGGCATAGTTTTCCGCATACTCCATTCACTTTGCTTTCGAGTGCACGGAAGTAAAGCTGCTGTGGAAACCTTGGGAGCAACCGGCTGTCATGATTGCACCGTAGTCGAGCCGTTTTGCTTTCGGTCGGTGGTCATACCACGACACAAGCATTCTCCTCCTTTCCTCTAGCCATTGGTAATCGTCCTTAAATTCCAACAATCTGAAAGTAAAAAATTTCTATTCATTTCTACTTACCGATGGCTATAAACTTCCACAAAGCTCTTCCCGACCTCTCAAAAATTGAACCCTTGATGGAACCAACTACAAGCGTTGGTCCCGTAAGCTGCCGATTCTATTCGAACAATTGGATGTGGATTACGTTCGTCCACAAACATTGCCGATGACAAGTCCGAAACTTCTACCGCAACGGACAAAGATTAAGAGAAGAGCACCTCCTCTCGCTACTGCTGATGCTCGCTAAGAAGAAATTGGAGAAAGACAACAAAACCGTCCGAGGCTATCTCGTCGCACCATATGACTAACCCATTATTTGATTTATTTATTGATTATAAATCGTTAAGGTTATATGGGAAAAACCGCAAATTAAATATGGTGCGGATAATGCTGGCAAAAAGAAGTACGTGGTCTGGCGAATGGCTCAAATTCCAGATTACGGATGACAAGCCAATCATGGAGCAAGTCCATGTCTACGAGAACCTCGTGTGCCGAAGTTGTCAACGAAGGCATGAAGATGTGCGATATCCTTCAAGCCAATGTACTCATTGAAAAATTCCCACCTTCCCGGAGTGACTACGTAAATCAACCGAAGCACAAGAAAAAGGACCTCACCCGCAGGAGCCGATTAGTCACATGAGAACGGAAGAAGCTAATCGTCCGAAAGATAAGATGGACTCTCTTTCTTTGAATTCTTCTAAAGCTAATTTGGTTGAATCTTCAGTGCAAACAAATAAAGACAGGTTCAAAGGCAAAGGGAAGTTCAATCAAAAACACAACAATCCCAAACAGCAGAACCGGATGAACAAGTCAAGCAATAAAATTCAAAAACAGAAGGTAACGTGCTATGTCCACGGAAAACCAGGCCACAAAGCCTACCAAGTGCAATTTCCGCAAAGGACCAAATCAAAAATCTGGTGCACAAGGAGCTGCAAAACCCACAGGCCAAGGTACTACACAAGTCAACCTTGCAGAAGACGACGAGATCATCCGTGCAGTCACTATGGAGGCGAACTCGGTGGCGTAACCAACCGAGTGGATCCTGGATTCTGGAGCTTCAAGGCACTTCTACGCCAACAAGGAACCGATGCACGAATTTGAAGATGTTGCTGACGGAGAACATGTCTACATGGGAAATTCAACAACTCGCTGGAGTGTTGGGTAAAGGGAAAGTTCTTCTCAATTTCACTTCGGCAAAAAGTTATGTTTGACTAATGTGTCGTATGTCCCTTCCATTCGTAGAAACTTAGTTTCCGGTGGTCTTCTTAATCTTGCCGACATTAAAGTTGTTTTAGATGGAGGGGTGGCTATCATCTCTCGGAATGGAGACTTTGTTGGAAAGGGATATCTCGAATGGGGGTCAAAAGAGGGTTTATTTGTTCTAAATGTTGCCTCCGAAATTAATGGAAATGCTTCTAGTTCCGCTTATATTGTCGAGTCTGTTGATTTATGGCATGGTAGACTTGGACATGTTAATTTTGCTTCATTAAAAAGACTTCGTAATATGCATTTAATTCCATCTCGTTAATATTGAAAGCATATCGAAATGTCCTGTTTGTGTAGAAGCAAAATATGTTAAGAAACCGTTTAAGCCTCGTAACTAGTAGACAAACCGAACTACTAGAGTTAATTCATTCGGACTTAGCAGACTTCAAGAACACGGTTAGCAAAGGTGGGAAAAGATACTATATTACCTATGTAGATGACTACTCTAGATTCACTAAAGTATACCTCCTTAAATCTAAAGATGAGGCTAAAGAAATGTTCTTGAGATATAAAGCGTAAGTAGAAAACCAACTAGATAGAAAGATCAAGAGGCTTAGATCCGATAGAGGTGGTGAATATGGAACCAATGCCCTTGCTGTTTTTGTGCAACAAATGGAATAATCCATGAGGATAGTGCCCCTATACTCCCCAACAGAATGGGATACCCGAAAGGAAGAACAGTAACACTTAAGGAAATGATGAATGCTATGCTATTAAGTTCAGGCCTTTAAGATAATATGTGGGGGAAGTCGTTTTAACCGCTTGCTATATTCTAAACAGAGTTCCTCATTAAAAATTAGACCAAACCCCATATGAACTGTGGAAAGGGTATACTCCAAATTTGAGTACTCTTAAAGTATGGGAATGCTTGGCTAAGGTTCCTTTACTCGACTTCAAAAGACCCAATATTGGTTCTAAGACCTTTGATTCTGTGTTTATTGGTTATGCTCAAAATAGTGCTGCATATAGATGCATGTCATTACCTCGATCTTATCATTTCTAAATCTAGAGATGCTCGTATTCTTTGAGCATGTGTTTCCTTTAAAGAAAAATATGACCAATACTTTGCATGAAAATGTTAGATTGCCTGTTTCTAGTTCAAGTATCTAATAACCAAATTGATAAGCCTAGAAGGAGTAAAAGACGTAGAGTTGAACTCAACTATGGTCCCGATTTTATTACTTCCTTTCTAGTTGAGAACTTGGATGTTGATGCCATAACCGATGAACTAGTGTCAATCTATCTTATTGAGGAAGATCCCAAAACTTATCAAGAGGCTATGAGGTCTATAGATGTCGGTTTCGGAAAGAAGCCATTAAAAGTGAATTAGATTCTACAGAGTCTAATAAAACTTGGGAGTTAGTAGACTTGCCCAAAGGTTGTAAGCCTATCAGTAGTAAATGGATCTTCAAAAAGAAATTAAGGCCCGATGGTTCTATAGACAAGTATAAAGCAAGATTGGTAATTACGAGGGTTTAATCAAAAGAAGGGAGTTGATTTCTTTGATACCTATTCCCCAATGACCAAAATTGCCACCATCGTAACCTTAATTGCCTTAGCAGCTATCAACAATCTAGTTGTACATCAAATGGATGTAAAGACTCGCTTTTCTAAATGGTGATTTAGAAGAAGAGATTTACATGTCTCAACCTCGAGGGTCGTGAAATTCCCGGTCGGAGCATAAAGTGTGTAAACCGAGAAAATCCCTTTATGGTCTTAAGCAAGTTCCCAAACAATGGTATGAAAAGTTTGATAGCACTTTAAAGCAAAATGGATTTATAGTAAATGCATCCGATTCTTGTGTCTATTCAAAATCCTTTGACTCGCATTTTGTGATCATATGCTTATATGTGGATGACATGCTAATTTTTGGTACTAGCTTGCATGTTGTTAATGAGACTAAGAAAATGTTATCCTCACATTTCGAAATGAAGGACTTAGGAGAAGCCGACGTGATCCTAGAGGTCAAAGTCACAAAAACCAACAAGTGGGTTTTCTCTCGTCGCTCTCATTACATTGAAAAATCTTAAGGAGGTTCAACCGCTTTGAGGTAGTACTGTTAGAACTCCCTATGACCCTAGCATACACCTTAAAAAGAACAAAGGAGCTAGTGTTTCTCAATCCGAGTATGCTAAAATTATAGGAAGTGTCATGTATCTCATGAACTACACTCGTCCCGACATTGCTTATGCAGCTAGTAGATCGAGTCGATATACTCATAACCCTAGTCAAGAACACTCGGGATGCACTTTTCCGCTTACTAAAATACTTAAAAGGTACCATTGATCGGTATTTGCACTTTAACAAATTTCCTACCGTGTTAGAAGGATTTTGTTATGCAAATTGGGTATCCGATAACGATGAAGTAAGCTCCACTAGTGGTTATGTGTTTATTTTAGGTGGAGGAGCTATTTCGTGGAAGTCTCGCAAAACAGACTTGTATAACTCGCTCCACCATGGAATCTGAATTTATTGCTCTTGAGTTGGCGGTGTCAAGAAGCGTAATGGTTAAAGAACCTATTGGCGTACATGCCAGTATGGGAAAGGAAAGATACACCGGCTTCTTTGCATTGTGACTCGCGATCAAGCAATCGGTGTTGCACATAACGGTGTCTATAACTGGAAAGAAGAGACATATCCGTATTAGACATGGTGCAAGTAAAACAATTGCTGAAACATGGTGTTATTTCCTTGATTTTGTGAGATCCGAAAGAAACATTTCGGACCCACTTACTAAAGGACTAACGAGACGAGTGGTACTCGAAACGTCGAGAGGGATGGGACTCAAACCCATGGATTGAAGCAAGATAGTGGATACCCTTCAGGGGTCAAACGAAACTATACTGGGACTTCATAAATACACTACATTCCTATCCCTATGACATACTCGTAGTGTTTATAAAGGATGAGCTATTTATGCTCTTAATGAATCCATAGCCTACTAAGGTGGTGCTATTGAGAAGCACTTGATGGATTCACCGCAAATTATCTCGTGAGGTTGAGCAACATTATGCTCTTAATAGTTCCATATCCATTATATATGGTGGTCTATAGACTTGATGGAACTACCTATGTAAGTGTGAAGGTTTGGCCACCTTCTATAAGAAACTTGGTATGTCTCTCTAGAGCACTTATGAGACCCGAGGTATGCGCATGGCCTTTAAAAAGCGCACAATTTTTCTATCGCGGAGTATGCACAAATTTGAAGGTTGATATGTGTTGTGGGGGCCTCGTCCGAGGTGTATCAAGTTCAAGACTAGTTCACTTGATTACAACCGGATGTTGCCTCATTTCACTATGTGTCAATTCAATCGAAAGGCATTGACATTTAAGTATTTACCCTTCCTATGCCCAGTAAAATTCTTTTCTTTCGTTACATGCCATTTGTGGGGATTGTTGGAAATTGGCATGGTTCTTCTTGCTCTTCTAAAGTCCTATATTGAAGTTTTGTTTGGAATCTCTTATGTTTATATATCTCCCTCTCATGGCTACTATTTGAATATTAGTACTATGGCTCGGGGATGTGGAGCGTATGGACCAACAACACACACGCGCGCGCTGCCCGTCCGCCCGGTCCGGTCCGGGCTGGGCGCAGCACGGGCCGCGGGCTGTGGGCCTAATGTATATATTCTTTTTGGAGAAATTTCATTTGACTTTCGTTGACCGGCTCCATGCGTGACTCGTTACCCGGAGATTTTCATGGCATAATATCTTCATTAGTGGAGAGATAAGTGGAGAAAAATCCTCCACTTCCTCCTTGAATCTCTCCACGCTTTTGCTCCAACAGTCATGTTTTTCCACTATAAATACCGAGCTCCTCTCCTCATTTCTACACACCGAATCCTCTTCCTCTCTTCTCTTCTCGCTTCCTCTTCTCTCGGGCATAGTTTTCCGCATACTCCATTCACTTTGCTTTCGAGTGCACGGAAGTAAAGCTGCTGTGGAAACCTTGGGGAGCAACCGGCTGTCACGATTGCACCGTAGTCGAGCCGCTTTTGCTTTCAGGTCGGTGGTCATACCACGACACAAAGCATTCTCCTCCTTTCCTCTAGCCATTGGTAATCGTCCTTAAATTCCAACAATTACAACTTATTTACTTAGAAGACTAGAAGAGTTTTAAATTTTACAACACATCATCTTATTCTTGGAACCTTAGCTTCTGATTCTTCCGGCTATCAAAAGCCCAGCATTGTTAATGAAAATGTGCAGGAGTTGCAATAAAAATATGAGAGCAATTAAATTTTTTTGTTCAGGTGGGAAAGAGTATGAATTTTGTTTAACTACAACAAATTCTTACAACATTTATAATTGAAAATAAAAATCAATCAAGTACATAGCTGAATTGTTGGTACTCAGACAGAAGTTTTTTTTTGTGTTGAGGGGGGTTGTGGAAGTGGAACTGTGGAAGTCAAGCATCAGTAGTTCATTGAAGAGTCGATTTAATTAGACAAATGCAACAGATTGGAATTGGACTGAAACATTATTGGAAAGAGGCGCGGGAATTATTTTCCATCACATCCGAACAAAGAGAGAGGGAGAGGGGACCTCGCTGAAGATGCCATATGCTTCTCCGCTATAATGCAAATTTGGAGGGATCAATGGAGAATAATCATTGTAGAGGCCCACCGTCCATGATCTTAAATATCTATATCTATTGGACATTTGGACCATTTCCCATTTCAAAAAGGGTTGCTGATATTTCTGAAATAAGTGACCCACTACCAAAAATGCAAATTACATGTCAGCATAAAGGGTTTGTAGATTTTTTGAGATATTTTTATCCTCCTTTTTACGTCTTATTATCTGGCGTTCTCTTCACGAACCGACCCTACAATATTAATAATAGAAATAAGACATTTTTTTCAAAAGTTTACGCAATAGCACGTAAATCAAAAATAAAACCAACATAAAATACTTACTTTTAACCGAGGTCTTTTATCTGCATTCAATTTCCGAACTTCATATCTTATTTTTCTAGAAAATAATCTGTTTTGACGTTTCTCTTTATACCGCATAACACTTGATTTTCTTCTTGTTCTTTCTTCTTCCAAGTTCGGTACCTCTCCCCCTATACATAACAAATTAAGTATAGTTGAAAATTCCATCAGCAATATAGTATATACGAGAGAGTAATGTAACTTTAGTTATCATTGACAAATATTGGCAAATCATATTTGTGAAATGGTCATTTTTTACAAGAATATTGAAAGAATAATGTTATTTTTATTACTTTATTATATTTGTTGTGTTGTGCTATAACATTGTAGTAATAGATTAATAACAATATCTAGTAATTAACATTGAATACTTAGAAATTGTTTACATATATATTATCACGGCATGCATATAGAGCACAGAATAGAAAGTTTCAAATATGAAAAGATTTCTTCTATTCACCAGTTACGTATTGAACTGTATAGAATTGCTGTGTAAAACTCGTATATATTCTTCAATAACTCAACAAAAACGTAGGGAATTAATTTCAGAGTTGACATCTTTTTTGGGGGATGAGATTGATAGAATGTATGTATCTATGTATAGATGCAGGTGACAAGGAAGCAGACATGTACATGTTAGAATGAATAATTTAGGGTGAGAATGCACTGACATAGTTGGTTGAGAGGGGAAGGAAGGATGGTGATGAGCCCAGAGGGAACCCCTATTGGACCAAGCTTCAAGCACTTGTTCATAGTTGAGGTTGAGATTCAAGCTTGCCTTTGTCTCCTCAACTGCGTCTAATACTAATTCATGATTATTCCACAACCCCGAATAAGAATGGTCTCCAGCCCCAGCAGCCCATTCTTCTTTCTTCACGTTACTAATATTGCAGGAGTAATTAGCGTTGCTAATGATGTCATAGCCCCGTGTTGTTATTGATTGAGGTGTTGGGATTGGGAACAATAACTCCTGCTCCCACCTGTTCAAATTGTTGGTCAAGTCCCAATCACTACAGCTCACCATTTCTTCTTCAGCTTTGCAACTCATCATAATGTGGTCGTTTTCTTCTTCTTCCTCCTCTCCTTCTTCGTCATTGAAATTGTTGTCGTTGGTGTTGATGCCTAAAAACCCTTCTAAATCATCCAGAATCTCAAGCCCTTGATAGGTTTCTGGCACTTCTTGTTCTTCTTTCTTTGGGTTCCTCAACACTGAACTCTTCCCCATATCCTCTCTCTCTCTCTCTCTCTCTCTCTCTCTCTCTCTCTCTCTCTCTGTGTGAATTTCAACTTCCTTCTCCTTAAAAGAAATTAAATAGTGGGATTGACCCTGAGATAGAATTGTAAGATATTTGCTACTCTTAGTCTAATATTGTACTTGGTAGGATAAAACAACAAGGGAAGACACATTTAAATGAAGGGAAGACAATCGCGAGACGACGTGGCAGCTTATCCTCTGGGGATTGGCTGATTGATGGGCCTCCCGCGTCGCCATTGGCTGCAACGGTAAGCCTCAGTCTCAGTGTCAGCCACAGTGGCCACTCAAAAGCCCTCCTGTCCTTCCTGCTCGTGGTTCCCACTTTTGTATTTTTCTTGCGTCACCAGAATTTAAATGTGGAAAACAATGTTTGAGTTACTATTACTATCATACTCATAATGAACATCGAAACCCCAAGCCCATTATGTTCCATGATAGCATTTAGCTTTCTGGGCCCAGTTTTGACATTCCACTTTTTGTTTCAGCAAACCTAAGCCTGAATGCGTTTCTTCTTTCAAAAAATGGATTTATGACGCTAGAATTTTAGAAACTCTGTCAAGGTATTATAATTTACAGTATGTTATTTACATTAGCAAATAGCAGCAATAAGCCAAAAAGTATCATTTTTTAGGGCTTGAGTTAAATACGTATATTTAGCTGCTTCATGCCCCTTTGGACATTCCAAAAGTGTTTAATAAATGTTATGGTAGTTGAATTAACTATGTATTTCTAGTATTGTGAAATAATCACATATTTATAAGGCTGATGAGTAAAATTGCATAAACCATGAGATCGAGAGCGAATGGCTGTTGATGATATGATGATGAAGATGGCTTAGGGAAGTTATGCAATGCATAATATATAGTGATTGTGCATGAAGATCGAATATTGACGCTTAGGTATGCCGTGTAGATGCACATGGTGTGATGGGGCAGATGGTGATAAATTGTGTTTATTCAGTTTATGTTAGTCAAGTTGAGCCCGATGGATGACCTAACCTCAAGCCCACAAAATAAACGTAACTCAAGTAACTAGCCAGCTAGGATTTTAGTTTCAAATTTTTTTTTCTAAGTAGTCCTTCTTGCAAGAGTTTTACTCAAAGTTGTTCTTCATTCAAATGGAGAAAAAAAAAAGAAGAAGGAAAAGAATCCAAAACATGAAATGGGAAATACAAAGACTAAATTTTGTAATCTAATGTACAACTCTATTACCCTCTCGGTATTGATAATTAATAAGAACTTGATTACAATTCCTAAGATAGCACTTTGCATAGTGAATAAGTGTTTGGATCTCCCAGGGAGGTTTAATTTCTCCATGCATAGCTTTAATGACAACTTGATTATCCCCTTCAAGAAACAATGACCGAAAGTATGCTTGAATTGCTACTTGCACCCCATTACACATAGCAATTGCTTCAGCTACCAATACTGATGTTGAACCCGGATTTGAGACCTCAACTTAAATAAATCTTCCATCCAACTTCTAATAACAAATCTTCCTCTAACTTTCCATTCCACCCATAGTCTTTTGGCTCTTATAATTGTTGTCATAGAATTATACCTTTCATTATTAAACACAATTTCATTTCTACTCTTCCATATACTCCAAATTAAATAAACCAAACGAATCATTTGAGTTGGTTTGTTCAAGTTCCTAAACATATGAATAACATCGGAAAGTGAAGCGTTGCTTAAATGACTAACATTCAAATTCAACCACTTATGATGGTAAGCCTTATCCCAAGTATCCTTTATATAGGAGTAGTGTGGAAAAAAATGATCAATTGATTCACCACTCTGCTAACGTATTGGACAATAATATTCTACATTAATACCTCTTCCCAAAAGGGTATCCCTCATTTGTTCATCAACTCACTTTTATGTATTATCCCTGATCCTCTCACATGTGATGGTATGGCAATAACAATCAGCTTCATTTTCACATTCCCATGCATCACTAACCACTTCATATTACATTCCTCAAGTTCTATAGCATGATGGTAAGCCTTATTATTATTATTATTATTATTATTATTATTATTATTATTATTATTATTATTATTATTATTATTATTATTATTTTCGTTGTCATTCATACTATTTGGATTTGAAAAGTGTAATGCTAACACATGGTATCTTTTATAGACATACATTTGATGACTTGAGAAAAAATCGTTATTCATTCACATGGTTACAACGTAATGCTGTCGTACCTAGAGATATATAAATGAATATTTCGTATATGGTCATTTTTGGTGTACATACAAGTTTCCCTTATGTTATAGAGTGTGTGTGAAATTGCCAACTGAGAAACTGAAGACTTAGAAGATGCTGGTTTTGCGTCCGTTTGAATTTCTGCCGACTGAATGTCGGTAATTTGATTAGTGCAAGTAACTGCACTTTACACAAACCACAAGTTTCTTGCTCAACACTAGAAAACCCACGTTACTCCACATGCAAGTGCTTTGCTTGTTTTTGACTCTGATACATCCTCCCTTTAGGCTTTTCCTTCAGTCCCAGTCCCACCTTTGACTTCCATGATACCAATCCCCTGAACCGACAATAACTAAGAAAAAGTAACCTCGCAGAAAGCGAACAACAAAATACAAAGCACAAATTCATCACTATGCATTGCTGATTCTATGTATATTCATGGCATCTAATTAGCAAGAAAAAGTCAGAGGGGGCACCATCAAATGAGAGGGAGAGAAAGCTCGGCATGTACTACAGTTACGTTGGTTAACTAGTACTAGTATACGGATGATGAGATTCAAAGGAAAATTTATGTCCAGAGGGACTCGCTCTTAAGATTGAGAGGGTCCTGAATTACAGTGTCACCTGCTGAGGCACCAAAGTTGAGGTACTCCTGCAGATTACCAGTTATGTTATTACCAACGAAAACAAGAGATTTGTCATCAGCCCTTTCCATGTCGTTTCGGATCAAACCCGACATTGATTGGCCTTGCTGCATCTGCATGCTTAGAATCTCTGCTTGAGCCACTGCTAGCTGCATCTGAAGCTCTGACACTTGGCTTTGCAGGTACGAAATTGCTCCAACGCATCCGTACACTGGGTCTCGAATCCTTGCATTCGCTTCATACACCAGGCTACTCACAGCATCTCCTCTGTGATCAACTGGGAGTTCCTGGAATTCCAGAACAACAGTTTTTAGATGAAAGATAATAGCATTTTTTAATATGGTGTCAGACAACCTATCGTAGTCGAGAGTTGCAATCATACAGGTAGGTAAAGAAGACAAGAAGTTCTCTTTAGCTTCTGAATCAGGAAGACCATATCTCATTTTTAAAATCAAAATTAGGAACAAAAAGCCTACAAAAGAAAGAAAGAGCAAATTAATAAAGGGAAAAGGAGCAAGGAGGGAGCTGGTGTTGGACCTGCAACATTTTGCCAACATTGCTAGCACCGAAGACCTTATGGACAATGGCAAACCTTTGAGGGTCATTTGAAGGGAAGTAAGGGGCGAAGATGCAGTCCTTGGCACAACGGCGTCTCAACAACTTGCATGACGCACAAGGCGAACTGCTTCCACCCATTTTATCTTCTTCCCAACACGAGAACTCGAACAAAGGCAGCAGATTTAGGACCCTAATCTTTGATCAGGAGAGAGAAGGGATGCACATTGCAGGTAAAACTATGCAAGTTGATGCCATCTAAATAAGCTTTGGGCCGGGTATACAAAGGAAAGGAGCTCAGAGCACGTATATATAATAATTAAAAAGGTGTCAGTCAACAGCACACAATAAGTTTTTAAATTAAGAAACGGAGTTCATATAGGGCAGTAGAATATCTAGTTACATGCATAGGTATTAGAGCTTCAATGCGTGTACACAAACTGTATGAGAGGACACCCATGAAGTGGACACGGAAATATTTTTCATGTAAAAAACATTCATCGCAATTTCATATGCTAATTTCATACACCTCCATTTACAGTTGTAGCCCTTACAGCGTGGAACATAAGGAGGCTGCCCAGGTCACATCGGTCAATCAAACAAGGGAAGACCATCATCCTGGCGCGTGATAGGTTGTCATCCATGCAGTTTTAAAATTTTTACGTACAAGTTTGACTGTTTCCTCTCCTCCTTACATGTGAATATTAAACACCGCTCATTAATCAATATAAATATAAAAGCACATGACCAGGCAGTTCCCTAGGCGTGTGTGGGTCTAAAGGAGGGAGAGCCAAGACAGAAACTAATTAATGAATGGTTTATAAAACCAGCAACTAAATGTTTAACGAGAATTAAACATATAAACACGGCCCTGGTCCGGAACAAGAGAAAAATTGACTTGATGTGAATTTGTTGCCAGACATTCACCTGGAAACACAAACAACTGTCTATTTTCAAAGGATGCAATATCAAACATCACAAATCACAACATATTTTCAGTTCGACGATTATGAACTTCTCTCAACCAAATATCTTAGAAGTTAAGCTTAGTCAAAAGATTGCAGGATAGTCTAGGACTTGTAATTTGACCATAAGAACTGCTCTTAAATTTTCCACTTAAATTGGGCAAATCAAAAGCACAAGAGGTTCTCGAATAAATCAGGATGTGAAAGCATAAGTCAGAGGCGTAAGACAGCAGTGTGAAAGAGATATCACAAAACAGGGTTAGATTATTACTTATTATAAAAATTTACAATGGAATAATGTCAGAAAGATCAAGATTCAATAAGAATTTCCTGGGCATGTGAAGAGTTGTATATTGTGTAAAGACAAGTTATGTTTGAAGTTGAGTAAGAATGTGTGGAATGATAGGGAGAAGGAAACCCATTGTCAATTTCATTACAAACAACTGTTGTCAACTAGTCTTGGAAGATTTACATGGGGCTAATTCCTGTTATTTCTGCTAAAACTTCAATTTAGGAAAACAAATATACAATCTAAGACGTTTTTGAGATGTCGCTGCCTTAACTGAAGTAATAACCTACATGATCATGTAGAATCATCCTCTTTCATGTATTAAAAAATTAGCAAGTACTCCCTCCGGCCATTTTTAATTGCATGGCTTGACAAAACATAAAGTTAAGGAAGTCAGCCCCACAAGATGTGAATTACGTATTATACCTCAATTATTTTATATCATTGATTATTATGCTTTGATTATCATAAGAGCATTTTTTATAAAAAAAAAAACCCTAATTTTATGTATATAAGTAGAAACCAAACAAATAATTTGGGACATCAAGGAATAACAAGCAAATAATATGGAACAAAGGGGGTAATTTATTCACAAACTACCAAGTACAAAAAAATTAACTTGAACTATTCAACAGGACCCGGCGCCAAGCATAGATGTAAGAGTTATTAAATTACAAAATTAGAATAAGAGGATTAAATTTATAACTGCCATCAAAGTCGTAGAACCCTAAGATCTATTTTCAACATTAGCATTTAACATGATTCCAAGCCTAATGATATGTTCCAAGAAAAATACCACTCTTGTTCCTGGCATCATTGTGGATTATATGATTTCCTTTTTAGGTGTATTTTGGTACAAGTTACTGTACTCATAAATTTTACCCTAACATACAAGAACTGCGTCAGAATTTGTTTCTTCAGGTGAAATTTTGCCTCATGAAGTGCATACCAGCTCAGGTGCAAGTTCACAACCCCTAAGCTCTAGGAAGAAAAGAGAGAAAAAAAGAAGCAGAAGAGTTTAGGGCCTTGTAAGTTTGCATGAATTTTTTTAAAGTGTTTTCTTTCATGGAAGAGCTAAAAGGAAAAACAGAAATCTCTCACTACATCTGAGAAGAGGAATCTGTGAGAGCTCCAATGCATGCATTTCATACACTTTGGTGGTTTAGAAGATTTGACTTTGGAGCAATGCTGGTTCATCCCCACCCCAAAAAAAAAAAATGCCTAGTAAAGATGTTCACATAGAATGCTTCTTCAATTATATCACATTAATCTCCAGCTAATGGAACTTCTTATAAAGCTTATTAAACCAATGGTTTAATATTCAATTTGACTATGTATGCACAAATGCCTAGTAAAGATGTTCAAGCCCCTCTGAGCATCTTTCCATCTAAAATCTGAAAAGAATTGCCACAAGAATATCACTTGTGGCTGCCAGTTTATATCCTTTCAGCTCATCAACTAGCTTGAAATTGTAAGCAAGGTTACCAAAACTACACATGCTGCGACAATCATGCAAACCAGTCTACAATCATTTACGGAGCATTTATATTATAAGCAAACTGCAAGAAAGGACACTATTGTATGACAGTCTTTGAAATTTCCAAGCCCCTATACCTTGCTGGAAAGTTTTGAGACGTGAAAAATTGCGTACATTATGTTGCTTGATCCCATTTCTGAAAGAGATGCTAGCTGGTTGCTGTGCTCCATTACAAAGAGAAGATTGTTTCAGGCACAAGTTTTTCTGCTTCAGGTACTCCGAAGCTTGCGCCTGAACTGATAATCAGGAAAAGAATAAACAGTATTTGATGATGCATGGATGTATCTTCTAATTCCATCAAAAGATAAACAAAAAGAACAAACATATATGAGCAAGGACACTCCCTAATCCAGCATGAAGACAAAACTAAAGAGAATAGCATTCTTAGCTGAATCATTGCAAGTCATAACTAGATTCTCCAATTTTACCTCAAGAATCCTTTGTTATTCAAAACTCCCACATACTGTGGAAAATCAATCTTTAATCTTAGATTATCCATGCTGGGTACCCAACGTTCCAACACACATATTAAGGATAGAACGCTTAAAATAGAAATCCTAAAACTTTGACAAGAATATGGCCAAGTCTGAGTAACCTAGAAAATAGTGTTCTGCATGTTTTCCTAGTAGATTGTATACATAAACATATATTTGACTTTGGGAGATTGCTGTACATCCACTCTGCTAGACACACAGAAGTGCCTGTGGTATGATCAATCACGCTAAGCTTCGCAGACGGAAATACAGCCTCATGTCAATCAGTTCCATTTAAACAAAGCTAATTAGTTTCCTTAATATACAAAGCATCAGCGCAAGTGGCAGACCTATGAACAATAAATCAGCTATAATATCTTAAAGAATTTATCTTGCAGACTTATTTGGCCTGGCTGTTGTTGAACGTATCTCTGCTCTAAGTTTGATGAATCTACGAAAATTACGTGGTGGCAAAAATCCCAAATTTCCAGGCATACATTTTGGCTATTCTTACACATTGTAAAATGAGCTAAAGATGAACAAAATGTGGAAATAAGAAAGAAAAATACAAGAAAAACGATGAAAAACAATGTTAATTTTATGAAGGACATTGGTCTTGTTGCATGTATGAATTTATTCAAAGCCACATCCTATATCATTGTCCCTAAGGCTCAGGCGACTGGAGATATAATCAAGAGCCACAATTCGCAATGTCCTAATGTTCGCAATCCATAACTAAGGATGGTCCAGTGACCTGGATAAGCAGGGTGTTTGGGAAATTAAGCATCTCAAGCTAACTGCAGGACATGGCTCAGGGTCTTTGATCCAGTCTGACTCCATTATGGAATATGTTGGTTTAAGGGACTGAAAGAGCTACTAAGATCATGCACAGTTCACTGCAATCTTTTGTATACTGCAGAGCTTGATCCTTCAGATTACAAAGTTTTGCTTTGAGCTGTATAGGCATTGATTAAAGGCACCGATGGTTTCTATTCCCGTAATCTGAGGCTGGTCTGCGAGACTGAGTTCAGGTGGCCATGGAAAAGATTAGCTTTGAGATATATTTAAGAGCCGCATGTTTAAGTTTTGAGGGCCTCCAAAGGCCCCAATAAGATATTAAGATTTGGCTCCACATGGAGATACTGACACCCAAGAATCCAAGATTTCCACATTGAGATGCTAATATAAAATCTCAAACGAAAAGTAAGATCAAATAATTCAGTGGGACTTATTACTGATCAGACAAATCTGGGAGACATGGCAATCCCTAAACTGACACAACAACCAGGCATATCTCCAAGCATACCAGCATGGCCAGTAGATAATCTGATAGCAACATCCTTAAGAGTCTTAATTTTATTGATGAAGGCCCCCTTTCCAAAGATATTATCTCTTCTCGCATCCTCTTTTATATCAAAGTGCAAAAGAGCATTTTCACATGCCTGATGAAAACAAGAAAACAAATCAAAACATAAAAGGCAATGAAATATATCCCATCAAAGAGACAGCAAGCTTAGCATTTTTGACAGGGTTCATCCTAGTATGATTCAACCAGTGGCCCAAACTAAACCAAACCAAACAAAATATTGTAGATTCCTACCAAGGCAGGATGTGGGAGTCAAATGTTTGCAATCTTACCCTTCAACAGCAATCAACAGCAAACAAGAAGTTTCTGTTGAACCCTAGGTTTGGTGAAGACATAATGGACAGTTTGGTGAAGCATTTTGCTTTACCCTAATATAATTTATCAAAAGAATTCCTGAAATAACTTCATTAGCTGCCTGAAAGTGGACAATATAACCAGTGAACTATAGATTGAAATTAAGTTATTCATGAACCATAGAAATTCAAAAGCTAATGGGCTGACCTATATATGCACATATGGATACCGAAACACTGGCGTTTTGATCAACCCTAAAAAACTGCCACTCTGGTGCACATTTCATGGAAAACACCACTCTTGTTTATGCACACATGAGATAGCACCATATACAAGTAAAACCCTCAAAAAGCACAATTGTACCAACGAAAATGAGTATTTTTCCTAATAGGAGGAAAACTATCATCCATTCATCTCATGCAACTCCTACTTTGAGTGGTGTGTGAGAAAAGAAATACCACACGACTTAACCAACCAAGAAAGCAGACAGTCTACTTCCATTAGATTCAAAGATTAGAACTTGAGAGGGCATCAAGCTGAACCATACTTCACAACAAGTAAACAGACAGAGGGTGGTTAAGTGAGGAACTTCTATTTAGCTAGCTATAATCCACATGATGAATGAAGATGACACAAGTAAACTCTTCATCTCTAGCATAAGTAGACACAAGGACATCTAAAATATGTTGGCCGAAACTTATAACACATATTACAGAACAGATTTTCAGCATAAGCATTCCTAATACTTATTTAAGCCAACATCAGAAATCTAGAAATAGCTTCTCCACTTAAGACTTGCCAGGGTAAAGCATATATTTAGACTTCCCTGTGTGAGATCCATACATGGTGGTGGTGGTTGCTGGAAACATGTACTAAACAAATTACTAACTGTAATCTGATAACATGGCTTACCAACCTTGTCTTAATGTTAAATTACAGAGGAAACATAGAACAGTCAGTAGAAAGGCAGCTTTAGAGCAAGAGCAATACAGACAGCTGCTCCTCGTCAAATTATGACATGCAATTAGCTAAGAAACGCGGTAACCATGAAAATACCTCAATGATCATTATTAGGATCCAAAAGCATAGATCAAAAGTCATAATCATAGAACCTCGAGAAAAAAACCTTTGACGCAATGGAGTAGAAGCCATAATCAAAAGCATCTTGTGCATATTGCATCCATTCACTGCATGAAACTTGCAACTCTGGATGACTGATATACCTGGATTCCCGCATAACCAAAGCCTCATATCTCAAAGCCAAGCAACTCTACATATATCAAAATTAAAGTTGATTACAAAAACTTGGAATGGACAAATTTTTGCTGCTAAGAATACAACAGAGAGATTTCATTCCTCAAGGTGATGATCATTTGCACTTGATAAAAGACAGGAAAAAAAAAGGTGAAAAACAAATGCGATACTAGTATTTGGCATCAAAAAGGTCATGAAAGCATTCATTTAGTAAGGAAAGCAAATCAAGTGCCATCAAACTAGCAATCCTATGGAGGTAATCAATTCTTCCACGCAAAGGATGGCAGACAAACACAAGTCTGGAATCAAAATTCCAGTGAGTATGTATCTGATATTATTACGAGCATATAGAAAATTTTAGAAATAGCTCTGAATAAAAAATTCACATAAGGGAGAGAGAGTACCTGTACATCAATGAGGATTGCAAAAGCGCGAACGAAAAAATCGAGAAGCGATAGGACGGAGTGGATAGGTTTGTCTGCAACTTGACGAATGGCAATAAGAGACTCTGATCTTAAGAATTCCGTCAAGCAGTTCCGGAACTGCGGCGACAATCTGGCGTCTTTTGATTCCAAAATTATTTGGAGTGTTCGCAATGTATAATCATCAAATCTGTTATGTCGCAAAGTTAAGTCAGCAGTTCACAGAGAGAGAGAGAGAGAGAGAGAGAGAGAGAGAGACCTCCTGAGTCTGATTAGGTTGCAGAAGGGAGACATTTGCTGCGATACATCCGCCATTTGAGTGAGAGCTTGAACTATGAAGCTGCCAATTATTTACCCGGGGTTTTCCAACTCCTTGAAATTTCAACAGTCACTTGATATTTATAGTCTCTTCCCTACGGTCGCAGCTTCAACTCCAAAATGAATCTCCGAATTCTCATAATGCTTAGAATGGGCCAGACTTTCGCTACTATTGTAATAGATAAAGCTACCCAACCCAAATACCTTTTTTTTTTTTCCAAATATTGGTCTTTTGTTTTTTTCGATCAAAAATATTGGTCTTAGTCTGTCCATAAGTTGTGTTCCTATTTCATTTTTTTCCCCAATCTAGCACATGATAGTGATAGGATACCTTTGGGGCCAATAAAAATAGGGTCTTTACGGTTCAGGTACCAAATCAAAACGGATTTTGGTTTGGAAAATTAAAATTTCGGTCGGCCAAACATTGAATTGAAGACAAATCAAATATATTGTGCACCCGAAGATTTCTGTTATGATTTCTCGAGTATCCAATAACCTGAAATTCTTTTCAACTTTTTTTTTTTTTTTTTTTTGGCTACATGTTCAAACTCTCAATGGGTTTGCGAATTGTGATTTTCAGGGTTCCGTAGAATGGCAAGGGAGGCAACTGTGTGGTAGTGGTTGGTCGGAGGTTGGTGGTCGATGGGTGATGGTTGAATGATGATGACTGATGATTATGATTCAAAGGTGTGGATGTTGGAACGGTGGTGGTACACTTCTCTATTTTTTTCGCTGATTACATATTGCACATTTGCAGCTGTTTATGGATGCAGCGCTGCCTCACAATTAAGATTAGATATATAATGAGAACAAGTCAGCTACTGGGAAACCTATGTACTCGTTAATGGCGAGGTTGCTAGCACACAGTATTATAAACCGTCTTGACAAATCAAGCAACCATCTTATTTTAGAACTCTGGAGGTTGCATGTCACTTTCATCAATGAACAAGAATCTTATCATCATGCATTTCTGAGAGAAATTATAATTATGAGATAAAAAGGTAATACTGATTCCTAAATTTGGAACTTCAATAAATGCATTTTGTTCTTGATTTGAATAGTGTGTGATGAGAATGAACAAGTGAGTGGATATATACTAGATATCCACAAAGGGGACTGCCTATAGCTACTATATATTTAAGCCTTGCTCTGCATCTCCTCACTCCTTATGCTGTATCTACTTGTCTTTTTCTGTTAGGTCCTCCTCCATGTCTTCAAACTCAAAAAGTCATGTCACCTGTTTCACTCTCCTCTCATGCCTGATACTTATGGCCTCCCTCGCCTGCTCAGGAGTTTCAGGCTCAAGTCCAGCGTCCTTAGTTACCCATTTAAACTCAATTTCTGCGGATAAGGTGATGCTGGATTTGTATTATGAGTCCCTGTGCCCTGCCAGTGCCAAATTTATCGCTGATCAACTCCCTCGCATCTTTGATAATGGCCTCATTGACATCACCACCCTCCAGCTTGTTCCTTGGGGCAATGCCATGATCACACCCAATAACACATTTGATTGCCAGGTTCTTTCCTTTTCTCTGCCTGTTTGTCACCCTGATTTGGCAAATTGGCCTGCTAATTCAGCTGCCTCCCATAATGGGGCTTATTAGTTAAGATTGACCTCCATTGATTTGTTTTTGTTGTTGGTGGCTGATTTCAGCATGGGACATATGAATGCATGCTCAACACAATCCATGCATGTGCAGTTGCTTTTTGGCCAAGTCCGGTAAAATTTCACTTTCTTTGCTGAATTTGAAGCATTGAGCATTGTCATTTCGTTTGATTCAACAGCAATAACAATAGTACTGCACACACATCATGAAACCAGATAGGAGATATGTACACAATGAAATGAAGGAGTGTGTATTTTGTGCTTGTCCGTTAATTTATGAAATAGTTTTCAATAGTTTTGTCTTTTTTTCCATGCTGGGTCCTCTTATTAGCAAGCAACTAACGTATAAGATTGGATATAATCCTTTGACAGAAGAGGCACTTCCCTTTTATTCATTGTGTTGAGAAACTAGTCAATGATGGCAAATATAGGCAGTGGCAGACTTGTTTTGAGGCCTCAGCATTGGATGCAAAACAAGTTCTTGATTGTTACTCCAATGGCTACGGCAAAAAGGTAGGTCATCCTGGCCTTTCCAGATTTGGTGTTTCTCTGTGCTATCAACATGGCAGTCATTTGCCTGCTCATCTGATTTCCAATGGCTGTGATCGCATTGGGTCCTAGGCTGCCATTATGTTGGGCATAATTCCTGGTGCTTAGCTTGCTCCATCAATTGGTCATGTACGTTGACGATTTCTTGCGTTGCTTGCAGTTGGAGCTGAGATATGCTGTTGAAACCGCTTCCCTTAAACCTCCTCATCAATATGTGCCCTGGGTGGTTGTTAATGGAAAACCTCTTTACGAGGTACTCAAAACTAAACAGACAATTGTCGATCTGTTTCTTCTTGGTATCAGCAGATAATGTTGAAAATTTCCTCTTTGTTTTTTTAGGATTATGATAACTTCATCCGCTACATTTGCAAAGCTTACAAAGGATCCTTGCCCAGTGCCTGCAATGACATGGCCGTTGACAATGCTCCAAACAAGGCACATCACATCCATCATCCTCTTCCTCCGTGTTACACAGACAGCAGTTCGTAGGTGCCATTCTCGGTGTTCCACTATTTGATCCATCTTCCATAGTATCACAGGTGCTTTTAAGCGTTGGATTCACAAATAATTAGTGATGCAAATAACATCCTTGATCATTATTACCCTCCAGGCTCAGGAGATCGATGCCTAGTTACGCTTGCAATGTATAGTTGATAAAGTACTTCCTAATATAAATTTGTAGGAATATTATGATGCTCACTCATGTTTCCTACAAGTGTCTCCATCTCAATTGGAGCTTATTGTGATGTACACGAATCACCTGATGGTTAAACAAAGTTCATGTTTCTTACATGGAGTTACTTAAGCAAAGCTGTATATAAAAATATAATAATATGTTCATACAAGTAATACGTAATTTATTTATTTCCGAGGTATAATATCTTCAACAATCTTTCACGATATAGGATGGTGTTGTTTCTTAGCTATAAACAATTTTAAGTCAATAATTTTTGTTTCTTAGTATGTGTATAATACTTTAATAATGGTCCTGAATCTCTATCATTTGAATACAAACACGAATGATGAAGCGATATAAGATGAATCCAACAATCCCCTCTCAACCCTCCCCTCTTCCCCTCCCCGGGAAATTCTTCAAAAGGAGAATAAAAAAACATGAAGCGTAGCTACCAGCTGTCGATATGTCCGAGTGGTTAAGGAGACAGACTCGAAATCTGTTGGGCTTTGCCTGCGCAGGTTCGAATCCTGCTGTCGACGATCTTAGTTTCATTTTTGCTAATTTATTTATTTTGTAGATTTTGTTGTATTGTATTGCTCTCCAAGCTCGGTGCTTGTATTTGTATACATATATATATATATATATATGATGAAGAATACGGCGGCATCTCTCTAAATCCTGGTAAGAGTAAAGTTTTTGGGTGCACCAAATCGAAGCAAGAGATATAAACAAAAGCCTTCCATTGAGAGTGACAGTAGTCACTAGTCCCCGGCCTAGAGATATAAATAAAAGCCTTCCCTTGAGCGAATAGTGTGATAGTAGTCCCCCAGCCTCTGTTTTTGTGTCTAAGATTCTCTCTCTCTCTCTCCCTCTGTGCTCCCAATCCCTGCGCCTGCGCCTGCAACATGGGGAGGGCCAGCTTAGAATGCAGAATGTACCAAGGCAAGTATCCGGAAGGTGGACATGGCCGTGATATAATCGAGGTGAAGCACATTGAGAAGATGGGCGCCTACGTCTCCCTCTTGGAATACGATAACATCCAAAGTATGATCTTGTCCTCTGAGCTCTCTTGCCGTCGGATTTGGAGTGTTAACAGCCTCATATAAATAGAGTGACCCTAGGATTTCTGAGGAGGATATTGTTCAATGCAAGCTTGTTCACTCCATCACGCGCCATGTTGCTAACACTTTGAATTTTGATTTGGAGGTTCATTCTCTGCTGTAACCGCTCCTGCTGTATTGTATACAAGTATTGGATGGCCTTTGTATCGGAAATATGGACATGCCTTTGAGGTCACATGCAGGGTTTCTTAACCGTTTCCCCTTAGCTTGTTCTCCATCGTTAAGACTCGCCCTTTCCATGTTATATTAAATAATCTGTTTTTGTGATGATAGTCACTCAAGCTAATAGTATCTAACCCTGATTCAATTTTGGATCCACTTACATATGAAGTCAATGAAGTTGGTCCTGATGGCCCAGAGGTAGTAAACTACTGCTTTTAGTTTTACATATTTATCAGATAAAATATCTGGTTCATGTTCCAAATGTCCAAGCTGCAGGTAACCAAAGTTATCCCTGCTGTCACAGCTGAGGTTAAGGATGCTTTAGTGAAAGATATTAGATGAAGAATGACTGCTCAGCCTCTGAAAATTCGTGCTGCTGTAGAAATCAAGTGTTTCCAGTTTGATCGGGTGCTTCATACAGAGGTATGTCTCTTTATATTTTTGTGGGATCTTCTATTTCTTTTCTGATCCATCATCAGTTTAAGTTATTTGCGATCTCAAACTCTGTCTAATGAATCGTGGACCTGGCCTATTCTAGCTTTCATTACTTGTTAATCAGAACAGCTTCGTAGTTCAAGGTTCACTTATGCACAAGAATTTCACTGCAGGAATTCATATTTGTTTTGATGGATCAAAATTTTGCAGGTGTCAGTATGCTGAATGATGTGATTTTGATATTAAGATAATTGGTTCTCTGAAGTTAGAGGCTTAGAGGTCTTTGGAAGTAAGCATTTGATTGATTGGGTTTCCTTGGGTTGTGGCTGAATCTCTTCAGTGACATTTGATGGCTGAATCCTTTTATTTGACGTTGGTGATGCCATGATTCTAGTGATGATTCCTTCTCTTGAGTAACTGTGATGAGATCTCCTTGTGATTTGACCATTTACAGGTGGCCATGCGTAAAGCTGAAGCTGCTAGAACAAATGACTGCCCTGTGAAATCAAATTAGTTGCCGCTCCGTTTATGTTCTTAATTCTTACCACTCAGAGTCTTGATAAGGTGAGGTCCTGCCTTGCAATTCCGTTATTTTATGCCCTGCTTGGTTTGAGGTAATGAGGTCTGTAATGTAGCAGAAATTGCTATCTGTTTAGTTACCTAAGATGATTGTAATCAGAATTCTATTATGATCATGGTTATTAGAGGGACTGTAAAAAGTATCATCCCTCTTAAGAAGTCAGAGCCCTCTTTTGTATGATATTAGAGGGAAGGAAAGAGTACATCACATTGCATTGATCCCTAGTTCGTTACCATATACAACAATTGCAGTTAAAACTTTTCCAATACTGAACTTATAGAGGTTATTTCTGTTTGTTTGACAATGCCACCAAAGCAATAATTTTGAAAATAGAACAGTGAATGGAATATAGCCTCTGTGAATGTGTATTTTAGACTTGTGAATGCAAGACTGACGAATAGTAACTCCAAAATAAAGTAAATGCAAAGCATCCACACGGTGCTGTTCACAACTGAAGCCAAGTTGGTCGACGCTCAAGCAATGAAAGGAGTTGCTTCCCATTACTGAAAGGTGCACACCTGAAGCCAAGTTGGTCGACGCTCAAGCAATGAAAGGAGTTGTTCCCATTACTGAAAGGAGTTGTATTAAAACACCGCTGGAGAAAGAAGCTCAATCATATGAGACTACAGAAAGAGCAACGCCAAGGTCATTTGAGGTTCCCTGAATGTACATGCGGTAAGTCTCGATGTCCACATCCACAGGAGAATCAGCTTCGTAATGGTCGTCATCAACTTCTTTGCGCATTCTAAAGATTATTTCTCTAAGTTGCGGTTCATGGCCGTTAAGAAGATTCCCCATGCTTATAACTTTCCTCCACGACTGGTTAGCACTTGGAGGTGTGAATAGATCAGCCACAGCATTTCTTTCTTCCATCCTTACTTCCTGTTTCTGCTCAAACTCCTGCCAAGAGAAACTCAGTCATCATCACATAGTACTCAAGTTCTCACGGCATGCAAACAGAGAACCGGATAAAGAGAATGGCACCCAGAAGAAACACATCGCACCAAGAAGGCATCAAAGCAAAGCTGCCCAACATCTTCCATTTCTTCTTTTCTCTTTTCTCCCCTTACCACCACCTTGTGCGTGTGTGTTTTTTATTATTTATTTTTTTTTTTGGGGGGAGGGGCAGAGGGGGAGGAATGGGGCTGGGATGAGGCATCAAGGATGCAACTACAGTAACTACATTAGTGATGCAATTAACGGCCAATAGAGTCACTATAAGAATGGTTGTGAACAAAAGCCACTGTAATGACTGACACATAACGAAAAACAAAGATAGTTTACCTTGTGAAAGTCAACTTCAACAGTACTATTCATTCTGAGAAGGTAAAAGTTGTAGTCGCTAAATATTACTCTAGAAAGCCGTGGTGCTCGAATGAACTTCCTATGAAGAGAAGCTGCTAGAACAGTCAATCTCTCTATGTTTTCAAATAAGGAGCACGCCCGCCTGAGTTCTTCAAAAATCTCACTGTCTTGAGATAGTCGATTCACTGACCGTCAAAAGAAAAAGGAAAGGATGAAGAGAGAAACAAAAAGAATGAGAGAAACGGTCATAGGTTTTCTGAAGATCATATGCACCAAAGAAATAAATTTGAGAAAATACCTTGTAAAGGTCTTAGCACAGTGGCCATGGTCAGGTAGAGTTGATCAAGTTTGCTTTTCATTTGATCCAAGTCACCAAAGGAGGTCTGATTTAATGTATCAGCTGTTGCTCGAAATGCAGTACAAACCATCTGCTCAAGCAGCTGATGTGGTTGCAGCGTCTCCAAGTAATGAAGAATCTACTAATGTAAAGGATTTTTGAAAGAGTCAGATTCATTACACCAAGCACTACATATAACACCTCAAAGCAATGACATAGTAATAACGAAAGGAAACTTTAGCAGAACTTCCAAATTTTCCCTTTTCGTTTTCCTCAGATTGGAATTTGAAACATCATCAAATACCACTCAGTGCATGATCATTTTGGTCGATCTATACAAGACATGAAGACATGAAAATATTTGGGATTCAACCATCAAAAGTATCAATGCACTTTATTGCCAAATCCCAAGAGGAAAAGAGGGAATTTAAGATAGGTCACCATGTCTTCCAAGCAGATTGGAACAACATAAAGTCATAAACCCAAGGTTTGGTTTACCAGATTACCTTCCAACTCTTGCAAGCAATGGCTTTTATTTAGCAATCTCATGGAAGAAATACGTACTTTGAAAACAAATATTACCTTTTCTCCTTCTCGATTTGCATCGAAAAGAGGCTTCTGCTCATAAGCTGTCAAAGCAAGTGCCTCGTTCCAAAGTTTTCGCCAGAAGTTCCCATGTTCAGACATTCTGGTTGAAAGTCGACCCCTTGGAGGCCAATCATCGTGCACTTGAGTTCCCACTACTCTGTTGTCATCTACGCCAGCACTTTCCCAATCTCCTGGTGAATGCCATCGAATGAAGTCCTCAAACACAGCATCTGGATTTGCTGCTTTGAAAGCTGCCATGTCTAGTAAACAGAAATAGCTCTCACAGTAAGAAGTTTAGCAAAATGCTGCTATTTTGCAAGTGTCAGCCAAAAGCATGACATCATATTCAATGATCACTTGTTAGAAGAATGGAATCCTATCTTATGTTGAATTTTCATGAACATGTCCACTAGTAATCAATTGATCTCAATAATATCGGAGCATCAGCAGAATCGTCAGAGTAGAGGATGAGAAATCAAGATTTTCCACCAAAGAGCATCAGGGTTTTGCATATGATTCAGTAATGAAAAATCCCAGTTGCCCAAATAGGATTTATTTGAGGTAAAATGTATGTGGAAAATGATAGATAGAAAAATAAAGTTGGTTCCGAGTTTACATAATACCCACCACTAAGATATCAGAAAGTCAGCCAACAGTTCTTATATGATACATGCTAAGGTACACTAGTGCTGTACGCGCCCGGCCCAAAACACGCGCCCAATGCATAGCCCAAAAATCGAGCCCAAATATGCGCATAAATGTCTGAAAATCATAAACTAGAGTTTGCATAAGTATTAAATTGTGCAAACATGAGTAGAGCAAGCAGCATAGCACGTTGATTAACAAGACAGCATTAGTTCAAGTGCTCACAAGTTTGAATAACAGCGATTACAAGTTTTATGTAACTATTTTTTTGTAATATATTTTATTATATCCATTTTGTTTACTTTGCACCATTTATTCGGTGATTTTTTTAAGATTTATATTATATTACATCAAAGTTTGGTTTACATATGAAAAATTTATTTTAACATTCACTTAAAGATATTCTCACTAAAAATCATTCTAATATTCATTAAAGATTACTTTAATGTTCACTAAAATTATTCTATTTTTTCTTATTAATATTTTATCTTTTTTGTTTATTTTGCACCATGTGTTTACTCTGTTTTTTTAGAAATATATTATAGTACTCAAAGTTTGGTTCACATATTAAAAATTATTCATTCTAATGTTTGCTAAAAAGATATTCCAATGTTCACTAAAAATTATTCTACCATTCACTAAAAATTATTTCATTGTTAACTAAAAATTTGAAACTTACACTAAACACTGACCTATATCATACACTAAATATTGACTTATCATATAATAATACTGCAAACATAAAGCTAAACGCTAAATACTAAATACTGACGTATAATACACTAAACAATGACCTATCACACACTTTAAATAAGGAAAAAAGTTAAAACATTCAACATTGTCATCAAACACTAAACATTGTCCTATCATACAACAATACTAAACACTGACCTATCACAAAACAATACTACAAACATAAAACTTAACACTAAATACTAAATACTAAATACTGACCTATAGTACACTAAACACTGACCTATAGTACACTAAACACTAACCTATCACATAACAATACTACAAACATAAAACTAAGCAGTAAATACTAAATACAGACCTATAATACACTAAACACTGACCTATCACACACTTTAAATAAGGCAAAAAGTTAAAACATTAAACATTGTCATCAAACACTCAACACTATCCTATTATACAACAATACTACTAATATAAAACTAAACACTAAACAATAAATACTCACCTATCATACACGAAACACCAAAAAAAAATTCTATTCTACGCTGAAAAGAAAAGGAAACAAGTTCAACACCAAAAAGAAAAGGAAAACAAAAAGGTCAAGCAAGAGAATTGTTCACCACCCAAAAGCTAAAGAGGATATAAGATAGAGAATAAAAATTATTTTAATATTTAGGAGAGGATATAAAGATAGAAAATAAAATTATTCTAATATTTATTAAATTAAAATTAAGCAAATGTTGTGAAAAGAGAAGATATAAAGATAAAGAAAAAAATTATTCTAATATTCATTATAATAATTGTAATGTTCATTAAGTAATGTTTTTCCAAAAAAAGGATAGAAAGGTGAAAAAAAGAAAATTTTTAAAAAATATAGAGTAGCAATTGTTGGGATTTGAACCCACAACCCAATACTTCCATTCCATATGCTACCATCTGAGCTAATCCACATATGTTGCAAAAATGCTGCAAAAATAAGACATATACTAGGATTTTCTGGGTGCGCTTCACATGGTGTGCACCATGCTCCTATGCCTTTGGTTGCACTATATAATTTTCGATGATATAGAACTACAAGCACAGGAGTTTCAGTAGTGGTCTATTTGATATTTCTTTTCTTAGTAGGCATGCAGTAGAAACCTATGTAACATAGCATTGTAGACGGCAAATATACATCATAATTTCACTCCACAATCAATAGTAAGAGGGCAAATCAAAAAATAAGATGAAGTGGATTCATTGGGACCAAATAAAAACTTTAAGGACATTACCAGACAGTAAGATCTCTCTCTCTAGCTGAGCAGACAAGTTCTGCAATAAAAATAACATAATTCATTTTGAGCAATATACGTTCCAACAAGAAAAAAATTTTTAAAAAATGCTGAAAGGTATAGGATATTTCTTGCAACAGACCTGATGCATCAAATCAACAGAAAACATTTAAATTGATTATTCACAGCTCATATTCAAAGTTCCATAAGGATCATGTATGTTGTCCTTAATAAATTGTCAAATGTTAAAATGGAAAAAAAATGCACAAGCCAACTTAAGCAAAGAACAAACACAGTACTTGTTAATTTGCTATGCAGATCCAACATCCTATATATGCACGGAGACAAATGTTCTTTTCCACCGCAGCTAAAATTCCATGCAAATTCTGGCACATTTTAGCCAAGCTAGGTCAAATTGAAATTAAATGAAGAAGTCAAGTCCATCTACAAGACAGTAGGCATCCTGCTTTTCCTTGAATAGGAGAAGAGCCACTTTAAAATATTGGATTTGAACAAAAAACAATCAAAATGTCAGAGCAATTCACTGAAACTAGTAAGCATACCCTGTCATTGCATGATTTGGATGATCTGATATCCCTTTTTTTTCTATTTACCTAATCAAGTAACTAGAATTCTCAGAAGTGAAACATAAAACGAGTAAATGAATGAAAATCTGAAGTTTGTGACATTGTGTTCTATTATCTGTGACTTTGGAAATTCTATGATAGCATGTGTATTAAAAAATAATAACACACAATGTATCATAAATATGACCATCATTGTTCATTAATGGTGATATAATATATACAATCTTCGGTGATCAATGAACTTTCACACGATGAAATATAAGTTGTGTTCATATGAACTGAACATAGTGAAAAATATTTGTTACTAGGTACAATTTTTTTACAAAGTCTGATACCATGAGCACCAAAAGTGACATGTGATATGTTACCTTTATTGACTAATAATAGATAGTCATAAAATTATTTAAAAACTATATAGCTTTATCCAACAAGAGATCTCCATGTGTCCTTAAACCATGCAGAATGGACATCAGTCAATCTTATACCCATAAAGATAACAACATGATTTAAGTCAGACAAACAAGATAGTTTGCCAGTAAAATGGCTAATCGATAAGGAGAATAAAATTGTGATGGGGGAACCTGCTTCAAGTAAATCCAGATTTTACATAGTATTATCTCCTCATCCTTTAATACATAGATTGAGTTACTCAAAAAAGACATACCCATTAACTGAAAGCTACATAGCTATGACCATCAAAGGAGGTCTACAATCGGTTTCTTGAAACAGTGTCAAAATGTCACCAATAATTTATCTGTTATTGTTAAGTAGCAATCCAAAAAATATTTTCCTAGCAAGGATCGAAAAGAAAAACTGCTTACAACCTGAAACTTCTGATCACTTGCATCTGACCCTCACCCGCTATGATAAGACACTGTCTTGTTCATCAGGTTGTTGTACCCATGAAGGAAGGTTACTAGGACCTAGTGTGTGGTGTCAGTAGTACTATTCTCTTTCAGTGATCAAAGAATGAATCTCTTCAAAGAGACTAAGCATATCCAATACTAAATCATATCAAAGTAGTTGCTCTCGCCATCAAGAGTCTCATCTCAGCTACAGTTATTCCCTACCCATCCCCCAACTTCAGCCCATTTTTGTTTGCCTGCGAACATCACATGTACAAAATAGATGACCATTTGGCCTCCCAAATTTCCAACACAAAAAGTTGCATTACAACTCCACGTATTCTCTGTAACAAAACAGAGCAACTGAACATCCTTGCTTAACCTTAAGGCCATCTCATTGAATTCAAAGCTTAAAATGAATGTGATCCCAGGTAACAGTCATTTGATCCAAATTCTTCATCATTTCAGCGTCTTCCTTCTCTTCCTTTCAAGTATCGGATCCTCCCCCCCAAAAAACCCCAACACCCAAAAAGAAAAGGAACCAAAACAACGAACTTTACAAAATTCAAAGTCTCAACAGCAACATATCATTACATGAAATGATAAGCCAGGTGCATAAATGAGAAATCAAGAAACTTAATCAACATCTAGAAAAGACACATATCATTTTATCAGAATGGCGCTGCAATGATTTCTTATACTCTCCAATTCATCTGACAATGCATGGAGATCGATTAACTAAGACCATAGCATAATATAGAATCTCAAGAAAATGAATTAGCACCTTGATCATAGAACCAGATTTCCATGGCCGCATACTAAAACAAGTAATTTAAGATGTTCGATGGCCAGCCATTTGTTCAGAGCTAATATTGCAGATTACCAAATCGCAGAATTAATTGCAAGTTGAAGATATGTGACTCACAAATGAATCACCACATGCTGCAACAGCATTTAGCCGCTCTTCATGCATATCTTCAGTCATTGGTGGTGCATCCTATCGCCAAATTTCAGAACAATTAAGAGCTATCTCTTCCAAGATCAACAAAGTAGAAAGGAAACAGATTCGACCGCAGAGCAGATAAAACCTGAGTAAATGGAACATGCATTCTCTGGCGTGAATTCAGCAGCATCATGGATCCTGCAATACCAGCTGAACCTCTTCTAATGCAATCTGATGCAATTTCAAGACCACTAGGATCTTCACTAATTTCTCCAGCATCACGCAAACCATCTTGTCTTCCTTTGCTGCACCCACGAAAGTAGTGTATTCAATGAGCAATTTATTTTGGCTAGTACAATTAACAGAAAATACCTGATGCAGCACCAAAAGCATACCTCAGAAACCAGAAAATGCCATAAATACATCACCATGAAAAGTGAAAGAACACATACAAAACTTCTTGCATTTATGAATTATTCTTCACCATAACCAAGTACAACATTTTTCAGGACAGACTAGAGTACCAAGGAGAAATAAGATAGATGACATGTAGTAGATCGCAATACGCAGCTTTATACTTTGTTAATGCAGAACGGACAGAGGGGTGCATGAGGATGAGGAATTTATGCTATTAATTAAAGAATCCACGTGAACACAGAGGAAAAGCAAGATAATGCTGTGACAATCCACTTAAATTGAAGGGCAAGTACTACATTATTTGCACTCATTTGCATTGTCTTCTGAATCAGATATTTACACAATGAGATACATTGGTAACGTATTACTAAAATAGCATAGCAGACATGACTAAGGAAGGACCCACACTGTTGGTTGCGGTGGTTGTAACAGAGATGAGAACACCACATTGCTTTTGTGTATGGACAAGAAGAGATCAGATTACAAAATCCTCTCACCCCTTTATGTATTGTTTTCTGGTTCACAAATTTGAACAGTGTACTACAAACCAATGGCTAAAATCTCCCATAATTTATAATTTGATGTCAGCTTATGTTCCACGTACCCATTGCACTGTGAATCTGGTAATCATAATTAGGGCCTAGGGTTTATACTGCAATGAGAAGACAATCCATTTCCAGATATTAAGAAAGGAACTCCTTACGACATTGCCTAGGCCTAGTATTACATACAAGGCTTCTGGTCTGGGATATCCAGGAGCCCAATTCCGAACTCTAATCCTGCCCAGTCCCATGCTTAGCTGAAGCATTCAGAATGTACCTTTGAAATGCATGGCCACCTTTTCCCTGAATCCCAGTTGCTATCGTAATGTCTTCTCTATTCAGTATTGCTTAACTACTTCTTTTACTTTAACCCCACCCCTCTGAAAAATTAAAAAAGAAACAGAAACAAAAGAAAAACAAAACAAGAAGCAATTGTTTTGGTAGCTTCATGGCAAGGATTGCAGCAGTCAACTTGTCCCAAAAAATCTGGAAATAAGTCCAAGTTTTGAAACAAAGGAGAAAATAAGCATCACGATAAAAGATTTTCCAGAAAACCCCTAACCTGGGAGTCTCTTCACTCTGATTTCCCGTCGCACCTGTCTTGCACAAAAATCTTTCTGAAAGTGATCCTGTTGCTGCAGTTTCACAAGCATGGGCACTTAAATGAAAACAATAGTAATAACAATAACACAAGCAATACTACTACATTAATGCACAACCACCACCTCATGATGACCACATAGTTCACCTTTGCCGTCCATGGCAGAGAAGTCTGGATCGGCTTCACGTTTCTTTTCAATGCACATAGCAAGCTAGACGAAGAGAAATACATAAATAACATGTTAATAGAAGACTTGAAAAACAATTTTAATCCAATAAAAATAGATGGATTTGTTAAATCCGAAATAAATTGGGCCCTAAGATTAGAAAAGATTACCATCTGTAATTTCTGATGAATCAAGCAAAAGGACAGGTCAATGACACCATTGGCTGGAACTTTGGGTAACGGCTGTGACTCTTCCCAGCACCAACGAATTTCTCGAACAAACTCTACCCAGAGCATGGCAATAGCTAACCACAGAAATGGAGGGAGCAGGGGAGAGAGAGGGGGCGGGGAAGATCAGCAGAGAGAAGAAAATGGTAAGTCCAACCATTCAAGAGAAGGAGATGAGCTACTAGATTCAGCCCTCAAAACAAAACTTTCATATTTCTGTACCGCGTATATTGCAGTTTCCAATCCACAGAGAATGCAGACAGAATTGTGCAAATAATGATCGTACAGGTGCACCCTTAATAGCTCGGGAACTTTTATGCTCGTCTTTATCAAAATCCACCACTTGTACCCCTGCAAGATTAATTCCATTGCCTACAGTCAGAGAATGCTCCAGGAAATCAACGATTACTTTTGGTCAACAGTCATGTTCTTGTAACAGGATAAACTTCACCACCAAGGTGGGATCCTTACAAGCCCAAACAAGCACCAATACTAGGGTTACCATCATATAGACTCCCAAAATCGTTAACTGATTCAGTATTCATGCAAGGAAGCTCCACAAAATTTTCGCACTATCTAATGCATCCCACCACATGCATACCATACCATCTACCCCAAAGTCCAGAACTCATGCACAGCGATCTAGGGCGTGTCATCCAGTTTATAACCAATACAAAAGTAAAGAAGTATGTTTTACCCCTACAAATGCTTACAGCAGGGTTGATCTGGTAGCAACATATCAAGGAAGAGTTAGTCTCACAAGCATCCACCTTGGAGAGAGAAATATGGATTATATGCTTAGACATGCAGCACTAGTCAGATTAACTTTCTCAGGGTTCTAGGTACATTAGCACGCTGATAAGAGCGTCATTCGAACAGCATCATACCTATCTTTTACTAATGAGCAGAACTAAAGTGTAAGAAAATACTTAAAAGAAAATACATCTAGGAAGGATGATATCTCCACTCTTCACAATGATAGCAGAGACCAAAAGGCATATATCTTCAGGAAGAAGCATTAAGATAATTGAGAAATATAATTTACTAGGCATGTCCACAAACAGCCCATAACATTTTTGGGTTCCAGCATCATCAAGCATTAAATAAGTGGTTCCGTGTTAGTGGAATGGAACACCAGGAGAGAGGGCAACAATACCCATAACAAAAATAAAGTACAGTAGGCCTTACAATTTAAAGGTACAAAAAGGTTGTCAGCTTCACTTAAAAATAACATTCTGTCTATGACTTCCCGGAATCACACAAGAATAGAAATGGGTACCCTCATGAAAGAGCTCTTTAAGAACACGATCGACAACTGTTGGTGGGGGATAGCTGCTGATGACCTCAGACTTTCAGCACTGGATTCAACTGCAAAATGTCTCCAAAAGAACATATGAGCACCAAGAATGAAAATAATACAACCACACTACCATTGATAAAGCTCCAGCTTGCAGAAAGTAATTGCAGTTAATAGGAAAGGTAAGACATACACTGAAATCTTTCGAACCTGACACAAAATCTTCCAAAAATTGAGCCCCAAATGATAGCTCTAAGGCATCAACCATAAGAGAGAGTTGAGAAGCAAATGAAACTGCCTTTGCTTTGTGATCATCTTTTCTGAAAGGAAGAAGAAAATTAAGATCCAGTGGAGCCAAAAACCACGTTCTGGGACAGAGTGCCACGACAATTGAGATATAGAAATAATATAGGCATATAGCGTAGCCCACAGATCAAAACCCTTTCTTAAAAAAGCCCAAACTGATTCAAAGTTACATATTTTCTTTAAAGGAAAAAAAGCTCAAGGACTCATACAGATTCAAAAATAATTTCTGCACTTCAAGAGTATCGGCAAAATGTAGCTGGCAGGTGTCAATTTACTTAAAACTTGGAAAGCAATGGAAACAAAATCAATAAATGGAAGTTAGATGTTTCAGGAACAGAATTTATACAGCAAACTGCCACTCAAGTAAACAAGTCATATCAGGAAAATAATGGTTCAGCCATCTAGGAAACCAGATCGCATTAATAAAGCCAACTGCACATATAAGTACCCGCTCACCAGCACATTGCGCCAGTCAGGAAAAGATGAGAAGACAAAAAGGGTAAAATAAGGGTGAACAAACAGGCTAGAAGTCAACAATCTAGGAACAGGTGTCACTTTTGCACAGTAACCACGTAAAAGCACTCATAAAGTGTAAGCAAATCATGTCAAAACCAAATTATAGCATAAAAAAGCACCACCAGTATTAGTGACGGAAAACTAAATAAAACAATGAAAACCATGAACAAATATTACTTTGGTAAAATACTTACAAAATTCCCAAGAAGCTTGGAAGCAAAAGCCATCTTTCAGCTTCATGAGGTGAAGAATTTTCAATTTCTGCCATCTCAAGAGAGCTTTCAAGTGTCCTCTCTGACCATACTGTAATTAACTCAAATCCTGCATAAATTTAATTCTATTAAAGCAACCAGTATCACGTTGAACTTGCATGGCCAAATAACTCAAAGTTAGCACACACCAAAGTTAGCTCCATTCCCTAACACTTGTGTTCTGGAATTCTGGCTTGAAATAAGTTGGGCTCCACTCTTGAAATTCATGGTTATTATAGCATTTTATTTTGTTTTAAGCATCATTCCATTTGATTATTGCAGAAGTTCATGGAATCTCACAGATAGATACTAACAAAATCTGGTCCATTGTTTTTCCTATTGCATGGTTATTGTGATGAAAAAACCATGTTCTTTTGCTTATGTGTGTTGTTTCAAATTTCTTTGGTCCTGATCTATTCTAATTATTATCCAGCCTGCAGATGATCCTGTCAACTACAATTACTTTGTATTCTGATTTTCTGGTATATGTTTCACAGTTACCTTTCTTATTTACATAATGTTAATATTGATATTTAATGCATACATTACCTGTTTGTGTTTCAAAACCAAACATGTTCTCTCAAATTTCTTTTGATGAGGATTTCTTGGAATTGGTCTCACTATGGGCATAGATGCTTGCTAAGGTAAAACTGACTATATTTGGATCTACTAAGATCCTGCTGAGTGTTGTAGGCATCCAGAAAATTGAGGAACAATATAGAGCCTAATTCGTTTTAGTATTCTTTAATTTTCAAGTATTTTTCAGCTGATGTTTGAGAACTTGTTTTTCTTATGATAAGTGCCAAAGAGCACAATCAAATGACAGCAAGTGTGATGCTTAACAAAAGGAAATGGAAATACATTAGACATCTCACCTTTCACTGGATCTTCAGCTGAATACCATTCACTCCAAGGGCAATCACCATCCCACTGTGATCTGTGATGGGGGTCAGTGATAGCATCTGCACTAGATTCTGTGGTCTCTGCTTCAGCTTCAGACATGTGATCATCATCATCATCACAAGGAAGCGTTCTGTAGGTCAACTTCATGGTGAATTGAACTCTGAACAGCCGCATAGATGAATCCAATGTGGAGAAGGCCTTTTGTGATCAAATGAACAAGGACTTGCACTAAGTTGGGTGGGGAAATATGGTAAAAACATGAAGAAACCTAGTGCTTAAGTAAAATCATAGTACTGAACAACACTATCCGGTAGATTATACACTCACAAATTTAGATACAAACAGCTCATGTAAGCCTTCCAGATGCATAAGCTTTACTGGAACCTGACTCCTGATGCAATCAGACTCAAATCTTCTGGTGTAAACTGTTCCCGTATTTTGGATGCCTATGTAGGCTTTTCGAGAAGGATCATGCACTGGAACAAAGGCTGGCCACCAACTGAATAGTAGGAGAGAGTATTGATTGCAAGTTAATAGGAACATAAATTATCCAAAGACTAACAAATATTAAGATCGGCTAGGAGTAAAGTTGCACAAATTTGACCTACCCAGATATGTTGGGGTCAAAGACTAACTCTTACCTGCAGCAATTTGACAAAGCAATTGCAACTGCACTCAGAAGCTTGCTAGCCTCTGGTGAGTCTAAAACTACACCACTGGCACTTTGTGGAGCAATGATCTGTTCATGCAGTTCATACAAACTGGTGAAACACAGGTACAATTTTTGTTTGACTAAGGCAAAGCTAAATCTCTAAATGAAAGTAATACCAAGAACTCAGATACTCCAAAACTGAGCTGTAAATTGTGCAGACTGCAGTCCCAATTCACCAATTTGCCTTTTGTAGAACAACAGCAAGAGAAAATAAGTGAAAGAAATAGAAGTAATATTCAGAATCTAACTTGACTGCTCACTTACTTTTACGCTTCTCTTCAAAATAATACTCCATAATGTATCTTTTCTTATTATATTTCAGCTCATATTTGGCCTTATGCAGCTGTTTTGAAGCTGGTACAAGCACCGAATCCTTTTCCTGGGGGAAAAAAATGGTAACAAACAAATTACAACTCTCACTGCCAGCTAGCACATTGACATGTATTTGAGACCCTAATATATGAGAAAAATGAAGAGGGAGAGAGTAGATGCATGACCATGCCATAAGTACACAAGCAAGCATACCAATAAATTCTTGGGACCATCAGCCAACCAGCGGCGACACACGGCTTCAATTTCCGATATAAACCTAAAGAAAAGATTTAAACAATCATGGAAACAGTGGTCCTGAATTTGAATGAAGCCCTTCATCATTTAGGTCATATGAAGGCCTTCATCATTAGGTCCTTGCAATAGTTTATGCTAATTGCAGCATATAAAGCCGTCAAAATTCAGGAACACATATGGGACCCAATGTGGTATAAAACAAGCACACACCTTTCCCATGAGGAGGCAAGAGTGAAATCATCGAAATGCTGTGACTGCACATGATGGAAAAAGGACAGCAAAGAAGCAGTTAATCAGCATAATTCTTTCTCATAGAGCCAACTTTCAGTCCATAAAGGGCAGTACATCATGCTTCAAATGAAAGTTAATAACCATACAGGCCATCAGCAAAAGGGATATTCCGTTTGGTATTGCTGTATTTTGAAAAATCCATTTGAAGCACATTGTAGAAAATTAAAAAAAAATTCTAGTAACCATATTCATCCGTTTAATTTTAGTAGAACATATCATTAATTCCACACTGTATTGCAAACAGAATTTTCCAAAAATACCCCTCAGCAAACCAATATCAGAGAAACAAAGACTTATATAAACTATATTTAACAGGAACTCCCTCACTAAGAGTTTTTTCAAATAATAAAGAACAAAACCAGAAACAAAATATGCTGAAATCAAACTAAGAAATCAGCACTCCGGCTTATCAAACACGAAAAGCCTCCTCATCTACATTCTTTTTCCGTCTTTCAGGATGAACCACAAACTCTTTGCAGAAAACAACAGCAGATTTCAAGTTCACTATGTTTTACACATTGAATTGCAAAAGAATCCAGTTGAAATCACATTCATATTCTCCCAAAAGGCAGAACAAAGAAGCAAAGGCTGAAGGGTGCAATTGAAGCCCATAAAATCAAGGGAAACAATGGGAATAAGCAATGCATCACCAATCTATGATGTTTTAAGCGGCAAAGACCACCTTACTTCCTAACTCTAAGCTGTTACAACTACTCAGCACTGATTTCAGAGGACAAGATCTATGGCGCTGAATGCAGCCAGTGTGAATCTCCAAGACGTTGGCAGTTTGTGAGTTACAAATATGCAGTCATGTTATGGTTTATGAAGATGATTCGAAATCGGCTCATCTTGTTCAAAGTCATAAATCAATATGAATAGCAATTAGCTACATGTAATTTACTCAAGCAACTTCTGGAATTAAGTGTAAAAACACTCCCTCAAGCATCCCAATTAATGCCGCCTCAAAATTAACCAGTACATGTTCTTAATTTATTTTGTACCATCAGTGAATGTCGATTAGACTCCGGTACAAGAGTTAGATATGGATAAATGTCCAAGAGTCTAACCTAACTATTTTTCTATGAATTTTTGGGGCTCTGCCTAATATGAAGTGTCCAAGTGTTGTATTCATGTTCGAAAGCCAAGTATCTAACCGGAGCACATAAGGTGAACTAAAGAGTTTGGATAACGTAGTACTCAAAGTCATCCATTCTGATGTTGAAGTGGTAGCTACCTCATGGTCTAGGTGCCTAGCTCTGTCATTTCATTTCATGAGCTATTAGTCTAAAATGAATGTATATCCATCACACCCAAGCCAATGAGGAGTATCCAACACGGATACTGATAAGTGATCAAGAATTCAATTAACAAACACCAATTCTTTTGGTCCTTCAAATATCAAACTATAGGAATGTGATCCACTTGATTACCCTGTGCCACTAATTAACTCACAGTAACCCTCCACAATCAAATTACCACATCCACGAACTCATTTGCTGACAACACTTCAACCAGAAACTCTAACTTTACTAATAAAACCAAAAAACAAATTTCATAAAAAATATAACCAAAATCAAATTAGTTGGAAATTGGAATCAGGAAGGGGTTAGGAAAGGGGAAAGGGAAAAAGAAAATAACTGTCACAAAAAAGAGTAATGGGGCTTAACATACCTCCTCTACTTCAGATTCATCCTCAGCACTGGCACAATCCATCAAGCTCACACTCTGCACAAGAAGTTCACAGAGTGCTTGAGTTAATTAGAAATTAGAAACCTTTACACCTAAAACATAATCGGAAAAAATGTACGAAAACCCCTCTGATACGTAAACATGATGCCCTTCTAATATGTTCCCATCATTGATTAACTAGTCTCCCGCGAGATCTTTGTAAATCAACTAATTTGGTGAAATTGTTGTCAATAAAAGAGATTTGTTAACATTTAAAAAGAGTATTTCCTTTAAACAACTATAGATCTAAACTTGAGAGGGAACCTTTTCCTAAAGACACTAGTAATGACTAATGAATGTAAACACAACTAGCTCAAAAAGCATGCATTAACGACATGAATCATCTATACTAATGCACCTTCTTCTTCTTTTTTAAATAGAGATTCATACAACTTGTGCAATAACTCTTCAAAAGAGAAAATCATCTTATATTGTAGTTTTAGGCAAGAGGATATTCATAGTAGAGCCATACATAATCTTGCACCCAATTCAATCCTTGCATAATCAAAGCAATTCCCGTAACGCATGAGACATATAATTTTCATTAAAATAGGCTTCTTAACTATGACAGGTGAAGATATCCAAGTCAATGCAAAAATTCTAGCAATAATGCCAACATCACTGCCAAGCCTTAATGGTGCCTTGAGGGGGTCCATATGTAGGCAACCTTACCCTTATCACTATGTTTGGATTGGAGTTAAAGAAGGGGAAGGGAGGGGAAGGAAGGGGAAAGAGGATAATTAACTCCTCTTCTCCTTATTTGGGAAATAAAAAAGGGGCTGAGGGTGGAGGAACCATTCCCCTCCGTTAACCCTATTTTCATTCTCCTCCAAATTGAGGGAGAAGGAAGCGGAGGGAAGTAAGATAATTAATAAAAATTATTTTTATATTAATTTTAATTCTGTTTTACTTTTTATTATAATTTTTTTTACTTCTCTTCAAAATCCTCTTTTTCTTTTTCTCCCCTCTAAAGTAATTATATATAAATATATTTATACTTTTATTCTATTTTACATATTGTTATTCAGGTTAATGCATCTTCACCCTTTTTTATCCCCTTTAGTTACTTTACTCTAATTCATATTAATCAATAATACTATAATAGTGTTGTACTATTATTCTAATTTAATTTAAGTACCTTTTTTGAATTCGTAGTTATGATCAATAAAGTAGATGATATATATGTTAATCACCATGAATATATATGTGGACATAAATATCTTTACCATTACCCTAATTTTGATTATTTACTCTTTTATTTTAAGTGGTTATATTATTTGATTGTTTATTTTGTTTTACTTCGAGTAATACCTTACAAATGTATTGCTAAAAAAACTACCTTACAAATGTAAAAATAACTTATTAAAAAAATGAACCTTTTTTTTTTTGGTGGAACGTTGTTAGGGGGATGAGTTCCTTGTACTAAATTTAAATTTGTTATTTTTAATTTAAAGTGGTTATGGTGGTAATAATAATAATAATATATTTTCCATCCCTTTACTTTTTAATCCATTCCCCTTCATTTTAAATCCAAACAAGGGAAGGTATCTCCCTCCACTCACTTCCCCTCCCTTTCATTTCCCTCCCCTGATTAACCTCTCGTCCCCTCCCTCTTATATCCAAACAGTGTGTATAAGCCATGGCTTTGGAGTTTGGAGTAGTGGGACATAGGAGAATGAGGCTAGAGCTTTCCGCTGAATAGATCCAAAACATGCTAATGCCATGGTCTTTATGACGCCCAAACAAGCACTTCTGACGACCAAATATGTGTTTTCAAATCTCAAATCTCAATTTCTCAAATACCTCAATTTTCAGGTTCTCAAAATCTATGTTATATATAAAGGGAAGAGGATTGAATTGTTGTATAAATTTTAATTTACCATATTTACCCCTTTTTAGATTAAATTAAAGGATAAAATTGTCTCATACAGTTATTTCATATCAGTTTCCTCTCTTCCCCTGACGTGAGTTTCCCCTCTTCTGTATAAACTATCTCCTTCTTAACAAACCAGCGTGAATCTTCTGAAGAAATTTGGTCACCAATCTTCTACAAATAATTTACGTCAGTTATTTATTTTTTTGGATTTGGTTACCAATTCACGTCAGTTATTTATTTGTTAATTGAGTTTTTTTTTTTTGGGTTTAAAATCTGTAAAGGAGCTCTAGAAATTCAAGCAATCAAGCATTCACAAGACACCACAGATCTAACTTCATCCAAACTCACAATTTACAAAAATAAAATCTAGAATTCGGGTAAAAGGAGAGAAGACAGGGGAGGGAGAATGAAATTTCCAGCAAGAGGCAGAGGTACAGAACAACAATTCGGGATTGTAGATGTTATGGCCAACCCACATTATTATATACATCTGAACCTTTCGTTTCGAAAGGTAAAACATAAAACATAGATGTAATTTTTTTTTTTTTTGGTGCAGATACATAGATGTAATTATTGAACATACCAAAAACGATGGAGAGAGGCACCATTTTCAGATCCAATTGAACATACCTAAAAGCGATGGAGAGAGCGAGAGCCGGAGAGCGAGAGGGAGCCGGATAGCAAAACCGGGCCGGATATCAAGAGCAAGAACGAGCCGGAGCGGAAGATGGAGAGTGAGAGCCGGAGAGAAATAGGCCGGCGATGGCAGAGCGAGAGTCGGAAAGCGTGAGGTAGCCGGAGGGCCAGAGAGAGCCGGAGAGCGGGAGGTAGCCGGAGAGCAAGAGGGAGCCGGAGAGAGAGAGCCCAGGACGGCAGAGAGGGAGCCTGGAGCACAGACCGAGAGAGGCGCCGGGGGGGTAAACGAGGGAGGTGTGAATGAGATAGGCCGGCACTGCGGCCAATGACAGAACAAGGAGAGTAGGAGAGCGATTTAAATTCAGCGTTTTATTTTATAAAAATTTTCATTAGGATTACAATTCTATGAACTTTTTTAATATTTTTAATAATTAAGATTTTTTAGTTTATATTGTATATAAATTGTATTTTATAAAAAAATTTATTATTATTTTAAGTAGTTAATGTTATTCATCATTTTAAGTAATCAAAAGTATAATGAGAAGTTTGAATTGTACAATAAAGAGAGAGAGTCTAGTGAAAAAGAGATTATTAATTTAATGTTTTAAATTTTTTGGTTGAAATTTTTATTTTGTGAAGCGTGTATTCATATTTAAATATAGAGGATGAACCCGGTTTTTTTCAAGAATCCCCTTGAAAGCTACTGTTGTGATACCAAATAGTAGTAACTCATGGTGATTTAAATTAAATTAAATTTAAATAAATAAAGGAATTATTTTTTATTGTTTACTTTGTGCATTTATTATTTTTCTATATTTTATTAAATATGATCCGCTGACTAATGATTAATTTTCTCTCATATGATCTAAATTATTCTAAAGGATTAGGTTTTTTTGTCTTCCTCTGTTGCTTCTAATTGAATTATACTTTCAAAATTATAAAACTGAATCCTCACTAAATATTTTATAATATGGGTATCAAAATAAATAATATCATAAGATACATTAAGTTCGTGATTTTGCAAGCTAATCTATAATCTACAGTATAATTAGTCTATCGATAGTAGTATTCTATGTTAATGTTCCAATCATATTACATTGATAAATTTTAATATTCTTTAATAAAAATAAATAACATTGTTAAGATTGAAAGTTATGTGTTCGCTTATATAATAAGTCATTGAATTAAAAGGGTTGAGTTGAATGTATCTTGATTATTTGCAGTACCCAGTGATCTTCTTTCAATTCATTTTAATTACATATTCGTAATTTAGTTACGTATTTTCTCTATTTACTTGGTTTTAACTACAAGTAGGCAAAATTTGAGTATATCAATAACTCAACTCTTGAGTAAAAAGACTACCACAAAATTCATTTTAATTAAGAGTTCATATATATATATATATATATATACATATGTTTCATAAGTTTTATTTTATGAAAATCTTTATCATTATTTTAAGTAATCTATGTTATTCAAACACCGATTTGAATTAAGTTAAATTATTAATATGGTTATCAACCTATGCAAATAAAATACGAAGAAGTGAGTAATATCTAATAGAGCATATAAATGTTCGGAAGAGTGAAGAGTATAATATATCATACTCTAAGAAATCTAATTTAATTTAGTTTTTAATTTTTAGACAGAAAAATTAGTAAGGCAAATCAACTTACAGAATTTCCGTACATGCTTATAGAATTCTTAAATATGAACATCATTGATCTGGATACAAGAACCTATCTTTATGCGAGTTCCCTAAACACTATCGATGGATTGAAACCTCACATACTTAGAGAACGAGATATAGTAATTAAAGAGTTGTTGGCCGAATATATATGCGAATCCAAGCGATGGAGAAAGATTTTAAATGCGATTGTTGCTCAATTATGTTAAAGGCCCATAATCATTTGCACATCTCTAAACTTTTAATGGTATTACTTATCCAACATTCAGAGAAGTTGTAGAAAAATTAAGTCTCATGCATAATGACGCCGGTATTCGATGATGTTTAATGGACGCATCCATGACGAGAATATCATCATTATTTCGATAGTTATTTGTCACTGTTTTGGTATACTATCAACCAACTGAAGTCCGTAATTATTTGGATGAATTCTTTCCATTCATGGCTGAGGATTATCTTTCAGCTTCCTCGAGCACATCATGATTTTGCACTAAATTATGTTATACTTGAAATATATCAAATGTTAAAGCAGTTAAGTCGTAAAATTACAAATTTTAACCTCCCACAACTAACTCCAAGTTGGTAAAGGGGTTCAATTGTCTAGAGCTTTACATGCTGAATTATCCGTGCCAATGCCACCTAAAGATATTCATTGTGCCCAAAATCTCAATGATAACCAACGATATGCATTTAACATAATTATGGAGGTTATTAGTATAAACAACGGTGTCATGTTTTTTGTAGATGCCCTGGTGGGACATGACAAATATTCTTATATTATGTCATTCTTATTAATATGAAACTTGAAGGTCAATTCGGACTCGCTGATGTAAACTCTTAAATTGTCTGTAACACTTTTATATAAAGTTAAAATAACACATAAGACATTAGGATGCATTGTCAATGTATTGTCTTACTAGACAATATGTAGAAGTTCATTTGATAAAACATATTGTAGTTATTATATAAGATGAAACCACTGTGACTTATTAACGTGCATTGAGATTATTCATTGTAGTTTTAGAGATATTACGGGAGTAAGCTTCGCAAAATGATGGTCTTTAATAAAGATTTTAGACAAGTCTTACGAGGTTATACCAAATGGTACTTAAGTTGAGACAATCAATGCATGTTTCATCAAGTGAACATTGTACACAAATGTTCAAGTACTTCATTTGACACAAAACATGAAATCTCTACTTGATAAGGATTTTGCAACTTTCTTGCTCGGAGTGGGAGATGGACGTGAATGTATCGTCATTGAAGATATGATCAAGTTGCCACCATCAATACATATATTACCTAATCATGATAATCCTGTTGATGATTTAATTGATGCAATCTTCCCTGATTTGAGTAACCATGTAGGTGATACAATATATATAATTGACAGAGTTGTAGTCATCTATACAAATGAAGAAGTTCGCACTTTGAACGATAAAAACATTGATAAATTTGTCGAAACTAAAAAGATTTAGTACTCTTTGACTATGTCCCTAATTATGTCAAATATCTATATCAAGACAAATTCTTGAATGTATTACCCTTTGGAGGACTGTTACCACATGCACATATGTTAAAAGTTGGTTGCATAATCATGCTCTTATACGATATTGGCACAATGAATGAGTTATGCAACGAAACTATGCTAATATGTTGTCAATTAAGGGAGCATTTAATCGAGACTCAAATGGATATTCGAACTTAAGATCTTAGAAAAATAACGCCTAATATATAATATATAATTCATAATATCTTATATATTAAATACAATATATAATACATAATATATTTTATATTAAATAATATATAATATCATGTATTTTTATTATCCAAATTATATAATGTTAGTATTATTTTGAAATCCAAATCTGTTTAATTCGTTGCACGTATGCGTGCAAATCCAAGCTAGTGGCATTAATTAAAACAAGTAGCTATGTGCAAAACGCCTATATACTAGAATTTCAAGCATTTTTTTGAAATTCTTTCACAAAAAAAAAAAGAATTTCTAGCATTTTGATCGGAAATTTGCTAGGAATTTTTCCAAATTACCTTAAGGATGCAAGGACGATCCGGAGCTGTATTTCCCGCAAGCGGACCTGAACAGAGAGAGAAAAATGGGTTTAAGAAAACAAGAATAGGGCGATGAAACTTGGCTCAATTCACAAGGACTTTACACAAGTATCCGAAATATTCGGACTGACTATGAGGAAAAAGAAAAACACAATTAACGTACTTACTTGCTAAAGAACAAAAATTGCAGTAGAAGAAATGTCGGAGACAGTCGACTATCCTTTCCCCGTCTTTATGCTTCGCCCGAATACCTCCGCGGGCAGGTGTAACGCCGATTCCGATGTTATAATACCAGTCACTTTTTTCCTTCTTTTTACTCGTAGTCTTTGTCTTAATGAAGCCAAGTACATTAGAAACAAGCATGTACTCCGATCAAATAAAGCATTTATTGGGAAAGAGATGACTGAGTCCGAGAGAGGAAGATCGGTAGAGGAATCCGACCAACTCAATCGATCCATAAGAAAAAATGAAACGTGTTAGCGAAAGACCTCAAATTGGTCTAGCGAGAAGAAGATGAGGACGAAATTGATGGTATGGATCTCGGATTCACCGAGAGTTCAAGACACTCCTTCTATGGATGGTAACCAAAGGAAAGAAACTAGAGTCTCGTACAAAGATACACTTCAAAAGAACAGATCCCGCTCCGAATCTAGAGATGAGGGACAATCCCATCCGGGCATCAAATGACTTAGCCTACATGTCCGAGGATGATGAGCTAGGGGATAATGATGACCCAAATTGCCCAACCATTCTTCTAACTGCAGCGGAGAAACAAATCTTCAAGAGAACCTCGGCAAAATGACCTCATACTCGAAATGTTTGATAAAAGGATTGGATACATGCAATTACGGAAAAGTCTCACAAATAAAAATGACCCCCGGAGGTAATGTTTCCTATTATATTAACATAGGGTTGGGCAGGACTACTACGTTATAAGATTCACAAATATGGATGATTACAAATATGTAATGATGGGAGGATCATGGATAATTGGTGATAAATACTTGGTGATTAGAAAATGGATTCCAAACTTTATGCCGGAAGACGACAAAACTATCTAACTCGTAGCACGAGTGAGAATTCCTAAGTTAAGTGTAGAATATTTTAACAAAAAAATTTCTTCTTTATAAAATAGGAAGCAATCATACGGGATGACAACACAACAGTTAATGTGGAAATGGGGCAATACATGAGACTAAGCATTGAGGTAAGCTTGACTAAATCGTTGATATCCAAATTCCGACTCAATGGACGAATATGGCGAATTCAATATGAGGGCCTTTCGCATGATTTGTTTTTATTATGGGAGGCAAGGACATAAAGAAAAGACATGCCCACTTGATCATTCGGTAGCTGGGGTGGAAGAACCATCACAAGGTGATAAACTCATACCTAATGGAGGGGTATTCGATAAACCCGGAGAAAGAGAGGTCCGTGGAAGTTGGATACTGGTAAAGAAGCATGCAAGAAAAAAGAACCAAAAGCAGTCAAACCATGGAGGTCGGCTAGTGGGAGACCGAACCGGTCATCAACGGGTCAATGCCATGGAGATACCGGAGGTTACCATTCCTATCCTAGTTCGACCCGGTATTCCAAATATGAAATCTGTTCCTGAAAATCGGGGTTCAAAGGAGCGAGATAAGGCAAAGTCGGGATATTGCGGAGAATAATCGAGGGTCAAGATTTTGGATGCTAACTTATATTGATCTCAATGATCTCATTGAAGAAGAAGTTGTGGTAAACAAGGACATTGTGCAAACTAATTTATTGGAACAAGATGATGTCGTCATGGATGAGGAAACAAACCAAAGGCGAGAATATACAAGTCAATGAGGATTCTCTCATGTAGGCGCCGAGTAAGAAAAATCTAAGTTGAGGAAATTTTCAACTCAACCCTAGTGTCCAAATGTGGTGGTCAGCCCAAAAGCTCCCAAAAATCCCAAATAAAGATGCCACCGAAGCAATATCCCAAGGTCACCTGGCGAAGGGGCATATTCAGCCCATTTATCTAGGCAATTACGGCATAAATTGGATCGTCCGGGCTATCAAGGTGGTTGTTTACGACAATCCACACTAGTCCCCATATTCATCTTAAAGAGCTCATCTAGAAGGAGTTAGAGGAATTTGCAGGATCAATCAACACGCCTTCGTTATTTGCTTGGAGACTTCAATGAGACAATTAGCCTGAATTAACGACAATGACACCATGAAGATTCGGAATTAACTAGTGCAAAGTTCAAGAATTGGGTGGATAATAATGGCTTAATCGATTTGGCATTTTCACGGGCCGAAATTTACTTGGTGTAGGGGTAACCGTCTGGAAACTAGAAAATGTGCACGGTTGGACCGAGCACTTTGCAATCTACTTTGGCACACTCGTTTTCAAGAAGAAGGGGTGATACATTTAACTCAAAGTCATTCTAATCATTCCCCCTCTTGATTAACCCTAAGGGTTTCACTCCTCAATTGAACACTTATAAGCCTTTTCGTTGTTTGGACTACTCATGATCAATTTGAGGCTTTCTTATGTGATAAATAGGCGCCTAATACTCCTCTCGATTCCTAATCTCCATCAACCGGTCGCTGAACTTAATCAATGGAATAAGGAAGTATTTGGGAATTTATTATTCGAAGGAAAATATCTCTATGGGCTAGGCTTCGAAGTATCCAATTGAAGTTGACGAACGAAGTTTTCCCCATCTCTTAAAATTAGAAGTTCGCCTCAAGATTGAACTGAATGAGGTGCTTAAGCAAACAGTAACTTTTTGGCTCCAAAAATATCGAGCGGAAGGAATTAGAGATGGTGATCTTAAAACTAGATTCTTTTATACTAGTACGATCATCAAGAGGCATTTTAATAGGATTGAAACTCTCCAAATTGGGGAAAATTAATGGGAATTGGACCCTTTAGGGATCAAAAGGACAAGAATCACTCCCTACAAGGTACTTTCCACGTATTGAAGCATCATCTATAGCCAAAGTAAATGAACCTTCCATAGCTTCGGAGATTTATAAAACGCTTAAGAGTACGACGCCCCTCAAGGCTCTGGGATCGGATGATTTTCGAGCCGTGTTTTTCGTAAATATTGGTTAATTTTGGGGAATGATGTGTACAGATACGGTGCTAGGCATTCTTCAAGGGCAACAACTTCCAGAAGGTATCAATAAGATTTTCATCACTCTCATACCAAAAGTGAGCAATCCTCAATTGGTAACCCAATTTCGACCCATTGGGTTGTGTAATGTGACTTACAAATTGGTCACGAAGTGTATCGTCAATCGTTTGAAGATTATTCTCCTCGCTCTTATTTCTCCTTTTCAAGCTAGTTTTGTACCTAAGAGACAAATAAGCAATAATATCATCACTATGCAAGAAGCTTTACATTCTATGAGGAAAAAGAAAGGATCCAATTGGTGGATGGCTATTAAACTTGACCTTGGGAAAGCCTATGATAGACTACGCTGATCCTTTATCCGGGAAACTCTTATGGAGATATGTCTCCCACAGTCACTAGTGGAAGTCATCATGACATGCATCACTAACTCGCTCAATGAATGTGCTCTAGAATGGGCAGCCTACAACGGAATTTCGGTCTACTCGCGGGAGTACGTCAAGGGGATCCTCTTTCACCGTATATTTTTGTGGTTTACATTGAGAGGCTTTACCATTTGATTGAAATGGAAGTAAGTAGTGGAAATTGGAAGTCTTTTCCAACCAGTCAAGGAGGTCCGAGAATTTCAAGTCTTTTTTTGCAAATGACATTGTATTATTTGTTGAAGTAAATTTGGAGCAAGCTTATTTGATCAAGAATTGTCTCTCTTGGTTCTCTCGAAGCTTTAGAGGAGAAAGTTAGTGCATCCAAATCAAATATTTATTTCTCCCCGAACATCGATACAAGATTAGCTACTCAAATCTACAGTATTTTAGAGATGAATCATACGACGGACTTGGGGAAATATTTGGATGTCCCCATGATCAATGGAAGAGTCACTAAAGCCACGTTTCATGAGGTTGTGAGTAGAGTAGACAAGCGACTTATAGGGTAGAAGTTGAAATGCCTAGCATAGCAGGTAGAGTTACTCTAATTCATTCCACAATATGTGTCATTGTGCAAACACCCGAGTTACCGAGATCAATACGTAACGAACTTGATAGGAAAATGAGGCGATTCCTCTATGGTGGAACAAACATTGAAAGAAAGCCTCATTTAGTAGCTTGGGAAGTTGTCACGAGCGAGTAAAGAAATTGGAGGATTGGGCCTCAAGTTCATGTGTCATCTAAATAATGGCCGATTAATGAAATTAGGCCGACGTCTTAAAAAAGAACCTAACGAAGGCCCAGGTTTTGAAGCATAAATACCTAAGGGGAGGTGATGTTCAAACCCTAAATGATAGTCGGTCTACTTCCAACTCTTGGAAGGGGATAACCGAAAATCTACTTATGCTCAATCATAGTGTTACCTCGGCAATAGGTGATGGAAGACGAACGAGGTTCTTGCTAGATTCATGGGTTGACCAAAAAATATTGGTCAATAGCACAATTTTGGATGTTCCTATTAAGGATCTCAATGAGCACAAATAATTAATGGAATTAGGATAGATATGCGGATCTACTACCTCTTAACCTACTCCCGAAAATTGCAGCGATTGAGGTGGCTAAGAAAGGAGTTGCCGACAACTTCTTTTGGCACGCGTCTCCTTCGAGTAAATTCACCATCAATTATGCCATATCTATCTTAAAAAATGAATCTATGTTGAATGATACAAGGACTGTATTTGGATTTGGCGGACTCGAACCCCACAAAGGGTTCGAATGATCTTGTGGTCGTTACTTCGGGACGAGCTTATGACTAATGTTAATAGGCATAAGAGAGGATTAACAAATCACCCAAATTGTAAATTGTGTGGAAATCAAGTTGAGGATTCTCGAGCATATTATTCAGAAATGCCCTCAAGCAATTACAGTTTGGAATTTCTTGATACCCCTTTCAAAGAATGGTTGTTAGCCAACCTCAATAATGAGACAATTGACTCAAATTGGGAGACTAAGTTTTTGTTTATCATTTGCTACCTATGGAAATAGCGTAATTCTCATTGCTTTACAACCGACAAAACAAGTACTAAGAAACAAAGGTGAATTTTTACTTCGAAATTTGATGAAACCGTTAATGCTTTGTGTGATGACATGAGTTCAAATCCTGTTAATAGTCTTTACGAGAATAGAAGAACTAATTAAATGGGAACCTCCTCCTCCGGGATGGGTTATTTTAAATACGATGGGGCTTCCAACCAAATTTCGGATGGTGCACTTTGGTGATGGCGAGAACTTAAAGACGCTTGGAGAAGGCTAAGACTGGCTAGAAGTATGGGTTTAAGACAAATTTGGTTTCAATTAGACTTAGTTTTGGTGACATGAATGCTTAGGGGTAATAAGGAGTGGGGCACACAATTTATTCCAATCTTGAGGCAAGCAAACGTCTCTTAAAAAGCCTGATTGGGAAATCAAAATCACTCATTGTTATAAAGAAGTGAATCAGTCTGCAGATAAGTCGACAAATTTAGGTCTAAGTATGAATTTAGGTTACCATTTTTTCAATCTCCAACTAGGAATATTAGGGAGTTACTTTTTGCATATAATTTAGGCACCGCATGGCCCGGATTTATTAATAATTAATTTTATTTCAGGAGCCTATCCCCTCATTTGCAAAAAAAAAAAAAAAAAAGGCTTACATCAACAAAAACTTTGGAAGACAAACTTAAAATTTTATATTTACATCAACAAAAATACATTAAAAGTACACTGCTAGCTTATAGTCATGGGTTAATTTTAATTCTTAAAATTTCAATTTTTTTTATCTAATGAAGTCACATTATGTTACGGTACATTTGATGCTAATTTTGTTCAAAATTTACAATATATACTCGATGATATTACGCATTTTAAGAATAAATCTATGTTTGTTTTTGAAAAAATTCCATAAAAATAAAGATAAATTTTTAAAAGTTAAAATAATTTCATGTATAATAGTTAAATTTATGAATGTGATATAATTTGTACACTATTAACGCGAGATATTAACATTTACCTCCCTCGAGGTATTTTGAAATCATTTTTACACCCTCCGGTATTGGTATATATTGTTACCCAACATGGGTTTTTAGATAAAAAATATTTACGATAAAAAACGGTAGGAGGATAATCGGAAATGTAAAAGGACAAGTTTGTCCCCGATTTTTAAACTACAATGACTATGCTACCCTCATTAGTTATTGGCGCCTTGAAAGTGAAAACCTGAAACGCTCATCCTCGATCTCACCTTCCCCGAAATGAAGAACCTCATCCGGGTTTAGGGTTGGAGAAAAAGAGAGCATTGAAGATTAATCAAGCGTAAGATTCTGTTTCACACTTGTATGAAGTGGTCAATCGAGCAATTTGCGTGGGTGAAGAAGCGAGTGCGCCTTGGCGGAAGGTAGTTGTCGAGTGATATCCGAGTTCGTGCTTCAAACGTCAGCTGGGTTACGGAAAAACGAAATTACGTTGAGCGATTGGACGTTCGAGGTGAGTATTTTGTTTTTGAGTATGAAATTTTCATGTTTGTGGTTGTTGGCAAAATCTAGGATTAAGAATTTGAAGTATTATGTTTAAATTGCGAAATATGGGTGTAATGGAAGTCATTTGTTCCGATTGTGAATGATAATGTCGTAATTGGTGTTTTTGTTTCAAATTGTTGATGTAGATGTCATCCGAATTAGTAGTGTTCTTCCGGTTTAAGGGGTGGAGACTTAAAGTGGGGAAGAAGGATTTTGACACATATGGGGCAATTGATTTGTACAAAGATGCTCGAGAGTTCCTTGCCAAGCCTATTGTAGAAGCTGCTCCTAGGTATTTTTGTATAGTTTTATAACCCCGAGATAGGCCTAGACAAAGATGGCCAATCAATACTGAAGAACAGATTGTCGAAATGGCTATAAAATGGCATATTAAGGGAGAAATTGAGTTTGTCATACTTGAAAGGAATGCTCCATCCGCAATGAATGAGATTGTTGAGGGACTTGATGGAGACATTGTGAATACCGAGAATGAAATACGGAATGAGGTAGAGTTGGAGCATGTTAGTAACACCGATTGCACAAGTAGAGGAGAGGGGGATGAAGACTCAATTTGGGATGGGATCGTGGCATCAATTGATGACTTTGTCTTGAATGTATGTGAATGAGGGTTGTCACAAATAGATAGTGGTTATTTTGAAAGTGGTTCGGTTCATGTGGAACCAAACCCCCTATTTCAGATAATTGACAAAGGGAAGGGGAAAATGGTTTATGAACCCAAGCAAAAGAGAAACAGAACACTCGCAAATTGGGGGCAAAAGGGTATCATCATTCAAGAACCCGAGTATTGTGGCCAACCCGATTCCGATTCGATTCGGATGATGACACTAACCCAAGTTGTGACTCGGATATTGATGATCCTACTGAGGGTTTTGATGACGAGTGACTCGGGTAGTCAATGTTCCTTGGTAAATGAAGATGAAATTTTTACGACATGTCCGATGAGGAGCCTGATCCTAATGAGAAAATGTATGAAGGGGGAAGATGGTGGGTACCAGAAGTTGATGGTAAAGTAGATGTAAGGCAGTGGGATATGTTTGAAGACAAGAAGTGTTTCCTTGACGTCATTAGAGATTTCCAAGTCCAGACAGGGTTACCATTTGCGGTGGTTGAAGAATGACAACCACGGATACACAACAGTGTGTTCGGACAGGAAATGTAATTGGAGGATCCATGCATCCCTTATTCAAGATGGCACTACATTTCGGGTTAAGGTCTTAAAAGGGTCTCATAACTTCTCTTTCGAGTCAAAATAACCCTGCGGCAAATGCACCATGATTGCAAGGAAACTACATGACGATGTTAAAGCAAACCCTTCAATGGACATGACAAGCATGGCAACTACACTCATGGATAGGTTTGGGATTGTAAGGCCTGTGTATGTAGTGAGGAGAGCGAAAAACAAAATCTTAGATGCTATATATGGGAGACAAGAAGAGGGATACAAGTACCTAGCAAGGTACACTGAAATGGTGAAGCATTCAAACCCAGGTAGCTTATATTACATAAAGTGGCATGATCCTGCAGAACAAGGTGGCCTCCTCGTATTCTTCGAGAATGTTCATATGCTTCAATGCTTGCAAGCAAGGGTTCCTCACTTGGATGTAGAAAATTTGTAGGAGTTGACGGTTGCCATTTGAAGGGTCCATTTAAAAGAGTGCTTCTAAGTGCACTAGGTCTAGATGGAGACAACCATTGCTTCCCTATTGCCTATGCTATTGTTGACCAGGAAAGCAAAGACAATTGGTGTTACTCCTTAAATAGCCTTAGGGAGTAATTGGAGATGACTTATCCGGTGAATATACCTTTATCGCGAGACGGAGGAAAGGTAATTTCAATTACTTTGTTGTTTTTTGACCTGCCATGACATGTATAATATGCCTAATTATAATAATTATTATTTTTAGGGTGTCACAGTCTGCAATAGAAGCTGTTTTTCCTGCGTCTAAAAGGAAGATTTGTGTTGTGCACTTCATGAGGAACTATAAAAAGTTGTTCCTAGGACCAAAGATACAGGTGTTGGCAAGGAAGGCGATGTATGCATATAATCGGTTTGGGTATAAGAAGGGAATTGATGCACTTGAAAAGGAGAACCCTACAGCGAATAACTTGGTTGCATGAAGAGCCCCAACAACACCGGTGCGGACATCTATTTGACACCTCTAGTAAGGTCCATGACAATTGCACAAAATTTGTTGAGTCGTTTAATAATATATGCAATGGTTTTAGAGACAAACCTGTGTTCCTCCTTTGTGAGGCAATTAGAGAGAAATGTACTGATTGGATGAATGAGATGAAGGAACAGAGTGTGCAAAGTGGGAAAGTAAAGTAGTGCCTGGTGTTGTGGCTAAGTTGGATCTGCTTGAAAAAGATGGATGGGGACCGACTATTAGGTTACGTGGTGAAGGTGAGTTTGAAGTGTCCGAGGGTAGGACAAAGTTTGTTGTTAGCCTAAACTCTAGATCTTGTGATCTGTAAGTATTGGGAAATAACGGGCATTCCATGTAAGCATGCTTTGTGAGGTGCATAAAGTTCATGAATGAAAGTCCTCAAGATTGGGTTCATGAGTGGTATAGTGTAGACACCTACAAGGCTGCTTATAACTTCAAGATCAATGCCATACAAGATCCAATTTTTGGCCTACAATGGATGACATACCACTGTTAGGCCCACCTCCGATGCGGAAACAAAGGGGCGGACCTAGGAAGGACAGAAGAAGAGGTAGAGATGAAGGTCTAAAGAAAAGAAAAAGAAGCAATACTTGTGAAGTGCAAGATTTGTAAGCAAATTGAGCACAACTCAAGCACTTGTCCATTGAATCCGACAAGAAGCCAAAGTCCAACAAGAAACCCTCATCAAAGAAGAAGAATCCTATGGGTAGGGCAAGAAAGAAGCAAGCACTACCACCACTACCTTTATATGCAAGACCCCTCACCAGATCTGTTGTGGCCAGCCAGGCTTCTTCTTCATATGCCATCATTCCGCAGCAGCGGCCTCGCATCTTCATCCGCACCAACGACATCCGCCACAACATCTCGCGAGGAAGGTGTTCACCCCAACCAGATCTCAACCTCCTCGACAAAAGCAAGAAGATTTGCATGCCATGAAAGAGGAAGAGAAAACATAGTTGACAACTATCTATGAGTTGTCCTTTTGTCTTATTATTGTATTAGGTGAAGTTGTAACCACAAGACAACTCACTTTCATTGCATTTGCCTTTTATTTTGTGACTTGTGTGTAATATATGTGGGGTTACAACTGACTTTTTCTTTTAGGGGACAATGCTTGTTGCAAGTTGTATAAAAATATGTTTTCATCTTGGCAAATGCAATACAAGAATGCGGTTTTATATCTTCCAAAATACAATGGACTTTGCAAGTTGTGCAATCTTTTTGTAAAACACTTTCCAAGTTGTGCAAAGCCAATTATTAAACTTGCTTAGACTAATACAACGATACACTCTGTTAAACCTAATTTTTGCCGATTTTAAGAAATTATTTAACTCAATTCCCTAATGATTTCAATGATATTTATTTAATTTTGGGTTAGATCTTGTTCATTTTCTCTTTATCGTCACCTAAGCTCGTAAATCTCTTTATTACGAGGTTTTGGGCTTATATTTGAGAGATTCGAAACAAATTTGATGAAAAGCGATGAAGGGAGAGTTCGAGCCCTAGAGGAGGCAAAGAAGAAGCCTAAAGCACACCAAGAGACCTTGCACAGCCCCACGTGCGAAGGCTGCACTGGCCGTGCGGTTCATCGAACGAAGGGTTCGAAGTCAAAGAAGGTCGCACGGCCCCTGTGCGCATCTCGCACGGCCGTGCGAGAAGCTACAAAATTTGGAGTCGTGCACGGCACCCCGTGCGAGAATCCGCACGGCCGTGCGAAACAGGCAGAGAGTTCGAGTTTTCACACAGCCAGGCTGTGCGAGACCTGCACGGCCGTGCGAAACCGCCGCAAACCCGCACGGTACCCCATGCGACTTTTGCACTTGTCGTGCGTCTACTGTTTCGGCGATTATTTAAGTTCCCTAATTGTAATTGTTGGAGGATTCTATTCCATAATTTAGAGATTTAGTTAGGGTTTTCGAGAGAGCTCGAGAGGAGACTCAAGAACACTCATTATTGTTCATCTACTTCAAGTTTTTATGATTGAATCGCATCAAGTTTTTCATTCGGTAATCGTAATTTCTTCTCCTTACTTTTTCTTAACAATTTCTCTTCGTTTCTCTATGGCTATTTTCCCCAATCTTTGTCAATTATTTAGTATCATTTTTAGAGGCTAATTTCTCCACTCATTATTTCTCTCAACATACACATTGACTACAAATCATATTGTTCAAAAGAAAGTGGACTATAAGTCCTTCTCATAAATCATATAACGAGTACACTTTCACTAAAATTGGCATAAAAACATCACTTCCTTACATCATATAATCCAAAATATCCAAAACATTAAACTAAGTATATCCTTAACCTAATTCCTAACTAACATTAAAACTAATACAATTAGAACCACCAACATAATGTACAAACAAAGACTAAGTACAATCATTGTTGAGTTGAGGTTCTTATCCAATGTCCTTTTCACATCAATCCTCGTTTCTTTACCCTCTTGAAGCACCCTTGCCATCTGCTCCTTCAAATCAATTCTCATGTCATCGGCATACCAACCATCATCCGTATTTTGATGCCTTCCTTTTCTTGTGCCTACTACCCTATTTTGTGAAGCCATCCTTGTGCCTTTAATTCCTTCATGTTCATCACACCACCACGAGGAATACACCACAGTTCATACAAGCAAAATATGGTATGAGAAAGTTTTTTGAGACCTTGATACATGATACTCCACCTCACTAAACTTTTTACATCTATGGCAATGAACCTTCCTATTATCACTAGTGAACCCAAATCTTGATGAACCTTCCATGTTTCCTTCAATGGTGTGGTCTTATCACCTGCAATAATTGAAGAACTAAGATCTCAATTTTCACAAATACACTTCCCTATTTGCTTTACTGTACATATCAATTTTCGCATACAAACAAATTCATACCCAATGGAGGTGTTTCAATAGTGTGGTCTTCTTGAGCTCGCTAATGGAGGTTCTTGAACTCGCTAATGGAGGTCTTCAATAATTAAAAAAATATTACGAAATCAAATTCAAAAAACCTTACCGATTTCTTCCTCTACTCCTTCAATTTCGAACCAAGCTGATTTAAATCGAAACTCCCTCAAATTGCGAAACGAAAGAGGAAAACCTAATTTTTTGGGGAGGGATGCGAATGGATCCGAGCATTACGGCACTTTACCTCCCTTCACCGCCCTATACGGAAAGAGGAAATCGGGGCTCGTCAATGGAGCCTCCCTTCACAGATTGAATATAAACCACGGGAAAGAAACCTAATTTTTTTCTTTGGGACAAAGAAGCCTTTTTTCACCGCAAAGAGGGCAATTCGATAGTTTACATCATTTTTTAAGGCACGTCAGCACCCTCACCGTATTTGGATGTTTTATATTATTAAGAATAATGGTCAATGTATAACTCAAATATTAATTACTTCGATCGGGGTGGGTAACAATATATACCAATACTTGAAGGGTGTAAAAATGATTTCAAAATAAGTCGAGGAAGGTAAACGTTAATATCCCCTGTTAACGCGAAACCTATGACATGAAGGATCAATATCAATATTAACTCACTGCAACTTCAGTGAGGCAGAGGGAGGGGCATAAGAATCAAAAACAGAGGTGGAGGGAGAGGGAGTTGAATGAAAATGAGGATGATCTATGGAATCCTGAAGAAGGTTTTACATAGACGAGATCAAGCTCTCTCCTTGGTTTCCTCCCGTTCCTTCTCTCAGCTTCGTTCGCTTTCTCACACAGCCGGGTTCCTCTCTCCCTCTATCTCTCAACCCCCCAACCCCCAATGTTATTATTCGATCAGAAAATCAATCTTAAAGCTTTCTAAAACTCCTACATGCCACATGATTTGGTTTTTGCTTTGTCGCATAATCATGGTTAATGTCATGGCAGGCCTTCATTTGGGATCGCTTTCGATATCGATGGCGTGCTTCTCCGTGGGAAGACCCCCATTGGGGGTTCCCCAAGTGCTCTTAAGAAGTTGTACGACCACTCTGGTGCGTTTTCTTTTCGATTCGACTAATTTTCTAATTCTACAATGAGAAAACAACTACAATATTTCAGAAGACCTGAAATTACGGACGACATTTATTGGGTCTTTTCAGCTTCTAGGTGCTCAATATTGAATCTTATTTGCTCCCTTATATCACTCTGCTAATTTGCCTTTTTGACAACTCACTGTGATCAACTTTGCCGTAAGGTGTTTCAATTGTGTGTGTTTATTGGCTCTTATTCTCCACTCGCTAGTAAGACTATGCTGGTTCTTGCAGGTTCCTTGAAGATCCCCTACGTCTTCTTAACAAATGGTAAACTTCTATTCAACTTGAACGTCAATTTATCTTGTAGAGAAAACGTAACCAATTTTTGGTTCTGAATTGTAAATGTAAGTGTTTGTGTAAGGATAAATCATCATCACTTGTACTAACTGGGCGGCTTCAGAAGCAGGAGATATTAATTCACATTTCACAAAGACATTACAAGTTGGGGCGAAGTCCTTCAGCTATTCGGCACAGCTGCTGTAATAAGTACACAATGGGAAGAATGAGTCTTATTGGCAACTTATATACATAATAGATGTCACATAATACTTGAGAGATTGATATCTTATATCCTGTTGAGAAGTATAAAATAAAATTGTTAGACCAGCTACTTTCCCCGTGCTTTCAGCCATTCTCCTCCAATGATGTTCTCAATCTAGGTTGTAGGGATCACAATTCACAAGACTTCGTCAATTTCAACACTCTTTAAGTCTTAAAGCATGATAGATTTTCCTTTTGGCTTCAACCTGCAGCTCAAGCCATCTCATTCCTTGTGATTCTCTTGAAACAACAAGCTACAACGAAGTCTGATATACAATTTTACATCGGATGGCAGGGGGTGGAGTCCGTGAGTCTAAGAGGGCTGTTGAGCTGAGTGAACTATTTGGTGTAAAAGTTTTACCTTCGCAGGTATATTATTGTACTTCTTAAATATTCAATTTATGCTTGAGGTGGGTATACTTGAGGTCTTATCGATCGATTTCTGGTTTCTATAAAGTTAGAGATTTGACATCGATACCCCTTCCCTTGTTTCAGGTGTTACATGGACATTCACCCTTCAAACAACTAGTAAATAGGTATCTGCAGTAATTTGCGTGTGATTTTAATATCCTGTTGTACTGTTGATGATTCCTGTTTCTTATAGAGATAAGAATCAGGATACAAGTTGCATTGCCCCTTTGCTATAGCTTTGTGGGGGTTAGCCTTTAGTTGTTTGGGAGTCTCTTGGGTTATTTCAAGCTCTGCTAGGAACCCTCTTGTGGCTTGGAAAAGCTACTTTGGGAGAAAAACTAAACAGAAGAAAGCGTTACTTTTCCCACATGCCATTTTTCGGAGCATTTGGTGTGAGCGAAATAGGAGGGTCTTCATGGGAGTGGAGACATCTCTTCATCATTAAGGATAAGAATGTCAAGTCACTCTACTTTCGGGATAGTGGCTATTTTTGCCAATCTTTTTTTGATATCGTAGATTTTGTGGATAATCTACATTTTGGTTATATATAGTCCTTTTGTAGGATGCTTGCTTTGCATCCATCCATTTGGTTTAATATATTATTCTCTTTTCCTTATTAAAAAAAAAAGAATGATGATACAAGTTAAAGTTGATGAGAATATCAAGTTGGCCGATGATATGATATATGAGGAATAGCCTGTGAATCATACTCTGTTTAACGGTTGATACTGAGTCCAATAAAACATTGGTATTGTTTACTGACGAGCTGTTCATGGTAGAAATATTCCTGTTCTCACTTTTCATCAAAATAAATAAATAATAATTATAGCTATTCCTTCACTTGATGGAATGTAAGATTTATTTCCCTTTCCTTTTTGTAATGAACTTTTCTTTTTCTTTTTGTTGCTTGTTAACTTAATGCAGATTTGCAAATGACTTTGTTGTTGCTGTTGGAAAGGGAGAACCTGCTGCGGTCATGTCTGATTACGGTTTCAAGTATGTCAGTTCTGCTCATATGTGTTTCCTTACATGATCTTGCACAATATGTGGGTCTCTTGACTCTGCTTGCAGGGTTTAAGTGCCTACATTTGGATCTTCCTAGACTCCACAAAAGCAGGACCGGCACTCGGAGTTTTTATTGTACACTGTCATACACATTGTTCCCTTGTAACTCTTATCACATGCTTATGATTTATCTTCAGAGATGTCATTTCGATAGATGACTATGTGTTATGTTTCGACAACATTGATCCTCTGGCACCACATAAAAAGTGGGCGGTGAATAGAGTTTCAGAGCAGAGCATCAGTATTGAGCGAAGGAACTCTGTGCGCTCACAGAATGTCCGGGCTGTGTTCATAGTTAGTGATTCAGTTGACTGGGGCAGGGACATTCAGGTTGTTATTGTTTAGCATTCTCTTCAAAGACTACAAATTTCTAGCTTGTTTGGTAAAATTTATAGTGGAGATTGTCATCGCGAATGTTTCTTCATAAGGAATGAAGCTGCATTCATAAAGAAATGAAGCTGCATTCATAAAGATAAACGACTATTATGGTTTTCTCTATCAAGTCAAAATTCAGCTATTTTGAATCTACTAATTCTGCAATAGTTTTAGGTTCTTTGTGACATATTAAGAACAGGGGGTCTTCCTGGGGAGAGACCAGATGTCAACCTCATCTATACTTTGCACACGATGATCTTAAATACCAGGTCAGATTACCTTGAACTAATTCCTTTCCTCAGATATCCTTCAGAGATTTGTTATTTACTGATGTCCCATCACTAAAAATAGGGTGCGTTCCCCACTGAAAGGTTTGGCATGGGTGCTTTTAGGATTGCATTGCAATCTGTCTTCAACAGGTAATGGCTGTGGAATCTCCCAAAAATGAAACGCATTAAGTTTAATGTTTGCTGTATACTGATACACAATTGTAGATCATGTGATGTTTTCTCAGAAATACTAAGGGCTGAAAGCAGCTCCATTCTTCTTTTCCTCTTTTAGAGAATACCTTCCTTTGCATGCTTATTTTATGAATCTGTAAATTGTACTTGTAAAAGAGGAAGGAACGGGGAGTAGTTTCAAAAGTGTTTTGGATTTCATGTTCCTTCTTCAACATAAAAAATAATAATAAAAATCAAAACCCTCGCATGTAGAACAACCTTCACTTGCAATGACACAGATAATCAGTCATCTCTTACAATCACAAGATGGGATATCAGACAACATATCTGCTGCTTTATGTTGCGATTTACCAAATGTATCAGTTAATTGAAAGTATTTCCTGCTTTCTTTGGTTTCAAGCATAGCATCTTCAGATATGTGATTAGTTTTCATCTGATTCTTTGTGGTGTTCTATAACTCTGTAATTCTGATTGATTGTGCAGCATTCATCCCCATCCTTTGCAATATTCTGCTGTTGGGAAGCCAAACCCGCTTGCGTTCAAGAATGCTGAAACCGCTCTCCGGCAACTTCATAACCTAGTGCTTGGTAACCAAGACTCTGGTGGCATTAGTCCTTTCAATACCCTTTACATGATTGGAGACAATCCTTCGGTTGATATAAAAGGAGCAAAACTGGTTAGTCTCCTAGTTGTCTGTGTTTGTTAATTCTCGCTGCCCGCATGATAGTTTGGTCTTGACTTGCATGTTTTATCCATCAACTTAAAAGATAGAACTGCATTAACACTATGCACTAGAAAATAATGTTATCATCTTATTGATTCAGGCAGGACATCCTTGGTTTTCTATTTTAACCAGGACTGGGGTTTTTAGAGGAAAAGCAAATGATAGTGAATTTCCAGCAGATATGGTATGTTATTGATGAATCATTTGTGGTTTTGTCTTATGTTGGGATTTGATTTACCTCTCTATGCATATCTTAATTCACATGACATGACGACTCATAACATATCTGATTATTTAGGGATATTGTTCATATCAAGATGACTTGATTTTGCTTAATGGTGTCATTATTTAGGCGAATCAACTGACAAGATTGAGCATTGACAGTAGCTGAAGGTTTGATAGTTGATCTGGAATGTGATATGTTTTAATTCATACTGTTTGACATTTGCCAAGAGTGAGTTAGAGAAATGAGGTTTTTGGGCTCATAAAATTCCAGCATTCCAGAAACCTTATTTATTGTCTCCAAATAAGAACATTTTGTCAATTCTTGTTTCAGCATAGGCTTAGAAACTAATAGCTGGTTGTCATCTCATTGTGATTTTTATGATGGAGATATTAAGGACAAGGTCTTCTTGCTTACCTTATTATGCAATTGATGCATGGTGGTTGTGAACTTTTGCCTTCGGATGATTTGTTCTGAAGATAAATGATGGGACTGTTTCATGTAAAGATTTGTGTTTCTGTGGTTGTCATGGCAGGTTGTGGACACCGTAAAAGAGGCCGTGAACTTCATCCTAGAGAAGGAGAGCAATTGCTAAAAGTTGCCTACCCACCCAGTCATCTTTAACCTTTTTCCCCTGCTGGTTGAGTGGCAATTATCAGTGGAGTGAATTATTTGGAGAAGCTCCCTTGCATTTTCAAGGGAACTAGACTGTTAGTGTTATTACCAAGGGTTGCTTTGTGACAACTTCTCATTCATGGTCATGTTGAGACCACATTTATTTTGATTCATTGAGGAAGTCGCTTGCTACTGGGAAAATCCCCTGTTATGGTGTAGTTTTTTCCACAATTGCAGTTATCCTTCACAAGGTGCTTGAATTGGACGAAACTTCATTTGTGATTCCTTCTGAATGATCTCCGTCTCGTTTTGTAATTTTCTTTTCTACAGGGTGCATGAACGACAGTCTGATTGTGTTTATCAGAAAAAGAAAAAAGCAAGAAGAATTCCTTCTGACAATAGCACCACCAACCAATACATCTCCGGTTTGCGTCAAATCTTTAATACATTTGATGCTGAAGCAAGCTTTTGTGATTCATAGAACATTGCAATACACAGTTTCCAATGGACCCACAATGTCAATGAGTAGCATCAAACAAAAAACGCAGCAAGTATTATCCAACTGCATTGGGTGTTGCTCACACTAAATTAGGTTCTAAACAGCAGAGTTTGATATATTGATAACTGTGCATAATGTGCAACAACAACACAATCTGACTGCTTCATGAGTTTCCAAGCCCCAGATGTAGCCGGTTATTTCTTGGCTCAGAAAGTAATGACTTGTTTAGGTTGGCTCCCATGTTTTCCAAGTGCCTTATCCAATGCCAAATGAAAATCTTTAAAAGGAACAAGTTCCATCCTGCCACCAAAGCAAGCTGGATTATCATCCTATAGATCCTCCTACAAAACTATAAAGATGCAACTAATGCCAAGTTGGGCAATAGGAGTTTTTCTACTATACCCTAGAGTTCTCACTTCTCATGATATTGTATTAATATACGTTGAGAAATTTCAAAAGCTATTTTCAAATTTCTCATTTAAATAGCTTAACAATCACTGCAATTGGAGTTAAGAGATAAAAGGATACATCTAAATCATGCTTTGTTTCATCGAGAGCACTCCTAGCCATAAATAGTCACATGCAAACATGGTAATTATTTTCTAAGCCAAATAAACTTACTTGTATTTTAGCTTTCCTTCCCGCATCATATCTAGTAGTTGATCAATCATGCTTCTACACTCGCTTGCCCTATCTGTACTCATCCACTTCTGCAGCCAGAAGCCCCTCAAGCAAAGGTCCTGGAGATGAATGGTAGAAGAAGATTTCACTACAGCACTTCACACAAATCAACATAAACTAGTTAACTGCTGACAATATACCCAAGGTGCTCAGAAATTCTTTATTTAAAATGTGGCATACTCTCCATTCAGCATGGGTATGGACACTTGCTCTTCAATTTATACTTAAAACACAAATTTTAAAAGATAATCAGAGTAGAAGACCAACACTGTGTTGGACACTTAATACTTCAACAAGGTTATGACCATATCAAAGTAAACAGTGATAATGCGCAAAAATATTTATCAACTGAATAGGTTGTGATAAATTGGTAATGCGTAAGAGTTATTAACCACCTACCTTGAAGATGAAAGATGAAGTAGAGACTGTTACAGGCTTCTTAGACATTCCACCGTAGGTGACCATAGTTCCACCATTCCTGGGCACAAACTATCATGGTGAGAGCAGAAATATAGTGTTTTTAAGAAGCATGTGACCAATTCATTGGGAAACATTACCTCAAAAATTTGAGAACCAGAGTAGCAGCATTACCACCAACACAGTTAAATCCCAATGCTGGTTCAGACAAACTCCCTAGAATTTTAATAGATGAAACATAAGAAACTAACAGGAACCCCCACGAGGATTGACAAACAGACCTTAGTGACTACAGACAAAGCAAAGATTAGGGAGGCTATACCAGCAGGTCCTTAACATTCTTAACTTCCAACTGGCTTTCAGTAAACACTTGATCTGCGCCAAGCTTTTTGAGATTTTGCTTTACTTGATCTGCTCCAGGCCTGAAGTAAGCACAAGATAGTGAAGCATTTCAAACTTCAAATGCAACTTTTAAGTTTTAATCCTAAATCCCCATCTTTCCAGAAATGCTTTTAGTCACAACAATTCTTGTAATCATACTGATCCTGCTTCAATCACAACAACAATTCTCTAAATATTAATAGGAAATAGAATCGTAGATATTGGGGAGATTTAAGATGTAACCCCTGACCCAAGTTACCATTTTGGGCAATCTGAGCACCTTGATCCCAATCAAAAAGCCTAAATCAAACTAAAGTAGAGTAAACTTTCAATATTAGCACCTGTCCCTAATAATGTTGATGCTACCAAAACCTTGATGCCGTGCAAGCTGAATGATGCACTGTCCCACAATGCTTGTCGCTCCGTTTTGAACAATGGTATCACCTAATCCATCTCAGCCAATCCGGCAAAATTTATCAATTAATATTAATCTTGAGATATAAAAAGTTTCTAAAAAGAGAGAAAGAGACTTGGGGAGAGAGAAGGGTCGAGCACCAGAATTTAGTTGGACAAAGTCTCGAAGCATTCTAAAAGCTGTCAAAGGATTCACAGTGACAGTGGCAGCATATTCCACAGGCGTATCTTTGTTTATTTTGTGCCAAACAGTCTCCTCCTTCACAATGTAAGATTGCCATGTTCCTAAGAAGAACATCCAAAGTATTTGTTATTGCAATGGCTGTTGATGTTATAAGTAAATGGTATTGGTCTGCATCATTCAATTCATTGATATTCTACTTCGTTTAAAGAGAAAGAAGTGAAAAAGTACCAAAGGATGGAGGAGAGGGGATGACCCAATCGCCTGGGGAGAGAGCCTTAACAGAAGAACCAACGGCGTAGACTTGTCCAACACCTTCATAACCTCCAACTGCTGGGGGTTGTGGCCTCACTGGGTAAACCCCTATTATAAATTTATAAATTTATGGAGAACAAACACAAGATGCAAAAAGAATTCAGGTTTGCAATTTTACGGCGGCTAATGAAAGAAGTCAAAATTTTAAACTTGTTGACCTTCAATTCGATTGATATCAGAAGGGTTTATCGGAGCAGCCAGCATCTTAACGCAGACGTCATTTTGTTTGATTTCCACTGGTGGAATCTCTGCAATTCTGCAATTTGGAAAGGATAATCAGTGAAGGATGTGCGTGTGTGTGTGTGTGTGTGTGTGAGAGAGAGAGAGAGAGAGAGAGAGAGAGAGAGAGAGAGAGAGAGAAATGATGAGTTTAATCGGTTTTACCTTGTAACTTTGTCAGGGGGCCGTGTTGGTCGTAGACTACAGCCATGGATGGAGGGGACATGATCGCCGAGAATGCCTGGACATGATTCCGACGCCAACAAAGTGGCCGTGGAAACAATGACACTACTCTGCATATTGATCTCAGACCCACCGTCTTCATCACATTCACCTCCATTTTCCTGTTTCCACTTGCTACCAGAACCAGGCTCCTCAAGAACTGCCAAAACATTCAAGCTATGCGACGGCGTCGTTTCATAAGGTCACAAATGCAACTTCCTCCGTCATTCAGTTTATTTGTGTTTTCGCCGATGGACGGTACGCCAATTAATAACTAAAACATTAATATATCTTTAATATTTCATAAAAATAAATTAATAACTATCTCTAATATTTTATTAAAAAAATTTGAGAGAAAATTCATAAGCTTAAAATTAATTATTAATACATTAATAATTTTAAAAAATGATTAATATTATTTAAAAAAGAATTAAAATATCTCCTGGCATTGCAACAGGATCTAGGTGCAGGATTGGAACAAATGGTTGATGGGAGCTCACTTATCCTAGGCCAAATGAACATTGCTGATCCCACTCTTTGCAGCAGTAGTGTACACGGTATGGAAAGAAAGAAACCAACGACAATTCCAAGGGAAGCAAATGACAAGTGAAGACATTGTATATCAGATTAGATGGATGCTAGGATGTCAATTGATAAATAGAAGCCACATTCATATGCCATGGATTGATAGATTATAAACAGATGATGTAACTCTTTGGAAATGCCCAAAGTAAGGTGTTCATATATGTTTGGTGAAAATCTTAATTTTTCTTTAAAAAAAAGTTAATTAATGTAATGAATTAGAAATTTGTATTTCACACTAAAACCAGACAATTATAAGAAAGCAATAGTGTCGAAAGTAGAAGCGGAACCCCACCAGTCTCTGCCTCCACGGGGAAAGAAGGAACCAAGAAAGACCCAGAAAGAAAGGGGGAAAAGAGGGAGGGAAATAAACTATCAGTCTGGTTGGAAGAACAATCACAGAGAATGTTGCTGCTTTTAGCTCTCCGTTTCCATTTATAAAGTTTAGTTTCTTTTTCTGGGATCTCTCATCTTTAGGCATCTCTGTCTCTGTTGCTTGGTTTCTTTGACCAGGAGGCAGAGATACCACCACTAACACAGAAAGTGGGCGGGAACATGGGTTCTTTTTTCGGGTGTTGTGGAAATTCAAGCAAGAAGAAGAGATCGGAGAACCCTAAGGCTCAGCACGAAGATCAGAATCCATCAGCTGCAGGTAATCCGCGCCTATTTGCCTTGTCTGATTTCCGTGTTTGCCTTGTTTACGAAGAGGGTTTTCCTTGAGGAATTTTATTGAATAGCTTTATATTGCTCCCAATTATAATCCAACGTTGCCCACTCTGTCTTTAGATTGAATCGAAATCTAGCGCACTTGATTAAGTTCTTGGTTGCAAAGCCCTTTGAGTTCGAATCTTGGGATAGGATGATCATTATTCATTACATTCTTGGTTTTATGGATTCACGGGGACTGTAGAATGAAATTAATTGTTGCCTTGCATATTCGAGACTCTCTCTCTCTCTCTCTTTCCAACTAGAGGTAGCTTCCTTGCCCTCCATGCATGGCTGGCTTCTTTCCTAAGTGTCGTGAAGCTCTTATTGATTGGTTTCGAAGGATGAAAACTCGAGTGTTGATTGAACAGGCAGTCTAACTAAAGCTTCAAAACAGCGCAGCAGTGGAGAGTTGAATTACGACCTGGAGCTTCTCTTCATTGAAGTTTCTTCTTGCTTATTTGTTTCAGAATGACAATCTATCGCTGTTACCTCAGTCATTGATTCTTTTCCCCCTGTCATCTGTTTGTTCCCATTGTTGTCTGCATGAAAATTGTCTATATTACTCCGTATCTCTCTAAAACTTTGGACTCCATGTACACAGTCCCATCCTTCCATGCTTTTATGTATTAGGAATTCAGGGGTGATATGTGCCTTTGCAGATCCATCGGTTGTCCACAAGCAATTGGACTGCGAGAAGGATGTAAGTGCCAAGGGAAAGGAGAGTGGGGATGTCAATCCTTCCTGTTCTGGTAGAGAGCCGGATGTAAGGGATATGAAGGTGGAAGGTAATTCAAGTAGCTCCCGGGCGCAGATTTTCACATACCAGAAGCTTGTGGATGCAACAGAAAACTTTCGATCTGATTGCTTCCTTGGGGAGGGAGGCTTTGGAAAGGTTTATAAAGGACGGTTGGCAGATACTAATGAGGTTGATTTGGTACCACTGCCCCAAATTGGATATCATATTCTTGTACATGCAATTCATTTCAATTGTGTTTTCTAATTTGATCGCTGATTATTAGAAGCCAACTGTGCTGATCATGGAAGTCTTTGAGAGTTAGTGGGTCAGAACAAACTTGACACTCCTCCCTCACATGTAGGTTGTCGCAATCAAGCGGCTTGATCGCAATGGGTTGCAGGGCATCAGGGAATTCGTTGTGGAAGTGTTGACGCTTAGTCAAGCAGACCACCCTAATCTTGTGAACTTAATTGGATACTGTGCTGAGGGTGATCAAAGGCTATTGGTTTATGAATACATGCCATTAGGATCCTTGGAACGCCATTTGCATGGTGTGTAGTGTGCTCTTATCCATCATGAATGATGACTCTCAGTAGTAGCAAGTAATATGCTTGTCTAGCAGTCATGCTCTGTTTTACAACCACCTACATAGTGCCAATGCTGTGTTTCTTATGCCCAATTTAAAACTTGTTTGCACAGATCGCCGACCTAAGCAGAAGGCTCTTGACTGGAATACAAGGATGAAAATAGCAGCTGGGGCAGCTAGGGGCTTAGAATATTTGCATGACAAGATGAAACCACCTGTCATATACCGCGACTTGAAATGCTCAAACATCTTGCTTGCTGAGGATTATCACTCAAAATTATCTGATTTTGGGTTGGCTAAAGTGGGTCCTGTTGGTGACAAAACCCATGTCTCTACTAGGGTGATGGGCACTTATGGTTATTGTGCACCAGAGTATGCAATGACTGGTCAGTTGACATTCAAATCGGATGTATACAGCTTTGGTGTAGTTTTACTTGAGATTATCACAGGAAGAAAGGCGATTGATAATACAAAAGACTTTGGCGAACAGAATCTGGTTGCTTGGGTAAGATATCCATTCTTCTCTATTTCAGACTCAGGGAGGGTGTTTTTAGTCAGGCAAATGTCAGTTCTTTGTTCTTTCCATGTAAAACCCTGTTCTTCAATGGTCTAAAATACCTTTGAACTAGCTTAGTATTTCATGTCCTTGCCCTGGAATAAAATTAATTGTTAGTCTTTGCTCTTTAGATCTGTAAGTGTAGTATGGCTTTTCAAAGTTGATAACATTATGTTGGAAATTTAAAGTTATGTGTTCTGCAGCTGGGAGCCCAGGGTTTTCCTTCTGCTTGATTTCAGAACTAGGGACTTTATTTAAATTTCTTAGCCTGTGATATACAGCATGGGATTCTCCTCCATATTTGGATTTCTTGTGTGTGTGTTTCTGTATGTTGCATTAGATAACCGCCACCACTTCAAGGATGACGAAATTTAGCTGCCAATAGTTCTGAATTATGCCTAATTGCAATTATTATTGGTCGGTACTCAGTTCTGCTTTGGCTGTGTGTGGTCTAGATTCCTTATGTTTTTATCTATATCTCAAACTATGGACTGCATTGTTTTCTTATCTGGATAAATCTGCAATCTGCATCCTGACACTTACCTTTAAAGTATGGGCTCAGTAAAGTCTGGGAGACAATTTAACTCCCAAAGAGGTTTGGGCTCATCTTGTGGTTAGGTTGGGGTTCTACTTTTGTGGATGTTATTGCTATAGCCGCCATCTTTCCCACGAGGTGCACCATTGAAACTATGTTTTTCTTTCTTTCCCTCGTGTATAACAGTTTCTAGTCACTGAATATTGGATCTGGGGCATCATTGTTGAAGCCTGAAATCTTGAATGCATTGCTAGTCTTCATTTGAACCGAGTTGGTTGTGCTAACCGCTAACAAAAAGTAAAATTGGTGGCAGGCGCGACCAATGTTCAAAGACAGGAAGAAATTTGGGCAAATGGTTGATCCAGCACTGAAGGGTAAATATCCGACGAGAGGATTGTACCAAGCTCTTGCAGTTGCAGCCATGTGTGTTCAGGAGCAGTCTAATATGAGGCCTCTCATTGCGGATGTGGTCACAGCTCTCAATTACCTTGCATCTCAAAAATATGATCCTCAGATGCATGCAATTCAGCAGCAAGAACTTCATCAACCACAACTGCCGACCAGAAAGGATGACAATAACAAGCCCGTTGCAGAAGGCCACAGCTCAAGTGCGACTCAAGCATGAGGAAAGAATACAGAAACAGGCGATTCAGTACAGATTCTTCCGTTAATTTTTTTTTCTAAAAAAAAGAAGAAAGGATAGGCTATTTTTTTAGAACTTTTTGTTCTTTGGTTTTTTTTTTTTTTGAGGGGGGATTGTAACTTGTAAATACTGTTGACACATAAGTTCGAGGGCTTTAGTGTGCAGGAAACAAACAGGCCGTCTTTATTCTTGTAAATAGCTGTGGATTTTTTTTTTGGGGGGGATGCAGATTTTCGTAATATTTTGTAGGTGTTACTGTACTATAGATTGGAGTATTTTCACCTGCAGCAGCTCATCTATTCTTGTTTTTAGAATTCTATGTTAGACGTTAAATATCTCCTCTGCAATTTTTACTTTCACTTGCATCTTTCCTTTTATTTTTCCTTTTTTTTCTTGGTTGTATAAAATAGATTGAGTAAGATTATTGCTCGTAAAAAAGAACATTAACGCAACAAGTGACAACCAAGCAACTGATACTATGGATATTGGAATTTATTATCTTAAAAGTTACAATTCCATTGTAATGGAATTTTAGAGATGACTTTTATAAAAAATTAAAAAAAAAGAATTTGGAGATGACTATAGTTGGATTTAGTTCTTACATAGGTTATTATACCCTACTCATTATCCCTTACCCTTCTCACTAAAGGTTTGTTTGAAATAACTATTAAAATTAATTGTTAAAGCTAAAATGAATTAAAATAAGCTAAAATTGATTAGCTTTTACAACTGTTACAAGTTGAAATGAGTATAAATAATTTGCTGAAAAGATTAGTTATTATAACTTTTATAACTAAAATCAGCTGAAATGAACTAAAATGAGTTAAAAGTTAATATAAATGTTATTTCGAATGGATCGTATCCTTATGAAGCCACTAGTATAAATGTGAGATTCCCGCCAAATTGTTTACAAAACAGGGGAATCGTAAAAACTCTCGACAGGCTGCGGATGGTAGTGTTCTCTTTTCTCACCATATATTTCTTCAAATTATTTCCCTCCTCTGGTCTTCTCTCTCTCTCTCTCTCTCTCTCTCTGCCATGGCAAGAGGTATCATCAAGCACCATATCCAAATCTCCAATCATCAGCAAGCACAGCAAAACTTACATAGGCCCGCAATCCAAATCCAAGGAGAAGGATGAGTAATCACCTTGTCCACCTACTCCGTTTCCATCTTCTATCCTTTTCCTTTTTCTGTTATTCTGGGGTTCCATGCGCTGCCCGGGGATTCCCATCCTTGATTCAGATTGGGGGTTTGGATCTTTTTGCTTTGGAGATGATATCATTTTCGTCTTGTTTCTATCAATATTCATCTTCTCAGCTGCCTGCAATCAAATCAATTCAGATCCGCCTGCTGCAACCCCTACCCTTTTTTCCTTTTCAGAGAAGCGAAATTAAATGCTCTGGAACAGCATAGCAATAGACACTGCTGGCAGCCGTGCAGTTTGGACCAAGGTATCACTGCCATAGCAGGACTTTGAGGTTTATTCATCAGGGCAGGGGTTGCCGGGGGAGTTGATAAGGTTAAGATACAAGATTTTAGGCAGCAGTCTGTACAAGTATTCTGACTAGATTTCAACATTCTCAGTTCATAAAAACCGCAACATCACACAACTTTATATGCCATCAGCATTATTACCAAATACAAATTACGTTATACAGCAACCCCATGGAGTTCTATAATTTCATTTTTCATATACGAAAACACATATCTTATTTATGACTACTTGACAAGGCAGTAAACAACAAACATGTGAGGTGATGCGAGCCAATGCCATCAGGGCCGACACTCAGAGGACCCTCCCGTGGCCATCATGGGATATTCGATGCTTCAGTTGATCCCCTGCACAAAAATTATTTGGTGTTTGACAATGTCCCATAAAAAGGAATGCAAATCACAATGCTAATTGAAAAATCTTTTGGTGTGCGACCAGAGCAGAGCTCTTGAAATGCACTACTCACCAAGACACGTCTCTTAAAGATGGACTTGAGTTCTTGGGGGTCCCATTTGGTTTGTTTATAGGCATCAATTTTGTCCATCTCCTGCAATTATCCAACTCATCACATTTGATGCTCAAACAGCCATTTTTTCAAATTCACTACGATTCATCTCTAAATACTACAACCCAACCCCAGTGTTGTATATATTCAAATGAAATTTGCATGACGAAGATATGCAATCCCCCCCTTCAAATAACAAAAAAAAAGACTAAATATAACCCTTTTAAATCATAATAAACTAATCAGTTATTTAGGAACTAATACCTGAATCCAAGCAGCCAACTTGGGCCTGTCAGCTGTAATATCATAGTTCAACTCCAGCAACAGCGGCTGGAATCTTTCTATGAAAGGTGCATAGGCAATGTCTACCTGATAAATTACATCATAATTTTTTTAATAAAAAAACACCATACATTCAGACACTTGATATTAAAGCTTAGAATACTTGCACTCGTATTGCAGCGCTCCAAGTTACTGCATGACGTGATACATACAAATGTAATTGTACATGCATTGAAAATTCGCAAAAGGCAAGTCCACAACGAAACAATTGCCTTTCCAGGAGAGGTTGGATCCAGTATGGTTAGTGAACTTACTGCACTGAATTGACCAAGGAAGAAAGGGCCATCATCAAATTTGGAAAGAGCTTCTTCAAGTTTATCAAATGCAGCAGCTGAAGAAAGGGAAGAAATTATCCATAACAAGTATATTACAAAAGTTGACCTGGAAAGAAAGCCAATTGTACATGAATACATACTCATTTCGCTCTCAGATCCGCCTTTAAGACATGTTACAACGGCCACACCAAATTTGTCAGTGAAGGCCAGCATTTCCTCTGCAAATTCTTTCTTAGCAGGATCCTGCAGGGGTTTCTTTTTTCAGTAAATAATTATAAAACAAGTAGGGAAGACGGGCTTGAGACCTAACGAACTAAGACAAGGAGATTGTATTATGATGATTTTGGCGTATATGATGGAGTGACTTACATCAGGAAAAAGTGGAGGTCCTTCAAAGTGGGTATCAATGTACTTGAGCAAATCAAGGCTCTCCCCTTGATTTCATTGTTATGCTCCAAAGCAGGCACCTTTTTCCATAGTTCAATTAGTCAAGTCCATCGCGTTTATTCAGCACAGACACCCTCAAAAAGCCAAATCAAGGAGAGCGGGAATAGGAAATACTCAAAACATATCACTACTACAAATTACTATTATTATTTTTTCTCGACAATTAATGATAATATGAAAATCAGGTGAAGGACAAGGGTACACTAGATAGGTGAGAACAGAGGGATCCTTGTAGAGAGAAGGTTACAAGGGAAGGGAAGGGAAGGTAACCCATCAAGACTCAGGAGAAACCTGAATCGCTGTGACTAGTGTTGGTTGTAGCAGCAGAGTGTTATGTCAAACCTTAGCAGGTGGATAGACCTTCTCCTTGTACCAAGCTGGCTTATCTTGAAGATCAATTGGAACTAATTGGATTTTATCCTGCAGCCCCTGCATCCATTCAAAATTGGATGTTCAAATCAAAATATTACTTTTACTTTAGAAGCTAAGCAGATCTATGCACAGCTAGCCAACTGTTAAAACTAGTATTAAATTTAGTTTTTTTATAAAAAAAGATAACAGAAACACAAAAGATACCAACTTTGTAATTTCGGGCAATCCAGACACGCTGGGCGTAAGGGCATATATAGGCTGTGTATAACCTAATTGAATTCACAATAGCATCTTTTGGTCAAAATTCATAGTAATAGATAGTTCATGAGAGAGACAGAGAGAGGAGCACCTGGTGGTTCCATCAAAAAGAGGAAGCGGCTCAGAAGAAGATCCCAGAACAGGCGGGAGAACCTCTTTACTTTCCCTGCCACCAATTCAGAAGCATTATCAATACTATAACCCATATAATACAGTAAATTGGAATCAGCATATCAATCGAGATTATTACACTTGGGCCATGGATGAAACTATTACTCTCGTGATTTCTGCTCCTTGCTTGTTGCTGCTACTGCTTCCGGAAGAGACTAGAATATGGCAATATACACAATCCCAGGGTTAATGCAACCCAACTACCAGAAATTCAAGGCTTACCTTTCAACATTTCTTTTTTCTTCGTTTGAAAAATTTTACCTACGCGTGTTTATTTTGTCAAAAGGGTCCATCGGAGCCAGACGCTATGTAGTGTCATGTGTGGTGCTACCACATTTACTTCTACGAAAATCATCTGTATCACATACTTATTTAACAAACAATTGTTAGCTACTGATTATTTGTATCAACGGCTTATTATAAACTGTTTGTGATAGTTATTTAAATTAAGAAAATATGTTTGGTAAAATTTTATTTATACTCTCTCTCTCTCTCTCACACACACACACACACATATATATATATATATATATATATATATATATATATATATATATATATATATATATATATATATATATATATATATATATATATATATCAACTACTTATTATAAACTATTTGTATTAGTTATTTAAATTAAGAAAATATATTTGGTAAAATTTTATTTATACTCATATATATATATATATATATATATATATATATCATTTTATTTTATTTTTAAATATAATTATATTTATGTTATGTATACAAATTATCTTCATTTATAAAACTTTATTTTCTTACTATCTTTACAAAATTTGTACTTATTTTCTATCTAATATAATATTTATTATATTCTCGCTCTCTATGAAAATGCCTCGGGTCAGGAAATCAATATGACTAAGTCAAGTATAGTTTTTGCTAAAGGCGTTGAGCAAATTAGGCCGGAGGAGGTACGAAATATTCTAAACATCAAAGAGGTGCTGGCACACGACAAATATCTTGGCTTACCAACGTTCGTGAGAAGATCTAAGAAGAAGGCCCTTATCTCCATTAAAGATAGGGTGGGGAAAAGACTCTCGGGATGGATGGACAAACTCATTTCTTGGCAGGAAGAAAAGTGCTAATAAAGGCGGTAGCCCACCCAATCCCTACATACTCAATGAGTGTATTCAAACTTCTGAAGGATCTTTGCTTGACTATTCAGTCTACTATCAACAAATTTTGGTGCGACTATAGCAAGGAGAAAAGGAAAATTCATTGGATTGGTAGCTCTAAGCTATGCAATGAAAAAGAAGACGGAGGGTTGGGTTTTAGGGATTTGGAGGCTTTTAATGATGCTTTGCTTGCAAAGCAAATTTGGAAACTCATAGGAAATGATTCATCTCTTGTAGCTCGCCTCCTAAAAGCCAGGTATTATCCGAATTGCAACATTCTAATGGATGGCCTGGGAAATAAACCGAGTTATAAGTGGAGGAGCCTCTGAGGAGCCAAGTGCATATTGGAGAAGGGCTCTAGATGGATTGTGGGAAATGGGCAAAACCCCAACGTGTGGACATCCAATTGAAGGAATTTTTAGAGTTGCGTCGAGAAGTTCCATACTGGATACCCAGGCCATATTCATCTAGGCTGATTACTCGGGGAGGACCTACTATCGTTGAAGGTAAAAGATCTGATTGACTATGCTACTGGCGAGTGGAGAAGGGTGATGGTGGAGGAAATTTTTCTTCCTTGTGATGCTGAAGTCATATTCCAAATGCCATTATGTCTGACTTGGCCACAAGACAAAATCTCTTGGTTCTTTATTAACAATGGAGAGCTCTCGGTGAAATCTGCATATGATGTGGCAAGGACTCTCAAAACGCAGCAAAGGGTCTCGGCAAGCACGAACCTGAAGCCGGTTGTGTGGAATTTAATCTGGCAGCTGGATGTTCCGCCTAGGATTCGTGTCTTTGATTGGAGAGCTGCTGTCCATGCTCTCCCTTCTAAGGTAAATATTGCTTCCCGTATCCCAAATTTTAGTATGAGATGTGATATCTGTGGTGCGATGGAGGAGTCTGATACACACTCACTCTTTGACTGTCCTTTAGCCCGGGAAGTATGGGAGGGAAGTAATTTTGATCAAGCCATTTGGGACGTGAATTACCAATCGGTGATGGACTACTTCGAGAGGATTGAAGCCCGGCTGGACTTACTTAGACTTGGGGAGTTTGTGACTGTTCTTTGGGAGATTTTGAATGCTCGTAATCAATTTATTTTTGGGAGGAGGGATAGGAGGTGGAGTCAGCTGAGTACGAAAGCTATCTGTTTTGTTAAGCAATTTAGAGAAAGTCAGGAGATATCTTTGACGAACAATGTTGTGCATAGGAGTGGTTGGAGCCCTCCTCAATCTGGGTTCTTGAAGATCAATTTTGATGCGGGGAAAATCGGTGAAGAGGGGTGGGGCTGGGATATGTAATCCGAGACTGGGCAGGCAACGTTGTATGTCATGGAGTCGAGCAAGGTTTGGGGTTTCCAGGGGCTGGGATAGAGGAAGTTCGAGCGCGTCTCTTTGCAGTTCAACAAGCGGAGAAGATTGGCCTCCATCAGGTTATTTTCGAAGGGGACTGTCAACCGTTGATTTTCAAGCTCCAGAAGAGGACGATTACTAATAACAGTTTAGGTTTTTTTTTTTATTTCCGCTATTTTGGATGTTGTTTGTTCTTTTAGTTTTGTTTCTCGGTCTTTTGTCAAAAGAGGGTGAATTCGATTGCACATACAATTATTTATCTCCAACCTATCGACTTTTAGGAGAGGATATGGATTTGGGGGGGCAAATATTGTTTACGATTTGGCCGCTGATGATATGTGTAATGTTATTTCTATATCAATGATATAATTCCCGCTTCGTAAAAAAAAGTAGTAGTAGTAGTAGTAATAATAATAACAACAACAACAACAATAATAATAACAACAACGACAACAACAACAACAATAATAATAATAATAATAATAATAATAATAATAATAATAATAAGGATTGGTAATATATAGCGTAATGTGTCCAAACTTTTGGACAAACTTGTCACTTTCACGAACAGTTCTTCCCAAATGGATATGGAAAGAGTTGTTTGAGAAATAACTCTTTTGGAGCTAAACAATTATTTATCAAATACCTATTTAATTGTTTGACTTGATCAAAATAAATAAATTCTTTAAAATAACTCTTTTTTCCCACAAAAGGTTGTCAACCAAACACCCCTCAAGTGTATTGCTTGAGTGACTAGAAACTTTTAAACTGACAAATCCATGATACTTGACCTAAATTGTATTAGGCGACAACATTTGCAATAACATTATAGCATTTTAGTTAGCGTTTCTAATATTTTATAGTGTCTATAAAATGTTAAGCATATTAGTTTTTCAATTTAAAAGCATAATTTATATTTTCTTATTAAAAATATTCATTTACTAATTTTATATTTGGAAATTATTTTCGCACCTTTTACATCAATTTACAATAATCAATTAGCTAACCGCTAAATTTACCAAATACATTCCCTTCAACTGCTCGGTTGAATAATGATAAATGTTATATTTGTTGAGGTTTTTATGAAGATTTCATCTTGTTCTATGATATTAGTGTACACGTACGAATGTCTTATGATTCTTTCCCTAAATCATGGCTGTGTTTTGTATTTTTGGTATTCATTGCATAAACTATAATCAGTAAATTTTCTAACGAATAAAAAATCGCATCAATTATACATTAGATAATAAAGTTATGGCCCGTTAAAATGAAGATTATCTAAATTACTCTCTTGACTCATGTGACTTTCTCAAGACGGCTCATAATTAGGTCCAATTCTAGTTTTTTATTGTTAAATTTAACCAATCAATACTTCATCTAACAAATGAGATCAAACAAGAGAATGACCAATAAACTCGCTTAAAAATCAAACCTGTAAAATAGATTAAGCAATCTGTAATTGTTGTTGTACTATAGAGAGTACGGTTGTCGATCTCGGGAGCTAAGTTTCATACAAGTTTAAGGTCAATGTCCTTTTGAACTAAGCAAGGAACAATTCAAATTGTTTGGCAACGTAAACTCTTAAAGAATAAAGTAAAATCGGATGAAGGAAACTTTAGGGAGGGATTTACCAAGCTAACATTCCAACAATCTTAATTACATGCTTCTATACTATTCACAACCGAGATGAACTAGGGAATCGATGCAGTTCAAACCATCTAAGCCTTCTCTCGAAGGTCATTAAGCTAATTCAATTGAATTAATTGTTGTTCTCACACAATCAAAACCAAAGAATTACATGATTATCGACTCTTTCCTTCATAACAACCTAAATTATTCTTATATCTAAGTCTGTAATCATCCAACAAGTTGAAGTAGAACTAAGCCTCTTTTCTCGAAGTCTACTCAATTCCCAAAAACAATAAAGGCAGGATTCTCTCGAACCTCACACCAATTCACAAGTATTAACAAGTCGGAAATTCATCAAACAATTGCAAATTAGTATCAAAGCATAAATTACGATTAAACTAACATATTAGTGGCAAAATCCCCAACCTAAGTTGGAAATTTAGCCACACATATTCATGACATGTGACAGCAAATTGAGAGAAGAACACCAAAAAGAATGAAAGATAAAAGTAGAGAAAAGAATGATAATACCAGTAAACTTGAATTAAATTGCGATTAGATGAAAATAACTCCAAACTTTGATCTCTTAACAATGGAAATGAGTGCTCAAAAGTAGAGAGAAAACTAGCCTAAAACGTAGCATGAAAGTCTCCTCCGAAAAATTAACGGTTTCGGAATAAAAGATGCGAAAACGAAAGCTGCCGATTGGCACGACCGAGTCTTGAAACCGTGCTTAACCCATGCAAGCTCACGACTTGTTCAATTAAATTCCGAGTTCCTAGCATGGCATGTGCTGACCTCTTGGGCTTCAGGCACGACTCGTGCTAGGTCTTCTTTCCTTCTTTCCTTCGAGCATAGCCAATGCTACGGCTCGTGCTGACTTGGCTTGACTTCTTTCTTCGCTCTCCGACCTTCTATGGCTTCCCGCTCTTTTCCTTAACATTTTGAAAGATATATTCTTCATCATAAAAGACGGGATTATCTCAAAACATAGAAATTCGCACACTTCAATCATAAATAAAGAAAGTAAGCGAAATCAAATAAGAATTTAGGTGAGAAGGCCTTTGAAGTGCTGAAATTAGCCAATAAGAGAACACAAAAGAACGTAAAATTCCGATTTATCGTTAATAAACTCAATTCTAGATTTAATAACTATAATCATAAAAATCAACAAGGTTTTCAAATTTTTAAATTTAAAATATAATCTAACTATAATCTAATCTAAATTATAAGATGAAGGATAAAGAAATAGTTGAAAATGCTCATATTCAATGGTGCGGTTGAGCTCTTTCAATGCTTGCCCAATCCTTTGGCTCCTTGCAATGTAGGACAATTTAGGTAGAACCCTTACCGGAAGTGTTACCTATTAATTATTGTATTTACCTATTCAAAAAAGAAGAAGATAATCTTCATGCTTAATAGGTGTAGATTGATTAAAAACACAATAGCATGAGCTTTATTTATTCTAGGCACTTGACTATGTCTTGAAATATAGTAGTGATACTTTGATTATCACTCTTTAAAATTCATTGATTCATGAAAAGATTCGCATTTATTTGAATTGAATTGATCGTGGTGAAAAAAATTCTAGTTATATTTTCTTTTGATTGATTAGGTTTTAGTTTAATCTCAATTCTGAAGGTTTGCTTAGCAATTTTAGATGTAATATAGCCTCATAATTGACCTTGTTCAGGTAGAAACGACCTTAATAGAGCTACAATGACATATATGTACACTTATGGATCTAACAAATAATTATACGTTAACCGCTATATTATAACATTTGTCCGTTATACAAATAATTATTCATTATTTAAACAACTGATTTTACTAAATACCACCTTATACTTTCAAGTTTGATATTGACAATACCTTCATATTGACAAATCCATTATTTATATAATCCCGTAGTTTTGTTGTTTTATTTGGCCTTTTTGGACTTACTTTAACTATTTTGTTAATTTAAGTAAATATTCCGCTCTTCACATTGTTTGTTTTATTTAATTCTAAATTTATTATAATTAAATGAATATACATGCTTACCCTCTCAAATTAAAGTTTACTTAAAAAGTGTGCATTTTAAAAAATAATAGGGTATGCAGTATGCTCATAAAATAATATGTGCATGCTATTGTTGTTAATACATTAACCACTCATTATAGTGAACTAATCGGGACCCTTGCTATGCACGGAGTAATATTGTATAATGCATAACTTAAGAAATTATTGAATTACGGAGTGACGTTGTACTTGTGAATTTCTTTTTCTCGATCATTTGATTTTATTGAATGTTTTCACTTTCAACAACATTCTTTTACATTTATCCCCTCATAGCGAAAACGATTTCATGATCGATCAAAGTTATCGGAACCCAACACATAAAAATCATTAGAACCCAACACACATTCATTTTTGCCCCATTGATTCAAAGTCATATGGGCTTAATAGAAGTTGACATATTAAGTTTACAATCCTTTAAACATAACACAAGTTACAAACTTAAAGTCCACAAATTACTGAACTGAAACAATATAATTCCTAACTTTTTATTCATTACATTTTATTCCACAACATATTTGAATCATAACTTTCTATCTTGTAGGCATTTTTAATTGTTAATATCAAGTATATATGTAGTTGTTATATTTTTATTATACTAATTTATGATTTCTTAAAGTTTATTAAATCATTCCGTACATAAGATGAATGTAATAACCAAATTGTTTCCTCGGATAGTTAAATATTTAAATATTATTTTTATAACATGTTTCTGTTGATTTAATTTAAAAATTCTTATAATAAATATATTTTAAACTAATACAATTTTATGACACCAGTCAAAAAGCACCATCAACAATGAAAAATTAATAATGTTAGACAAAATTATTATATTTCAGGCTCAAAATAATATTGCATATCAATATACATAAAAATAAATGAGAGTTAATATACAATCCAAACCCTAAATAAATAAATACATAACTATATATATTTATTTTATTTTATGTCTTAATGTATTTTAATTTTCAGATTACTTTTCAATTCGTTTTTGTTATTTTTTAGTCGGTTTGTTAGAAGTTAGAATAAAATTAGTCTTCTTCGGTTAATTTTATTTTTATATTATTATAGGGTTTAGTTAGAGTCCTAATGTGTTAGTATTAATTTTCTTAGTTTTTACAACTGATTTGATAATTTTTTAGATTTTTTTCTAATTTAGGTTAAAGCGAGTCTTTAATTTAATAAATTTATAAATTTAGTTTTTTCATTTTTATTTTAGGTGTTTAAGGATATATTCAGGTCCAAAAATAATTTTAATATTCTAGTAATTTAATTATTTATTTTCTCATTTATTTAGTGTAGTTTATTATTTATTTTACTTTCTGTTTAGGATTATATTTTTATTTTATTATTTTTAATTCTGTTTAATTTTTTTAGAAAACTATAAAAAAATATTTTTGGGTTTTAGGTTACTTTTATATTTTTTAGATTTTTGATTTAATTTATTATATAATTTTGTATATTTGTTATTTATTATGTTCTACTTAGTTTAATTTTTATTTTCTGTTTATATTTTTATGAATTAATGGATTTATATTAAATTAGATCATTTTATAATATATAACCGATTTGATAATTTTTCATACTTATTTATTAGGTTAAGGCATGTTTTTAATTTAATAAATTTATAAATTTAATTTTTTATTTTTATTTTAGGTTTTTAGGCTATCGGGTCCAGAAAATAGTTTTAATATTTTGGTAATTTAATTATTTATTTTCGTATTTATTTAGTGTATTTTATTATTTGTTTAACTTTTTTATTTAAGATTATATTTTTATTTTATTATTTTTAATTTTGTTTAATTTTCTAAAAATTTATATATAGTATGATTATTATTATTATTATTATTATTATTATTATTATTATTTTGGCATGGAGTAAATAATAAATTTTTTTATTGGACAAAACTCCTAAATGCACTCTCAAACCACCATTTCATCTTTTTGAAAACATTACTATTATATATAGTATAGAAGTATAGATTATTATTATTATATATAGTATGATTATTATTATTATTATTGTTATTATTATTATTATTATTATTATTATTATTATTATTATTATTATTTTGGCATGGAGTAAAAAAGAGTCCATATATGAGAGGAAACCTATTTTTTCAATGATAAATTATTATTTTTTTATTGAAAGAAACTCTTAAATTCACTCTCGAATCGCCATGTCATCTTTTTGAAAACATTGCTATTATATATAGTATAGAAGTATAGATAATATTTATTTTGGCAGGAGTAAAAAAGAGTTCATATATGAGTGGGAACCTATTTTTCAACGATAAATTATTATTTTTTATTGGACGAAACTCCTAAATTCACTCTCGGACCGCCATGTCGGGTTTTTGAAAAGATTGACATTATATAGTGTATAGATAAACTTTCATCTCTCAATTTGATTAATAAAAGTGTGCGTCACTTAACCGTATTACAAAAATTATTTTTCCTAGTATTATAAATTAATAGATATTTAAAAATATCATAATTTTTGAACGCTATCTTTAAATGTTTATTAATCTATTAGAGTACATTTAAATGTCAATTAATTTATTAGAGTACATTTAAAATGTCTATTAACTTATCAAAATATATTTAAAATGTTAGCTAATTATCGACTAAAAAGTCAAATATTGACATATTTAAACACTTTAATTAAATTTTCCTTAAAAAGTATTTTAATTAAATTAATGAATATTTAAAGGTACCGCTAAAACTTTTGTGCTATTTTTTTCTATCAAAAAAACTATTGTGCTATTTTTAAATAAACCATAAAATTTAAAACTAATTTTAGCTAAGATCTCTAAACCATAATTTGCAAAAAGAATGACAATTAAATGCTATTTTGAGCTATGAACTTCGCTTTGAGGAACTCCTCCCCGTTTGCCTCTCCCTTGTCTATAGTTCTTGTCACCGAGAAGGCTGTCGCGGTGTCGCCTGCGCTCATCGCCCTATCCTTTCGTTCGTTTCGTTCGTTCGTTCTGTTTTGAGTAAGCTTTCAAACCCTAAAGGGTGGGAAGGAGAGCGAGAGAGAGAGAGAGAGAGAGAGAGAGAGGGAGAGAGAGAGAGAGCGAGAGAGGAATATGAGCGCAACTATCTTTCATTCTTCTTGTGCACCCTGTTTTGTGTTATCTACCTGGTAACTCCCAGCCCTTAAATTATTCGTTTCCTTCAAATGTCTTCCCAGAAGACGGCGGTACCGAATATCAGGGGTCCGGTGTTGTGTAGAAGAAGGGGGAACAAAGAGTGGGTCTGGGTCTGATATATTTGGGGGAAAAGGGAGCTTACCGGCATCGAATCCTTGGTAGACACCTTGTCGCCACCTGTAAGAATTGCAAGCTCAGCCCTCATAGTCGCAGGACCTTTGGCCGCCGGCTATGGATTGGGTTATCGGCTTGGGGGACCAGGAACGCTGCCCTGGCGGCCGCGGTTGCTCTCGGGGCCGCCGGGGCGCTGCCGCTTACGCTTTCAATTCTTGTGGGCCTGACGTCGCTGCCGCCAATTTGCACAATTATGTCGCTGAATGCCATGACCCTGCCGCCTTGAGTAAAGACCACATTGAAGCCATTGCCTATAAGTACGGGGATACTGCTATTGCTCTGCTTTATCTTTCCTTACTGAATTTTGGCATTGCTCTTCAGTTATGCTTCTACCTGCTACTGTTTTTCTTCTTTGGGTTTCAATGACTTTGTTAAATTGATTTCTCAGATATGGTGTCAGCAAGCAAGATGATGCATTCAATGCAGAGCTTTGTGACTTGTATCTTAGTTGAGTGCGAAAATTCTGGTATATATTCTTTTATTATGCACTCGTGGTGCTTTGCCTGTAATTTTCCTTTTATGCTCTGTAGTGAGCATTATTATCAAAAGTTCTTTTCCATCGTTTTTGTAGGTTTGTATCATCAGTTCTTCCTTCTGGAAATGAGGACCTGAAAGGCACTGAAGTCGAAACTATCATCAGGTTCAAAAATGCTCTTGGCATTGATGATCCGGATGCTGCTAACCTGCATATAGAGGTATCTCGTGTTTCCATTTCTTAAATTTTATAGTCTTAACTCCTTTTGTGTAATCTAAGTATAGGTGTTGTTTATCTTCTGGGCTTAACTTGCTCATCGGATTTTTAGGCAAAGGCTGGAAACTGGGGATCGTGATGCTGATATAGAACAGCGTCGGGTAGGGTTTATCCTTTTTACTTTTTTCAAGTTAAAGTTCTTACTTGGTCTGGTGAAGACTTGTAGTTTGACCAGTTTCAATGAGTTTCACTGCAGGCATTTCAGATGCTGGTCTATGTCTCTACCCTTGTTTTTGGAGAGGCCTCAGCTTTTCTCCTACCTTGGAAGCGTGTTTTCAAAATCACAGATGCACAGGTAATGGCAGATACATTAGCATCTATGTCAAGTTTCAATAGACATCAGAGCGTGTTTTGATCAAAATTAAACCCGGAAGTGGTACACCCCCCAAAAAAAAAAAAAAAAAGAAGAAAGAGGCAGATTCAACTGGATGCCTGATTAGATTTAGTTTTTAACCTTTTATCCTTTTATTCATGGTTGGCAAATCAGATTAATCCAATCCAGCATCCCTGAGTTTTCCTGAGTAGAAGGTGTCTGCAGGGCACCCTGGGGAGAGAGGGGAGGGGGTTACTTTGGATCATGCATTGGACCATAGATTTTAGAAGCTTTGAGAAAGTTTTCTGCTGAAAATTGAACCTGAAGCATTGAGTTTTTGGCCGTAGGCATGTTCTTATTGGATGCTTGATTACATTCTTGATATTAACCTTTTCCCAACTTCTGTGTGTTGGTATGACTTATGTTATCCAAAAGAAGATGAAATCTAAGAAAGGCGGGGTTCGCTGAAATATGGTGGTTGACTCTAGTTGCAATCTAGTGAGTGGAATTGATAAGGAGGCCACTGGATTTGAAGGGTAGAGTTACACTGCATCAAGAGTTCACATTCTTACACTGTTGCATGTTTGGAGCTGAGTGCTTAATTGTGAGTGGCGCATGCTTCTTGATTCGGTTAAGTATATGTGATTGCCGGAAGGCTTGATTTTTTCATTTCTTAGCCTTCCTTGTGTACATAGATGGTATTCTCTTGATGTTTTAATTTTAAAAAAAAAAAAAAACAAAGGGGGAAATGAAAGAAAACAGAAGACTGAAGATGAGAGCTTACTTGTCTGTCTGGTTGAAGTTGCTATTCGTGACAATGCTCAAAGGCTTTACGCTCAGAGGCTGAAATCAATTGGCAGAGGTTAGTGTCTACCATCTGTTAGATTTGTAAAATAGAAAGCAAGTTTGTTTTTGCTTTCATTCGAACTTTTTAAAGATTATTGTCCCTGCATGATAAGTTGTGTGGGACTTTCTTCTTTATGCTTTGCCTGATCTTTGTCTTGGTAAATTGGCCTTTTTTTCACTCAATTATTCTTCTGGTGTATATTGTTTCATCATTCTTTTTCAGATCTGGATGTTAAGCAGCTTGTGGACTTGAGGGAGGCTCAGCTTTCATATCGTCTTTCTGATGAGGTTTCATGCTCTTAGGTTATTACATACTGTTGTGTGATAAGAGAAAATAGTTGTGGATGCGATTGAATCTATTGTTCACAGCTGGCTGAGGAAATGTTTAAGGATCATACAAGAAAACTAGTACAGGAAAATATCTCTAGAGCTCTTGACATATTGAAGTCCAGAGTAAGAGCAGGGTGTGATTTAGAGTTGAACTTGTCGTCCTCTTATCTCGAGAAACTGGCTTATTTCCTTTTTGTGCTTATAGCCTTTTCATTATTTTGAACATGGCGAAGGGTTTGATTAGCTGTGTCTCTGAATGATATGCATGTTTCACAGGGGTATTCTGGAGGTTGTGGAAGAGCTTAATAAGGTTCTAGCATTTAATGATTTTCTTCACTCTTTAATGAACCATCCCGATGTGGGTTGCTTTGCCTGTGGAATTCTACCTGTTTCTCTTGGAGGTAATGTTACTTATTAGCTTCCTACTTTGTTGTACCATTTCCGTTCTAGGGCCAGCAGTGCAGGTGTATTCCATATTCATGATTCCACATGTTTTTTTAAAAAATTGATCAGGTGGTGTGTTTGATAGCGATAGGAGGATTGATGACTTGAAGCTCCTCTTTAGAGCATTTATCACAGATTCTTTGGCAAGTGGTTGAATGGAGGAAAATAAGGTGATATGGTCTTGTTTCTAAGATTTTTATTTCTTTTTGCCGCTACCCTGGATTGTTACCTTACCTAAAATAAAGCAATACAAAAGAATATTTGTTCTTAGATTCTATTCCATTTAACTTTTGTTTACAACCTTAGAGCTCTTTACAACTTACTTTTATAACTAACTTTACAACTATCATACAGCCGCTTACAGCTCCTTACGGTTTTTCTCACGGTTTTCCTTACAGCTTCTTACAGCTCTTTACAGTAAATGGAACAGGGCCTCAATCTCTCCTAGTATGGGGTGAAATCAATGTCGACCTATATATTACTTCTTAAAGGGTGTGTCTGGGAGCACCAAGCCAGGTTTTAACTTCTAAGCTGGGTACTTTGTGGCTAAAAAATCATAAATCATGAGGTGGTGTACATGCTTTTTGAGGATTTCTAAGCTTCCTTCTCACTTTTTATCCAAAATATCATGTCTCATAAGCTGGCTCTTCTGTTTCAAACTCACTCTGTTTAGACAGATTGTCCAAAAACGTGGTCAGAATCAATGATGTATATGTTGACCTCCCTAAACCTTGTTATGGAAGGAGTCACAGTGGGTGCTCTTATTCTTTTTGTACAATATAATTAAAACAAAAAAATTACTTATGTTGTTGGCTAAGACGTAGCTTTTGTAATGAAAACTATTTTTTCAATGACTACTCTCAACTCTCAGGCCTTGCTAGGTGTGCCCTTACAGCTATATATGTGGCTCTTTTGTAGCTTGTTGCACTGAACCAGCTGAGGAACATTTGGTCTAGGAAAACGTGAGGCTGAAGCTATTGCAGTGGAAGTCACATCCAAAGTGTATCGTAAACTACTTGCGCAAGCTGTATCTAGTGGTGGTCTTGAAGCAGCAGATAGCAAAGCTGCTTTCCTTCAGAATTTATGTGATCAATTGCAGTTTGACCCACAGAAAGCCAGAGATCCATGAAGGTAATGCTTGCGTTAAATGGTTCATTGGTTTTGCTTTGTTTTTTTAATCTTTTAAAATGCCATATTTCCTTTCTGAGGGAGTGTTCTTCAGTATCTTAAATGTAAGGTCCATCGTTGCAGTCAATTTCATTGCTGGAAGAATTCCAATGCTGGACTTGTGCCGGCGAAAATTCAGGTTCAGGTCAATTCAGATCCAGACAATTGGGATTCAGATAAAAACATCATAATTGGACCCTATTCGAATTGTAGATTTGGACACCCTGACCAGAAGCAAACCCGACTCCAAATGTCCGAATGCCCGAATTTGTGATATGAACTTTTTGAAATTAGACTAAAATGTTGTACGTGACGAACCTGAACCCAAAATTTCGATGTCCGAACAGTGTCAGATTTTTTATTGAAAATTTTTTAGATTTTAGACTAAACTTACACCTAAATCCAAATGACCGAATGTAAAAAACCGGTTGTCTGATTGTCCAAATTTAACCGGACCTCGTTGTTTGATTGTCAGGTCGGACATACTTCGGCTAGCCCCAACTTTTTAGGGGTCTTCCTTGTGTAGAAGTTTCAGGCCTTATCTTGTGTTGAGTGGATACTGTGGTTTACTAAGGGGGTTAATTCTTTGTATGTAGTCAATTAATTTGTGTAATTGTCAATTTTCAGATAGGATATGATTAATCATGGTACACTGTCTGTGGTGTTTGGTTATTCTGTCTGCTTTTTAACTGTTATTGATGCTCCATGTTCTGTTCCTAATCTGGCTTTTGTTGTAGAAATATATCGACAGAAGCTTCAGCAGTGCGTAGCTGATGGAGAGTTAAGTGAAGACGGTGTTAAAGATTTGTTACGCTTACGGGTCATGCTATGTATTCCTCAAAAAATTGTTGAAGCAGCACATGCTGATATATGTGGCAGTCTGTTTGAAAAGGTCCCAACGATTAACAATCCCTTTTTTTTGCTTCTCTTTATTTTCCTCCTAGTGGATTTGGTTTTTCTGAAGGATTATGTCATGTACTTCAGTGTGTGAACCTGGTAGTTAATGCCTATTTGTGAAGTTCTCTTTGATTATCATTACCTTTTTCATGAATGTTTTGTTGGAATAGTTTCAGATCTAATTGAAGAGTTGGATTATTATTTTTTGGTGCAGAAGAAGAGTTGGATTATGAATGTGCAAATTATCCAAAACCTTATGATTTATTAACCTCCTCCCTCCCCCTGCCCCCACCCCAATATGGATTACCGTTAGGTGAAGTTCATTAATTCAATTACTTGACATTTCTTCTTAGTTGTTCTGTTAGTTGCTCTTGTTGCTTCTGCCAGTTTTTGATTCTTGGGCAATAAACCTTTAGAAGTTAAAATTACAAAGGTATTTGCTGGTGATTTAATATTTACTTGTCTTGATTTCATGTTGTGAAAGATGCAATTGCCTCAGGGGTTGATGGATATGATGCAGATGTAAAAGCGTCTGTTAGGAAAGCTGCTCATGGTTTGCTTTTGACTAGGGAAGCAGCCATGTCAATTGCTAGCAAAGCGGTGGGTTTCCACTGCATCATGCCTTACTCATTGTGCCTAATCAGTTTTTATCTTTATCTGATTAGTTTACTATGTAATCCTTAAAAGCAACCAATGTGCTGCTGTCCTGAGTCCTGACTAAGTTCCACAGCTACTTTCTCAAGGATCATTTTGTAAATGTCATTTTGCTTCATGCAGGTGCGCCGGATATTTATGAACTACATCAAACAGGCAAGGGCAGCCAGCAGCGCACTGAATCTGCAAAAATTTTGAAGAAGATGATAGCGTTTAATACCTTGGTTGTGACTGAATTAGTTGCTGACATCAAGGGAGAGCCAGCTGATCTTATGACGACAGAGGAACCTCTGAAAGAGGAGGAGCAACAAACAGAAGAAGAGTGGGAGTCACTCCAGACACTTTGGAAGACGAGGCCTAATAAGGAACTTGAGGCGAAGATTGGGAAGCCAGGGCAGAAAGAAATTACTGTTAAAGATGATCTCACAGAGAGGGAGAGGGCTGACCTTTACAAGATGTACTTGTTATTCTGCATAACTGGAGAAGTCACTAGAATTCCATTTGGTGCACAAATCACCACAAAGAAGGACAATACAGAATATCTCTATCTAAATCAACTGGGTGACATTCTAGGTCTGTCCTGTAAGGAGATTGTGGAGGTGCATAGAAGCCTAGCTGAGCAAGCTTTTAGGCAGGAGGCAGAGGTCATTTTGGCCGATGGTCAATTGACAAAAGCTAAGCTGGAGCAGCTGAATGAGGTACCGAAGCAAGTTGGCTTGCCGCCAGAGTATGCCCAAAAAGTGAGAGAGCATTATAAATTCAAAGATGGCCGCTGCTATTGAGACGGCAATCGGTCAGGGTAGGTTAGTGTAAAGCAGATTAAAGAGCTCAAGGAAGCAGGTTTTAATGTTGACAACATGATATCAGAGAACTTGCTGGAGAATCTCTTCAAGAAGACTGTGGATGAGATATTTTCTTCTGGCACTGGAGACTTCGACAAAGAGGAAGTCTATCAGAAAATCCCTGCAGACTTGAACATAAATGCTGACAAGGCCAAGGGAGTTGTCCATGAACTTGCTCGAAATAGATTAGCTAATTCACTGGTTCAAGCAGTGGCACTATTGAGGCAGAGAAACCATGCAGGAGTGGTATGCATATGATGACTAGTGTATTTTGAATTCTTTTACCTCCAATCCCGGTTGATTAGCAATGTAATTTAAAACCTGAGTTGACGCGTGATTTAGCTTTGTTTTGATGTTACAGGTTTCAACGCTTAATGATTTGCTGGCCTGTGACAAGGCTGTAAGTTCAGAACCTTTGTCATGGGATGTCCCTGAGGAACTAGCAGATCTCTTTGCCGTATACATGAAGAGTGATCTGGTGTCTGAGAGACTGTCTCGTTTACAATATCTGCTTGGGATAAGTGATTCAAAGGCAGCTGCCCTGAGAGAGATGGGAGACAGAGTACCAGGTTCTGGAACAGAAGCAGAGGAATTTGTCTTCTAGGGTTAAGAATATGCTTTGTAGTTTAGTGCAGAGGATTGTGCCTAAGAGGATGTTTAGGATGTGTAAACAGGCAGCTAGATTCCTTCTCTAGTTCTCTGGGTTGGTTTTTGTCAGTATAGTCGAGGTCAGATGCTTTTTATTTTTATTGCAGAGGTATATCCATTATTCACCTTTTGATGGTGGGAAAGCATTTCCTGCATCGTTGTATTATCTATACGGTAAATGTTTAGCCGGATATGATGACCTGCGCTCACACACCCCTTGCCCTTTTGATATTCACAAATCACAAGGCCTGTCTATTTCTTCGATTGCTACTCTTCAGTCTTAATGATGGATGACAGTTTTATTCGTAATAGTGATTCTGTTGGTGTCCAAGGACCTCCAATGTCGACAGACATTTTGACACAACAAATAGGCAGCCTTGAATTAGATAGTTTTGAAGTCAGAAGAATGGTACAGGTTGCTAGCAGCCTCAAATCAATGGTTTTCAACGCTACAAATAGGCAGCCTCGAATCAGTGGTTGAGTCAGAGAAGTCTTTGTACAACCTGCTGGCAGCCTCATATCAGTGGTTTAACTGACAAACTCGTTCAAGCCTTCATGCCATTCCAGCTAATCCCTCATTTCAGTCTCATATTCACATTGCAGCTGAGACAAGTTTATTTGTTTTTCCTCTCCCTCACCTTTCTGGTAAGGATTCCACTTGGGCAAATGTCAAAGGAAGGTTCTGAAGTTAGGGGGATTTACAAATGGGGGCTGAGAGCGTGACTTCGTTTGTAGTTGACCAATTTAACCCAGATTCCCTAGGACCAAGATTGTTCACACACAAAAATCAGTTCCTATGCCATTCCAGTGCTGCGGTCACCAGAGTGGAATTTTAGGTATTGCACCAAGTGCCTTCATTATGTCACACCTTAAGTCTTTTAGTTGGATTAGTTAGTATAAGATTCTTAAAAAACAAGAGCTATATTGTTTTCTTTTTATGATATCAAGACTGCTAAAATCATAGTACTCATATAAGAGAAAATCTATCATTTTATTGCCTAAAAAGGATGTGTTTTATATTGCATGCGACATTTTCCTTAATTCTTTTTCCCTCGAGATGATAATTTCTTAGTGGAACCTTGTTATTTTGACCAGAACTCAAATAATGCCAAGGAAAGAGTTAGAAACAGCAATGTCTGAGGTACTATAAGAAGGGGGGAGAGCAAGGAGAAGTGCACTGACCGTTCCTGGTCCCTTTAATCTTCCTCTGTTTTATGATTATCAAAGCCTATATTTCTGTATACATGGTCATGGCTAGTCCCTTTTACAAGCTCATATTAAGACTCTGGCTGGGTTTACTTCTTTTAGGGACAGCATCAGCACAGTTGTCAGCTAACTATTATGCAACAAAGTGCCCAAAAGCTCTATCAACCATTAGAACAGCTGTGCATAAAGCAGTAGCTGCAGAGCACCGCATGGGGGCATCCTTGCTCCGCCTCCACTTCCACGACTGCTTTGTTAATGTAAGTTCTTTTCTCTTCTTATCTGATTTGATGTCTGCTCCCCAAGTCTAACATCTTGTTCTTCAGAAAGATACAGGCAAATATAAACAACGAAATAGTAATTTTATTTTCACCTTTCATGTCATATACATTGCTTGTACTTCGACAGGGATGTGATGCATCGGTTCTGCTGAATGACACCTCAACCTTCACAGGGGAGCAAACAGCCGGGGCCAATGCAGGATCATTAAGGGGGTTTGACGTGATTGACAATATTAAATCTGAAGTCCAGAAAGTTTGCCCTGACACTGTTTCATGCGCTGATATTCTTGCTTTAGCTGCAAGGGACTCTGTTGTGGCAGTGAGTTTAAAACTTCTCTTCTGTAGTCAACAAATCACAAAAGGGAGCAGAAACGAAAATAACAACCAGAAATTTTGTTCTCCCCCTCTCTGTTCCAAAAACGGTATTCAACTCTCACCTGATTGGTTTGATACATTTCATTTCATGGTATGCAGCTAGGTGGTCCAACATGGGAGGTGCAACTCGGCAGACGAGACTCCACCACAGCAAGCTTAAGTGCTGCAAATTCTGATATCCCCTCCCCAACTGCAGACCTTGATGATCTTCTATCCTCTTTCTCAAAAAAGGATTTACATCCAATGAAATGGTGGCTCTGGCAGGTCAGCTGAACCCAATTCTACAAGAAGATGATTAATTTTCTGTCTTATGATCTGATCATCTGACCTTAGCTTTTTGAGTAGAGTTTCTTTATTCTTGAGGAACAATGTCTTGTGTAAACCAGCAGATTCTTTACCACCTTAAAATCTTATTGCAGGTGCACATACAATAGGGCAGGCCAGATGTGTGGTGTTCCGTAACCGTGTATACAATGAAAGTAATATTGATGCATCGTATGTTGCTTCCCTGAAATCTAAGTGCCCAAGCAATGGGGGGACAACAACATTTCCCCACTTGATGCTACGAGCCCCATCATCTTTGACAATGGCTATTTCAAGGATATTGTGAACAACAAGGGGCTAATGCATTCAGATCAGCAGCTATTCAGCGGTGGGTCCACTGATTCTCAGGTCACATCTTATAGCAAAGACCCTTCATCCTTCTTTACAGATTTTGCAAGTGCCATGATTAAAATGGGCAACCTGAGTCCCCTCACTGCAACAAACGGGCAGATCAGGAGCAATTGCTGGGAAGTCAACTAACAACAACAATTCTCCATGGCATTGATGGCATCACTTAATATCCATTACTATGCTTTCACTTGATTGAATCCAAATAACTATAAGAAAAACTAGGTAGAAAGCTCTATATTAGGTCATTTACACTCATGTTGGCAATGATCCTGTGGTTACCTTCCTTTGTTTCTCTATCTGTACTCCTACAAGTTAATGGTGGCTCATAATTAGCCCTTGAATAATACCATCTATTTTATGTGTTAATTCTAGTGTTGCATATAATCCACTCTCTCTCTCTCTGGGGTGGGGGGGAGGGGTGGCAAATGAGCGTGAGCATTTCAGTGTTAAAATTTTCTCAATAGCCTCATATATTGACCAAAGCACCCCAGTACTTGAGACATGTGATATGATATCAACATTCATATTTCTCCATTGAGGATAACTCTAACAGGGACAACAACAGTGCCGATATGAGAGGGAGGCCTCAGACTGTTCTGGCTGCCAATCCGTCCATATGTGCTGTACTCATTCCTTATGCCCAGTCCACTTTACCCTCACTTTTGGCAGCACTTTACAGTGTTCTGTCAACCGCTAGGATTCACAGCACGCTGTTTGGGTTCGAAGGTACGAAGGAAGGTGAGGGAAGGGGGTGTAATGGATTGTCAATTGTGGGTATGGGTTAGAGTGGACCATGTCCCACATTTGCATATGTTCTAATGTTACTGTGTGTATTTACTCCCACTCTACATCAACATTCAACATTTGGCCTGGATATCTGGTGTGCCATTTGGAATTAAATATCTTATGGGTGTGAGTTATGAAAATGTTCCTTTGGCCTTGTTCCTTTTTCCTTTCTAAGGACTCTATCTATGTATTGGTTCTTCCAATTTGACGAATACTAGCACTAAAAAGAGAGGCCATTCCCAAAAAACACTGCCTGAGCATAGTTGCAAAGAAAGCGGGCATGCCTTGGCATTTGGAGGTGACAGTATCACTAATAAATCTCCAAAGTTAGGGAAAATTGTATTAGCTTCTCTTGGGAGGAAAGAGAGAGTAGCATGAAGGCTAACAGAATTCATAGACGAGAGATGTTATACACCATGTATCAGTTTTAGTTACAGAAAGAATGGAGTGATGGGGTTACTTGGGACGGGGCTTTTCAAGCATGGTGAATATTGCGTAGGGCAGCAGTAATGCTTTTGCAATCATATTCCATGACCTTGATCCAATTCTCAAAGTCGCCAATTTCCTGGAATGAGGATTCATATTAATAGGAATTAGAAGCAGAAATAGGATTATTAGCACTAGCAGCATGGGAAACGGTATTGACCTTGATAGCAGTATTGACAGCCCGAGAAGCAACGAGCCACTGATCAGTCTGTTTGTGGAAGCGGGAAATGGTGGCAGACAGGGATCGAATTTCAGCTTCAATCCTCTTCTGATTCAGGAAAGAGTGTTGAACCCCTCCGTTGACGGCGTCGACAACCAGCTCCGACACCCGCAATCCCGCCCTCATTGCTTCCTTCTTTGCTTTCTCTGTCAAAACCAAATACAGATAGCCGCAAACGAATTGATGAATGTGTGTGTGTAAGAGAGAGAGAGAGAAAAGATACCAGTTTGTTGCCGAAGAGCGGCGGAGGACAGTTGATGATGATGGACTAATTGAACAAGAGAGGCTTCGAGTCCTCCACCCGCAGCCGCCGGAGAAGGATCCGCTACCAGTGATCTCCGGTTCATCGATGATACAGATACAGATACAGATACACTGGCCGATGTCGATTTTGACCAACACCACGAACAACGCCACCACGATCACAAGCGCCACTCTCTTTCAGTCCTACTCCTCACCGAGGCTCAAGGGAAAATCAAGTCGGATGACAATCTGGATCTGCGAGTGTTCGAACGATAGATTCGAATGCGTGTGAGGTACTTATCCACATATCTGATCTAGTTATGTCGTAGGGGTGCTGGTGAGCCCAGCCAGCTCGCGAAAAGCTTGCCAAGTCGAGTTCATTGATGGAAGAGAGCTGGGTTCGAGTATTTAATATTTTGAGTTTGTCACTTTGTTGAGCAAAAAAACCACGCTGAGGTATCTCGAGTTCTTGTCAAACTATTTTTTAGACCAAAGTTCTGAAAAATGATTATAAGTCCCCCTAAATTATGGTGTAAACTATATTGGTGGCCCAAATCCGACCTAAAGGGTTAACGGAGGTATAAAATGTCTATAATACTCATCTTCTTCTTCCTCTCCTCTCGTTACCCCACTCAAAACCGAAAACCCTAAACGCCCTCATCCTCTTATCTCTCCTCTTCGTCATCACCTTACCCAGAAACCTTAAGCCGCTATAATTCTTTTCCCACTTGGCTTCCATCGCTACCCGAAGAAACCTAAGCCTTCACGCATTTGTCCTGTTCTCTCCATACTCTTTCCACACGCCGAAACCCGAAACCAAAGCGTCCATCTCTCTCTCAAACTCTCTATCCACAATCGAATATTAGGGCGTTCAATTCGGGATCCGGGCAAGACAAGAAGGCAACGACTATGAGCTATAAAAGGGTGCGCAGGAGAACCGAGCAAGGGGGTGGATGGCGGTAGGCGAATTGATAGGTTGATTGAAGGGATATTTTGGTTGGGAATTGGATTTTCTGGTCTGGTAGAGATGGGGATATTATGGGTTTCCTCCATTTTAGGTGCTCTCCAATGGTGGAGCTCTTTGAGGCCATTGCCATGGGAGATTGAGAGAGAGAGAGAGAGAGAGAGAGAGACTTTGAGAGCAGAAGTGGATGAAGTTGAGGGTAAATTCGGGCTTTTAACTCTAATTTTTAAAAATCCTGCCTAAACACTCGGTTTTCTAACGTTATCGGCCGAATTTAGGCCACCAATATAGTTTACACCATAATTTAGGAGGACAATCATTTTTCAGAACTTTAGGTCTAAAAAATAGTTTGACAAGAACTCGAGGTACATCAGCGTAGTTTTTGGCTTGTTGAGTGAGTCTATACATACAAGAAATACTAATTTTATGAAATTTGGTTACATTAGCGTTTAATTAATCTTTTACTACCTTGATATATATTGTAACGCCGCATACTATAATTATCCATAAAACTAATTTATGACATAACCCAATCAAATTTAAGAAATATTTGGCAACGGAAGCTAATATAAGCTGGAGCATTACCGCCGTCTCTTCTAATAGAGACAAGGCCTATACCCATACATTTCACATATTGATATATATATATACTTATCCGCACACGCAGATCACAAGGTTTATACATTATATACTTAAACTTAGATAGTACAAAAGTCCGTCCGTTGGTTAACACATAATCCAAAATACATTAATCACCAAAACACAACATGCAAGTCACTACCCGATACCAGCCTTTTAGGATTCTTTTTCATCTGTTTCCTTCTCCTCATACAGTTCTCGATTAAATAACGGTTGCTTCTCTTTCCCTAAAAGAGTTTAAAACATAAAACATAAAACATAAAATGAGCGGGTTGGCTCAATACGTTACCCTTGCACTCTGTAAAATAATTTCGAAGAGTTAGTGAGCACGCGTGCGATTTTAAATTCATTTAAAACTCAAACATTTAAGCAAAATGCACAGTTTGTGTTTCCTGTAAACTTCTCAATTTTCAACTTCTCAAACGTTTTAGTTTCCGGCCATCACTAGGACCCCAATTTACATGCATTTGCAACCATGGCTTCGATTAAACGATTCGGTTAAAGTTCCCGTTTGTCGGGAAGGCCTAATATGTGGCCTCGATTAAACAATTCGATTAAAGTTCCCGATTATCGGGAAGGGCCCAATACGATTAATTCCGCTAATAGACATTTATGAACGATTAACGATTAACGATTAACGATTAACGATTACTTGGGTACTAAAGAGTTGTAGGCCGAAATAAAAACAAACACGATAACGTTTCTACGAACAATTAAAATTTAACTATTTTGGAAGGGTACAAGCAATAACTATTTTGGAAGGGTACAAGCAATAACGTACATCGGTCGATTTATTTCTATTTTCTTTGCTTCCCTGAATAGCCGTTCCTATTGAATTTCTCGTTTTCAAACAGAAATTTAATATTTGCATTAATAAACTTATTAGCCTTTCTTGTACCTATGTACTTTACATTTTGACCAATTCAATTGTCTAAACCACTAATGGGTTTAAAACTCCAATTTCCTCCTTAAATCAATTCTCTCCGAAGCTGTTACACTTTTAATTATATATATATATCCTAACCACTAACTAATTTATCATCTTCCAAATTAAAAATTTCAACTTCACAAAAACCATTTCCAATTTCAATAAAACCTCCAAATATATTTTCATCCATTTTTCTTTTCAAATATTAACCTAACCCAATTTGATTAATTCACTTCCCTAGAATAATCCTATAACTTAAACAGTTTTTACACACCCAATCAATCCGTTCATGCTCATAAAGAAAATCGAACAAGCATATTCACAATTATGAATATCTCAAATTTATCTCCAATACCAACTTAGCCCACAACAAACCCAAAAGAAATCCAATTTCACATATATCCATATTTCACAACTCTCCAAAGTTCATCCAATTCCACCAAAACCAAACAATTCATTCATAATCATATAAAAATCAAACAAGCACATCTACAATTATAAAGAAACCCCCAATTAATTTCCAATTCCATATGAACACATAATAATCCCTAAATCCAATTTCATTTTCTCCCACAATTCTTTCAATTCCATTCATAACCAATTCACAATTCATATATACTTGCCTAATTATTCCATAACAACATAAATTTGTGATAAAATTTGCTTAGAAATTAAGGATTGGAGATATACCTCAAACTGGGTTAGATGTGAAATTGGACGGTGGTGGCTCGGTGGTGGAGGCCCGGCGGCTTAGGCAACAGAGTGAGGGGTTGGTTGGCGGCGTCAGGCGCCGGCGGAGGCCACGGGCAGCGGCAGGCCAGCGGCTGGCCAGAACTAGCAGAAGCAGTAACAACAGGGGCAGAACAGCCCCTGCTGGCGAGAGGCAACGGGAGGAGGAGAGAGAAAGATTGGTGGCAGCAAGGTGGCAGCCAGGGCTCCAGCGACGGCTTTCTGGTGGTGGCCAGAGGCGCCGGCGATGGCTTGGTGGCGGTGGCAAGGGGCAGTGATCAGGGAAAGTGGAGGAGAGATGGGAGAGAGATGGAAGATGAAATGTCTATTTGCTTGTTTTATAAACCCCAATTCAGTGCTAATCTTAGTATCTTCCTCTGTTTTTATTATTAATTTTACACATTTATCTATTTTCATTTGCTTATACATATTTTCTAACTCTTTTTTTTTTCCATTTACTTATTATTTAATTATAAATAAATCGTATTTCGAGACATAATTTACATTATTCAAAATGTGAATTTATACAATTTACCTATTATTATTTGCGATTATCAAATTTGTTCACATATTTTATTTCGGTTTCAGTATTATGCTCGGCTCACTCCTCTAAAAAAAATATTAAGACGATGAAATGCAAATTTAAAATAATTAATTACGATTAAGTTTTGGGGTGTTATATATGTGTCATTTATTTTTAGATTCTCACCTTTTTCTACCTAATTTTAAGATACCCTCATCGTTTGAACTTGTATAAAATGAAATCTTACCAAAATCAAAACAAATAACCTTCCTTATAATGCGAACGTGTTCTTGTATCTAGCTTGCCTTCTTTTTTTCTATTTTTTGTTCTTTTTGTTCTTTTCTTTTCCTATCTTTTTTATTTTTCCAAAATAAATTAACAAAAAATTAATTCCAACATAATATTGGCTTGGACTCAAACCTAACCTAACAATTTTGTGAAAAAAGTGCGGCTCCATTGATTACATGGCAAAACTATTGGGAAATTAGGAATGAGGTACTTGGATATATCAACAAGTCGTGAACGGAATCACTTTACTTAAGACTCATTTGTTGTACCACAAATAATTTTAGGGATAAAGTGTTGATTAAACAAGTGTGATGTTTGGATTCATGGGCAATACCTTCAACATCAAACTTGGTGGGAGTTTCAACCTAAAGGAAACAGTGCTTTGGTATATCAAGAAGCTTTGCGGAATTAGAGATTGTGTCCGAACATGGCTATCGGTGACAATTATCCAAGTAAAGCAATGATATTCATGGTTGCTAGGAGACAAACAGAAAGTCGGATGGGCAAGAATGGTTTGGAACAAGCAAAATATACCCAAGCACTCACATATAATGTGGATTATGATACAAAGAAGACTACCAACAACGAGATAGAGTGCTCGAGTATAATAATGATTTTGAAAAGTGTTATCCATTATGTGAAACGGAATCAAAGTCACATAATCACCTATTTTTTCAATGCTCTTTTGTGCAAAATATCGGAGATAATATTTTTAAATGGTTGTCAATTCCCAACATTGGCAAAAACCTCATGGAGTTGCATGATTCACTACTGAATGGGAAATGGAGTAGAATGAAAACTCGGTTGGTATATGCAACCTATGCAACAATGCAATATCATATTTGACAAGAAAGGAATTGGAGACGGTTTAGACAAGTCGGGAAGTAGACAAACCAAATATATGATAATGTCCAAAAGGAAGTGAAATATAGGTTTGATTTTTTAGCCACTATAAATACAAAAGGAGCAAATTGGCAAAATGTTACTACATGATACATTGTAAGGACACATGTAAAGATCTATGAGTGAGGGAGATTTTCTAGAATAGTGGAAATAAAAAATCTTGCATTATTACAAAAAAAAAAAAAACAAGTGTGATGTTCAAGATTTCTCAATGTTCATCCATAGGAGTGCTGCAAGTCACTCACAAAGATGATAAGTTTGTATATATGTCTACCTTCATGGTTTATATATAAGGCCTTTGAAGCATGCAAACTGAATAAGATACAATCAAACGTCACACCTTTCCACTTGAAACTTTGTGTGAGTCATTTTATCTTAATTCGGACAACAATAACCATTAATTACAATGAACACGGGTCATGTCGGCCGACACGGGCTGCCCATGTTCGTTGCTTGAAAGCCAAAAACTATGCTAGACTAAAGAGTATAGCCAACATGACTCATGCCCTTCAACACGGGCAGCCCTCGTTGCCCGTATTGGTTGTAATTGGCCGTGTTGGCTACCACGATTGGCCCGTGGTGGCTACTATCCTTCCCGACTCTTATGTTTGTTGTCCTTTTGCCTTTTGGAGGCTATCCCGAGCTATCCTAATGCAATTTTGCCAATTACATTATTAGAATACCACAATAATCTCTCGCCATTTCAAGAATGAGAGAAATAATACTTAAATTTAAGAGTAATCTTGGAGATTCATACTTCATGAAAGTATCTTGCGATTTGAACTTCCACTTAGTGGACATAAATTCAATTAATTTGAATGCCTTATTAGACAAGTCTTAGAACTATACATCCTTTCCGACTAATTGGATACATCTCATATATAAATCTCAAAAACACTTAAAATTATGACACAAATTTAAAGGCCATGTGTCCATATCCTTCTTGAATGCATCAAGCTATGCCCTTGACTCTTAGAAGCGGCCGCACTTCATACTCACATAGGTAGACCTTAGAAAATTGCTCATGTAACACAAGCACACATCCGATCAAGGTCTATCAAGAGTAATTAAACTCACCCTCTTGAACATTACAAGTAAAACACTTTTACCTTGGGATGAAAATTAAAAGTGCTAATAATCACTATATAATGTTTTCACTCTTTGAACTTAAAAGTTGACATCTTATCAAGAGTTAAGTTGAGACTTCATTACTAGTGATCAAAGAAATGAGCTTAAGTCCCATCCCCCTTCATATTTTCAACACCAAGTCTCTTGTTAGACCTTTAGTTAAAGGATCAACAAGATTATTCTTTAATTGCATAAAATTAATAGTAATCACTCCATCCTTTATCAATTGATAAACATAGGAATGTCTAAGTCCAATGTGCCTTGATTTGCCACTATAGACATGACTATAAGCCTTGGATAGTATAGACTTACTATCACAATGAATGGAGAGTAGAGACATGGGTTTTGACCAATTTGGAATTTCCAACAATAAGTTTCTAAGGCATTCTACTTTTTTACTTGCTGTAGCTAATGCCACAAATTCAGCAGCCGTGGTGGAATAAGTAATGCAAGTTTGTTTCGTTAAGGCCCAAGAAACAGCTCATCCACCTAGTAAGAATACTCATCCTGATATAGAAGCATAATCCTCTTTATCGGTTATCCAACTAGCATCCGAATATCATTCCAAACTGAAGGATTACCTAAATAGAACATGCCATAGTGTTGAGTTTTCTTCAAGTATTTCAAAACTCTCCTTATTGCATGCCAATGAAATTTACTAGGATCACTAGTAAATCTACTTAGTTTCCCAATTGCAAATGCAATGTTAGGTCTTGTATATCATGGCATACATCAATGATCCAATAACCTTTGCATACTCAATTTGTGCAATGGGTCTTCTATCATTCCGAATCAACTTGTAAGTTGGATCAAAAGGTGATGTTGCAGGAGACCAATCCTTATATTTGAATCTCTGAAGCATTTTCTCAATATAATAAGATTGAGTCAGGCATATACCATCATTATTTCTAATGATCTTTATGCCAAGTATCACATCTACTTCTTCGATGTCCTTCTTAGAGAACCTAGCAAATGAAAAACTCTTGGTTTTCTCAACTTCTTCGAAGCCAGTCCCTAAAATCAACATGTCATCAACATATAGACAAATGATTATACCTTTTGCATGTTCAAACTTAGAATAAATACATTTGTCGATTCATTGATACTAAAGCCAAAAAAAGCACTACTTCATCAAATTTTTGATGCCATTGTTTAGGGGCTTACTTTAAGCCATATAAGGATCTAATGAGTTTGCATACTTTCTTTTCTTGTCTTGGAATGACAAAACCTTGAGGTTGCTTCATATACACCTCTTCTTCTAATTCACCGTTCAAGAAAGAAATCTTGACATCCATTTGGTGAATCACAAGCTTTTGAATTGCAGCAATAGCAATAAGAACTCTTATTATTGCAATTCTAACTACCGGTGCATAAGTATCAAAGTAGTCAATACTATAGTTTTGGTTAAACCCTCTTATCACCAACTGGGCTTTAAACCTTTCTATGGTACCATCTACTCCCTTTTTCCTTTTGAAGATCCACTTTGATGTAATACGTTTACATCCAGGGGAAATTCACTCAAAACCCAAGTATTATTTTCCATGATTGAGTCCATCTCTTCTTATATTGCTTCTTTCCAAAATGGTGTATCTTGTGACTCCATAGCATCTTAAAAAGAGGTAAGGTCTGGATCCATGTTATAAATATAAGGAATTTTATTTTCAATGGAATCCCTTGTTCCTTCTACCAAGTAGATGTAGAAATTCGAACCAAAGGATTTTTATTTTCTAATCCGCTTGCTCCTTCTTAATTCAACTATGTCTCCTTGCTCTTGACCATTACAAAAAGTCACGAGTGTTTGGAATATTTCTATGGGTTTAGGAATTGATGAAAACCTTGTTTCATCAACAAATTACATCTATTGATTCAATTACGGTGTTAACCGTTATGAAATCATTTGGTTCAATGACCACAAACCTATATGCTTTACTATGTTCAACATAACCTATAAAGATGCACTCAATTCCTCTTTCTCCCAATTTTCTTTTCTTAGGTTCCGGGACTCTTATAATAGCCCTACAACCCGAAATTCTGAAATAATTCATATTTGGTTTCCTTTTATTCCAAAACTCGGATGGAGTAGTAGAACTCCTCTTGTTAGGAACTCTATTTAGGATGTAACATGCTGTGAGCATTGCTTCATCCCAAAAACCATCACTTAAACCGAAATTAGAACGCATACCATTTACCATTTCAGTTAAGGTTCTATTTTTCCTTTCAGCCACACCATTTTGTTATGTTGTATAAGGTGCGGTAATTTCATGGATTATACCGGTTGATTTCAAATAACTTGGCTCATGGTATTGTCCACCCCTATCAAATCTTAAGCGCTTAATAAAGGTCTCACAATGCAACTCACTTTCAGATTTAAAGATCCTAAACTTGTCTAGTACTTCTTCTTTAGAATGCAAAAGGTAAACTTGGCAATATCTAGAGTAATAAATGAAAGTGACATAGTATTTCTTCCCTCCAATAGAAGGAGTGCTCGTGAAAATCACCTAAATCACTATGAATTAAATCAACTAATTTTGTGACTCTTTTAGTATTAGAAAAAGAACTTCTAGTAATTTTTGTTAACATGCATGTTTTACATTTCTCTTATCATTCCATCAAAATTAAGAATCAAGTCAAGTCTAGACATCTCTTTTAATCTTTTATAATTAACATGTCCTAGAGGATTATGCCATAGAAAAGAAGAAGAAGAAACAAGCATGTAAGCAGAATCATTCATCTTATCATTGCTACTAGAAGTATTAACAACATTAAACTTAAACATGTCTCCACACAAAAATGCATTTCCCACAAAGACACCACACTTAGACAGAATAAACTTATCGGCTTCATACACTTGCTTGAAGCCAAACCTATTGAGAATATTACCCGATACAAGGTTCTTTCTTACTTCCGGAGCATAGTACACATCATTCAAAGTAAGACCTTTTTCGAAGTAAAAACTAAATCTATTTGACATTTACCTAGGACATTGGCCTTAATAGTGGTGCCCATGTAGAGAGCCACTCCATTATCCATCGGTTCAAAAATCTTGAAGAGGCGGTCCTTGCACACATGCCTTGAAGCACCCGAATCAACCCACCAATCATTGTCACTTTAGACAAGATTCATTTAATCAACGATCATGGCCACAAAGTTGTCCTTTGTCTTTGCCTTTTGGTTGTTCAATCCATGCTTTTCCTTCCAAATGGTGCGGTCTCTCTTCTTATGGCCCGGTTTGTTGCATTCCCAACAAACCACTTTAGCCTTCTTATTTCCCTTGTTGCCATAGTCCTTGTTGGGCCTCTTCTTGTTTGGTACTTGTTTGGGTTTGTGCCAAGACATTTTTGCTACTCCTAACACTCGATTTTAACTCTCAATAAATTCTAACTTAGGATTCTTATGCAATTTTTTTACTTTATCGGGTAATCTATCAAAGGAGCGAAAACTCGGATACCACTAAGGATTTAAGGAGTTAAAAGAAGGTGGGGTTTGGGTTTGAGGAAGAAAAGAGCAAAGCATGAAGAAAGAAGTCCTGCGGAACATGGTGTGACAGATGCTAGAACATGGCGTGCCGAGTGCCGGTTTTGGCACGACCGTGCGGAATGTGGCACGACAGATGCCAAAGCGGATTTTCCCTGCAGTTTCATACAGAAAGGTGGCATGACCGTGCCAAGTTAATTTTCAGGCTCTATAAATACGTTGTTTCGGCCCCTAAAAGAGGGCTCGTTATTTTTCTATTTTTTAGAGTTTTATTAACAGCTTTCTCTGTAAACTCTCTCTAAATTTTCTTAATGTTGTGAGTTCAAATCAATGCAAGTTTAAGCTTTTTATTTCCATTTGATTCCTTGGCAAATTTTCTTTACTTTGATGCTAATTTCAAGTATTTTACTTCATGCTCTGTTTTGATTCTTTCCAAAACCCACTCCAAAATCCCCTATTTAGGTGAGAGAGAGGGTAAAAGTGATTATAGACTCACCTTTAATTAGGTTAGAGGCTTTTCCTCACTTTTGCAATCTTAATCACCACCTTAAATGCACTAATGCCATAGATTTTCTCTTTTCCCCTTTTCCGTAGTTTTTTCATTATTAGACCCACAAAATGAGTGGCTTTGATTGGAGAATTGTGCTGGAAATTAAACATGAAATTAATGTTGGAGATGCTCGCAATGGGTAACTTTTCCTTAGTCCCTCTTTTAAATTTTTGTTTAGTGGTGGCTATTTAGGACTATTTTTATTTATCGCTCTAGTTGTGGATATTAGGATTGCTTTTCATTTGTGAGTAGTTGTGATTTTGTTGGTGATCGGTTTGAGGAGAAATTTGGTTGTTGTGCCCCAAGTAGGTTTGATCAGCGTTAGGTAGCTTAGCTTAGCGTAATTGTTGGTTTTAGTCTTAAGTGTTTGTTAATTAGGTAGATTAATTGTTTGTTAGTTGTTTAGTTCATTTAGTGAATCCCCTTTCAATCAAATATTAATGGTAGTTTCCATCCATCCTTGAGGACGATAATCTAAACCCTTGATCTACAAACGAATAGTACTTTCTGTCTATGGCTAGGTTCACCATCCTCTACCACATGAATCTTGGAGGCATGCTCCTTTGATTCATCCTGCATACAAAAATCTTCTTCTATACGAAGATGGTTAGCCAAATCCTTATGAGTCATATCCTTGTTCTTATGCTTTAAAGTTCTTTTAGTGTCTTTCCAAGAAGGGGAAGTTTGTCCACTATAGAAGAAATTACAATAGAATCATCCATGTGCATCTTATGTTGCTTAAAGTTACTTAAGATACATTGAATTTCATGCATTTGGTCTAAAATAGAATGTTATTCAACCATCTTATAATTATTAAATTGACTGACAAGGAAGTTTTTACTAGATGCATCCTCGGTCATGTATTTGCACTCCAAAACGTCCCAAAGTTCCTTGGCGAAGTTGACATTCTGGTAGATATCAAACAAGGCATTGGACATCCCCTTCAAGATGTGACCCCTGCATATATAGTCATCATTCTCCCACTTCAGTATTCTACGAGATTGCTCCAAAGTCTCCTCTTCAATCTCTACCGGGTAGGGAATATTAAGGACAAACACAACCTTGAGAGTTATGAGGAGGAAGTGCATCTTCTTTTGCCAATGTCACAAGCCCACACCTTCAAACTTTTCCAACTTCTAAAAGTTTGAAGTTATCTCACGAATTGTTGCCATCTTTCACAAAATAGGTCTTAAGATTGTTGGGAATTAGGAATGCAGATCTGGATATATCGACAAGTATTGAACGAAATCACTTTCCTTTAGACCTATTTGCTGTAACACAAATGATCTTAGGGATAAAGTGTCTAATTAAACAAATGTGATGTTCAAGATTTCTCAATGTTCATCCGTAGGAGTGCTTGCGATCACTCACAAAGATGAGAAGTTTGTGTATATGTCTTTCTCTCCCTTCATGGTCTATATATAAGGCCTTTAAAGCATGCAAACTGGATAAGATGCAATCAAACGTCACATCTTTCTACTTAAAATGTTGTATGAGTCATTTTATCTTTAATCCGGACAACAATAACCATTAATTATAATGACACGGGCTATGTCGACCGACATGGGCTGCCCATGTTCGTTGCTGGAAGCCAAAAACTATGCCGGACTAAAGTGTACAGCCAACGCGTGTCGTGCCCTTCAACACGGGCAACCCATGTTGCCCGTATTGGCTGCAACGGGTCATGTTGGCTACCACGGTTGGCCCCGTGGTGGCTGCTGTCCTTCCCGACTCTTATGTTTGTTGTCCTTTTTCCTTTTGGAGGTTATCCTGGCTATCCTAATGTAATTTTACCAATTACATTCTTGAAATACCCCAACAAAAACTATAATTATTATGATAATTCATTAGATTGTCCAAGATATATACACCTAGAGATAGAGGAGGTACAACAGTAACTATTTTCTTTGGGTTCCGATTATGTTATCAACATTTTGCTTTTTTTTTTAAAGCTTTTGCTCTCTTTTTCTCTTTTATTTTATTCTTATTTTATAACACATATACGTATACGGTCATTTAAGTCATTTAAACTAATTAATATAGTGATTACTGCAAAATAACAATAATGATGATTACGATAGCTCCCACAATGTGAACCATGCATGTGCCATGATTTAGTCTTATTCATTTATAAAACATTAAAGTTAATTAAAAAGAATTTTTCTTGAAAGGTCTTTAGATTTCAAATTAATCCCATTCATTGGCTCTATTTGACAATTGGTCGATTGAATTAGTTGTTAGCTATTGACTTATTTAATTAGTCGTTTGTATTAGTTGTTTATAATAGAAAAAGTATTTGGTAAAATTAGTTGTTTCTAGAAAAATGTAAATTAAAAAAGTAATTTACAAAAGCCAATTTCAAAAAGTTATTGAAATTAACTTTTTGAAAATGTATTTACGAGGGTAAAAAGATATTATAAAAAACCAACTTTTTTATTTTTTTATTTTTTTACAAGGTAAGCAAACCAACTAATAGGTAGCCCTTCTCTCAAGGGTTCTACCCAAGTTGTCTTCCATTAGAATGGAGAGAAAAGAAGAAGATAAAGGAATTGATGTCCAAGACACGTAATTAGAAATACAAAGTCCATATTTTGCCACCCAATCACCGCTTTGTTCCCTCTCTCGAATGTATGTCGGATAATGACTCGGTTGCAACTTTTGAGAAAGTGACGTGTATCCTGTATATGTGTATGGATTTCCCAAGGTATCTCGCATTTCACCCTTTATACCGTTGATGACAACTTGGTTATCTCCTTCCAAAACAATTGATCGGAAGCTCGCTTGCACCTGCTGCTCCGACTCCATTACGCATTGCGTAAGCTTCGACTACCAAAACAGATGCTCGGCCCCAAATTATATGTCCCAGCTTGAATAAATCTCCCGTCCCAGTTCCTAATTACGAATCCACCCGCAATCGAAGAAGAAGATTTGGAACCATCAAAATTTATTTTGATGAACCCCCTGGTGGTTTATGCCACTGACAAACTGTGATGAAGAGTATGGTAAAGTAGACTGGGTACTTGAGTGTGGATTATACAGATGGTCCAGTCTATCCCTAACTCTCCATTCGGCCCACACAATTTTGGCTTTCGGGATTGTGGCCAAAACACTATAGTTCCTATTATTAAAGACCATATCATTCAGACTTTTCCATATGCTCCATAATACATGGACCATTCGAATCATTTGATTGGGTTTTTTCAAATCTCTAGCCTTGCGAAACATATCAATTAAAGACAATATCTCGTGCATTACTCAGATTTATATCCAACCATTTATGCTGAAATACTTTATTCCAGGTATCTTTCACAATAGGGCACTCGTGAGAAAAGGTGATTAATCGATTCATCATCGAGTCTTACAAAGTGGACACAAAGAATCAACAAGTGTACCTCTTTTAATAAGGTTGTCTCGTGTAGCTAAAGCATTATGTCCTATTTTCCACAGAAAGATTTTCACTTTGGGCATGACATCCATATTCCATATCCAGGCGTAGTCCCATGCCGAAGACATGGATGGGATATTGTGTGCATTCCACGTAATCGACTTAACAAGTGAACTCACCACTACTCGATATTCCCCAATAGGAACTGTCTTCCAAATCATTAGTTGGAATAAGTATAGTCTTAATTAACTGGCATACTTCATTGGGTAGGAAAGAGCTAAACCAGGCCATATCCCACTCCCTTAATGGAGTGATACATTGACTAACAGTGGCATCCAAGGATGGTATATTCGAATTATTACTATCATAAAAATCAATCGGTTTTAAATTACCACACCATATATCATGCCAAAATTTTACTTTTTTCCATTACCAATTTTCCATCTTAATCCCTTTTTGAAATTATCCCTTTCTTTCAAGCAAGCATTTCCAAGCCTAAGAGTCGAAGGTTTAATTTTCCTGGAGAAAAATCCATATTTAATGGATACTTGGATCTCATAGTCTTAGCCCAAAAATTGTTATCATCATATAAATATTTCCATATAAGTTTGCATAAAAAGCTTTATTCATCGCTTCGCTTTCCTTAGACCTAGTCCTCCTAGTTTTTTTGGCATACATATCTTATCCCAAGACACCATAGGTAGTCCTTTAATATCCTGTATTTTTTCCGGAAAAATCCCGATTAATTTTATCAAGTGAATCCGATGTTTTTTCGGGAGCTTAAAACTTTGCATTGTATGTGCCGGTAATGCTTCCAAATTAGACTGGATAAGAACTACCCTCCCCGCTTTTGAAAGAGCATTAGCATTCCATTTTTGAAGTTTTATATCCGCTTTAAGCAAAATATCCGAGAAGGTGTGAGAACTTGCCCTTCCTCTCGAAGACCGAACACCCTAGATATTTTCCCAAAGAGTCTGTCCGCGGTATATTAAATACTACAGACAACCATATTCTCGTCCATAGCACGTAGCATTTTTAGAAAATACTAGAGCCGACTTTTGAAAGTTAATAAGTTGTCCTGATCGAATACAAAATTCGTTCAAAATGGTCCGAAGCTTAAGGCACGTTTCATAGTTAGTCTTACAAAAAGAAGACTATCATCCGCAAATAGTAAGCAAGGTAACTTCGCGACCGAGGGCAAATCTTGATCCCTATACTCGATTTTGGTTGCATAGCAGCTAGATGCGATCTATTTGCAAGTACATCCATACATATAATAAATAAGTATGGTGACAGAGGGTCACCTTGCCTAAGACCTCTAGTTGGTCTGAAAAACCCACAAGATTCATCATTAATGACAATAGAATATGATATCGACGTAATGCATTCCCGTATCCAATTGATCCAAATGTCGTGAAATCCCATATCCTTTAGGCATGTAAAAATAAAATCTCATTCTACTCTGTCATAAAAACCAACTTATCAAACATCTTAAATATTCTTTTTAATTAAGTCAAAAAGTCAAAATTTTCTCAAAAAGTTATTTATTTTTAATCAAAAAGTCATTTGTCAAATATGGTAAAATATTAATAAAGAAAGAATAATCCAAAAAAATAAATCAAAGAAAAAAACATTGATAGTAACGGATTAATAGTTCTGCACCCCCTCAATTGTCCGGCTTGGCCCCTCCACTTTTCCAGTAGCCGCCTCCTTCATTTTTTCCGGCCAAGCCCCTCCAAATTTTCCGACGTACAACCTGTTTTTCCTACTAGCCCCCTCCATTTTCCGGGCCAGCCCCTCCGTAAACTGTACAGCCACAAGCTTTAGCTCAGTAGCCCACAATACTCTTCAAAAGATCGTCGGCGTTGCCACCATGGGAGCCACGTAATAACAACCTCAGTGGCATTGTCACTGGTTGAACGACGGACAGGGAGGCAAGTCGCAACGGAACTGAGGGAGGCGGTGTATATTTGCCAGAATTTTCGACATGTAGGAGATGTATAAATCGATTGTACTGCTTGTAGAATGCAATAACATCAGAAACATGGCCCAAACAAGAGAAAAGTAGTCGGTAAAAATGTGGTTCGCCGGAAAAAATGGTTGCCAAACTATGCCATGAAAGGGAGGGAGAACTGAATTTATTTGTCACTTTAATCAGTCTATTCTGTTTGGTTTGGGAGAGTAGGGGAGGGCTTCTAGATTCAAACACCAAGTTTGGATTCACTATGTCAAAAATCAGATGCATTATCCTCAGAGTTTTCTATTTCAATGGCCGGCTTTGTTGGCAAAGTCTTGTTCTCGGAATTTGGTGGGACAGGAGGAGCTTAAGAGAGAAACTCTTTTGCTTACTTACAGAAGTAATAACTCAAACAGTTAGAAGACAAGAATACAAATGTTCACTTGATAGCTCATTAGTTGTTAATTCTACTCTTGCCCTTTGATGTTTAATATATATATAAACTTGTATACTCAAGAGATGACCATTATGAATACCGCAATGTAAGCTGCAAATTGGATTAACTGTTGTAAGTTATATTACATGCATCTGGGAATTGTTACCAAATATTTGGATTCTTCTCATCATTCGCACAAAAAAAAAAAAAACCATTATAAAATACAACTAACAGATGTAAAAAATTTTGAGTTTGTTCTTCTATTATGTCAATGTAATTGACCATTGGTAGCTACCTTCCATAAATAACTTCCCCATTTAAATAACTTGACAAAAATTCCTTGTGAAGTAATATATCTTCTCATACTTCAAAAATATTCACTTTAGAATAGTAGTTACAACCTTCTTTTTCGTCAATGTCAAGTATGACAACTTTCAAGCTTAGCAAATAAGATAACAAATCTTCTTAATATTATGCCAGCTTAATTTAGCACAAAATCAGGTCACAATATCATACATAAAATTAGCCATATCATGATAATATTTCAATGGATCATACAAATCAATCAATAATATTAGTATAACATCAAGATAATATGCACAATATATTGATAATATTTACCCAAAATATGATGATATTTGGTGTGCTGCTCCCTTAGCTGAATCTTCTTGGTATTGGGGGGAAAAAAAGCTCCTTTGGCTCAGAGAGACTTTTGTCCTGCACCTAGATTGGAATCACAACACAAGCACTCTTTATACCATCTCTATGCTTGGCTGTTGGGTCACACTGATAAGGTTAATAATGCCAGAGTGGTCTGGTGTAAGTCATATGTATTTCCAAAGCATAGTTTCTGTCTATGGAGATGTGTTTTTGGCGGGTTATAAAGATAGGCTGCAGAAACGGCAGACTAAGACTGATTCGTTGTGCTGTCTGTGCCAGATTAATAAGGAGAGGATCATGATCATTTGGTTTTTGGCTGCTCATATAGCAAGCAAGTACTGAAAATTGTATTTGCTTGGCTTAGAATTCCTCTTCCTTATATTGATACACAAAGAAGCATCAAATGGATTGCTAGACATCCCTCTTTACAAGGAACCAGAAGAGCTGTATGGATTAGCTGCTGTGTTGTCTATTGCCTTTGGAATGAAAGAATCAAAGAATTTTTGTTACCATAAAAAATATTCAGCTAATCAATTCAAACTAACATCAAACATGTAAAATGCATCAGTTAATTATAAATATCATCAAATAGTTACTCAATTTATTGAATAAGAGAATATAGCTACACATTAGAAGTATTAAACAAAGGACTACCAATTCGTCAGTCTACACTTATTGCTGCAGGGCCAAATTAATGACGCTGAGATACAGTCAAGTTTCAAGCACACCGAGTTTAAATTATAATGTTTTTCAATTCAGCTTACAAGACTAGACAATAGACCGAATATAAATAACACATATTACAACTTAATGGTACCTTAAACTCAAAGCCTAATACCATGTCGAGATATTTCTTCATATAATTGTTTTTCTAATGCGCCAAAACTTTCATAAGATTAATTGAAATATATGTAGATGTAGTGCGAGAACATAAACATTGATATGCATGTATGCATCTATGTTATAGCTGAGTGCTTAAGTTGAATATTTGATTAGTTGAATTTGATCTGAAGTTAAACAAAACATGATCAAAATAGGTATCTGATCTAATGAATTTAACTAATTAGTTGAAAATAAAAAAGAGGGGCGAAAACAAGCTAAGGTGTTTAGAACTCTAAAAGGTACAGTTTGGCTTATCCTTTTTTTTGGGGGGGCTAATGGTGGCAAAAATGAATGACAATGATCAGTCAAAGAATGGTACACTATGATCAGCGGAGAGAGAAGGAAACCCGGTTGCGGCAGCAGAATTAGGAGGTGGCGGTGTATACAAGGAAGCAGCGGGGAAGATGAGACCACGACGACAGAAGTGGCTGACAGAGGGGGTGTAGCTGGGGGCGGTGGTGGGGCAGCCTGCTGGGATCGAGGCTGAGGCTGAGGCTGAGGCTGAGATGACTGTAGCTGATGGGTTAGAGACACTGCTACTACAGCAGCAGCTGTGACAGAAGTGGTCAAAGAATTATTGTTGTTGTTGTTGCTGTTGTTAGAAGGAGGAGGAGGAGGAGCCGTAGCAGCGGAAAGGAGAGTATTAGCCGCAGCCTCCCGGTATTTGTGCTTGAGAATTTCAGCCCTAACTGCATTCAGCTCTGCTTGCAATGTCTGGACTTGTTGCTGTAAAGCGGAGATTGCACCCATGCACCCGTATACTGGATCCCTTAATCTCACGTTCGCTTCATAAACTAGACTATTTGCTGCATCCGCCCTTTGACTCTCCGGTACCTCCTACAAATTAGTGCTAAATTTATTGAGCAATACAGTATAATTTCTAATTTCATTACAAAATCCAACAAAATTACTACTCATGATGATTACTAATTCAATATTAGATCAAAAAGAATTAATTAATAAAAATATAGTGCGTAATTAAGATGTAGCATATATATACCATAAGCATCTTGGAAACATTGCTGGCGCCGAAGACCTTGTGAACGGCGGCAAACTTGTGGGGTTCATGAGGGGAGAAGTAGGGGCAGAAAGGACACTCCTCTGCACAACGTCTCCTGAGAAGCTTGCAAGCGGCGCATGGGGTGATGGTGTTCAAGCTCGCCGCTGGAGGCCCCAACATGTGTCTCCTTCCCATGATCTCTTCCTTCTTCTTAATACTATTTTGATTATCAATATGCCAAGCCCCCCTGTTGCATCTATCTCTCTCTTTATCCTTTTTCCTATCTCATCCTCCTTCTCCACTCTCTCTCTGCACCAGTACATGATATATATGTTTAAGAAACAAGAAGAAAAGAAAATTGAATCAAAAAACGAATGAATAATATACATATAAAGCCAAAAATAACAGGTAAAATTGAGAATAATCGACCATTTGACCGAGTAATTTTTAATTTGAATAAGAATGGAGATCTAGCTAGCTAGGCACAGCTGTAGCTGTACTACTTTTATATTGTAATTTATCATCTTTGACTTTGAAAACTATGCGCTACTGCTACATCTGATCTGGGGTTTTCACCTTTCTCTGAACATTCACATATATATGCTGTGTTTTGTTGTGAACATTGGAAAGTTGGACGAAGAAGAATAAGAAGAAGAGGAGCTCTTAAATGGAAGGCAAGAGAAGGGTTGGATTGGCTTAGGACAAATGAAGAGTTATGGTGTTGTGCAATACTAAAACGCGACTAGTTAGGTCAAAGTTGCATTAATTAAACAATTGGAGTAAGAACACCAAAAAAAGAATTCGAGTAAAACAAATTAAAGGCAACGAAGACATGGATTTTTTTGGGGGGTAGGGGAGGTAGGGGTGGAAGGGTGTGATAGGATTATAAGATAGATATGGAGCTTATGGTAACACAATTCAGCATCACATTGATCATATTATACACTATGATGATGTACGCAGAGTGAATTATTTGAGACTTATATTAGGTGAATTTTTATAAAATTAAATAAAATAAAAATATTATTGAATACAGCAAAAAGTATAAACTGACGACTTAGTGGCATTTGTCCCCTTTGGTTTTTTAGTTAAGGAATTGTAAGTTTGAATTTCATTGTAGGTATGAGTAAATAAAACCTTAATTTCTTGTTCTCGTATCTTCACCAACTATAAGATACATACGTATTTTACTTTGTGAGTACATTGAGCCTTTAATTAGTGTTTCACTAATTAATAAAAGGGTATATCAAGAAATTGAATTAAAATATAGGGCAGATAAAATGAATTAAAATTAAAATTTGAACAATAGGCTATATATATTTTTAAAACTAGTTAATCTTGACTAAGGGTTAGTAAGGTATTGGATCACAACCACCAAGGGACCAAGGGGATGATCCACATACATCTGTTTTCTTTTTAAACTTAAATTCGAAGAGAACAAATAATAAAAGGATGGAATGCGTATATTTTTTTAAAAATAATTCAGATGAACTAGAAATTAGTAGTAGAATACAATTAGAATACAAAAAAAAGAAAAAAGAAAAACATCAAATATAATTAACGCACCTAATATAGTTAACATATTAATTTTAACTGTTAGATTGACATTGTATTGACACTCTGATATGTTTTTGAACGAATAGATTATAAAATTTTAATTAAATGCCAGAAGGTTTTGGTGGTCTTGTCCATGCTTGGCTTGGCTCACATGTGGTTGCTTCACCGTTTGATCTTGACTTCTTGAAAGGGGAAAGCCAAGCCACCCTTCCTTGAAAGTCTCTCTTCTACTTGCACGTTACAAGGATTTTTGCCCAGTTATAAATTATAAAAAGTTTTGACAATTTAAGAATTCAATAATAAGTTGATATGATTTACTAAGTATTTAACTTGCACGTTACATGCATATTTGATTGTTTCAAGATTTTCCTTTTGGATGACGATTGATAAAATAAATAACACATAATAAGTAATTGCGATCATAACACCATGCATGCCTCCAAACTAATATACACATAATCCCTCACATATATATTTGTTATTTATTTGACGTCATGCAAACAATGCTTTAAACATTTATTTATTTTTGATCCAATTAATTATAAAAGCGCTTTATTTTTTTATTTTTTTTTGGTGCAGAAGAGGGGTAAGCCCCAAACATAATTAAATTAATTATTAATAAACTTGGGCCAAGAGGCTCCTACATTATCTGCAAATAGTAAACTTTATAAACGTATATATCTTGTTTTAATAAATGGCATGTACATTCAACTAAATTATAATGACAAAAAAGTATAAAGCAACCTAAAAGTATTCTTTCTCCTCCTAATTACCATTAATTAATTAAAACCATGTCCCAATCTCTATGATGCACCAACTTAGAATTCAATAGATGGCCATTATTGTAACATATCAAAGCTAATAAGGTATATATTTGTATCTGAAATGAATCTATCTTGTATCTCCATCAGATAAAAACCCTTTTTTTTTTTGGTTATAAAAACGCAAAATAAGAGTACGATAAGCATCTACCTTTGCCTGTTATTGAAGTAAAAATATTCGTATGAGACTTCTTGTTTGACCCGTAATTTGAGGCTAAGAAGTCGCATAATTGTTTATTTTAACGTAGAGTTTTCCATCTTGAAAACCATTTGAGTGTTAAATAAATAAAAAGGAGTACTGATGGATCAGCAGCAGCTTGGGTTTACTTCCTGGCGGTGTATGAGAGAGGAGAGAGCTAAACGAATCAATTCATGATTATTGTCCCATTAAATATACCGATACTGACTTTAATTGCAATTAATGGAAGTCACCGGCCACCATGTGATATGACCTTACCAACAATCCCAGGAATTTAATACGACATAAGATCCCAATCCTCAGTATATTTTGTTCAGTATTGACCTAAATCACTTTTACTTTTCTTTCTTTCTCTATGGTTAGTAACGCTATTGCTAGCGTTGTTTCCAAATACGCAATGTAAATACTAACACCCATAATTCAAATTAAACCAACAACCTTCCTAATTACTGCTCTATTTTTTCCCAGATTTTTTACTTTCAGTTTAATGAGGTCGTACAAGTCTTGGAGTCTCTCATCAGGAGTATGACGGAAAAGCTACGATATGTAAGTGTAGTGAGCTACTTCTCACTTAATAAACTTCTTGTTATCATGGATATGATGGAGCTTGAAGTGGAGTCTCTCAACATGTGTGATGTTTCGTTAGAGCTGATGGTGCGTTTAGTTGGGAAAGGTATTGTGCATGGATAAGCTATCTGAACACGTTTGCCTCGCCTGGGGCGTGGCTCGACGGCATAAGCAAACTCTTTGATGGCAACATGAGAACACACCACGGATAAAAGGGGTAACACATGACGTAGCATGGTTGCTAGGTGCTCCAAGAGCTGAGTGCGTGGAGTGGTATGTGGACTAGGTTGGAATAGAGTATCGTGTTCTCTTAATGGTGGTTTGGCGCCTTGATAAAAGGCTTCTACTAAAGGGGTTGGGTAAATTGCGAATAATCTGGACTTTTGATTTCAGTGCAAATGTAAAGAGTCTAATGAATAAAGGGAAACTTTGTCGACGGGAAACAGATGTGGCCATTGTTAAGTTTGACTGCCCAGGGTATCCCTTTAAAGTTACAAAGCTTCATTATCATTACATGGATATCATAATCACTTGTATGTGTAGTGTATTTCTGTTTGCCATGATAGATAGTGTATATGGAGGGTCTAATGAATGAAATCAAATCAGAAGATAAACAATCATTTATCCAAGAAAAAACAAACAGAGAAGCCGGCGATACACAACTTGCTCGGCTGCTGTTTTATATATCACTGTGCCATGAAAGTATAAACATGTATGCACAAAATGCATGACAGATAACAACCCTAATAATCCACATCCCCTACTCTGTAAGAAAAGGAAGGACTAGCCACAAAGTAACTCATAATCCGGGTACAACGGAAAAACCCGGATAGAACTAGAGAAACTTAGATGTTGACGAACAGGATCCGACCATTATGCTAAGCTAAAAAAAAGGAAAAAAATACTCTTGACAGAGAAAGCATTAGCAACAATTATCGATCACCAGGATTATATTGGGAGGGGCAGCGATCAAGGAATTAAGCTAATTAATTACAAAGAAACAGTGACAGTAGTAGTAGCAGTAGCAGTAGCAGTAGCAGTAGCAGTAGCAGCAGCCACAACGTGATCTTTTTGGCTGGGATGAGCAGGAACAATCTCAACCTGATCTGTTTGGGTGGCTCAGGCATTAATATGCTGGTCATCACGATCGTGGTGATAAACCAAACTGCAGAGCTGCGGCCTCACCTTTTTCTTCCAAATCTCATCGTATTGGTAAGCCGCGGAATGATCACCTCCTCTTTTCTTTACCTCCACTATTACCAGACGCTCCGTCAGTGGACTAATGTCCACCTTGGCCACCATGCTCCCGTTTGGCCCTTCCAGCTCCACCCCCAGCAGCATTCCTTGCTCCACTTGAGCATCACCCTCATTGTCATGTAATCCGCGTCCGCTTTGACTGCCTCCCCAATTCTCTCAACGATTTTATCCACAGGCTCTGCTGATAAAAACCTTTCCGCGTTCACATCCACGGTCGGGTTCAAGGACTCGCAGAACAACCCTGACAAATCGAGGCCAGAGCAGAAAGAAATCAAATGGAAGGCATTGAGAGGAGAAGGAGAAAGGGAAGAAGAAGAAGACGATGATGATGATGATGATGATGACGATGATGAAGTGGTGGTGGTGCTAGAGTTGAACAACCGCTCCTCCTTATCATGGTAACAATTGGCATCATGATAATAGAAATTATGAGGGAGGAGGAAGGCCCCGTCTTTGGTGAACCAGGGGTCTCGGATGATAGCATCGATAGTGATGCGAGTACTGGGGTTGGTGTCAAGGAGGAGAGAGAGGAAGCGCTTGAGGTCGGAGGACATCCATTTCGGGCACTTGTACTCTCCTCTGTAAATTTTCTTGTACATGGCCATGAGGTTAGGGTCGTGGAAGGGCAGGTAGCCAGCGGTGAGGACGTAGAGTATGACCCCACAGGACCAGACGTCGACCTTGGAGCCCTCGTAGCCCTTCTTGGCGAGGATCTCCGGAGCCACGTATGCCGGGGTTCCGCAAAGGGTGTGCAGCAATCCAATGGTGTTGATGTTGTTGACCGCGGCGCTCAACCCGAAGTCTGAAACCTTGAGGTCCCCGTTGTCGTCCAGGAGCAGGTTCTCCGGCTTCAGATCTCGGTGGTATATGCCCCGGCTATGGCAGTAACCCACCGCGGATATCAATTGCTGGAAGTACTTGCGGCTCAGATCCTCGGAAAAACGCCCCTTGGCCACCTTGGTGAATAGCTCCCCTCCCTTTACGTACTCCATGATGAAGTAGATCTTGGACTTGGACGCCAATACCTCATAGAGGCGGACGATGTTGGGGTGGCGGAGGCGGCTCATGATTCTTATCTCCCTCTTTATGTTATTCATCAGGCTTGTCCCGGCTATCTTCTTCTTGTTGATCACCTTGATCGCCACGCTCTGCCCATTTCTTATGTTCCTCCCGTAGTACACCTTTGCGAAGGCCCCGCACCCAAGCAGCCGCCCCACCTCATATTTCCCCAACAGCGCCCCCTTCTCCGTCGCCATCCGCAGACTTATCTCTTTAAATGTCAATTGATCAATCTTAGCTAGCTTTCTTCTTTCCTTTTTCCCGGCCCGATTAATTCAATTCACCGATTTCCAATCTCAGCGCACATGTCCAACCTCTGGTTAAGATGCCAGAGCAGAGATCGAACAATGAGCTGAGGAGAGGATTTGGACAAACAAAGACAAGATCAAACAACAAAGATTATGATTGGACTTATATCAATTAATTCAATGTTCTCCTCTTTTGTCTTTTCGTGTTGGATAGGTTTTATTCATTCAAAATCATATTCTTACTTTTCTTTAATCAATTTGCTTTATTTGGACTTTGGCCAGTTGCCTTTCAAGACAGGCGGAGATTGAAAACAGGCCTTTTTGAGCTGGAAGCTGAAAAATGTCTCTCTCCTGTCTCTCGCCTCACTCATTAAAATGATAATAGAAGGGATTCTCATATTATATATATATATGAATGATGATAGAAGAGGCAAAAGATTATAACATAGATGCCTGCAGATTATTGACAACTATAAACGAAATAATTAGTAGGTTCGAAATTAAATTTAACTATGCATTTACTTAATGTATCGTTTTTTATAAGTTTATAACTTAGATACACTATATGTCTAAATACAATTTTTTTTTTTTTTATATTAATAGGCAACTAGAGTTAGGAATTTATGTTTTATGAAAACACCCTAAGTGAGGAAAGATATTAACCATGTTTGACAAAAAGTTTTTGCTCTCAAAATGAGTTTTTGCGATAATTAGTTATTTGGCTTTGGTCAATAAGCTAATTGGGTTGTTTGTGTTAGAACTTTTGTCATTCGGTAATGGTTTCAAAGCGTGTACATAGCACTTCTCTTAAGGTTTAATTTGCGCCTACTATTGTGCAACCAATGGATCCGCGAATTAGCCTTTAAGATGCGATGATTATTGAAAATTTCATGATTTTGAACCATGTAACATATTAATTTAAATTAAAATAAGAAATAAAGACGTGTTTTACTATAAGACACGTATCTTATCCAAGAGATAAAGCCCTCTCATAATAAATTTTCTCCATTCTTAAGACTCAAATTTGAAATCTTGTTTAATTAGAACAAATGGTAAACTATTAACCACTTGAAACAAAGTGGTGATCTAGTGGGAGTTGACCATCATTCGAACTATGAGGTTTAGGTTCAAATTCCATTAGAATTATTGAAAAGTGAAAAAGTCATTTCCTCTTTTTCCCCTTCTCCTCTGAGGACCCTATTTGGCCTCCAATTGTTAGATTGTTTGTATTAGTTATTGTGAAAAAAATATTTGGTAAAATTAACTATTTCTAACAAAAATATCCATAGCTCAATTTCATTTATGTCCATAGTTTAATTTTATTAATTAGTTTAAATTTTATTAATTAGTTTATCTCTTGGATAATGATACATGTCTTGTAGCAAAATTTTAAGTTTGAGTCTTGTAAATTGAGAAAATCTATTATAAGAGGGCTTTATCTCTCGGATAATGATACTTGTCTTGTAGTAAAATACGTCTTTATTCCTTAATTTAATATACACTATTATAACTTTTAATCAAAAAGAAGACACTTAAGAGGTACTTGTAGCAAGATACTTATCATTTTGCTTTGACCAATATGTATTGCATATATGGTGAATTGCTTATGTTATCCTGAGATTTTAAAATGGTGAACTGCTTCTATGGTCAGTGTCATCTGTGTCTAACATGTGTGAATTAAGGAGGCAGAAAAAGTGTTGATACACAATAGGGGAGGTGGGAGGGAAGGCCCTTGAATAATTAAGGTGAATGGTTGGTCCGTTATGTTGTGGAGGGAATGGTTGAGCTTGAGATGGTATTCGTCGGTTCCTCTGTATTACTACGTTTGAGTCCTTTTTTTGGCATTTTTTGTACCCACTGTCTTTTATCATTCCTTATGCTCGTGTACATTTCCTTTCTCGAGGGCCGTCGCTGACATTTCAATCTTGGGTCTAACGAGCATTGCAATCCTGAGGTTTAACATAAGAACCCCTCACAATGAGAGCCCTTTTAAAAAGTGAACTTCAAACATTAACTATTAGATGTGAACATAAGCTCCTCATTAACTGTAGGTGGAGGCGATTGTTGAAGGCATAATATCATCCGCGAACTGTTGATACAGTTGAGCCTTGAATACAATCACTAAAGAGCCATCTGATGGATACTCTCACAAGTCATAACTACGTAACAATACCAGATAAATTATACACCTCCCAAAACACGCAAGAAAGCGGAGTTCTTTTGACAAACTTTATGGAAACAGGGAGTATACAACGGTACTATTTTTGTTCCATAAATGACCAGAACTGTTCGAAAAATGAGCATACAGAAGAAAGGACAAAGGATTATTGACCCCTTCGAGTAGTTTCCAAATCAGTTTCAACATCTCATGTAGCAACTTCATAGAGTTTCCTGTGATCGAAAATCTCCACTAGGTGATTGAAGTAAAGAGGCACACTCAAAAATACGTGTAAACCGCCTTTGAAGAACCAGAGGTGTTGGATTTACAGACAAAATGTTATGCAGTGACCACAACAGAGGGTGAATAACGAAGATACAACATGAAATCTCACTATTGATCTCAGGTGCTTTCCTTGGAACCTTCATCATTTCCCTTACAATTTGCCTGCTCCTTAATCTCAGAGGTATGACTTTCCATCTCAGATGAACATCCCACAACATGTCCGTTGGTTTGCTGAAGCAAACAAGGATCTGCACCAGTCTGCTTCTCACGCAAAAGCTTTCCAAGCCCATTCACATTCATGTACATATCTACTGGAACAGTTCCTGCTTGAGGAAGACTCATCATCCCCATGCTCGGCAGAGCATCTAATGTGGCATCGTCATCACGGACAGGATGGCAATTCAAATCTATGTGACCCTTGCCACTACTCTCGCCTTCTTCTGTTCGGATTTTTCCTAGACATACTTCGTTCTCCAAATGATCATTTTTTAAAATTACATTGTTAGGGGATGTGTTATTGAGCAGTTGGGATCCATTGCTTGAGTCATTCTGGCTCTTCTGCTGTGCCATTTCTGCTTCACGTTCACATTGGCGCTTCTTCTTGCGCATCATCAATGTCTTAAACCGGCGTTTTACAGTTAAGCAGACATTGCATACACATGAAGGTTTGTGCTTGCCTTTCCCACTCGGGGGTTGAATGCATACAATGCATGTACAGCCAGGACGGTGCCGAGGATGCCTTGTAGTGGCCCCAGCTGATGGCTCATCATGGTCCCCAAGTGTGGCAGCTGTAGCCAAAGCATCTAATCCAGAAGGCTGAGTTGGGCTTTCAGCCACTCTTCGCTTCTTCATATCTAGAGGATGCCAAGAAAAATAGTCTTAATACTGTCATTCAGCCTACTGAGCTATACATTTTTGAGGGAGAGATTGCAGAACAGTAAGTGAACTTTTAGAAGACGCATGTGATAAAAAAAGAAGAAAATCAAAACAGTTCAAATGATGAATCACTATGGGTACTTAAGAGGAATAAACTTATCACAAGAATCAGTTCCACAGTTTCTCAATGCATAGTCCGTCAAAAGCTGCCGTTGAATGTTCATCGTCAAGTGATTGCTATTGTAAGAAACATATGCTCTGGGACACAGCAGTTTTTTTTAAAAAAATCCTCTGGCACGTAGATGTTTTGATTTTTGTCGCATTTCACAGGCTGATATTCACATTTTCACAGCACTGGCATACAACAGACATCTGTCCCCTTCCAATCCAACCATAATCTAGACCAAGAATAAAAAATACCCTTTCTCAACCCCTCAACCCGAAAAAACAAAGTTAGCGGAGAGAGAGAGAGAGAGAGAGAGAGAGAGAGCCAACAAGAGAAGGCACTAGATTTCAACCAACACAGTGTACATGGAGATACATTTCACAGAGGTAATAGTGTAATTAGGGATGGCAATTGAACCCAAGCTTGTGGGTATAGGCCAGACGTCAGCTTTATGGGGCAGATTTGGCTTGATTTTAAATGGGTTGGTTTGGATTTGGGATTTAATTGATGGCAACCCGACCCGCCTCACCCCATACAATTCCGTCCCTACTAAATTTTACCATGTTACTAATAAATTTTATTATTACTTTAGATTTACAATGATTTAGCATATGTAAGTTTTATTCTTCTTTTACTTCAGATATCATTTTATGTTTGATAATCATATATGTTGAAGTCAAGTAATTATATTAACTTTTAGTTAATTGTCAACTACTTAAACGGGGCTGATTTTAGATGGTTTATTAAAACAAACCCGTTTATGCATGGGATGGAATTGGAATAATGACAAAACACGAATAGGGTTTGAGAGCCATTGTTAACAATTGGGTTGGGATAGGGTCAAGAGAGACCCGCCCCATTGCCATCCGTTATCTGTGTAGTACTATTCATTATCAAGACTTTCTGTTTTGAGAATAATGGGAACTTCTTGCCATTCTTCTGATACTGTAGATTTTTGGGTAGTTTTCATATTGTATGTATATAATCCTTTTGCAAAATGCTAACTTTGTATCCAACCTTTCGATCATGATATTATATATATTACACTATTTTCCTTGTCAAAAAAGGGAAAAACCACTATTCATTATTAATATGCTTCACATTCGTCACTACTCACTAGTGAGTGAGACCATAAAAAGTGTGTCCAAGTTGTCCTTGACCTCTTGAGAAGCAGAAGTTCAGCCAGTTTTATTCCAATCAAGGATCTAAAAAGAACAAGCTCTCAGCAAGTCTACAAGGCTACAAACATATTATCATCACAAAATCCAGTTGAAGTGGGAGCCTGATACATTATTAGAGGATCTTGCCGTTTCTTCATCGTCTAATTTGCCCTAGCAATTCTACTTTCTACTTTATTTTAGATCACCACCCACATAAACATTTGCCACACAATTGTATTCTATTTGCTTGAAAATCAAATAAAAGAAACAGCTCGAATCTGGGTGGGAACTAGCATGTCTAAAATGCTTGCTTCCCTACCCAAGGTGTAAAGTAAAACAAGGAATAAAAACTAGAAGAAAGCAAGGAGGATCAGACACTAGGCAACACATAAGGAAGTTGTGAAACAACCATCATCTCTATTTTAAGCATCATGCAAAAAGTAGAGAGAGGAAGGCTCCGAAAATCTCTTCCTCCAACCCCTCCCCCGTTGCCGGAAGGCCTCTTTGTACTGTACATGCGTGCTTTTGTGTGTGTGTGTGTGTGTGTGTTGGATCTTAACTAAGTTGTCTCTGATAACACAAGTGTGTCTTCGAATCTTCCTTCCCAGGAATGCCTACATTGCCTCAGCAAAATGAACTTCACATGGGCTAAGAGTAAAAATAAATAATAAGGAATAGTGTACACCAATACAGCAATTCCACCATATCTTGAGTTTTTAAAAAGAAAAGGAGACTTTTTACAGACCTTTGCTTACTCTCAAAACATTTTCAAGTTCCTTTGATCTTATTTCCTCTGAGGCAAGACAAGAAGACCTAAAAGCAAATAAGAAACAGTATTACATGGATCATGCTGATGATAGATCCATCAAAGCCAAAGTTAAATAAAGGACAGTGACTGTTATATACCTGCTGGGATCCCATACATTATCTGAACAAGCCCATTGTGGTGGGACAAGAATGTCTGCAGCCAGCTTCCTCCACTTTGAACATGTATCACACTGAGCCCATTGGTCTTCCCCCTAAAGCAATAGGGACTAAATAATTCAGCAATAGGAAATTAAATTGATGAAAGCAAGCAAGCATTTCAAAGAAATGTGGGTTCAGTCATTGCACAGGCATGACTGATCTTGAGTCTTTGACCCATTATACACTGTAGTCGTGTAAGTTTTGGGGGGAAAAGGGTATACTACAAGCTGGTGTGAGCCAAATTAACCTCGGCAGTCTAAGCGAGGAATTAACAATTTGATGGGTTATGTAGGAAAAAAAATTAACAGGAAAACACCATGAGGCTAAGTCAACAGGCATCAGATTATTATGCTTTCAAACAGTTCACCACATAAGGCAAACTTTTCTCTCTTCATTTTGGTTGGAGGTAGGCCAACAGGTCTGACAAACAAAGGTTTTGAATCAGCACATGATTATGCATCATTAAGCTGGATTTACTTTAGGATGTTTTATAATATAGTAAGTCAACAATATCTTCAAAGCTCATAATCAAACTGATTCGCTGCATTGGCTCAATCTTTTGAGAAGATATTACAACTAAGAGAAACATCCAGAAAAGACTGCATTTAATGGTTTCACATAATTAGAATGCAACTACAAACAGAAAAGGAAGAATTGAAATCCAGTGATAATATTGGAAAATTCCTCACCCTGAAAGTCTAGCTGTAAAGAATGTCCTCTTTCCAAACACCGGGGTTCCTAAGCACATAAAAAGAAGGCAATACTCAGAAACTTCACTTATAGATCACGGCGAGAGTTCAGGGCCTTAAAAACAAATTGTTGTGCTGCAATCTACCCAAAGTTTACAGGAAGGAGAGAAGGACAAACAAAAAAATGAGCTTTTCAGTTTAAGCTACACAACAATTAGCATAATCAATACATGTTCAAACATGGCTTACACTATATTCTTCAAATTCAAAATCCTCGACCATGATGATGTTTGGTTCGACATTTGGAGGAGGACGAAGCAGATCCTGTGTCTCTTCCCATGTAAGTCTAAGCTCCATAGCATCATCACTATGCATGAGCAACCTCTTGCTCTTGGAGCTAATATTTCGCACTCTCTTCTTATCTAATGTCAGCTTTGGTTGCTGTAATGGATCTTCATTGATCTTGTCCTTCATCTTCTCATTCTTATGCCAAGAAGCACTTCCACTAACCAGATTTGACTGTTCAGTCAGAGGATTCAGGTGATTCTCTCTGCCTACTCTCGTTGACAGACCATTAGCAGTGGAAAGGCTATCAGTGGCATCAGAGTAAAAGCTCTCTCCGGAGGCAGCACCATTAAGGTTCACTGATGACGATTGGGGATCCTGATTTTAGAGAAGATATGAGCTTCTGACAGCATCATTACAATATGTAAGTAGAGTGAAAGGATTAAGACGAGCAACCTGCATCTCAACAGCATTTGAGGCTTTGCGATACCCAATGACAAGTTTGCCTCCAGGATCTATTCTACTAAATGTGACTACAAATAAGAAACCATGATTGATTTTAGACAATAATCCACCAGAAAAGTGAAGATATATTGCTCAAGCACACAAGGATACCTAAACTTCCAAAATATTCATAAGAATATCAAGCTAGAAATATGCATAAGGGCATACTGCACATCACATTTTGAAATCCACATAGAGAGCAGAGGTATATCAACAGTTCTAAAGAAAAGAATTGTGAAATTTAAAAGAGGTTTCAGTTAATAATGAATGTATAAGATAAACAATAATTGCAATGACTCCTCGCATGAAGTAAATCAGCAAAACATATTTGCCATCTTCCCCCACCCCAAGTTGTGCCGAGGCCGTTTAAATTCAAGAAGAAATGCATCAAAAATTTAGTATTGCATAAGAATTTCTTGCATTCTTCTTGCTTACATCCTTAAAGCTCCTTGCCGCTAATAAGAACAGGGCCTAAATCAGGGAAGCCAAGTGTTGTCCATAAATGGGATATTAAGAAGGCTTATGATAACGTCAATTGGGACTTTATCATTTATGTCATGAGATGAATGGGTTTTGGGGAGAAGTAGAGTGCATGGTTTTTCAGTGCATCTCTCTAGAACTTCCTTTGATGTGCTTGTCAATGGTTCATCCATGGAACTCTTCATCGCCTCCATAGGTCTTCATCAGGAGAACTCTTAATCTTAATCGCCTCTAGATGAATGTGGTAGTTCAGCGAAGAAATGGCCACATCAAAAAGGTTTTCAAGTTGAGCAAACCGCGTTTTCACCCCCGACAACCGCAATAGTTTTTCATTTTGAATCCCTGGAGGTTTATATGAGGATGCTTCACCTAGCCTCATATATGGGTTTTCAGTGGGCCGTAGGAATTCCACTACTGTGAATATCTCTCACATTCTAGTTTTCGATGAGACCATGATATTTGTGATGGTGATTGTGGGCAAATAGTAAACCTTTGATGCATTCATGTTTGGTTTGAGGCAATTTCTGGTCTGAAAGTCACTTTCAGCTAAAAGCTCCATCCTACCCGTCAGACAGGTTGATAATAGTCATTTGCATGCGGCTGTTTTACGCTGGTTTGTTGATTCTCTCCCCACTTCTACCTTGGTCTACCTCTTGGAGAAAAATTTAAGGAGAAACCAATAATCAGTTGTTTAGAAGTTGGGGAGAAGATAATCTAGGTGGAATCAAAGTACCTTTCTAAAGGGAGAAGATTTACTCTTGACGCTCATCGAGAGTAATCTTTCAAGCATTCCTATTTACTTTTTTTCTCTCCTGCCATTCCTTCTTCAATGGCTTCCAAGTTAGAAGCAATTCAAAGAAATCCCTTTGGGACCCTCCTGGGAATGACTTTAAGTACCATTTGATTAGATGAAAATTGTTGACCTTCCGGTAGCCAATGGAGGATTAGGTGTTAGAGACTTAAAGATCTTTCATGAGGCTTTGCTCGGAAAGTGGTTGTGGAGATTCATAAATGAGAAGGAGAACCTTTGGAGAAAGTTGGTGTTTAAGTATGCCTATGATAGTTTTGGTAGGTACCCCTATAGATGGAATGGCTCATATGGCCAATGCCCTTAGAGGTATATATCTAAAGGATGGGAAAGATTCCTACCTCACTTTTCTTTTGAAGTTGGTGATGGCTCCTCCATTTTTTTTTTGGCTTGAGCGATGGTATGAAGGTGTCCCCTTGAAAGACCTTTTCCTTTCTCTTTATGCCATAGCACAAGATAAAGATGTTTTGGTAGCTAATTATTATGAAAGAGGATCCTGTAGTTTGGTCGCTAGTTTTTATTCGAGAAGCCTTCATTGATGATAACACTCTTCTTAGCTTCTTTGATAAACTTAACAAGATAACTCTAGGAGATTCCTGTCTCGACATTGTTAGATGGGATCTCAATCCTAAATGGGTTTTTTCTGTCTAGTCTACCTATTAGAATCTCACTTCTCATCCTTCTCCCTCATTTCAGCACCTTCAAGTGATCAACTCCCTTGGAACTTGGAAGCCAATTTGAAAGTCCTAGGCACCATTAAAAGTTCTTTTTGGGGGTCTAGGAAGCTTGTCATCAGAGTATTTTGACTTGTGATAATTTACAGAGGGGATAAATTTTTGTGGACAAATGTGTCCAAAGCAGATTTGGAATTTTCTAATCATTTGTTGTTACATTATGGTTTTGCTAGAGTTATTTAGGAGCTTGCGTTTATTTGTCTGGGAGTTTCTTGGGTTACTTCAAGCTCTATTAGGAACCATCCCGTCGTTTGGGAGGGTTTCTTTAGGAAAAGCTAAAAGAAGAAAGCCTCACTAGTTCCACATGCCATTTTTTGGAGCATTGGTGTAATAGAAATAAAAGAGTCTTCGAGGAGTGCCCACATCTCTTCAACGGCTAAGAATAATATCATCAAGTCTCTACTTTTGGGATCATGGAAACTTTTGCTAATCTTCTTTTAATATTGTAGATTTTGTGGATAGTCTCCGTATTGGATGTATATAGTCCTTTTGTAGGATGCTAATTTGCTCCATCTTTTTATTATATTATATATATTAGTCTCTTTTCCATATACAAAAAAACATGGGTCATAATCTACCAGATTTAACGACAAGAATGAATGTAAAAATATATCAGCCATTCATCGATTGGGTTTTGAGAATTACAACCTATACAAGGTTCCCCCCGGCAATGTCAATACATGATTATTTAGGGAATTGAAAGAATATTTATAGTTGTTCCCCTTAAATATGACAACTTTATGTTAAAAAGACAACAATTTACTCAATCCGTTACACTAAAAGGTACTGATTTATTAAGTTGTACATTCTAAAGTAGCTGATCAATTAAAGAATATTCATCACAATCATAATCTTGTTTTCAGATAATAAGTCACCAAATTAGCTTATTTCTAAAAAATATGACTTTATTGCCATAGTATTTTATTTTTTAGATAAGCATGCTTAGTGATTTTATGTGATACTTTAAGCTTAATCTATCTCAATTAGGTGATTTCAAATTGAATGTTTTAGAAATAAACAAAACATTTATGTTTTCAAATAATAAGCCACCAGATTAGATTGGATTCTTCCTTCTGGTTTCATTCCAATACGGAAAAGCGATGCTATTTTCATACTCCATTTCTCGTTTTAAGGTTACGAGGAAATACCAATAAAACACAAAATTCATGACAAAATTTGTGTTACTAAGTTGCCCTTAGATTTCATTGGAAATGAAGAAAATCAATGAAAAAAGGAGAGGGAAAAAGTAATTATTAAGGACAAAATTGGTAAACTAGTCATTAATGCATCATTAGAATGGTAAAGTGACGGATATTGTAAAACGAAAAAACTAGTTAAAGTGACGTGTTTTGAAATTGAGGAGTAAATCACAAAGAAAAATATTGTTCAATTAGATGACATCACTATGGAAGTTCAATTTCCAATCTAGGTTAAATAAGAGCCCCACACGATCTATGGCTCCGAAGTGCGGGCAATATCCATGTACTTAGAGGAGTTGAGCTTGTCAGAAATTTTCTACAAGGTAGCCATCATATGAGAGTCCGGAGTGGGGTTTTGGTATAGATCCATGAATAAAAGTTTAATTTTCAAAATATAAACTTTTTATTTGGGTAAAAGAATTCAATTCTTTTTTTTCCAATGATTACTTTCTGTAATAGTAATAGCATCAATACTTTTTAATTTACATGATAGTAAGTTCAAAACACTTAGCGTGCAAGTATGAAATTTCCAAGCATTAATTCTGATTTTGTGTGATGCTGAGAATAAGATGATTATTTAGGAACCCTACTAGAATTTTTTTAATAAACTATTTCTCAACACCAAAATCTCAAGCCATAAGAAAGAATGCAAAGAACATGGTTGATTTGGACAAACACGGTCAGCTACATAATAAATAGACTATAACACATAGATCTAAGTACCTGATCTCAGATGGATAATAGGCCGTAAATATCACACAAAGTAATGATAACAATTAGTGCCTAAGTTCTATGATTTGTATTTAATAGTGCATATGTTATGTGGTGCATTGCTTACTGTGAAATGTGGATGAAAGTCATATTTTTAGTTAGAAAGTTGCAACTGTCTCCCTTGGTCACACTAAGACTTTGAATCTAAAAATAAGTTATCTAATTAATGATATATGAGTAATTTGATCAACCTTTATGTATTTTATATGGTTTTTAGCTAAGCTCCCATTGTGAATGTTTGAAGTGTACCACTCAGATTTTAATGCTCTTTAGGAGTCTACAACGATAACACAGCTCCTGCTCAAGTGGGGTGTCATGTGCACCTTTCAAATCCAAATAATTTAGGGAGTCCATTATAAAGGGGTTCCAAGAACAGGTGTTAGAGCGGAACTATAAGATACCCAAAAGGGAAGGCTATGTATACAAAAGTACTAATTAGGGATTTCATTGGTGAATGGGAAGCGGCTCAACTGCATAATATGAATGTTTGTTGTAACACACCCTTTAAATGAAGAATATAATTGTCACAGACAGAGGTTGCCCTAGAGGTTTACTACTGAAAAAGAGGCATTAAGGAAGAAGTCGTTGTCATGCACAGATGGCATCAGAAGGTTAGGGAGGTAGGCGAAGATATAAGTTTTCTTACTTGATGCAGTTGAAGCTGAAGAGCTAGATGTAGAGGATTCTTTTTCGGATGGTATTTGGTGTGAGATTTAACCATTCAGATCTTAGTATTGGTATCATATTAGAATGTATTTCTGAAGAAGCTTTGCTGCAAGAAGCCATGCAATGATGGAAAGCATTGTCACTTAACTTTCTTAAATTTCTTGATGACTAGGAAGCGTCTCTCCCAATGGGCAAGCCATGAAGAGTCTCTAGTATTGTGAGACTAAACTAAGGCAGGCACAAGCTTATCCGACACAAATACCAATCCAAACCAAACATGAAACTAAGCGGGTTTGGGTAAAGATTTTCAACCCATTTAAACGGGCTGACATGTTTAACTCATTAATTTAATTGGTTTATGTTCAGGTTGAGAATTTCAACACAAAAAAACACTATTTAACCCATTTATCCAATTATCATTTAATTATTTTCTTTTTTCTTTTTTTGGGGGGGAGGGGGTTAGATCTAATACCAAAGCTCTTAGCTTTGAAAGGAGGGGATCTATGTTTGTATATTGTGGAGTCAAGTGGGTAAATGGGTAACTGAACAACCTAAACTTGACTTGTTTATTTATATTAAATAGATAAATTTTAGGTCAACCCATTCAAGGGGGACCACGCATGGGGTCAATGGGGTCAGCTGACCCCGCTCCCTAAACACAATAAAAATAAAAAACTGGAGATTATAGGTAAATAAAATGTGACGTAGATGGCAGTTGAAAAGCATTTCGTGGGCCAGTGGTCCTCCAGGCCTTACATTCCTGGAGGTCTCATGTTCAAGCTAGACTAGGCACAAATTTGAGGCTTATTTTTATCTCTCCAATCTCAATTTCTCCCTCACTTATTTTTGTTTTTTTTTTTGGAGGGGGGAAGATCTTAGGCTTTTGGCGATGTACTTTAATTTGTAGCTGACTACTTTGGAAATGTTCTTATTTACAATTATTTAGGCTTCCTGAATGAAATTTTAATGATCAAATTCAGCACTTTGTTTAATATGATCAACAAAATATTTATTTTATCTTGCAATGATCTTATATTTATTTAATCTATATAATTAAATGAATGACTTTTGAAAACTTTTAAAATATTTTTTCAAATTAGTTTGAAAATATTTTAAAACCTCATTTCTTGTTTGAAAATTTCGATCAATAAACAATTTAATACCAAATTACTAAAAGTATAATTCAAAAATAGTTGTATCAATAATGAAAATGAATAATATTTTATATAGCAAGTCTAGAGCAATTGGCATTGTCGCATTTTGCTTGAGGTGTTATTTATTTAAAAAGATAAAATGAGCCATTTTGGGGGAATGCATTCATAACTAAAGGATTTAGGAGTTGGAATAAGACGAATAGATTCAATAAGCATGTTAGTGTGCCAGATAGTATGCATAATGAATGGGTTAAATTACTATTCCGAACCCCCTTCCTAAAAATCTTAGGTCTCCTGCTGAACCCATTTGAAAAATAAATAGGTTCAAGTCAAGATTTCACATGATGGCCTTAGGTTTACGCTGGAGGATTCCCAACCTACTTAAGTTCAACAAGAACAAGAATCCAACAGGACCAAATCTGTTTCCCAGCTCTCTAGACTACAACTTGGTGGTTCAATATCTATCACTTTGAAATGACATCTTTGGAGAAGGCTAAGGTCAAGACGCAACATTGATAACGAAAATAACTGTGCCCACATTCCAGGTCTATCGCAATTTTTGCAGCTTTGAAGTAGAGTGGACTAAACCAAAATGTCTCACCAAACTGTCTTCTACATCTTCAACTAGTGGAGCACTAGGTAGTCCATGTATTTCAAATTGAAGTACAGTAAAACAGTCTCTTTGCAATACAATTGAAACAGGAAGGCTGCATAAATGAGACCCTAACCCTGCTGCTCCAGGTGGTACTCTAGGGTTTTTGTTCAGAACAGTTTGGTTTGGCTTTGTTTGTTCCGGTATGTCCTAACAAAATAGAAAGAGGAAGCAATTTACAAATGAATGTAATTCCGTGTCAACACCAACATTAAGACTAAAGAATATTTTGATATTTCAAATGTGTATTAAAAGCTGATTTGGCTTTTCTAAGAACTTTTGCACATTCCCTGAAGTGGCAGACAGTTCCAACTATCCAGTTATCTAGGTAACAGGGTCCACCTCTTTAGGGGCACACAAGGCAGATTTAGGTCTCTTAGAGACAAAAGTGTCAGGCTTTGACTCTTATAATACCCATGTGGCATGAAAAAGGGGAAGCAAGAGAAATAGACTACTTAAAGGAAAGTCAGGAAGGCAATAGTAAACAAGCATCATGGCATAGACATCAATGCAAGAGTACATGCGACAGCAACAATTGTCAAACAGTTAAAATAAAGCTTCAATGCATATATGAAAATTGGACAATGGAGGATGGATGTTCAAGAGTTGAGCCTTCCCTTAAGAAGCAGACTTCATGTTCCCCCTAAAAACTAGTCATCCTACACGTAAAATTTTCTCACCATGCTAAATGAAAAGATTTTTGTATTCATAATCCCAATAGAAAACATGCATTACTGAAGCTTAATCTTTCAGCTTTATAACAAAAAATGAAAACAAAAGCATGAGATATACAAGCATTTTGTCTCATGACGAATATGCAGGATAAACAGTTTACAGTCAAAGATTTTGTTTCTGTAATCAGGCAATTCAGGCTAAGACTCCTACATCAGAAGCTTCTCCCTCCCCCCACCCCCCACCAGGAAAAAAAGCTCTTTCTACACACAACAATTGGGGTCTGGATATGGTTTTGAAGATTTAACAGTCAAAGAGTTGAACCAATAGTAAAGCTGAAACACAAAGGGTTGCATGTAACAAAAGGTGTTCCATGTAAATAATTCGTATAGCCTCAAGCAACAAATGAATTACAACATACCAGTATCACCAGCTTGTAATTGCATAGCCTGTATGCAGGGAGTTACGCCTTCCAAAACATACATCCTACTATTATTATTAGGCCAAAACCTAAACTGAAATGTCCACTCGTTTCCCTTAACATCCTGAATCTTCAAGGGAAGACCTTCTGATTGATTAATAGGAGGAAAATATGCCTGCATGAAAGAAAGGCCCTCTTAGATGGACAACACAAACAAACAAACAAAAGAGAAGCATAATATGGTAGCAAGCTTACTTCGGCACATGCTTTGGGAAGGACCAAGCGGCCAATCCGACTAGCATCACTGGCACTCAAGATTTTCTCAAAAAGCGGTACAATTGTAGAATTCAAGCTAGAAGGTAAAATGGTCAAGGTACACAGCATACATAGAGAAATAAAACTGAAATCCCAATAGTAAAATGAAATTAATAGCACCCAATAACATTGCCTCATGCATTGCACACCTGCATTCAACAACAATTACGATGGATACTCCCCAGATAGCTTTTGTAATTCTTGGTCTGTAATTCTAGGCCAATATCTTGGAAGCAACTGATTCCGCAACCGCCCTTCTGCAGGAGGCCTTGCCACTCGCATGGAAGAAAATGGGCTTTTGTTGGCATCAGAACCTTTGGCAATGTTACTCTTTGGAGGCTTAGGCAAAATGTGTCGGGGTCTTTGCCCTGCTTGGAGGCTTGATCTGCTCTTCTCTCCTTCTTCAACTCCATTGGAAAAAGTGAGGCCAAAATTTGAGGTCTCTGATGGTGAGCGCAAACTTATACTCAATGACGGAACTTGTGGTTCGTGTATATCCTTGAGAACACCTTTTGCTTTATCATCATTTGGTTGAGCATGGACAGCTGGTCCATTGAGTGCCTGAGATAAATTAGGGAAGCCCAAGCCAACTCCCATTGTTTGCTTAGTCTCTGGTTTGATATGCCCGAAAGATCCATTAGAAAGATCTGAATGAGATTGAGGCAAATATCTGGGAACACTAGTCTCTATTATGTTTCTCAAACTCAGTACATTCCTGTTACCAATGTCATCAGTCTCCAGCTTACTACTAAGCTGAGTGTTATGTGGATCACTTATGTTACTGTATGACCTTGATGTTTGAGCTTCACTGGAAATTCCATCTCTCCTGGTCTGCAGACAACGTATAAAAGACATGTTTTCTCTTAAACATAATTGATGAGTATCAAGACGCAATTTGTTAGAAAGTTCCAAGACTTCACTATAATACAATTTACAGATATGTCATCTCATAAGATGATTTGCAGCCTAAAGATAATTGAACTTATAGGTTGACAAAAATATCATCTTCATAAAAAGATAGCAAGAATCATCAATGAGCAGTCCAAAAAGAAGGCACAAATCTCGTTGACCTAAAAAGGAAAGAGAAAAGACGTATTGACCAAAGTATCTCCAATACCATTACTTCAAAGGTCAAAGTTGATTCCTAGCAATTTCCCCACCCCACCCAAAGGAGGCCTCTTTGCTAACACAAGCACATAAGCTTTCCTCCAATAACCTGAGCCACTGGGCTCTCATGGCCACCACATTAGAAACTCATAGCAGCAAATACTATGAAAATGGATCATCCTAATCAATTCTAATATCAAAGCTTGACCAAACCGATGATGAGTAGAATTAAGGTGAAATACACTCTGTAATAATTGACGATACTTAGCTTAAAATGAAATCTTGATGATAAGCATTCACCTCGCTTTTGGACAACACTGAAATTTAAAAATGACTTGAAGCCTTGACCTAAAGGCTAAGACACATCAATTCTATTAAAGGCTTAGGGAAAACATAGACTTGATCAAAGAGTTCAAATACTCAACTAAGAAATACTCAACAGAAGCGGAAATTGAGATAAATACGAGGAAGTTGACAAATACTTAAATTTCTCATTCAATCATACATAACTTGGCTTTGCACACCCTTCACTATTTATACTAGTTTACATTTACAAATACAAGCTTAGGGAAGCCCGAGCAACTAGGATGCATTTTTCTAGATGTAAAGGTGGAAAAAATTCAATCACGACTCCAGTATACTATGATTGAACTTTACACGATATTAGACTTTCTATCCTTCTTTAGAGATTATAGGTCTAGATTCTCTTTTGGTCATTTATGAGCCTGTATAAATTCTTCTGTTTGACAGCACGCTCTAATGAAATTGGAGTTTGGGCCTCCCTAATTGGTTTGGACTTCTTTAGCTTGTCTCACGTGAGGCTAGCCCTATATGCATCAAGGCCATCCCAAGTAAATGGAGTATAAGTGTATAACTCATTTTAGGCCTGTGTCCTTTAATTAAACAACCAACAACCCACCAAACTAGTAAACAAGCTGGAAGAAAATTTGCTCGTTGTCTTCTTGAACGATCGGGTAATGTCTTATGAACCATGCTCTGCATCACTTACAAGTACGGTATGCACTTTCAAGGAAGCTAAACAGGAGTTGTTGGGCAAATTTTTTCAACATTTGATGGTAGTAGACTAAAGCAAAATGTGTCATTAACCTATATTCTATCCTTCGTATTCCTTTTTGCATGTGACAAAGTAGGCAGTGAACTCCTTTCAGATCACAGGACAGTGGCATCCCCTGAACACCCAAACCTAATTTGGCCTCCTAGATAATGATTAGACTTGATTTGATGGACCTTAGTTCATTGTGAACATCACAGAGAGGGTGGAAGCAGTTATTCAAGCAGGAACAATTTGCATATTGATTCAGGTAAATTTTGGTACTTTCCTTATAAACCATGATAGTATGGGAAGCCCAAATGACTAGAATAAAATAAACAGCTCATCATCTTTCTAATCTAAATTGGACTGTCTGAATTCACAGTTAAGAATGTGGGTGCACATACTGAATGACAACCAGCACTCCGTGCACAGCTAATACACCATACACCACCAAAATCCTGTATCTCAATGAATGGTACCGAAGCACTGCAACCACAATGAAGACGCTGAGGCAACAAAGTCAAACAACATTTAGTGAAACAAATAAAGATAACGAATCTTAGTGCAAGCATAAAACAGCCATAGAGTGAGATGATACCTTGTTGCACAAACTGCATTCCCTCCAACCAGTTTCCTCTGAATGGAAGGTATCACAATAAACCAAGTTCTCATAGGCAGATCTGTCCAGATCAAGTAATACTAGTCAAAAGTGTTGGTTAAGTAACAATTTTTAAAAAATTATAAGGGTAGGAGTTTTTGAAGGTCTAGGATTAGGGTCATAAACCTTAGCGAGGCTTACCCTTACCCCCTTTACCACCCAAGCACTTACTAATCGCCCTTAGCACCTAGCATGCACAGATCAGTGCAAATAGATTTGGAAAGTGGCTACTTTAATTTTTTCCTCTTGTACCGTTTTCAGCATATTAAGTGGTAACGGGTAATTCATCATCTACTATGCTACATTGGCATGTCCTGAAATGTCCTTATATTAGTAACAGAATTTTTGGCAGTGTAGTTTTCATTAATTGTAGATATTTGTCACCTTCAACTGCTATCCCCCTTTCCTCGTGGTCTCCATTATTTTTCAAAAAATACCAAAACCAAAAAAAGAAGATGTTCTCTACTAAAATAAATTAAAATAACATTTGTTGTTCAGAGCAAATCGGCCTCTCTCATCATTTGTACTTTGCTGGGCTGCCTATACTTGGATCTTCCCAAACGTGGCATAGTGTGGAACTTGGATCTTCCCACACCTGCTGACTATGAGTGATCTACACTAGTGGTTGTGTCATTGTTGTAGGGAAAATAAAGCAACAAAATTGAGCAATCTGGAGCTTAATAGAGGTCAGGAATTTCAAGGGGTATAACAAGCTCTCAAAGCAAGGATCCCAGGAGCACAAACATCCAGAATGCAAAGCGACTGTTAGCTAATGTGGAAGTTATACCATCGTGTACAACCACACGTTTCAAGGAATAGTATCCTGCTATGTTTCTTAGTGCATTAGAGAACCCAATCCTCAATTACAATGTCATGCTTGCAAACAAAAATAACAACAGGCAGCTTCTATAGTTGATGTCCATCTATAATCTATATACACAAAACCGAGAACAATAACTACTTGGCATTAAAATTTATCAAGTAACAACGAGAAATAATATTCATGAAAATATGAGTAAATCATACAAATATCACACAGCATACACCTATCCGAAATGGATCTCATTTAGGTAAGGTCAAAGGAAGTCTAGACATAAGTAACCTTAACCTCCTTAAAACATTCCGAAAAGGAAGATCAATATAGTCCACACACAGTAAAAAGACAGACAATTTGCGCAAATGCTTAAAAGAAACTTAGACGTTAAGAAGCAAGAGTGGTTGATGCCTGAATGAAAGTCGGTATACAGAAATGCAGAAATGGAAATTGCATGTTTAAATTTTAATTTTTCCCTTCAGTTTTTAATCAAAGCAATGGCTAGTTGCCAGGCACAGCCTTGCCCTCAGGGGAAGTCATTGGGTGGGACTCTGCACCCGGGTTCAATTCCCCATTGGGGGTCTTTGTTGAGTATTTTAACCTTACCCCAAATTAAACAGCAATGACAACAACAACAACAAACAAACAAACAAACAAACAAAAGGTCCAACAAGGTTCCAACAGAAGCAGGGTGCCAACATCCAAATTGCCCCTTAAAAAAGAAGAAAAGTGGAGGAAAAGAAATGAATGAATGAATGGTTATTCCCTCCCCCTCCCCCCAAAAAAAAAAAAAGAAAAATATGACTGCTGTCATTTTTCTCATCAAGCAAATTGTTGCAAAGCAGGCACTCCAGAATACAAAGTATCTGACATCAGTTTACATTCTGAACGCTATGATCAGGTGTTCCAGCAATTCTTTGATCAGACAACGATATATACTATAATCCACAAAGTTAAAGCTTAAAATTACTGGATATAAAACAATTCTTTGTGGTCAACAGGCATATACAACATAAAATGAGACGGCGAGTATGGATGACTGAAATTTGACCAAAATGGAACAAAATTAATTATAGCGAAGACAAATTAATGGAGGAAGAGGTGATCGTTTATTGATCTCGATGGACGAGAGCTGGGGAAGGGGGAAGGGAAGTTGGGAACAAGGAAGTACCCGCATGTGGAACACAGATCGGCGATTTCACCAGATTTCAATTCCCATCCTTTTTTCCATTGGACCGTAGTGTTCGCCCCACAAGACGTGTTCATGCAAATTCTTGATGCCATTAACGGAAGCCCACAAGCAAATGAAAAAGAACTCTGCAATCAAAAGGTGTGAGCATTAGATTGAAAGGTCTCAAACCTCTTTCAATACTAATCTCATGCATACAACAACGAAAGACGACGGAAAGGAATAGAAAAATCGATAATAAGACACAGATGTCAACGTTCAAAGGAGGAGAAAATTAGAGAAATTAATCAACAGTACTGTCTGAATCGGGGAGGCGTGGTCTTCACTGTGGCATTCAAGTATAGACAAAGTTTTGCATCATCTACATCCACATCCACATCTGCATCGGGGCTTAATTGAATAGCAGCGGGCAATAGATGGTTGAGATTGGAATAAATCTAATCCGGGCAGTGAAATAGAAGAAGAGAAATCGAGAAAGTTGCTGCTGCTCCTGTTGCTGCAGTGCTTTAATTTGCCGGGGGTTGAGGTAAGGGGGTAGAATTATGAGACAGATACAGGAAATGAACGAAGGGGATAGGGGAGGAGGAGAGAGAAAGCGAGTGTGCAATGCATGCAAATTGCACGGATAGGCAAGCAATTTGAAAGAGAATTTGACTTGAAATAACTAGAACTGCTGCTATTCCCCTCGTTTTGAGAACCAATACAAAAAATATATGTACTATCAATATAACAGAAAGAAGAGAGCAAGAATCGACTAAAACCGGAAAATAGCATGCACGACACTCCCCGAAGTCGTCTACCACTTCTTTGTATCCTGTTTTTACAGCGTCCACGGGAGAATTATAAAGACTCTTTGGCGACCTGACTTCCTGATATTTTTTCTAGTTTTTACTATGACAATTTGATAGTCTATAACAGCCCTCAATTCGTAAATATCCTTAGAAAATTATTTTATAATTATTTATACATCAGAGTTGCACACACGTTATTTTTATTTAAGACCACAGGATTTAATTATGTATTATTTTTGTCTTTTATTTTTAATACTCATGAGTTTTTTTTAATGGTTTAAAAACTTAAAAAGGCATGAGCTAAAGGTCCTGCGTTCAATACTCACACCTGTCTATTTGTTTCTCACTTTAAAAAAATATATTCAATTAACCTAAGCTTTACACATAAAATATCTTAGCATATAATATTTTTAGGTTGTAATATGTTAAAAATAACATATTCTATTAACTTGCCTTTTACACATAAAAGGTTTTAGCATACAATATAATATTTTTTGGTGGTAATGAAAGAATTTCATAAAACTTTCAAATGTGCAATGGGTTAATTTTTAGTTAACATTAAGTTATATCTCAATGAATAATAAATTTTTAAGGCTCACTTGTATTTATTATATATATATATATATATATATATATATATATATATACATTTTTTTGTTTAATTTTTACCATTTAAATTTTTCTGCAATATTTTTAATATTAATCGAAGTTTATATTAGTATTATTATATTGTCAATTTTTTATTTTTAGTGTATATTAGTATATTGTTTAACATATAATAGAGCAAAATCTGACGTTAAATCTTATATCAAAGGTATTGTACTTTTAGTTTTTAGTTTTAGCGTATACTATAATGTTGTTTAGTGTATAATAAATCATTCCTTCATGTTGAGTTTTAGATTAGCAACACTATGATTTTAGTGTGTTATTGATCACTATTTTGTGTTTTTAATAAAAGGCTACAATACTTTATAAATCAATGGTACTATGATTTTAGTTTTTAATATTAATGTATATCAAAATGTTATTTAGCTGTATAATATATCAGTATGTAGTCTTAAACTTTATATCGGTTGTACTATGATTTTAGTTTTAGTGTATAATAGAACGATGTTTAGTGCCTTATAAATTAATGTTTACTGTTTTGGCTATTTTTGATAAAAGGCTATAGTGTTTTATAATACTTGACCACTTAACTGATAAAACATTAAAAATATGATATGTACTTAGTTAACATAAAATTTTTTATGGTACATCAATTTTGTAAATATAATTATTAAATATAATATATGTGAAACTCAATATTATTTCTTTTTGGGTAAGAACTAGGTCTATACTCCTTGCTCTGCGAATATTTGAAGTAAATTTTTTATTTTAATTTTATTAATATCTTCGTAATAAAATTTTAGAAAAATATAATAATTTTTTTATATTTCTATTATTTAAATTCAATTGTTACTAAATAAATTTTTTCTATAAGTAATTATGGGAGAATTATAACAAAATATATTTTTTTCATATCGGAAAAGATTGTCACCGATAAGTAAAATAACGGGATTCCTTTTCATTCTTACTAAATAGCAATATGAATTACATTCCATGTATAAAAAAATATCTTAAATTCGGTGGTCTCATTAAAATTGAAATTTTTGATTGATTATAAATCTGCATGCTTCTTTTTCAATAATAATTTACTTAATTACTTATTTATGACATATAAATAATTATTATATCATTATCATTTTAGAGCTTTTGATAGTTGTATAGTCTTATTTAATATAATTTATTTATTTTTTTTGCATGAAAAACTATTTTTTTGTTATTGATACAATCATTAATTATCTACTACATGGCAATCTTATGTGTCATTCATACATGAACTCTATCCAACTTTTAATATAAATATATATATGATTAGGGTTCTATTACCACATGAGGAAATTGTCGACATAATTACAATCTGCATGGAAGGGGTGAGGGGAAAAACTAATTTAGTTTCTCAATAAATGATGGTTTACTACTTTTATTGACTAGGAAATTTGATATAACTTGAACTAGACTTTTGCAATATGAGTTGATTTGATCTTCGTCCTTATCTGTCTGCTTGTATATTCTATCATTTATCTCTGTTTAAAGGTAGTAGCCCATTGTAGTCACACACATCATCAATACCCCAATAGTCACTTTCTGTTTCTTGATCCTCTCAGCAATCTTTTGCAAGTCTAGCACATTCACCACTCTCTATCCAAAGGTAAATGCAGACAGCACATTTTGTAGGACATTTTGACTACATGGACACTTAAAAAACAAATGAGCACTATTCTTTGATTTGCTATGACATAGGCACTCGAATATGCATTTTTTCCAACCTATCCAATGGGAGTAATTTGCCCAATGACATTCTCTAAAACCAAAGAGTGTTTTTGGTATGTTAAACTTATTCTATGTGAGATTAGTTAGGGGAATCTCACTTGGCGGTCATCTAGCCAAGCGCTTGCATGATAACCTGGAGTCATTTTATCTCTAATTTTAATAATCTTCTTCCAACACCATGCAAAATTCATTGGAGCATTATTCACAAGTTCTAATCCTTTATGTAGTGTTCATGACTTTACGTAATCAAAGACATTGCTTATCATCAGCCAAGTACCATAAATATTTAGCAATTGCATTGTTCCATTTAGAGCAGATTTTAATACCCATGCCACCATTTTGCTTTGGTTTGCAGATGAATTCCCATGCCACATAGTGGTAATTTGGTATATTCATGTGTTCCCCCCTCGAACTCCTATAAATCTCCTCAATGGATTTGATAACACCCTTTGGCATCACAAATATTAATGTCTAGTACATATGCAAGGAAAAAATAATTGAATTGATCAATTAGACTCTTCTTGCATATGATAAATGCCTAAATGTCCAACATCTTATTCTTGCCTGTTTGGGCATAAATGATGTATATTATATGCCTCCTAACACATGTTTTTGACTCGTAAAATAATATAATTTTATGATTTTTACGTATTCTATTTACTTTTGTAGGAAATAAGCCAAACTCGGCAATTTGCGGAGAATAGAGCGAAAATGATTATGATTTCGGCAAATCAAGCTTCAAAGATCCATATTCAATTTGTCGTAGCCATGTTGAACCATCCGCAAGCCCATGTGAATGTTACGCAAGAGTTTCGAAAGTTCGAAATAAAGTTTCGAATCACCAAACTCAAAGTTCAAGTATTTATGGCATTTTGGGACCCAAGAAGAACCTCTCGAGGACCCTTTCGGAGCAATCACGAGCCACCAAGATCACCTCAGACTAGTCCCGGTGCCGCCAACGAAAGTCAAAGCAAGAAAAGGCCATTTGGAGGCCCCACGGCCTGCCCACAGGCCATGGCACAGCCTGCGGCAGCGCCCACGTTCTGACCCATGGCCGTGGGAGAGGCCGTGGTGGCCCTATATTGGGCAATTTTTTGTGTTTCAGCCAGAGACTTAGCACGGTCATGCCCGTGCCAAGGCCCCAGGTCTCAATTTTGACTATTTTTAGCCTATTTAAACCGGTTTTGGCGACATTTTTAGGGAGGCCTCTTGAAGAGAGCCCGTTGCTTATGGTTTAGGAGTTAGATTAAATTTATAGTTAGCAAAAGTAAAACTCAATTAGGGAGATTAATTAGATTAGATTAGTGTAGATTTGGGTTGAAGATTGTAAACCATGGAGCTTATATGGCTAAGCTTTCTTCTTCTCTCTCTCTTTATTTCTTACTTTATTCTTGTTCATTTTGTTATATTAATGTTAGTTTAGTTAATATTTTGTTTAAATGTTTGCTATTTTGTTGTTGATTTATGTTCATTTGTTTGATTTATACAAGTTAGTTTAATTTTCTCTTTCCTCTCCATGCTTATTTGCTATGTCGCTAGTTTAGACTTTACCTTGAATTTTCTTACGTTTAATGAGTAGTTTGGTTGAATTGTGTTGTGATTAGCCCTTTGATGGCTAGTTAGTCATGTATTAGGTTTAGTTACCCCCAATTTATGCTTGCAAATTTGAGTTTTCACTCATGCCTACCAAGTGTTCGATTAAATGCTTGAAAGAGTTTTCATCTATGTTGAGCCACTTTTTTAACTTTAATTTAGTTTTCATTACTTAATATTCCTGCATCTTTAATTTGGCCTTGCTTGAGCCGCTCGAATAAACTTCAATACTTGAAATCCTACTCCATGTGGTTCGACACCTTCGAATACTCACTTGAGGTCACTTTTATTTGTGAGCCGTAAACACTGCAACGAACATTGCCACAATTTTTTATAACAAAACACAACGATCAGCCTTAATCCATCTTATAAGAGAAAGTATAACACCCAAGTATATGACTGGGAGCTCACCTATAGTAAAGCATGTTATATACAATATGAAGGCTTTAACTAACTCATGGGAGCCTATAATAAAAATATGTGACTTATGATTATTTAGTTGCAATCCAGTGGTCTTGGAGAATGTAGATAATGTCTCCATAATTAATTGAACAATAGGAATATGTGCCTTGCAGAAGATTATAAGGTCATTTCCAAAGCATAAATTTACCAATTGCAGAGATTACACATAAGATGGTATTTGAAATTATGTGTTTGGGCAGTAAGCTTTAAGGCTCTTATTAAGTAGTCCATTACAATGACAAAAAGTAGGGTTTACCTTGCCTCAACTCCTTTTTTCACATGGAAAAAACCCTAATCAGACCCATTGATATTCAAACATAAAATTATAGGAAGTAATTATGGACATAATCCCAATTGCAAAATTCAGGAGGAAAATGTAGGTTCTTCAAAAGTTGTTCAAGGAATTCCTAAGATACTGAGGCATATGCTTTTTTTCCAAATCAATCTTAAACAAACATCTTGCAGAGGCATTTTTCCTTTTTTATAATTCCACCAAGTCCTGTCAAATCATGATGATATGAGCAATAATCCTCCCTTCAATGAATACAAATTGATTATTATCAAGTATGATCGGTGATACTAGGAAGACGCAAACATGATTTGTCATATTGATTATAGACAAATCATGCTAGGAAAACACAAACATCTTGCAACATATTTCGATTTTACGAATTTCGGGTCAATCCAATAAGTCATGATGATATGACGGTGTTTTATATGTAACTTCAAACGAGGCCATAAGATTGCCAAGGGTCCGCAATATCACCTCGGTAATCCTAGCGCTCCGTAAGTCACATCTAAGTAGGGGTATGTAAAAACCAAAACTAAAATATCGAAAAACATATCCGAAAAATCGGTTAACCACGCAAATTTTTTAAAAAATTAGTTCGGTTAATCGAACCGAAATTTTTTCGGTTCATGGTTCTCATTATCGTAACACCCCAAAACACCCCCGGGAGTATTACATCGCCGAGTTCCTTAAAGGAACTCCCAAGGCTCCTTCAGTGCCGGTTTGGCTATCTAAACTCAACTTAAAAATGATAAAGGTGGTTTCCCAAAAGAATATGAGATTTCCTAAAAATTTCGGCAGATTTCTGTTTGTAATATGGACTAACCCATAGCTTAAAGCCGTACAATCCTGCAAGAAAAGCATCACATAACTCAACGAGCCACCTGCTCGGAGTATACAACTCAACGACCACACGCCGGAGTCCAACCAATCAAGCGATAAAACTTAGAACAATCTAAAAGGGTTTACTATACATATGGTACAAACTATATGAACTAAATTACAAATACAATACTTAGAGACATAAGAAACGCACATCCGCGATTCAAATCGCGGAGCAACCAAACAAACGGCAATCAACGGGGTCCAGAATAAGCTACGCAGCACACACACTCGAGAATGCACCTGCAACACTGGGAGGGGGAAATTTGTGGGGGTGAGCAATAATCAACGGGCTCACCGGAGTCCTACACCCTTAAAATGGAAATTCTTTACACATAATACTCATAATAATCAAATCAACGAAAGCATAATAATATAATACAAATCTATATACTTTTCAGTGAAATCTCTTGAAATCATTTGCAATATCAAACTCATAACACTTTAATCATTTGGAAGCACGATTTGCAATCATTTTAGGAATGGAATCACATTACACAAGGTGGAATCATCTGCACTTTCTTTCAAATACTTTCGAAAATTCTTTCGGGGCTTTCGGCGATTGAACTAGCACCGGACGGTTCTCGGGCGCTACCCCGACTCGAGTTCCGGGACCTATCTCTAGTCAAATACACGGAAGGCTCCGCTTTCCTCGTCGGGAAAGAATCAACCTCTCCGGTTGATGGGCATCCTGATACGTATATCGGGACCCCGTGGCCCGATACGCACGACCACCTCCTTCCTCCGGTCTAAACAATCTAGCCCATAATTCATTTCAATCGAAGTGATCACAATCACTTATCAAACTTGGTTTCTAACCAAGATCTCAAACAATTTCTCATCGTAGAAAGCATGACACACGTGTCACCCTTCTAAATTCACTTTCTCAAATCCGATTCATTTTCTCAAGCAAGATTCACTTTCTTAAACAAGTTTCGCTTCTTTAAAACACATTCACGTTTGAAAGGCAGCTCACAAGAAGTTGCATTCAAGAATCATTCCACGTAAAATACAAAACGCCTTTCAAAACTACTTTTGAGCATCACGTAAAGAAATCACTTAACACGGATAACCACCATTCAATGCAAGCAATCATTCTCAACTCTTTCCAACTATACATTTCTCAATCCACCACTCTAGTATGATTAGCTTCCATTTTCGAGCCACAATAACCACAAGCGGACATCACCTAATTCGAGTGCCCCAACTTCTCACAACTCTTTGTCTTTGTTTAAATTCCTCATTCTATGTCTCTACTCGGTGAACTCACTTCGTTTACTTATGTCTCAACTTCTCAACTCCCTGTCTTTACTCCAATTCCTCAACTTAACCTTACCATTCCCTGTCTCAAATTCCCGTTGTATGTCTCTAACTCAATACTTAACTCTTGCTCGTCCGTCCTTAGTTATGTAACTCTTAATCACTTTTCATTATTCGGTTTCCGTTAGCTTTGCTTATTTTCATGCTCGGATCAACCTTGAGGATTTAATTACTTTTCGAACTCAATTAATCTCACAATCACCCATTTCTCACTTACTTGTATCAATTGCGCATCACTCAATACGAACTCATACTCCTCTTTATACTTTGACCTACCATTCCCCAATGTTCGTAGTTAGCTCTTAATACCGCAGGTTCAAGAATCTCTAAGACTTAATTAGCTCATAATTCATGTCCATGTCCCAACTCTTCATCCTTAATAGTTAATCGAAACTTCAATGCTACTCAATTGACCTATACAATCCAACCTCTTCGAATCAACATGCTCCAATTCAACCTTAACTATTAAATCTCTTTGAAGTTCCCAACTTAATTCTCGCTATTTAACCCAAGTAACTCCTTTCATTTCACGATTCAGCCCTCTCAATTCCTCAACTACATTCTAAGCTCTTATTCAATCTTACGACGATTAGGTCCGTTCCGCAATACGGATACTCAATACGGATACTCAACGCTCAACACAAATTCAATAACCACATAACACATTCAACATTCACAACAAATCCATTTGGGTTTCGAAATTATTAATAGTTTAGAGTATAAGACTACCCACCTCGATTCAGGGATTGACAGAGGTTTAGGTTTCTTGAGACTCGAGCTCCCTCGGTTCGGTTCCTCCTTTCGTTCCTCTTTCCCCTGCTGCTAGCCTCGGTTTCGCCGCCCTCCTCTGCGCCCGACACCGTCACCGGTCGCGGTCCCGCGCTCACCGGCTGCCTCCTCAGCCCTCGCGTTCGCTTCCTTTATCTTGGCCTTGGTTTCGCCTTCCTCAAGGCTCGGCCGCTTCTCCGCGCTCGCGGCCGCTTCACCCCGTTCGTCGTGGAGCTCGCCGGCCTCCGGCCTCTATTCCTCGTCTTCGCTCTCGCTCGCCCTCTCGGTCTCTCGCTCCGATTCCCTCGCTCGACCTCAATCCTTCGCTCTCTTCCTTCGCTCGCGCCCACTCGCGTCGCCGCCGCCGGCTTCGGTCCTGTGGTGGTCGCCGGTCCTCCCTTCGGTCTCCTTCACCGCGCGCTCGCCCTTCTCTCTCTCTCTCTCTCTCTCCCGTTCGGTGGTCCTCTCCCCTCCCCGTTCCGCTCGCTCCGCTTCGCTCTTGCTTTCCCCGACCCCCTCCTTCTTTTCTTGCTTCTCTCTCTCCACCGCTTAATTGGCGGTTAATGCTCCTAATTGGACCCCCAAATGGCTTAATTATCTCTTCATAATTCAGTGAAAATAACCACCGGCCTATATACGACAAGTCCACATCTCCTCCCTTCCGTCCTCTTATGCTATCATGCGTCCTAACTTATTTTAATATGCCAGCCACGACAATTCTTAATCACCCAACAGTTTAGCTCAACTGGAAAAAGGGAGGCAATTTCCTTGATTTAATTTATTCAACACCGACCTCCAAAGGGATACTATTGTAATATGTCGGGCAAGTAAATAAAATCAGTCACTCAACCCCCTAGTCATGGGGAATAATATTCAATAATTCTATGTTTTTCATCTGCCTTTCTTTAAAATTTCGGGTATTACAATTACGGATCGAAACCTAAAAAAATTTAGTTAATCGACAATTAACAAACCCTTTTTTATAAAAAAAAAATTGTAGGTATATTTTCTAAAAACCATAAGTTTGTGTCTTCCCCTTTCTTTCTCTTGTGTTGCTCGTGGTACCTCTCTCTCTCTCTCTCTCTCTCTCATATATATATATATATATATATATATATATATATATATATCCCCTGCTCTCCTTGTCCACCGACGACACATGTTCCCCCTCTCTCTTTTCTTTTGCATAATTCGTGTTTAATAATATTAATTCATGTCCGAGTTTTGCACATCCCTACCCACAATTGCTATAGACGAATCCGTAGGTCGTTTGGGAAGAGATATGACCAGAAAATGTTGTTGATGTCCGAAACTTTTGTTGTTGGCCAAAAACTTCTACTACTCGACCGAAACGTCTTCTCCTTGTTGTTGTCCAGAAACTTGTATTTTATTTTGGTTATAATTTGTTGAATCAAACTTTTGTTTTATTTTGATTACAATTTATTGAGGTATGATGCTTTGTTATTCTTCCGTTTCATAGTTATCAATCAAAGAAGCTATGGCAGATCGGCCAATCGTAAAATCGAACTAATTTTTTTGGTTAATCGAATCTTTCGGTTCTGTTATGGATCGAGATTTTGCTGATTCATAAATTCGGTTAATCGAAAAATCGAATTGATTACGGATCAAGTTTTTAACTATCCGAAAGTTCGATTAACCAAAAGAGTGGTTAACCGGTTTTACATATCCCTACCTCTAAGGAATCCACCGAGAGATTACATAAGACTCATCAAGAACACTACTTCAATCGAGCCTAGATTGAAGATAAGTAAGACAAGTATATTAGGGAGAGTGTGGGAGACTTCTCTCAACCATATGTTCATTTATGAACCCATATATTTTACGCACAACTCACTTTCTATTACAAAAGGGGGATGAGGCTATTTATAACCAAGCTCCAATTAAATGCTTTAAGATTAGCAAAAGCATAATTAGGCTTAACGCATAAGCAAGATAAACTATAATTAACAATAAGTTAAACTAGCATATTACAAGTCGAGAAACGACTTAAACGAAAGAAGAAGCAAACAACAACCGAAAATGCAAAAATATAAAAGTGTTTTGCGATTGGCCAATAAAATGCAAGTTACCGCCCACAATTATGGGACTCTCACATGAGCAAACCCATTGGGGTAGGAAAAAACTTTCTTGTACAACAAAGAAGCTCCATGTCCAGTCACTGCAGGACTTGGACAAGAGCAAAATACGGTCGGTAATCTGAAGTCGAAATAGCCCGAGTTTTTCCTGGATTTGTGCCGTTGTTTCACCAAAGTTTCAAACTTCAAATTATTGGTGCAGAATATTAGGATGTTTCGTTAAGATGTTATCACAAAATGAATGAGTTTAATAGCCTAAACAACTAGACTAAGCAAACCGGGCATATTAGAGCTAATCTACGATGGGTATGTTTTTGGCGCGATGAGTCAAAAACTAAAACTCATTTGCAAAAATAAATCACAAAAAATAAAAATAGACTCATTAAGGAGTATACTAAAATTGGCCTTGTCCAAAAACTCCGCCGAGATCATGGTCTTCAAGGGGCTCAAAGTTGGCTTATTAGTGGTTGAACATGAACTTCTTAAGCACTAATTGAGTTTTGCGTTGAGGTAGTGTTGGACGATTCTCAGCCTGATGTAGCCACCCGTGGATACATCAATTTATCTTGTACGTTAGAACATGTCGAAAACCTTATTTGTCAAATGACGTACTATATGAATTAAGAAATCCCTCGGGATTTTCTCATCTCTTGTTAAATTTTGAATTGGATTTGTTGCGATAATCACACTTGTTTTATTCCAAATTTTCACTATTAAGGTCTTTGACCTTAGTGTATACATCATTACTTTTGGTGTAATTTTTTTGTTTTTCTTGTTTTAAATAATAAATATAATTTATAAAAGATTTGATCTTAGATAAACATCTTTTTATACAACCGAATCCATTCATGATATTTTGACTAGATGTTATTGAGATAAGTTCATGGTTACTATTCCTTAGACTCCTATTTTTCATTCACATACGAAGTAAAGAGGAAAACATATTGCCCTATACTTTCCATTCGATTACACTTAGTACTAATACCACATAACCACAATTTAGGCCAATGTTTTGTTTAGCTTATTTCTACTAAAGTTTTTTGAATGCATTTTATTTTAAACTTATTTGTTGATTACATTTTAAAACTTATTTCAAACTTATTATAAGCAAATTTATGAACTTGTTTATTAAATTTTGTTCTAAATTGAGTTTATCTAAATTTATATGTCAAAAAAACAAGCCAAAGAGAATAAAACCTTGTATACTTTTCAATTTCAGATTGCTTATTCAATATTTTTCCCAATCTTATTCCCAAATATTAGTTTTTGTCTACGCTAAAGCACGGGATATATTAATATGTAGAAATATTAAAGAAATTTTTTTATCATTTAATAGATGAAATTTTAATGATAGTTGTTATATCAAAAAATAAATTTTAAATGAATTTTTTTGTAATAATACTTTTTAAAAAATAATTTTAGAAATAAAAATTACGTAAATCCTAATTATGAATAAAGTTATAAAATATCGTCTCAAAATTATTGCTATTTATTCTATAACTCATAATAGAATGAATAATATTTATTTTATAAAAAATAATGCCTAATAATATAAAAATAATATTTAGGGAAAAAAATCTCATGATATGAGCCAAAAATCTAATCAATTAACTATATATATTATAACGTATTAAAATGCTTATATACATAAACCAAAAATCTAATCGTCATATAGTATATATATTATAACCTATTAAAATCAAGGTTATTAGAATTGATATCCTAGTTAAAATCGAATTAGAGGGGGATTAGAATCGGAATGATGATCATAAGATTCTAATATTTGTTTGTAATAATAAAATTATTTTTTATAAAAAAAAAATATTTGTAACATTCATAAAGATTTATAAAAAATCTAATGCAACTATACTTTATCGAAAATTTTGATATAAAATATAATTATTTCTAGCTACTTTATGAATTTTATTTAGAATCGTGAAATTAAATTCTAATGAATCGAGGGTCGTAGAATAGTAGAATCATTTTATAATTCTACCATACATTTTTTGAATTAAATTAGGAGCATACGATTCAAATAAATCATAAAATCATAGAATTGTTACATCCGGATTGGGAGTTTAATGACCATTATTAAAATGCAACATATGAGTATAAATTATCAATAATAGACTAGCATATATCATTACAATACTAACATACAAAACTCCACTTCTACCATCACAATAAGACGAATAGATATTTACCTTGAAAATAATCCATTTAAAATCATAGAATTTATAAGCATACAATTTACATGAACACATAAAGGAGTACATTTCTATTAAAGTTTTCATACATATAAATATTATATCTTGGTAGTCTAATTCAAATTAATGTAGTCTTCCAACATTGTAAAAAAAAAAAACTTTAAGGAGTACATATAATTCAACCATTATAAAATTCATTTATTTAAAATCTACAATAAAGTTTGAAGAGTCATATTTTTATTGGTAATTAAAATTGATAATAAATAATATAATAATATAATCATACATTGATAAAAGCTTGTGGCCCGAAACGGATTATACTCTCGGCCAAACAAAAAAACACACACATTGATGAATGTCAATTATGAACTAAAGATTAGACAATAATGTTTCATTAACAATTTTCTTTTTACATCCATTGATTTATTTGGAGAGAAATGTAAGTAATATTACATTTTTAGAATATAAATGTATATCAAAAGTTTTAGAACATAAAAGTATATCAAAACTTGGAAATAATCACAAAAAAACCAAAAAATAGAAATAAATATTCACATATAAAAATTGAAATATTCAAATATATTGATGAGACAATATACAACATCATGATCATATTTATGAGAAATTTTATATCCACTTAAATACTTGTTTTGTGGGATCGTTGTCATGGCATGATAATGATATGAAATATGAAAAAAATCATAATTCAAGTAGTATTAAAAGATACAATAACTTTTAACTACAACAATATGAAATTTGAGCTAAAATAAATAATTTTTACGCATAAAGAGATTCCATCCCAACAATGGTCTAATTAATATGTAGAGAGTAAAAGATGAATATGATTATACTAATATATTTAAAGGGAGAACTAATTTAAAGTAAAAGAATTAATTTGGAAGGAAAATAAAATTTAAGAGTTAATTAGAGGGGAAAATTATCTATGTTATATATTTGTTAAGAAATTTTTTTAATTTTTTTTTATCAAGGATTAATTTTTAAGTTAGGTTTACTTTTATTTGAATGATAATTTTAAACTTGATAACTCGCATAATTATTGCTAGCCATATAATATTTTCAATGGTTAGTTTTTTTATAAACAAATATTTATAATAATATTTAGTAAAAGTGTACTATATATATATAGACGTCACTCTCTCTATAGAGAGATATCATCTTTCCATAAATTATATTTCATATATTTTTAATAAAATAAAAATAATTTAGTTTGAATTTTAAAAGAATATAAAACGGAGGAAGCAATTTGAGAAGGATTATTTAGACTGAATCCAATGTGGTGCAAGTAACAATTCAAAACAAATATTTCAATTATGTTATTAGATTGTGGGCAAGAAATGGAGAATGAGTTGTCCTAACTCACTCCAACTCTCGTTATTCTCATTAACCAATCCTCACCCAATCAGTCAAAGAAGAGCCGAAGCCCAACCCAGCTCCCTGTCCCAAGTACTAGCCAGCCGGCTAGCCTGACTTAACTTGAACCCTGCTTCAATCTCACCTCATCCCCAGGGTTGTTCTTGGTATTCCGCTTTATCTCCTGGCTAGGGTGAATAATATGTACCAGTACTAGTAGAAAAACGAAGTTGACGGTTTTGGAGTATGAACAGTACCTTCTTTCTTCACCCTAAAAATTGATCTTTAAGACCCAGTCTCATCCGGGGCTTGCCCGGAGCTACAGCGGAGCAGAAACTGCTGTGGCTGTCCAATTCCAAGATGGGAAATTGCGGAACCAGAGAAGAATCTGCAGTTGTGTCCCATGCTCAAGGTGATTGCGAGTGTGTGTGGCTGTCACTGTCGTGGTTACTGTTATCAACTTTCTCTCTCCCTGTAGATCTGGCGTTGTTTCCACTCCCTGATTAATTTAGTTCTTGCAATTTGTATTTGATTGGCAGTTCATCAGCTCCACATGCTAACGTCTTCGCAAACAAGTGCCGGTAATAAAAATGTGGCTTCGGAGAAGAAGTCGCATTATCCTCTACCTCATCAGCAGCACAGTCGGTCTATTTCAGATCTGAGTGATCCCTCTCTAACTCCTAGGGTGATGGAGGACTCGAGAAACAATGTGGGTCTCTATACTGATGTTATCGCCTTTACGCTCTATGAGCTCGAGACCATTACCAAGAGTTTCCGCTCTGACTACATCCTTGGAGAAGGTGGCTTTGGCACTGTCTACAAGGGTTACATTGACGAGAATGTCCGCGTTGGCCTGAAGTCACTCCCTGTTGCTGTGAAGGTTCTCAACAAAGAAGGCCTTCAGGGTCACCGCGAATGGCTTGTATGTCTCACTTCCTTACGACACTCCGCCTTCCCAATTATTTATATGGCTGGACTAGTTTTGACTTCTCCTTTTTGCCTTCCCCTTAGACGGAGGTCAATTTTCTTGGTCAGCTCAGGCATCCCAATCTGGTCAAGTTGATTGGTTATTGTTGCGAGGATGACCATCGTCTACTCGCTTATGAGTTCATGTTCCGTGGAAGTCTTGAAAATCACTTGTTTCGAAGTATGTATCTTACTCTTGCTCTTTCTTCAAATTTGCTGTCTCATCTTCCATCATTTCTTACTAACTTATGGGTTGTCCCCTCCCCTCCCCCCACCATCGTAAGTAATAGGTAATCTCATTTACCAACTTGACCATCACTATATGCAATCTAAAAGTCTTGAATTCTAAAATATCTGTATTCCGGTTTATTACTTAATACCTATGACCACAATACCTAAAACCTCAACTTAGGTATAGAGTTTTACCTTTTAAATGCCTATGACCACAATGCCTAAAGTCTTGGTTAATCATTGTGCAACTGAAAGTTAGAATGATAGCTGTAGATGTTTTGCCATTTGTCATCCTTACTACAAGTCCATGCAAATCTTTCACTTTTGTTCATCATAGTCAACGGGTAGCAGTAAGGGTTCAACGTGACTTACCCCCTGCCAAGTTCCTATCCATGCGGAACAATGAGTAATAATTTCAATTCATGAATGATAATCAGCCAATTAAGTGAATATACTATTGCTCATTGTAAATTGAGCACTCTTACGATGTGGTTTATGGTTTTGAGTTTTGAACTTTGCTTTGATTTGTATGAAGTCATGTGCTAGCATGCCTAATGTTACATGAAATTGCTTTTCCTTCAAGTTGTAGCTTTTGCTAATAACAGGATAGTAAAAATACTACTAGGCTATTTTTTTGAAACAAAATAGCATTTAAATAGTTAAAAGAATTAACATAATATCTTTTTCAAAACTGCTGCTACTACTACTCGGGCTATTTTTTGAAGCAAAATAGCAGTTAAATAGTTAAAAGAATTAACATGATATCTTTGTCAAAATAACTTTTAGGTAAGTAGCATTTCATTAGGTTAGGATACTCATGTCTATCTAATAGTTTTTCTTATTTTCTAAACTAGCTAGGTATGTGTAGGTTTCACCTACAAATTGGCCTTTGCACATCAGGACTTTTTAAATTGAAATACCAAATTGAGACAATTTGAGCATATAACACTCTGTTCTACACTTCTACATCAGTTTGGCGTCTAAGTACAACCCCGTTACAGTTCCTACGGTCGCTGCTGCCTCATGGTGATCACCAGAATATTAACAACCTGGAAAACTTCTCTTCCAGTTGCGGCCACAGTTCACAGCTTCATTCTTTCTGATCTGATCACAGCCTTGATTGAAAGCCACCAAAAACTTGACCCTGATCACAAAACAAAGGCTGTTTGGTCCTTGGTTGGGAGAAAAGTGTGTGTGTGTTTTGGGGGGTGGGAGGGCTCTGTGGTGGGGACGGTGTCAGACTTTGCAAGACTTCGAGTTTTGTTTTTTGAAACTTGTAATTTTGGACCTAGAATTTCAAGGATGGAGTCCTCTTTTTCGATTGTTTGAAGTTCCACACAGCTAGTTTTAGCTTCAGCCTTTTCTTGTTCCTATAAACCACAAGCTATGGCTTCATATCCGTTAAACCTTTATTGGCTTTCCAGTCCCTTAATTCCTTGACTAAATCACTATTAGCCCCCTTATGTGATATTTGATAGAAGAGGTGAAAAATCTTCATTAAGATACTTTTAATTCTTGTTTGATAGAGCACGTTGGGACATAGCTTTTAGTTGTTTGAGGTCCCATTAGGTTATTAGAAGAGATATACTTAGACTCGTATACTCCTATCTTTGTTATGTTAAAAGATAGTGGTAGTCTCTCTCTCTCTCTCTCTCCCTCCCTCCCTCCCTCCCTCCTTTCTTTCCACTCCTAGAGACCCAATCATCTGCCACAATCCACCTCCAGGGACTTTTTTCGTCCCCCCCCAACATATATCAAATTCCACTCCCAAAATTCCTCACCAGCACTGGGAGTAGAACTTGAAACCTGAGGATTCAAGTCCCCCAATCCCTTTTTCCTCACCAAACACCCCCTACATATCATTCTTCCACATTCTTGAACTGAGTTACTGTCTTACTGAAAACAGTTGTACTTGTCCTTTTATTTTGAATGATTATTGTGCTTGTTTTCCTCCACCAATTATATACAGTCAATGTAGATGAAACCAGTAACTCTTTTCCAAATTTATAAACTAACTAAAAATTGTCTCTACTTTTGCTTTGAAAGTGGGCATGTTAATTTCCTGTAGCAAGTATACAATTGCTGTTTCTTCACCTGTCCTGGATCAGCTAACTTTCCCGTTTCCCCCAAATGCCAAGTCAGTAGCTAATGTGCAGTATGTCCACTAGCACTTGAGAACAAACAACGTAGTGTGTCTGCCCGCACCTGAGCACAAACAGCAGAGGTATATTTGCAGGAGAACATTGGTTCATGTGTCTCATCTACCTTCATGCATAAAACACAAACATAGCGTCCCATCTTCTGCATTTTATTCCTAGTCAACAGTCTTTTATGCATTTGCAACCAAGCCATAGTGGCATATTCAGGAATTCTAGCTGTGTGTGAAATTCAAGGATACCAATACACATGGGAAGCTTTGTGTCCGATCCAGTTATAGCCACCTATGAACACCAGAAGTTGATCCGTTCCATCGATTTGTCTGCACAGTAAATCCATTCTTCACAAACTTCTTCACTTTGATAGTTTTCCTCCGATATGAGCTGCTCTTGGTAGTCACCTTATAATCCTAGATAGAAGCACCTTTCAGATATTAGTGACTAATCCATTAATCCAGACTACATTTTGGACTGGTTTTGCAATGGTTGCTTCATTCCACTCGCTGTAACTATTGGAGTCAAGTGCTTCATTGTGGTAGACATTTTTTTGATTTTGTGGATAATATTATGCATCAGAATTGAGGTCGTGATGTTTTGCTTTAGTTGCCCCTCTTGTACATGTGTGTCATTTTGGTGCTTTTTAATACAATTTTTGATTACTCATAAAAACCCAATAATTTCCAACAAAATTCTCGATGTTTCGCATCAATTTAGCAATGACCATTTGAGAGCTTGAGGGCATGGATTTTCTTTTTGTTATTGCCCCTTTTTGTACATGGGATGTATTTTTTCAATATATAGGGAACATTTGAGAGTTGTCGTGATTTGCCTCTAAATTCGCTCACTCGGAAAAATGTTGAAAACAACTATTACACATTTAACACTTTCCTTTTTAAACTTTTTATTTGTTGAGTAATAAAAAGTTATGTTAAAAGCACACCAAAGGGATGTCACCCATGTACAAAAGGGGAAACATAAAAGCATTATGTCGTGAAGCTCTTGTGCATAATATTATCCGCAAAATCCAAACGAGACAAATTTTTAGCACACTTATGCACTTGACTACACCTATACAAAGCACTCAAAAGTAGAGCTTGAATCTTGAAAGGACAAAGCTTTCCCTAAAAATCCGTTTGTTCCTTTCCTTGCATACCCTCCACCAATTAGCCAATAAAATTATATCCAAATTCCAAGAATCAAACTCTTCTTCAATCTTCTTCTCCAAACCACCAAAACATCTTTGCCAACCCCTATCATGCCAAAGTGAGTGAGAACAAAGGACAATGAACAAGGAGGTCAACAACCGGATGCTCCTTCTCAAGTCACAGAGCAATCTTGGCCCGTCGTACTTTCCTATGCAAAGAAGCGAATATTTTTAGGAGCTTTAGATTTCTATATGGCTCTTGGTAGGAAATTTAAAGGGAAGAAAATCGGAGGAATGAAACCCTTGATAAAGGGTATTACAAAAAATCTTCACGCAAAACGCCCATTAGAGTTATGAAGCCACACACTTATCATTGCCATTGGAACATTCACGTTCTCAAGTAATGTGAAAAGACCAAAAATACTCTCCTCTTCCCAACCTTTCGGGCTTATAAGAAAGTTGTATCTCGAATGCATTTGATTCACCATTCCAAGATACCACTTTTTAACATTTGCATTTTTTAAAGAAGGAATCATGAAGTGATATGAAAATTTAGCCTTAGGGGTTGATCCTCCATCCAAACCTCATGCCAAAATAACACTCAAGAATCATTCTTTTCTTTATAAATTAAAAATGAACAAGATTAAATGGTCCAAACCAACTAGGGGTGTATTCGAGAAGACCCGCCCAAGCTCGAAGATTGGCTCATGAGCTCGCATTCGACACACGTACTTGGCTCGCCGCTTGGTAAAATCAAACCTAGACTAACTCACGAGCTTAAGTGGGGCTCGGAAGCTCAGCCACGCCACGTCTAAGAGAGCTTGGCTATTCCAAAGCTTTGAGCCTAAACTTGTCATGCGGGCTTACCTTTTAGGGTTTGGATATAAGCCTCACTTCTTGAGGCCATATGTATAATAAGCCTCTTGGGTAAATATCAAAAAGATTGGTGATATGAGGGTGGAAATACGATTACTTATCGAAATAAGGGAGACTAACCCTCATCAAAAGTATTCAAGCATTCAAACTTACTTCCTTTCCCATATTATGTGGCTACAAGTTCGAAGCTATCAAGACAAATTACCTTTGAGGTTCTTTTGGGAGTGGTTTTAAGTATGAGGTGAGATGGAATTTGACTAGCGACTCTTTAATGAGGCTTTTTGGGTAAGTGGTTATGGAGATTTTTGAATATGAAGAATATTTTATGGAAAAGGTAGCTACCCTCAAATATGGTGGGGGTGGACTTGGATGGTCTCCTTTACCGAACGGGACATTAGCTTAAAGGTTAGGAGATAGTTTCTCCTCACTTTTCTTTTGAGATTGGTGAAGGCTCTACCTTTATTTTTTTTTGGCATGATTATTGGTGTGATGGGGTTCCTTTGAGAGATTTTTTCCTGTATGTGTTTGTTTTGGCAATGGATAGAGATGCTTGTGTTGCTCATGATCGGGATTGAGCGTCCATCATGAATTGTTCGGTTGTTTTTTGTCCGTAATTGCATTATTGAAGATGATAAATTGCTATGCTTTTTAAACAAGCTTAATGAGGCCAAACTAGGGAAATCTTTGCATGATATGCCGAGATGGAACTTTAAAGGGGACTTCATGTTTAGATCTTATTATGTGAAGCTACTTCTCTTGAATTATCCATCCCTAAAATCTCATTTCATTGGAGGTTCCCCTTCTAAACTCAATTGGAAGTCTCGTTGCCCCTCAAACGGTGTCTTTTTTGTTTGGGAGGCTACACGTGGAAGTATTTTAACTTGTGATAACTTCTGAAAGAGGGGGAAGGTCTCGGTGAATAGATGCTTTATGTGCAAAGGGGAGTGTGAATCAATGATTACTTACTATTTCATGGTCCATTTGCTGGAGGTCCTTGGGAACTTGCTTTGAGTTTCCTGAACATCTCTTGGGTTGCTTCTAATTCCTTCGGAATTATCTTCTAGCCCGGGAAGGTTTCCTCGGTGGGAAAGTGAAGAAGAAGGAGTAGGCCATGGTTTTACACTTTTACCTCGTGTGATTGTTTGAAGTATTTGGAGGAAAGAAATCAAAGTGCATTCGAGGACGTCGAAAATCCTCTTCAGCGCTTAAGAGATGACTTCATCAAGGTGCTATTTTTTTGGGAGAATGAGAAGTTATGTTGTTCCTCATTTGAGGTGGGAGATTTTGTGGATAGTTTGTATGCATAATCTTTTGCAAGATGCTAGCTTTGCATCCATTTTTTAATTTCTATTAAAAGAGCAAGGCCCTGTTGTTTTGACCGAACTTGTTAGAACTGAATCTGAACTTATTTGCTGGACTTGTTCTGTAAAAACTAAGTTGAAAAGAACATGGCCAATGTTATATATTAACATTATGGGCTTAATATAATTGTCAAAAAAATATATGGGCTTACTTGTAAAACAAATTCTAATGTTTATTGATTTTGAAAAAAGTATGTTATTCCAAATTTTTAATCAATCTCCAACCTGTGTCCAAGTGTTTGATAATTTCCTTGAGTCTTAAATTTTGTGACTACTTATTCTGAACTTATTTGTGAAAATTATTCCAAGCTTATTCTGAACTTATTTTTTTAACTTGTTTTGAACTAAACTTATTTGAACTTATGCTGCAAAATCCAAAGAGAACAAGGCCTAAGTTGTAGATTTACAATATGGGCTTAATATAATTATAGAAAAAATATGGGCTTACCTGAAAAACTAAGGTTTACATTTACTCATTTCGAAGAAAAGTCTGTTATGTGTCCAAATTTTTAATCAATCTCCAATCTGTGTGGATGTTCTGGACCATGTCCTGTCTTAAATTTTTTGACTTGACGAGTCCGACACTTGGGTCCTTACCCTTGTCCGACGTCCGTGTCTTGAGTCCAGCTAATATAGGACTTAGCTGATTCTTTTGTCTTTTTTTATTTGAAATTATCGGGTCTAGTTTCTAATTAAATTATTTTCATAACATTTGGACAAATATCGACAAAGATATAAACAGAATTATGGATATGTCATTTTCTGCGTGTCTTGGTAATCAATTTTGATATTTTCTGTTGCTTATTGAATTTAAGCTTATAATATATCATTAGAAAGCTTATTAAGGAGGAACATAAATAATCATACAATAATTTTACACACCCTTTGATTTAAATAAAGCGCACTTGAAGGGCGTGCCTAGGAAAGAGGTGGACGTGTTGACGTCTCGAACCCCCAAAGCATAGTGAGTCCAAGAGGCTAGTTGAGGCAGACACCTTAGGTGGGCGTGAGGCGAGGTGCTTCTGCACCTCATGGAGAAAGTAGTAAGTATCCACCATGAACACAAATTTCTTCAAATAGAGACAAACGGTACACCCTTAGGTGCGGTGAAAATGAGGAAAGAATCCCATGTTAATGTCCAACATCCTCAACTCGGGGACCATCTGGCCTTCCGAGTTCAAATTTGCCTTGTGTAGGCATCTTTGGGTTTGGTTCTTTGGCTGAGGGTTATTGACATATTTTATGGCTTTTGATTTTTGATATTTGGGTATCCCAAATCCTGTTGGTTTGGTTTATCATCGTCGGGCCTTTTGTTAGGTGTCTACTTGGGCCCATTTAGGATACCAAACAGTTTTGTTGGGCTGATTGCATTGAATTTACATTAGGCTGGAAGAGGTGTCTTGGTGAGTATAAAGGCATAATAGGAGAATGACTAGTTTGACAAATTATAGGGTGGGAACCTTAAACTCCTTTAGATGAATTATTACCTGCAATGGGGATGTTGGTCATAGAAGAGCAACAAATATTGTTGCATGAAAAAACTGTGGCACAGTATTTGGATCATGTAGGTATGCCTCAAGGTGGGTGTTGGTTGTTATTCTTCTTTCCATCTTGCGGTGACCCTTAATGTCCTTCTGGACCATTCTGGTGCTGTTTATTCCCTCCCTTGACCCTGCCCATGGTTTTAGTGGAGTTTGATGAAGTGCTTGTTGTAATCTAAGTAGTACTGGTAATGGGAATAGCTTGATGTTGCACGCCTTTAGTTTCTTTGTAGTGAGATGTTTCGCTCTCTGTTCATATGAACTCATCAAAAGTTAAATGTGAGGAGCCATATGTAAAAGTAGTGACCAGACTGTCATAAGCATCATCAAGTCAATATATTGAATGGAACCAATATCAGGTCAGTAGATTGAATGGATAATTTCCCAGATAATTCTGCAAAGGTTGTTTTCCTTCTCTAGAGATATTAGTTAATATGCATTTAAGATCCATGATTTGGTAAGACTTGCGGTATTGAAAGGAGAGGCAATGTGATTCAAACTAAGTAACCAACTTCTGTAGTTCAGTTAACAAGCCCTTAGAGATTGTAGCAAACCACTAGGACCATAGTCATTGATCTAAAACATAACCAAATTGAATAAGCAGGAGGAGTTTAGGGTGTTAACACCAATATTATCAAGAACGCAAGTGAAAGGGATGTCTAGCATACTATCAAGAAAAAGTAGTGAAGCTGATGAGTTCCAAGAAAGGCCTTGGACTTGAGTATGCCATGACAAATAGTCTTCAATCTGTTCAAGAGTTATACTCACATTATTGTGAGGCTTTGGGGGGTCCATGGTTGTCATGCACCAAGGTTTCTATTGTAAAGAAAGCAGGAGAAGCAACAAAAGAGGAAAATAGGGACTTAGGGTCTTTATCTTGCAACCTTAGTTTAAAAAGCTCGAAGCGCACAAAAGCGCAAAGGGTCTTCAGTCCAGGGCAAGGGCTTCGAGGCAAAGGCGCAAAGTTTTTGGAATGAGGCTCACTTGCCAAAAAATGCTTGAAAATCATTACCAAGCAATATTTTTGGTTGAATATGCTAGATGATTACATCAAATAACTAGATAACATTGTAACTACAAAAGATACCACAAAGAGTATTAAATTATGATAGCACAATGAATTTACTTCAATTTTCACCAAAAAAGCAAGCTGAATAAAGAAAAAAAAATAGCACATTAAAAAAAGAGGCAACTTACCCACTTACGACAGTGCCAAGAGAGGGGGACAGAAAGAAAAAAGCTCTGCAAGGCATGTGAGGCGCACAAGGCTGGCTGAGGCACAAAGTGAGGCCCTCAGAGAGCTTTTTGGAGGGGCTGGGCTTGACCCCTTGCTTCGGGCTTTTGTGAACACATTTTTGGTCCGACATGAAGTGTGAAGTATCCACACTGATGTTTGAGTATCGAGTTCCGACATGGGTGCTTGAGGCAAAATGAAGAGTCCAACCAAACATGGTGCGGACATCCCCTTACCTGCGTTTGCACAAAAAGTAGTTTTTGTAGCACTGTTTTACCAAAAACAGGACTAATAATAAACTCTTGAATTAGATGTTCTGCTTTTTCACAAGATTGTGACTTGATTTTCAAACCACCCAAGGTTGGTCTGTTCCAAACATGGTCAGTGAGAACAGAACAATAATGCCTTGCTCTATCTGCCTTGATAATTGCAGGAACAAGGTACCACCAAAGAATTTGCTCCTATACCTGCTTTTAAGGATTGTACAAAAGAGAGCAGTTTTTTGCAGCACTATCTTTGAGCCATGTGATTCTGAATTTTAGTCTTAGTTGTGCATTTTCATTAAATGAAATAAATTTTCATTGAGCAGAATCCTTTCTTCTTTCTTTGTTTCTGAAAGTTTTCTAGCATTCTTTAATTTGGAAACATAATTGATTCAGAATATCTAGTTTTTATTTTTGTTTTTGATTTGAGAAACCTTTTCAAAGCCTTCAACTTAAGATGTAACTTCTGCCTTATAGATGCATTCATCTGAGTGTGAGTCAAATGATCCTGTTTGGTTTAGAAAACTCAATTACCTCAAGCCAATTAGAGAAGAATTTAAAGTCCTTGGGACCCCTATCCATGTTTTCCAACCCAAGAGTGGAAGGAACCTGACGAGAAAGAGATTTCCAAAGGTCTCTAACAGCATGTCATGCCATAAATTAGTCAAACTACAAGAGATTAATGCCCTATTACTTATGCTAAACTTAGTACCATTTTAGCTCAGTACATGGGTGACATCCCCTGGGTGTCATCTTAATACAACTTCTGATTACTCATCCAAAAAGGCCGTTAATGAAAGATATCATCGAGGATGAAGTGTGGAAGGTCTCGGTGACATGGGAAAAGAGAAAGCTCCGGGGCTAGATGGTTTCAATATGGCCTTTTACCAGCATTGTTGGAATAATGCTTTGGGAGGGGGTTAAGGGTTTTTGTTGAATTCATAAAGTGAGGGGTGCTGATGACGTGAAGAAATTTAAGCCCATTAGAATGAATGTTTTGATTCTTATATCCAGTGTGGGCAACTGGGTACTCTTTGTAAGATTGATATTGAGAAGGCTTATAATCATGTCTCATGGAGCTTTTTTTGGCTACTCTCAATAAAATGGGTTTTCCTAGCTAGTATAGGAATTAGGTGTCATTTCCTATTTCCATTGTTTGATTGTCTGTCCCGATTAATGGTGAAACATCGGGTTTTTTGTCTAGTTCTATGTCCAGTTCTAGAGGTTTGAGGCAAGGCAAACCTTTGTTGTTCATTTTGGTTATGGAGACTCTCAGTGAACGGTTGAACACAACAATTATGGTGGGTTTAGTAACCCTTGCGGTTGCGTTTATTGATTTCCCATTTGCTTTTTGCCGATGATACCTTTATTTCTTGGAAGTATGATGAGAGCAATTTGGGCTATTTGAGATGCATCCTTATACTCGTTGAAGCTATACTCGGGACTAAGCTTAGTTTAAAAAGCATGCGCGCAAGAAAGTGAGGAGCACACCAGCTGCTCTTACATTGGGGTCAAGCGACGCTCTTTCATAAAGTGTTTTTCCGGGCTTCATTCCGGATGGAAATCAAAGCTTTTGTCCAGAGGGGGTAGACCGACCTTGCTCGTCACTCGCCTATCTAGTTCATGTCTTTATTTATCATTCCTCATTCTTACTAGCATTGCTAGTCATTTATAGAGAATAATGAGAGATTACCTTTGAAATAGTAACAATACTGTTAATGGCCTCCATTGGGTCAATTGGGATGATGTTTGTCGTCCTACGTGTGAGGGAGGGCTGGACATAAGGTGTAACACCCCTAGACTTACCCTAGGAGTATTACATGCCAGGGTTCCCAGGAGGAACCCCTAAGGCTGCTTAAGATCTCAACTTGGGGTTAATAACCCTTTCTTGGATTGGCGGAAGCGTAATTCTAGGTTTTCAAAGGTTTTTTGGAAATTTCTGGCTAAACCCATGGGCTTAAAGCCCTAACCCCGCACGAAACACAATCTTAAACTCAACGAGTCACACGCTCGGAGAAACACAACCCAACTCAACGAGCCACACGCTCGGAGTATTCACATAGGGATTTTACATTCATAGGTAAAACTTAAGCTCACATATAATAGTCTTTACAACATCTTTCTAAACAAAAGACAAAAAAACAAGCAAGTATCTATTTGTCTCGCTATTTCCAAAAGCCAAAGGCAACTCCCGCCGGTCTTAACTTCGTACTGAAATGTTGTTGATGTCATGAGCTCACTAGCCCAGTGAATAATCCAAACCCAACCCCGGTTTCACTTTGCACATTAGTTCATTAACAAACACACGTAAGCTCTCAATTCATTCATAACATGCGATTCGGATCAAATAAGCTTAAGACATGCGAGATTCTAAACTTACCAACTTGCCGAGAATCATAATGACATCACTTATTCATGAATTCGATTAAACATGCATCATTCGTTTTTCTACGCAAGTAAATCATATAATCATTCATCATGCAAATCATTCGCCACGTAAATCACATCTTAGTTCTTATGGTGTTCATTTCTTATGAAATCGGGATTCGTTCATCTCTTCATTCTTCTTCTTAAGTTCAATCATGCATTTCATAAATCATCGATTCTTGGTATGCACGATTATTCGTTTCTTCATATCATACTTCTTTTAAGTTTTCTTAGTTCGAATGGAAAGAAGATTTATGCACCGCTCTAAAGACCCAGTTCTTGGAGCCAAAACAATTCGTGGGCTCGGTTCACGAAGGCATACAACTCGTGGCCTCGAGGCATAACGATTCGTGGCCTCGAGGCAGCCTCCCTTCCCCGAAGGACGCATATTGTCAATTCTTAGTGGAAGCAATTCAATTCGTGGCTTCGGGTTGATGAGACACTTCTATGGCCATAGCTTCAGAGGGTTCTTTAATTCGTGGGGTCTTAGATCAATAACACAATCCTTTCTCCCTTCTTTAGTTCTTTATGTTTCTTATCTTCTTATTACTTACACACAAGATACACTTAATTCATATAACTCATGCTTAACACTTTCATGCGTAACTTCTTCAAAACAAGCAATTCACATAAGCAAGCTCCAACTTAAGTATAATCAATTCATTTCACATACGCATGCTTATGTCATTTATCATCAATGTAATTTAGGATAAACACATATTCACATAAACATGCCAACTAGGATTCGGAATCAATGAAGTTATCGTTTTCGTGCTCGCGTATTATCGCGTATAAGTAGTTTATGGTTCTATAACTTTCCTTAATCGATGAATATCTTTTAATCTAGCCACAAAGCTTCTTAAATCTCAGTTCTTAACTCAATTACTCATTTAGTTTTGATTTTGCTCAAAACAGGACATTTTCACATAAAATTGCATATCTCCCAATCTACTCACCCGATGCATACCAAATTTTACAGGAAATTCTCATAAATTATCGGAAAGTCTGCAGTAAAAGTTTCAGGAGTTTCGGGCTACACATGAATTCACGAAATTCGGACAGCATGCTTATTCACTGAAAAATCTGCATACGAATCATGAAGTTAACTTCCGATTTCTCTCCCTAATTCTGTTCAAGCCAATCCCGTTCAATTCTCACTAATCATGCTCAATCGCACTCAAACATCACAAATTCGAACTAGATAACACATAATCACAACATGCTCTTTGATTCATGGTTTGCTAGTTTCGTGAATTTAGGCCTCTAACTTCTTCAATTAACTTAGGGTTTCCAATTTCATGCATCAATTTCGAGTTCAAGCCACCTAATTCATTTTATTTCGGAGGATGAATTCGGACTACTCACCTTAGATTCTTAGAGGTTCTAAGAATTCGGTTTACTGAGGTTTCGGATTGGGTTTAGCTTCTTGTTCCGCCTTTCGATTCCTAGTCTAGCCCCCGCTCCCTCAACCCTTCTTCTTCCCCGACCCTCTCGCATTTTCCTCTCGCTGCCTCGATCCGGTCTCCGACTTCCCGCTTTGGTCCGATTCTGGTCCTCTTCGTCTCCTCCTCGCGCTCACCGGCCGTCGGCCGCTGTTCCGTGCTCACCGACCGCCTTCCTCGGCCCTCGCGTTCGGCGGCCGCGGAATCCCTTCGGTCCCCTCTTTCGCTCGGCCTCTCTACTCTTCCTTTCTTCGTTCGCTCGGCCTCCCGAGCTCTTGCTTCCTTTGCCCACCGGCAGCGGCGCTTTACCGTTCGAGCGGCCACCGGCCACCGGCTTCTCGCGCTCTCTCCCGCTCTCGCTTTGTTCTCGCTTCTACTTCGTCTCGCTTCTTCTTTCTTTCGTTCCCCTTTTCTTTTCTCCTTCGTCCGGCGCTCTGTCCTCGGGCTCGCCGTGCCCGCCGGCCGCCGGTTTCCGGCGTTCCTCTCGCTCCCGCTCGCTCTCCTTCTCTCTCTGTGTGTTCTCCCTCTCTCGCCCTCCTCTCGTCTCTCGCTTTCCCGTTCCTTTTTCTTTTGCTTCTTTCCTTCCCCTTTCTTCTTTTGCTCGCTCGCCTCCCAAGCCCGAGCTCTCCCTTGCCCACCGGCAGCGGCGCCTTGCCGTTCGAGCGGCCACGGCCTCTCTCGCTCTCTCGCTTCGCTCCGCTCGCCTCGCCCGATCTCCCTTCTCTTGCTTTCCCTCGCTTCTCCTTCTTTCGTTTCCCTTCACCTCTCGGTCTCCCTTTGATCTCCTTCCCCTTTGCTCGCTTCGCATCTTTCCTCTCGTCGCCTCTCTTGTTTTCCTTGCTCTGTTTCTCCTCCTTCTTTCCTTCTAATGTCTCGGTCCCCTCCCTCTCCCGGTACTCTCTCTCTCTTCGTGGCTCCCTCCAAGAAGGCCACCCTATCTTCTCACTTTACGCTAATCCACTTCCAAATCTAACACTTAATCCTCCTCTCCTTAATTCATCCGCAAAGCAATCCAGCCATCTCCTTCCCATTTCTCATTTTCTTTTTCTTTTAATTGGGCCCAACTTCAACTTTAATAAGCCCAATTAAGCTAACCCATGCTCGGTTTCGGTTCTCGACTTCTAATTCCGACTCGGAAAAATTAATAATTCACTTAATTTAATAATTTAATTTACTAGCAAGCAAACATCCGAAATTTCTGGGTCTCACATAAGGCCTCTTTGTGAGATGACTATGAATGAAACTTTGAAGACGAAATGGTCGTTGAGGTTTGCAAAGGAGGACAATTTTTAGTGGAAAATTTTGATCAAGGAAAAGTATGGGGTTGGTGATATTTGGGTGGTGGAGCAAGAAGAATGCATCTCGCCCATAGGGTTGGTTGTTGGAGATAGGCTTGAAGTGAAGTGCTTCAAATCCTTAGTGCATTTTTAGGTAAAGAATGGCTCAAGGGTGTTGTTTTGGCATGATGTTTGGTGTGGAGATCGACCTCTTAAAGCCCAATATCTCGTATCTTTTCACATGGCTTGTTTAAAGTATGTACCAAGTGTAGGAAGTGGTTTCATGGAATTTGTGGCACTAGCCACTGGAATTTTAACTTTTGTGAGAAGCCCAAACTATTGGGAAGAGGATAACATCTACAATTTGTTGGCTTTACTTGCCGACAAGGAGGTTTTACCTCATGGCAATGACAAGACTATGAATGAAACTTTGAAGACGAAATGGCTTTTGAGGTTTGCAAAGGAGGACAATGTTTTGTGGAAAATTTTGATCAAGGAAAAGTATGGGGTTGGTGATATTTGGGTGGTGGAGCAAGAAGAATGCATCTGCCCATAGGGTTGGTTGTTGGAGATAGGCTTGAAGTGAAGTGCTTCAAATCCTTAGTGCATTTTTAGGTAAAGAATGGCTCAAGGGTGTTGTTTTGGCAGGGTGTTGTTTTGGCATGATGTTTGGCGTGGGGATCGACCTCTTAAAGCCCAATATCTCGTATCTTTTTCACATGGCTCCTTAGTGCATTTTTAGGTAAAGAATGGCTAAAGGGTGTTGTTTTGGCATGATGTTTGGCGTGGGGATCGACCTCTTAAAGCTCAATATCTCGTATCTTTTTCACATGGCTTGTTTAAAGTATGTACCAAGTGTAGGAAGTGGTTTCATGGAATTTGTGGCACTAGCCATCTGGAATTTTAACTTTTGTGAGAAACCCAAACTATTGGGAAGAGGATAACATCTACAATTTGTTGGCTTTACTTGCCGACAAGGAGGTTCTACCTCATGGCAATGACAAGATTATTTGGCGTCATGGCTCTATGTGGTCCTTTTTGATCAACAGCTTTTGTTTCTCTCAGTCTAGTGCTTTGAATGGCCGGGATTTTCTGGCCAAGTTCGTTTGAAAATCTAAAACTTCCACAAAAGCTTGTTTCTTTGCCGGGCGGCTAGCTTAAGAAAAATTCCTATGGACATTCTTAAAAGAAAAATTTTTAAAGGTCCTAGTAGGTGCTCTATGTGTTCCGAGGAAGAAGAATATGTCGATCATCTCTTTGTGCATTGTCAAATGCTGTGGCATTCATCTCTTTCTTTGATGGGGGTAAGTCGGGTACAACTATCTAGTATGAAAGATTTGTTGGTGGCTTGGAGGAGACGGATGAAGAAGGTTTGGGTTATTGGAGTTTGGAAAATGATTCCTTTGGCTATTTGGTGGGCTACTTGTAAAGAAAGAAATCAACATATTTTTTAGGATAAGCTAGCCGTTTCAATATTTCAAGCTATACTTTTTTGAGTATTTGGAGTATTGTGCTTGATGGTGATAGAAAGTTGAATTTTATAGATTGTATTGTGAATGAGAGCTTGAGGGCATAATATTTTTGTGGTTGCCCCTTTTGTACATGGGTGACATCCCCTTGGTGGCACATTTATACATGTCTTTATTGCTTATTAAAAAACAATTAACCAAGTATATTTTCTGTAAAGTGTGATGTAGATTGGTATTCTGAGCTGTGTTCTTTTGTTTCCCTATGTCTGCTGTTGAAATCCCTAATAAGAAACACAACTCCCAGTTAGACTGGGATATCAATAATGATATATCTCTTATAACTGTCTTTACTACATTCTGGCTGGGTGCATAAATAATGAAGAAAGCCAGCTCAATATTCAAACATGGTAGAAAAAAACCTTGCAACAACATTAGGGGCCATTGGCTGATTCCCAGCTGCAGGGGAACTTGTTGGGATTTGTTACCTCAGCATGCTGGCTAGTGCTACTGAAGCTACAAAAAGGTTGTTTTTAGTGGGGGTTTGCTGTGGGAGAAAAAGGGGGAGGGAGGGGAGGATTGGGTGAAAGTAGCACATGATGTCTGGTGTTGATTTTTCATGACCATGGTAGATTTCATTATGAATCTGCATGGAGACACTCATTTTTACAAAAACACTTAAATTAATAATATGTTCAAGGCCTGTTTAAGTCTCTTAAAAGACCTGGCAGTTGGTCAGGTTAGTTCGGGCCGGGGTTTTGAGTCATCAGTTCCGCTGGGGTTACTTTTGTTCTGTCTGCTCTTAAGCTGTTTAGCTAGAAGATATCAGATTCTGTACTTTGTAAAAAGCAAAAACATACCGTATTTGACTCATTAACACACCAGTTGTCTTTTTGATATCCTTCTTGGTGTTCATTTCGGTGTCGCAGTACATTTCCAGAAAATGGTAAGGAAGCAGGCTTTATCTAAATTGTTCATCCTGGTTCAATTTTGTTGGTTCTTGGAAACTCTTTTGGAATACATTTATTAGCTCTTTGAAATTCTGGCTGTGCTCAATTTTGCGACAATATCTGCTGTCTTTCTGTAGTATTCCGTGGGTGCTGTCTGTCACAGTGCACTTCCCCTTTCCCCTTTTCTTTCTTAAATGTTGGCTCAATTTGTTATGGCTTTTCCTGAGGCATACAGAGGCTGCTGTCCCATTATCGTGGTCAACTAGGATGATGATTGCCCTTGGAGCAGCCAAAGGACTTGCTTTCCTTCACAATGCTGAAAGGCCAGTTATTTACCGGGATTTCAAGACATCTAATATACTTTTGGATTCTGTACGTTTACTTTACACGGTAGTTGATATTTTGTTTACTTATTTATTGTGTTGAAGCAAAAATGTTGAGGAGGAACTTGCAAGTCTGATGAAAATGTTGAATCCATAGTGGATTCTGTAAATTAGACATTTTCCCTCACCTCAAAAACAATAAGATGTTGTCTAGTGTTCTAAGAGGATTCAATTTTGTGATTACTCCTGTTCTTATGCTGGATAACCAGCAACGAACAGACTCCACAAATTTTGGTTCATCAATGGTATCCATGAGCACAATTTTGCTCTCAATCTAATGTAGATATATTTTTTCTCTCTCTTTTTAGTTAGGTTGTTTCTACTAGACCCTTAGCTTGAAAGGCATTGAGTTATGTGCTACCGTGTAAAAATATCAACAAAAATGGTTCATCAGTGGCTTCTTCATGGGGTTGCTGGGCATTGCTACTTGCCTTGCAACAGTTGGAAGGCATGGAGGGTGACGAGGTAGTCATGGTTGCAAGAGAGAAAGAGTGGGTGCTGGTGGGGGCTGGTTTTGCGGTGCTTGACTTGACATTCGTAGTGCCTTACTAGGTCATATTGGAGAGCAAGAGCATTGGCTTGGGGTTCATATTTCATTGTGTTATCTTATTTGGTTCAGTTGGAACCATTTTTGTCATTTCATCGTGGTATCTTATTTGATTCAATTGGGACCATAAAGGCAGCAGGAGTTCAGTTTGATTTTAGTTAGCTGTCCATTATTCTTGGGCAGATGGCTGAGAACTAATATGTAAACTCTTGTATGTTCATGTTGCCATTAATTTTGGCCTCAGTGTGGTGCAATGATAGGTTTCATATAATTTTCCATTTATGATACGTTTTTTTGCCTCATTTAGGATTATACAGCGAAGCTTTCTGATTTTGGTCTTGCCAAAGCTGGACCACAGGGTGATGAGACCCATGTATCTACCCGTGTTATGGGCACATATGGATATGCCGCTCCTGAATATGTAATGACTGGTATGCGTACCACAGAACTCAAAACAACCAATGCATACTCATTTTTCTGTTTGTTGAGGGCACTAATAGTTTAGCATATGCTGAGCAAAACGTCTAGTTTAGGTAAATTTTTCGTCTTCAATTGATCCATTTTGGGAGAGCAGTCGGTTAGTGATTGTCTGACCTGTGTCCCATATATGCTTGTAAGAACTGTGTATAGTTTGCTGTGTTTGATATTTTGTGCCATTATAGATGGACTTTGGTATATTGCACTTTAACTGGAAACATGGTATAATGTAAATTTTTAGGTACTATAAACAGAGCAAATTGACGTAGTGTTGGAAAGCCAAATGGTAAAGTCTAGGTGTTTGCAACATTGTTGCTGTCACAAGCCTTCTTGTCGTGATCTTGATCTTTAGAATTATTTGCATCGACATAGCATTTAGTACCAGCATTTGCCTTGTCACAATGTCATGTTTTAATGGAGATTAGGAACAAGAAAGATGATATTGTTTTAGAATTTGGATTTTGTTTGGACCGTCTTTTATTTATTTTTGTATAGAAACAATGTAGGATACTTGGCCCTATTCTTTTTAACTTTAGCTTACAACCTTATAACTTCTTACAATTTCTTGGAGCTTCTTACAATTTCTCAAAACTCACACATACTTACAACTTTTTACAAGTAACCTTACAAGTTACAATTATCTTACAACTCCTTACAACTTCTTACAGCTTTACAATTTACAGCCTTTGTAGTGGTGAAACAACGTTATTAAGCTAAGTTCTAATATTTAGTTTCATAATCTATTTTTCACATTGCTTTTGCTACGGATTAACCTAGCCGAACAATATAGTGGATTACCACTTAGGGCTGGCTGGGCCCCGACTGGGGAGGGGGAAATATGTAGCCTGATATAAGTTAATGATAGAGAGGCTGTTAAGTTGAACTCAAGCTTTGAGAAGCATTGACTTGACTAGCTGCTGCTCACTCAAATAGAGGACACTTCAGTATGTCTACTATTAGCTGATTAAGTAAAGAAATATTTTTTTATTAGTCATCAGAAAAACAATAACCCCTACCATTTTCCCACTAGAGCAAAGTAATAACAGAGCAACACTGACCTTTTCTTCTTCAGCATACTGTTAGAGAAATTGAGAAATTTTCTTGAAAGATTTAGGTTCACTGTCTCTGATTTTTCAAATGAAACTTAATTCAGTGGTTGTTCATAGCTTGTGTACACATGTATGGTGCCTACGACAAGTAAAATAATTTCGGTTCAGATGGTGGAGCGATCTTTGATTCCGTTAGCATCTACTGAATCAGCTATCATTGAATGTGATTAGCAACTTTTTTACCCACCTGCTTCTTTTACGTAGTTATTCAGGAACCTGATATTCTTGGAAGTCTCTGTTGCTCCTAATTGGAAATATGGTGGTCCAATTCTTCCTGTTAAGAGTTAATACTTTGTTATTATATTTTGTATCTTGAAAGTTTCTTTGCCGGTAACTGGACACCATATCTCAATCTAATGCTCCACTTTTTCATTTTCGTCTGCGGGTGGTTCTTTGGGCTTGATATTTACAGCCAGTGAGCTAACTGTGAAGCATTGGTCTTAGTTTGGTCAACTTCAAAAAGTTTCTCAAATATTTTTGTGGGTCTCTTGGAATTTCTCTGTGGGTAAAGATGCTTGCAGAAATAAGACTGCATATATCTGGATCTCCTCAAACTTTTCCAAAGTGAGACCTGCATTGGAAGTTGTGGTGGTGGATAACGACGTTTTATCTTTTTTGTTGTATGGTTTAGTTGCTTTTTTTTACTGCTTTTAGAGTATGCGAGTGGGACTTCTGACCTGAGACTTCTTGTGAGCAGGTCATCTCACAGCTAGGAGTGATGTCTACAGCTTTGGGGTTGTGCTGTTGGAACTTTTGACAGGAAGAAAGTCTGTTGACAAGACACGGCCGACTAAGGAGCAGAACTTGGTGGATTGGGTCCGACCTAAACTCAATGACAAGAGAAAACTGTTGCAAATAATAGACCCTAGATTGGAAAAGCAGTATTCAATGCGAGCAGCACAGAAAGCCTGCAGCTTGGCATACTATTGTCTTAGTCAAAATCCGAAAGCGAGACCCTTAATGAGTGATGTGGTTGAGACTCTGGAACCTTTGCAGAGCACCGGTGATGGTGCAAGTGAAACATCAACAATGCCATGCTCATCATTATCGAGTTCTGTGTTCAGTACTCGTGCTGTTCAATTTCCTATGAAGGGAATACCCGAGTACAAGATGCAGCAAAGATTTACGGGCAATGTAAGTGCTACTGCTAGCTGTCGATCCCCTAACGAAAACTGTTCTCCTGGTGGCCCTGCACCTTGCCGAGTTAGGTGACTATTTTCTGTTTGTATAATGGCCCTGTTGCCCTATGTTCAACATTTGATAGTAACTAAAGATTCGGTTGCCAAGTATGGCCGGACATGAATTTAATGTAATGTAAATGGTTTTGTTTCAATCCCAGTGTATTAAGTGCATGAATTATTTTAGTGTTCTGCTGGTGTTTGCATATGCCCATAGGGTTCAGGATTTTTGGCCATACTATGTTTTAGAGAGAGCTTCAGTTAAGTTTTAGATCTGGATGACGATTTTGGCATTTGCTAGTCTTCCCATTAATAATAAAATAAAATTGATTCAAAAGGACAAAAGTAAATTAGAAAAGATGGTCTTGGATGTTGACAAGGCCTTGAAGATGTATCAGTAAAGGCCTAGAGTAGCGACCAGCAAAAGCCCTAGCTAGGGATGGACCTGTTAATTCAGCTTGCTGGGTTAACTATGAGTTATGTGCATTCAGGTTTGAATAAATTACAGACTCAGGTGTCGAGGAGGCTAGTGGCGTGATGGCCACTAGCTCTATCCTCCACCCAGCCCACCCAGGTTCGAATCTGGGTGGGAGCAATATTCCTCATTTGTGAGGATATTGTGTGGTAGGGGTTAATGGGCTCGACACTCCCTTATCTCTCTATATTTTAGATTTGGTAAACTACGATTAGTGATATTTCGATTTTTGTGGGTTTCAGGCCGATTTAATGGGTTCAAAGCACATTCTTTATGAGTTATTTTCTTTCATCAATTATAAACACTCTAATGTAGCCAAAATTATGAAAATGCTATTGGGAAAGTATTCTCGATGCAAATTGAGTGTTTTTTTAAAAAAATCTTTCGAGGCAACCATGGGTCAAAGTCCCTTTGGATGCAAGGCATTGTATGAACCCAAGGACCTGTCTCGTTATCTCGTAGCGAAATTGTAGAGGATTTATTGTTAGGGTTTAGGGTTTTTAGGGTTTGTGGTTTACGGTAATTTTCTAATCTCTAAAAATAAGGGGGAACAAGATTACAAAGTCTCGTGACAAAACCCACGACATAAACATGGGTTTGACAAACACAACATCTTCTTAGCACGCGTTGACAAACCTCAATAGACCTAAGAAGGCTTATGCAGGCCAGACATGGCCATGGCGAGCCTTGACGTGCCCTTAGCATGCATTGATAAGTAGTTGACACACGTTTACAAGGCCATGACATGTGTTGACAAACACTTGGAATTGCTTAACAAGGCCAATCATGCCTTGACAAGCACTTGACATTGCTGGATAAGGTTGTAGCATGTGTTGATAAGCACTTGGCATGCCTTAACAAGCACTTGAAATGTCGTAACAAGCACTTGACATGTTTTGGCGAGACTGTAACATGCGTTGGCAAGCAGTCAACATGGCTTGACAAGGCTGTACCATGACTTGATAAGCACTTGGCAAGGTTGTAGCATGCGTTGCCAAGTGCTTTTCAACATCACATTCATATACTAGGTTGGTAACATAACATATTAAACTCATTTACTTCTTCAGGTGACTCAGATGGAGGCATTGGTTTGACTCACTTTCTCTAAACACTTTCTGAAAACACATATAGCATGCATGGTATTTTAAGTCTAAAAGGAAACAACATTGCATTAATTAAACATAGTCTGGGCATATAATGCCATTCATATGCACATCATGTTGTTGTCAGGCTTACAATTACCATACCTTGACAGGACAAAAGACACCACCAAAAACCCAAAATGGTTGTTAGAGCTAGCTTCTAGTTATATCTACAAGCCGGCAAGTCAACATGTCCTAGACATGTACACAACTGAACATGACATAACGTGACATGATAAGATAGTCAAACTACTATCCACAACTAGCACATCCACAATGTCTTACTGTGCCTCAAAAAGTGATACCCTAAAAAGGCTACTCTAATCCTCATCAACTAGATCGAAGTTTGGATTAGAGTCGCACTTAATCCCACTACTAGTTCCGTCATTACCATAATCACCATCGTCATTATCTGAGCTCACATAAATAACCTCTAGTGGTTTAGGAACAACCTCAATGATATAAACATTGCCATGACTATCTAGGGGAACGATAACCGGTGTTAGTGATGGAGAAAATGAAGGGGCAAAAGGAATACCGACTCTCAACCTTGTATAATAGAGCGAAAGGTCCTCAAGTCTGAAACCTCCAATCTCCAAGTAGTAGCGGAAGGAATGCTCATGGACCATTCAAAGTCATGGTCCCAAACCTCCCTTATAGAACTGAGATGCACGCTCCAACGTTTATATCACGACAGTGATCCTTAAACTCATTCTTAGAATCCACATTAAAATGGCATCACATATGTCTATCTTAATTGTTAGAAATATATTTTAAAATTTTCTATTTCTTTTAAACACAAATAGACAATCAAATACTCAAAAATAATTATATACCCTTTATTAATATGAACTGAATTATTTCAAAAGTATAACTCTAAGATTCCATGATCTCAAAATAAAAATGTGCATGCAATTAAATGGATATCAAAATAGAGAAGAATATAGATTATTAAGACATGATCAAAACTATAAGATAAAGCACGTGAAATTTTAATATGAGATATAGAAGACTGGGAGCGAAAAACTTGCAAAAATCAAAAATAAAAATTACTTGTATTATTATACATCAGTTGAATATTGTCAAAGTTTATTTGTTATGTGCAAACAATCAAATACCAAAAAAAAAGAATTAAAAAATAATATCTATAACGTGTAAAATAATATTTAAAAATTTTAAATTAGGGGAAAAAGGCATGATTGCTATCAAAGTATTTATTGCTAGTAACTATTGTCACTGAAATTAGAAAAAGAAAATAAAGGAAGAAGAAGAAAAAACAGAGAAAATGTTATAGACTATATCAACCAACACCTCCTTCCCTTATTTATAATCAATTGTGCCCGAGCGTCCCTAGAAATTTAGCTACAGAGCAATCCAATTTCGGGCAATTTCATGTCCATTGACGTGAGCCATTCATTCGGTGTCTCATTTTTCAAATTTCAACATTAGGTGTTTTAACTCTTTTAATTTGTTTGGCGGAATTTTTACAGTAATGGATTGAGTAGAGATTTGGAAACATTTTTGTTGTAACTATTTGAGTTGAACAATTATTGTTGCTATATCTACATTCTCATTTAAGGTATCCTCGTTCTCTATTCCTCTCTCCCTAGAATGGAGCGAATTTATGAAGGTTATATGGATATCATGAAATACCCATCGACTCAAAGAGTTTTTCATTTCATATATAAGACACCCAAAAAAATTTTACTGGCGCACTTATGGCCAAATGAAACCTTCAAACACATCCAAAAGCAATTCTCCTCTCAATGCCCCAACTATTTCCCCTCTCGCTCGCCCTGCCTCACTCTCTCACGCATGAACTCTCTCTAAACTCGAACCTCTAATCTTTAACCTTAAACCCTAAAGCCTAACCTCAAAATCCTAAACCCTAATCCCTAAGCCCTAAACCCTAAATCATGGACCCTAAACCCTAAACCCTAAATCCTAAACTCGAACCCCGAAAGCCTAAAATTTTAACCTTATAACTCTAATTCGTAAACCCTAAATCCTCAACCCTAAACCCTAAATCCTAAGCCGTAAATCCTCAACTTTGAACCCTAAATCCTGAATTCTAAACTCTAAACCGTAAATCCTAAATGCTAAAACCCTAAACCTTAAACCAAAAACCCTAGACCCTAGAAATCCTAAACCGTAAATCATAAACCCTACACCCCGCACCTTAAATCCCGAACCCCGAACCCTTAACCCTCAACCCTCAACCCCAACAACTAAACCTTAAACCTAAACCCAAAATCCTAAATCCTAAACCCTAAACCCGAAAACCTCAAAATTCCAAACCCTAAATCCTAAACGCCGAAAACCTCGAACCTTAAACCCCGAACATTGAACGCTGAACCGAAAACCCTAGACCCTAAACCCCGAACCCTAAACACTAATCCCTAAAGCCTAAACCCTAAAACCTAAATTCGGAACCCAAAACCTTAAACCTTGAACCCCGAAACCCTAAGCCATGAAACCCTAAACCATAAACTCTATATTCTAAAATCCTAAACCCTAAACTCTAGACCCTAACCCCGAAACTCGAACCCCGAACTTTGAACATTAAACCCCGAACCCCGAACCCCGAACCCCGAACCCCGAATCCCGAACCCTAAACCCTAAACCCCGAACATTGAACCCTAAACCCTAAACCCTAAACTCGAAACCCTAAACCATAAACCCTAAACCTAAACCTAAACCCTAAAACCATGAACCATGAACCCCGAACCCCGAACCCCGAACCCCGCACCTCGAACTCTAAGCCCCGAACCATAAAGTGTAAACCCGAAATGCTAAACCCTAAACTCTAAACCCTAATCCTAAACCCTAAATTGTTAACGTTAAACCCTAAACCATTAACATTAAACCCTAAGCCCTATTTAGAGAGGATTTGGTTTATGCAATTCGCCTTTATATATGCACTCATTGATACAAGAAACAAAAGGCAATGCTTGGGTTAACTCAAACCCGCATAAATGAATGAAGTTGGCTAAACTTTTTACAACCGATATTGTTTTCTCAACTCTTTAATGATCAAAATCAATGATCAAAAATATATGTTTACATCAACCTAATGTAATGTTTGATTAGATGTAATCATCCATGTAATACAAACAAGTTAAAAAGATACATGGCGGTGGAAGCATATGCTCCAAGCGAGCCCATATTATTTGCCGACTAATGTCTTGCTAAACCTCAACCGAGGGGGTTGAAATCGGTCCTGGAACAAAGAGAATGTAAAAAATAACAAGAAACGGAATAATTAATTTTTTTGAAAAAATTAGATTTGCAACAGGCCAATGTTTTGTTCAGACCAAAGAAGCCATATAAAACAACCGTAAATAGTATTATATTGCTAAAAACCCAGGAAATGACATATATAATGGGGGTGTATTCGAGCCGAGCCGAGCCCGAACTCGCCGAGCTCGAAGCTCGGCTCGTGAGTATCTTTGTAGCTCGAGCTCGGCTCGTGGCTCGCCAAGCTCAGCACAATCAAGCTCGAGCTCGGCTCGCCAAAAACTCGATCCTAAGCTCGGCTCGCCAAAAGCTCGAGCCCAAGCTCGGCTCGTCATTGGCTCGTCAAAAGTTTCTATTAAACTCTTGTTTTTTTTAGGTTCAAAGTCATCTTTTATATATACTTGCTATAAAAACATAAAATTAAATTTAATTGAGACTCGGCTCGGCTCGGCTCGGGTTCGTCACAATCTCGGCTTGGCAAGCTTTTATACAAGCCGGCTCGCGAGGGCTCGCAAGCCGGCTCGGCTCGGTTACACCCCTATATATAAGTATATGTGTAACGTATCGGTGAAGAAAAATGGAAGACAAGACGATATAATGAGTTTCAAGTTCAAATATCTATTTACTGAAAATTCCTACATATGTTGAGGCATCCAAAACCTATTTTATCATCTTCGAAACCACGGAATTGTAGTGCTCCCCAAGGCCAAAGGCATGCCTGTGGTAGGAAAGCATGATACTAGATCTCAATGAACCATTAGTGTCATCAGGTTTGTACTCTTTACCCATTTCAACATCGGGGAAGGATCCTGAGAATATCATAATATGTTTCTTTAAGCAATGCGTCAAGGCGCCAAGCTCCAGTTGCCCACCCCAAGCTGCAGTCGACTCCACCTCTCTGCAATAATTCTCAAATCTCTCCTTCAACAAATCATCCGACTCTCCTTCAACCTCCGATGAGAAAAATGGCAGGAATTCAGACGCATTATTGCGCATGTACGAAGCCACCATCTCCCGAAGCTGCTGAAAGTTGTAAGGTGAAGACCCACCAGACATGTGAACCAGCTGATCCTCAACAGCTCTATAAAGGCAATGCCCATCTGGCTTTACCTCATTAATGGTCAATCCAAGTGGCTCTAGCTTTTTCTCCAATTTCTCATTCTCAATTGTTCTATCACTAATAACATTGCTTTGTTCTTCTTTTATCCTTTGCTCCCTAGCTGCTTCTTGTTGAGCTCTTTTCTCGCGTCTCTTGACACTTTTACTTGGCTTGAAATTATCAGACTGACTAGAGACAGATACCCGGCAATAGCCTTGACAAGCGTGTCAAGGTTTCCCTTTTCATTTCCTTCGGCGTTGGTGTTGCCATAGCCCAGGGAAGAAAGTTCATCTGCGTGCTGTTCTTTAAGCTTGGCAGACAACCTAGCTATCTCCTCCTCAACTTGCTTCTTCTTAGCTTTCTGTTCTGCCTTGCTACCTTTAGCTGCATTCTTCTTCATCTCAATCTCTTTGTGCTGTAGTTCCTTAATTTCTTTCCTGTACAATTTTGTTTTAAAAAAAGGAAAATCAAACAATAATAACTTAAATCCCACATTCCTAAAGCTGAGAAAAATCTATCAATCATGGTTATGATGGTCAGACATAACAAAAGCAGTTTTACCACCCTAAACCATATATTATCCTGAAGTCACCGTTGACTGACATGCTTATTAAGGATACCAGAAATATTCTTCAATGCTAACATGGTGTGAAGGATTCTGTATAACTCGTGTTTGCAATGAAAAGCAGATTCAGTTCCAGAGTCGTTAACGCACTACAGGCATCAAGTTAATTTGTATTAGATTAGGTCTTCCCCTTTTCTTTTTGAAGCTTAATTTATTCCATATGAGGACATGGCAGGTCATATTATTGTCAGAAACGCTACCTAGTGATTGTATTGACATTTACATAAAAGGATTTGTCATCTTCTTTAAAGTCTGTATGTGCTTTTTAGCACATCATTGCCATAACAATTATTCAATCGATAATTCCTAAAACTTTTTTATTTCACCCTTTTTCCTGCAATCCAAATGAATCAATAGCCAGATCTGTGCTGCAAATTATTGAGCTAACACTTCAACAAAAGCATTCACGCACCAGGGCTATTGAAATCACATCCTCAGCGGAAAATATCTAATTGGAGTTAGACACTACAAGCTAATGTTTCATGATGTCTCAAATATGCAGAAGAAGGTTATTTCAAATTCAAAAGTAAATTCATTGAAGCTGTGTCTTCACGTTTATAAAGCCTCCCAAAATTATTGAGTTTTAAATAGGTACTTAAACCACTCCTTCATACCTTTCTAAAAAAGTGTAAGAAAATAAAGGCTAACTGACAAGTAGCCATAACAAGCTTCAATGGTCACGGCCTTATCAAGAGTCATGCACCATAGCATTACCAAACCAAATACGACGAGTAGTGCGGTCCTAAGCTAACTCTTAGTTATACCTCGGAAATACCTCTAGAGGGGGATATGGCTAAGCGGAGCGAAAAGGGTTTACCACGAGATGGGAAACGAAACGAATTGTCACACACGAAGTTTGTGAATAAGTGATTGTCTGATAATGAGCAAGGAATACCTGCTTTTCTGCTAAAAAAGATATATTGAACTCATTATTCATTATCCCTTTCCTGCAAGGGATCATGAGGGAAAAGTGTTGCTAAATACGTACCATGTGCTATTTCAGATGTGACTACAGGTCAAATCAAGACAAAAACTATTTCTTGGTGGGGCGGATCCATTGGCCAAAATGTAATATGTAGTATTCCACAAATCACAGATACGATTCTCAATCAACAAGGCCAAAATGTAATATGTAGTATCCACGAATCACACTAGATAGCAGGTAAATGTATATATTCATCCAATCACACCATGTGACCCCAACTCATGAAACTAAATGGTTCAGATACAGCAAGCACCAGATAAAAAACACTTTGCATCACACCGAAAACTGGTTTGTGTAGCAAACGTACGAAGATTCATAAGAAATCAAGCATAAGAAGTCAAAGTCCAATACATGTATTTGCAAATCTAAATATTACATAACTGTAGAAGTTACCTATGCCTTGCTAGCATTTCATCACGAGTTTCCTGTTTCTTTGGAGATGCATGTGCGAGATTTTCTTGTGTGACCTTATCTTCATTCCCGGGGCATCTTCCATTTTTTTGTGTCTGAAACCAAGACAATAAATAATGAACAATCCAAGATTTAACTAGCTAGTGTTAAATATAAATGTCAAGCAACAGCAACAACACTCAGGATGGAAATATTGAGGATTTCCAAAATTGGTTACCGCATTTGTATATCGGCAATTACATGCATTCCACGAATCAGTTACTTTATTTAATGTAGTTCTAATGAGCTATTCCCCATTCCTTGATACTTGGAAGTCCCAAATTGAATCTCCTATCTATGATGCATTCCAAACCATAGATCCCAACAGCAACGCAGATGCACAGAAGATGTCGAACAATAGGACAGTGTCATATTTATTTAAGCTTCTAAGTTTGAATATGAAACTAGAAGGTGTCATATTTATTTAAGCTTCTAAGTTTGAATATGAAACTAGAAGGTGTCATATTTATTTAAGCTTCTAAGTTTGAATATGAAACCAAAAGGATATTGACAGAAAAGGTGCTTTTGAATTCATGCCAGGGAAAAACAGTGCAAGCAAAAGCATTTCCCAAGTATGAGGGGAATGGAGAACTGACCGGGCACAGATGTTGTACCCCACAGTTCTGATTCGGCCAACGATAATGTGCTGTGTAACACCCCCAATCACCATTACGTAATAATCCCCTCATTAGAGAACATTACGTAAGGTCGCTTCCGACCGAAGGCGTTACCGCCACCCAAAAAATAGGACCAGGCTAAAATAATAAAATGCAGTAAAGACCTATCAAAAAATTATGCCTTAGTGAGTCCTGATAGCACTAAATATTATGTCCCAAGGAGCTAAACCAGACAACATAATTAAACCAACCCCAAGATACGGTTGTGTTACATTTAGATATCATACAAGCCCATATAACCATCTACTATAGGAACTATGCAACATTTAATACATTCCAAAGTCAAACCCAAAACTAGATGAGGAGAAAATCACTATTAGCGTCTAGACCCATATAGATCAATGATAACGACATATCACATATGGTTTTCCTAAAAACAAAAACAGTAAAATAATTCGAAGAATGAGTCGAAACTTACACGGCCAAATATATTTCAAACATCTTGATTGAGCGCGCGCATTTCAATTTATTTTAGTTCAAAATAGGAGGGGAGAGAATATATGAGTCAAACTTGCTTGCCGGTTATTAGTTATTATCTATAAGTGGAACCCCTTATATAATTGATGCGATCTTTGAGTAAGGTGCACACCTCCCGGGCCGACCGAGAACCCGAGTTGAAGTCGCGCGGGTGAAATTGAAGGGCGTAAGCCCCGATAATTGATAATTGATAATTGATATTTGATCGGGGACTACTTTGTTAGGTGACAAAATTTGATTTGCAAATGATTCATTATTAGTTTTAGATATACAAGAAATATTGAGATTTACTAAAAACATGTGAATTTTCTAAAAGTCCGGGCAATGAACGTGAACGTCACTGGACCGAAAATCTTTTCTCCCCCTTATAGAAATTTAAATTACCAGCTAGTCACCAAAGCAAGTGGCCTCAATGCTATTTCAAATAAATTTGTGTTGTTCATAACGTTTCATTTGAGTTTTTAATAATTAGATTAGCGTAAGTGTTAGACAATTTATTTCATTTCCTTTATTTAATACGTAATCGGTTAACTAATATTTTTATTACTCAACTCACATTTTTATTACTCAACTCTATTGCATTAATTTCGTTTAAAATCTTGTCTACATCACATATTCGTTAAAGAAGCTAATTAGACTAATCGATGATATTCACGTGATTTAATTCGTTCGTCCACTCGAATTAAAAGATGTATATGTATATACACTTAAACATTTATCGTAGTTAGTTAGATATGCTCTTAATGGTTATTGTCATTGTTACTATCATTGTTGTTGTTGTTCCTGTTATTAGTTTGTCAAGTCTAACGTTACTTTCAATCCTTATCACTAGCTCACTCTTCACTTCCGCTACATTCAAACTCCATAATTAAATAATTAAACTAAACCATCAAATGCCTTTCCATGGAAATATTTCATAATTTACTTAATTTGCTCAAAATCCATATATCCCACAAACATTACTTTAAAGTTATATGCATCATTTCCTCAACAAACTTTACATCCACATACACAATTAGGTACACTAATGCTCAAACTTTTCCATGCCTCTACACTTATTATCTAATTTCAATCTCTATACATCTCCCCTTTATTTTGCTCAAATCTATCCACTTCCAAAATACAACAAAAACCATCACATTACTCAAGATTTACATCAATACATTCCCAATTTAATTCACTAAATCACAATTTCACAACAGGAATCACGTTCATTCACCTTCATACACAACCATTTCCTCAAAATACCAAATCACAATCATTTACACTAATTCAAATTTTCCCAATTCAATCTTTAAATTCATATCATAAAAATCCTTCTAAACTATATAATTCAATTAACAACTACAATTACTATGTAAATAATGAAGTGTGATAATCTAGGGTTTAGGGTTTTACCTTCGAAAACCAAGGGATGGAAACCAATGAGGGGAAGCAGGGGTGGTGGTGCGCGGCTGCTGCTCCGGCGACTACTGGGCAGGGACCGGCGACGAGCTCCGGCGGCTGGGGCTGCAGTGGCTGGCCAGGGCGTGGGCGGCGAGGCAGGGCACGCGAGCGAGGGAGAGGGAGAGAGCGAGAGAGAGAGAGAGATTCCGGCGCCGGTTTCTGGCCGGCGTTGGTGGTACTGGTGGCCGGAGCAGGTGGGCGGCAGCGAGGGAGGGGCAAAGGGAGGTGGAAAGCAGAGGCACGGGAGAAAGAGGGGAGGTGTGAGGGCAAATGAAATTGCCTGTTAAATTGGAACTGCAAATTCTTATCTTGCTTATTATTTATTTGTTTTTCTTTTTTTTTGGGTGAAAAATCCAAAAGTTTAATCTTGAATTTTCTCACTAAAAATCTTGATTTTTTCATTTCTATTATTATTATTATTTTTATTCATCCAGCTTTATGTGTCTTATATTATTATTTCTATTATTATTATTTTTATCTTGGATTATTAATTCATTCTAAGGAAATGCACACTAATAACATCACACCTACCTTTCCTTAGAATGAATTAATAATCCAAGATAAAAATAATAATAATAGAAATAATAATATAAGACACATAAAGTTGGATGAATAAAAAAATTTAATCTAATATTATAATTAAAATATATTTTTTAATTGCTCCTTTTATTACATTAAATACCGTCTAAATAAACCCTTTAAAATTACTTCCCTCCCTTTTTCTATCCTTATTCAAACTAAATTGTTTCTTTCTTCTTAAAGATATCAAAACACATAGATGTCATTTATGGAAAGATGATATATATATATATATATATATATATATATATATATATATATATATTATTCTAACCATTTATTTACTGAACTTTTTCAATCATTATAAAATAAAAAAATACTACACCAACAAAAAAACATTCAAAATATTATATGACTAGCAATATTATGCAATTATCATATCCAATTTTTTTAAATATAACATATTCAACATTATCATTTATATAAAAAGAAAATCTACACTATCATATTCAAAATGACTTCTTTTATAATTGAAAAAAAGATTTTGTTTTCAAATATATGACATGACAATTATTCCTTCTAATTAGCTCTTCAATCTTATACCACAATTTAAATATTTTTTTTTGAAACACTTACTTATATGATATTAAATTCCGCTCAAAGTAAGGCCATAAAATAATTTCTCTCCCATTTGCAATGATTTTAAATTTAATAATAATAATAATAATTTTCTAAATTACACCTGAACCTTTAGTATTTAATTAGCGATATCATTAGTATTAAATCAACATCAGTAGTTGCATTTCCTACATCTCTAAACTCTCTATTTCGGCTTTCTCGTATATCATATAAGTATGATACAATTTTTTTGATAATAAATATATGATACTCCTATATGAGTTGATAGCACCAATTATGATAGTTTATAAAATAAATGTTCCAATTTACAACAATGACTAAGGCGAAAATAATTGGTGGCAATAAATAGTTCGATCAAGCGGAGCAAATTACCAAGGGAACAACCATTTTAAGGAGTGGGATGTTTATTTGAGTGAAGGGGACGGAAAAAATACCAACCTCGATTTTAGAGCGAATAAATTGTAAGCTTCTTTAGACGGAAAATATCAACCGAATTCGTAGCGGAAATACGATGACCCCGGCTCCGTTAGTCGAAACAGATTGGGCGTTTTATGATCGAGAAAAATCAAACCCCTTTTTGATGAGCGTGTGTTGACTCCACATTGAGCTTAAATATATCAACTCTTTAGTATGGCCCTTCGTATGGTGCCTTTGATTGTGCCCAAGTCGCAATTTTACATTGGAGTCGTTCGTTAACTTCTCGTTTGCCTCCGAGCTTGATGTCATCAAACGACGTTTAGCGTTGGGCTATAATAACGACCACGCGCCTTGACGGCCAAAAATTTTCTTCGTCTTCAATTTGCGAACCATCGCTCCCTTCATTTTTGAGGAAAAATGTGGGCACCCGATTAACCTTTGCTTGGAATCCAGGGATAACCACGCCGGACAATGAAGTCGAACTATTTACATAAGCTCCATTATCTCAAGAGTTCGATGTCTTCGGGAGGCGAAAGCCGGACCTTGACATGATCTTCTATGGTCGTAAAGCACGTCATCATTGTCTCGGAGACTTTGGTTGGGGCTCGCCTTAGCTTCTTACCCTTGGGATCATCATGAGTCTTCCCCTCTTCTTTCTACTTCTCCATCAAAGGTCGAAGGCTCATTATATAGCATTCACGTGCGGTCTTTTGGTCTCCATAGATCTCACCTACGGATCCATTATCAAGCTCATACTTCATGAGTAGAAGGTATGGAGCGACGATCGCTTGGATTTGGTTGAGGGTAGGACGTCCAATGATGACATTGTAGGTAGATGGGATGTCGATCACTAGGAATTTCACTTTGATGTTTCGTCCCCGACCTTCTCTCTAACCCCGACTGGTAGGCGGATCATGCCTATGGGGTGTATCGTCCGCTCTCCGAATCCGACGACGGGATTGACAAGGGAAATGTGATTATGAGGGGTATACTTCAACCGACTTCCATGGTGATGACGTCTACCGAGCTTTCAGTATCAATAAGGACCCTGCGGACTATGGTGTCCGAAATCTTCGAGTGTGATGACCAAAAGATCCTCATGTGGGGCGGCCATGCCTTTAAAATCTTGTTCTCTCGAAGGTCACTGGGCACCTTCACAGGTGAAGGCTGGCCGGTGATCGAGACTTGTTGAGCGCTCATGAGGTGAGCCTTCCAGGAAGAGAGGGTCGTGCCCTTGCAAATCCCCGAGCGATGGTGACTACAATCTTAGTAGCATCATCATCATCATAGCGCTCATATCCCCGCCTCGCAGAACCTCCTTGTGCTCCATGAGTATCTTTTTGAGAAAGCGATCAATTTGCCCATTATCCGCCAACTCCCCAAGCGCCTTCTTTAATGTGTGACACTCCGCGAGTGTTGTGTCCGGTTTATTCATGAAATTCGCAATATTTGTTGGAAGCTCGCGCTTCGCATGATTGGACATGGGAGGTGGTTTCTTGAGCATGGGATGCCCTTAATCTCCATCAAAATACTTTGGGGGTCGGTGTTGAAGCGGTGGTCCACTTCATTTCTCCAGGACTTCTCTTCATCTCGAGGATTAAATTTTCCATCTCCTCCTTTCTTCGTGACCTCATCTCCTTCCTCTCGTTCGGATCTCTGTGGCCTCGAATAAAGTCGGCTGCCTTTCGGAGTGCTTCGCCAAAGTGGACACTTGTTCGGCGAGGGAAAATTTGAATCCTCCGCTTCGAGTCCGTTAAGGAAGGCGAGTGTAGGAGACTCCGTCCTGCAGGTCGGAGATAAGGACGGCCTCACCATGAAACCTTCGGACACGAGTCCTTAAGGGTCTCGTTTCTCCCTTGCTTAATCTTGGAGAGGTAGATGCTAGTCTTCTTACGCTTGCAACTTGCGATAAAATTGCACTACGAACTTCTCGCATAGCTCTTCAAAGGAAGAGATGTTCCCTTGAGGAAGATTGTTGAACCATTTCGCGCAACTCCCTCCAGGTTTAGCGAGGAAGAATCGGCGAGTAGGTCGCATCGTCCCCGTCCCGCACGTACATATGAGACTCATAGTACGCCAGGTGATCTTTAGGATCGGTTGTGCCATTATATGGGTCGATGTTTGGGACTTTTATCTTCTTCATTCGGGAGCATTCATAATCTTCTTCGAAAATGGTGTGTTGAAGATGGGCTGAGTCGGCCTTGAATCGGAGCCGAGAGATGGGAACAGCGTGGGGTTGGTGGCGTGGAACTTCCACCAGGGAAGGACTCTTCTTCCTCTCGGATCGAGGAGGAGTGCGTCCGGTCATCTCTCGACTTTTCGGGACCCTTTAGATTTGATTGTTCATGACGCCTTTCTCTTGATCGCTCCCGCTCTCGGGCGACAAACCGCTCCGAAGGTTTGCTCGGGGAGAGTCCGAGTCACCCTAGAGGGGGTGAATAGGGTGATAGAGAATTCTTTTAGAAAATTCGCACTTTTGTGCAGTAAATGTTGCAAAGACAGATTCTCGAGTCTAAAGACAGAGTCGAAAAGATTGGACTCGAAGTCGCTGAATCGAAGAAGCAAGAGCACTAAGGCCGTCTCGAGCCTAGAATGAACTCGTAAAGTGAACACAGAGATTTTACGTGGAAACCCTCCCGGGCAGAAAACCACGGCCCGTGTCAATCCAGTACACGAAGTCAAATCCACTATTTTGAGTCCACAAAATACCGTGAACTTGATCGAACCCGAGTTGCTCCCTCGGACAACTCTATACAAGTTTTCCTAGACTCGTAAATTCCCTTATCTCGATCTAGTACTTCCTAGCCGAGATAACCCTTACAGCCTAGGGACAACTAAGCCGAGTTAACCCTTACAGACTTAGTCAAGGGACCTTACAAAGAATGTAAGAAGTGTTTGTAACGAAGTACAAGACCTTACAACTCGTAAAGTAATGAATTACAGAGTGGGAGTCGTAAGTTGAAGATTGAGAGTAAATACAATGACTTCTATCAAGTAAGTGTATAGACAATATGTTCGGCAACCTTCAAGTCTTGTGAAGTGGCTTCCATTTATAGATGACCAGGCAGAGTAGCCGTTATCTTCATCTCGCCGACCGAGAGTCCTCTCGTGACCGTTGTGAAAGGCTTTCCGAGTCACTCGTAAAGTATCCGTTGAAATATGGACGTTGGACAACGGTTTAACTCTCTTGGAAGTCCCAAAACCATTGGTCAGTGTCTTGAAAAGTGTGGTGAAAACCACCGTTAAGCTTGACGCTCCAGCTTTTCCGGATATGGAAGCGCATGCTTCGACACAATCTTCCGGGACTAAAGCAGGGAAGGTGAAAAGCCATATCTCGCCGGTGATTTGACGTTCGAGCTTCGGCTACTTTTGTAGTTTGAAAAGATATCCTCGATCGAATAACCTACAAAAGTAAAACACCTTCTGCTCTCAAAGTATAGAGTACTTTGGTCCAAGGTTAGACACGTATAATAAAATAATCATGATAATTAACCAACAGATTATCTCGAGTCGAGAAGAAATGGAATTTTCTGAGTCTAATATCCATGATACTCGAATTCCATAATACTTAGTCTTAAGCAAGGAATCAAGTTCTAATCAAATAGTAGAGATAGAAAAACTTGATATAGACTAAGCATGAAATGAACTACGAATGCCGATTCTCGCAAACAATAGAGTAAATAGCCACAAGTTAGACTCGAGTGAGAGTGGACTCGTAATAAAGAACAAGTTTTCCGAGTCGCTAACCGAAAAGCGATTAAAGAGATATGTGAAGGCCGAATCGCATAGAAAAGATACTTTTTAACTCAAGTAAGTTTCTAAGACACAGAGAATGCCTTGGAATCAAAACTCTATATAAATGACATCGTTATACCCGATTCCTTTTGCATGACTCGTAAAGATATAGAGCAGTGTCTCGAGTCTTCAATCTCCCCTTTTGATGAAAGGCATTCCATACTTAAACAGTAAACTTTGTTAGAGGAAAAATAGATCGATTCTCGAGTAGTTTGAGTAAAGGTAAGGCATAATGAATGGATCGTGAGCAATGTACACTATATCAAAGCAAATTAAAGTATGCTTGAACTCATTAACTCGTAAAAGAAAGAACTCGTAAATTAATAATGAAATGCATCAATTCATTAAAAGAAATTACAAGGGCGGAAAGAACTCCCCTAGACAAGACAACCAGCTTCGACTACATTTTCTCCCCTTGCCTTTCAAAGAAAAACAAGAAACAAAAAGAAGGGAGAAAAGTACAAGTAATACACATAAGTTGTCCGGACAAAGAGAAAGTTTTGAAACAGAAATTCTGGAGACACCGAGGAATCGTGACTCAAGGCATGGCTCCAACTAGGAAGGAGGGGATTTCGAGTGGAGGCGGAGGTGCGCCGGCGCCGATAAGATCTTGACGATGTGCTTGAGCGCGGCGAAGGGAGAACCGGAACACCCGCAGGGGCTCGCCTCCGAGTGGCCGACCCGGAGAAAGTGGATCGAGGGGTTCTTCCCTTGGGACCTCAGGGGCCGGAGGGGGCTGCTCGGCCGACTCGCCGGAGGAGCGAGATCTTCCGACCCACTCGCATCGCCGTCCGAGCCGAGTACAAGCAATTTGAGCTTGGGGAGCAGGCCGTCCCTCAGCAGCTGCCACGGCCTCTTCTTCCCTTGGCCCGGAAGGGGCCGCCTCACCGCAGGTTCCTCGCCGTCCTCCGCCGCATCCGTAGCTTCTTCCTCTCGCTTCCTCGCTTCCGCTCGTCCGAGGAGGAGGTCGGCCTGGGCTCGAAGACGCCTCGATGTGTCTCGAGTCATCCGGCTCCCGAGCCGCCTTGGACCGTCTCTCTCGAGGAGCTCAGCCAGCCTCCTTCTGCTCCTTAACCAGCCTCTCTCATCTCAAGAACAAGAGACTCGTCGCTCTCGGATTTGGGACTCGACCTGGTCTTTTGGTTGATGGTCGACCTCGAAGAACGTACTTGAAACCCCGAGCATGTCTCTCGAATTCGTAAGACACAGAGGTGATCTTGTCCATGAAGACAGGGACAAGAGGGCAGAGAGAGTTTTGGAAGCACCGGAGGTGGAGGCACCACCAGGTGAAGACTGAAGAGGGAGAGGGGTTGATTTCTCGAGTCCGAGGTGGAGAAGGAGGCCTCGCCTCGAAGTTATGAACCCGCACACCGTGGTTAGTTTCCCGGTATCCGTACCCTCGGAGTTCCTTCTTGCCGACCACAATGGCCGCCTCGCACACCGCGTTAGGGTCGAGGGAAGAGGAACTTGGAATTGTTTGAAGACAAGGGTGAGAAGAGCACCGAAAGGAAGGGAGGTGTTCTTCTTGGTTTGAAGTCGAGCCGGCACAGCCGCCATCTCGCTCAATGATGGAGGGAAGAGGTCGACTTCGTATCCCTCCGTGATATCGAAGAGGGCTTTGAGGTGCTTGGAGTTGGGGTTCTCCTTGCTAGAATGCCGTGAGAAGAAGGTTCTCATCAGCAGAAACACGAAGCCTCGGCTTCGACTTCAACCGAGTCACGTAAAAGTTCTTTCTGGACCTGTGGAATTCTTTAGCATACTTTTCAAAGAAGTCGTCGGCGACTTCAAGTGAAAGGGATAGGGTTGCTGTTCAAGAAGAGAGAAGAGACTTTGAACAGTACGGTGAAGGAGAGAGGTGTTGATACTGAACAAGCAATGTTCTCGAACCCGAGAGGTTAGAACATTTTCGTAGTGGGAGAGATGAGTATAAAACTCGTACACGAGTTCAGATAGATGAACTCGCCGAAACACAAGAAAGGGTAGACTCCTGTGGTTTGGATATTAGACAACCAGGAGAATTTGGTTGTTGGGAAGAACTTGTCGTCCAGACGCAAGATGCCGGGTGACAATGGGTTTAGAAGGGGTTGAGCTTTCGGCTTGTTGGAGCGAGGCTTTTGGAGGATGAAGAAACCCGAAAGTCGGGATGGTTTCCTCTTTTAGGCATTGTGAGAGATGAAAAGATGAAACTTTTTGAAAGAGAAAGAGAAAGAGAAGGAGGTGTAGAAGAGAAGAAAACGAAAATGGTAGAAGAAAATGGGAAGAGAGCAAATGAAAACTTACGAGAGAGAAAGAGAGCTTCTTCGACGTCTCGCGGACGATCAGTGGAACACTGCTCACGTAGAAAACTTCCGCGAGAGGGATTTCGTTTGAGAGGGAAGGAGTTTTAGAGTACCGAGAGAAAGATGGATAGACGTTATTTATAATGAGTACGCGCGCCCGTTCACTATCCGTTAAGTAACTCCGTTCTGTCTCACTCGTCCATCGATCATTAATGCCCGTGTGACAGCTCTTCTTCAACGGTTGAGATATCGTAGTTTGAAATCTGCGGTTAAGATCTCGATCGCAGCCGCCGAGAAAGAGAGAGAAAAAGAGTTTGAAATTATAGTCCGAAACTCTCCACTGTTTCTAGAGATAGCTTCGTAAAATTTGATGTCCAAATTTCTCTTACGTCCGAGTTTGACTCGTAAAAGTTTCCGAGTGACTCGTAAACACGTAAATAACTATCAGCCCAAGATCACATGATCAACCGAACTAATGGCTATTGACAACGAAAGCACATAGCACGTAAATATTCAAGAGTCACAACACAAAACTAAGCATTTAACATACCAAGCTCATTCCGAATAAAATGTAATTGATCTTCACCAAGAGGCTTAGTAAAGATATCGCCTAATTGAAGATTAGTAGGAATGAATTCAAGTGTAATGTCACCCTTTTCTCGAGTGATCGCGTAAGAAATGATACCCGACTTCAATATGCTTTGTTTTTGAGTGCCGGACAGATTCTTAGTGATACCGATTGCGCTTTGATTGTCACACTTGATTGGGACAGAGTTGAGAGTTAGTCCAAGATCCTTCAAGTGTTGTTTTATCCAGAGAATCTGAGCGCAACAAGCTCCAAGCTGCAATATATTCAGCTTCCGCAGCTGATAGAGCTACCGAGTTTTGCTTCTTTGAGTGCCAGGATATTAGGGATTGACCCGTAAACCGGCAAGCTCCGGATGTGCTCTTTCGATCAACTTTGTATCCTCGCGTAGTCCGCGCCTCGAGTACCCAGCCGACTCGCCCGAGTCTCCGGAGTACCACAGCCCTAGACTCCGAGTGCCCGCAAGATATCTCGAATATTCTCTTCACCGCAAAGTGAGATGTGATTCTTTTGGATTAGCTTGAAATCGTGCGCATAAGCAAACACCGAACATTATGTCTCGGTCCGCTCGAAGTAAGATATAGCAGATGATCCAATCATACCTCGATAGAGTTTCGATCTACCGCTTTACCTCGTTTCATCCGAGTCGAGTTTTATACCGTCGCTCATAGGAGTAGATGCGTGCTTTGCATCTTGAAGTTTGTATTTCTTCAGCAGTCCTTGGTGTACTTTGATTGATGGACAAAGATTCCATCTTTGTCTTGTTTGATTTGCAGCCCAAGGAAGAAATTGAGTTCTCCCATCATACTCATTTGGAACTCTTGGCTCATCAACTCGTAAAATTCTCGGCACGTAAATTCATTAGTAGCACCGAAAATAATATCATCAACATATATTTGAACAATGAGAAAATCTTTCCCTTTGGTCTTTATGAATAGGGTCTTGTCGATCCGACCTCTTTTAAAATCATTTTGAACCGGAAGTCGCTCGCTCTTTCGTACTCAAGCTCTAGGGGCTTGCTTAAGACCATAGAGAGCCTTTTGAAGTTTGAAAACATGATTTGGAAATTCTGAGTTTTCAAAACCAGGAGGCTGCTCGACATAGACCTCTTCTTCAATAAAACCATTGAGAAAGGCACACTTAACATCCATTTGATATAATTTAATATGCATGCAGGATGCAAATGCCAACAAGTATTCTAATGGCTTCAATTCTAGCTACCGGTGCAAAGGTTTCCCACAATCAATTCCTTCCTCTTGATTGTAACCCCGAGCTACAAGTCTAGCCTTGTTTCGACTACTACTCCACCCTCATCCAGCTTTGTTTTTGAAAACCCATTTGGTTCCTATAACCGGGTGGTCGAAGGTCGGTTGGTCGAGTCCGTACTTGGTTTCTCTCGAATTGATTCAGCTCTTCTTGCATGGCCTCTACCCATTCGGGTTCATTAAGGGCTTCTAGTGCATTTTTGGGTTCAGCTAGAGAAATGAATGCAGTGAATGCACATAGATTATGAAGAGAAGAACGAGTTCTTACCCCACCGTTGATATCGAAATAATGTTTTCTTGGGGATGACTCGGAAGTAAATTTGAATGCTTTACCAGCTTCTTTGATTCACCAGGTTTGTTGGTTGAATTGCTTGATCTTCGTAAGCTTGCTCTAAGTGATCTTCTTCATTGACTTGCTCGCTTCGAGCGACCTCTAGAGTTGTCTCATTCCGAGCTTCCTCGTTCCGAGTGGTCTCCTTCCGAGTCTTTATAGACTCATCTTCGTCATCATCCTTTCGAGCTTCAGCTCCGAGTATGAAGATTCACTTGGTTTTCCCCTGCTCAAGCTCATCAAACACTACGTGGATACTTTCTTCCACTTTGTTAGTTCTCTTGTTGAATATACGGTAAGCTTTGCTATGAGAAGAATAACCTAGAAAAATTCCTTCGTCTCGACCGAGCATCAAACTTGGTCGATGATCCTTACCGTTGTTGTGGACAAAGCACTTACATCCGAAAGATCTCGAAATAGGAAATATTTGGCTTCCTTCCTTTGTAGAGCTTATAAGGTGTTTTCTTCGTAATGGGTCCGATGAGGCATCGATTGAGAGTGTAGTTGGCCGTGTTTATCGCTCTCGCCTGTAAATAGTAAGGCAAGTTGTGTTCAATCATCATCGTCCTTGCTATTTCTTCAAGGGTTCTCGTTCTTTCTCTCAACTACTCCATTCTCGCCGAGGAGTTCTGGGTGCCGAGAAGTTATGAGAAATTCCGTTCTTGTCACAAAACTCGAGAATTCCGAGTAATCGAACTCCCTTCCATGGTCAGCTCGAATCTTTTGAATCCGAGTCCGAGACTCAACTTGAATCTTTCTACGAGCTTGCGTAACTCCTTAAAGGCCTCATTCTTATGCTTCGTAAAACACACCCATGTAAATCTTGAAAAATCATCAATAATAACAAGTATGTAAGATTTACCTCCGAGACTCTTCACAGGGATTTCACCACATAAGTCCATGTGTAGTAATTCAAGCACGTTGGATGTGGAAACTGTCTTCGGAGATTTGAATGAAGACCTGACTTGTTTCCTCTCGGTGCATGCTTCACATACTTTATCCTTCTCAAACGCACAGCTTAGGTAATCCTCTAACCATACCAAGAGATGCAAGCTTTTTGATAGTATGCATGCTAATATGACCTAATCTACGATGCCAAGTCCAAGAATCATCTTGAAGAAATGCTTTTAAACATGATAAGTTCTCGACTTGGGTCGAGAGAGGGATGATGTAGGTATTACCCGATCTCTTACCCGAGAGCTTTACCTCTTTGGTGGTCTCATCTCGTGATGTAGCACTTGGATTGAGTGAATTTTACCTCTTGACCTTTGTCACAAAGCTCGGGAGATGCTAAGTAAGTTGTACTTAAGTCCTTTGACAAGGTAGATTGGGCTCACCAGATTGTTTCCATTACCAATCTTCCCAATGCCCACTATCTTGCCCTTGCCGTCATCACCAAAGGTCACCTTTCCTCCTTTATATGACTCCAGCTCGTAAAAGAGTCCTTGGTCACCCGACATATGTCGAGAACATCCGCTGTCCAGGTACCAGTGTCCTTTGATCTTTTCTCGAGTGACTCGCAAAACAGAGAAAATCTAACCCTTCTCACTTCCTCTAACGAACCTAAGTAACATTCCTTACTCGTGGTCCTTTCTCGAGGAAGAAGGTGCTTCTGAACCCGGATTTGAATGACTTTGGTTTTAGTCTCGATTCTCGAGTCTCCTTCTTTTCGTAGGACTCGAGTCTCGTGTCTCTTTCCTTTTAAGAACCTTTCCTTTTGAAACAGAGGAAAATGGTTTCTTTTTGTAAATAGGTCTCGGGTTTAGTCCTCCTTTCATTTTTGTGAATGGGACCATGCTCAGCCTTTTTGAACTTAACAGCTCTGAATCCTTTTGAACAATTCCGAGTAAGAATTAGATTCTTCCTCTTTGTTGAAACCAAGACCTTCTTTTCGAAATGAGACACATTGTGATCCTAAGAGCATATCAAGGTTCTTCCGTCCTCGAGAAAACTTCAAAACCGGATCTCGAGACTCAATGAGCTTCGTTTCGCTTGCTCATTTTCTTTTCTCGAGTAACTCGCACTCAGCCTCATTAGTTTGAGCACTTGTCTTGAGTTCTCTCGAGTGTGAGTCTCAGCTTTTCCAATTCATTTTTTAAAAAGGTGCTCTCAGTAGTGATTGACTCAAGTTGTTCCTTGAAATGAGAAGAATCGAATTGGACTTTTCTTCCAAAGTAAAGATGTATTTAGCTAAATCAACTTTGGAGAATTTGAGGAAGTGGTTTATTACCTCTTGAGGATCAGCTTCCTCGTTGTCCGAGTCTCGAGTCCGACTCTCTTCAGCCTTCCGAGTCGAAATTGCCATCGACACTTCGAGTCATCTCGAGTCTTCGTCGTCTTCGATGAGTCCTCGTCACTCCATGTTGCCATCATGGCCTTTTTCTTCTTCCCCGTCCCTTCTTCGTTTTGGACAGTCCTTGACTATGTGGTCTTTGCCGCCACATTCGAAACATCCGTAATTCTTAGACAAAGATAACTTTGAGGATGAAGAAAACTTACCTTTTCTCGTCTCTCTTGTCCTTTTGTAGAATTCTTCTTTGGTCTTTTGTCCCATCTTTTGTGCTTCATCATTCTCTTGAAGCCTCTTGCAATGAGTGCCATGGGATCATCTTCCGAGTCGAGGAGCTTGGACTTGCTTCTTTGGATTCTCGAGGCTTTAAGCGCGATGTTCCTTTTGGAAGTACCCTCAAGCATCTTCTTCTTCCGTATGTATCTCATGAGTCGAAGCTTTCCAATGAGCTCGTCTCGGCTTCAAGAGTGAGAGGTTCCGAGCCTCTTCTATGGCAGTTACCTTCGGACCCGATCGTTTCTGGGTAGGCTTCCGAGAATTTTCCAGCACATTTCTTCATGGGAGATTTTCTTTCCCAAAGATTTGAGATTGTTGGTGATCTCAAGTGAAGCGTATGAACATCCGAGTAATGTTCTCTTCTCGGCTCCATTTTGAAAAGCTCATATTTGTGAAGATACTCGGCCGATCTTCGCTTGTCTCACCCGACTTGTACCTTCGTAGGTGTTGACCAGAGTGTCCCACACCTCTTTAGCAGAGTCACAGTGCAGAGACTCGATTATATTCTTCCGAGCTTACGGCGCACATGAGGATGTTCATGGCTTTGAAGTTCTTTCCGAACTTCTCGCTTCGCCGGCGTGAACTCAGCCTTTGTCTTTGGAAGCATTCTCAATTCATCTCGTCTTCGTTGGAATGTAGTTTCCTTGTTGTATGATTTCCCATACTTCTTCGTCGTGATCCATAAGGAAACATTCCATCGCCTTCTTCCAAAGGACCGAAATTTGAACCTTTGAATTTTGGTGGCCTCGTTGGAAGATCTACCTTCGTCGAACTCTCCGTGTTCTCGAGCCATCCGATCTTTAAACCTTTGGACCGTTAGATCCTTTATAAAAGGCTAGGCTCGATACCAATTGAAGGTTTGCTCTGGGAGAGTCTCGAGTCACCCTAGAGGGGGTGAATAGGGTGATAGAGAATTCTTTTAGAAAATTCGCACTTTTGTGCGTAAATGTTGCAAAGACAGATTCTCGAGTCTAAAGACAGAGTCGAAAAGATTGGACTCGTAAGTCGCTGAATCGAAGAAGCAAGAGCACTAAGGCCGTCTCGAGCCTAGAATGAACTCGTAAAGTGAACACAGAGATTTTACGTGGAAACCCTCCCGGGCGTAAAACCACGGCCCGTGTCAATCCAGCACACGAAGTCAAATCCACTATTTTGAGTCCACAAAATACCGTGAACTTGATCGAACCCGAGTTGCTCCCTTGGACAACTCTATACAAGTTTTCCTAGACTCGTAAATTCCCTTATCTCGATCTAGTACTTCCTAGCCGAGATAACCCTTACAGCTTAGGGACAACTAAGCCGAGTTAACCCTTACAGACTTAGTCAAGGGACCTTACAAAGAATGTAAGAAGTGTTTGTAACGAAGTACAAGACCTTACAACTCGTAAAGTAATGAATTACAGAGTGGGAGTTGTAAGTTGAAGATTGAGAGTAAATACAATGACTTCTATCAAGTAAGTGTATAGACAATATGTTCGGCAACCTTCAAGTCTTGTGAAGTGGCTTCCATTTATAGATGACCAGGCAGAGTAGCCGTTATCTTCATCTCGCCGACCGAGAGTCCTCTCGTGACCGTTATGAAAGGCTTTCCGAGTCACTCGAAATGTATCCGTTGAAATATGGACGTTGGACAACGGCTTAACTCTCTTGGAAGTCCCAAAACCATTGGTCGTGTCCTGAAAAGTGTGGTGAAAACCACCGTTAAGCTTGACGCTCCAGCTTTTCCTGATATGGAAGCGCATAGCTTCGACACAATCTTCTCGGGACTAAAGCAGGGAAGGTGAAAAGCCATATCTCGCTGGTGATTTGACGTTCGAGCTTCGGCTACTTTTGTAGTTTGAAAAGATATCCTCGATCGAATAACCTACAAAAGTAAAACACCTTCTGGTTCTCAAAGTATAGAGTACTTTGGTCCAAGGTTAGACACGTATAATAAAATAATCATGATAATTAACCAACAGATTATCTCGAGTCGTAGAAGAAATGGAATTTTCTCGAGTCTAATATCCATGATACTCGTAATTCCATAATACTTAGTCTTAAGCAAGGGATTAAGTTCTAATCAAATAGTAGAGATAGAAAAACTTGATATAGACTAAGCATGAAATGAACTACGAATGCCGATTCTCGCAAACAATAGAGTAAATAGCCACAAGTTAGACTCCGAGTGAGAGTGGACTCGTAATAAAGAACAAGTTTTCTGAGTCGCTAACCGAAAAGCGATTAAAGAGATATGTGAAGGCCGAATCGCATAGAAAATATACTTTTAACTCAAGTAAGTTTCTAAGACACAGAGAATGCCTTGGAATCAAAACTCTATATAAATGACATCGTTATACCCGATTCCTTTTGCATGACTCGAGAAAGATATAGAGCAGTGTCCGAGTCTTCACGCTCTTGGTCGTGCCTTGGAGTATTGTAGGCTCGCTGAAAATTGCAGCTACGTGTAGCCGATCGTGCAGGATCGGCGGACCTTTTGCTCCCCGGGACCCTCGCTCCGTGTTTGGGGCAAGGGCATCGCCATGATCCTTGAACCGAGCGGAACGCCTACGTGGGTGGCATAGGGGTCGAGGTCGTGTGCGAAGTGACAATCTTCTCGTTGGCTTTGTGAAGAGCTTTCTTTGCCTCGATAATCCCTCGGGCATCACTCTCTTCGTGACGCCTTGTCGTGGGGCACTTGGCCGCTCAGAGCAAGTGCCGCTCGAGCCTCGGTGGGCCGTGGCTGGAGCCGTGTGGAAGACATCCCGCCCGAGAAGTGGCCAACCGGCTGACCTCCCTGTGGGTTGTGCCGGACCCGGAGTCGGGCGTAATGGAAGGGCATGATGGGCATGCACCGCTCCATGGTGGATCGCACCTGTTCTTGCACTTGCTCGTGCGACAGTAGTTTTAAGAGTCTCTATTAAGTTCTAAAGAGCCCCTAGGGTGACGCACCCCTCCGGCCTGGTGTGGTAGTTGTCGGTAGACCACTAAGATGATTCCGTATCCTCGCCTTGAGGAGCGTCGTGGGATTGGCCCCCGTAGGCATTGAACGATGAGGGTGAGGGACCGGTGGGTTGGTCGTGTCACGCGTCATCTTATATAGAGATGGAGTGCCACTGGTGACCATATGCTACCTTCCTCCCCACAGACGACACCAAACTGCTTCCTGGAGAAAACCAAGTTGATGATGTGAATGATGATTCATAGAGAGGAAGGATTTACCGCTCCAGCTTCGAGGACGAGGTAGGATTGATCCGATTCCGCGTGGCGACCGCTTGAACCCGCAAAGCGAAGCCCGGGGTGGATCCGGGAACGCCTAGGGATGGCAGTGGGTCCTGGACCCGATCCAGACTCGCTGCACCTGCACCCATTTAATCGGGTCCGGGTCTAAAATTTGGACCCGATGGGTCCAGGTCGGGCTTGGGTCTAATCTGTCCCGGTCCGGTCTCAAAAATAAGACCCATACCCGACCCGAGACCCGTTTAAGACCCGTTTAAGATCCGAACACTAATTTTATTTTTTAAAAAATTCTAACAAGCAGTATTCATGCAAATTTGGACCCGTGCAATTTGGAAACCCTTCCTACAATTTGTTGTTAAACTTTGATGGACTTTGAACTTTGTGTTGTCAAACTTTGATGAACTTTTTGTTTAATATATTGGTGTATTTGATTTGTGTGAACTAAGTTTTTGGTTTGTACAATAAATTGGTTGATAGATAGGTTAGTATAATGCTAAAGAGGTTATATGTAACAAAATTACTTGTAAATTTACAATAATATTAAAATAGGGTACAAATTATTGATTTTTAAACTCATTTTATGATAAAAATATAATAGACCCGTTTAAGACCCGTGGACCCACCGGGTCCGGATCCGGGTCTAATTTTACTGACCCGTTGGGTCCGGGTCGGTCCGGGTCCAAGTCTAAAAAGTTAAATGGGTCCAGGTCCAGTCGGACCCGACCCGCATCCGACCCATTGTCATCCCTAGGAACGCCCTCCGACACTAAAGTTAGTAATTGACTTGATTGAAGGGATCGAGGAAATCTTCCTCGATGTGCGCGGGAGAATTCCTTGGGAGTTGAGAGGTTTTCCAAATATGGAAACTCTTAGGATAAGTGTTGATGAGTGTTGAAAGCTTAAGAGCTTGAGAGCTTGAATGTATGATTATGAGGAAAATAAGAATTGTGAATGTGGAACATGCCCCATGGAGTTGGGAAATGATGGTATTTATAGGGAGATTTTAAAGGGGTAGAATAGTAATGTACCGTGGTTTAGGGAAACCCTAGCCTTTGTGGGCTTTGGGCTTTTACCTGGCTCGTTAAGGGTTGACCTACCCCAATATCTCCCTTATCCGACCGATTAGACACAGTTGGCTAGTGACGTGGCGGGTGAGCTGGAATTGTTCGGGAAATACCCGAATTATTAACCATTTTAATTTGCATTTTTGGATGAAAATAATATCAACTTCAGGATTACTGGTAAAAAATAATACGAACTATTTTATTGGACGCTAGCAGTATGAAATTTAACCCCATAATACCAATTGAACACCAATGAGTTAAACATTTGTGATTCGATGTTGCGATGACGTGATATGCGAAGTCGCGACATGGACGACATATTTGAATATTTAGTGTTGATTTTTTTATTTGTGTTGACGCCTTTACAAAATTGTTAAAACAAATCATGTCAAAAAAATTAAATGACTCGCCTTCTAAATAAGAAATATTATTCAGCATGTCATCACTTCACTAAGTCACAACCTCTTAATTTAGCGGTGTTCTCATGACATTAAATAAACTTAGAGTTTATACTCGCTGGTATTAAAGAAAAAAATTCATATTGTTTTCTTCCATTGCCCTAAATTTTATTACTGAGATCGTAAAATTATAAGGGGAAAAATTCCCTGAGTTTTTGAAATTATCAAATCATCTATCCACATCTTTTAAACTAAGATAAAGATTTTTTTGTTTTTCAACATTCGCCCTAAAATTAAATTATATTATGGACCCAAATTTGTATCCAAGTTATAATAAATGATTAATCATGCATCATTTTTACAAATGAAACGTTTCACAACAAATAATTATATATTTATAGAAATGTAAAAATTTTAATTAGTTAATATATAGTTAGAGTTACACCATATAATTAAAGTTAGTTTGTATTTTTATTCTTACATAAGTAATCTAAATTTAAAAAAGAAATTATACACAAGATAGCACATATTAAGGAATAAAAATAATTTGATATTTCTAAAGTGGAATATAGAGGAGTTATTTCCAAAGTAGAGAAAAAAATATATAGTATCAAAGAGAAAATGATAAAAGATGCAATTTAAAGTCAAATAAAGAATTGCTTTGTAAATAATTAATTCAAATTAAAATAAATTAATACAATAAAAAATTATCAAGAGATAGTACGTTTTGAAAATAAAATACCTCCAAATATGTTTTTCTTAACCATTTTAGTGTGGATTATTGGATAAAAATAACATCGACTCTAGGGCTATTAGTTGAAAATAATATGAACTATTTTATTGAATGTCAAGTATATAAAATTTAACCCCATTTAATTCCATTAGAATACCACTGAGTTAAAAAGGATGTTGCAATAATATGATAAGTCAAGTTGATCACGTGGACGACGTGAGTTGAATATTTAATGTTATTTTTTTAATTTATATCAATACATTTTTAAAAATTGTTAAAAAGTTATGGTAACTAAATTAAGTGACTTGCCACCTATATAAGCAACATTACTTAGCACGTCATCGCTTTACTAGATCACACCCACTTAACTTAGCGGTATTTTATTGACATTAAATAACCTTAAAATTCATACTCGCTAGTATCAAAGAAGAAAAATTTGGTATTGTTTTATTGTAATAGCCCAAATATTTATATTATTTTTATCCACTCCTTTTCGTTCGTAATTTTTAAATATTTTGTAGTTTGTATCATTTTTTTCCCTTGAAATCATCCCCAAAAAATAAAAAATTTGATATCATATGACATATCAAAGTTCAACCATAATGTTTTATGAGGGTTCTTGGGTGTTTTACAGAAGTAAAAATTATTATTTGAGCTTGTAAATTATAAGCGGATAAAATAATAATAACCTAAGTTCTTAGAATGATCAAATTATCTATCCACATGTCTTAGATTAAAAATTATTTATTTGAGCTCGTAGATTTTTTTTGACATTTACCCTAAAATTGCATATTATATTATGTACCTTAATCTATAACCAAGTTATCATAAATGATTAATCACTCATCATTTTTATATAAGAACTATTTCGCACGAAATAAATATATGTTTGAATAATTATTTCATTTATTCATTTAAAAATGATTATAATTTCTTCACTCAAATAAACATCCCACTCCTCAAAATGGTTGTTCCCTTGGTAACTTGCTCCGTTTGATCGAACTATTTATTGTCACCTATTATTTTCGCCTTAGTCATTGTTGTAAATTGGAACATTTATTTTATAAACTATCATAATTGGTGCTATCAACTCATATAGGAGTATCATATATTTATTAGCAAAAAAATTGTATTATGCTTATATGATATACAGAGAAAGCCGAAGTAAAGAGTTTAGAGATGTAGCAAATGCAACTACTGATGTTGATTTCATACTAATGATATAGCTAATTAAATACTAAAAGTTCAGGTGTAATTTAGAAAATTATTATTATTATTATTATTATTATTATTATTATTATTATTATTATTAAATTTAACATCATTGCAAATGGGAGGGAAATTATTTCATGGCCTTACTTTGAGCGGGATTTAATATCATGCAAGTAAGTGTTTCAAAAAAATATTTAAATTATGGTATAAGATTGAATAGCTAATTAGAAGGAATAATTGTCATGTCATATATTTGAAAACAAAGTCCTTTTTTTTTAATTATAAAAGAAGTCATTTTGAATATCATAATGTAGATTTTCTTTTTATATAAATGATAATTTTGAATATGTTATATATTAAAAAAATTGGATATGATAATTGCATAATATTGCTAGTCATATAATATTTTGAATGTTTTTTTTGTTGGTGTAGTATTTTTTTATTTTATAATGATTGAAAAAGTTCAGTAAATAAATGGTTAGAATAATATATATATATATATATATATATATATATATATCATCTTTCCATAAATGACATCTATGTGTTTTGATATCTTTAAGAAGAAAGAAACAATTTAGTTTGAATAAGGATAGAAAAAGGGAGGGAAGTAATTTTAAAGGGTTTATTTAGACGGTATTTAATGTAATAAAAGGAGCAATTAAAAAAATATTTTAATTATAATATTAGATTAAATTTTTTTATTCATCCAACTTTATGTGTCTTATATTATTATTTCTATTATTATTATTTTTATCTTGGATTATTAATTCATTCTAAGGAAAGGTAGGTGTGATGTTATTAGTGTGCATTTCCTTAGAATGAATTAATAATCCAAGATAAAAATAATAATAATAGAAATAATAATATAAGACACATAAAGCTGGATGAATAAAAATAATAATAATAATAGAAATGAAAAAATCAAGATTTTTAGTGAGAAAATTCAAGATTAAACTTTTGGATTTTTCACCCAAAAAAAAAGAAAAACAAATAAATAATAAGCAAGATAAGAATTTGCAGTTCCAATTTAACAGGCAATTTCATTTGCCCTCACACCTCCCCTCTTTCTCCCGTGCCTCTGCTTTCCACCTCCCTTTGCCCCTCCCTCGCTGCCGCCCACCTGCTCCGGCCACCAGTACCACCAACGCCGGCCAGAAACCGGCGCCGGAATCTCTCTCTCTCTCGCTCTCTCCCTCTCCCTCGCTCGCGTGCCCTGCCTCGCCGCCCACGCCCTGGCCAGCCACTGCAGCCCCAGCCGCCGGAGCTCGTCGCCGGTCCCTGCCCAGTAGTCGCCGGAGCAGCAGCCGCGCACCACCACCCCTGCTTCCCCTCATTGGTTTCCATCCCTTGGTTTTCGAAGGTAAAACCCTAAACCCTAGATTATCACACTTCATTATTTACATAGTAATTGTAGTTGTTAATTGAATTATATAGTTTAGAAGGATTTTTATGATATGAATTTAAAGATTGAATTGGGAAAATTTGAATTAGTGTAAATGATTGTGATTTGGTATTTTGAGGAAATGGTTGTGTATGAAGGTGAATGAACGTGATTCCTGTTGTGAAATTGTGATTTAGTGAATTAAATTGGGAATGTATTGATGTAAATCTTGAGTAATGTGATGGTTTTTGTTGTATTTTGGAAGTGGATAGATTTGAGCAAAATAAAGGGGAGATGTATAGAGATTGAAATTAGATAATAAGTGTAGAGGCATGGAAAAGTTTGAGCATTAGTGTACCTAATTGTGTATGTGGATGTAAAGTTTGTTGAGGAAATGATGCATATAACTTTAAAGTAATGTTTGTGGGATATATGGATTTTGAGCAAATTAAGTAAATTATGAAATATTTCCATGGAAAGGCATTTGATGGTTTAGTTTAATTATTTAATTATGGAGTTTGAATGTAGCGGAAGTGAAGAGTGAGCTAGTGATAAGGATTGAAAGTAACGTTAGACTTGACAAACTAATAACAGGAACAACAACAACAATGATAGTAACAATGACAATAACCATTAAGAGCATATCTAACTAACTACGATAAATGTTTAAGTGTATATACATATACATCTTTTAATTCGAGTGGACGAACGAATTAAATCACGTGAATATCATCGATTAGTCTAATTAGCTTCTTTAACGAATATGTGATGTAGACAAGATTTTAAACGAAATTAATGCAATAGAGTTGAGTAATAAAAATGTGAGTTGAGTAATAAAAATATTAGTTAACCGATTACGTATTAAATAAAGGAAATGAAATAAATTGTCTAACACTTACGCTAATCTAATTATTAAAAACTCAAATGAAACGTTATGAACAACACAAATTTATTTGAAATAGCATTGAGGCCACTTGCTTTGGTGACTAGCTGGTAATTTAAATTTCTATAAGGGGGAGAAAAGATTTTCGGTCCAGGTACGTTCACGTTCATTGCCTGGACTTTTAGAAAATTCACATGTTTTTAGTAAATCTCAATATTTCTTGTATATCTAAAACTAATAATGAATCATTTGCAAATCAAATTTTGTCACCTAACAAAGTAGTCCCCGATCAAATATCAATTATCAATTATCAATTATCGTGGCTTACGCCCTTCAATTTCACCCGCGCGACTTCAACTCGGGTTCTCGGTCGGCCCGGGAGGTGTGCACCTTACTCAAAGATCGCATCAATTATATAAGGGGTTCCACTTATAGATAATAACTAATAACTGGCAAGCAAGTTTGACTCATATATTCTCTCCCTCCTATTTTGAACTAAAATAAATTGAAATGCGCGCGCTCAATCAAGATGTTTGAAATATATTTGGCCGTGTAAGTTTCGACTCATTCTTCGAATTATTTTACTGTTTTTGTTTTTAGGAAAACCATATGTGATATGTCGTTATCATTGATCTATATGGGTCTAGACGCTAATAGTGATTTTCTCCTCATCTAGTTTTGGGTTTGACTTTGGAATGTATTAAATGTTGCATAGTTCCTATAGTAGATGGTTATATGGGCTTGTATGATATCTAAATGTAACACAACTGTATCTTGGGGTTGGTTTAATTATGTTGTCTGGTTTAGCTCCTTGGGACATAATATTTAGTGCTATCAGGACTCACTAAGGCATAATTTTTTGATAGGTCTTTACTGCATTTTATTATTTTAGCCTGGTCCTATTTTTTGGGTGGCGGTAACGCCTTCGGTCGGAAGCGACCTTACGTAATGTTCTCTAATGAGGGGATTATTACGTAATGGTGATTGGGGGTGTTACACAGCACATTATCGTTGGCCGAATCAGAACTGTGGGGTACAACATCTGTGCCCAGTCAGTTCTCCATTCCCCTCATACTTGGGAAATGCTTTTGCTTGCACTGTTTTTCCCTGGCATGAATTCAAAAGCACCTTTTCTGTCAATATCCTTTTGGTTTCATATTCAAACTTAGAAGCTTAAATAAATATGACACCTTCTAGTTTCATATTCAAACTTAGAAGCTTAAATAAATATGACACCTTCTAGTTTCATATTCAAACTTAGAAGCTTAAATAAATATGACACTGTCCTATTGTTCGACATCTTCTGTGCATCTGCGTTGCTGTTGGGATCTATGGTTTGGAATGCATCATAGATAGGAGATTCAATTTGGGACTTCCAAGTATCAAGGAATGGGGAATAGCTCATTAGAACTACATTAAATAAAGTAACTGATTCGTGGAATGCATGTAATTGCCGATATACAAATGCGGTAACCAATTTTGGAAATCCTCAATATTTCCATCCTGAGTGTTGTTGCTGTTGCTTGACATTTATATTTAACACTAGCTAGTTAAATCTTGGATTGTTCATTATTTATTGTCTTGGTTTCAGACACAAAAAATGGAAGATGCCCTGGGAATGAAGATAAGGTCACACAAGAAAATCTCGCACATGCATCTCCAAAGAAACAGGAAACTCGTGATGAAATGCTAGCAAGGCATAGGTAACTTCTACAGTTATGTAATATTTAGATTTGCAAATACATGTATTGGACTTTGACTTCTTATGCTTGATTTCTTATGAATCTTCGTACGCTTGCTACACAAACCAGTTTTCGGTGTGATGCAAAGTGTTTTTTATCTGGTGCTTGCTGTATCTGAACCATTTAGTTTCATGAGTTGGGGTCACATGGTGTGATTGGATGAATATATACATTTACCTGCTATCTAGTGTGATTCGTGGATACTACATATTACATTTTGGCCTTGTTGATTGAGAATCGTATCTGTGATTTGTGGAATACTACATATTACATTTTGGCCAATGGATCCGCCCCACCAAGAAATAGTTTTTGTCTTGATTTGACCTGTAGTCACATCTGAAATAGCACATGGTACGTATTTAGCAACACTTTTCCCTCATGATCCCTTGCAGGAAAGGGATAATGAATAATGAGTTCAATATATCTTTTTAGCAGAAAAGCAGGTATTCCTTGCTCATTATCAGACAATCACTTATTCACAAACTTCGTGTGTGACAATTCGTTTCGTTTCCCATCTCGTGGTAAACCCTTTTCGCTCCGCTTAGCCATATCCCCCTCTAGAGGTATTTCCGAGGTATAACTAAGAGTTAGCTTAGGACCGCACTACTCGTCGTATTTGGTTTGGTAATGCTATGGTGCATGACTCTTGATAAGGCCGTGACCATTGAAGCTTGTTATGGCTACTTGTCAGTTAGCCTTTATTTTCTTACACTTTTTAGAAAGGTATGAAGGAGTGGTTTAAGTACCTATTTAAAACTCAATAATTTTGGGAGGCTTTATAAACGTGAAGACACAGCTTCAATGAATTTACTTTTGAATTTGAAATAACCTTCTTCTGCATATTTGAGACATCATGAAACATTAGCTTGTAGTGTCTAACTCCAATTAGATATTTTCCGCTGAGGATGTGATTTCAATAGCCCTGGTGCGTGAATGCTTTTGTTGAAGTGTTAGCTCAATAATTTGCAGCACAGATCTGGCTATTGATTCATTTGGATTGCAGGAAAAAGGGTGAAATAAAAAAGTTCTAGGAATTATCGATTGAATAATTGTTATGGCAATGATGTGCTAAAAAGCACATACAGACTTTAAAGAAGATGACAAATCCTTTTATGTAAATGTCAATACAATCACTAGGTAGCGTTTCTGACAATAATATGACCTGCCATGTCCTCATATGGAATAAATTAAGCTTCAAAAAGAAAAGGGGAAGACCTAATCTAATACAAATTAACTTGATGCCTGTAGTGCGTTAACGACTCTGGAACTGAATCTGCTTTTCATTGCAAACACGAGTTATACAGAATCCTTCACACCATGTTAGCATTGAAGAATATTTCTGGTATCCTTAATAAGCATGTCAGTCAACGGTGACTTCAGGATAATATATGGTTTAGGGTGGTAAAACTGCTTTTGTTATGTCTGACCATCATAACCATGATTGATAGATTTTTCTCAGCTTTAGGAATGTGGGATTTAAGTTATTATTGTTTGATTTTCCTTTTTTTAAAACAAAATTGTACAGGAAAGAAATTAAGGAACTACAGCACAAAGAGATTGAGATGAAGAAGAATGCAGCTAAAGGTAGCAAGGCAGAACAGAAAGCTAAGAAGAAGCAAGTTGAGGAGGAGATAGCTAGGTTGTCTGCCAAGCTTAAAGAACAGCACGCAGATGAACTTTCTTCCCTGGGCTATGGCAACACCAACGCCGAAGGAAATGAAAAGGGAAACCTTGACACGCTTGTCAAGGCTATTGCCGGGGTATCTGTCTCTAGTCAGTCTGATAATTTCAAGCCAAGTAAAAGTGTCAAGAGACGCGAGAAAAGAGCTCAACAAGAAGCAGCTAGGGAGCAAAGGATAAAAGAAGAACAAAGCAATGTTATTAGTGATAGAACAATTGAGAATGAGAAATTGGAGAAAAAGCTAGAGCCACTTGGATTGACCATTAATGAGGTAAAGCCAGATGGGCATTGCCTTTATAGAGCTGTTGAGGATCAGCTGGTTCACATGTCTGGTGGGTCTTCACCTTACAACTTTCAGCAGCTTCGGGAGATGGTGGCTTCGTACATGCGCAATAATGCGTCTGAATTCCTGCCATTTTTCTCATCGGAGGTTGAAGGAGAGTCGGATGATTTGTTGAAGGAGAGATTTGAGAATTATTGCAGAGAGGTGGAGTCGACTGCAGCTTGGGGTGGGCAACTGGAGCTTGGCGCCTTGACGCATTGCTTAAAGAAACATATTATGATATTCTCAGGATCCTTCCCCGATGTTGAAATGGGTAAAGAGTACAAACCTGATGACACTAATGGTTCATTGAGATCTAGTATCATGCTTTCCTACCACAGGCATGCCTTTGGCCTTGGGGAGCACTACAATTCCGTGGTTTCGAAGATGATAAAATAGGTTTTGGATGCCTCAACATATGTAGGAATTTTCAGTAAACAGATATTTGAACTTGAAACTCATTATATCGTCTTGTCTTCCATTTTTCTTCGCTGATACGTTACACATACTTAGATACGTCATTTCCTGGGTTTTTAGGAATATAGTACTATTTACAGTTGTTTTATATGGCTTCTTTGGTCTGAACAAAACATTGGCCTGTTGCAAATCTAATTGTTTTCAAAAAAATTTAATTATTCTGTTTATTGTTATTTTTTCATTCTCTTTGTTCCAGGACCAGATTTCAACGCCCCCTCCCTCGGTTGAGGTTTAGCAAGACAATGATTAGCAAATAATATGGGCTCGCCGGAGCATATGCTTCCACTGCCATTTGTATTTATTTTTTTAACTTGTTTGTATTACATGGATGATTACATCTAATCAAACATTACATTAGGTTGATGTAAACATATATTTTTGATCATTGATTTTGATAATTGAATTTCAAAGAATTGAGAACAATATCAGTCGCAAAGAGTTTAGCCAACTCCATTCATTTATGCGGGTCTAAGTTAACCAAGCATTGCCTTTTGTCTCTTCTATCAATGAGTGCATATATAAAGGCGAATTGCATAAACCAAATCCTCTCTAAATAGGGCTTAAGGTTTAACGTTAACGGTTTAGGGTTTAACATTAACGATTTAGGGTTTAGGGTTTAGCGTTTCGGGTTTACACGTTATGGTTCAGGGTTCAGAGTTAAGGGTGCAGGGTGCAGGGTGCAGGTTCATGGTTTTAGGGTTTAAGTTTAGGTTTAGGGCTAGGGTTTATGGTTTAGGGTTTCGGGTTTAGGTTTTAGGGTTTAGGGTTTCGGGTTTAGGGTTCAAGGTTCAGGGTTTAGGGTTTAGGGTTTAGGGTTCATGGTTCAGGGTTCACGGTTCAAAGTTCAGGGTTCAGAGTTTCAGGGTTAAGGGTCTAGAGTTTAGGGTTTAGGATTTTAGGATATAGAGTTTAGGGTTTCAGGGTTCAAGGTTTAAGGTTTTGGGTTCCGAATTTAGGATTTAGGCTTTAAGGATTAGTTTTTAGGGTTCGGGGTATAGGGTTTAGGGTTTTCAGTTCAGCTTTAAAAGTTTAGGGTTTAAGGTTTGAGGTTTTTAGCGTTTAGGATTTAGGGTTTGGGATATCGAGGATTTAGGGTTTAGGGTTTAGGGTTAAGGTTTAGTTGTTGGGGTTGAGGGTTAAGGGTTTAGGGTTTAGGATTTAGGGTGCAGGGCTTACGGTTTACGATTATGGATTTTTCGGGTTTAGGGTTTTTGGTTTAAGGTTTAGGGTTTTAGCATTTAGGATTTAGGGTTTAGAGTTAAGAATTCACGGTTTAGGGTTCGAAGTTGAGGATTTACAGCTTAGGGTTTAGGGTTTACGGTTTATGATTTTGTGTTACAAGGTTAAGATTTTAGGCTATCAGGCTTCAGAGTTTAGGATTTAGGGTTTAGGGTTTAGGGTCCATGATTTAGGGTTTAGGGATTAGGGTTTAGGATTTTGGGTTTAGGCTTTAGGGTTTAAGGTTATAGAGATTAGAGGTTAGAGTTTAGAGTTTGGAGTTTAGTGTATAGGGTTTAGGGTTTAGGGTTTAGGGTTCATTGTTCAGTTTTCGTGGTTCAGAGTTAAGGGTTCAGAGTTTCAGTCTTAAGGGTTGAAGGTTTAGGGTTTTGTAACGCCCCCAAACCCCGCAATCACCAGGTTAATCCTAAGGACTGATTCACTAGTAATTAGCGCAGCGGAAATATAGGTTAGAGGCGTTACCGCCATTCCAAACAAGGAACAAGGCAACATTTAGATAGATTACGTGCAATACTTGATAAGGTCTGAATTCGAACGTAAAACGACTGATGAAAACAACATAAGCGGAGAAAATAAAATACATGCCGTTAGGGTAATGACTTAAAACACAACCAAAATAACTCAAGACACGACAGGTCACCACCACTGTGAGCCCCTAAGACACTTCGACCAGTAGACAACCCTACTTCTTGCTCCCTTCTGGAGTAGCTTGACCTAAAACAAAACAGATAAAACATTTCGAAATAATGAGCCAAAGCTCAATACGCTTATCCATGTACTGTAAATAATTAGGTGAAGATATATGATTTGAGCGCATGCATTTCAATTCATTTATAAATCAGACAGGAAGAAGATAGTAAAACGATTATTCATTTATTATATGAGTGACTCCTTACGATCATCGGTTTCCCTAAATATGCGCATACCCAGACCGATCGGCAAAGTCTGGTTGATAATGGCCAAGTATATATGATATGATATGATCATGACAACATGATTGATATGGGGCGGGCCACATAATAAGGTGACAAATAATATTTGAAATGGTTCATTTCATTAAGCAAACCAGTTGATATTGTTATGTATAAACATATGGGTTTTCGTAAGGTACAAGCAATAAACGTTCCTTAAATCGTGGAATTAGTCCTTCTGATTCCTTTGAAGTTGCTGACTCGGATAAATTTATTATCGTTATTATTGTCATCGCTATTGTTATTACTATTGTTATGATTTACATTATTTCCTTTTTGTTTGTAACTTCTCATGATTAGATGAATTTGTGAAGGCAAAAATCACTTCTTTCCTTCAACCCTCAAAATGACTTATTTTCTTTAATCTTCCCAAAAATCACCCATTGTTTTCAACTTCTTACAATCATTCAACTTACCTATTCTCCTTAATTCACAATTTTATTCTATATCCTCAAAGCACAACATGCATGCCCACTTGTAGTTAATCTCTTCCTCCAAAACTTTCTAATAAATTCGAGTCATCACGAAAATCAAATTTCCTTTGCTTTGGAAGTCATCACGGACCTCCCCACGGCTAGTGGGGGTCAATGGCTTGTTCTAGAGGTCATCAAGGGCCTTCCCATGGTTAGTGGGGACTTCTGGTGGCCACCACGGGTTATCCCACGGCCTGTGGGAGCACCCGTGGTGGGTGTTTTGGGTCAAATAACTCGCTGCTGGCCACCACGGCCTGTCTCACAGGCTGTGGTGGAACCCGTGGTGGTTGGCAGAGTCTTCCAACTCTACTATCTTATGCTCTACGAACTTTTTTTGTCTTGTAATATCTCTATGAAAGGTTTACTTTGCACATTTTCCATTATTTTAAGTATCATATTAGCCCACTGAAACCCATTAAAAGCACATGCAAGCTAATCACTTCTCATACCAAGATTTGGGGCAACCCGAGTTAACGTTTCTAATCAACGATCCCCAAAGGCATAATACTAACTATGTAATCTGATTTTACACAATTATCCCTTGCATGCAACATCTAACTAATTATTTCTAAAAAAATTCAAGGAATTAATTAGTTGGAAGTTGAGGTTTTTACCCAAAACTCACAAGAAAATGAGGGTTTTATGATGGAATGGGGTGGCTGATCGGAGCTCCGGCGGTTGCGGTGGTTGGCGGCGACAACTGGCGGCGGCAGAAGGCGGCAACCGGCAACGACTGGCAGCTGGCCTGGCGGCAGGTGTAGCAGCAGGCAGCAGGTGCAGCAGCAGGCAGGAGGTGCAGCAGAGCAAACTGCAGTGGTGGCTGGCTTCGCGGTGGCCGGTGGCTCCGGTGGTGGCGACCAGAGGAGCTGCTGCTGCTGCTGGTGGTGGTGGTCAGTCTGGCTGGACAGTGGAGGGGGTTGAGTGAGGGAGGTGAGTTTTGTTGGGAAGGGAAACAATGACGAAGGTGGTGTTTTTGAAGTGCTTGGGGGTTTAAATAGGGAACATTTTGAATCCGAAATCTCTCTTTAATCTGAAACCAACTCCCTTTTTTTAGTTTATTTTTATTTTTCATTTGCTTGGTTATTGGGCCCTTCACTCTCCTCAAGCCCATTACCCTAATAGCCATGCCTCAAGTCAAAAGAATGTCGGCTTTATGAATTCCGACTTGAATAATTATTATAAACTTTAGGTGTATGAATTATTATTATTATTATTATTATTATTATTATTATTATTATTATTATTATTATTATTTCTTGAATCACCACAAAGCATACTTTATTTGCTTATTTATTTATTTACTTATTTTTGGCCAAGAGTCGTTATAATCATCCGAGTCCTACAACACATAAAATGGTTACTTGTACAGTACAGAATATATATATATATATATATATATATATATATATATATATGTGTGTGTGTGTGTGTGTGTGTGTGTGTGTGTGTGTGTGTGTGTGTGTGTGTGTGTGTGTAATGATGATGATGATGATGAGAAACAAAAGTGTGAATTGAAGTGCACGCGCTCATTAATATTTATTAAACTTTGTTATTGTATTGGTTTAAGGTCGGGGCATTACAGTTTTAGGATATAGAGTTTAAGGTTTACGGTTTCAGGGTTTAGGATTTCATGGTTTACGGTTTCAGGATTCAGGGTTCAGGTTTTAAAGTTTCGAGTTTATGGTTTACGGTTTTCGGCTTAATGTTAAGGGTTCAGGGTTTAAGGTTCAGGGTTTAGGGTTTAGAGTTTAGGGTTTAGGGTTTATGATTTAGGGTTTTTAGGGTTTAGGGTTTAGAGTTTGGGGTTTGGGGTTTGGGGTTTAGGGTTTCGGGTTTCGGGTTTAGGATTTAGGGTTTAGGATTTAGGTTAGGGTTTAGATTACTTTATTATTAGGTCGCATTAAAACCAACAGGGTCATAACTTTAACGATCATAAACACATTACATATTCAGACACCATATATCCATTTTTGGTAGAAATATAACCATATGAAATGACCTTCGTAACATCCCAAAATAAGTGTTCATGTCCAATTGAACTATATACTCTTTTAAATCTAAACTTGATTCAAAAGTCGAAATTAGAAGATTTTTTACGAAGAATATCACTAAATCCATCACTTTGTAGATTTGGAGTTCTTGTAATAATAATTATGTCAATGTGACTATAATTCTTCTCGAATGTACAACAATATGAAATAATGAAAATTAGTCAAATTTCTCCAAGTTATTAGGAACTTTACATGTCTTGAACGTTCATGACAGCATCTCTTGTTCATGACACATGTAACTATCAAAGTACAATTAAGAATCAATGTTAAAACTTAGAGTATCCAACAATAGCAATCATATTACAATATTTCAAAATCAGCCAAAGGAGTAGCTTAAAAAGGAACGAAGAGAACTAGAAAAAATATATTGCTCACTCAAAATGTGCAACAAAACAAATCACTCACTCAAAATAGCAGTGGGCTTGAATACTCTGTCAGAAGAGCCAAAATCTTTTTGACATCACCTTATGTTGTAATGAGTGGATTAGAATAAGCGGAACAGACACAAAAGATTATAATAACAGACAAATCTCAAGCCATTCTAAAGTAGAGGGTTTTTTTTTTGATTTTAAAGTAGAGGTTTCTAAAAGGGAATGTTTTGGGTATCAGAATTGATAATTTTTGTAAGTGATTTATAGTGTTGGTTTGAAACCAACCCCAGTGTCTACTCCCTTACCGAATTGTCAATCATCAAGTGTCCAATATAAGTATTTTAGCTGTAATAATAAACCCAAGTAATAATAAACCCAAATAACACACGATGTCATCGATCTAAATTTGAATGGCAATTTCAAATATGATGTTAACGCATGATGCTATCAATCCGCCTTTTCCTGGCTATTTTAATTATGATGTTATCAATCTTAATTTGAATGGCAATGTCAAATATGATAAAATGAAATTTTTGTCAAGAGCTTGGCAAAAATTTGTCAAACCTAGTTACTCCAATTTGTATGGCCAGGAAGAAAACAGGACTGGTCGTAAAATTTTTGTATGAAATTAAAATTCAGACAACCAATCATGTCCATATATTGGGTCGAGTTCGGGCATATGTATTCAGGTCCTGGTTGTGTGAATTTGTAAACTAATTCAGGTTCGGACAAAATTGGACAATCGGACAAACGGGTTCGAACATCGGATAACTAGGTTTATATATAATTTGATCCAAGAGCGTACACATTAAATACAACTAGACTTATATTTAATGTCAACACCATCATTATAAATTCTCTTACAAACCATAAACAAGAAGCATAGAAACCTTAAAACCTAAATCCTATACCCTAAACCCTAACCCTTGAACTTTGAAATTGAAACATTAGCCCTAATCCTAAATCCTAACCTAAACACTAAACCCAAAACCTAGACCCTGAACTTTAAACCTTAAACCCTAACCCTCAAACCTAACCTTGAACCTTAAACTTTAAAATTTAAATCCAAAAGCTTGAATCCTAAAAACCCTAAACCTAAATTATAAACCTTAAATCCTTCTACAGTAAGTGCCTGTTCGAATTGAGATTTATACAAACATTTATAACTTTAAGCTCATTTAAGTTATATCAACTCATAATAAAGGTTATGATAAATGTAATAACTAATCATAACCTTATATTATTATTATTATTATTACTACTATTACTATTGTTGATATTATGATCGTTAATATTATTATTTAGTTTATTATTATTATTATTATTATTTGTCATCATGGTCATAATTATTGCAAATTATCACATAGTTTCGTTAAATATTATAAAAATATAAAATTTATGACATAATTTGTATTAGAACGAAATTATCACATAGTTTCATTAAAAATAAGATAAGTCAATGAAAAAAATAAAAAAGTAATTAATGATGACAAAATTGGTAAACTAGTTTTTTTTTTTTGAAGAAACACAAATTTAATTAAAGTAACAGATATTGTAAACACAGATTAAATATTATTTATTTTATTTTTTAGTGTTAAAAACTTAATACTACTCTATCTTGGGAGTTATTGGTGTTGTTATGGGTAATTTGTAATCAAGGAAAATAAATCTTTTAGTTGGATCGTATCTCCATTTCCATAAAAGTTATAATAAGACGAACTTTTTAGTAATGACTTATTAAATTTTATTTTTAGAGTGAGAAAATTTTGAGAGAAAATAATTTGTTTTTGAAAATAATTTTGTTTTCTTTATTTAGATTGCAAAAAATGAAAATTTTTTTTTAGTGTGGAACTATATAGAAAAAATTACCTAATTTAAACAAATAAAAAAAGGAAAAAACCATAAAAAACTACTTTTAAATATACCCGACCGTGCTTACTAGATATGACAGTTAGGCGGGCCGGGCCGGCGAGGGCCTTCCCGTCCCGCTTCCTAGACTTCCCCATGTCCCCAATTTTGGGGAGGTTCTTCTCCCCATTCCCGAGGACCCAATCCCCGAGCGTACATGTTCAAAGAAGTTCAAAACAGAGTTTTGTAAGCACCTAAATTGTGAAACTTTTTGGCTAGCAATGTCATAGTTACTTGAATTTGAGTTTTGTAAGCATCTAAATTGTTGAAAAAGTTTAAGTAGAGAAAGCAATACAGTAGAAAATAGTCAAGAAAACAAAAATTGTCGCTTTCTTTTCTATAAAAAAAAGGGCGAATGTGCTAGTTGAAAGTCAGGCAAAAACTACAATTCTTGTCATTATTCACAAAATTTCCGGCGAAAATAAAAAGGTGGTCAACATTTGAACTAGAAAGCCTTGAAAGTAAAGTTTGAAACATCCTATTCGTATGATCTTGGTATAGCACAATTCCTCTAGTTAGTATTCAAAATATTGAAGGTAAAAAATGAAAAGATAGTCAACACTTGAACTATACAGCCTCAAGAGAAAAAATTAAATATCAGGTTGGAGATATTAACATTTACCTCCCTCGAGATATTTGAAAATCATTTTTACACCCTACGGTATTGTTATATATTTTTACCCACCTCGACCGGAGTAGTTAATATTTGAGTTATACATTGACCATTGTTCTTAATAATAGAAAACATCCAAATGCGGTGAGTGTGCTGATGTGGCATAAAAAATGAGGTAAAGTACCAAAATTGCCCTCTTTGCACTAAAGCGCCAATAACTAATAGGGGTAGCATAGTCATTTTATTTTAAAAATTAGGAACAAACTTGTCCTTTTACATTTCCGATTAGCCTCCTACCGTTTTTTTATCTTAAATATTTTTTATCTCTAAACCTTGGGTGGGTAAAAATATATACTAATACCTGGAGGGTGTAAAAATGATTTCCAAATAGCTCGAGGGAGGTAAATGTTAATATTTCTATTAGGCTGCTAATCTCAATTCTTATATAGAAAGAAAAAGGCAAGTTTCAAATTTGTTCTCCAACCTAATGTGAAGAGAATTAGCTCGATGATCAACTTGGTCAAATGAATGGAGGTTAATAGGTCAATTGGTTGGACCGTTTATACCAGAATTAAACCTGCCGACCCACTGGCATAACCCAATAGACCCTACACTAGTAATTCCTAAGATTCCTACTACCTCTTGCATCTCTGCGCTGCTCTGCTGCAAAATCACCTATCTCTCTCTCTCTAAGACTAGTCATATAGAGTCCATATAGAACTATAGATCTCTTTTCTATCTTTTATTCCACCATTTTTAGTTTGTCTCCTCACTCATCTATTTGGTCTATTGGCCCACTATTTTGCCTCTCTTTCTGCATCTCCTTCACCTCTACTTTCGCTCTTTGCTTCAACGCATTCATAGGGAGCAAAAGAAACCCCCAGCAGAGAACAAGATTCATCTAGATATATTGTTGTAGAGTGTGGTGAGTAAATCCTGGTCTAACCGGAAACCGTCTAGGACTGGGTCAAACCGTGATAAGGTTGTTTGGCTGATCCAATGGTCCAACAATTTAATAAGCTTCTTCGGACCAGACTAGTGGATGGTTCCCACTTCAATTGGTTGAACCGTCCTGTCTGGTCTGGTTCTCGTAAATGTAACAGAATTCACTTGATAATTACACTGAAAATAGTACGTAATATAATAAGACGACTTATAAGCTTAACATAAGTTGACAAGTACTAGTTCTTCTACACTAGTACATGTACAGTAGGCAAAAGGAGTATGGTTCTCGAGAATCCGAATCCAGTTAGCTCAACCATGATGTCACGGAAGGCTCACCTTCTTGCGTTACATCTGGAAGCAAAACACTAGATGGTGGTCCAATCAAACTCAGCAACACCTGGAAATTCAACCCCAAATCACAAATTGAGGAAAAGGAGTGAGGACTAAATCTAGGTTGCATTCGATCTTACGGAAAGGAGTTATCTTACAGGCAAAAACACAAGTCCATGTAGGAAGCCTATGAGAACTAGTGCCAGGTACATTTGAAAGTAATAAACCTGCAAGGAGATAGTGAATCAATTCAATTTTAATTATCAGGGATCATAAATGCATTCACAGGAGACAGTACAGACCACAAATATCTCTGACTGTGCAAAGCATAGGACAATGACTCCAACCAGCTTCGTCAGTGTGATTCCGCTGCCAAAGAGGGCGCCAAAAATGTTAAAATACACACTCAGGAGCAGGGTTGCCTTTCAAGAATACAGGTTACAAACTCTCATTGTGATGATGAGAAGTTGTAATTTATTATCCCCTAATCTTGAATGTTCAAGTAAATTAATTGGGTTACCAAAGACGCATTCATATGAACTGATTAAAACATAATCAGGAAAAACAGTTCAAAGAGCTACTCTAGCAAAGTCAAGGAAGCTATATGTGGCAAAAAGTTAATATAAATAAAAGGGTTTTTCACCTGAAAACAGAAGCTCCCATGGTTGCAAGAGCCTCCTTAGCTCGCTGGTTCTTATCTCCAGAGCTGACCTGAAAATAAACAAGCAGCAGTGAACGACAATTTAGTAACCTGGTTACTTTGATACTTTCTAGTAAAGTAAACATAGGCAGCCCATTGTTTGTGCAGGGGTGCCAAATCAGCATGCTGGCTCGGGCCCCGAGATCAGGATGGCTAGCCCATTTAAGCTCGGCATGGCCAACCAATTTTAGTGAGACAAGCTGACTTGGAGAGTTTCATAGGTCAGCCTGCCCTATAAAATCAGCCTAGCTCAGCTCACCAATAGACCCTCTGAACTGATTACTTGTGCAAACTCAAACAACCATAAATACTTATTACGCGGTAAAGAATGAGAGGGTTAAGTATGGGGTATACGAGGATATAATAGGTTGGAGCAGAATGGGTGCTACTCATAACTTATCCTAAGAAGCTTGACAAACTGATGAGAAAGCAGAGCATCAATATAATAAATTAAGATTTGTGTAACATTTACCGAAAAAGCATGTGTTATATGTACACAGAATTCGACAGCAATTCCTATTGACATGATAAGGTTGACAACAGAAACTGCGTTCAATTGGATATCCAGAATAGCCATCACACCCTGCATTGTGCATCAGATAATAGATTTCAAGTGAGTAAACCAGTCCTCATGCTATCAGATAATGACACGGAAGAAATCAAGAAACACAGTTTACAAGAAAAATGAAAACCTGTGTTTTCTGAGCATACACAATGGTTCCATTAAATCCTTAAAGGAGCCAGGTCTGACAATTAACTCTATTTATCTAAGTGGTTCGTAAAGGACATGGAGCTCAAATTCACAATCACCCAAGAACTTCAAAATTCATACAGTTGAAAACAACGGATATTTCTAACACAAGACAGCATCAAATGAAGACTTTCAAGTCTCAACTGAAAAGACCAAGGGAAACTGATCCATATCCAATTATCTGAACCCATGGCCTGAAACCAAACCTCACTCAAACCACAGCAATTTAACTCCGAACAAAACTGAAGAAAACAGTTGTTTTTGTTGTTTGTTGTATCACAAGACTGCTCTCCCCCCCAAAACACCCTTCCAAAAATTAAAATAATAAACCCTCTCCTTTTGGAGTCAAAAGCCAGGCCACACCTATGAACAACAGGGACTTCAATTAATTGTCACTTCTCAGCAAAGGCCTGAAGTGCATAATTGTTATTCAAGAGAATATTCGCATCAAGTCAAAAATTATTAGGCAGATATTATACCATGAGATCCACCACAATCATTGCCAGAACAAGCAATATGATAGCTGAACTCCACAAACTGCAATCAACCATAATAAACAAGCAATGAGCTAAAATATCTCAAACAAGAGGAAACCAAGACAGATGTAAACTTGCTCAAAATGTGGAGGGGCCTTTAAATATCAGATTGCAGGTTCAAACCTTGATGTTATGATTAAGCACACAATAAAGACAGCACCTGCAATATTAAGCATGATGAGTGCTTGGGTCAGAGAAGATACGGCAGCATAAACCATAATCATCTGCAAGTAACTTATAAGTAACAACATAAAAATTGTGGCGAATGAGAAGCAACTCAATTAATGAAGGGAACGAGGAGAGACACAAGCAGATGAAGTCTGAAATTCTTAATGATCTTTCCATCTCTTTCTCAAAAGAAAATGAGATATTTCTCAACAGAAAAAGAGTTAAACTGACACACAAAATCAAAATCCAATCAGATCTTGTACCTTCCTCAACATCACAACCAAGAAATGAGATGATAAACCTTACTCAAATGTTAAACTAAAAATTTGATCGGAGCATTTCATATCTACTGCATGTATACTTTGTTGGTGAATATTTTAGTATGATTTTATGGAGTATATCTATTAAAAAGGAAGTGGACATAAATTAAGAGTCCTAAGTTTTTTAAATTAGTTCATGGATAATTTGGACTTGAAAACTTTTATGATAGTCATGTGACATTTTACTCTTGTATAGTAAAAAGGTGGGAAGATATAATTATTATTCAGAAATTATGGCCATAGTTTTTTTTTTTTTTGGGGGGCTTAGCGATGGTTATAATGTAAATTTTTTTATTATTTATAACCTTGTTTTATAATGTAAATTTTACTTCTATTTGTACCCTTGTTTTATAATGGTGAGAAAGTCACATTTATATATGTTATAATTTGAACTTCGTCATGATTATATTGACTTTGTGAGTCATGTAAGCCCATAATTCTATAGGTTTAATTTTTTTAATGTATCCATATTGATAACGTCATGTCTAGACGTATATAGCACTACAATAATGTCTAGTGTCATAATTCATGACCCTGTTTATTAAAGTCATGTAATAAATTTTATGGCCTTGGTAAGGATGGTGAAAATCCTATACTCAAACTGCCCATGTTGGAACCACAACTTAACATTTAGATGAAACATTGAGTCTTAAATTCAATTAATGAAAGTGAACCATCTGTGTGGTCTGCAAGAACTCACACTTATTAGATCCAAGGAGATAGAGTGCTTGCCGTACCTATATATTATGGGGAGGGTGAGCATCAACTCTTGATGAATCTTAATGGCGAATATATGATTGGTTTAGAATAAGTGTTCCTTAAGTTGATTTCTGGATGTAAATGTGTGTGCTTAATCAAACATCTTATTTATTTTATTCAAATGTCGAAATTAATACTTTGTATGAGGGCACTGATGGGCTTTACCCAGTAAGGGTGATGCTATTGTTACTTCTATCAAGCTTGGGTTTGGCTGTATAGCACTTACAAATCGGATACAGCACACATGATCGTTAATAGTGTCAAGTTAATAAGTGATTCGGGATGGGAGACAAATCTTGTATCTGACTTAAATGCAAGAGGGAGGTTTGCTGATAAATCTTATCCTGAACATTTGATGGATAGGTAATAAGATGATGGTTCAATCAATAAACACTTCCATTACACACAAGGCCCTAGAGAAATTCTTAACACCATTTATTTTGGAAATGGCAGGGGATTGTTTTGAAGTTATTTTTTTATGAAAATGGAAATCTGTTTCAAGTCTATGCCTTAAATTCATTACACTCAAGTTGCAAGTGTAACATATTGCGATCAAATCATTAGAAAATTACTCTTAATTAGTACTTTAGTGAAAAGTTTGTGTAGTTAATTTATTTAGTTATAAATTAATATTTTATGCAAGTGATCAAGATTGTAATTATAAGGATGTGTCTTTTTAAGAAAGGCTATGCCTCTCTTTTCAAAAGACTTAAATCCTACATAAATAAGGATGTCTGAGATTGAAACATATTAGTATCTATAATCAAGATAACAAACCAATACCGTAATCTCTTTGAACTTTGACACTGTTCTTTTTTGCTTTAAGCATACAACTTTCAACTTCTAACTATTAACCTTATACCATGCAAGTAAAGACACTTTCTTTGTATCCCAAAACCTATTCAACTATACAGTTGCATGTAGGAGCAAATAGAATCTTTAGGAAAGTATCATTAACCCGTGCTCAGAGGTCTTGCTTTATTTGAACTGAGTTGATAACAAACAATTTGTCATTTCATATCCATCAAAATTGACATGTGATTAATGTACATAGTTAAAAGCTTGTTAAAGCACCACGGTATCAAAACTAACCCAGTGCAATAGTAATGTTGACCAGAGCTGTTGTCCATATATCCAAATATTGCTCAAAGAAGACATAGAACACTGAATATGGGAAGATATTCATCTGCAAAATTACTTCATGCCTTCAGATATAGAATGAGAAACATGAATAAAAGGTCAAGAGCTCCAGTTATGATCAAGAAATAAGCAAATTGGATTATCTGTTCCGCATTAACAACTTGTATTATAGTCCGGGGGATTGTCGTCAATACCACATACTGGATCCATACCTTCAAGGAATCAGAAACTTTAGAGCTGAATTCTCGGGCTGCACGCAGTGCATTAACGTAGTCACTCTGTTATGGACAACAAATTAAACGTTGAGAGATCTCAAGTTATTACAAATCACAATTTTCCATGAACATAAGCATACTTGTTTGTTAACTGGAGTGTGGTAGGTACGAAATTCAGATGCCCGTATAATGCCACTCTCATAACCTGGGAAGTTCCATAACAAGGATAGATTTCAGTTTTGGTAAATCAAGTTTTCCAGCCCCCAACCCCCCAAAAAAAACAAAAAAAGGAGAAGAAAGAATCAAAAGATGCTACGGAAATACGATAAATCACAGAACTAAATTAACTGCATATGGAGAAAGTAACAGACCATTCAAGTCCACACTATTAGAGTAGGCTCCATGACCCCCTTAGCACAGTCAGCAGAAGGTAATGCATTGAGGAACCATGGGAGCTTTTCCTTGAACTGCTCTGTTGAAGGACGACCATTATGCAAGTCTGAATGGAGAAAGCACTGCAAGTACCTCGACATGTCAGCTTGAGTAATATTGGACAGGATAAATTGATACAAAAGATATTTAAAGCATAAAGAAGAGTATCATTGCCGTCGTGCAATCTTCGCATATTCCACCCAAACCGCAAGGACCTTCATCAGGTGAACAGCATGGAGGCTGTGGATGAGAACAAGCTTAATGAGAGTAGCGAAGTATAAAGCTAGATTCGATCAATTTAACAGCTGAAAGATATGGGTTGTGGTCCATAAGACCATGATGAAAAATGTCTGATACAGCAATGTTGGGGTCAGGTGGTCTAAGGGGGAATAGTTAATTCCTGACTTTGGGTAGCCTTTTAAGAATGTAATTTTGTTCACAGTGAGTAATTTTGCCCAAATTAAATACTGGTGGGTTCCTGTTTTTTGTTACGGGATTCTCCCCTTAGGCAACAGTCACATATCCTAGAAGTTCTTTTAACTCAACTTCGATACCAGGGAGGGCATAACCTAAAAGGTATCCAATAAAGGAGTCCAATGAAACACCAACCTGATCATCGGGGGCAATAACTACCATTTACAAACTTCCTACAACAACCAAAAGCTTCAGGTGATAACCACACGAGAAAGTCATCAAGCCATGAGGCAGCTGGCTTAGCAATGTAGCTCAATTCAGGTGTCAAGGATGCTCTTGATATCTGCAGTCATTCAAATAAGAGAAAGGTGTGAACAACGAAAAAGCACATTGAGTAGGACCAAAGAAAGGTAATACACTCCAAGTTGTGGTGATTAACCTAAACCCATTGACAATTATAAATGCATTCAATGTTTTAATCAAAATCACTTATATACATGGGGACATTAATTCAAATCAAAAGATTAAAAAGGCGTTATCCATTAACGAAAATATGATAAATGCAGTCAGTACCACACCCTTCCAAAAATGATACTTTGATAAAAGCAGAGCTTCAAGCAAACGAGCAACTGTTCCAAGCAGACTAGCGAAAGAACTACGTGTTACTAACAAGCTAGCCTCATGTTATACCTCATTCAAAAGGGAGTTTGAGTCGCACTTGCTGATGGAACACAACTGATTTGTATGCCTTGATTTGGAGCTGAATATGGCCATTCAACACAAATGAGTTACCTTGTTTAAATTAACGTGAAACAGATAAAACATTGAAAACAACACAAAAGAAGGAAGCAATTAAATCCTCTGGTGTTATTTAACTAAGATCACTTAAAGTAATTTGGTTGCATTCAAAGGTGATATCAACTACACATTATCTGCCAGCCTTAACCTTGAGGTAACTAGCCGAGGGAAAACACAAACATAAATCAACATATAAAAACCAGCTCTACGGTAAAAGGACAAATGATGTATCTCGATTCCAATGCAATAGAGAACTTTGAGATTCAACAACCTAATCCCCACGGTGTTATAATCTAGTTTTGTCTATACCAAGTAACTTCAAGCCAATGACCAGATGCAGGATGGATAACACAGAATATTATAACGAAAGATACCTGTAGTTATAATCCTTCACTACAAAATACAAAGGGGGTCCAACTTTTAGATACTCTGCCAGATCATCAAAATAACCCTGTGCCAACCATGAACTCACGAATGAGAACCAAAAAACCATTTATAGTCGGATAAAAGTAACGTGAATGTCATACGTTCAAACCACAATGAAATGCAGTACAATGGAATCAACCTCGGAAAATTGACCAAAATTCTACTACCAATTACATTACATTGCATTTGTTTACATGCTACCAAACATTAGAGGAGTCTCAAGGAATCTGATAAGCAGAAAAAACCTGAAGATATGAGTCCCGTGGAAGAGCAATCTGTTGCTCTAAACCTGGCTCAATCCTCGGACATAATGCCTTCACATAAGCGAATCAGAAAACATATATTAGAAGCATATAGAACATAATCACCAATAACACTGCACATGGCCAACTTCCCATTCCAGAAATGGAATCAACTTAGAAAGCAACAAATTGCACTATAATGACTGCAACTTACAATGCTTGCTAGAGTAAGACCCACAAATAGAGCAAGAACAAGGACTTTGACTCCACGAATCATTAATATGGGTGCATGCATTTCCTGTGAAATGAAGATGGTCACAAAGGCAATCAACAAATACTCTCAAAAGACACATACTCTACATCTGTAAACAAAAGAAAACATAGAAACTACAATATTCTTCCTCTCAGTAGCCACTTAAAAGATAAAAAGTTGTCATGATCAAATCCTAGCCATCATATTGAAAAGTCCTACATGTGTCATCGTGAGCTTCAAAAATTAACAGTCAAAGCTTCTAGATCTCTGCTCTGATTTCATCAAGTCCACCAACTCACGTGGCTGCCTATTCAACAAAATTTCCACCCCAGCACAACTGCCCAGTCCATAAGCAGAATCCAGAATCTCTAGGACATTGTTCATCAAGTTCCTAGTAGAACTCAGTTGGAAAATGGCAGAGTGAAAATTACATATAAATACAGAGCATGCAGAGATCAGATGAGTAGACATTAGTAGTTTTAGGTTTGGATTTTGAGTTTAGGATATCTTCCATATTGTTTCACTGGTTGTTAGTCTTAAATCTTAAACAATGTTTATTTTCTAAAGAGTTTTATACATTCATCAAGTAGATTCAACTTTTTGGGCTGATTAAAGGCTGACTATCAGGTTAATATTTTAAAGAGTTTATACATTTATCAAGTAGATTCAACTTCTTAAAGAGTTCTATACATTCATCACTACTAGGCAATGCACTTGCAGGTCAATATTTCAAAAAACCAACAGACGGGTTTGCCTCCCATGTTGAGCGGCCATCCATTCTGCAAAGCTACTCAGCTGTTATTATTAAAACACACACGTGCTCCTCGTTACATTCTATCAGACAGAAGGGCCAGTAATGGACCAGTATGTCATAAACCCCAGGAGTTTAGCACCACTTTACTTTTGTATAAATAACAAGGGTCACAGATCACAAATTATGTCACAGATCACAAATTATGTCACATACAAGCCTAAGGTACCCCAAGATCTCGATATTACCTTCATATATCGAGTAAGGAATCCTGGACTTCTCTGATCAATGCCTATAGTATAAAGTAGATCTTAATCAGCCAGCAAAGATGACGAATGAAAATTACTCCACAGAACCCATCCAAATGTACAGAATTCTGATTAAAAGTTAAAATCAATAATATAAAGAATTGAGCTCAGTAGACCTCTGTTTGAATCTGCTGAGACAGAGGAAACTTTGACGCATGGGAAACAGTCAATCCTGTAATCTTCAGCTCTTTTGAAGTCCAAGACAATCAGAGCCACAAAAGCACTCAGTTGAAGAAGGAAGTCCAGCAGGACAGCCATAGCTGCAGTTACAAAGGCATTAAAATTGTTCGAAGACAAGTTAAGTTGTTCGAAACATTCACCAAACCAGTCTGACCTGCAAACATGGAGAAGACACGGCAAGCTGGCATAGCAATGAAACCACCTACTGCAAATGCCAGGACTTCTGACAAACTAGCAAGAGTTATAGATGGACCAACTTCAACAAGAGCATTGCTTATTCGTTCTTCCAAAGCAATTTCAATTGGATGCCGTTTCACAGCATGTACTAATATGCACATGTTATCAACTCCAACCTGTTGAGCAAGATCAAAAGAATAAATGGCTTTTTAAAATCCCACACATCCCCCACCCCCAAAACCCAAAAAATAAAAAAGAGAGAAAAAGAAGTGACATATACAGATAGACTCATGGACATGACAACCCATGAAAGTAAAGAATAAAAAAGGAGGCAAAGGGGAAACAAAAGGGCTCATTACATAGACACTAAATATTGAAACTTCAACAAGGTACTCACAACGTCAAATTTTCATGGAGGAGAGCCTATCCCAAAATGGCCAAAGCCCTTGGAGGATTCCCACTTCATAATACCGTGAACTAAGAATTCACAACTAGCAACGTGATTCAAGAGAAATTCAGGCATCAAGGCCCACACACAGTGCTGAACAAGACCAAGTAAACCTCAGAAAACACCAGGCACAGCAATGAACCAATAGACACTTCGTCAGTTCATCCATCGTTATTCTCCCACTCCAACAAAAAATTTCACAGAATAAAGAATATGGCAAAGACAAACCAACTAAATTTTGCCATAAACTCTAGTTACTATTATCCGTCGACATAAACCTAAAAACACCAAGTTTATAAGAAGTAATCTGATTCACCCAAAAGATTAAATACAAAAAGTGGCTTCTAAATCTGAAGGCTTGTGACTTTATCCCCCTTTGATAAAGCTATTTGAAAAATAATTTCTACTATCCCCAACTCAAAGAGAAAGGCTTGTTTATTCATTGTTGTTGGGTTTCCTCGCTTTGGCATTTGTCTCTTCCCTTGATGAGGGTTAGCTGACTTCAACGTCCAAACATCAAAGATGTTTTGGTGGCTTGGAGAAGAAGATTAAAAAAGAGGTGGATTGTCAGAATTTGGATGTTGAGGCTTTGGCTATTTGGTGGTGTACACGGAAGGAAATGAATCAACAGATTTTTCAGGGGAAAGTTTTTCTCTTTCAGGATTTTAAGCTCTCTTTTGAGGATTTTGTATAGTTGGCGCCATGTAATCAAGTGTGATATTGTCTCTTTTGGATTTTGCAGACAATATTATGCATGAGAGCTTGAGGGCATAATGTTTTTGTGCTTGCCCCCTTGTACATGGGTGACACCCCTCAATGTTCACTTAATATATCTTGATTACTAATCAAAAAAAAAAAAAAAAGAGAGAAAGGCATGTCGGCAACACAAATTCATGCCTTGTGGATCTCCTAGATTTAGGGCCCATTCTTTTCACAAGTAAATCCCGATTTTCCATCTCTTCCCCTCCCATCTCACTCCTCACTCTATCTAGAAAAATTCCACTCCATCCCACTGATTTCTAACCATTCCCATTCCTTCCTACACCCAACTCCAAATGTCCACTTCTTTTCGAGGGAAATCCAAATATCCCATCCTTTCCCACTTCTTTTGAAAGTTCCCAAACTTCCCACTACTTCCATTTCCTTTCCAACGAAAAGTATAGGCCCTTAGTCTCACAAGATGCAAGGTGAACTAAAGCACAAAGTATGTCAAAGTTAAGGCACGAAGCAAAGATACAAAGCACATCTTGTGCATATGAGGGACACCATTTAGCAAAAGTAGCACGCTGTAAACAATGTTGATTCTTTTACAACTTCCTACCTTGGTATCCCCCTTGGAGAGAAGTTCAAGGACAAATCTATCCGGAAACCAATTATTGAGATGCTTGAGAGAAGGCTTTTGGGGTGAAAATCAAAGTGCCTTTACAAAGAGGGGAGATTGACTCTCATGAAAAATGATCTTTCGAGCATTCCCAGTATTTTCTTTCTCTCTTCCTCATTCATTGTTCAATAGCTACCATGTCTCGACACAATTCAAAGAAGCTTCCTTTGGATTCTTTATGGAGTGATTTCAAGTAGCATGTGAAATTGAACATTGTTAAACTTCCAAGTGCCTAATGAAGGGTAAGGTGTCGGAGACTTAAAAGTCTTCATCAAATCTTTGCTAGGAGAGTGGTGGTAGTCATGGTTGAGATTCAGGAATGAGAAGGAAAACCTTTGGGGAGAGGTGATTATGCTATATATGCAGAGAATTGTTTCAAATTGTATCCTTCTAGAGTCTAAACTGAATGGTTCTTAATGGCAGAAGTTTAGGAGTACATATCTAAAGGATGGGAAAGATTTCTTCCCCATTTTCCTTGTAAGGTTGATGCTGCTATGATCATAGCTTAGAAGGTGCCCTTAAAAGACCCTATCCTTTTTATTATGTTATTGCATTGAATAGGATTGCCTCACACTTATGTTTAGTTACTGGTTTTCATCCTTGATGCCTTCTTAGATAATGTCACTCATCTTAGCTTTCCCAACAAGCTGAATGAGATTAGTCTCGAGCTATACTTACTTCAAGTCTATTAAGAACCATCTCTTTGCTTGGGAGGATTCTTCAAGGATGTGGAGATGTTCCTTACACCATTTAAAGATAATCTCATCAAAACTCTCTATTTTTGGGATAATGGAAACTTTTTCCATTCCTCTTTTGGTGTTACAAATTTTGCCCATAGTTTCCATTATGGATGTATATAGCCCCTTAGTAGGATGCTAGCTTTGCATCCAACCTGGTTTTTCTTTTATAAGTAAAAGCGAAAAATATATATAAATCAAAAGGATGGATGCAAAGCAAGCATCCTACATAAGGACTATGTACAACCAATATGTAAACTATCCAGAAAATCTACAATATCAAAAGAAGATTGGTAAAAATAGTCACTATCCCAAAAGTAGAGTCTTGATAATCTTATCCTTATTGATTAAGAGAATTTTCCACTCCCTTGAAGACTCTCCTATTTCTCTTTCGGCACATGCTCCAAAAAATGGCATGTGGGATAAGCAAGGTTGTCTTCTCTTTGGCTTTTCTCCTTAAGCAGCCTTCCAAAGCCACGATGGTCCTTAATAGAGCTTGAAATAACCCAACACATATCCAAACAACTAAGGACTAGCTCCTACAAAGCTCTAGCAAAGGGGCAATGCAACAACAAATGATTAACGGATTCCAAATCAGCTTTGCATACAGGGTATCCACTCACCAAATTTATCCTTTCTTTGAAAATTATCCCAAGTTCAAAATACTCCCATGACAAGCTTTCCACACAATAAAGAAATTTTTAAAGGCGCCAAAGACTTCCAAAAGAGAGAGACCGATTGGAAGCAAATAGAAAGACTTAATTGAGAAAACCCCTTTATGATTGAGATCCCTTCCAACCACATCATGAAAGGAATTCCCTAAAGTAATATCATTAAATTTGCCGAAGAGACCAAGAATAGTCTCATAATCAATAAGGACTTCTCGAATAAAACCGAGAGACCAAAGTAGAGGTTCATACCCTTTTTCGAAATACTCAGTCACTCAAGCGTCTTTATCCCTTGCCGGGGCATAAAGAGAAGGGAAAAGATCTTTCAAAGAAGCACGTTCACACCACAATCCAAGTACACCACTCCTGCCAAACAAATTCTTCTCATGACATAAATAAGAAACTCCCGATTGACATGATCATACACAATCTCTATAACCAATTTACAAACAACCCCGATTTCCTGATTATCAATAAATTAATTAGCAGTAAGCACAACATCCAAAATTGGTGCCCTCCGACAACTACATTCTGATTCTCGGAAACCAACACCACGATAACACCTTTCAATCTATTCGCTAGCACTTTTGAAAGCAATTTGTAAATGTACCCCATCAAACTAATAGGTCGGAAGTCTCTTATATTCTTAACATTTTTTCCTTAGGAATAAGACCAATGAAAGCCACATTGAGAGAAGCCACATTATTTCCCTGTAAAATAAAACTCCGAAACATTATGAGAACATCACCCCTAAGAGTTCCCTAATTTGCCTTTATCTTTCCTTACTTTTTTATTCTTCGAAACCTAGAAAGCCGGTCATGTCGTCGGGGAGCTTTATCACCACAACAATCATGAAGAGCTTTAGTGAATTCCTCCTCGGGTAAACTCCAACTCAATGTCTTCCTCGGCGAGAGAGGGATGGAAAATGAAGGTAATCAACTTTCAGTCTCCAAGGTTCACATTACATTGGAAGCCTTGGATAACGGACTTATCAATCGGCAAACCGTTCCCATTCACAACAATAGATGGCATAAAGTTATGTTTCCGACAAAGATTAGCCGCCCTATGGAAAAAACTTTGTATTTTTCCTGATTTCTGCCTTCAAGAAATCTCTTCCATGATAATTACCTTGGCTAAATCATTCTTAGAAACTTTCTTTGCTCAATATCTTTGCTATTTATGTGACTTGACATCACCAAAAACATCTTTGTTCCATTTCTTGAGCTCTTCTTTAACAAACTTCGGTTTTCTCACCACTACAAAATGGGCAAAAACCATGAACTTGTGCCTCTTCTCACTACTTTTTAAGCCTTCCACTTCAAGCCACATTTTCTCAAATTTGAAAGGAATCCTCCCCCTGTCCATGAACATATTTTCAAGACAACTATGGAAGTGATCTAACAAAGGTCTAGGTAATATCTTCTGAAACGAATCCAGATAAGCTTCCTCCCACTCAACAAGCAACAAGCGATAAATTACTAGTACTCCTAGTATGAGTCCCCCTTGATTGAGTACATTTGGGCAGATCTAATTGTAGACAATCTTCAAGCTTATCTCTACAAGCAAAAGGCACATTCTGAGAGACCCACATTTTTTAATTTTTCTTGTTTTGGTAGAGAAGCATTTTAATTTGCATCAATGAAGAAAAATCAGAGCAAAGAAGAAATGGGTCTAGAGCGAAGTGAGACTTCCATGCAATTTGCAAAGAATGATTTGTATGAATTAGGATCCTCAATTTGGGTTTTAATTATTGCAAACTGCAAAACCATGCTCATATGGCAATCACAAAACAGATCGCGTATTAATGGATGTTACAACATGAACTATCCAAAATTTATATTCACCAAAAAATGTTCCGTGAATATGCTTGCGAAGATGGGTTTTTTAACCCTGTTAGTATCATAAATAGAACTATCAAAGAGGGTTAGCTATAAGTAGATGTAAATAGAATATGGGTCTGTTCGACTTTACATGAAAAACAAAATCTATTTATGTTTTATGTTTGTTTATGTCCTTTTATGTTCGTTTATGTTCTTTTATGTCCGTTTATGTTCGTTCATTTATTTTCATTTCTTATTTAACAACTCATTTATGTTCATTTCTATTCATTTATGTTCGTAAGAAGTAATCAAGTACTCAACCATATTTCTGGTGTCCAAAAATACATGCACATGGCAGAGAGAAATAATATGATCTGTGAACTTACAGCTAAAACCAGAAAGGGAATGACTTCCATAATTATTAACGTGGATTTCACTCCGATGGCACTGAAGAAACCAACTGACCCAAGCACAGACAGTATGACAACCACAACTCCTGAAAGACCAAGTAAAACCTGTATGTAAAGACAGCAAGCAAAACTTTATTATTATTATCATGATTCCTTCACCTAACTGCAATTATTCAAGGATAGTCAGTTGCAAAAAGGCTAGACAATGAATAGACAACATTTACAGTTACGTGACAACGGATTATTCTTAAGGTGGGGGAAGGGAGGAGGGTAGAAATTCAACACAATTGAATTTCTTTGCTCCAGATGAACCTTAAAAGTTAAACTTGGACTGAGACAAAAATAAATACATACAATGAAAATAGAAAACTTTCAAGAGCTTCTGAAATGAAGAAAAGCTCCAAAATGATGCCGAAAACATTACAAGACCTTCTGTTTTAGCATTATAAATGAGTGGAATAAGAATGGCAATTTGTGCAGTGCGTGAACGGACAACAACGAAGTTAAAAGATTAAAATCATTAAATGAAGCCATACCTTGGATGATACAAAAAAGATGTCAAATGAGGCCTGTCTCCCAGAGTCAGTGATATATAAGCAAACATCACAAGATAACTTATCTGACACAAATTAAACGAATAGAAAGATCAGTGAAAACATATGCATTACTCCAGACAGGAAAATTAATGTCACATCCCCCAATTCATGGCCAAAACTTGTACAGGCATGGCCTTACCTCTCAACTTTTTAGCGTCAAAATGGTCTAGAATCCCCCTGTTTCAGTTTTTTCATACCATGTTCAAAGTTTTGCATACTTAACTTCCAACTTATGCATAACCCTTTAAATTTTTCCATGTAGAGCGAACTTACACATACATGATCATATTTCCCACAATAGGAATGTAAGCACTTTTAGTATCAATGTTATATGAACCACTAGTAATTGCACAACTACTTGTATAAAATACAACAAAATACCATCTCCTTAAAAAATTTAAACAAATTCTCATTTGCACCTTGTATGCAAAATTCTCAAAGAATTATGCATGACATGAAGTTCCGTCAAAACACAACACTATACCTAAGGGCCAATGAACTTGAATCTAAAGATTGGCCCTTTATCTACAAAAGTTGGAGCCTAGGACCCTGAAATCAATTTTCCCGTTCCAGAATATGTTTATAATTCGAATTGCTAAATTTAATCAAGACACTATATTTCTGAAATTACTTACCAAAATTGTTATGACATCAGCATTGCTTTCTCGTTTTAGTTCATCCTCAATTGAACTTTCAGAAGAGAAAGATAATGTAAGGTTGCTAGACTGCACCATCGGCAACAGCTCCTCCTGTCAATACAAATTAAAAATTCATATTAAGCATATATTCATTGATATAGTGAAATTATAGATAGGCTAAAATTTAACAGGAAACTCAACAATGGCATCAAAAGACAAAAATTAAAGAATAGTAGCACACTGATCCAACAATGGGTGCAAGAAAATGTACAAACTTATAGACACTATCTCTTCAATTGACTTAGAAGAGGAAAGAATCAACTAGCATTCTGCTTATTCTTATTTAAGAAGAATTAGTTGTCCCCTTATATCTATTAATTTCTATAGGTTTTTAACAGTGAGATTTTTCAGCATCCTCACAAATTTCTCTGAAAAATTGAATGTACTGTGCAAGATTTGGGTTTTGGATAGGCAAGATTGGCAATATTGGGTTTTATATTTTTTAGTCAATTTTTTAATTAAGTGCGCTTCGTGTCCAAAAAGCCACGCCTTCGCCCCTCCCGGGACCAAGATAAGCACCCTCAGGAATCTGAGTGGCGGGATAAAGAAAGAAAGAAGGAACGAAGATTATAAAGGAAAACATGCTTGGTGCATCACAAAGGACAGAAACTAGAATTCACTGAATCACTACATTCACTTTTAGCAATATATAAATAAGGAACAAAAAATGGCAAGAGTTAAGTTTAAAACAAAAAAGATGGAAACTTGCAGGCAAAAGCTACAACAGATAAATAGGATTCCCTCGATTTCTTAACTTGCTCGCTTTCTACTTTGCATAGTTCTACTTGCAGTCTTCTATCATCTATTTCCCTTTTGCAATGGTAATTTGCATGGTGACTTTCTCACCTCAGTACCTTATTTAAACTCATGAGCTCTCCTCGCACAAATGAAATATCTGACAAGGAAAAAAGAGAAAAGCAAAATATTACTGGAAATAATGCTCAGACCTTTGCCAACTTAATGAAAGCCCTTTCCCATTCTACAATCTTTCTGATTGCATCGCTTGAATCATCAATTATGTTGTTGACAGGGTAAGTTACCACAAATGCTGTAGCCTGACATTAGAAAATTGAACACTGAGATCCGTCATAGCTTTGCTCAATAAATAACAAACAAATAGCAAAACATATTACCTCAGAAAAATTATTTCCAGTGAATCCCCCTAAGACAGTACTTGGATCAAGTGGGCCTTTGAAAGCACTCAAGCATGTATCAGCGGATGTGTAATGCTGCGAATGGATACGTTGCCCAAAAGGTCATCATTATGAATGCATAATGTTGGGATCAGTCATAGTAATTAATTCTGAACAAAATGTGGAATCTTCACAAAATCCAAACAGGGCTTGCTCAATGCAAACACAAAATAACCAGCAACCTCGACATTAGTCGATGGAACTTCCATTGTATAATAACTGATGAAATCCTCAAGGAGTTATCACAAACTGCTTTCATTACCAAAATTCTCCAGAAACTGAATAAAAACGGCCATTTTTTATTAACCCCCAGTAGATGTCAAATTTCAGACCTAAACAGAAGTACTCTGTTCCACAAGTTTGAAATCATACATAGTTCTCATGCCACAGAAAGCCTAGTTCATATCTACAGAGGACCTCTTTTCCTTGATCAATGCCTTAAGAATTTAAATAATAGTGCCAGCGACTCCTGCAGACAATGATATCAAATTGAACAATTCCTCTCAAAAAATTATTTAAATATAGCTTCCTATCTGGCATGGCTAAACTGTGAAAAAAAACTACAACAATACTCTTTATTTTGTAGCCTCGTTCCTTTCATATGCCCTTTCTATCTAAAGAGTGCTTGTAAAACAACCAAACAACGCCCCCTCAATCCACCATACACTTGTGTGGGAAGGTGCAATAAGTTACATACATTCTTCATGGCCAAAGAAGTCCAAAAGAACACAAGTGAGGTAGCCACAAAAAAAAAAAAAAAAAAAAATTCTAGGCATTCAGCAGAAGCAAAAAGACAGTTGAGTATTTGAAAGGAACACTCGTAGTTACTTGAGTGTACTTGCCTAAATTACAAGGACTCTATCATGGTCAAACCCCAAAAGTTGTACATGCTTGTATTTCTGACGCAATTTTCAAGTAGTCTCAATAGAGTACAACACGTCACTCCTCTCCTTTTTATGGGTTGGCCCCTTCCTTTTCCTTTCACATGCCAAGCATACTTTTTAGCCTCATTGTAACAAATAATTCCACAATGGTGTGCCTCAACTTTTGGTGTAACTATTTAAAAGACCCTCTTTTTCGGACCATAAAGACCCTCATTTACTTAATTTTAGCTCGTAATATTTTACTGTCATTATGGTTTTACTTGTTTTTATTTGTTTTGTAGGAAATAACTCAAATCCAAAGGATGGTTGAAATTGAGTGAAAATTGGATTGTTTTAATGATTCAAAGCGCAAGCCACTTGGACATCGGATCAGGCCCCCAAATAGTGCCACAAGATCATACAGAGTATCCACAAGAGGTCTCGAAGCTCGCTAAAAAACCGCAAAAGAGGCCGAGAAGCCCCACCACAGGCTGGTAGTGATGCTCCCCACAGCCATGGCTGATCATTTTTCTTGCATGGCCGTTCCTCCCCTGTAGTTTCCAGTCTGTTTCGAGAACTTCAAAATGGCTAGCCATTTTGTCAGCCACTGGCTGTTTTGCTTAGAGCTGTCTCGGTCTATAGGTAGCCCCCAACTCTCCCTCTTTTTGGAGTAATTGAATACTTAGCTTACTTTCCTCTCTCTTGTTAGGGTTTAGGAGTGAAGATTAGGTTTTACGTTAACCAAAATAAACCTCCATTAGGGAGATTAATTAGTTAGATTATAGTATAATACATTCGGGTTGAAGATTGTGAACCTTGAGCTTTCAAGCATAAATGGCTAATTTGTCTTCTTCTATTTCTCTTTATTTCAAGTTTTGTTATTGTTTACTTGATAGATTACTAGTTGTTTAGGTTGTAAATAGTTAAAATGCTTAATCTTTAGTGTTGATTTATGCTTATTTGCTTGTTTCAAGCTAGTTAGATTTGCTCTTTCGGTCTCCTTCATGTTTGTTTCTTATGTTGCTAGTTTAGGCTTTAGCTAAGTTTTTGTGATGTTTAGTAGCTAAATTTTGTGGTTTTGGTTATGTTTAGCCTCCTAATGGCTGATTATACTTGTATTAGGCTAAACCACATCATATTTAGGCTAGTTATTTAGAGTTTTCTCTCATGCCTGCAAAGTGTTCGCTGAAACGCCGGAAACGGTTTTTCATCCATTTCTTCAAGGACGATTGACCATTGTCGAAAGCTAAGGTTAACTTGCTACTATGGGAGGGAGAATGGCCCGGTTTTGGGCATGAAAATGACCTAAACCCTTGTTAGGTCCAAAGGTTGCCAATTTGTAGTCTATTTGGCCCCTAACTCCACGTAGTAGGTATTTGAGCCATTTAGACCACCTCAAGGATCCATGAAAGCGGGGCTTGGGTAAGCTTAATGACTTAGCTTGATCCGCTTGAATTAGGCTCTGGTACTGGGTACTTGAAAATCGACTGTTTGTGGATTGTGGATATGACCCGTACTTGTCGTTGTTGACTATGATCGTTCACTTTCCTTGAAACAATTTTATAGATCCATCGTTCACTGAAATGATGTAATTTCCCTTTCATATAAACAAAATCATATAAAAGACAGTTTGAGAAAATTTGAATACGAAAGAGATCTTGTAAAATAAACACAACAATATTATAACAAGTAATTAAATTTCACATGGAAAATAAATTATTAAACTATAATAAAATTATAATAAAAGTATGTATGTATGTATATATATATATATATATATATATATATATATATATATATATATATATATAATTCTACATAAAATAGTTTATCATTTTGTATAAAATTCAAAATTTTCAAAACATTCTAAGAGTAATGAATCATTTAGAAAATACACAAAACTTACATATTCTATAATGAATTAAATAATAGTTTAGATTAAACTATAAAAGCTTATATGATATAATATTGAATAATATTATATTAAAAGTTGTAGAAACTAATGTAGAAAAACTTAATAAAGATATTCTACTTTTTTTTTATAAGTAATTGCAAAATATGTATTAAAAGATACCAAGAGGGTGTCACCCGTGTACAAAAGGGGGCAAACACAAAATAATCAAACCCTCGCAATAATCGTATCAATAAATTCCCAAAAGGTAAACTTTGTACCATAATCAAGAACGAGAACGTGACTCCGTTCTCCAACTGTACAAAGTTCTCAAAAAGCAAAGTGTTGAAATCCTCAAAAACATCGCCTTGACCTCAAAAATCCGGCAATTTCACTCCTTCCATGTGCTCCATCAAATAGCTAACAGCATCAACACTTAGAACCCAACTCTTCTTCAACCTTCTCGCCACACCACCAAAACATCTTTAATCGTTAATGGTTGCACCCAACTAACCCCCATCAAAGAAAAAGACAAGTGCCATAAAGCGACGACCCACTGACAATGAACAAAAAGGTGGTCAGAAAAATCTTCCTCCGCTAGACACATCGCACACCTACTAGCCAACTTCAAATTTCTCTTTTTAAGCATGTTTTCAATTGGAATCTTCCCTAAAGAGGCTGCCAGGCAAGAAAACATGCTTTGGTGGGAGCTTTAGACTTCCAAATTGCCTCATCTGGAAAATAAAAGGAGTTATTGACATTTTACTACCCTGTGGTATTGACAAATGATAAAAAAGTCCTTCTAAATAATAAATTAGTACCTTAAGGTATGATTTTTTAATAGTTTACTACCCTAAAATTTAAAAAATAGGGTAGTAAAGTGCTTAAAAATCACATCTCACGGCACTAATCTTTTATTATTTACAACCGGACAGACTATTTTATCATTTGGGAGAAACTCGTGACGGAAAAATGCCCACTCAAATCATGTGGCCAAAAAATCTCATCCTCACCATCCAAATAAACCTCTGTATTTGCACGCAAAGGTACCAAACTCAACACACTATCTTCTTCCCAATCATTCGAGCTTCTCAAGAAATTCAAATCCAACGAATTTGGTTGCCATTCCAAGAAACTACTTCTTGCACTATCACCTCTTTCAAACGTGTCATCTTAAAATCTATGCGGGTTTTTTATTTTTTATTATTAAATTTATAAGATTTATTAAATTTTCATGTTTTCTCAATATTTTTCAGAACATTTTGTATATATGAATGCAATCATATCATTTTAGGCAAAAAGGGACCTACAAAATTGTTTCAAAACAGTCAAGGTACCTACAATTTTATTTTATTTTTTTTGAAGGGGGACGGGGGAATGAGAGTCCTTCAACCAGTTGCATCAAACATGAGGTACCATCATTGTGTAATTCTTTGCTTGTCGTAATCGGTTTTTACTAGTTCATTGACTAAATTGAAAATATTTTTGGTGTCTGCGTAGAAACAAAAGGTCGCATACATCTATATTTCCCCAAAACTACTTTGGCAAGTTCCACAATAGGCTTTTGTTGTCAATTGCATCCAACAAGAAAGTTATACATATCAATTCATGCATACTACACAGGAAACCTTCTGATATATGATCGTAGACAATTGCACAATGCATCGATGCCCCTGCAGTCTCTCCAATGAGGACCCAAGAAGATAGGCTGCGGTGGAGGGGGGTATGTCGGAACCTATGGAGTTGATCAAATCCATACCTCAAAGCAGTACAAAGCATGTTGAACTCCTCCAGAGTAATCATAGTTGTCAGCATCCATCTGGAAATACTGTCAAAGGGAGGAGGAAAAAGATAAAAGATTAAGTTAGATACATTCATTTATCATGCGTGCAGCAAAAAAATTAAGTCGAAAAATGCCACAAGCAAACTGTATTGAGCTCCAGCCACCAGGGGAATCAGGCTCCAAAGATCAACAATATCAGGCCAAAATGAATAACAAAAAAGGATACTTATTATTAGTAATACATGTAGAGTTCACATTTCACAAACATATAGAATATACAAGGATGATTATAACCTGAAGTATACTCTGGATGGCACAATCATCCCCTAGAGGCTTCAAACAGATGTCAGTCAAAGACACCATGGATCTTGAATAATTAACAGTAAGTTCATCAACCTGTAATAACAGCAGTTCTCATGATTTCAAAACAATACAGGTGATAGAGAATCAGATAAACATGTAAAAGACCATTCAGGCATGCAAAACTACATCAAAATCAGTAATACCTTCTGTTGTATCTCAAAAAGCAACTGTATATTATCCTCCGTTACTATACTGGGAGATTTTCTGGTCAGTGGATTTGGCTTGGTTGCCAATATAACCTGGAAATAGTGAACCATCCAGATCGACATTACACAGTTTATAAATTAATTACATATATATTTGTTTCTTGGTAAACAGATGATGAAGCATGAAGCAGGCAAAGGACATTAAAAAGAATTAATCACGAATGATACTAATGCAAAGAAAAGACCCCAACGGAATCTTATACCTGTTCAATCCTATAAAATGGTGCCAAATGACTGTCAAAGAAGTGCTTTTCTTCTGCTGCCTTACTTCCAGGACCTACCCACAACTAGAGCACGAGAGATAGTTAGACACTATGAAGGCTGCCAATAATGCCTAGTTGCCTACTATAAAACAGTGAATAACTCAACATGTCTGCAAGAGATATGCTTCAATGAAGTCACTCCGTTAGGGATCACATCATAAATTCATAACTATGTGATATAGAAGATTGACTGTGCACCAGAAGGTAAAAGAAAATAGGATTTTTGGATGGGAATCATATGAACTTTGGGGTTATTGGCAAAAATTAATACGACCTTTTTCTTGTTCATGAACAGTATGAACTTTAACATTATTTAACGATTTCAAACCGCAACCGAGTTTGGGGGCTGGAACTTGTCTGAAATTTGACGAGTCCAGTGAGGCTGACAAGTGTAAGGTTGAGTCAAAATTTTCACCTCGGATTTTTGAGGTTTAATGGCCACATTCAGTTAATTCCCCAACAAGCAAAAGCTTGCTTAGCGGCCATTAAACCTCAAAAATCTAAGGTCAAAATGTTGACACTGTCGTCCACATGTCAGCCTCACTTGACACGTCAACTTTCCGTCGAGTCCCAGCCCCCAAAACTCGGTTGTGTTATGAAATCATTAAATAGTGTTAAAGTTCGTACTGTTCATCGCCAAGCAAAAGGACATATTATTTTGACCAATAGCCCCCAAAGTTCATATTATTCCCACCCAAAAATCCAAGAAAACATTCGTGTATGGATCAATTCAACTCAAAAAACAAATAACTGAGGACAGATACCTTCTCAGGTCGTGTCTCGACTTTGAAATTAAGTAAACCCAAGCAAAGGAAAAGAACAATGGCAATTGAGGAGCACAGCACAAGAATTGGATTTCTTGCAACCCATAGTCCATATCTCCTGCAGGAGTTTGATATAGAGAATCACTGAATTAATTACAAAGGCATCTCAATTACACCCGGAGGTTGAGAAACTACCAACACAACAATCAATGAAACAGGAACTATAATATTAAAGGGAAATAGTTCATTGCACACCTAAAAATATCAGTCATCAATCCTTGTATAGTAGATTGAAACCGTGGAACTGCTGCAGAAAACTGATTATAAGGACAGCAGATACTGGGTAAGAAAGTATGAAAAATGAAACCTTTATTATGAGAATAGTAGAAAACAACGAGAATATATGAACTCGTTGACAGTTTGCCACACAATGAAATCCTTGAATCACATGCTGTCATAAGCTTCTCTGGTGGTGCAACCTTATCAGTTATTACTTTTATCTGGGAAAGAGACACAGACTCAATCATTGACAGTATAAACTGTGCATTAGCAAACTTGTAAGAAAACCATAAGGAATGGACCAAACCATGTTAAACAGGACCTTTTCTCGTTATTATATGCTCCAACTAAAAGTGTCAGAATAATTTAAAGCAGACCATACAAAAAAGAAACAATGACTAATCAAGATGACACCTAAACAAACTGAATGAGAAGATCAGAACAAAAAACACAATGATAGCAGCACATCAAAGAACTTTATGGATGAAAACACATTTAACAATACTGCACCGGGAAACTTGGTACAGACAACATATACTGAAAAACGCTGAAGCCAAAACCAGATCAAAGTTCTCACATACTGCAAACTACTGCAGAAACTCGCATTAGAATAAGACAAAGGACTTCCAAATTAGTTCAATTTGGAAATTAAGTCTAAACATAGTCAAAACTGAAGAATCATCCCAACATAGATATCAAACATGGTAATTAGGGATGGTAAATGAACCTTCTGGATGCTGCTATCATCAGTTTCCTCCTCAACAGAACCAACTTTATCTAATAGAGGCTTTGTACTAGATGGAAGCCCACTTCTTTCAGTGTTCCGGTGAAAGAAGCCCCATCCAAGAAACGCAGAGACCACTAAGACATACAAGATGGCCATTGAAAAATCAATGCATTTCACCTGCAAGTATTGCTTACTGAATCAATAACCACCACAGGGCTAAAGAAATAAGACTTAACAATAACTTCCTGAGCGTCTCAAAAATGTCAAAAAGTTCATATGAAAGCTTAATCAAATAAATAACCATCAGACACAACTGGATAAAAAACAGTGTCTTAATTTCCGCCACTATTCAGACCTTGAGAGGACCTATTTTAACCGTGCAGGAATCCTTTGTCTGTGAATGTGGAGGTTCTAAGTCGGAGCACACTGGTGCTGAAGGACAATCACCACATGAACAGCTGAGCGTAGTGTCATTGCAGGAGTAGATGGACGCATTCATAAGCTTCATTCCAGATGACTCGGGAAGAGTTGTACGAAAATTAATGGCGTAGGGGGATCCAGGCATGCCAAGTTCCGCCTGCTGCCCAATGAACACAAACCATTCTGGAAAGCCAATGGATTCATAAGCATCCACTTCTAAACAAGCATGAGACACAAACATTGGGAAAACTACTAACAGCAATCTTATGCTCATACTTGAACACATAGGAAGGCTTATTCATAGGTAGTTATTCCACCTCATAGTAGTCCAAATTTAACCACGCATGATTCCGCACCAGCTTGAGGAAAATAGAGGAATTAAATGGAAAATAGTATATAAGAGGATAACAGGGTTTACATTCCAGATCGCTGCGTCAACACCAAGAGGAAGAAAGGTAGACCAAAAAAGGGGAAGAAGTAAATGACTCCAATTCCCTTTCATGTGGCACTTCTGAAAGTGAGAATTCCAAGAGATCGGACCACCCACCTCCTGCGACAGCAGCTGAGACAGCAGCTTCTTAAAAGCCAAACAACAAACACCACCCCTCATATGACAATCTTTCTTACCTCCTAATTCCTAGAGAACAATACAGTAAATAAAACTGCCCTAGTTATGCTACTTAGCTACTGCTTGGAGGGCACAAAATATTGATTAGCAGTTCATTTTAGTGACAGCATTGCGATAAAACCAAAAAAATGTTCCCTCTATTATCTCTATATAGTTCAATCTTCATTAAGCAGGTAACTCATGGGACAAATTGGATGCAGTGTTGCGATAATGTATCCAATCCCACCTTTATAATTCTTGGCTCCAGCTCCAACAAAGTCTATGGCTCGTGTATTCATACTTCCAAACTTTACATCCTTGCAGGAGTTATATAATCCTTCTCCAAAATCCTCAGACACAAAAAAGTCAATACCATCAACAGTCAAGTTGCCATCGACCTGAGGAAAGATTAAAACTTAATTAGCAAGAGAATAAAAATATTTTTGCCTTTTTTAGGCAAATAGTGAAGGAGATAAACACAATCAGACAAGAATTACAAAGAAATCAATATTTACAAGAACCAAATATCCTGCTTCTGTGTGAAACAAAAGGCACATAATTTGCAAATCACATGCCAAATGTGGAGATAGCTTCATGAACCACACTCTTCTGGTGGAAACTATGGCAAAGATCCAATGCTAATGAGAGATACCCTTTTCATTTGCACTGATGAGAACAACCAATTTATACAGGAACCAAATATCCTGCTTCAGTATGATGTCAAGGGCGTAGATGATGCAAGTCACATGCTAAGTTTGTAGATAGCTTCACAAATTGCTCTCTCCTGATGGAAACTAAGGAAAAAAGCTCCCACGCTCCATTCTAGCTCATGCCAGATGCCCTTTTTGTTTAGACAAGTGAAAGATACACTACAAGGTACAAGAACCAAGAACAAAGCCAGCATATGTGTAACAGTGAATGATATATCCGATTGAGACAAACCAAACATGCTCCAAGTTAGTACTGCACATGTCCCTATACAAATTGGGACACAGGAACAAACATAAAGCTGGAGGGAGCTGCTGTGCTACATCAACAAAGAAATAGACATTAAATAATTCAACAGATAGCTTACCTTGGAAATGGAAGTAACATTGATGAACAAACTCTGATTTGGTGAGCAAGAAAGCTCACAGAAAAGATTTAGAAAGTTCCTCAAGCAAGCTGGGCAACCCACCAGTAAAGGAATCGCCTGAAATAAGATAAGTTTAATTTTTCAAGGGACAACAAAACTGAAAGCAACAAATACAGCAGCAGGCACTTACAACCGGAAAATCCAAATATCAACATTTATATCCCAAGATCCACGTCATTAAACTTGTAAAGCACTAAGCATATACAACAAGCAAAACTGCTAAAATTTAAGACAGACATATATCCTTACTTGCTGAACTTGCCCTCGCAATGTGTCAAATTGGTCTTCAGTACAACATACATTCCCACTTATTGTAGGACATAAACTCTGAATCTTTGCGGAGAAAAGATCATCTGGCTGCAAGGGATGACAGAAATCAATACTAAGCAAAAACTCCTGAAAAGGTTAGCTTCAAAATATGCAAGCATAAAAAAATTTAAAAAAATTATGTGAAGCCTTACCTCAATTGAAGGAGAATTGTATGGGCAATTCAAAACTTTGCCATCACTACGTTCTCCACAAATATCATACATAGCACAATATTCTGCAGAATGCTTTTTCCTATGACAAATGAAGTTTCAGATCATATATTCTATGCATAACAGTAGCAATCTCAGAAGAACTATTGAGTTTGAAGGAAAGATATAGCATTGTCATCATACAGGGGCGAAATTATGTCATCTGTCATATATTATACAAGTATGATTGTTAAACTTTGACAGGTTATTGATAGAGCTCCAGCATTTTGTTACCCGATTATAATTCTTATGCCATACCTATATTGAAAACTTAAAGAGATTAAATGACATACCAGCAATTAAGTGCAAGGATCAATTTTCCACTTCTCCTTTTCTTTTTGCAACCAAAACAGTGATGTATAGGGCTGTAAATGAACTGAACCAGCTTGGAGCCAGGAACATCTACTACATAAGCTATTCATCTAATAAAAAGACTCATGGAATTCTGTGGGGATCGAAAAAAGGATCTCCACATGGTATTTATTGACGTAGAAAAGGCATATGATAGAGTACCACAGAGGGTGTTATGGAAGCGCTCGGAGTAGAAGTCCTTGTTGCATACATTAGAGTTATCAAAGATACCTACGAGGGCTTAAGGACAAGCGTTAGGACCTCGGGGGGTACAGATGCCTTTCTAATTGACATTCGGTTCCATAAAGGGTCAACATTAAGTCCTTTTCTTTTCACTATTGTTATGAACGAGCTTAGTAGAGGGATTCAAGATGGCATACCCTGGTGCATGCTATTTGTTGATGATATTGTTCTCATTGCTGAGACTAGTACTAGAGTTAACAACAAGTTGGCGTGATAGAGAGAGAGGCCTTAGAATCTAAGGGTTTTAAATTAGCCACATCAAAAACTGAATACCTGAATTGTAGGTTTAGTGGAAGACAAGAAGGAGATAGAGAAGAAATAGTTAACATTGGAGGTGTCGAAATACCAAGAGTAGAGAAGTTCATATGTTTGGGCTCCACCATACAAAGAAAAAGGGGATATCGATAAAGACATGAGCCAAAGTATAAAGACAGGATAGCAAAAATGGAAGAATGCTTCGAGAGTGTTGTGTGATGAGAAGGTTCCAATAGGAGTAAAGGAAAAGTTTATGGCAGGCCTATGAAAACGACTCATGCAAGTCCGAGTCATATAGATAAGGATGATTGCTCCCATACAAGATTGGATAAGATCAGGAATAACGTAACTAGAGAGATAGTAGAGGTGGTACCTATAGAGGAAAAGATGAGAGAATCTAGAATTAGATGGTTTTGACATGTTAAGAGAAGGAGCATTGATGACATGTGAAAGAATTAACCTTCGAAGTATAGAATCGTGAGAAACCAAAAACAAAAGTTGGGAGAAAGTCATTCGACACAATATGTACCAATTAGGATTAATAGAGGTAATAGATCAGAATTAGGACTTATGGGTTATAGACCTTAAGTAGCTTGCTTCTTGCGCTTCTTTTGGCCCAAAATGCATAGTGATCGTTGAGGTATTGTTTTCGTTTTTATTTTCTCTTGTGACTCCTCTATTTTCATATGGTAGTAGTATTTTACTCTTGCCACATATACGTATCAAGACATTTTTTATTTTGTATCATGCAATTACATTTCAAATATATGTATTCGCTACTTGTGGTTCTCCTCATATCCCACACAAGCAAATCCATAATGGGAGTTGTTGCAGTTGTCAAGTTGAATCTAGAAATATAGTGTAATTGCACCTTTCATCAGCTACCTTTGGATAGGACCTTAAACACCTTGGAGTTTTTACTTAGCAATTGTGTCCGATAACAAATGACTATGCTTCTATATGACATGAAGAACATGGAAAGAACCTCTCAAGAAAAGTCATGCATGCAACCATTGGCCCTAGCATGGTTGTTTTATCCTCAAAAAGAAATGTTTGTGGAAAGAAAGACTTCTTCAAAACACAAAGGGTCAATAGTGCCGCAAGCAAATGCACAACCTCATGGTAGAATGTGATATCATTAAGATCCATAATGCAAAAACTTATTGACCTCATATATGAATGTTTGACTCTTCAATAAAGTATAACAAAGAGGTTTTTTTATTTTGGGTCATTTTTAAAAAATCAAGAACCTTTCATGAGAATATCATGAATTCTTCTTTAAAAATGCACCTTTCGTATACTATCCGACAATTTCCACTTTCTCCACATGAAACCTCTAGGTGAATTATTTGAACCCTCATGATAGATGGAGATGTCCCCCCCCAAAAAAAAGGAAGAAATTTTCCCTTTTTGTTGTAAGAGTGGTGAAATCTTCGGCAGGTAAGCTTAAGACGAAACACTCAATGACAACTCATATAAACAAATCATCTGCTCATACAACTTATATTGATTCCAATTGACCACATAGACCAACTTAATAATAAATTCCACCTACATAGAGCTAAAAGTCCACTTCACACGCTTTATACTCAAATATTTTCTTTTACGTAACTAAGAACTAAGATGGGTTGTACCTTAGTTACCAAGGTCGAGGGTCAATATGGACAAGGAACAAATTCGGGATTGTTATTCATAAATTTGTTATGATCCCGAATCGTGGGGTAGGTTCGGGGTGGGTTTGTACTTTGGGTTGAAATCTGTCATTAAATGTTTTGGAAAATTGACACTTTAGTACCCTATACTATCAACCAATGATAAAAAGGGGCCCCAGGCATCATAAATAATAAATTACTACTATGAGGTATCCTATAATGTTGTAAGGTTACCTTTTATAGTATATATATAACCCATAAAAGGAAACTTTTTATAATTAAACAACATTATACGATACCTCATGGTAGTAATTTATAATTTATTATTTTTAATACCTGAGGGGCTTTTTTATCATTTGTTGACAATACGAGGTACTAAAATGTCAATAACCCAACTTTTTTGGGTCGCTATCTAGCAATAATATTATTAGCTACTATATTTTTTTTTTTTTATAAGTGACCACAAATATGTATTAAAAGACACCAAGGGGTGTCACCCATGTACAAAAGGGGCCAAACACAAAATAATCAAGCCCTCAAGCTCTAGACAGTAATCAAATCAACAAACTCCAAAAATGTAAACTTTGTACCATAATCGAGTCTTGACTCCAACCGAACAAAGTTCTCTAAAAGTAAAGTTTGAAATCATCTAAGGACCTCGCCTTGCCCTCAAAAATCCAGCAATTTCTCCCCTTCCATGTGCTCCACCAAATAGCTAACGACATCAATTTCCAAACACCTAGAACCCAACTCTTCTTCAACCTTCTTCTCCATGCCACCAAAACATCTTTTACCATTAAAGGCTCCACCCAACTAACCCTCAACAAAGAAAAAGACAAGTGCCGTTAAGAGGCGACCCACTAAGGTGGTCAGCACATTCTTCCTCTTCTCCTAGACACATCGCACACCTACTGCCAACTTACAATTTCTCTTTTTAAGCATGTGTTAAGTTGGAATCTTCCCTAAATTGGCCGCCCAAGCAAGAAAACGTGCTTTGGTGGGAGCTTTAACTTCCAAACTGCCTCATCCGGGAAGCAAGAATGATTCCAACCTTTAAAAACCTCTTTGCAGAAACTCTTCATAGAAAAATGCCCACTTGAATCATGTGACCAAATAATCTCATCATCACCCTCTAAATAAACATCTCTATTTGCAAGCAACGCTAGCAAACTCAACACACTCTCTTCTTCCCAATCATTCAGGCTTCTCAAAAAGTTCAATTCCAATGGTTTTGGGTGCCATTCCTCCTCATACACCTGCTCATCCACTTTAGTGCTATTAATGGCATTGAAATTCCTCCCGCTATTAGCCACTCTATGAAAAAGTTTGGTATTACGATCACCATACTTTATCCACTGCTGCTTAGCTTTTTGCCTCCAAAAGACGCATTCCAATTACACAACAAAGATAGCTCTTTCTTCGCCTCAAGTCTTTGAATTCTATCTGCATGAGTAAGGGCAAGCTGATGCTCTTCTCATCCAAAAGCTTAATCTTCTCCACCAAAATAGCCATCTTACGGTCCAAATGTCCAAAAACATTTCTATTGCAGTCCTTCAACTTCATTTTCCAAATATTCAACTTTTTACCAAAATGAAGCTACAAGAGCCACAAACATTAAACTCATTCCACCAAGCTTTGACAAGGTCAGAAAACCCTTCTGCCTCAAGCCACATATATTCAAATTTTTACCGGCCTCTTAGCAACAGGAACATTACCAACCTAGTGGAGGAGTGGAACAAGATCAGATGTATTTTCGGAAGGACAAGTTGATGAACCCCTGAAAATGATATTCCCAAGAAGCAGAAAAAGGAATCTGTCAATGCGAGACAAAAATGGCTAGACCACGTCAAACAGGCGCCTTCCAATCGTGGATCAATTAGGTTGCAAAAATTAATAAAATCAGAAAAAAAAAAACCACTCATAGCAGCAGTTAGTCTACCTCCATATGATATCTCGTTCGGAAATCTAACCACATTGAAGCTCCCTCCACCAAGGGATATCCCATAAAGACATGAATGCTCCCAATAACCAACCCACAAATTATCATCATCATTTGGACCATCGATCCCACACAAACCCCAAACATAATTATCATGAATAGACCTCAACTTGAGACACACAGGACAAAAAAAACTCCAACCTTAACGAGTCAATAGCCTCCAAAAACATAATTATCATGAATAGACCGACAGAAGGACAGTAACACCAACCCAACATACATCGATCCCAAAGGCTAAGAACAACTCACCTGGCAACCTCTTCCAACTTGGACTTAAGAAGAATGGCAACATCACAAAGAAACCTACGAAGCACCAATTTCACACTCCCTTTCTTAACCGGGCAGTTAAGCCCCTCACATTCCAAGAAATAATGATCACTAAAATCCTCATTAGACAACTTCCTTCCAGCCTACTTCCTCCTCCTGTCCACCTCCATCAAGTACAAGATTCCCCTTTGCTTGTTAGTTTCCAAACAAGAGAAAACTGCCACCAACTCCAATTCTCGGCCTTGAATGACTAACTCCAAAGACTTTGACCCCTTGTCAAAGTTTATGAGTTACATCCAGATTGCTCGGATCGAGTCCTTGACAAATGGATGGCAACATAACTCCAAACTGGGACAAAGTGCCAGATCGGGGATCCCAAGAGTGTGACCGAATTGGGCTACACAAGGTTGTATATATGTTATATTTTAAGAACATTTAGCATTTTCGTACTCCGAGGTATGGCCACCTCATAATTAGTTCGAGTACTATATAAAAATTTGCTACCCCAGATTTTCAAGGGATAAATAACAGAGTTCTTTTCTTGACAAAAACACCTAAAGTCTATTCTTTGGCCCCTCAAAGTAGGGGATTCTTCAAGATTTTACTATTTTATTGTTGGGTTTCTTAGGAAATATCTTGTTTCGGTGGTTTTGACTTCTTTTAATTATTTTGATGGTACTAGTATCCACTAACTAAACTTCTAAATATTGTCTTTGATTGCTTATACGGACCATAGTTTCATAAGGACCCAAAAAGGTAGTACATCACAAACAATGCCTCATTTTGGGCCAAAATATGAAATCTATGCCAAGAAAAGAAAAGGAAAAAACTCAGCTCTTCACCTCAAGGTAGTAAATAATCATTTTTACAAATTTATCATACGGCCATACCTTAGGGCTTTAAAGTGCCAAATGTTCCATATTTAATAAATACTCTTCTTTGACGAACATACAATTGTTTACATAATTTATGTCAATAACTAACATGATAATTGTTTTCCAGTTTAAGCTTGTAATTTTATTAAATGAGTTATTATATTGGTCAAAAAGAGATTTTAAAATATTTGTCAAAAAATTGATAACAATATATATATATAGATAGATAGATAGATATATACATTGTTATCATTTTCTCTAAGCTTCTCTCTCTCTCTCTCTCTCTCTCTCTCTCTATGTGTGTAAGTATGTTTGTCTACACAATATGAATGTAAAGAACTTAAACTTGGAAGTGAAAAAAGCAAACATGTACATAAATATACTTTCAAAGTATGACTTTCAGATTTACTGTAGGTAATAACTATAGATCTTGACGAAAAGGAGCTTCATGTGTAAAGCGGAATTGGAATCTCCGGACCAGCTGCACGTTCATTGTCCTATCACAAGGGCCTTGTGGGATCTAGCCTTTAGTTGCTTCGAATATTGTGAGTTGTACCTAGTGGTGAGCACGGCCCTAGGATAATTCCCAAAAACATACCCGGAACCGGTTTATGAGAAAAGGAAGATAATAATTTTGTTCTTTTTGATTTATTTTTCCACAAAGATGATTCTTTGGGGTATAGAATTTTCGCTCAATATCAACTAATTTTCTATTAATAACTAAAAGATGAAGTATGTATTTTGGAAGTTCCACGACAAAAATTACCTACTTATTGAAAGAACTTCCAATTTTGTGTAAAGATAGATGAGGAAGGTAGGTAAAGATCAAACACCCTTCTTTTCCCATCCAAAAATAAAAAAGAATAATATATTAGGTGCCAATATTTTCAAATTAGGCACAGCGCATATCCTAAGAATAGAAACTAAAATCTAAGGTTGAGGATCTAGTTCCTAAAAAGTCGAGTAGCCGGAACTACTCACCCCTAGTTATACCTAACTCTATTAGGAATCATCTCGTAGCTCAGGAGAGGTTTTTTTGGTACGAAAGCTAAAACAAACGTTATTTTATTCCCACGTGTGATTTCTTCAAGAATTTGGTGTGAAAGAAACAGAAGAGTCTTTAAGTGTGTGGAGATACCTCTTCAGTTCTTTAAAGATAATGTACTCTATTTTCGAGAAAACTGGGAGTTTTGTAATTGTTATTTTGATCTTGTAGATTTTACGAAGAGTTCCCATATTAGATGTATGGAGCCTTCTATTGGATGCTAGCTTTGCATCAAACTTGATCTTAATATATGTATCTCCTTCTTTTCCTTATCCAAAGAAAATAGTAATATCCCACTATCAGTAGTACATTAATGTTCAATTAACAATAAAAGCCACCTATGCCTCCAAAGGATGGCCCTAATGCTTTCAGGCCTATTGTGGAAAGGGGCAGAAGTTGTGCTAATGTTGTTTGGGGAAAATGAGTGGTTCATAAAACACTCTTTTAAAGGGGTGGGAATGTAGGGCATGTGGTTCCTGGGACGTTTATGCAGCAGTGCTCAGTGAAGAGAAGGAGATTAGTTTTGTGCTTAACCAGAAGATCCCATTGGAATGTTCACCTTCAGCCCACACGGCGTTTTGTAAGGACAAGGTTAACAATGTTCAGTGTCTCCTAGTTAGCAAGGTGGCTCAAACGAACTTTTGTGAACCTTTTCTCCCTAAGTTAATCAGTACCAACTGTTGGACAACTATCCTTCTGATTCTGAGTTGTATTTCTCCATCTCCATCAAGGATCCCTGAATCACCTCTGAATGATTCGGTGGTGGAGCATCCCTCATCTCATTCACCTGCTACAGATGTGTTAGTTAATTCTCGGAGAAACAATAATGGAAGTATAGGCCTGTTTTTTACTTTGGGACAGTTTTACCTAAGGTGCATGAGCTAGGAGGACCTCATCATTTGAGAAAGCTTTCCAACAAGACGATACTCAGGGTTTGGGAGGTGTTTCTTCACCAGAGAACTTTGCTGAGGGCAAAGAAGGTTCTACCTTGCTGTTGGATAATATCATCTCTTTCTGGAAGAGGATGGGCCTAGCAATTGAAGGCCAAGAGAAGGAGTTCTCTTTTTGGCATTCCTGGAAGCAAATAGGACAAAAGGTGACCTTTTTGTTGAAGAGAATGGGGGAGTTAACGTTGTAAAGGAAATGATGTTCACTGATGGAGGAAACTATCAAAGTTACTTCATGGAATGTTATTGGGCTCAATTGTCCAAATAAGAAAGGGAATGTGGGGTGGGTTTTTCATGGGTTTGCATGTAATGTTTCCATCCTCCAAGAATCAACGATGGAGGTTGTTAATCCTTCTATTGCTTTCAGTCTCAGGGGGTCATTGTTCATTTCAGTAGCTTTTCTTGCCTTTGATGGGTCATTCAAGAATCATTGTTGTTATATGGGATTGTCAATTTTTGGAGCTTATTGATTCTCAAATTGGGTTGTTTTGTGTGTGTTGCAAGCTCAAGTCCTCAAAGGACAATATTGTGTGGCATCTCATAGGGGTCTATGGTCCTTATGATGATAATCTACGATATACCTTATTTGAGAGTTGGCAAACTTTATGTCTTCTTAGGACATTCCATGGTGTTTGGGCAGGAATTTCAATGTCGTTGGGTTTCCATCAAAGAGATCAACGGGTGCCCGATTGTCTTTACCGATGCGAGATTTCTCCACTTTTATTGATTCAAATCTCATTGACCCTTTTGTTGGAAGGTGCCAATTTCACTTGGTCCAGCCTTAAGGTGCCCGTGTTTTCTCGCATTTAGGTTTCTTTTACTTTATTGATTGGGAGGATCACTTCAACAGGGTCTATCAAGTAGTCCTTCCAAAGATCACTTCAAATCATTTTCCTATTCTTCTCCAGTTTGGGGATGATTTTTCAGGTAAATGACCTTTCAAATTTGAAAACATATGGCTTGAGGTTGAAGGGTTTTGTGACCTTGTCAAATCTTTCTTGGAAGATTTGAATGTTTCTAGCCCATCAAGTTTCATTTTGGCTAAGAAGTTGAATGGGCTGAAGATTACACTTAAAGAGTGGAACAAAGATGCTTTTGGTCATCTTGACTCTTAAGACAAAACTATTCAAGTTGTAAGTATGTTTTGTTATTTCCTCTTGGCTTGATAGGTTTTCCCAGCAAGTGGAAGAATCAGGCTCCTTTTGTATTTCCACTGTTCGTTTCTCTGTCTTGATCAATGGTGAAGCTTCTGGTTTTTTCTCTAGTTCTAGAGGTTTATGACAAAGTGACTTTTCATCTCCTTTGGTCTTCATTTTGGTAATGGAGAGTCTTAGCAAATTGATGAATAAAGCAATTGAGGTGGGTTTCTTATATGGTTTTTCCATTTGTAACTCTCGTTTTGAATTTTTCTGATTTCCCATTTCCTTTTTGCCAATTTTTGCTCATCAACTGGGGTTATTTGAGTTGCATCCTTGTACTTGTTGAAGCTATGTCAAGACTAAGGGTCAACTTAGCTCAATGCTCACTTATCCCCATTAGTGAGGTTCCACATATTCATCGCTTAGCCTAGTTCTTTGGTTACAAAGTTTATCTTCTTCCTCTTATATTGGTCTTCCTTTGGGTGCTTTTCATAAAAGCATAGTGGTTTGGTTCGGGAACTGGTTGTGGGGACATTCCATAAGAGGCTTCCGGGGTAGCCTGACCTTGCAAAAAGCACATTATGGAGCCTACCTATCTACTTTATGTCTTTATTCACCATCCCAGCTAGTTTTGCTAGTCGTTTAGAGAGAATCATGAGAGATTTCCTTTGGAATAGCATTGAGACCAGCAATGGTTTCCATTGAGTCGATAGAGAGGATGTTTGTTGTCCTAAGTAAGAGGGAGGGCTTGGCATAAGACCTATTCGTAAGATGAATAAAGCCTTCAAGACCAAGTGGCTTTGGAAGTTTGCAAAGGAGGACCATGCTTTGTGGAAATATGTGATCAAGGCAAAGTATGGGGTTGGGGATATGGGGTGGTGAACCAAGAAGAGTGCATCAACCTACGGGGTAGGTTGTTGGAAATCTATCTTAGAAGGCTTGGAGGGCTTCAAATCATTAGTGCATTTTATGGTAAAGAATGGCTCCAATGTGTGGTTTTGGCATGATGTGTCATGAAGCGATTGACCTCTTAAAGCTAATATCTAGTTCTTTTTCTCATGGCTCGTTTTAAGGATATAATTGCACAAGACTTGGTTTCATGGAACGGTGACACTAACCATTGGAATACAAATTTTCTGAGAAGTTCGAACGATTAGGAGAAGGATAGCATTTTGCAATTTATCGGTTTTACTTGCTAATAAGGAGATTTTGCCTCATGGCAATGATGAGATTGTTAAGCTACATGACTCTAACAGATCCTTTCCGGCAAGAGTTTTTATTTGACACACTCGACTCTTTGAGTGGCTTAGATTTTCTAGCTAACTCCATTTGGATGTCTAAAGCTACAACAAAGTTTGTTTCCTTGCCTGGCGGCTAGCTTAGGAAAGATTCCTATAACATGTTTAAAAGAAAAGGTTTCTGTGGTCCTAGTAAGTGTTCTGTGAGTGTTGAAGAGGAATAAATTACATAGCATCTCCTTGTGCATTGTCAATGGGTTTCTTCGCTTTGGCATTTTTCCATCTTTGATGGGGGGTTTTGGTCCAACCATCTAGTGTCAAATATTTTTGGGAGGAGACGAATGAAGAGAGTTGGGTTCTTGGAGTTTGGAAAATGATTCCTTTGGCTATTTGGTGGGCTACTTGGAAAGAGACAAAAGGTGGATTTTTGAAGACAAAAGCTTTGTCATTTCACGCTCTACTCTTTGAAAACATTATATACTTGGAGTTTTGTGCTTAATGGTGATAGAAATGTGAACCTTGTAGGATTTTATTGATTATATTTTTGATAAGAGCTCGAGGGCGTAACATTTTTGTAAATGCCCATTTTGTGCATGGGTATCTCATTTATACATCTTTGATTACTTATCAAAAAATAACAACAAAACTAAAATTAATTCAAATCCATATAGAACAATCACTCCAAAAATGTTTTTCTAAAATTTTTCAAATATGTGTTTCGTGGTATTGGTTTCTTTGTGGGGATAGATGCTTGCAAGGGAAAAACTGCCTACATTTAGATATCTCAAGACCCCACACAAATGAGATCCACAATGGAAATTGTTGTTGTTGTTAAAGCTATATAAAACAACCATAGAAACCAAGTCATCCTTTTAATGCCAACTAATCCACCATAAGTCATGTTTACAATCATAAGATATATATGTATACATATGTACCACACACACACACACGCATAGAGATATCTATGTGTGTGTTCATGTGCCTCTGACTATGTATAGCCTCTAACAAGAGATGTAGATTTTCATTTTATACGTAGTTGTGTATGTATGTGTGTATGCTCTAAGAGTAGATGTAGATTTTCATTTTATACTTAGATATTTTCTCTTATAATCTCTTCTCCTATTTCTTGAATTTATGGTCAATCTAAAATTTATAATTTCAGTTTGATAATTATTTGAACCTTTTCCGAGCAACAAAAAAAAAGAGAGAAATCCAAGCAAAAAGCTCCAAGATAAACAATGCTCCTCCAAGCCCAAGCTCAAGACTAATATTTTCAGCCTCAAGCCTCGGCTCGGCTCAATTATACCCCTACATACATATATATACTGTGAATATGTACAATACACAGAAATCCATAGGAAGTCGACCTTTGTCATGCTCATGCTTTAATTCTTATAGACTCTATGTGTTTTATCATGCTTGCTTCCTGCAAATACCCATCTTCGTTGGAGAAAAACCTAACCTATATTGGTACTCACTTTAGGAAACTACACAAACAAAAAGCCTTTTATTGCATCCCCAAGAGCGGAATAAGTCACTTTTGGACAAAAATTTTTGAACTTTATCCTATAGCGGAATAAGCCAAATGCTGCACCAAACTGTCATGTTCTTTTGCCATGGAAAAACAAGCATGTAACAAAAGAATTCGCCAGTCTGAAGTTTAAAAATAAGATTATTTGTTACCCAAATCCCTCCCACAACACTTTGCCTAGATGGGACCACAAAAGGTATTCGCTTGGTATGGTGTAAAGAAATGAAAAGGCTACATGCATATTGAGTGCGAAAGGTTTCATCAAATTTATCATTCAATGAATTTTCTTGATCACAAAATATGTTGTTAGAGAACAATACAAAAGCAATGATTTGGTCCCATCCACTGAAAAATAAAAAATGTGCTGTAATGTCTACATGTCATCAGAAACGCCAAGTGAACTGTACTTAATGCTTCCCAAAATTTTTCACATGTCTTCTGGAACTTGTTTGCATGATTTTACACATGTAAACAAAATCTGATTTTTCCACAATGGACTAATAGCTGTTTTTAATATGTAGGTGGATTTCATATGGCTAGAAGAACAAACAGACTGAACAATGATTTTGGTCAATAGTACAGCTTTTTTAACCCAAAACAAACTCTTTAGCATCTAGAATTTCCATTTCACCAAATAAGCACTACCATTAAAGCCTTTGCTTTCCGAAGTGCTTGCAAGGCTAAGACAGCCTACATTTAGATCACTCTACACCCGCAAAATTGGGTCAAACACTGGGTGTGTTGTTGTGGAAACACTACCATTATTCGGTTCCCTAATGATATCTTATGAACAGGATGCCCTTTTAGGGGTTGCTGACAGCATTATTCCAACTATTTAGAAATTAATCCTTCCCAATAACGGGAAGAGGGCGGCCATCCAAAAACCAGCATCGACAAAAATGGGTGAAATTTGAGCTTACCCAAGTGAATCAGAAAACGAAGATGATCCAGAGTCAGCGTTCACTACAGTAACGAAAGAAACCTGTACAGCACCGATAACAAGCATCATCACAAAATCAATAACATGTTGCCATGTGCTTCAATTCATAATAATAAAAATAAAAGAAAAAAGTTATCTTATCTTGCTAGATTCTTTTCAACCAAGCGAAGCAAACCTCGCAATTTTATCTTTTCTCTTCGTGAACATGACAGTAGAAAGTTTTAATCGGAACAAGAATCTACCTGAATCACAAGAAGGGCAACCAATAATCCCAAAGAAGAAGCCATTGTGGTTTCTCACAATGCCCTATTGCTGCGAAATGGGTGTCGAAAGAGGACGTAGGAATGGGGGAATAGTGATAAGTATGGTAGTTAAAGCCTCAAGGGTTGCGTTGAGGCTTGAAAGAAGGAAGAAATTGTTCCTCCAGTGGGCGGATGGAGAGTCAAAGGCAAGGGAACCAAAGTCATATGTAGAATTGTATAAGGGTGACTAGTGCTGACCCAAAAAAAAAAAAAAAAAAAAAGAGGGGAGACAAGGGAGATCCTATTTGAGAGGAGCGAGTAATGCTGTAAGGTCGGTAACGAAAGTAAAGGTCATTTAAAACAACGATTATTTACTAATTTTTTTAAATTAATATTTAAATTTATCCGATATAAAAAATAATATTCTATTTTTTGTAGAGTTTTTAATTTAATAATAAATTTTTGTTTAAAATTTTATCTCGCTAATCTCAAATTCTGTCTCACCAAGTTAGGTTCACATGCACTTTTTGTACCTTGTATAACAACCTTCACAAGTGGGTATAGTAACCTACGTCTAAGCATTTGGTACTTTGTTTGTAGAAAGAGTTTGTCGGTTTGTTAAGAATTTAAATTATTTCCTTTTTACGAGTGTTATTTTTTGTAAATTTTTTAATGTTTAGGAGGTTATCTTTTGATTTTCGTTGTTAATAAGGATCACATGTGGACTTTTGAGTCTTCCCACCACAATTTGCATTTTCCCCTAATGTATTTTGCGGAATACATTTTACATTTTAAATATATGACACAATAGCATCAACTTTCCAACAATTTGGAAACAAGGTTTGTTTGTATCTAATCGCACTCCCTCCATTTTCCTTTAAGTAAAATTTTGAAATATTTATTCGACTTGGTACAAGTAAATTTGTAAAATAATATGGTATCCCAAGAGTGAAAGAGGTCACATGAAAGACACAAGATACAGAAAAGTAAAGCACAACTCTTCCCATCATCACTTGGGCAAAAATTGTTCTATGGTGATGTGGTAATATCTACATGTCTAGGTCGTACAGTTGAAAGAGGGGGAAAAAAAGGATTTTATGATCCTAACTCCAAAATTTACCATCAGCAAATGAGCTAATATCACCATCAAAATAGTTCAAAGCTCACCCTTATAGAAATAATAATTACATTATACTCGTGATCTTACGTTTCTAATACAAATAACTACTTTTCTATCACAAATTGGTAGGAGAATATAATCAAGAAAATGACATTTTAGCAAATGCAAAATAAATGTATATGGGAGATTATAGGGCATATTTGGGTAAGTTCTTATTTATACCTAACTTGTTAAGAGTATTGATGTGATCGAACCCCATTTCTTTGAGAATGACTCGTGGACGAATTGTGTTAGCGAGTGGAGATCCTCCCGGGCATCTTTGGTTTCTCATTAACGGCCTCAAATTTTTCTAAAGTTTCAAGAACTTCTTGCATAGAAGGTCTAGATTTTGGCTCTTGTGCCAAGCACTTTAGGGCAAGTTTAGTTGTCCCTATTGCAGCTTTTGATGGATACTTGCCCTATAACCTCGTGTCCATAATGCTCTTCAACTTCCTCTTGTCCGACAAGTATGGTTTGATCCACTCCACCAAACTTTCCTTTCCAAAAGGTCGAGTTGAGTCGAGGGCCTTAACCCCGTGAGAAGTTCCATTAACACTACACCAAACCCATATACATCGCTTTTGAGATATAGATGCCCTGTTTGATCGTTGTAAAGATTATATGTTATAACCTTGGCATCAACCATATAAATTCACTTGTACCTAGTTCATTTACCAAATTTGACCATGGAACGTCGTTCGTCTATTTTGACCTAAAACTCATTGGGTCAACTCCAACAATCCATTTATCAACTCTATACTTTTTAGATAAAAATCGCATAAAGCGTATGATAAATTACCTATAGCAACATACTTTGGAGCAACATAACCATAAGTTCCCATCACCCTTGTTGTAACGTGGGATTGACTAGCGGTTGGACCCAATTTTGCCAAGTCGAAGTCCGATATCTTTGCATTATAAGACTCGAGGCAAGAGATTTAAATATCAAAATTGTGTGTAGGGATATTTGGTTACAATCTCTAAAAATAGAGGTAAATTTCAATAAGAAAAGAGAGTTCCATTTAAACTTACACCATCGAGGAGTATATTGGAAGCTTTTATGTCACAAGAAATTACCAATGGCAATCTTAAGCCGCAAGTCCGCAAGGAAGCGATCGAACAATGAGAACCCTCTAGTTATGATGCCACAAAAGTGCATAAATCTCATAAAAAGGACAATCACATATACCGTTATTATCAATTTTTTATGCATATATACAAAAATTTCACTAAGGTACGGGGCTTTGGTGAATACTTCCAAAAGATGGTTCTCCAAGCTTCCTCTCTGCATAAACTCGTATACGAGCAGCAACTCTTTGTCTTCCCAACAGTATCCCAAGTAGCTTGACTAGATTAGGATGTGAGAGTCTTCCTAAGAAATTCACCTCGGATCGCACCACACGTCAATCAAACAAATTATATTTTGACAATACACTTGGAGAGAACACGCGTAACACCACATGCTCTAATCTTTTTCACATCAAATATGAGTAAATCTTAAAACAATCACTATAATTGCTAAAACCCCCATAACCCGTAGTCCTCATTCAGAGGCCCGAATTCCATTGATTCACTATCCAAAATACCAATAGAACTTGATCATTATGCACGTATTCATGTACACTTAAGTAATCTATATCAACTCTTCAATAAATGTCGAACCTATCTGCTAAATTGACTCTATAAGTCAATTTCTTCAATTCAACCCCAACTTTTCTCTCATTCCTTTTGATCTTTTGTGATCGGGACAAGTATACTACTTTCAATCCCTCCATCCTTTTCTTTCACTTTTTCACTATTTCCTACTATTACTTCCCTTTTCTCTTTCTTTCTTTTTGGTGGTGGGGGGTGACTTTCTTAGCAAAATTATATATTTGCTCGGAAAGTAAGATAAGTGATTTTCTGGAAAATTTAGAAAAATGTGTAAAACAAAGGTACTTTTCTCTAAAATTCAAAACTTAAAAAGTTACAACAGACTTCTCCGTAATTTTTAGGTAAGTGTTATACTAGTAATTAAATGGTTAGTCTTAAATCTTAATTTTTCACTTTGGTGGGGCAAGAAGGGGAAACCAAAACCAAGACACGGAAAGTCAAGCGAGAAGCAATGAATAGAGATCTATAATTTTGGAAACAATTACAATAGAAATCTAGAATATCGCCATCCAAAGCGGAAAATACTAGCAATAACATATACATATCTTTATCTAAAAGAAGATTATGGATAATCTTATTATCTATTTCCTGCAACATACAAAACGAAAGTTGATGATGAAATAAAGGAAATAAATATAATCCCTTCCACAAAAGCGTTATCATAGGTTTTTTTCATTTTTAGCTATTAAGAGTATGTTCGAATTAGCATTTACAAAAGTATTTATAGCTATTATCACTTATAACAGATTCTAATAGCTCTTAACAACTCACAACATATATAACCGTTATAATAGGTACTCACTATAACCGTTATCTTATTGTTATTATTATTATTATTATTATTATTATTATTATTATTATTATTATTATTATTATTATTATTATTTATTATTATTATTATTATTATTTATTTATTTATTATTATTATTATTTATTATTATTATTATTATTATTTAAAGAAGAACATTATTATATTTAAAACTTTTAGTAATATTATTACTATAATAATTATTGTTGTTATCATCATCGTCGTCAGTAAATTATTTTTATAATGGTCGTCACCATCGTCGTTATCATATTGTTTCAACAATTGTATATTGATTTAAAAGAACTTATTGATAAGTTTTTTGGATAATATTTTTCTACAACATACACATCACTTTATTTTAAAATATTAAAATAAGTAATTTTTTATTTATAGTTAAATGACTGACCAATATTACATATACTATTGCAACATCCCCTCCTATGGCAGTAATCATATTAGCTATTTCACAAGGGGAGGGGAAATTTGAGGGTTTAGGGTTTAGGGTTTTAGGGTTTTAGGGTTTAGGGTTTAGGGTTTAGGGTCTAGGGGTTAGGGTTTAAGGTTTAGGGTTTAGGGTTTAGGGGTTAGGGGTAAGGGGTAAGGGGTTAGGGTTAAGGGTTTAGGGGTTTAGGGTTTAGGGGTTGGGGTTTGGGGTTTGGTGTTTGGTTTTGGTGTTTGGGGTTAGGGGTTAGGGGTTAGAGGTTTAAGGTTTGGGGTTTGGGGTTTGGGGTTTAAGGTTTAGGGTTTACGGTTTAGGGTTTAGGGTTTAGGATCTTAGGGTTTAGGGTTTATGGGTTAGGGGTTTAGGGTTTAGGGGTTTGGGGTTTAGGGTTTAGGGGTTTAGGGTTTGGGGTTTGGGTTTTGGCGTTTGGGGTTTAGGGTTACGGGGTTTAGGGTTTAGGGTTTAGGGTTTGGGGTTTAGGGTTTAGGGTTCGGGATCTTAGGGTTTATGGGTTAGGGGTTGAGGTTTTTAGGGTTTAGGGTTTAGGGGTTAGGGTTTAGGGTTTAGGGTTTAGGGTTTTAGGGTTTAGGGTTCTTGGTTTACCATCACAAATCATTAATATCATACATTGCCTTGATCACAATTTTCCACATAGCATCTTCCTGTTTTGCAAACCTCTAAGCAAACATCATGCCAAAACAACGCCTTTGAGCCATTCTTCACCTCAAAATGCTTCGGGGATTCGGAGTGCTCCAAACCCACTAAGATAGATAGATTTCCAAGCAACTAACTTTTCGGTTAAAAATTAAATGCTCGTTCTTTTAGTGAAAATTAAAGCGGAAAAAATACATTTGAAAGAAAATCTAAATGCCTTCGAATTCGCGTCGAAAAAGTGGAATGTAGTAGAATTTGTCTAGAGGTTGAATGAAATTTGGAGAGAGATTGAGTAAAAATGAATTGATCCAAGATGTTTGCAAGCCATGACGAAATTGAGCCGGATCAAGTAACAATTTCCAAGATGTTTAAGCGATAGATGTAACCCAACTTTACAAATATCTTATTTATCCGTATTTACTCGTGAGACTATTATGGTCGTACAATTGGGTGGCCAAGTAAGATTATTTGAGAAATGTTGTATTTTATTTTTTTCATACTAACGATAATTTATGTAGAACTTTGACAATAAAGGTTATCTAATCTATTTTTATGCTTTCATCAAAAAGAAAAAAACAGATAGAGAGCCATGGTTGATAATGTTGATTTCTCCTGGTCTCATGTCGGCTTGTGCTGGTCGTCGCCCTTGTGTATGAGTTTGTTGTTGATGATAGTCTCAAGATCAATGTCCAACTTAGGGATGCAACAAAGCGAAGCTCTATTGAAGCTAGCTCTCTCTAAATGTTTACAAATGGGCACATCTTATAAATCAAGCGTTATATTGTAAGACCCGTAATTTTGGGGTTAGGTGGTCTTACGAGTTAGAGCTAATTATTTAGCCTTGGTTAAATGGAGTAGGTCGAGAGACCAAGTTATACGCGGTTAGATACTCGTAAATTAATTTGAGCGAGTTATTATTAGTTTGCATAACTCTTATTAGTGAAGCGTATTAATTCGGTTTTCGAGTGTTTGCCCGAACCAGCTACGTATTAATCGGAGACCGCATATGTTATGCACGTGGGTTTAATTATATTGAGGATGAAAAAAAAAAAAGAAAAGGGAGAAGGGGATTAGTATGGGGGAAACAGTGTCTGGCAAGCACTCGGTGGAAACCACCGAAAAAGGAAAGAAAGAAGGGGCGGGGGACCGAAGAGAAGCAAGAACGAGAGAGAGAGAGGCCGAGCCAGGGAGACAAAGCGAGAGAGGGAGAGTGCGCGAGAGCCTAGAGGCCGTGGCCGGGGCCGCCTGAACGGCGAGAATGCCGCGGCCGACAAGCGCCGAGAGGGAGGACGAGAGCAAGAAAGAGGAAGGGATTGCGAGACCGAATTCGGGAACCGAGAGAACAAGAAAGAGAAAGAGAGTGGGTGCGCGAGCCAAAGGAGTGGCCGGAGGCCAGCGCCCGAACGGCGAACGAAGGTGAGACGATCGGCGAACGCGAGGGACGGCCGTGGCTGAAGGAGAGGGCGAAATCGAGGCTAAGGAAAGAGAAGCGGACGCGAGGGCGAGGAAGCGGCCGGTAAGCGCGGGACCGTGATCGGCGACGGCGTCAGCGCAGAGGAGGGCGGCGGAAACCGAGGCTAGCAGCAGGGAAAGAGGAACGAAAGGAGGAACCGAACCGGGGAGCTCGAGTCTCAAGCAAACCTAAACCTCTCGTCAATCCCCGAATCGAGGTGGGTAGTCTTATACTCTAAACTATTAGTATGTTCGAAATCTAAATGAGTTTATCGTGATTGTTGAATGTGATTGTGAAATATTGAATATGTATGCTATTGAGTGAGTGTAGTGGTTGCTGAAAGTTGAATTAAGAGTTGTGAAGGGAGTTGGTAATTGCCTAGGCCTAAATTGAAAATCGGGAATTCGCAGACGAGTTAGGTCTGTTTGAGTATAGTGAGTCGTATCGAGAATTCGATCAGTTGGTAATGAGCACGTTATGGTTTGGGTATAAGTTATGAATTAATATTTCAGATTGAGCCTTAGAGATTTCTTGAACTTGCGATATTGAGAGCTAATTACGAATATTGGGTAATGATGGGTCGAAGTATAAAGAGGAGTATGAATTCATATTGAGTGATGTGCAACTGGTACAAGTAAGTGAGTAATGGGTGATTGTGAGATTAATTGAGTTCGAAAAGTAAATAAATCCTCGAGGTTGATCCGAGCGTGAAAATAAGCAAAGCTAACGGAAACCGAATAATGAAAAGTGATTAAGAGTTACATAATTAAGGACGGACGAGCAAGAGTTAAGTTTTGAGTTAGAGACATACAACGGGAATTTGAGACGAGGGAATGGTAAGATTAAGTTGAGGAATTGGAGTAAAGACAGGGAGTTGAGAAGTTGAGACATAAGCAAACGAAGTGAGTTCACCGAGTAGAGACATAGAATGAGGAATTTAAACAAAGACAGAGAGTTGTGAGAAGTTGCGGCGCTGAATTAGGTGATGTCTGCTTGTGGTTATTGTGGCTCGGAAAATGGAAACTAATCGTACTAGAGTGGTGGATTGAGAAATGTATAGTTGGAAAGAGTTGAGAATGATTGCTTGCATTGAATGGTGGTTATCCGTGTTAAGTGATTTCTTTACGTGATGCTCAAAAGTAGTTTTGAAAGGCGTTTTGTATTTTACGTGGAATGATTCTTGAATGCAACTTCTTGTGAGCTGCCTTTCAAACGTGAATGTGTTTTAAAGAAGCGAAACTTGTTTAAGAAAGTGAATCTTGTTTGAGAAAATGAATCGGATTTGAGAAAGTGAAATTTAGAAGGGTGGCACGTGTGTCATGCCTTCTACGATGAGAAATTGATTGAGATCTTGGTTAGAAACCAAGTTTGATAAGTGATTGCGATCACTTCGATTGAAATGAATTATGGGCTAGATTGTTTAGACCGAGAGGAAGGAGGTGGTCGTGCGTATCGAGCCACGGGGTCTCGATATGCGTATCGGGATGCCCATCAACCGAAGAGGTTGATTCTTTCCTGACGAGGAAAGCGGAGCCTTCCAGGTATTTGATTAGAGATAGGTCCAGGAACCTGAGTCGGGGTAGCGCCCGAGAATCGCCTGGTGCTAATTCAATCGTCTAAAGCCCCGAAAGAATTTTCGGAAAGTATTTGAAAGAAAGTGTAGATGATTCCACCTTGTCTAATGTGATTCCATGCCTAAAATGATTGCAAATCGTGCTTCCAAATGATTTAAGTGTTATGAGCTTAATGTTGCGAATGATTTCAAGAGATTTCATTGAAAAGGATATAGATTTGTATTATATTATTATGCTTTCGTTGATTTGATTACTATGAGTATTATGTGTAAAGAATTTCCATTTTAAGGATGTAGGACTCCGGTGAGCCCGTTGATTATTGCTCACCCCCACAAATTTCCCCCTCCCGAGTGTTGCAGGTGCATTCTCGGTGTGTGTGCTCGCTTAGCTTATTCTGGACCCCGTTGATTGCCGTTTGTTGGTTGCTCCGCGATTTGAATCGCGGATGTGCGTTTCTTATGTTTCTAAGTATTGTATTTGTAATTTAGTTCATGTAGTTTGTACCATATGTATAGTAAACCCTTTTAGATTGTTGTAAGTTTTATCGCTTGATTGGTTGGACTCCGACGTGTGGCCGTTGAGTTGTATACTCCGAGCGGGTGGCTCGTTGAGTTATGTGATGCTTTTCTTGCAGGATTGTATGGCTTTAAGCCTATGGGTTAGTCCATATTACAAACGGAACTCTGCCGAAATTTTTAGGAAATCTCATATTCTTTTGGGAAACCACCTTTATCATTTTTAAGTTGAGTTTAGATAGCCAAACCAGGCACCGGAAGGAGCCTTGGGAGTTCCTTTAAGGAACTCGGCGATGTAATACTCCCGGGGGTGTTTTGGGGTGTTACATATATTAACTCAATTTGACATGTGATTCGAGTTAAAAATCGAATCCTCACAACTATAATTTTCTTATGGGCCTAATAACAAAAGTAGACTTTTATTAGGTCTAATTTTGTAATTATACATCCCGGCCATGAGTCCAACACACTAAGACCATGGAGAGCAGACTTCTTACCATTCAATAGAAATATATATATGTTTGAGTTGCGGTTCCCATTGTGTTATTCCATCGATCACAGGGAAAGCTTCATGGGTTGCACAAGAAATCGAAATTCAATTTTTCCTGAACCTTAACTTTCAATATATTAGCCCAATCTGTTGGTATTTTAATTTCTTGGATTAAGCTGTCTTTCTTAAATTTTTATACGAAATTACAATGGTTCTTGTAGCTATTTTGGATTAACTGTCTTTCCATATATTTGGCGGTTTATCCAAATAGCCTCGTCGGCCAAGTTTGACCGAGTGTTTTCGATTCTATAGCCCAAGGGAGTTTATGTCTTCTCCGGACCGGACTAATCAACGATTCCCAATCAAACCAGTTCAACTTACCGGTCCGGTTTGATTTTCGTAATGAGAGGATATAGGAAAACTCACCCCAACCCGCCCCATTACTAGCTCTGTTGAGAACAAAAAGACGATATTTTTAGTACCTTTTACATCTTATTTTATTCGTACTAATTATTAATTTAGAATTTTTATATAATTTATTTTATTTTTATAGGAATTCGGGAAAAACTAGAAAAGCAAGAAGAAAACGAAAAATTGAAGAATTGATAGGTTATTTGGAGTCGGGCCAAACCGAGGCCGAAAGTTGTTATTGTCACACGGTCCTCTCTTCCCTCGACACCATCCCACGAGCTCTCTCTCTCTCTTAAAGAAAACCCTAGCTTCCCTAGCCTACCTTCTCGGCTCTCTCTCTTTTTCACGGCACCATCCCACAAGCATTCCCTCTAGCTCCATCTCTCTCTCTCGTCCGCTACAACACTCGAAACCATCCCTCTCCTCCCGCTTCTTTCCCTGCTCTTACGCCCGAATCCCGAAGCCAACAATGGATTCTCTCACTAAGCTCACCCGCAAGGAGCAGACTTCTCACTCTCTCTCTCGCCACCATCGCACTTCCTTTTCCGGGACTCCAATTTGGTCAATCTCCTTCAGCACCCAATTGTGTCGGCCTCATTCCTCCTTATTTTCACCCAATAAACTAGGAATGGAGAAGGTCCTGACAGAGAGAGGAGGGTTTAGGGGTTACGGTTAAGGGTTTAGGGTTTAGGGTTTAGGGGTACGGGTTTTAGATTTGGGGTTTGAGGTTTGAGGTTTTGGGGTTTGGGGTTTGGGGTTTGGGGTTTAGGGTTTAGGGGTTTAGGGGTTTAAAGATTTAGGGTTTAGGTTTTAGGGTTTAAGGTTTAGGGTTTAGGGTTTAGGGTTTAGGGGTTAGGGTTTATGGTTTAGGGGTTTAGGGTTTTAGGGTTTAGGGTTTAGGGTTTAGGGTTTAGGGGTTTAGGGTTTAGGGTTTAGGGTTTAGGGTTTAGGGGTTAAGGGTTAGGGGTTAGGGGTTAGGGTTTAGGGTTTAGGGTTTAGGGTTCAGGGGTTTAGGGTTTAAGGGTTGAGGTTTAGGGTTTGGGGTTTGGGTTTTGGTGTTTAGGGTTAGGGGTTAGGGGTTAGGGGTTAGGGTTTAGGGGTTTGCGGTTTTGGGTTTAAGGTGTAGGGTTTAGGGTTTAGGGTGTAGGGTTTGGGGTTTAAGGTTTAGGGTTTAGGGTTTAGGGTCTTAGGGTTTAGGGTTTATGGGTTAGGGGTTTAGGGTTTAGGGTTTAAGGTTTAGGGGTTTATGCTTTTCCGGAGCGGACTAATCAACGATTCCCAGTCAAACCAGTTCAAATGACCAGATCCGGTTCGATTTTCGTAACAAAGGATATAGGAAAACTTACCCCAACTAGCCCCATTATCGCCAATTGAGTCCAAAAAGACGATGTTTTTAGTACCTTTTACATCTTATTTTATTCGTACTAATTATTAATTTAGAATTTTTATATAATTTATTTTTATTTTTTATAGGAATTGGGGAAAAACTTAAAAAGTAAGAAGAAAATGAAAAATTGAAGAATTGATAGGTTATTTGGAGCTGGGCCAAACTAAGGCCGAAAGTTGTTATCGTTACACGGTCCGTTGCCCAACTCAAAGCCCAGCCTTCTCCCTCTCTTCCCTCGGCACCATCCCACAAGCTCTCTATCTCTCTCCAAAGAAAACCCTAGCTTCCCCAGCTCACCCTCTCAGCTCTCTCTCTCTTTTCACGGCACCATCCCACAAGCATTCCCTCTAGCTCCATCTCTCTCTTTGTTTGTTGCGAGCACCGAAACCATCCCTCTTCTTTCCCCGCTCTTCGACCTTAATCTCGAAGCCAACAATGGATTCTCTCACTAAGCTCACCTGCAAGGAGCAGACCTCTCACACTCTCTCTCTACCACCATCGCATTTCCTTTTCGGGACTCCAATTTTGTCAATCTCCTTCAAGACCCAATCGTGTCGGCCTCATTCCTCCTTATTTTCACCCAATAAACTAGGAATGGAGAAGGTCCTGATAGAGAGAGGAAGGTTTAGGGTTTAGGGTTTAGGGTTTAGGGTTTAGGGGTTTAGGATTTAGGGGTTACGGTTAAGGGTTTAGGGTTTAGGGTTTAGGGTTTAGGGGTTGGGGTTTAGGGTTTGGGGTTTGGGGTTTAGGGTTTGGGGTTTGGGGTTTGGGGTTAGGGTTTAGGGGTTTGGGGTTTGGGATTTGGGGTTTCGGGTTTAGGGTTTAGGGTTAATGGGTTAGGGGTTTATGGGTTAGGGATTTAGGGTTTGGGGTTTAGGGTTTAAGGTTTAGGGGTTTACGGGTTAGGGTTTATGGTTTAGGGGTTTATGGTTTGGGGTTTTGGGTTTGAGGGTTTAGGGTTTAGGGGTTAGGGTTTAGGGTTTAAGGTTTAAGGGGTTAGGGGTTAGGGGTTAGGGTTAAGGGTTGAGGGTTTAGGGTTTAGGGGTTTAGGGTTTAGGGGTTGGAGTTTTGGGTTTGGGGTTTAGGGTTAGGGGTTTGGGGTTTGGGGTTTGGGGTTTAGGGTTTAGTGTTTAGGGTTTGGGGTTTAGGGTCTTAGGGTTTTGGGTTTATGGGTTAGGGTTTTAGGGTTTAGGGGTTTAGTGTTTAGGGTTTAGGGTTTAGGGGTTGAGGGTTTAGGGGTTGGGGTTTGGGGTTTGGTGTTTGGGGTTTGGGGTTAGGGGTTTGGGGTTTAGTGCTTAGGGTTTAGGGTTTAGGGTTTTAGGGTTTAGGGTTTAGGGTTTTAGGGTTTAGGGTTTAGGGTTTAGGGTTCTTGCTTTACCATCGCAAATCATCAATGTCATACATTGCTTTGATCACAATTTTCCACCGAGCATCTTCCTGTTTTGCAAACCTCTAAGCAAACATCATGCCAAAACAACGCCTTTGAGCTATTCTTCACCTCAAAATGCATTAAGGATTTGGAGCGCTCCAAACCCACTAAGATAGATAGATTTCCAATAACCAACTTTTCGGTGAAAAATTAAATGCTCGTTCTTTTCATTGAAAATTAAAGCGGAAAAAATACATTTGAAAGAAAATCTAAATGCCTTCTTTTCCGCGAAAAATTGAAGCGAATTCAGAAAAAGTGGAATGTAGTAGAATTTGTCTAGAAGTTAAATGAAATTTGGAGAGAGATTGAGTAAAAATGAATTGATCCAAGATGTTTGCAAGCCATGACGAAACCGAGCCATATCAAGTTACAATTGATCCAAGATGTTTAAGCGATAGATGTAACCCAACTTTACAAATATCTTATTTATCCGTATTTATTGTGAGACTATTATGGTCGTACAATTGGATGGTGAAGTAGGATTATTTGAGAATTATTGTACTTTATTTTTATTCATATTGGCGATAATTTATGTAGAACTTTTACAACAAAGATTATCTAATCTATTTTTATGCTTTCATCAAAAAGAAAAAAACAGAGAGAGAGCCATGGTTGATAATGTTGATTTCTCCGGTCTCATGTCGGTTTGTGCTGGTCGTCGCCCTTGTGTATGAGTTTGTTGTTAATGATAGTCTCAAGATCAATGTCCGACTTAGGGATGCAACAAAGCGAAGCTCTATTGAAGCTGGCTCTCTCTAAATGTTTACAAATGGGCACATCTTATAAATCAAGAGTTATATTAACTCAATTTGACATGTGATTCGAGTTAAAAATCGAATCCTCACAACTATAATTTTCTTATGGGCCTAATAACAAAAGTAGACTTTTATTAGGTCTAATTTTTTAATTATACATCCCGGCCATGAGTCCAACACACTAAGACCATGGAGAGCGGCTTCTTACCATTCAATAGAAATATATATATGTTTGAGTTGCGGTTCCCATTGTGTTATTCCGTCGATCACAGGGAAAGCTTCATGGGTTGCACAAGAAATCGAAATTCAATTTTTCCTGAACCTTAACTTTCAATATATTAGCCCAACTGCTGGTATTTTAATTTCTTGGATTAACTGTCTTTCTTAAATTTTTATACGAAATTACAATGGTTCTTGTAGCTATTTTGGATAAACTCGTCTTTCCATATATTTGGCGGTTTATCCAAATAGCCTCGTCGACCAAGTTTGACCGAGTATTTTCGATTCTATAGCCCAAAGGAGGTTATGTCTTCTCCGGACCGGACTAATCATCGATTCCCAATCAAACCAGTTCAACTTACCGGTCCAGGTTCGATTTTCGTAATAGAGGATATAGGAAAACTCACCCCAACCGGCCCCATTACTAGCCTGTTGAGTCCAAAAAGATGATATTTTTAGTACCTTTTACATCTTATTTTATTCGTACTAATTATTAATTTAGAATTTTTATATAATTTATTTTATTTTTATACGAATTCGGGAATAACTCGAAAAGTAAGAAGAAAATGGAAAATTGATGAATTGATAGGTTATTTGGAGTCGGGCCAAATTGAGGCCGAAAGTTAGTATTGTCACACGGTTCTTTGCCCAACTCAAAGCCCAGCCTTCTCCCTCTCTTCTCTCGGCACCATCACACGAGCTCTCTCTCTCTTCTAAGGAAACCCTAGCTTCCCCGACTCACCCTCTCGGCTCTCTCGCTCTCTTCACGGCACCATCCCACAAGCATTCCCTCTAGCTCCATCTCTCTCTCTGTCCGCTCAAGCACCGAAACCATCTCTCTCCTCCTGCTTTTTCCCTGTTCTTCCGCCCGAATCCCGAAGCCAACAATGAATTCTCTCACTAAGCTCACTCGCAAGGAGCAACCTCTCACTCTCTCTCTCTACCACCATTGCACTTCCTTTTCGAGACTCCAATTTCATCAATCTTTTGTAGCACCCAATCGTCTCGGCTTCATTCCTCCTTATTGTCACCTAATAAACTAGGAATGGAGAAGGTTCTGATAGAGAGAGGAGGGTTTAGGGTTTAGGGTTTAGGGGTTTAGGGGTTAGGGTTAAGGGTTTAGGGTTTAGAGTTTAAGAGTTTAAGGTTTAGGGGTTGGGGTTCGGGGTTTAGTGTTTGGGGTTTGGGGTTAGGGGTTAGAAGTTTGGGGTTTTGGGTTTGGGGTTTGGGGTTTGGGGTTTCAAGTTTAAGGTTTAGGGCTTAGGGTTTATGGATTAGGGGTTTATGGGTTAAGGGTTTCGGGTTTAGGGATTAGGGTTTAGGGCTTAGGGTTTAAGGTTTAGGGGTTAGGGGTTAGGATTAATGGTTTAGGGTTTAGGGGTACGGGTTTGGGGTTTGGGTTTTGAGGTTTGGGGTTTGGGGTTTGGGGTTTGGGGTTTGGGGTTTGGGGTTTAGTGGTTTAGGGATTTAGGGTTTAGGGTTTAAGGTTTAGGGGTTTAGGGGTTAGGGTTTATGGTTTAGGGGTTTAGGGTTTAGGGTTTAGGGTTTAAGGTTTTAGGGTTTATGGTTTAGGGTTTAGGGGTTTATGGTTTAGGGTTTAGGGTTCGGTTGTTAGGGGTTAGGGGTTAGGGGTAATGGTTTAGGGCTTAGGGTTTAGAGGTTTAGGGTTTAGGGGTTTGGGTTTAGGGTTTGGGGTTTGGGGTTTGGGGTTAGGGGTTAGAGGTTTGGGGTTTGGGGTTTAAGATTTAAGGATTAGGGTTTACGAGTTTAGGGTTAGGGGTTTAAGGTTTAGGGTTTAGGGTCTTAGGGTTTAGGGTTTATGGGTTAGGGGTTTAGGGTTTAGGGTTTAGGGTTTAAGGTTTAGGGGTTTATGTATTCTCCGGACCGGACTAATGAACGATTCACAATCAAACTAGCTCAAATGACCGGTCCGGTTTGATTTTCATAACAGAGGATATAGGAAAACTTACCCAACCCGCCCTATTACTAGCCTGTTAAGTCCAAATAGACGATATTTTTAGTACCTTTTACATCTTATTTTATTCGTACTAATTATTAATTTAGAATTTTTATATAATTTATTTTATTTTTATACGAATTCGGGAAAAACTCGAAAAGTAAGAAGAAAATGAAAAATTGAAGAATTTATAGGTTATTTGGAGTCAGGCCAAGCGAGGCTGAAAGTTGTTATTCTCACACGGTCCTTTGCCCAACTCAAAGCCCAGCCTTCTCCCTCTCTTCTCTCGGCACCATCCCACGAGCTCTCTCTCTCTCTCTTCAAAGAAAACCCTAGCTTCCCCAGCTCACCCTCTTAGCTCTCTCTTTCTCTCTTCACGGCACCATCCCACAAGCATTCCCTCTAGCTCCATCTCTCCCTTTGTCTGCTGCAGACGACCGAAACCATCCCTCTCCTCCCGCTTCTTTCCCTGCTCTTCCGCCCTGAATCTCAAAGCCAACAATGGATTCTCTCACTAAGCTCACCTGTAAGGAGCAGACCTCTCGCTCTCTCTCTCTCTACCACCATCGCACTTCCTTTTCCGGGACTCCAATTTCGTCAATCTCCTTCAAGCACCCAATCGTCTCGGCCTCATTCTTCCTTATTTTCACCCAATAAACTAGGAATGGAGAAGGTCCCGATAGAGAGAAGAGGGTTTAGGGTTTAGGGGTTTAGGGTTTAGGGGTTAGGGTTAAGGGTTTACGGGTTTAGGGTTTAGGGGTTGGGGTTGGGGTTTGGGGTTTGGGGTTTGGGGTTTGTGGTTTAGTGTTTGGGGTTTGGGGTTTTGGGTTAGAGGTTTGGGGTTTGTGGATTAGGGGTTTAGGGTTTAGGGGTTTAGGAGTTATGGTTAAGGGTTTAGAGTTTAGGGGTACGGGTTTGGGGTTTAGGGGTTAGGGGTTATTGGTTAGGGTTAAGGGTTTAGGGTTTAGGGTTTAGGGGTTTAGGGGTTGGGGTTTGGGGTTTGGGCTTTGGTGATTGGGGTTTGGGGTTTAAAGTTTAGGGTTTGGGGTTTAGAGTTTAGTGTTTAGGGTCCTAGGGTTCGGGGTTTAGGGTTTGGGGTTTTCGGGTTTAGGGTTTAGGGTTTAGGGTTCTTGCTTTACCATCACAAATCATCAATGTCATACATTGCTCGATCACAATTTTCCACGAGACCATCTTCGTGTTTTGCAAACCCGTAAGCAAACATCATGCCAAAACAACGCCTTTGAGCCATTCTCCACCTCAACATGCTTCGAGGATTTGGAGCGCTCCAAACCCACTAAGATAGATAGATTTCCAACAACTAACTTTTCGGTGAAAAATTAAATGCTCGTTCTTTTCTCGTGAAAATTAAAGCGGAAAAAATACATTTGAAAGAAAATCTAAATGCCTTCTTTTTCCGCGAAAAATTGAAGCGAATTCGAAAAAAGTGGAATGTAGTAGAATTTGTCTAGAAGTTGAATGAAATTTGGAGAGAGATTGAGTAAAAATGAATTGATCCAAGATGTTTGCAAGCCATGATGAAACCGAGCCATATCAAGTCACAATTGATCAAAGACGTTTAAGCAATAGAAGTAACCCAACTTTACAAATATCTTATTTATCCATATTTACTTGTGAGACTATTATGGTAGTACAATTGGGTGGCCAAGTAGGATTATTTGAGAATTTTTGTATTTTATTTTTATTTATATTGACGATAATTTATGTAGAACTTTTACAACAAAGATTATCTAATCTATTTTTATGCTTTCATCAAAAAGAAAAAAAACAGAGAGAGAGCCATGGTTGATAATGCTGATTTCTCCGGTCTCATATCGGCTTGTGCTGGTCGTCGCCCTTGTGTATGAGTTTGTTGTTGATGATAGTCTCAAGATCAATGTCCAACTTAGGGATGCAATAAAGCGAAGCTTTATTGAAGCTACCTCTCTCTAAATGTTTACAAATGGGCACATCTTATAAATCAAGAGTTACATTAACTCAATTTGACATGTGATTCGAGTTAAAAATCGAATCTTCACAACTATAATTTTCTTATGGGCCTAATAACAAAAGTAGACTTTTATTAGGTCTAATTTTGTAATTATACATCCCGACCATGAGTCCAACGCACTAAGACCATGGAGAGCGGCTACTTACCATTCAATAGAAATATATATATGTTTGAGTTGCAGTTCCCATTGTGTTATTCGTCGATCCACAGAAAGCTCTAACATGTCCAAGAATTTAGAAATTCAGGAGGATAAGTTGTGCCATAAGTTGACTTTCAAAATATGATGACTCGTCAATTTCTAAACTACAAGCAGACTAAACTTGATTTTTACTAAACTACCTCTACTTCTTTTGTGATGGAAGTCGCAAGGAGGAACACCAATATCTTTCGGATCTAGTATCCAGCTTCAAACAAACTCTCAACAATTTGATTGTAAGGGCAAGCGCCATTAGTTTCCAAGAATGACTACAGGTTTGGTTGAGTGATTATCTTCATTTCGAAAATCATATTACCGAAAGTGGAATTAGGAGTCTTGAGGGGAATTGCTAGTTGTTTAGGCCTCGAATTGGAAATCGGGAATTCGGATGGAGTTAGGCTGCTTGGGTGTAGTAAGTCATATCGAGAATTCAGTCAGTTGGGGATGAGCACGTTATGGTTTGGGCATAAGTTATGAATTAATATTCCATATTGAGCCTTAGAAATTTATTGAATTTACGGGATTAAGAAATGATTGCTAATATCGGGAAATAATGAGTGAAGTATAAAGAGAAGTATGAATTCATATCGATAAATGCACAATTGAGGAATGGGAGTAGAAAGCAGTTGTTGGGTTAAATTAAGTTGGAGATGTACTCGAGTCCGTGAGACTCGAACTAGACTTGAAGGTAAGCGAAGCTAGTAGAAACCGAGTGATAAAAGGTAATTAAGAGTTATATAATTGAGTATGGGCGAACAAGAGTTGATTAATAAGGTAGAGATATAAAATGAGAATTTGAGGTGGGAAATGGCGAGTTGAGGATGATGAGGTAAACCGAGTTGGAGGCATTTCTAAAATCCTCGAGAATGAATTGAACTAGAAGATGAATGGAGCTAAAGGAAATTTAGTGAAGTAAGTTTAAGAGCCATACGGCTAAGTATGGGCAAGAAGAGTTGACTAATAATGTGGAGATGTAATCAGAGAAGATTGAGGCAAAGATGGCAAATTGTGGGGAATTGGGACGATTAAGTTACGAGGTACTACTTGTGGTTATTGTGGCTCGAAAAGGATTAGTTCCCAAACTCATTCAGTTTGAAAGTGAATTAAGTTAAGGGGAATGGACTTTGGAATATAGAGGAGCAACGAGAAATTAGAATATCAAGGGAAGGTGCATCCATGTAGATTGATTTGTGGCATTGAAAACAAAATACGGTGAGAACTACTTATATGGGAATAGGAGACTCGCGCTTGAGTAGAATATGGAGGAATACGAGTAGATGTGAGATACTTGCGCGAATACTTGAATGAATGTGCTAAATTGGAATATTAAGCCTCTATACAAGATGCCCGACACGTGAAATAATTTGATTCGAAATAATTCTTGAAAGTTAGTTTTGAAAAGAGTTCAAGTGTTTACGAAAAATGATACTTGTGTATGATCCTTGAGAGATGCTTTCGAACTTGAAACGTGTTCTATAAGAAGTGAAACTGATTGAGAAAGTGAATTTAGAAGGGTGACACGTGTGTCATGCCTTCTACGATGATAAATTGATTTGAGATCTTGGTTAGAAATCAAGTTTGATATAAGTGATTGTGATAACTTCGGTTTAAATGAATTTTGGGCTAATGATTGTTTAGACCGGACGAAGGAGGTGGTCATGCGTATCGGGCCACGGGGTCTTTACGTATCGGGATGCCCATCAACCGGAAAGGATTCTTTCCTGACGAGGAAAGCGGAGCCTTCCGGGTATTTGACTAGAGATAGGTCCCGGAACTCGAGTCGGGGTCGCGCCCCGAGAACCGCCTCGGTGCTAATTCAATCATCTAAAGCCCCGAATGAATTTTCAGTCTATGGCTGAAAGTATTTGAAAGAAAGTGCAGATGGTTCCACCTTGTTTAATGTGATTCAATTCAAAAATGATTACAATCCGTACTTTTGAATGATTGAAGTGTTATGAGTTTTATGTTGCAAATGATTTTAAGAGATTTCATTGAAAAATATATAGATTTGTATTATATTATTACGCTTTCGCCGATTTCATTATTATGAGTAATATGTGTAAAGAATTTCCCTTTTAAGGGTGTAAGACTCCGGTGAGCCCGTGGTTTATTGCTCACCCCCACAAATTTCCCCCTTTTCCCCTCCCAGTTGCAGGTACCCTCCGAGATGGATGACTGGAGTGCTTGTATTTGGTGGCGGTCATGGCTGAAGTCAAGTCTATGTGCTTCATGTTTAGTATATTGTATCTTGTATCTGTTTAGTTACTTATGTAAATAGACAATAAGGCATAGTAAGTTTAATGTATGTACGAGAACCCGAACTAGTAGCTCGACGAGCCGGAGATTTCCTTTCCCTGTCAATTTTGATCTCAAGTGGTTGTAAATCTAGTTTTTGCTTGGTTTGTGACTTGGGTTGTAAACCGGTAAGAAATGGGAGTTGTGGTTGTGAATATACTCCGGTGTGTGGCTGTTGAGATGTGTACTCCGAGCTTGTGGCTCATTGAGTTTTATTGTGACTTTCATGCACGTTTTAAGACTTTTAGCCTATGGGTTGAGCCATATTTCAAACAGAACTCTGCCAAAATTTTTAGAAGGCTCCTAACCCTTGTGGAGAATTTCATTCCTTACTCTTAAGTTGGATTAAGATAGCTAAGTCAATACCGAGTGAGCCTTGAGAGTTCCCTCGAGGAACTCTAGCGGTGTAATACTCCTAGGGTGGGTTTGGGGTGTTACACTATAAAATTTATTTTGACTAATATATACGTCTAAGTTTATGTTATAGAATAAACAAACAAGAAAATAACGTTTTACAACTTTTGTGCTTCTACTAATACCCTATCATCAACTTAATTTAAGTTGAATACAAAAATTAACCCATAATTTGGTCTTATAAGTTCCAATTATGATGTCCTTATTTTACCCACTACTTTATTTCTCTTAGTATTCATGTTCATTACATTCAACACCAAATAATTTACGTTTCACTAATTATGTCTTATGTATAAAAGATCTATACATAAATACATAATATATATATATATACTAACTTTACAGTTAAAATAAATTTATATTTACACAATTTAAAATCCACTTAAATTAAAATTAATATAATTAAAAAAATAAAAATAAAAATACATAATATATTTATCGCATTCAACTAGTAAATATTAAAAGAGAAATTTGTCACAAGATAAATTTAGTCATTTTTTGTTTTTTACAGGCATTTACTAATTTTATCAAATATTGATGATTAGTTGGATCAGACAGGTACTCCAGCAAACTTCGAAGCATTCTATGTCATTTATCACTTTTTATCCTAAGTAAATTTTTCAATTTAATTTTAAATAGATCGGATCAAATTAGTTATTATTTTTTATTTCAAGTCTAGTCATTTTGAATTTGGGTTGATTTTGAATCGATTAATATATTTGCTTCAATAAATATGTTTTACATAGAAAAATATTTTTGGAGGAAAGGTTCGAATTAATTTCAATTTTTGGTCTATTTCCAGTTGATTGTATTTAGGTAATGTATTTGAATATAAATTTGGGTCATTTGATTCAAATTCGATTTTTATTTTTCTTTTTAATTTGGAAGAAGAGGAAAACATATTAATTAAAAGGATCAAAGCATACCAAGTTCATACATCAACCGAACCACATAGGATGCTAATCAAGAAACACCAAAACTCGCTCCTAGTCATGTAACTAGCAGAATGATTACTTAATATCACACTACAGAAAAATACAACACCACAAACGAAACTCCTCTAGCATCAATGATATTCTCCAGCAGGATCGTTGGAAGCATTCATAGAGTTTCAATGCTTCAGCATCTGCTTGTAAGATCCATCTGGTTTGAGGAGGGGAAACGTGTGAATTCGCATTGTTTCAATCTAATCTTCATTAAGTTTAGCAAGCACAGAAGCTGCTAAATTCACATGTTTAATGACATGATTGATCTTGATCATCCAAGGCTTGATGAGAAAA